>JALAZF010000408.1:1280000-2776649 GCA_022829125.1 Lathyrus tuberosus
ATCTGCAAAAAATTCTGAGAAAAAGATGAGTTGAAATGAAGAAATGAAATATTTAGACATGAAAATGTGAGTCATTTCTCTAACTTCTTTAGCTTTTCGAGGATACCTATTATTCACATTTCCATCGTACACAATTGTTCTATAAGATTTTATTTTTTCTACCTCAAAATGAGAAAGATTGCATATAATCTCGCCTTAAATTATGGTTGCAGGAGTAAGGGGATCACCAAAGCATTATGGTAGCATATGGACCTCCAGAAACGGGTTCATGAACAACTTGAGGTACATGATTAATTCACCAAACAAACACCAATGAACTTTCATGTTCTAGCATGTTCTTATATTGTATATGTTATACAGATTCAAAGGAAGTTGCAGATTCAAATTGAAAACCAAGGGAAACATCTTTAGATGGTGTTTGAGAAACAGAAACTGATAGGTGGCAGCAAGGGCTCACCTTCTTTTAATGTGCCTTCTGCTGCACTATTGGACACGGCGATACCCTATCCTGTAGACAAATTAAAAACATCAAATGATGAATGCGGCGAATTAAAATACAACACCAAAGAAAGTTCCCAAGATGCAAGTAGAAAAGAAATGGTGCAGGAAGCTGAAGTTACCAATGAACATGAAAGTACAGATGATCAGTTTTCTACAGTACCTCCGACAAAACGGGCGAAGATTCAATGATAACTATGATCTTCTTTTTTAAATTATTCTTTTGAAAATTAGTTTTCTATCTTGATAATGGTCTTTTGAACTATCCATGGTGGATTAATAGTTTTCAGTCAGGTTTAATTATTTGTTTTTCCTTGCAATTTGTGTTGTTGAGTAAGCTTTTGGTTGAATAAATATGAAGTCTATTTATATGTCTAACTTTGTTGATATGAATTTGAATGCAGGGAACTGAAGCTACCACCATTGTTGTAGATGGAAAAAGACCAAAATCTAACATATAATTGTCACTACCATTGGTGGTAAAAATGGCCAACCATAGCAGACGTATCTGCTTTTTTTATATATCATTTCTGATCACTATGATTTTTCTATGACAGGAAAAGTGTTTAGAAACCAGTATGTTTAATAAGTTTGATATGGTGAGAACTTTGATAGTATCTAATGATCATACTATTTTGTGTTTCTGCTTTTACTAAGTAACAAAAGCAGCCTGCATAAACTTTGTCATCAACTATATACCTAAGTCCACAGAGTATTTATAGGCTGCCTAATTTACACTTTATGTTTAAAATAATTACACTTCAAAATGCCTATTTGTGTAACAAAGTCCTCTTAATATATTATTTTCTTCAAGTTGCAGTATACAAGAAAGACTATCCATTTTCTTTGCTTCATGATGAAGTTTGTATATGACCAAATCTCTGATGAATCGTCTCTACCTGAAGCAAGCTTTGTATTCCTTCAAGATGAGTGAAGACAAAGCTTTGGCTGAGCAGTTAGATATGTTCAACAAGCTGATTCTTGATCTTGAAAATATTGATGTGAAGATCGATGACGAAGATCAAGCACTGTTGTTGTTGTGTGCTTTTCCCAGAACACATGCTCACTTCAAAGAAACTTTCTTGTATGGAAGGGAGTCCCTGAGCTTTGAAGAAGTTCAATCAGCCTTGTATTTTAAGGACCTGAACGAACGAAATGAGCATAAACATTTGATGGTTGGTGAAGGTTTGGCCGTTAAGGGAAAGTTCTTGCGAAAGGATGGAAAGTTCGACAAGAAGAAAGGTAAAAGTCAACATAAGTCTTATAGTGGCAAAGAATCTGGTTTTTGATGCTACCATTGTAAGAAGGAGGGTCACACAAGAAAGGTGTGCCCTGAACGCCTGAAAGATCATGGAGGTAAGGATAATGGCAACACAACCATTGTTCAAGATGACTTCGACTCATCTGATGTCCTTGTAGTTTCAAGCGGCGACTCAAGAAAGGAGTGGATTATGGATTCAGGTTGCACTTGGCACATGACTCCAAACAGAGAATTGTTCGAGGAGCTATGTGATCAAGATGGTGGATCGGCGCTACTGGGAAACAACAAATCCTGAAAAATTGAAGGTATTGGATCTGTGAGATTCAAGCTCCATGATGAGTCAATAAGGTTATTGACTGAAGTCAGGTATGTACCTGATTTGAAGAGAAACTTAATTTCTCTTGGTGAATTTGACAAGAAGGGATATGTTTTACAAGGAGAGAAAAGTATCCTAAGAGTCATCAAGGGGTTGAACGAAGTCTTAAGAGGCGTGGAAAACCAAGCCTTGTATACCCTTGAGGCTGAGGTTGTAAGTGGTTCGACAAATGTTGCATCCACGAAACCTGTGTCGAAGACAGAATTATGTCACATGAGATTGGGCCATGTCAGCGAAAAAGGCCTGGTCGAATTGGGGAAGCAGAACCTGCTAGGTGGTGACAAAGTCGAAAAGTTGGAGTTTTGTGAATCTTGTGTATTTGGTAAATCCTGTAGGGCGAAGTTTAACAAAGGCAAGCAAAGAACACATGGATCCCTGGATTACATTCATGCTGATCTTTGGGGGCCTGCAAGGAATCCTTCACACTCAGGTGCAAGGTATTTTCTATCCATTGTTGATGACTATTCCAGAAAGTTATGGGTATTCATTCAGAAGAAGAAGGATGAAACTTTTGATAATTTCAAAAGTTGGAAGGTTCTGGTCGAAACTCAAACTGGAAGAAAGGTTAAGAGGTTGAGAATCGATAATGGCCTTGAGTTCTGCAACAAAGCGTTCTACAGTTACTGTGTTGAGTCTGGGATTGCAAGGCATAAGACTGTAGCAGGTACTCCTTAACAAAATGGCTTAGCTAAGAGATTCAATCAAACAATCCTTGAAAGGGTTAGATGTATGTTGGTTAGTGCTAGATTGAAGAAGGTGTTTTGGGATGAAGTTGTTTCGACAGCTGCATATCTGATAAATAGATGTCCTTCGACTGCATTAGATAGGAATACACCTGAAGAAGTTTGGTCGAGAAATCCACCTAGTCTCGACAGACTGAGAGTATTTGGCTGTGTGGCCTATGCTCACATTAGACAAGACAAGGTCGAACCTAGAGCTCTGAAGTGCATGTTCATGGGATACCCTGAAGAAGTCAAAGCTGATAGGGTATGGTGCCTAGAGCCAGGTCACAGGAGGTGTATCACCAGTCGAGACGTAGTTTTCAATGAAGCTGAGATGGCTTTCAAGAAAACTGATGATGCTGACGCAGAGCTGGAATAAGAAGAGATTCCTGTTGAGGTGGAGCATGTTGATGCTGAATTGCGTACCCCAGATGAAGTCGAAGAAGAAGCAGAAGATGCTGTCGAAGAAGAGGAGACTGATAATGACTACCTGCTAGCAAGAGACAGGTCGAGAAGAGTCATCAAGCCACCTCAGAGACTTGGGTATGCAGATTTTATAGCTTATGCCTTAATCTCTGCAAGTGAGGTTCTCAACGAAGAACCTAGAGACTATAAGGAAGTTATGAGAAGTCAAAAGAAGACTGAATGGCTGAAGGCCGTGGATGATGAGATAAAATCTCTTCATGACATCAGGTTTCTTGATCAGTGTCCCAGTACTGATGTCGAAAGAGATTATATGAATAGCATTCCATATGCTAATATAGTGGGTTCTTTGATGTATGCTATGACCTGTGCTAGACTCAACATAGCATATGCAGTAAGTCTTGTAAGCAGGTACATGTCGAATCCTGGAAAGGCTCACTGGAAAGCATTGAAGTGGATTTTAAGGTACATAAATAGGTCTTTGAATAGAGTCCTAATTTATGGTGGAGCCTTGGGTGAAGATAGTAAAGCAGCAATCGAAGGATATGTCGACTCTGATTATGCAGGTTGTATGGATTCCAGAAAATCTATTTCTGGATATGTGTTCACTATGTTTGGAACAACAATTTGTTGGAAAGCAACACTTCAGAAGGTGGTTGCCTTATCAACCACTGAAGCGGAATATATTGCTTTAACTGAAGCTGTGAAGGAAGCATTGTGGCTTGAAGGTTTTGCAAAGGAGCTGGAACTTTAAGGTTTAGTTATCACTGTTAAATGTGATAGTCAAAGTGCAATACACTTGTCGAAGAACTCAGCCTATCATGAGCGAACCAATCACATTGATGTGAGGCTGCATTTCGTCAGAGGGGTAATCGAGCATGGAGAAGTCCTAGTGCTGAAGGTTTCAACAGATCATAATGTTGCTGATATGATCACCAAGACGTTGCCCAGTCGCAAGTTTTTCCACTGTATGCAGTTGATAAAGCTGCATGAAGAAAGCTAGTTTGTTTTCTTGATGGGAGAGTTAGATCCAAGGTGGAGATTTGTGAGATTTAGATCGAACTCTAGTTTTAAGCATGAGGCCGAAGTCCGTTCGCATGCTGTTGTCGAAGTAATGCATGTTGTAGTCGAAGTTTGTTCTAACATGTATTAGTCAATATTGCTAGGGTTGTTAGCATGTTGAATTGAGCCTTGTGTTAAGGATCCAATTGTTTAAGTTAGCTTGTACCCTAAGTTAGCTTGTAATGGGTAATTTGTTAAAGGCCCATTAGTTTAGTATGCTAGGTTTTATTATAATAGCATGCTAGTCTCTCATTCTAAAGTGTGACAAAACCTAATAAGGGTGAGAGAGGTTAGTTTGTTATTCTTGTATACTTGTAATCCTTGTTATAAGGAGAAAGGAAAGAATAACAGTTTATAACCAATCCTTGTTGTTTTTCCCTTATTTTTCCGTTAACCCTAACCCTTGTGAGTTTCTTGCATATAAAGAAACCGTTTATACTTTGTTTAAAGGCGTCTTTATTCACAACAGAATCTTCACATATTCTTCCTAAATCTGTATCCGTCAATTGTTTTCGCAAACTCCTAATATTGGATCTAGATCGAAAGCCATAAGTCCTGAATTGTATAAGAGGATCACGTTGAGCGTGAAATTGGGACGGGAAATGGTGGAGGATGTGTTCAGAGGACACACACAAATAATTAAACTCAAAATAGGAATAACATGTACTAAAGTTGAGTGAGGAGATGCTCTGGCGCAGTGGCCCTTTGGTGGCTTTACATGTACTGCTTCTTCTCTCTCTTTTTCTACGTTCCTCTTCTTCATATTCTCTAATTTCTACGTTCCTCTTCTTCTTATTCTCTAAAATCCTTAGTGCGTACTCTCGCTTTGTGTTACTCTATTGCTTCAGAGAGAGAGAGAGAGAGAGAGAGAGGGAGGGATAGAGAGAGAGAGAGTTTGGAGGCCCTGGCCCAATTTTTAAAATGGATCACAATAAAAAGAAAGGTAATTTTTTTTTTGTAAAATAATATATTTAAATAGTAAGAGTGTAGGTACTAAAGATTGAATCATTGATCATTAAGTGAAAAACAAATTTCTTTACCACTATGCTAATTAGTTCACATTACGAATTAAATTCAACAACTAATAGTTATATATTTATTTTAGGTTTATAACTTATAAAAAATAATTTGGAGCACCCTATTTTTTGTAATATTTATATATTTATTTTAAGTTTATAACTTGTAAAAAATAATTTGGAGGCCTCCTATATCTATATATATATTGTTGTTGTTGTTTGGCAATATAAATTATAGTGGCGTCAATTGATAAATGGTGTGAATATACATATGGCCGAAACGTTTAACTCGTTAATTTACTTGTTTCATTGTTGGATACTAATACATATTTTTGATGTGTTTCATAGATAAAATTGTTCTGGACTGGACCACTGGCTAGACATGGCCCAATCCACCTCTGCTCCAGAGCGGCCCAAATTGCCTAAGTCCAATCCACAGAGGGGCAAAAGTTACCTTTCTGCCCCTCCAACCGGGCAAGGAATACGACGTTCCTCCTCGGAATTACTGCCCGTTACGCACGGCTTCACTGCTCCCCGAACAGCTATGGGCAGGTGCCCGAAACCACGCCTATGCCCGACATAACAGCTAGTTTTGGGCACCCTACCCGACATAACGGCTAGTTTGGGTAGTTACCTATTCTTTGGGGAAAACGGTTATTTCGCCCCGAAAATAGGACCGTTGGCCACGCGCTGGGGGCTCTATATAAACCCTCTCGCTTGAGAGGGTCAGGTATCCAATATTCACCCTAAGAATTCATACTTTGTACTTGCTCCTTTTCTCTGACCCTTTCCTACTTGAGCGTCGGAGTACCTTGCAGGTACACCCCCTCCTCTCCATACGACCAGCATCCCTGACGCACTTGGCGGCCCGATTCTATTGGATCTGATCCAGCCTTCACGATCAGTGGCGCCGTCTGTGGGAATCTTTGTTCTCCCCATCTTTCTTTCCTCAGAAACCGAAGATCAAAACAACTCTTAAACATCATTACGATCATGGCCTCCCAAGATCGCACCAAGGATGCTCTCCAAACCACCATCCTCCCCGTCAACAAATATGACGTTGACGGCCAGTCATCTCTCCTCCGAGATGCCCGTTTCCTTAGGGATGAAGCCACTGCTTCTCCTTCCCCTACCCCTACTGATCGCAACAACGATCAACCATCACTTGACGTCCAGCCCGTTCCTGTTTCGCCCAACGCCGACCCGGCCGTGGCAGCCCTCCTAGAGGCGATCAACAAAATCAACACCCTGATCCTGCAGCAGAACGAGAGGATCGGGGCACTAGAAGAGTCCTACCGTCCGAGGTCCCCTCTTACGCGGAGGAACCAACGACGATCAAGAAGCCCGCAGCCCCGGAGAGAAATCGACCGAAGACTACGCCAAGAACCTGATCCTCGCGTAGCCCGGAAGCGCGACTAGATCTCCCCGCATGACCAGCACGCTCATGACCACAATAGGACTCAGAGGAACGAGCAATCTCCCCCGATCAAGTCTAAAGGACGAGACCGCTCACCTTCCCCACGAAGGAACCACTCACCTTCTCCTCGAAGGAACCGCTCACCTTCCCCACGAAGGAACCGTTCGCCTTCTCCTCGAAGGAACCGCTCACCTTCTCCTCGAAGGAACCGCTCACCTTCTCCGCAAAGGAACCGGCGTCGCGAGTGTGACGCCCCCAATCTAATACCCCCAAAAACACGTAATTAAAGCGGTAAAAGAAAATTCAAAATTTCGTCAGAGTACATTTGAATTCGCGGCATAGAAAGGGAGGAATCACATCAATTGTAACCAAACATACACATAACATGCAACACCTGCCCATAATGATATGCAACTGTGGGGTAGCAATCATACAGAGGAAACTTTGTTCCTTACACCCACTTTTCAGAAATTAGAATTAAAGCGGAAAATCTAAAATCTGATTAAACATATATACATATACACATATAAACAGTTTGTCATACATCAGGTAGCATATGTACAACCAAAATATATCATCAGATATACAAAATAATAGCACGTGGCCACCCTAACTACCCGGAGTCACATATCAGAGCCGACCGACCAAAATAATGAAGACGCAACGCTTCACAAAAAGGAATACCTCCAGCAGCTCTAATCTGCAACGCCTCATAGAGCGTTATAAAACAGCAGAAGGGTGAGAAAAACAACCATAATATAATTGAATAAAATTATATATATAAACACAAAAATGTACAAGTAACACATTCTCACCACAACCACATATAACATAATACCGCATAATTCTCAAGCATCGAATGCCATTACACACCACACATATACCATACAATCATCAATCACATTCACAAATTCACACACAATTAATTCATGATTTATGCAATGCACATAGACCGACACAACGACTCTATGCACATGCCATGCGGTACCGACTTCCATTGTCTCATGTCTCATCATCAGTTCACTCAGGAACTATTGGAACCATCGCTCGTTACTGAGAATCTCAAGTAACTCCCCGTCGGGCCTACGATGTTCACCCGTCGCTTTAGGTCCTCAGGCATCGCCTCATATTTTCGAGGCACACGACGTTAAGGATTGCTTTAAGTCTCCAAAGGAGCCCACAATCGTCTATAACCACCGCTTTAGGTCCTCAGGCATCGCCTCATATTTTCGAGGCACACGATGTTATAGCAATTTCCCTCAGGAATTAAACCGTCTCTCAGGACGTTTCCACAATGCACATTATGATGCTTGGCATACAATGACTCATGACACTCACATTGCATCCATGCACATATTCATAATCATGCATATATCATCAAATACAGCACTTAGCATTTTCTTGCCTTTCGGCCAGAATTCATCCCCACAACAGCACGTAAGGCATACACATCCAATTCACCAACTTATAACATAATACACGTCAAATACGCACCATTTAAAACAACAAAAGTCGAGATTCGACACTATTCACATTTCCTGACAAAATTTAATCGGCTAACAATTCTCAAAACCTCATAATCATAAAGTACGACTCGATACCTTTCCAACGACACCAAAAACACCAAAATCGGATACTCGGAACCAAAGTTACGGACAAAACCGAAAACACATTTTGAAAAATCACATTTTTGCAAATCTCCTGTCCATACGCGTACCACCTATTCCCATACGCGTATTGACAGAGCAATTTTCCTTCACAAAACCACGTTGCCAAAAACCATACGCGTATTGGCCTCGCCCATACGCGTATCACCAGAGGGCCGGTAAAACATGCAAGTTCATACGCGTATTGCCCCCAAAATAGCACAATGTTACGCGTATCGCCTGGTCTCATACGCGTATTGGCAAGCCCCTTACGCGTATGGCCAGGACAGACCCAAAAAAATTCTGCAGAACAATTTCTGCGTTTTTCCACCCCAATCATCCAATTTCTTCACCTAAAACTCAGAAAAACAGCAATTTGAAGTGTAATAACATACCACAAACATGTATGAACAATCAACAATGCATTCAACAAGATTTTTACCACAATCAAATTCATTTCTAATCAATTTTTACACAATCTAGGTTTTACTAATATTCTCCAAATCAATCCAAAAACAACAACAAAACACATACATAATCGTATACAATCATAGAATAATCGAGTTTCGCACCCTTACCCGATTAATCGATTCCCAGAAATTGTTCTTGATGATTTTCCACTCTTTCTTCAATTTTCTCTCTTCTCCTCTTTTCTTCTCTTTTCCCTTCTTTCTTCTTTCTTTCTCTCTATTTTTCTTTCCCTTTTCTTTTCTATTTTCTTTTCTTACTAACTTAGTAAAAATATCTATGAAATGTCCAAAATACCCCCACACTCAAATATCCCGCAAATGTTCCCAAAACGCGATAAAATATAATCACGACGAAAAATAACATATTTTCACATAAAAGTCGAAAATAAAATAAAATAATAATAAAATAATCCAAAAAGACTCAATAAAATAAAATTGGCAAAACTGGGGCGTTACAATTCTCCCCCACTTAGAAATTTTCGTCCTCGAAAATCTTACCTGATACAAACAACTCCGGATACGACTCCCGCATCCTACTCTCTAATTCCCACGTCAAATTACCCTCAGCAGCGCCTCCCCACGCCACTTTTACAAGTGCAATCTCTTTACCCCTCAACCGCTTCACCTCGCGATCCAAAATACTAACTGGTAATGCCTCGATCGTAAGGTTATCTCTTACCTCAACCTCGTCCATAGGAATCACATGTGAAGGGTCCGGAACATACTTCCGAAGCTGTGAAACATGAAAAACATCATGCAAATTCGACAGATTCGGCGGTAATGCCACACGATACGCTACAGCACCCACTCTCGCAGATATCTGGTAAGGACCAATAAATCGAGAAGTAAGCTTCTTAGATTTCAAAGCACGACCAACACCCGTTACCGGCGTAACCCTCAGAAATACGTGATCACCCTCTTGAAACTCAAGATCCTTCCGTCTCCGATCATGATAACTCTTTTGTCTATCCTGAGAAGCCTTCATTTTCTCACGAATAAACTTTACCTTTTCCGTCGTCTGTTGCACTAAATCTGGTCCAACCACCGAACTTTCACCTGTTTCGTGCCAACACAACGGCGTTCGACATCTTCGCCCATATAAAGCCTCAAAAGGTGCCATTCCGATACTAGAATGGAAACTGTTATTATACGTGAACTCAACCAATGCAAGATAACTGTCCCACGTACCACCTTGTTCCAAAACACACGCTCTCAACAAATCCTCCAAAGACTGAATCGTTCTTTCGGTCTGACCATCCGTCTGCGGATGATAAGCCGAACTCAACCTCAATCTAGAACCCAAAGCCTTTTGTAAACTTTCCCAAAATCTAGATGTAAACCTAGGATATCGATCTGAAACAATACTCAATGGAATCCCTTGCAATTTCACAACCACACTGATATAGATCTCAGCTAACCGTTCCAAAGAAAAACTGATGTCAATCGGAATAAAATGCGCCGATTTAGTCAGCCTGTCCACAATCACCCAAATAACATTATGCCCACGCTGAGTGTTCGGTAATCCCGTCACAAAATCCATCGAAATGCTATCCCATTTCCACTCAGGAATACCCAACGGTTGCAATAAACCACTAGGCCTCAAATGTTCCACTTTCGATTTCTGACAAGTCAAACATGCATACACAAACTGAGCCACATCTCTTTTCAAACCAGACCACCAGAAAATCTTTTTCAAATCTTGGTACATCTTATTCGCACCCGGATGAATACTTAAATTACTCCGGTGTCCTTCCTCCAAAATCATTCTTTTCAACTCCGCATCATCAGGAATACAAATACGACCACGAAACCTCAAAACACCAAAATTATCCACCTTGAAATCCACATTCTCATTCCTCATCAAATCAACGAATTTCAAATCCAGCTTCTGTTTCTCACTTACCGACAACAAAAATTCATTCGTAACTTTCAACATTCCAAGCCTTACACTAACCGAAGTCACTTCACATACCAAACTCAAGTCTCTAAACGAATCCAAAAGTTCCCACTCTCTCACCATCATTGCGGACATATGCAACGATTTCCGGCTCAATGCATCGGCTACCACATTAGCTTTACCAGGATGGTAATTCAAGCCAAAGTCGTAATCTTTCAAGAATTCCAACCATCTCCGCTGCCTCATGTTCAACTCTTTCTGATCAAATAAATATTTCAAGCTTTTATGATCACTAAAGACCTCGAACCTTGCACCATAGAGATAGTGCCTCCATATCTTCAACACAAAAACTACAGCCGCTAATTCAAGATCATGAGTAGGATAGTTTTTCTCATGAACTCTTAATTGCCTTGAAGCATAAGCTACAACTTTACCTTCCTGCATCAGAACACCACCCAAACCAATTAAAGAAGCATCGCAATACACAACAAATGGTTCATTAGGATCAGGTAAAATCAGAATAGGAGCTGTCGTCAATCTTCTCTTCAGCTCACAAAAACTCTCTTCACATTGAATATCCCAAATGAATGCTTTGCCCTTACAAGTCAACTGCGTCAAAGGAAGAGCTAGCTTAGAAAACCCTTCAATGAACCTCCGGTAATAACCAGCCAAACCCAAAAAGCTTCGAATCTCGGTAACGGATCTAGGAGCCTCCCATTGTAGAACTGCTTCTACTTTAGATGGATCCACAACAATACCATTACCTGAAATTATGTGCCCAAGAAAACTCACCTCAGACAACCAGAATTCACACTTGGACAATTTGGCAAAAAGCTTCCTTTCCTTCAAAACCTGCAAAACAATACGCAAATGCTCTGCATGTTCCTCACGAGACTTAGAATAGATTAAAATATCATCAATAAACACCACCACAAAACGATCCAAATGCTCGTGGAAAATCCGATTCATGTATTCCATAAACACACCAGGCGCATTAGAAACCCCGAACGGCATCACTGAATATTCATAATGACCGTAACGTGTTCTAAAGGCCGTCTTCTGAATATCCTCTTCTTTCACTCTTATCTGATGGTACCCCGATCTCAAATCGATCTTACTAAATACACAAGCACCAACCAACTGATCCATCAGATCATCAATCCTTGGAAGTGGATATTTATTCTTAATCGTCACTTTGTTCAACTGGCGATAATCAATACATAATCGCATACTCCCATCTTTCTTTTTCACTAACAAAACTGGAGCACCCCAAGGAGAAACACTTGGCCTCACGAACCTCTTTTCCAACAACTCATTTAACTGCTTTTTCAACTCCACCAATTCAGACGCCAACATTCTATAAGGTGCCATAGAAACAGGTCTAGTACCAGGAACTAGATCTATCGAAAATTCCACCTCTCTCACCTGCGGCACATCTAAAATATCATCAGGAAACACCTCAGGAAATTCGCACACAACAGGAAACACATTAAGAAAAACTTGACTATCCACAGTCAAAGATGCAAATAATCCAAACAACTGAGCTTCATCCGCCAAAAGTTTCTTCAACTCTTTAGTAGACAAGAAACTCGAGTCTTCATCTTCCTCAAGAGAAGGAAACTTTACAAGCTTATGATAACAATCAATGTGCACCCGATTAAATTGCAACCAGTTCATTCCCAACACCACATCTAAACCTTTCAACGGTAAACACACCAAATCCATCACAAAGTCTTTACCATAAATGGTCAAAGGACAACTCAAACTCACCAAAGAAGTAGTTACTGACCCCATCACTGGAGTATCAATAACCATCTCACCATCCATCGAAGACAACCCAAGATTCAAACGTTCCGCGCACTCAGACGAAATAAACAAATGAGTCACTCCAGTATCAATAATAGCAATTAAAGGCGTATTATTAATAAAGCAAGTACCTCTTATCAGACGATCCGCACTTGAAGTCTGAGTTCCCGCCAATGAAAACAGTTTCCCACTAGTCGGAGCTTTCTTCTGATTCGGACACTTCGAGCTAATGTGACCAGGTTCCCCACAGTTATAACACTTCACTACATTCTTCCTTTTACAATCAGCTAAAACATGTCCGATACCACCACAATTAGAACACTTATCCACTTTCTTCCTACATTCCATCTGGCGATGACCCAATTCACCACATTTAAAACACCTAGGAGCATTAGACATACCTCCTCCACTTGACCTTCGATCAAAATTTCCCCTTTGTTTACCTTTATCAGCCGGCGACACATACGGACCACCACGGAACTGTTGTTTCCCTTTTCTGTCACTTACACTTTTATAGTGAGCAGAACGAGCCTTACTATCTTCATCATAAATCCTACAGCATTCCACCAAATCAGCAAACCTTCTAATCCTCTGATAACCAATAGCCTGCTTTATCTCAGGACGCAACCCACTTTCATACTTCACACACTTAGAAAATTCAGCTGTCGCTTCCACATAATGAGGATAAAACTGCACAAGTTCCACAAACTTAGCAGTATAGTCAATAACCGACATATTACCTTGTTTTAGTTCCAAAAACTCAATCTCCTTCTTTCCTCGGACATCCTCAGGAAAATACTTCCTTAGAAACTCTCGGCTAAACACCTCCCAAGTGATCTCTTCTTCCTCCTCCTCAGCTTCCAACACCTGACGAGTACTGATCCACCAGTCATCAGCCTCTTCATGTAACATATGAGTGCCTAACCTCACCTTATCATCATCGTCACAATCCATTACCCTGAAAATCCTCTCAATCTCTTTCAACCACAACTGCGCACCATCCGGATCATGCTTCCCTTTAAAGACCGGCGGCTTATTCTTTCTAAACTCATCATTTCCTGCAGCATTCGGTGCACCCTGCACAGCTCGTGCCATCGCTTCCATCGCAGCAGCCAAAGCAGCATCATTACGACCAACCATATTCTGTTCGTCTAAACACAGAAACTATGGTTAAACAACCACTCGTCCAACACAACTCGTCCAATATGCCAGACCCAACAGACACAACAGACACCACAAACACAACTGACACGGACGTGGCTCTGATACCACTTAATATGACGCCCCCAATCTAATACCCCCAAAAACACGCAATTAAAGCGGTAAAAGAAAATTCGAAATTTCGTCAGAGTACATTTGAATTCGCGACATAGAAAGGGAGGAATCACATCAATTGTAACCAAACATACACATAACATGCAACACCTGCCCATAATGATATGCAACTGTGGGGTAGCAATCATACAGAGGAAACTTTGTTCCTTACATCCACTTTTCAGAAATTAGAATTAAAGCGGAAAATCTAAAATCTGATTAAACATATATACATATACACATATAAACAGTTTGTCATACATCAGGTAGCATATGTACAACCAAAATATATCATCAGATATACAAAATAATAGCACGCGGCCACCCTAACTACCCGGAGTCACATATCAGAGCCGACCGACCAAAATAATGAAGACGCAACGCTTCACAAAAAGGAATACCTCCAGCAGCTCTAATCTGCAACGCCTCATAGAGCGTTATAAAACAGCAGAAGGGTGAGAAAAACAACCATAATATAATTGAATAAAATTATATATATAAACACAAAAATGTACAAGTAACACATTCTCACCACAACCACATATAACATAATACCGCATAATTCTCAAGCATCGAATGCCATTACACACCACACATATACCATACAATCATCAATCACATTCACAAATTCACACACAATTAATTCATGATTTATGCAATGCACATAGACCGACACAACGACTCTATGCACATGCCATGCGGTACCGACTTCCATTGTCTCATGTCTCATCATCAGTTCACTCAGGAACTATTGGAACCATCGCTCGTTACTGAGAATCTCAAGTAACTCCCCGTCGGGCCTACGATGTTCACCCGTCGCTTTAGGTCCTCAGGCATCGCCTCATATTTTCGAGGCACACGACGTTAAGGATTGCTTTAAGTCTCCAAAGGAGCCCACAATCGTCTATAACCACCGCTTTAGGTCCTCAGGCATCGCCTCATATTTTCGAGGCACACGATGTTATAGCAATTTCCCTCAGGAATTAAACCGTCTCTCAGGACGTTTCCACAATGCACATTATGATGCTTGGCTTACAATGACTCATGACACTCACATTGCATCCATGCACATATTCAAAATCATGCATATATCATCAAATACAGCACTTAGCATTTTCTTGCCTTTCGGCCACAATTCATCCCCACAACAGCACGTAAGGCATACACATCCAATTCACCAACTTATAACATAATACACGTCAAATACGCACCATTTAAAACAACAAAAGTCGAGATTTGACACTATTCACATTTCCCGACAAAATTTAATCGGCTAACAATTCTCAAAACCTCATAATCATAAAGTACGACTCGATACCTTTCCAACGACACCAAAAACACCAAAATCGGATACTCGGAACCAAAGTTACGGACAAAACCGAAAACACATTTTGAAAAATCACATTTTTGCAAATCTCCTGTCCATACGCGTACCACCTATTCCCATACGCGTATTGACAGAGCAATTTTCCTTCACAAAACCACGTTGCCAAAAACCATACGCGTATTGGCCTCGCCCATACGCGTATCACCAGAGGGCCGGTAAAACATGCAAGTTCATACGCGTATTGCCCCCAAAACAGCACAATGTTACGCGTATCGCCTGGTCTCATACGCGTATTGGCAAGCCCCTTACGCGTATGGCCAGGACAGACCCAGAAAAATCCTGCAGAACAATTTCTGCGTTTTTCCACCCCAATCATCCAATTTCTTCACCTAAAACTCAGAAAAACAGCAATTTGAAGTGTAATAACATACCACAAACATGTATGAACAATCAACAATGCATTCAACAAGATTTTTACCACAATCAAATTCATTTCTAATCAATTTTTACACAATCTAGGTTTTACTAATATTCTCCAAATCAATCCAAAAACAACAACAAAACACATACATAATCGTATACAATCATAGAATAATCGAGTTTCGCACCCTTACCCGATTAATCGATTCCCAGAAATTGTTCTTGATGATTTTCCACTCTTTCTTCAATTTTCTCTCTTCTCCTCTTTTCTTCTCTTTTCCCTTCTTTCTTCTTTCTTTCTCTCTATTTTTCTTTCCCTTTTCTTTTCTATTTTCTTTTCTTACTAACTTCGTAAAAATATCTATGAAATGTCCAAAATACCCCCACACTCAAATATCCCGCAAATGTTCCCAAAACGCGATAAAATATAATCACGACGAAAAATAACATATTTTCACATAAAAGTCGAAAATAAAATAAAATAATAATAAAATAATCCAAAAAGACTCAATAAAATAAAATTGGCAAAACTGGGGCGTTACAGCGAGCATCCCGTTCGGTCCCCATCATACACCAGTTCTAGTGACGACGACGAGCCTCGCGGCCGTTGTCCCAGGAGATCTTGGCTACCCGTCTCCCAAAAGGCTTGGAGAAACCCCCGTCACTTGGCACATACGACGGGACCACCGACCCCGACGAGTACATCGAGAACATCGATGCGCTGTTAGACTACCGCGGCGTACGGGGCGCCATCAAATGCAGATTGTTCCCGACCACGCTCCGAAAGGGAGCGATGACATGGTATAAGAAACTGCCCGAGGAGTCCATTACCTCGTGGAGACAGCTGGGCATGATGTTCTCGCGGCACTTTACAGCATCTCGCCGCCACCCCAAAACTGAGGCCTCTCTTGGAGCCATAATCCAGGGTAAAGACGAACCTCTCCGCGCATATATCGAGAGGTTCAACAAGGAAGCAGTGCAGGTCCCGACGACAGATAAAATGAAGAAGTTTCTGCTTGAACAAGGGGTCCGCCCGGACTCCGAGTTCTCTAAAGCCATTGGCCTCGCGCCACCGAGGAACTTAGACGCCCTCCTCCTCAAAGCCCAATCTCATATTCAGTACGAAGAGAACATTGCGGCCTGCAACGTCCGAGCATCACGCCGCCAGGAGAACGCTCGGGCCTCTAAAGGAGAAGAAGCCCCGACATCTCGTCGGGGTGAATGGAGGCACGAGGACCGTCCAAGGGACTCCCACGATAGCAAGGGACCCTTTGGGCGCTTCCATGACTACACTCCCCTGACCGTTTCCAGGGAAAAGATTTTGTCCGAATGTGCCAATTCGGAGTTCAAATAGGCTGGGGTCCGCTTCCCCAAACAACTTCCGAACAGACTAAACATGGACAAATCAAAATATTGTCGTTTCCACAAAAGTCAAGGCCACACAACGGAGGACTGCATCCATCTGAAGGATGCCATTGAGATACTGATCAGGGATGACCACCTGAAATAGTTCGCGAAGAAGAAGGACACTCCTCGGCAGGACGCCCAGGAGTCCAAGAAGGTCGAGGAGGAGGCACCCTCCTCGGAAGACGCCAATGTACAGGTCGCTATGTCCATATCCCGACTGGAGGACTTCAACGTCCCGGACGGGCTCAGCGCCCCTGCGTATTTTGCGGCCCACAGCCCGTGGGATACATTTCCCTCCGCCATGGTCATCTCTGGCGGGGATTTCAATAAAATCACTGTGGGCTCCGTGAAACGGAAGTTCGAACACCTGATCAACACAAGCTCCAGCAAAGTGACCACGCTTGATCGGGCACAGAAGGGCTCTATCCCCATCTCCTTCTACCAGGAGGAACTCCTCGGCGGCTCCCCGAACTCAAGCATACCTTTGCTCGTCAGAGCCCAGATGGCGAACTTCGACGTTCGCTGAATACTCTTCGACCAGGACAGCTCGGTCGACATCATGTACTCCCAGCTGTTTTCAACTCTTCAGCTGGACGAATCGCACCTTACCCCCTACGTAGGGTCCGATTTACAGGGATTCAACGGGTCTGTAACCAAGCCGTGGGGATACGTCGAGCTGATCGTGACCTTCAGATCAGCTGAAACGGCCAGATCCATCAAGGTGCAATTTCTGGTAATCGACTGCCCGTCGCTTTACTAATGCATTTTCAAAAGGCCAACTCTGGCCGAGTTGGTAGCAGTACCTTCAACGGTCCACCTGAAGATGAAGTATTACACTTCGAAAGGTATGGTCACCACCTTCTACGACGATATAGAAGCTGCCCAACGGTGTTTCGAAGCTGCTACAAAGGGACTCAACACCATTGCGCCCAAGCCAAAAGTGTCGAGCAAGCTAGCACTACTAAGCAGCTCCGAGGAGGCCATGCCCCTGCCCCAGGTCGACTCTATCGACCTCGACAGTCGCTTCCCCGAGGACCAACAGGAGGAACGAGCAGCTTCAGCCAGCCCGTCCACGTCATCCAGCAGCAGCTCCCATCCGATGCGCCCAATCCCGGATGGTAACTTCGAGGTAGTTCTATTCGGCGAAGACCCCCAACGGGGAGTGAAGATTGGAGCATACCTGCCCGACATTGTGAGGAAGCAGCTCAAAGCATGCCTCAGAGATAATGCCGACCTCTTCGCATGGAGCTCCGCCGAAATGCCCGGCTTGGATCCATCCGTCGCTTGTCACCAGCTGACCATCGACCCGGCCATAAAGGCCATAGCACAATGCAGGAGGAAGCAGTCTCCGGAGAAGACGGAGGCTGCTGAAAAAGCTATAAAGGACCTCCTCGAGGCCAAATTTATTTCGGAAGCCAAGTACACAACTTGGCTATCCAACATTGTATTAGTTAAAAAATCTAATGGAAAATGGCGCATGTGCATTGATTATACCGATCTCAATAAGGCATGCCCGAAGGATGCCTACCCCTCCCCAATATTGATAAACTTGTTGATAATTCTGCTAGTTTTAAACTTTTATCGTTCATGGACGCCTACTCGGGCTAAAATCAAATCCCAATGGCAATGTCTGACAATAAATATACGGCCTTCACGACCGAATCGGGAAACTATTACTACAACGTAATGCCCTTCGGCCTGAAGAACGCCGGAGCAATGTACCAACGAATGATGAACAAAGTGTTTCGTGGAGAAATAGGCGACATGCTCGAAGTCTACATGGACGACATGATCGTGAAATCCCACGAGGAAACCGATCATACCGCCCACTTGAGAAAGGTCTTCGAACAGGCCAGGAAATACAAAATGCGTTTTAATCCGGAGAAATGCACGTTCGGTGTCCGGTCAGGAAAATTCCTCAGCTTCTACTTAACAGAATGAGGAATCGAAGCCAATCCCGATAAATGCCAGGCATTCTCCGAGTTTCCTACGCCCAAGTCCAAAAAATCCATCCAATCCCTCAACGGGATGCTCGAGGCACTATCTCATTTCGTGGCCAAGTCTGCCCAGCACGCCCAACCGTTTTTCAAACTCCTCCGCAAAGAGGCAGCATTCGAATGGACAAAGGAGTGCGACAAGTCCCTTCTCCATATGAAACGGGCACTCTCAGAGCCACCGGTCCTCTCTCGCCTGGACAACGGCGAAACGTTGTACCTATACCTGGTCGTCGCAACTGAAACAGTGAGTGCCGCTCTCATCCGCGAGACACCTGACGAGCAGAAACCCATATATTTCACTAGCAAAGCGCTGCAAGGACCAGAGTTAAGATACCAACAGATAGAGAAGGTGGCGCTGGCCCTCATCAACGCAGCCAGAAGATTAAGAAATTACTTCCTAGCTCACACGATCGTGATTCGAACAGATCAGCCCATAAAGCAGCTGCTCGGACGACCAGATATGGCCGGCCGAATGCTCATGGTCGCTAGAACTGTCCGAATTTGACATCCAGTACGAAGGCAGAAAAGCCCTCAAAGCCCAAGCTCTGGCCGACTTCGTCGCGGAAATGACATTCACAAACTCAACCGCGAGCGAAGCGTACAAATGGACCATTTTCGTTGACGGTGCCTCGAGCTCGGCAGGGAGCGGCGCAGACATCATACTGGAGAACGACGAAGGAATCATTGTTGAAGTTTCACTCACCTTGTCTTTCCCAACCTCCAACAACCAGGCTGAATACAAGGCCTTCCTCGCGGGGCTACGCCTTGCCAAAGACCTGGGCGCAGAAGAAGTTGTCATTTGCACGGATTCGTAACTCGTGGCCCTCCAGGTCCGGGGAGAATACCAAGCCAAAAATGACAACCTGACCGAATACTTGGCCCTGGTCAAGAAGGAGATGGCGAAGTTCACAACAGTGGAGGTGAAACATGTTCCCCGCGAACATAACGTGCGAGCAGACGTGCTATCCAAACTAGCCAGCACGGAGAAGAAAGGCAGAAACAAATCCGTCATACAGGAAGTACTTCCTCGACCCAGCATCGAGAAGGCCTCCGCGACACTCGACGTGCAGGTGATCGACGACAACAACTGTTGGATAACCCCAGTCTACAACTATCTCGCCAAAGACGAACTTCCGTCCGACCCAAAGGAAGCCAGCATAGTCAGGCGAAGAGCCTGCTCTTATGTCCTGGTTGAAGATAAACTCTACAGACGGGGATTCTCCATTCCTCTACTCAAATGTGTCGAAGAGGAAATGGTCGCACACATCCTGCGTAAAATCCATGAGGGAATCAACGCCCAACATCTCGGCGGAAGGTCCCTTGCTCGAAAGGCTCTCCGGGCAGGCTACTACTGGCCGACCATGCAAAACAACGCGAAAGAACACGTAAAGAAATGCGATAAATGCCAACGGCACGGGGACATGCACCTGGCTCTGCCTAACGAGCTCAAGGCTATGTCCTCCCCGTGGCCATTCGCCTGGTGGGGCCTAGACATCCTAGGACCCTTCGTGGTAGGATCAAGTCAGAACAAATACCTCATAGTAGACGTAGACTATTTCACAAAATGGATAGAAGCAGAAGCTCTAGCCAAAATAACTGCCCTCAACATCCTGCGTTTCTATAAACGAAACATCCTCGCACGTTTCGGTATTCCCCAAGCGATAGTAACGGACAACGGGACGCAATTCACTGACAGGAAGTTCCAAGACTTTGTCGCCCAACTGGTCACGAAGCAGCACTTCACATCCGTGGAGCACCCTCAAACAAACGGGCAGGCTGCAGCAGCCAACTGAGTCATCCTTCGAGGCCTCAAGTGAAGGCTGAACGAAACAAAGAAGGCATGGGTCGAGGAACTACACAGCGTACTGTGGGCATACCGCACAACTCTGTACTTAACGACCGGGGAAACACCTTTCCGTTTAGCATACGGGACCGAGGCTGTAATTCTCGTCGAAGTTCACGTGCCCTCTAGGCGGACAGAGTCGCCCCTAGACGAGGAGATGAACGACGAATCGTTGAAAGAAGAGCTAGACCTCGTCGAGGAAATCAGAACCGGGGCAGCCCTTCGCGAAGCCTCACTAAAACAAAAAATTACCATCAGGCACAACACCAAGGTGATACGGCGAGAGTTCGACGTGGGAAGCCTTGTTCTAAGAAGAAACCACAAAGACTCTCGCGAAGGCAAACTAGTAGCCAACTGGGAAGGACCCTATCGTGTCCGAGCAAAAACGGAAAATGGGGCTTACTATATAGAACATCTCTCTGGGGAAGAACTTGCTCGACCATGTAACGCTGAAAAGCTAAAACAATACTACGGCTAAATCCTCGGTTCGACCCGTCGCAACGACGAACGTCAGCTACCGACCACTATGCGCGTCTAGGTACAAGTGTCGCATACGAATAAAGCAGAACCTCGCTCAGTAACGAGCCGGGCTACTGCTCGACGGCGGTCCTCGATCGAGCATCGCTGTCGTCAAAGTAGCATGACTGGCAGAACCCCAGCTCGCGATGGGACGTTCACGCCGCGAACTCAGGCCTCAAACGCGACCTGAGCTCTGCACCCTGCCAGGACATTCCCCGGCAGTTCGACCAGTTCCCCTCACTGTCAAACACATCTGCAACGAGCAATTCCCCTAAAATATTTGCGCAAGTTAAATACTCCCAATCACGGGCAGATATACACTTGCAACGAGCATGAATACGATACTAAGTTAAAAATAAAAGCAAGTAAATTCATACAAACAACAGAATTAAACATGTGATAAGTTAACATAATAAGTGGCCGCAAGGGCCACGATTGTGCTTTGTTACATGAAACGAGGGCCACGCCCCCAGAAATAAATTACACGCAATTCCACGGCACGCAGGCCGGACAGATTACAACAACATCAAAAATACAAATTCCTCACTCATCCGCATGCTCGGCAAGCTCTGGCTGGGGTCCCTGGTCCTCTGCGGGCTGATCCTCGGGGGTACCTTCAAGGAGACCGTCGGGCACGACAATATGGCCGTCCTCTACATGCGCCAGGTAGTGAGTACCCTCAACGGAAAAATCGAGCTCAGGGTTCACCACCCGCAATTGAGCCACAACATTTTTGAAAGACTCCTCCGCGACGGCAATACCATCGTCTTCGGCCACCAGCATGCGAGCAACCAGCTCGGATCTAGTCTTCAATTCTTTCACATCGTCCGGCTCGTCGACACCCGGGGCATTGACCGCCCTCATCACCCTGATCAGCTCCTCGGCAGCTTTCTTCTCCGCCGCCAGCTTCGAGTTATCCTCCTTCAAAAGAGCTACCTCCTCCTCAGCTTTCTTCTGAGCATCGTCGGCACTCTTAGCTTCTTCCTTGAGGGACGCCATGGTAGCACGAGCAGCCGTAAGTTCGGCCTCAGTCGCCGAATCCCCTTCGGTATACACAGCTGCCATCTCCAGCATCCTGACCAAGGCAGAAGCGTCTTGGGTCACCAACGCACTCTTGCTCGGGCGATCCATATTTTCCAAGTGAAGAGACTCCGCCCGAGGCACAATCAGAGAGTTCCCCTCGAAGAACTTCCGGTCATGGATGCAAGGAGGAAGCTCGAACTTCCCCTTCTCCGATGCCCGAGTAAGATCCACAACGTCATTAAACCTTTACCGCTTGGGTCGACCGGTCAAAGGAAGAGGAGACCCCCGGGGAGCAGGAGTAGGAGAAGAAGAGGTCCCCGCAGGAGACTGCACGGGAGGAGGAACACGGGCACCAGCAAACCGAGACTTCGGGGGGCTGCCCCGGCCTTGTTCCTTGCAAGAGCATTCCTCACAACTCTGTCGTGGGCCTGAGGCATCTCACCTGCACAGATAAAATACGAGCATGTTAGATACGAGGAAAAGAAATGACACAAACAAAATCTAAATAACTAAGACTACCAAGCAACTTCTCGGCATCCACGGGAGTCTTGCACTCCAGCAGTGCCTTAATATTGATGAATCTACGCTCAACTCTCTGGCTCCCGTCCTCCTCGAAGATTGGACTGCCCTTGCTCGTCCAGCACTCAGCAAGCCGGAAGGAGTTGACCCATTTCACCAGTGCCTCATACGCCGCGGCGTCCTGCCCGAGCAGCTCGCTCGGTTGGAAGACATAGTCGTCGGACTTCTTAGCAAAATGATCTGGTGCCCAATAGAGGGGGAACTTGTAGAGTCTCCGCCCAATAAACCTCCCCTCCTCGTCGTGCAGCTCGTTCCCGTCCTCGTCAACTTCAATCTCCTAGACATATGTGCTGTCCTGGGCAACCTCGACACGGGCTCAACGACGTAGTACCGTTCCTTGAATGTCCGGATAGACTCCGAAAACGGCTTGAACAGCTTACATGGCTGCTTCAAAGAGACCCAGCCGTACTTCTTCCCCGACAGCTGCCTTTGGAGATGGAAAACAGTAAAGAACAGAGGGAGGGTAGCCCCTAGGGAGAGATGCTCGCATACCAACTCGAAGGCCCGGATGAAGGCCAAAGAATTAGGATGCAGTTGTGTAGGGGATAACTTCAAATGCTCGAACACGGATTGTTGAAAATCAGTAAAAGGCAGCCTCAGGCCCAGCTCTTTAAAGGCATACTCATACATCGTGAAACGGTCCCCGAAATGAGTACAGACACGATCGTCTAACGAAGAGAAGTGCACCTTCCACTCTCCCTCCGGTCCTACCTCTGTGAAAACGTCCACCAAAGACTTTTCGAAAGTGGACACATGCTCGGCAGGTTCGGCAACCTCCCACTCCTCCGCGGAGAACCCTTCGACGTCCTCGTCCATGACGTCCAACTCTTCCTCCTCCCCGACATTGTTCGAAGAACTCGAAGTCGCCGAACTAGAGGCCGTCGAGCTGCTATCTTCGGAGCCCGTCTCTTCCTCCGATGTATCTATAATAACTTCTCTATCTGGCCCCGTTGCCATTACAGTCACCTGAAAAACAGAGAAGAAAGTGAATTCGACAGCAAATCAAATCCACCCTTCCACTGCTAAGTCAAGTGAAAGGGCGCACAAAGGGCTAAGGAAAACGTCCTCAGCCTAAGCCCTAACATCATAAGGAAAGCTTAAACCTCCCCGTGAGGAGACGCTCGAAACTAATCATCCCAGGGCGAGGAGCTTCCCCGCACCCACACCCAGTTTCCGTTTGAAGCTTCACCGAAAATCGCAAAGCTTCACCGGAATCTGGGAATGTTCTACCGGAAAACTCATCACTCACTCGGACGATGAACAGACACGGCGATCACGCTTACATAGGTACCGCAACATCACCGTGAACCACCCTCCTCGCTGAAACATACTACTAACTCCGGCGACATGTTAGAGGTAGAAAAATGGCACAACCGCCGTCCACCACCAACAATCGCCAGAGATACACCCATTTTGTCCTCTAAAGCTAGCCCTAACCGCATGCAATCTACCATTAACAACAAACAGAAGCAGAACAGGCAAAGGATCGGAAAACTTACTGGATTTAAGTAGAAAAAGGCGCTGCTCGAAGCTTGACATGGTGGTCGGAGTAGGCGGAAGGTGGTTATGGGTAAGAGTACTGAAGAGAGCGAAGAGAAATTAAACTAAAAAGTTCCAAATGGAACAATTTTCCCCCTTTTATACAAAGGGGCACGTGTGAACACGCGCTTGTAGGCCATGATGACTACCCACTAGCCATCATTGCCTATTAACTGCTACACGGAGCTCTAGGCACACGTGGCGTCCCAACGTTTCCAATTCTGTCTGACCCTTGATCTCCCCGAACACCGGGCAACAAGGTCATGACGACCACGAATCTCGCGGACACAGGGAGCCACGAGCACCTTGAGATAATCCTCCCCGTCTTTAAACGACGACTTCATACTGGCTCCGCAGAGCAACGACCAGTCCTTAAGTCATCACTCCCGTGCTCGGGAGCAACTACTTGGGGGGCTCCTGTTCTGGACTGGACCATTGGCTAGACATGGCCCAATCCACCTCTGCTCCAGAGCGGCCAAAATTGCCTAAGTCCAATCCACAGAGGGGCAAATGTTACCTTTCTGCCCCTCCAACCGGGCAAGGAATACGACGTTCCTCCTCGGAATTACTGCCCGTTACGCACGGCTTCGCTGCTCCCCGAACAGCTATAGGCAGGTGCCCGAAACCATGCCTATGCCCGACATAACGGCTAGTTTAGGGCACCCTGCCCGACATAACGGCTAGTTTGGGTAGTTACCTATTCTTGGAGGAAAACGGTTATTTCGCCCCGAAAATAGGACCGTTGGCCACACACTGGGGGCTTTATATAAACCCTCTCGCTTGAGAGGGTCAGGTATCCAATATTCACCCTAAGAATTCATACTTTGTACTTGCTCCTTTTCTCTGACCCTTTCTTACTTGAGCGTTGGAGTACCTTGCAGGTACACCCCCTCCTCTCCATACGACCAGCATCCCTGACGCACTTGGCGGCCCGATTCTACAGGATTTGATCTAGCCTTCACGATCAAAAATAAACATTGCATTTTTTTTTGCAAACATGCCATGCAAAATTGTTCTTTTATAAAGCCACAATTTGGGAGTGTGATCCTAAAATTAAAGACAAATAACTACCATTAAATATTTTGATTGTTTTGAGAGAATATTCCTTGACATTTTAATATATTAATATCTTAATATGTGTTATTAAATAATTAATTTTAATATTTTAATAATCAATTATTTTTTATATTTTGTAACTATATAATAAATTTAAATTTTATTCATATTAAAAAAAGTCAAATATTGATACCGTAAAATAGCTATGGTTGCTATTGTTAAGTTTTTTTTTTTTTTTTTTTTTTTTTTTTTTTTGCAACTGAGTCTAAATTATTCTTCTTTCAGTGATTGTTGATTACTAATGATTTATTATTCATGATTATAAATAAATTATTAATTTCATAATTATTAAAAAAAACTCTAAAATTTTAACGATTTTATTTAATATTGAGATTAATTTTGTATTTACATATGCATTTAAGTTTTGAGTTGAAATTTTAAATATTTCTCAAAATTTATTATGACACTCTTTATTAGGTATGTGTAAAAAAGATTTATCTCTAATTTAATTTATCATTGTTATAGTATTAGAAATTGGTAATTTTGAAATATGATAAAATTAAAAGCATTCTTTTATCACTCTCTATTTATTACTCTTCCTGATTTTGGACTTGAAATGATGTTAATAAATTATATATTGTCTCAATATTTATATGTTAATAATTATTTTTACTGTGAACTATTTGAGATGACATTATGAATTGTAAAAGTTACCAAAATTTAATGGTTCTTCGGACAATGATGAATACGATATTCTCGAAGGTTAGTCATAATTTATTTTTAATTTCTTATGATTAATATATATATTTGCATATAAAGAAAAAAATGTTTATACTATTATCTACTCCTTTTAAAAAAATATAAAGTGTGCATTTGTATAAAATTAATAATTTTCCAAAATATTCTGAATTAAAAATCCTTTATTTATTGTTACAAATTGAATTCTATTTATATACCCAAATAGATAAATAAATAAAAATATAGTTTTATAAGTATATTAAAAATCTTATTAATTTATGAATTTTATTCTAGAAATTAAGTAATCACAATTAATTTGTATAAGTGTAATCTCATCTATCGTGGATACAATTATATAAACTTTTCTATTTTAAATAAAATATGAGTATTCTTAATTCGTATGATTGTAACTCAACTATCGTGGGTACAATTATATAAATTTTATTTTATAAAATAATTAAATTTATTTTAATTATAGTAAATATAATATTGATAATAGTTATACCATATCGGTATGTTACTATTAATATAATTTGTTTTGTTCAATGTACTTATGATTTATGATTATGTAAATTATATTTCGAGTACCCTATCGGTATTAAAATTTATTGGTGACATAATATTTATACATTGTTATATTTTGTTGAAACAAGTATTTGATAAATAAGAAATTATTTTAAAGACATGTAATACTTTATGAAATCCAATCATATATTTCAAATATTTTATTAAAATGAATTTCAATTCTCTAAGTATAATGTAAGTGATGAATATACCCTATCGGTGTGACATTACTTGACATGATCAATGTATGATTGAGAAAATATTTGAGTATTTGTTAAATATTTTAAAAGTCTTAGATTAATAATTCAAATATTTTTCTCTATCAATCGGGAGAATTTACATGTCAATTTTATAAAATGAGAATCAAATATTATTTTATATAATATTATTTTATGAAGACTTATATTGAGAATATTATAGTCTTATGTTAGTATTAAAGTTTATGACTATTTGTACTATATCCTCAATAAAACAATACAAGCATTTTATTTGGTACTGACACCTTCATAAGTGCCTAATGGCGTAATTCACATACTTGACCATTCTAAAATATAAATACAAAATATGGTACAAGCTATGGAAATTAGCCAAAAATATAAAATCTAAGATCAATATACAATATCCTCAATTGTATACAATAAATACACAGCGGAAATACTAAAGCCAAGCTTCTCTTGAAACCTCCAAGCATAGCTCCACTTGTAAATCAAACCTGCAAATACCTCCTGAAAATAATCAACAATAGTGGAGTGAGATACATCAAATCTCAGTGAGTTCCCTATCTTATGGATTCTCTCGGCTTTACAAGGTTCTAACAAAATCCTAACTTAAGTCAAAGGGAAGGGAATGACCTTGAGTTCACAATCTCACACTAAATGGAAACATGTCATGAGTCTGTTAACTCATAAATTCACACGAAAGGAAAAAATACGTCCTGATCCTGTTAACTCAAGAATCCTTACGAATGGAATATGTCCTGAACCTGTTAACTCAAGAATCTCACTAATCGATAACCGTACCAAGGCATCCCCTTTTCCCGTCTGCTTCTACGTCTAGAAGTCGACCCGAGTCATGGATCCTTGTAGTTACTTGGCATACAAAATGGATTCGGGAACATCGGCCTGTTAACCGTGAACCGTCACTTCTCATGGCATGTTAACCATCACAAGTCTCTACCCGTAGGTTCCATTCGTACTATAACACTGGGAATCAAACCTGCCAAGTAATTCTGCCTGCATTTCAGAGGAGCTCGAGACTCATGAATGCCTTTCAAGGGCAATGGTTACGATTACGTGATCATATACACAACGTGATTGTATTCGACAATCACTAGGCCACACTAGCCTTTAGGCCTCTCATGCCTTTAACAATAAAATATAACCATTACACATGTTCCATACTAGTGTCTTATTCTTTCTATAACATTCGGAAATGGACACACGCCTCAGCCTCTCTGCACGAGCGTCGTCATTAAGTTATTCATCAATTTCCTAGCCATTACTAGGTTCCACTATCATTAACTATGCCATTTGTTTTGGGGTAAGGTTTCCTCACTCTCCCTAATTCATTTTAACATGCATATTCTCTCATTCATAATTAACAACAATATTGGACAAAGCATATCTCAATTGCATAATAGAATCACATAAACACACATGATAGCACAACATGTCAAACATAACCCACATAGTAGTTCACACACATTTTTAAGGCATACAAGCCTATACTATCCTCTACCAAGCATCCTTGGTTAAAATCATGGTCTCACATTACCATATCATAACACGTCACATAAAACTTCACTTTCGGTTCCCTCCTATTCATTTAATCGGGTATCAAAAACAATACTTTTCACTTTTATCCCGTAGGGTATTTCCACAGCTTTACATCGGCTGTAATTATGTCTCGATCGGATTTACGATCCAAAAGATATGGATTTCCACATATCACATAACATTGTTATCATTCAAATGCCACTAATTAATTAATACCACCTCATACACAATATTTTCACTTTTTATTGGGTAGAGGGTCGTCGTGGCTTTCTAACGGTACCAATAACACTTCATTCCGAGTTACGGATCAAAAGTTATGGATTTTTAAAGAAAACAGAATTATTGAAAATTCCCAGGAGCGCCCGGCGGTACAAATTTTCGCCCGACAGTGCCCCTTCGCCTCTACTTCTCCCGGCGAAGCAGCGGCATCAATCCCACATCCAAAGCTCAAAAGTTACAGAAGCGTTCTATGCTACGCCTCTCCACTTTCACCCGGCGCAAGCCCGCGTCGCCCGACGCTCTAAGCACCGCCCGACGCTCTGCACCAGAAGCAGAATTTTCTGCTGCGTTTTTAGGGTTCCAACCACCCCAAAATCCATCCTTTCCACACCCAATCGTTTCCAAACACCAAAACAAGTATTATCAATTGATCATATGCATATTACGACTACTCTACGAAATTTATATCTAATTTCATCCGTTAGATTTGTCCGTTTAATCATTTTCTCTCAAATCTAACCTAAGTTCAAGACTTATATTTCTAGAACTTAGAGTGTCTAACTAGAACCCACCTGATAATCGAAGAGGAGTTTGAAGAAGATGATGATGATCCATGAGCTTCTCCTCAAGCTTTTCCCTCTTCCTCTTCTTCTTTCTCTCTTCTTTCTCTTCTTTCTCTTTTCTTCTTCTTTTCTATCTTTCTTCTCTTCTATCTCTTTTGTTAACAAATATATGTATATAAACCAATATTATATAATATAATCCAACAGGGTAAAATATCTCCAATTGATATGTATCGTCTCAACCCAATTGATCAATTATTAGAGTTACCTTAATATACTCTTTTGAACTAACAATTATTAATCTGTCTCTTTCATAAAATAATTGATCTCTTTAGAGTTCACCAGTTGCTCTATTGATCCCAATTGACCATACTTAAAACACTTAGAGGATTCCATTAATCCAATTTACCAAAGATGGAGCACATAGATACTTATCTGATAATCAATTGAGTATTTAGATAATACGGGGTATTACAATTGTTAATCCAAGTTTGTTCGTGCTTTTGTGCATCTTAAGTGTTATAAATATTCATTATTGTTATTTAAGAGGATAAAACAAATAGGATTAAAAACTCTAAATATGCAACATTCTCAGTAACTAGAAACTATTACAAATTGTTAAGACTTTCTAGGCATTTGGGTTTTCCCTAAAGTGTTCCCTAGGATCATTTGACATATCTAGATTGTCTAAATAATCTTTCTATTCTTCCTTTGCAAATTCTACAATTTCCTTTCTCAGTTGATTTCTGCGTTTTCACCTGGAGATCTTCTTCTTCTGTGTGTCTCAACGAAGGTTGTTGAAGAAGTGTGTGCTTTTGAAGCCATCTGCTTACTTGTAGATTCTTCAGTTGTTGTATCACTCTTGTTTGCTTGAGTTGTTGCATTAAGCATGACTATCTTTCTGAAATCTTTCTTTAAAATAGATCACAATAAAAAGGAAGATAAATTTTTTTTTTGTAATATAATATATTTAAATAGTAAAAGTGTAGGTACTAAAGATTGAACCATTGATCGTTAAGTGAAAAACAAATTTCTTTACCACTATGCTAATTAGCTCACATTACGAATTAAATTCAACAACTAATAGTTATATATTTATTTTAGATTTATAACTTATAAAAAATTATTTGGAGCACCCTATTTTTTGGAATATTTATATATTTATTTTAGGTTTATAACTTATAAAAAATAATTTGGAGGCCTCATATATATATATATATATATATATATATATATATATGGTCATGCTAATACACACCCATGTAGGTGTGCATTAGCAACATATACCTTAGTGTATTTGTGTGTGGAGTCCACTAATTTTGGGTGGGACCCACATTAAAAAGATAAAGAAAAAAAATAAAAATAAAATAGATGTAGTGTATTTTTGTGTGGAGCCCACCAATTTTGAATGTATGTTAGCATTTTCTATATATATATATATATTTTGTTGTTGTTTGGCAATATAAATTATAGTAGCGTCAATTGATTAATGGTGTGAATATACATCTGGCCGAAACGTTTAAGTCGTTAACAAAGATAATACGGGATAAAACATTGAATTTTTTTTTGCAAACAGGCCATGCAAAACCGTTCTTTTATAAAGCCACAATTTGGGAGTGTGATCCTAAAATTTAAGACAAATAATTACCATTAAATATTTTGATTGTTTTGTCCTTGACATTTTAATATATTAATATCTTAATATGTGTTATTAAATAATTAATTTTAATATTTTAATAATCAATTATTTTTTATATTTTATAACTTTAGAATAAATTTAAATTTTATTCATATTAAAAAAAAGTCAAATATTGATACCGTAAAATAGCTATGGTTGCTATTGTTAAGCTTTTTTTTTTTTTTTTTTTTGTAACTGAGTCTAAATTATTCTTCTTTCAGTGATCGTTGATTACTAATGATTTATTATTCATGATTATAAATAAATTATTAATTTCATAATTATTAAAAAAAATTCTAAAATTTTAACAATTTTATTTAATATTGAGATTAATTTTGTATTTAAATATGAATTTAAGTTTTGAATTGAAATTTTAAATATTTCTCAAAATTTATTATGACACTCTTTATTAGGTACATGTAAAAAAGATTTATCTCTAATTTAATTTATCTTTGTTATAGTATTAGAAATTGGCATGTAGTGTAATTTTGAAATATGATAAAATTAAAAGCATTCTTTCATCACTCTCTATTTATTACTCTTCCTGATTTTGGACTTGAAATGATGTTAATAAATTATATATTGTCTCAATATTTATATGTTAATAATTAGTTTTAATGTGAACTATTTGAGATAACATTATGAATTGTAAAAGTTACCAAAATTTAATGGTTCTTCGGACAAGGATGAATACGATATTCTCGAAGGTTAGTCATAATTTATTTTCAATTTCTTATGTTTAATATATATATATTTGCATATAAAGAAAAAATTATTTATAATATTATCTACTCCTTTTAAAAAAATATAAAGTGTGCATTTGTATAAAATTAATCATTTTCCAAAATATTCTGAATTAAAAATCCTTTATTTATTGTTATAAATTGAGCTCTATTTATATACCCAAATAGATAAATAAATAAAAATATAGTTTTATAAGTATATTAAAAATCTTATTAATTTATGAATTTTATTCTAGAAATTAAGTAATCACAATTAATTTGTATAATTCTAATCTCATCTATTGTAACGCCCCAGTTTTGTCAGTTTTTATTTAATCGAGTCGTTTTGATTATTTTATTATTATATTATTTTATTTTCGACTTTTATTTGAAAATATGTTATTTTTCAATGTTGTGATATTTTATCGCGTTTTGGGAACGTTTGCGAGATATTTGAGTGTAGGGGTATTTTGGGCATTTCACTTTATTTTTCTTAAGTTAAGAAAATAGAAAGAGAGAAAAATAGAGAGAAAGAAAAAGAGAAGAAGGAAAAGGAGAAGAAAAGAGAAAGGAAGGAGAAAGAGAGAAAAACTTGGAAAAATCTAGAAATCGAAACAACCGACTTTCCAAACACGATTAAATCGGGTAAGGGTGCGAAACTTGATTATTATATACTTGTGTATGATTATGTATGTATGTTTTTGGTTGTTATTGGATTGAAATGGAAATCAACTATCTACCCATTACTTATAGGTTGCCCAAACTTCCAAAATTGCCCTTCACTTAAAAAAAATTAACACTACACAAAGGACTTTTTAGTAACACTCTATTTCATCTAAATTCAACCCTTATATTCCAAAGATCACGCCACGTGTTATCAAGTCATTATCCCAGATTATAATATTACTTTCCCTCCAATGTAACACACCATACACCATACACGTTTCGGAAAAGTCTGAGCAGTGCATTTCCATTCTCTCTCCATACCCACGACTCCATTGTTCTGTTGCTCTCCTTCTGAAAAGGTAATATTTCCACCCTTTCATCTTCATCAACGTTTACATTCTAATGCTCTAATATTACTCTTTATCTGCATTTTCATTGTTTCATCAACGTTTTCACTGTGTTTCACATCTCTAACCTCTAACATTTGCCTTTAAATGAAGAGAACAATGTCAAGGCCTCCGATTTTTATCAAGGATCTGGTCAAAGGAAACCAAGTGTGGAAGATGCATGTTCGGGTCGTTGACTTGTGGGTTGTTAAGGAGATCAATGGCCAACAACACCTTGAAATGGTCATTCAAGTTGGAAAGGTCACATTTTTTCCGTTTATTTAAGTTATCCAAAGCTTTTCTTTAGTTGAAAATAATTGTGTTAGTTGTTGGTTGATTGTTGTTACCAAGTCCTACTTTGGGTCGTTTTTATTTGTTTGTAACACACATTGTTCTATTTTTTTTAGGTTGTATATTTGTTTCTTTCAACACTGGACATTTGTTTATGGTTGGTCACTTATGAATCGTTTATTTCAGATATGAAAACCTATGGTTTTTAACTCCTTTCTCATTGAAATGGATTTTTGAAACTTGAAAAATACTATGTTATGTGTTGGTTGTTTGTTGTTTATTCGTTTAAGTTCAGGCTAACAGACCAACACTATATTATTTGTTGGTTGAAAGTGGTTTGAAGTTAGCATTGTTGTTACGAAGTACTACTTTTCTTTGGGTTCTGTTTGTTGATATATGTTTGTTAATGGTTGTTGATATAAATTTCTTAATGGTTGTTGATATGTTTATTTCAACACTGGATATTTAAAAAATGGTTTTCGTTGAACCAGAACTGTATATGTAACTGATATATTTCTTTTTTAAATTCCCAGGCAGATCAAATACAAGTTACGACTAGAAGCAGGGACTTCAAAGATTGGGTTGAGCAACTAAAGGAGAATGAAACATATTCTTTGTATAATGGAGAACCTGAAGCTAATGATGGTCCTTTCAAAGTCTGTTCTAACCCACTTAAAGTTGTCTTCAATTGAGGGACAACCGTTACCCAAGTAGCGATACCAGATATACCGGGTCACAAGTTTAACTTCCATGCTATACAGAACTTTCTGAATGGAAAATTCAAACAAGATTTCTTATATGGTTTGTTATGAATTTGTTTTATGATGTTGTCTCTAGGATTCTATTGCTATATGTACTAGCAGTGTTTTTGTTGTCATATGTTCCGTTGCGCCGTGTATTTGACTCACGTCATTGTTTTCCTCATGCAGATGTTATTGGCGTCTTACAAGATGTTGTGAAGACTCAAATGGGAGGTGGTGGTAAGAAGTCTTGCGCGAATATCACATTACGTGATGTTGAAGGCAATGTTATTGAGGTTGCCTTGTGGGATGATTACGGCAAGCAAATCATGAATTACAGTAACCCAACCAACGATGTTGGCCCTACCATTATCATATTGACACATGCTTGGTGCAAGCCAAATAAAGGTTTAATATTTTGTTGTTCTGCCCAACTTTGTCGACAAATTAATATGATACAGATTTGTTTTTCACGAGTATGACATTATTCAAATTGATGCAGTTTCTGGATTAGCAACTCTATCTAACGCATGGAGCGGTTCTAAGCTTTACATTAACTTGGATCATCCACAAGTTCAAGAATTCAAGGCTAGGTAATATCCTATGCATTTAGTTCATAGACTGTTCCAAAATACCCGTTACATACCTCTAACTGTGATGTCTTATATTTTTATTTTTTTAGCCTTGGAGCTACTGATTTAGCAGCTGCACCTTCACTTTCGTTGTCTTTAACTTCTGAGTCATCAATTCAAAACACAAACAAAATGTGGACTAGCCTCACTGAGGTCAAGAGTATCTGTGCAATCTATGAATTAGGAAATGTGTGTTTCTTGCCTCAACATTTTCAACAGGATTTTCGTTTTCTTTATGAAGTCATCATATTTTATGTAGCATTTACATCATGACTGTATTATGCAATAGGATTATTTCGCAACCACGATTAACACTACCAAACATTTCAAAGCTTCCAAGTTTGGATGGTTTTTTGAGACATGCCCTGATTGTAAAACTTCAAACAAGTCAGTTGGTCCAAGATTTGTGTGTTCATGTGGACTCACAGATGTAGAACCTATCACTAAGTAAGCATGTTATTATTGTAAGTGCACACATGAGAAAAATTTCAATTCTGTGAGATTACCTATAACATTTGCTTCAATTGTTTCCCGTAGATTTAAACTCGAAGTTGAGGTCGAATATGATAAACACAAAGGAACCTTCGTTTTTTGGGATAAGGATTGTATTCCTTACACGAAGAAGACTGCTAAGGAATTAAGGCAAGTCATGAAGGAGGTTAGTTTTTCCACATCATCACTTATTGATAGGCTTATAGTCCAAAAATTACAAATTTTTTGAAACATTTCCAAATGAGGTCTATGTCTTTTGCGTAGGCTGGAGAGGACAATCCTAAAATATGGCCTGCTCACCTTGATGTCCTCTTGAATAGAGATATGGTCTTTCGTGTCAAGTATCAATCCTTTTATGAACAATACTCTATCGTGACAATACTAAATGAAGAGAATCTTTACACAAAGCTTCACAACCACCTCACCCCAAATGAGGTACAACATATATTTTTTTAATATGGATTATTCAATTACTAAAATGTGGCCTAACTTATCCGTTACACAATTTCCCTATTTCCAGCATACATCAAATGTTGCTGCTAAGGACATCTCCACTACCTCTCAAACCAATGACCCAAAACAAGTTATGGTACGCAACATTTTGTATCCTGAAATAAATATTTCTGCATTTTGTACCTCTTAACCTCCATGCCATTTAATATTGAGTATGCCATACGTAGGTCACACAGTCTTCTGAACATTCAGTCTCGGTTGAACCATCCTCTGCTGCAAATCATCCATGGAGTCCTTCTGCAAGCTCTAGCAGTACACCAGCCAAGCGGAATGCTATATCAAGCTCATCAAATGATCTCATTCATGTTGAAGATCTGACTCCAAAACAATCCGCCACTAAGGCCAAGCCTGGAAAGAAGGTGAAGAATATCAAGAAGGAGTAACATGGTGGGCCTACTACTGGAGAATTATCTTTTTTGATTCATAATCACGTCACACCGTTTTTGTATGGATACATTCCATATATTTATATTTATGAACCAAAGTTTTATGTGCTTATGCTTTTTCTTTCCACTGTTAGTTACTTAAGTCTCATAAACTTCTCATTTGTATTATCTGTATTGATTCCATTGTGTTAAATTACTGTTCTAACTCTAGCATCTTTGTTTCGTGTATTCCATGACTTTGACATTAAGTTTAACAGGCTTGTGGAATGTTGCTTCAGCATTTTCATTTTATTGTTCTGTTTTTTCCTCACCAAACTTAGTGACCATATCAAATATGCTTACATTATCTATGACAGTATACTTTACAAAATTTTGGTTTGTTCAAGGCAGTGGCATTGTATGTTGTAGCTCAATATACATATCCTTTACATACCGGTTTTAACAATATGTTGGTCTGTCCTATATTTTAAACTGACTTATTCTATTCATGAGAAATACCTATTGTCAAAATCTAAATTGTGCTAACACTATAGTTAATGTTTTCAGTTGATTAATAATGCTCTAAAGGATAAATATGATTGCAACCTGTGATCATGAAGTTATTGTTTAGTGCCTGCATTTTCTGCGTCCCATGTTATTTTCTCTATGTCTTATATTTCAAACATTAAGCTATATATCCGATTTTTATATTATACCTTAGTCATTCTATAACCAACAGTAATTATTTTTTTTATACCTTATTGTTGCAAGCTTCCAGCTGACCCATTAATACTTTCACATTATTTCGTAGGACAAATTATCTTACCAAAAGCATATGAAACTTAGATGTCAAGTCGCTGCATTTTCAAATATAGCTGGTCAGCATATTCATGTCAAAGCCCCTATTGTCTACAGGTCTACAGGTCTAATAACCATTTGTTTAGTTTTTTTGTTTACTACTTTTCTGATGTATCTAGCATAAACCAATAACCAATGTTGATTTTCCTTTTTTTATGAAAGAATACAGGCTATGGTCATGTCTACATTTAACCATTGGACTTCGCACATTGTCCAATGAAGCAAAGCTGGAAATGGCCAAAAGGTACAACATAAACTCTTTTCGTACTTGTGCTCAGACTTTTGATAGTTTTTTTTTTGGTTTTGTGCATCTGCTACACTATCATATTACGTCTATCATGCCTGTCAGATCATAAATTAATGCAACTGCTTCGTAGGTTGCACATCCCTCTAAATACCTATGTAGTTTAATATATTAAATTCTGACTTCTACCTTAAGTGCATATGGTTATTTTCTTCCAGACCTATGCTGCAGTACCTTTTACAATTCCAGTTTAAAGATCCTTCTCTGGGTTGTAGATGACTTTTAACACTGATTTTTGTCTGTATTATTACTAATGTGATGATTATATATTGTTACTTTATCCATTTTAACCTACCCTTAACCGGTTTGATTTTTCACTACAGTTTTACAAAGCTCACTTTTTCAAATCAAATTCCCACCCTCCTAACTAGGATTAAGTTACTAAATATTAAACTACACATATAAACAAATGATTAAACTACACATTTAATTCTAAATCAACAGACTAAGGGTCTATACTTGGATATGAAGGATGATTGAAAACCCTCCTGACTTGGACTATGTAAATTGCTTGTACATATTACATTTATAAAATATCCCATACAACTCCTTTAGTTATCCTAACATGCTATACCATACTTTTAAATTAAAAGCAAAATTTGAGAAAACTAACAAACATCCCATTCAGCAGACATAACTTTAAAAAAATGTTTTTTGAAAAGCAACAAGGGTTGATTACCTTGCAAATGCGCCCTCCCCTTTGTTGATGTTAACCAAATATTTCCTGCAGCAAGGTAAGTTTATTCATGGTTACAATAGCAAAATGGCACATTATATGGTTGGTATTGAACTATAAACAATGTTAACATATGGTTTTGTTCACACATAATCTTTTGCATTAAATACACAGTCTGTTATGACATTATATTCTTTGCATTGTACTCATATGGATTGCTTCAACAATGGTTTGTGGAGACTTACCTTTTTATCACGAAGCACATAACCAACAACATTGAAGACAGTTTTCACATCCATATGACCTCTGGATTGGTTTTTGTTTAGGAGTTTCATAGTTTTATAGCCGAAATTAAGGTTCATGGGTGTAAGTTGAAATCATTAATGATCCACCACCTACCGCAAACGCTTTCTACTAAACATAATTTAATTTTTTCGAATGAATAATAAATTCTTCTGTACTCAGCTATTTTCCATTTCATTTATTGTTTCATCATGTCACTCATTACTCTATCTTGCCTGGTGTATCATTAAGTCAAACCTTTTGTAAACTACCCTTAATCTATATTGATATGCATACGACATTGGTTAATTTTGTTAGCATTTTTAAACCATAATAGTCACACACTGCTGTTAATGTGTAACATAATCTTTGCAGGTCTTTTAAATATCGTATAAACATAAGCAAAAAATGGACACCAACGAAATCATTGCTTCTGGGAAAAAGGCGAGAGCAAGGAGATTACTGTTAATGAAAGAAAACCGTTCGAAATGACAGAGACATACTACTTCACATCTGCCTGATTTGGGTTGTAGTCAAAACTCTCCAATTGATTTCACAGAGAGACAACCATTGTCTGACTTAACTTCGTCAGTTACCAACTGTATAAGGAGTCCACATTTACATGGAGACACTGTTATGCTCAGATCATGTTCACCACGTTCAGAACCAACCATATCAAGACATTGTTTTAAAACACAAATGCGAAACAGTCAAATTCAATCTTTGGGAACAAACTTATTGTCAATGTTTTCATCGAGTTCTGTCGTCACTGGCGATGAAAATAATGCACTTTCATGTTTACATTTTAATGCTGTCAGCAACCCTGCTCAGCATACCCCCGTCTACGAAATTGGGAGTTCTTCTCATCAACCCACGTATGTAACTTACCTCAATATATATACTTTTCTTTAACAACTATCTCTGACGTTCCCGTATTAGCCATAACTCTTTTGACCTTCTTATGTCAAATTTGACAAGGCTTGTGGCTGCCACACCTACCTTTCAATTGTTTATGCCGCTGTTTGTGTGTATCATATTTACAATTATGACTCAATCGTTGAAATAACCGGCTAATGCTATGTCTTGAACAAACAAAATTCCAAAGCCTTCAAAAGCTGGCAGGGGCAAGCCTAGAAAACTTTTGCAAACAATAATTTTGCAATCTCCAACACCCCAATCAGACTCACAAACTAGGTATACATTTATATATTCTCATCACTGATGTCATAATGTTTGTGTAATTCTGTTCAATGTCTGCTGCAATGTTTTTGAAATTCTTGCAATGCTTTCTATATTGTTTTTGATGATTGAAGAGTAGTCGTCACTCTCCCAAAACATCATCCCAATGTAGCAGTTAACTATACACACCCTGAGCCTTTACTCCTGTCTAACAATTCACCACCACAGTATGGTTCAGTAAAACGTTAATTTAATGTCTTTGAAATTTTCATTGTTTCATACACCTACTGCATGTTTTGTTGTTTTTAATAATTAATCCTGATTAATGTTTGTATACATTTTTAGTTATTTGGCTGCTTGTGGAAACAGAATTCCAACCATACACAAACCCGGTCGTGGCAGGCCTAGGTCAGGTTTGGGAGTTCCAAATATCGCTTTTAACTTGACCAGAAAATTTCCTTCCTCGACATTAACTTCCCCAACAAACAATCAACTGTCTGTAATTTCTACTGGAATACCTTGGTCAAACTCAACTTCAAGGTACATGTTTTTACAACGGGATTATACAATATCAATTGTCAGTCTACTTATTACTATAAAAAGTTTTTGTAAATCCTACTCACCAATGTCATGACTGATGTTTGAAATAGGAATTGCAGCAGCACTTTTGTGCATGATCAACAAGTACCCCATCAACAACGACAACCTGTGACTCCCATTCCTACACCAATTGCACATACGACTGATATTACAAATCATTCTACTGCGCCTCCATGTCCTATTTTTACACCTACGGTCAACTTGGATTTTAGTAGCGGATCTGACAATGATAGCGAAAGTGACCCTTTTGCAAGTAAGTTGAATATTTGGCTAACGGCTACCCTTGAATTTTGTATGTCGTTTTTATGTGGTTTGATAAAACATTTCTAAAATTTTATTATTGCCTGTTTGTTGTTTGTAGCATATCTATCAGACGATGACTTCGATTCCAATACAGAAAACTTTCCAACACCTTTTACAATTCATCATAATTCTGCCAGTCTTTCTGAAGGTATGTCATCCTTTGACCACCGCCTATAACATCTCAAGTTGGAAAACCATTAAGCAGTTCTGGTCAGTTATTCACGACATATTTGCTTATGTAGACTATTACGACATTGGAGACCCGACTATCGAATGTCGTTATTGTAGTGCCATGATGTGGTATCAAGAAAGGATGCACAAAGGTTCACATTCTGCTAATCCGAAGTTTATGCTATGCTGTGGGAATGGCAAAGTTGAATTACCAAAGCTAAAGCAACCTCCACGAATATTAGCAAAACTTCTGTTTGATAATGACAATCTAGATAGCAGGAAGTTTCAGCAACAGATCCGGACTTACAATATGATGTTTGCCTTCACATCGCCTGGGGCTAAGTTGGACAATCGTTTTAACAATGGTCGCGGCCCTCCAACACTAAGGATACAGGGTCAGACGTGTCATAGAATTGGAAGTTTGTTACCTCCTGACGGTCAACCACCGAAATTTGCCCAACTTTATATTTATGACACGGAGAATGAGGTCCAAAATAGAATGCAAAGTTTGAGGTAAATCAATGCACCGCGCATTCTGTTTCTATTTAGCAGCCCCAAACTCATTACAGTTTATTACCATGTCATTTTTTCTCACCTTAACTCTTACACTACTAACGTGTAGGAACACCAAGAACATAGATCCTTTGGTGGTGCATCAATTGTCTGGAATGTTGTATGACCACAATCCTCATCCTAAGTGTTTTCAAATGGCAAAACATTGGTTAGAGCACGGTGATACCAAAAACTTGAAGCTTAGACTGATATCTGATCGATCGACGGATGGGAGGGTATATAATCAACCTACGGTTTCCGAAGTTGCTGCCTTAGTAGTTGGTGATATTGACACGGCAGAAATGAGGGATATAATAATGCAAACAAAAGGAGGACAGCTTCAGAGAATCAATGAACTCCATGCGAGTTACATGGCTTTCCAGTATCCTTTGATTTTTCCCTATGGTGAAGACGGTTATAGACCAAATATTGCTCATAGAGACAGGCCCTTCTGCGAAAATAGCATAAGAAATAGGCTGACAATTAGAGAATGGCTTTGTTATCGCATTCAGACCAGGGTAACGGAAGCCAAAACTTTGTTAGCTTCTAGAAGGCTGTTCCAACAATTTCTGGTCGATGGTTACACAATGGTAGAATCGGAGAAATTAGAATGGCTACGCAAAAATCAACCCAAGCTGCGCATGTCCAAATATAACTCTTTAAGTGAAGAAGGCGATCAAAGTCAAACTCCAGGTTCCAGCATAGGTAAAAGAGTTGTTTTGCCTTCTTCATTTGTCGGTGGTCGTAGGTTTATGGATCAGTTGTACTGCGATGGCATGGCTATTTGTAGTAAGGTCGGATTTCCTGATTTGTTCATAACATTCACTTGCAACCCGAATTGGCCTGAGATTTAAAGAGCACTTGCACCTCTACATTTGAAACCACAAGATCGACCTGATATCATTTCCAGAATATTCAAAATCAAGTTTGATCAACTCCTATCAGATTTAACCAAACAGGGTGTATTAGGCAAGGTTCTTGCATGTGCGTTATTTCTTCCTCTATACTATTAGTTTAATATATTTTATACTACAACTATTTCTTAATTCATTATGTGTTTCCAATGCCAGATATGTACATCATTGAGTTCCAAAAGAGAGGGCTTCCACATGCACATATCTTGATATTTTTGCATCCTTCAAACAAGTATCCAGGCCCTGAAGCCATTGACAAGATCATTAGTGCTGAGGTGCCCAGTCCCTTGACACACCCTCGGTTGTACAATTTGGTTAAATCTCATATGGTTCATGGTCCTTGTGGTTTGGCTAATCTTAACTCCCCTTGCATGAAAGATAGGAAATGCTCGAAATTTTTCCCTAAAAAATTTCAGCCCACAACTATAGTGGACCAAGATGGCTATCCTGTCTATCGGAGAAGAAACAACGGACACACAATTGAGAAAAACGGTTTCATTCTTCATAGTGGTCATGTTGTTCCTCACAACCCACAGTTATTATTGAAGTACGAAGCCCACATCAACATGGAATGGTGCAATCAAAGTACTTCTATCAAATACCTTTTCAAATACATTAACAAAGGCTCTGATCGAATTTCTGTTGTCATTCAAGGTGAAGACAAAAACAACATCGACGAAATCAAGCAATACTTGGATTGTCGATACATTTCCCCGAGTGAAGCATGTTGGCGGATATTTTTGTATTCCATACACGGAAGAAAGCCGGCGGTGGAGAGATTATTTTTCCACATGGAAGGTGAAAACTCCGTTTACAACAAAGACTACGAGCAAGTCGGTAACGTGTTACTCAAACCAAGTGTAACCGAATCTATGTTTACAACATGGTTTGACGCAAACAAAACTTATGAGGCAGCAAGATTGCTAACTTATGGTGACTTTGTTTCTAAATTTGTTTATCACAAACGAAGCCGGACTTGGAAGCCAAGGAAACAAGGGTATACTATCGGTCGACTTATTTGGGTGCCACAAAGTACAGGTGAACTGTTTTATTTACGGATAATGCTAGCAGTGGCTAAGGGCCCACAGTGTTATGACGATATCAAGAAAGTCAACGGTAAACAACATAAAACTTTTAGAGGTGCATGCTTTGCTATGGGATTTTTGCAAGACGACAAAGAATTTGTCGAGGCAATTAAAGAGGCACATCTTTGGGGTTCCGGTTCCTTCTTACGTAAGTTATTTGTAACAATGTTGTCTTCCTCATCCATTAATAGACCCGAACATGTTTGGAGAAAGACTTGGATGTATTTAGCGGATGGAATTCTTCATGAACAACGGTTATCGACACGTAATCAAGGTTGCTAATTTTTTCCTCTTTTTATCTGACGTTTTTTTTCCCATACCCTCCTATATAAATTTCGTGTTGTCTATCCGATATACGTATCTTTGAATGAGCTTTTTCTGAAACTTCCACTCCTAGTTCTGGTTGGTCATGCTTAGAATCACTTAATTTAGTCACTACCACACCAGTACATGGTTCGCATGACTATTCTGTATGACCACATTATTCATAACTTTAATCTTTCTAATCTGTTTGCTTCATGTCACATTACAATAGGTTACTAAAATCCAAACGAGTTGTACTAAAAAAATTCACTGTCAGTATTGAAAAAAAATGCTTATCAACTTCAACACTAACCTCATAATCATGTTGCACCTACTGCTACAACACAGTAGATGTAGTGTGACAATGTCATTTATGTACCATCATTGATATACTCATTATACAATCCCATTGTGATAGACTACTGAGGGTTGCTTTCTCTAGCCCAATTCGGTGTTGCGCTAAATATCCATTACGAAGAAAAACCATGTTAATATTGGAATGTTTACTTCCGTTTATTTATGACTATATGATTACTATATACAACATCTACTTATATATGTTTTTCCCCTTCTAAAATCTAGCATATTTCTTATTAGATTTAAATTGTAGCCTCTGAGTTGGCTTCTTGGAAAATAAAAGTTCACTTCATAGGTGTTGTTGATGGTTTATTCAAGCATTACGAAATGACGGATGCTCTACTACACTACTTTGACAATACCACAACTACAATGTTGTATTGAAAACAATGCTAGCCTAATCATGTAAAACTATTGTCAGTTCCAGCTTGTATGTTGCCAGTACAATATTAGTTCTAATTGTTACGTTTTTTTTCTTGAAGTTCACAATCACCCATGACTTGCTTCAGTATTTTTTATTCGTACCTCACAACTACACACATGTAGCATTGCACTATTTACTTATCGGTTATTGCGGGATTTGTTTTGCAAAAATTTTCAATTTCCATTATATTACGAGCTGTGTTGTATGCTTCTTTTGCATAGGATTGGCACTAACAGATGACGACCTTCAAGAGTTGACCCTGGTGGCTATTGAAAAGCTATTACAACACAATAATAGAAGCCTCCATGACTACAAGACAATGCCTTATCCTAAAGGTTATGTTGTTGTGGAATTAGGAAATAGACTGCTTCACGAAGAGCGTCAATACGATTCAGTTGCTCAAGAACAACTTTTCCTGAGCCTGCACTCTTGTCTTACAGGTTATTCAGATTTCCAAATAAACATGTTTTAAACCATTACAGTGCCTAATTAATCTTATTTTTTTATTCATCATTTATACTTGGATGCTCTTCAAGTCCATAACTTTCATCTCTTATATGTAGATGAGCAAAGGAATATTTTTAACGAAATCATGGATGCTGTTCAAATGCAACAAGGCGGGTTTTTTTTTCTATATGGCTACGGTGGCACTGGTAAGACTTTTATGTGGAACACTTTATCAGCGGCACTACGGTCCAAGAAAAAAATTGTCTTGCCAGTCGCATCAAGTGGGATCGCAAGTTTATTGTTGCCTGGCGGAAGAACAACCTATTCTAGATTCAAGATTCCTGTCCCAACTTTAGAAACATCTATTTGCAACATCAACAAAAAGGACGATCTTGCGGAGCTACTAAATATGATAGATCTAATCATATGGGATGAAGCTCCTATGGCAAACAAATTTTGCTTTGAGTCTCTTGACAAATCCCTAAAAGATATTATGAGTGGAACTCCACAAGCATCTAAAATTTTTGGCGGTAAGGTTGTTGTGTTTGGTGGTGACTTCAGACAAATTCTCCCTGTCATACCAAGAGGTACTAGGTCTGATATTATCCATGCAACGATTAATGCCTCATATATTTGGGATGAATGTAGAGTCTTGAGGCTTACAAAGAACATGCGTTTGCAAACTGGTTCAAATACTTCTACGGTTGAAGAAATAAGGACTTTTTCTGAGTGGATTTTGAAAATTGGGGATGGAACCTTGTGTGAGCCAAACGAAGGTTATGCTGAAATTTTTATTCCGGAAGAGTTTTTTATTACAAGTTTTTCTGATCCAATTAAGGCAATTTTAGAGGACACATACCCTGATCTCATTCATAACTATCTTAATTCGGACTATCTTCAGAGTCGTGCAATCTTAACTTCAACAATTGAAGTTGTTGATGATATCAATCAATATATCACAAACCTTATTCCAAGTATGCATCTTGCTTTTTTTAAGAAATTGTATTATGCGTTTTACCAAAACAAGGTTGTTAGTCATATTTTTGGAACTGTTAAGATAAATACATATTCACACGTTACATGACTTTTCTTTGTGAAATGTTCTTAGGTGAGGAAAAAGAGTACTTTAGTAGTGACTCAATTGATACATCTGATGCTACTAATTTTAATGCATTTGAGCACGTCACACCAGAGTTCCTTAATGCTCTTAAAACTCCCGGTTTACCTAATCATTCAATAAGGTTGAAGGTAGGAGCAACTATAATGTTAATGCGCAACCTTGATCAATTTGAAGGATTGTGCAACGGAACACGGCTCACTGTCACTCGGCTTGCCAATCACGTCATCGAGGCTAAGATTATTTCTGGTAAAAATATTGGCAATATCATTTATATTCCCAAAATGTCTTTGTCTCCCTCACAGTCACCTTGGCCTTTTAAGTTGGTGAGACGCCAATTTCCAATAATAGTTTCCTTTGCCATGACAATTAACAAATCTCAAGGACAGTCTCTAGACTATGTAGGTCTATTCTTGCCAAAAGACGTTTTTAGTCATGGACAATTATATGTCGCCGTCTCTAGAGTGAAATCCAAGAAGGGTCTCAAAATTCTTATTCATGACAAGGAAAAACTACCATTGGTTTCTACAACAAATGTTGTGTTCAAGGAAGTGTTCCAAAACATTTGAAAGGTATGTCTTCAAACTACTTCTTTATTCTTCCAAGCATCAAAGTCTTTCAATTCTGTTTCGGATTCATTACGCAATAATCAATGGTTTATTTACACTGATTCAATGTTATGTCACCATTCTACTCATTGTTCATAAGTCTTATAAAATCAAATAACATTGACATAATAAATGCATTCACAACTTTATTCATTCTATTATTAGCTTACTTGAGTTGTTTTTGAATATGCATTCCATGTTTTCTTTTTAATGTCAATATATCTATCATCATCATGCCAACTTCTGTTACAACAATTAGTTGTGATTGCATTCCATGTAACAATTCATTGATTATGCAGGTGACCCTGGACAAGACCTTCAATCTGTGAGGTGGCCTCGTCCTACCATCTTATTCGCTTTTTTTTTAAGCTACTGTATTAGGAATACATTCACACTTTATTTTGTTGCTTATATGTAAACAACATGCTATAACAGTAGGTGGTATTTGTTTGCGATCCTCATGACGTATGGAACACGAATTTAAGACCACGGAACTTTTAATTACATGTTGTATTGCCGGTTGAACATCGTCATTGGTACCGTAACATGTGAACCGTCCTAAAGTTTTATTTTTCCAAATTTGAAAAACCACTTTTATCAATATATCTAATATATACTTTATCTACTATACTCCAACAAACATATTTAAGTTAATAATCAATTGCAACTACTTTTTTTTCCATTACATTTGCCTAGACTTTACACAAAGACAACAACATATGCTATGGAGACTATAACACATCCGCAACTTGCAGGCTACCACATATTATAAACAACAACATTTTTACTCACTTTAATACATATTAAATTGCAAGAACAAAAAATTGAATTGCTTTGTTACATTGCTATTATCATGTTGTGGACGGAATGGTCCGCGGACACATCTATGGAAAACGTTTCTTCTATATCTTACTCAATTTCTCGAACAAACTTTATTTCATAGAATTATCACAATATGAAGTCCATCTTAATATTATACTTCTACTAATTGACTACAGACAAGGCCATATCATTATCACAAGTCAGAGTCCATCATACCATTTCCAAATTGCCAACCAACACAGCCACATCTATTAATTTATTGAAACAATTTAGACCACGTATAACCTGGGATTGTAATTATTAAGTAGAAACTTCCTCTTATTAATAGGATTATTACCTAACCACGAGAGTTTTCTAAGTTAAATTTCTTCAGTCTGACACCCTAACTTAGGGCCGAGCGCTGCAGTTACACTTACAATTAAATAAACAACACTATGCAGTAAAACTTAAAATTAAGGACAGTACGTATACCCCACAAAACATCCATTAAGCTTTTCAGTATCACTTAGAATTAATTAAACAACACTAATTTAAAACATAGTACTCATGTTATCCATACAAATGAAAATATGCGTCAACATAGTTTACAAAACATACATAGTTATAGAAACAAAATATTGATCATGGTCAACTACACATTAACAGCAGACAACATAAACCATTCAAAAAACCCACCAACAATTCTTTCAGCATGGTCATCCTCCCTCACAACCATTATACGCCTTCACCGGTTTAAGATTCTGACAAAGATTTTCTTTGCAGGAGGAGTGCGAATGATGAATCCAAGTCTGTCGCCATCTTTCAATTCTCTTTTCTTTGTGAATTCATACCATCCACGACCGATAAAAACTTCAGTCGTTCGCTTTCTGACCGACCTATGAAGCTCACAATCATAGGTTTCTCTAAGGTTTCCATCCGACAACTGCTATATGCTACCACCTCCTTTCAGACATTCTTTTATCACTCGCTGAGGTAATTGCTGCCAAAACAATCCAAAAATTGGTAAATTTGATTACCTACATTATAATAATTCAGTTACAGAAAATTACATTTCAATTAACATTTACCAAAACATTATTCCTGGCAGCCAGTCCGGAACGAATCTCCCGGTACCAAATATAGTACTTCAACCGTGGACCTATTACTTTTTGACAGTTTTCATCATCATAACTAAAAAACATAACCAAAGACAAGAAACAACAAAAATGATGTCACAAAGATTTACAGCAAAAGAACGTGAAAATAACTGTTAACTTTTATCAATTTCTCAATACCTATCGCTGTCAGACGATATGGCCATATGTGGCACGTTATTCTTCACGGTCTCTCCTTCAACATCTTCTATCGCTGGTTGTTTTCCTTTCTCAGACACCCATTTTTCAATGTTTCCGCTACCACGACTCCCCTCCCCAACCTCAGCAATCTTTCTCTTCTTCACGCCGTTGAATTCTATTGAAATTGTATTACCATTCATGTCTTTCTCAAGTACATTTACTTTCGTCGTAAATGCGACATCATATTCTCCCATTACTGTTGGTGATTTTTCTTCTTTTTCAACCTTGCCTTTATGTTCAGCAGCAGCTTCTTCTACTACACCGCACCCCCTGTCCGGAGTTCTTCTTCTACCAGATATCCTTTCGACTGCCTCAACATTACCCCTGCGAAACATTATAATCAAATATTTGCCGCCTATGAGTTCTATATCTTTTACAACAACACCAACTTCATTATAAAGACAAACACTTACCTTCCTTCAGACCTTCGCCTCTCACAATTCTCATTGACTTTTTTGAATTCCTCAAACGTCATCTTTTTCCCCTTGCCCTTCAACCCCACATACTGGTCTTCATACGTCATATAGGCTAACTTTTGTTCGAAGTATTTCCGCAGCTCTTCCCTGAAAATACATCGCATACTGCTCATTAATTCATTTGAATATGGAGTCAACTCACATGCTGTAAATTCATTGGAATTATGTATATCCTAAATTTAAGAAAGGAATACACAAATACAACCAGATGTCTTATACATATATCATATAGTACAAAATAAACCGAATTAAACATTTCAATATTTCCTACATTCATGCATGTCCAATGTCTAGGCAATTTCACCAAAAAAAAAAACCTTGAATGGCATTATCGGATTCTTCTATACAACACCACCCAACTGAAATATGATTTCTAACTTCCATACAGAAGAGTAATGGTTGTCTATACATCAGCAACCGAAACGGAATAAAAAACCCATTCACTGCAAGAACCGTAATCATACATCAGCCTACGGTTATTGTTATCAGACAACGAAATTGTAAAATACCCAGAAACAACACAATACACTTCCAATTTCGTTTCAGTCCTAAACAACACCAACACAACATGCAACTTCGTTTCGATACAAAACAACTCAAACAAAATCCTACAGCTATGTATTATCCAAATTAAGCATGCAACAAACATGCTCAAAAACCAATCTTCTTACCTCCTCCATGATGACGACGACCCCTGCTTCGCCATGTTTCACATGTGCCGCCGCACCTTGCTCGGTTTACCCTAGACCCTCAAAACTTCCGCTTCTTCACACTTCACTTCTTTTGTCCAACAAACCTAACCAAACACCAATAAGACCTGTTCCGGGTTTGTGTTTTATTTTATGTCATTTGGACCCACCACAACTGTTAATTTCAATTTACACCCCCTCTTTACAAAACACACTTGGTTACTCTACTTTATTTACATTAAATAAATTCTATTATTTTTTACAATTTTTTCTTACTCTTATCTCAACTACTAAATACTCTATATTCACTTTTACATTTTTTTATTTTCGAAAATAAAATTACATTTATAGACCAAAAATGGCATGAAATACAATGAGGGTTCATAACAATCCACCTCACAACAACTTTTACAATTTTTAAATCATTCGGATTTTAAACTTTTTTTTTGTTATACTACTTTACTTATGCTTTTGACTTATTTATTTCAATTTACATTACTTTTAATGTTTTTCGTATTTCAATTATTAAATTTTACACCTCTCAATTAATTATCAATTGAAACTAAACAACAATAACCCATGCGTTAGCACGGGTTTCTTACTAGTATAGAGTAAAACCCATAAATGTTGAAAGTGTTAGAAATTGATCCAAATGTGTTTGAAATCATGTTTTAGTGTTCCTTATTATTGGTACACGATATATACATGTTGTTAGGCATTGTATTGGCAATTTTTCTGGTGTATAGGTGAAAATTGGGTGATTTTGGTTTGAAAACGCAGAACAAAATTCTGCAGAAAATTATGGTTTTTCCACTGCCCATACGCGTATCACTCAAGGCAATACGCGTATTAGTCAAGGCAATACGCGTATGGCATTGAAGGAATGTGGGCAATACGTGTATGGAGCTTCATTTTCTCGGCCATCTGCCCATTTGCGTAATGGTACGCGTAAGACTTTAGGGCAATACGCGTATGATGTAGGGCACTACGCGTATTGGACTTTTAATGGGAAATTTTGGGAAAAATGGGTCTCTGCCCATACGCGTATGACCTTGGGCAATACGTGTATGGAATGGGCGAGGGAGCAGGGCAATACGCGTATGGCTCATGGCAATACGCGTATGGCCAGGAGAATTGCAAAATGTGGTTTTTTCGCGATGTCTTTTCTTGTTTAGTCCGTAACTTGTGTTCCGTTTATCCGTTTATAACATTCTTGGAATCGTTGAGTAGCTATTGAACCGTACTTTCTTATTATAATAATTCTGAGATTGTTAGATGATTTAATTATGTCAGGAATTTGGAATAGTGTCGTTTTGTCGACTTTTGTCGTTATAGTTGTGTGCAATTGGTGTGTATCATGCAATGTGCTGTTGATATGGATATGGTATGATTTGCGTGCTGTTGTATGGTATAAATGCATTGTTTTGGGCTTGAATTGCAAAGAATGATTAATGTTAAGTGAGATGGTTGCATATATGTGTGCATTTGAATGTCATGAGTCATTGTATGCTGAGCATCATGATGTGCATTCTTGTGATGTCGTGTGCCCTAGTGGGTGTGAGCGACGAATAGATTCCAGAGGGAATCTGCTATAACATCGTGAGCCTTATACCGAGAGGACCGAAAGCGATGGTTATAGACGATCGTGTGCCCGTGTGGGGTGTGAGCGATCGGATCGTGAGCCTTATACAAAGAGGACCGAAAGCGATCCATAAACGTCGTGAGCCTTATACAAAGAGGACCGAAAGCGACGGGGAACATCGTATGCCCGACGGGGAGTTACACTAAGTAACGAGCGATGGTTCCAATAGTTCCTGAGTGAACTGGTGTTGAGAATTTATGTAAGTCGGTACCGCATGTGCATATGCATAGATTCGTTGTGTCGGTCTCTTGCATTTGCATAAATCATTAATGGTTTGTTTATGTGTGGAATTGTGGATGAAATTGATAAATTGATATATGTATATGTGTTGGTGATACTGGTATTGTGCATGGTTGGTATACCTTGGTGATGGAAATATGAAATATACGTTGTGTTATTTTGTGTTTGAATTCTGGTATGAGTTGTGGCGAGAACAGTATATATGTGTATTTTTGGTGTTATATATAACTGCATGCAATTATATTATGATTGTGTTTCTCACCCTTCTGCTGTTTTATAATGCTCTATGAGGCATTGCAGATTAGATTGCTGGAGGTCTTTTTGTGAAGCTTAGGTCTTCACTCTTTTGTCTGTCGGCTCTGATATGTGACACCGGGTAGTTAGGGAGACCGTTGGTGATTTATGTGTATATGTATATGTTTCTTTTGGGATTGTACATGTATGATTATATTTGGCAGACAAACTTTTCATGATATATATATATATATATGAGATTTCAGTACAGATTTTCCGCTTTTATTCTGTATCTGAATTGTGGGTAGTAGGAACTAAGTTCCTCTGTTAATTGCTACCTGATTGTTGCATATCATTATGGGCAGGTTTATGTGTATTTTGTTATAAATTGATGTGACCCCTCGGTCTATGCCATGAATGTTTTAAATATACTCTGATGAAATTTTGAATTTTTATTTATCGCTTTAATAGCTTGGGGGTATAGATTGGGGGTGTTACATTAAGTGGTATCAGAGTCAGTCCGTGTCAGTTTGTGTCAGTCCTTGTCGGTCTTGGTATGTGGATGAGCTGTTTGTTTAACCATAGTTGCTGTTATTGGAAATGAACAGAATATGGCTGGTAGGAATGACGCTGCTTTGGCTACTGCTATGCAAGCTATGGCTCGGGCTGTGCAGGGTGCACCTAATGCTGTAGGTAATGATGAGTTCAGGAAGAACAAACCGCCTGTCTTCAAAGGAAGATATGATCCTGATGGTGCTCACATTTGGCTAAAAGAGATTGAAAGAATCTTCCGAGTGATGGATTGTGCTGAGGATCAGAAGGTGAGACTGGGTACTCACATGTTGCTGGAAGAAGCGGATGATTGGTGGGTTAGTACACGTCATGTGTTGGAAGCTGCAGAGGAAGAGATCACTTGGGCTGTGTTTAGCATTGAGTTTCTGAGGAAGTATTTTCCCGAAGATGTAAGAGGAAAGAAGGAAATTGAGTTCTTGGAATTAAAACAAGGTAATATGTCTGTTGTTGATTATACTGCTAAGTTTGTGGAGCTTGTGCATTTTTATCCACATTATGCTGAAGCGATCGCGGAGTTTTCTAAGTGTGTAAAGTTTGAGAACGGATTGCGTCCTGAGATAAAGCAGGCAATTGGTTATCAAAGGATTCGGAGGTTTTCTGATTTGGTGGATTGTTGTAGGATTTATGAGGAGGATAGTAAGGCTCGTTCTACTCACTATAAGAGTGTGAGCGACAGGAAAGGGAAGCAACAGTTCCGTGGTGGTCCATATGTAACACCAGCTGATAAGGGTAAGCAAAGGGGAAATTTTGAGAGAAGGCCAAGTGGAGGAGGTATGTCTAGTCCTCTGAGATGTCATAGATGCGGTGATGTGGGACATCGTCAGTCCGAATGTAGGAAGGATTTGAGGAAGTGTTCTAATTGTGGAGGTTTAGGACATGTCGCAGCTGATTGTGCAAGGAAGAATGCGGTGAAGTGTTTCAACTGTGGTGAACCTAGTCACATTAGTACAAAGTGTCCGAAACCGAAGCAAGCTCCAGCTGGTGGGAAAGTTTTTGCCTTGGCAGGAACTCAGACTTCAAGTGCAGCTCGTCTGATCAGAGGTACTTGTTTTATTAATAGTACTCCTTTAGTTGCTATTATTGATACTGGAGCGACTCATTCGTTTATTTTGTCTGAGTGCGCGAAGCGTTTGAATCTTGTGTTGTCTTTGATGGGTGGTGAGATGGTTATTGATACTCCAGCAATGGGGTCAGTAACTACTTCTTTGGTTTGTTTAAGTTGTCCTTTGACCATTTATGGTAAAGACTTTGAGATGGATTTGGTGTGTTTACCATTGGAGGGTTTAGATGTGGTTCTGGGAATGAATTGGTTGCAATTCAATCGGGTTTATATTGATTGTTATCATAAGCTGGTAAGGTTTCCTTCTCTTGAAGAAGACGAAGACTCGAGTTTCTTATCTACCAAAGAGTTGAAGAAACTTTTGGCGGATGAAGCTCAGTTGTTTGGGTTGTTTGCATCGTTGACTGTGGATAGTCAAGTTTCACTTGATGTGTTTCCTGTTGTGTGTGATTTTCCTGAAGTGTTTCCCGATGATATTTCAGACTTGCCGCCAGAGAGAGAGGTGGAGTTTTCTATAGATCTAGTTCCTGGTACTAGACCTGTTTCTATGGCACCTTATCGAATGTCGGCATCTGAGTTGGTTGAGTTGAAGAAACAGTTGAATGAATTGTTGGAAAAGAGGTTTGTGAGACCAAGCATTTCTCTTTGGGGTGCTCCAGTTTTATTGGTAAAAAAGAAAGATGGAAGTATGCGATTGTGTATTGATTATCGCCAGTTGAATAAGGTGACGATTAAGAATAAGTATCCTCTTCCGAGAATTGATGATTTGATGGATTAGTTGGTAGGTGCTTGTGTGTTTAGTAAGATTGACTTGAGGTCAGGGTATCATCAGATTAGGGTGAAAGAGGAAGATATTCAGAAGATGGCTTTTAGGACACGTTACGGTCATTATGAATATTCTGTGATGCCGTTCGAGGTTTCTAATGCGCCAGGTGTGTTTATGGAGTACATGAATCGTATTTTCCACGAGCATTTGGATCGTTTTGTGGTTGTGTTTATTGATGACATTTTGATTTATTCTAAGTCTCGGGAGGAGCACGCGGAGCATTTGCGTATTGTTTTGCAGGTTTTGAAAGAAAGAAAGCTTTTTGCCAAGTTGTCCAAGTGTGAGTTCTGGTTGTCGGAGGTGAGTTTTCTTGGACACGTGATTTCAGGTAATGGTATTGCTGTGGATCCATCTAAATTAGAAGCAATTCTACAATGGGAGGCTCCGAGATCCGTTACTGAAACTCGAAGCTTTTTGGGTTTGGCCGGATATTATCGATGGTTCATTGAAGGTTTTTCTAAGCTAGCACTTCCTTTGACCCAGTTGACTTGTAAAGGGCAAGCGTTCATTTGGGATATTCGGTGCGAGGAAAGTTTTAATGAGCTGAAGAGAAGATTGACGACAGCTCCGATCTTGATTTTTCCGAATCCTACTGAACCGTTTGTAGTGTATTGTGATGTGTCTTTGATTGGTCTAGGTGGTGTTCTGATGCAAGAAGGTAAGGTCGTGGCTTATGCTTCGAGGCAATTGAGAGTGCATGAGAAAAATTATCCTACTCATGATCTTGAATTAGCAGCTGTGGTTTTTGTGTTGAAGATTTGGAGGCATTATCTCTACGGTGCAAGATTCGAAGTCTTTAGTGAACACAAAAGTTTGAAATATTTGTTTGATCAGAAAGAATTGAATATGAGGCAGCGAAGATGGTTGGAATTTTTGAAGGACTACGACTTTGGCTTGAATTACCATCCTGGTAAAGCTAATGTGGTAGCCGATGCGTTGAGTCGGAAATCGTTACATATGTCCGCTTTAATGGTTAAGGAGTGGGAACTTTTGGAATCATTTAGAGATTTGAGTTTGGTATGTGAATTGACGTCGGACAGTGTAAGGCTTGGAATGTTGAAGGTTACTAATGATTTTCTGAAGACTGTTAGTGAGAAACAGAAGATGGAAGTGAAATTTGTGGATTTAATGACGGTTGGTAATAAAAGTGAAAATGAGGACTTTAAAGTGGATATTAATGGTGTTTTGAGATTCCGGGGTCGAATTTGTGTTCCTGATGATGCGGAGTTGAAAAGGATGATTTTGGAGGAAGGACACCGGAGTAATTTGAGTATACATCCGGGAGCTAATAAAATGTACCAAGATTTGAAGAAGATTTTCTGGTGGTCTGGATTGAAAAGAGATGTGGCTCAGTTTGTTTATGCATGTTTGACTTGTCAGAAATCAAAGGTAGAACATCTGAAGCCTAGTGGTTTGTTGCAGCCGTTGGATATTCCTGAGTGGAAGTGGGACAACATTTCCATGGATTTTGTGACAGGGTTGCCGAATACACAGCGAGGGCATAATGCTATTTGGGTGGTTGTGGATAGGCTGACTAAATCGGCGCATTTCATTCCGATTGACATCAGTTTTACTTTGGAGAGGTTGGCTGAGATTTACATCAGTGTGATTGTGAAGTTGCATGGGGTTCCGTTGAGCATTGTTTCGGATCGAGATCCGAGGTTTACCTCGAGATTTTGGGAAAGTTTACAGAAGGCGTTGGGTTCTAAATTGAGGTTGAGTTCTGCTTATCATCCGCAGACAGATGGACAGACCGAGCGAACGATTCAGTCATTGAAAGATTTGTTGAGAGCGTGTGTTCTTGAACAAGGTGGTGCGTGGGATAGTTATCTTGCATTGATTGAATTCACGTATAATAATAGTTTCCATTCTAGTATTGGAATGGCACCTTTTGAAGCACTGTATGGACGAAGATGTCGAACACCGTTGTGTTGACACGAATCTGGTGAGAGTTCGGTGGTTGGACCGGAGTTGGTGCAACAGACTACGGAAAAAGTGAAGCTTATTCGGGAGAAAATGAAGACTTCTCAGAGTAGGAAAAAGAGTTATCATGATCGGAGAAGAAAAGATCTTGAGTTCCAAGAGGGCGATCATGTATTTTGGAGAGTTACACCGGTAACGGGTGTGGGCCGTGCATTGAAATCGAAGAAACTTACTTCTCGGTTTATTGGTCCTTACCAGATATCCGCGAGAGTGGGTGCTGTGGCTTAAAGGGTGGCGTTGCCGCCGAATCTGTCGAATTTGCACGATGTGTTCCATGTTTCACAGCTTCGGAAGTATGTTCCGGATCCGCCGCATGTGATTCCGATGGATGAGGTTGAGGTAAGGGAGGACCTTACGGTTGAGGCATTACCCGTGAGGATTTTGGATCGCGAGGTGAAGTGGTTGAGAGGCAAGGATATTGCACTTGTGAAAGTGGCGTGGGGAGGCGCTGCTGAGGGCAATTTGACTTGGGAGTTAGAGAGTCGGATGCGGGAGTCGTATCTAGAGTTGTTCGTCTCATGTATATTTTCGAGGAAGAAAAATTCTAAGTGGGGGAGAGTTGTAACGCCCCAGTTTTGTCAGTTTTTATTTAATCGAGTCATTTTGATTATTTTATTATTATATTATTTTATTTTTGACTTTTATTTGGAAATATGTTATTTTTCAATGTTGTGATATTTTATCGTGTTTTGGGAACGTTTGTGAGATATTTGAGTGTAGGGGTATTTTGGGCATTTTACTTTATTTTTCTTAAGTTAAGAAAATAGAAAATAGAAAGAGAGAAAAATAGAGAGAAAGAAAAAGAGAAGAAGGAAAAGGAGAAGAAAAGAGAAAGGAAGGAGAAAGAGAGAAAAATTTGGAAAAATCTAGAAATCGAAACAACCGACTTTCCAAACACGATTAAATCGGGTAAGGGTGCGAAACTTGATTATTATATACTTGTGTATGATTATGTATGTATGTTTTTGGTTGTTATTGGATTGAAATGGAAATATAGAGTAAAACCCATAAATGTTGAAAGTGTTAGAAATTGATCCAAATGTGTCTGAAATCATGTTTTAGTGTTCCTTATTGTTGGTACATGATAGATACATGTTGTTAGGCATTGTATTGGTAATTTTTCTGGTGTATAGGTGAAAATTGGGTGATTTTGGTTTGAAAACGCAGAACAAAATTCTGTAGAAAATTCTGGTTTTTCCATTGCCCATACGCGTATCACTCAAGGCAATACGCGTATAGCATTGAAGGAATGTGGGAAATACGCGTATGGAGCTTCATTTTCTCGGCCATCTGCCTATTTGCGTAATGGTACGCGTAAGACTTTAGGGCAATACGCGTATGATGTAGGGCACTACGCGTATTGGACTTTTAATGGGAAATTTTGGGAAAAATGGGTCTCTGCCCATACGCGTATGACCTTGGGTAATACACGTATGGAATGGGCGAGGGAGCAGGGCAATACGCGTATGGCCAGGAGAATTGCAAAATGTGGTTTTTTCGCGATGTCTTTTCTTGTTTAGTCCGTAACTTGTGTTCCGTTTATCCGTTTTTAACATTCTTGGTATCGTTGAGTAGCTATTGAACCGTACTTTCTTATTATAATAATTCTGAGATTGTTAGCCGATTTAATTATGTCGAGAATTTGGAATAGTATCATTTTGTCGACTTTTGTCGTTATAGTTGTGTGTAATTGGTGTGTATCATGCAATGTGCTGTTGATATGGATATGGTATGATTTGCATGCTGTTGTATGGTATAAATGCATTGTTTTGGGCTTGAATTGCAAAGCATGATTAATGTTAAGTGAGATGGTTGCATATATGTGTGCATTTGAATGTCATGAGTCATTGTATGCTGAGCATCATGATGTGCATTCTTGTGATGTCGTGTGCCCTAGTGGGTGTGAGCGACGAATCGATTCCAAAGGGAATTTGCTATAACATCGTGAGCCTTATACCGAGAGGACCGAAAGCGATGGTTATAGACGATCGTGTGCCCGTGTGGGGTGTGAGCGATCGGATCGTGAGCCTTATACAAAGAGGACCGAAAGCGATCCATAAACGTCGTGAGCCTTATACAAAGAGGACCGAAAGCGACGGGGAACATCGTATGCCCGACGGGGAGTTACACTAAGTAACGAGCGATGGTTCCAATAGTTCCTGAGTGAACTGGTGTTGAGAATTGATGGAAGTCGGTACCGCATGTGCATATGCATAGAGTCGTTGTGTCGGTCTCTTGCATTTGCATAAATCATTAATGGTTTGTTTATGTGTGGAATTATGGATGAAATTGATAAATTGATATATGTATATGTGTTGGTGATACTGGTATTGTGCATGGTTGGTATACCTTGGTGATGGAAATATGAAATATACGTTGTGTTGTTTTGTGTTTGAATTCTGGTATGAGTTGTGGCGAGAACGGTATATATGTGTATTTTTGGTGTTATATATAACTGTATGCAATTATATTATGATTGTGTTTCTCACCCTTCTGCTGTTTTATAATGCTCTATAAGGCATTGCAGATTAGATTGCTGGAGGTCTTTTTGTGAAGCTTAGGTCTTCATTCTTTTGTCGGTCGGCTCTGATATGTGACACCGGGTAGTTAGGGAGACCGTTGGTGATTTGTGTGTATATGTATATGTTTCTTTTGGGATTGTACATGTATGATTGTATTTGGCAGACAAACTTTCACTACGCCAAAATTACTCTTTGGCAGCACTACATAGGCAGCGCTTTATTACAAAAGCGCTGCTATAAGTTAAAAAATTTAGAAAACACGGAAACTGTTCACTTAGAAAAATAAAAGCGCGTCTAAATATAAAACCTTAGACAGCGCTTTTGAGGAAAGCGCTTTCTAAGGTCTTATAAATTAAAAGAAAAAAATTAAAGGAAAATATTAGACAACGCTTTCCTTAAAAGCGCTGTCTAAGGTCTAATAAATTAAAAAAAATATAAGACCTGAGACAGCGCTTTTGAGGAAAGCGCTTTCTAAGGTCTTATAAATTAAAAAAAAAATTAAAGTAAAATATTAGACAGCGCTTTACTCAAAAGCGCTGTCTAAGGTCTTATAAATTAAAAAAATATAAAATCAAAAGCGCTGTCTAGGCCCATATAAGACAGCGCTTTCAAAAGCGCTTTCTAAGGCCCACCTTAGACAGCGCTTTCATTAAAAGCGCTGTCTAAGGTCTTATAAATTAAAATAAAAATTGAAACGGTATCAGTATTCTATACTTTTTCATTTCATTCTTTCCCTCTTTCCCTCTCTGTCTGCGAACAAGAACGAACCAGCTGAAACCACCGCCGTTGTCCGTCCTTTCACCGCCGTCGTCCGTCCTTTCTCGTCGTCGTCCGTCCGGCCGTCGTCCTTCCTACATTGTCCTCCACCATCCTCCACCGTACTCCACCGTGCTCCACTGTTCCGGTAAGAGTTTTTCTTTTTATGTTAGGTTTTAAGTGAGTTTCATATTTTTCTGTTAGGTTTTGTTCTTGTTACCATATTTTTGGAGTTCTTTAGATATAATGATGTTCTGTTAGGTTTTGGAGTTCTTTTGATAGAATGATGTTCTTTTGATAGAATATGAGTAGTTTAGATTAGTTTTATTGTAGTTTAGGTTAGTGTTATTGTAGTTTAGGTTAGTTTAGGTTAGTGTTAATGTTGCTCTACATTGTTATTGCTATATAATGTGTTAGTTTAGTTTAGGTTAGTTTAGGTTAGTGTTAGTGTTAGTGTTAATATTGCTCATTATTTTAATATTGTAAATCCTTGAGGTTAGAAGCTCATTCAATGTTCTATGTTTTATCATAACTTTCCTCCTCATTCAATGTTTTGATTCCTCATATAATAGTGTTTTTGTTGACCTTAATAAGTAGGAAAACCATGGATAAAAAATGGATGGATGCCGATCGATTGTCCAAAGAGTACGAGAATGGGGTATTGGATTTCGTTAAGTTTGCTTTCAACACGTTTAAGACCCCAGTCGAATGGACTATCCTTGGTTGAGATGTTTGGTATATGGTCCAAGTTTGCATGTGTATTCTCATAGCGCATACGCAATTAATGGATACACATTTTATGCCAAAGAACAAGATGATAAAAGTACTATGCAAAATAGTGGTGTCACCGTCCTAGCTGAAGCAATGCACATATCAAGTATGAAGGACTTAAACCCCAAATATGCAAATCTGTCATATTTTGGAGTTATTGAGCACATTTGGGTGTTTGATTACGAGAAGTTTCAGATTCCAATCTTTGGTTGCAAGTGGGTAAATAGTAGTGGCATACGAATGGATAAGTCTGGATTTTTGCAAGTGGATCTTAATAGGGTGGGGTACAAAGATGAGCCTTTTATTCTAGTATCTCAAGCTAAACAAGTGTTCTATGTCACTGACCCGACGAGTACGAAATGGTCTATAGTGCTTTTATCTAACAAAGTGGTTGATGATAGCGGTGTAGATCAATGTGATATTGATGTTGAGAATGAGTCATGCATTAGACGGAATGAGTTGAATAGAAATGATCAAGATGAGGATCTTATAGCGGATGAGTCATATATCAGAAATGACCATAACGAGGGAATTTGGATCCATTCATCCGTCCGCATTGCTAAGAAACAAGTAATTCATATTCCAACCAAGAAAAGAAAGAGATGTTAGTGAAAGAGGTAAAATAATAAAATGTTATATATTATTTCATTCTAAATTCATCTATTATAGTTTTTTTGTATTTTGACGTCGTGCAGAAGGTTTCCATCTAACACTTGTTTAATCTTACAGTGGACATTGGTTGTTGGTCGCAATTAATCCTAGCAGAGAAGTGGCCATCCGATGTATGTATTTCTAACTTATGAGTTATTTTAATATTTAACACATATCTCTCATATAATGAAATAGTTAAAACTAAATCAAACTATGTTATATTATAATGTAGTACTTTGAAGAATGCAAGTGTGCTCACTACTCAATTTCTCAATTGGATGAAATTAAAGAGGATTGGTGTCAATACATTATGGAGCTCGGAGTTTTATCAGGTATAATATTGTACTCTTACTTTAATTGATGAGAATTTAAATATGTGTAACTTTCTAACTATAGACATTGTTGATGTATTCTTTTAATTGAATTACAATCTTTGTGTTCTTTCAGGACCTATGTAGATTTGAAGCAATGCTTTGGTTGGATGCAAAAGTACTAGTATAAGTAATATGTACATTTGTAGAAAAAATGTAATGATTTGTAATTATAAATTGGTGTGTATATATATATATATATATTGGTTTGAATTGCCAATTGTTTTGGATATATAATTTTGGTGTAAATTGGTACATTTAAATAGGCCAAATTGGATTGATTTGAATCTCCAAATTGTGGTATTTTTCTGGAAAAAAATTGGTTGAAAAACAGGTCAAATTCTGGTTGAAAAACCTGGTAAAAATTGTGGTTTAAAAAAATTTATATAAAAATTTTCGTATACCTTAGACAGCGCTTTACACTAAAAGCGCTGTCTAAGGTGGGGCTTAGAAAGCGCTTTCACCAAAAGCGCTGTCTAAGGTATGCCTAAAAAAGTTCAAAAAGGTGGGGCTTAGAAAGCGCTTTCTCAAAAAGCGCTGTCTAAGGTATACCTAAAAAAGTTCAAAAAGGTGGGGCTTAGACAGCGCTTTTAAAAAAAGCGCTGTCTAAGGTATACCTAAAAAATGTCAAAAAGCGCTGTCTAATGATACCATAGACAGCGCTTTTCATTAAATATACCCCCCTTTAGACAGCGCTTTTGGTATTACCCAAAGAGCTGTCTAAACCTTTAGCAGCGCCGGTTTAGACAGCGCTTAAAAGCGCTATCTAAGGCCAAAAAAAGCGCTGTCTAAGGTCTTGTTTGGCGTAGTGTTTTCATGATATATATATATATATATATATATATATATATATATATGAGATTTCAGTATAGATTTTCCGCTTTTATTCTGTATCTGAATTGTGGGTAGTAGGAACTAAGTTCCTCTGTTAATTGCTACCTGATTGTTGCATATCTTTATGGGCAGGTTTATGTGTATTTTGTTATAAATTGATGTGACCCCTCGGTCTATGCCATGAATGTTTTAAATATACTCTGATGAAATTTTGAATTTTTATTTATCGCTTTAATAGCTTGGGGGGTATAGATTGGGAGTGTTACATCTATCGTGGATACAATTATATAAACTTTCCTATTTTAAATAAAATATGAGTATTCTTAATTCGCATGGTTGTAATTCAAATATCGTGGGTACAATTATATAAATTTTATTTAATAAAATAATTAAATTTATTTTAATTATAGTAAATATAATATTGATAATAGTTATACCATATCGGTATGTTATTATTAATATAATTTGTTTTGTTCAATGTACTTATGATTTATGATTATGTAAATTATATTTCGAGTACCCTATTGGTATTAGAATTTATTGGTGACATAATATTTATACATTGTTATATTTTGTTGAAACAAGTATTTGATAAATAAAAAATTATTTTAAAGACATGTAATACTTTATGAAATCCAATCATATATTTCAAATATTTTATTAAAATGAATTTCAATTCTTTAAGTATTATGTAAGTGATGAATATACTCTATCGGTGTGACATTACTTGACATGATCAATGTATGATTGAGAAAATATTAGAGTATTTGTTTAAATATTTTAAAAGTCTTAGATTAATAATTCAAATATTTTTCTCTATCAATCGGAAGAATTTACATGTCAATTTTATAAAATGAGAATCAAATATTATTTAATATAATATTATTTTATGAAGACTTATATTGAGAATATTATAGTCTTATGTTAGTATTAAAGTTTATGACTATTTGTACTATATCCTCAATAATAGTTAAATTTAAGTCTCATTTTTCCTCTGGGTATAACATAATATAATTCTCAAATGTGTGTAGTTATCATTGTAACATTTGAGTTTTATGTGAGTTATTAAGATGTTGTATATAATCCTATATTCTATTTAAAGTTATATGAATTTGATCTCACTCAAATGATAGTAAACCTTTTTATATGAACATCATACTCTTTCATGTGAACTGATATAAATAATGATATATTTTATTTATGTGCAAAATATGTGGTTGAGTTTGTAAAACTCTAATGATGATATATTATAGAACTAATTCTCTGTATAGTTTTGAGTTAGTAATCCAGAGAGAGATTACAGCGATGGCCTTGAATGACGTTTTGAGTTAGTAATCCGGAGATGGATTACAATGATGGCCGATTATGTAGAATTATAGGTTCAGGAGTGGAACCCTTTGTGATTGATTTAGATTTGTATTTTGTTATGATTTTGAGATGATGAGTTGTTGAATGTTGTGTTGTTTTGATCATGCATTCATGTATTTCAGAGATAGGTAGGACTTCGGTCCAGTGATGGTTTGGTTAAGAGAAGGACTATGGAGGTCTTACATCCTGAGAGGGACACGGTTCAGAGAGGAACCAGAGATATGAGAATATTCATAACACACCTCTGATCCTAGTGATTTTGGTACCACATGCATATGAGATGAACATGGTGGCATTGCATTGCATTTGCATTATGATTTGTTGATTATGATTTAGAATACTGTTATATTCGTTATTACTATCTTGTCTTACTATTATTCACCGTTAATAATTGTTAGATGTATTCTCACCCCCTGTTTGTTGTTGTGGCGCCTGTGCTCCTCAGGAGTACAGGCAATCAGATACAGGAGTAGCTGCTGAGTAGGGGATGGAGTTTATGCCCCCTTTAGCTTTTATCATTGGGTCTTAAAGGATTTGTGTTGATATGTCTCACTAGGGATGTGATGTCTTCCATCATTGTGTGATGTGTTGTTTTGTTTTGTGGGAGATGTTGTTGAGACTTTATGTTGGATTTTGTTTATTTCTGCTACGTATTTTCATGTCTATTTGGTTTTTGAAGTTTTATGTTTTGGTGACACTCTAATATTTGATTTTATTCAAACTATATCATTTAAATGTTGGGTCGGGAATTAGAGTATTACACCTTACGCTTACCTGGAGACCGTGACAGTCTCCTTACCAGACTGCTGATACCCGTCAGTGTCTCAAAGTACATGACAACTTGGTCGTCATGCAGCTGACGCCCGTCACCCTGCTAACATAAGCAAAAACATGTTTTTCCATTAAAGAACCTTCAAAAACACCCCCAAATCAATTCCAAACATCCCCAACAGCCTAGAATTGATACCTACATGATTAACACATATTAGCATGTTATTTCCCATTAAATTAACATGTAACTCCATCGATTAATCATCAAAATTCTGAATTATTTTAATGTTTTAAATCCTCAATTTCATACCAAACATCAAGCTTATGAACAGTTTAACATAAATAATAATCATCACATTTACAGAGCACGAATTTCAATCGATTCATTGCATAAAACAACATCACATTCATGTAAATCATCAAATAATCAATCAAAAGCAAAGGAAGAAAATCCTATTGGATGTTACGGGAAACATCTATACTCTTTCATGATTAAGGCACTCTTAGATGAATAATCCCCCTACTTTAAAAATTTAGTAAAAATAAACAAGCAATCTCTTCTAAGGTATCCTCTCCCCAAAGCATTATCTCTCCAATGCCTTGCTCCCAATTCTTCTCTTTTCACGTACTATCAAAATGCTCTAAAAATCCTCATTCCTTCTAAGTTTCTAAATATATAATAACCTAATTAGTTTCCTTAAAATTGTAATTTTGGCCCAACCAAGCTTAAGCTTTTCATTACTAACCACCTCATTTTTTATTATGTTCACTTTTTACCCTAACCTTTACTATTACCTCAATTTCTATTAATTTAATTAATTAAATCCCACAAAAACTAATTAATTAAGTACAATTCACCACAAATGCCGACACCGATCAAACACGTCATAAATCAGATAAAATAATTATTTCAACCAATCAATCAATAAAATCAAATAAATAAATAAATAAAAGGCTAATTAAGTCGGGGTGTTACATCGGGACCTCCTTTAAGTTTTCATACTTTTTCCTCATAATATGCAATCATTAGGACATGTGTGTATTTTGACATAGTCCAAACCCGTTAGACCCAATATCTTCTTGGCGTCATAACTACGGTTTGGCAACGTGTTACCTTCTTGAAGCATTTCATGCAACAATTCAAGCAATTCAGTAAAAATTTTATCCATTCACTCACCTCTTACCTTAATATTAAATAATTTTAGCACAATAGACAATCTTGTAAAATTTTGGCATCACGGATATAACGACTCTTCCATGTTACTTTTCAAAGTATCTACCACGCGGGCTTTCTTAAAAGCATCTACTCCAATATCATGAATAGTATCTTCTAAAGTATCATTCATAATTCATCCTCTTCAACTCTATGTGACAAATGTCTTTTTTTGTCACTTTGTCATGTTATACCCATTTCGTATAATTTTGAATAATTCAATCACAACCGCAATGATTGAATATAACAACACTTGGATGTTTTTGCCTATTTCGGCAAATTTTACATGGACAAAAAAGATCTCATTATCGTGAGGAAGATTTTTTCCGCATATTCAAAAAATTGAATCAATCTATTCTCATACTCTTTACTTAATCTATGGGCTCTCATTCAACTACGACCCATAATAACACACAACTTCTGAAAGGATAATAAAAATGAACATTCCAAAATTATACAACAATAACAATAAACTGCAACAACTACAAATACCTGAAAAACAACATTGTACATTATACCCTAAGTCTAAAAAATAATGACAATAACAAAATTAACAACAACAACAACAACAACAACATTCACATGAGAGAGTTCTACATACGGGAAACATGAAGAAAATTATTGAATTGAGATTCGAGCTTCCTTCCCCCTCTTCCTCGGAGAAGATGGTGTTTCAGTTCGTTAGGTGAAGAGAATGGTGTTTCAGTTCGTTCAGTCGAAGAAAAGTTCTAGGGCGTAAAAAGTGAATGAATGAAACTTAACATTCTGATGAAAGAGTAAAATAATAATTAGAGTTAACATCTCGGTTTTAAAAAAAAACTGAGGGAATCAACTGATGTAAGAACTATGTTTAATTTATTTAAATATAATATTAATCAACTTATAATGTTGGTTTTTTAAAGAACCGAGGTAAAAGATGATTTACAAAATAAAGGAGAAATTTTGGTTCTAAATAAATTATAAATTTGCAGGAGTTGGGAATTGAAACTCAAACCCTGATCTATATAGCCTGTCAGTTCACTACAAAACTGAGGGAAAAGATGAAACTTTTTTTTAAATGACGTATTTCAGGTCATTTGACCTCAGATTTTCTTTGGCTTAGGTGAAAGTTTTATCATGAAATGTATTATTTTTAAAAGGGCAATCCTATAACTCAAGATGCCAAATGATGTATTTCATTTATTATAAAAGAAAACAACAACAATTGAGAAATGAAATTGAAAGATCGAAAGTAATTTTCATATGCTCTGCACGTGATTCATTTATACACCTTAATTTTAGATAATTGGATCCCCCCAAATCTACTTCACAATGCCATATCCAGAACCATTTAAATTTTATTAAATAAACTTCAAAGTCTTTTCTAACGCCGACTAGTTAAGTCGAAACAGCCAATATGAATAGCATTTCATATGTTATTATAGTACGTTCTTTGATGTATGCTATGGTCTGTACGAGGCCAGACATAGCGTACGAAGTGAGTCATGTAAGCAGGTATATGGTCGAAATTGAGATATTTGTGTATATGTAAATACAAAGTCTATGTTAGATTTCTAGAGAAGTTCTTTTGATCAAAGAATCTTCATAAATATTTAAGAATAAACTATGTTGTATTTGTTTATACTGAATATATCAGTAGCTAGTTGATGGTCATATTTAAGGAAATATTTTCCTAACTTTTTGTGATGATACTGCTGTTTGTTAGCTGTCAAAGAAACCAATTCAATAATCTTTAATCACTCATGACTCTTGTTTCAAGAGAAAATGTTTGGTTCTGAATTGAATCTTGAAGAGTGATGACTGACAAAATATGTCTCTCTTTAAGTCTAGATTTAATAGACTCTGATGGATGATAGCTTATGAAAATTTTCAGACTCTGAGATTCAGAAAATGATTCTTTACTTCTGATAAAGCAGTTGAAGTAAAAGGTTTTTCAAAAACTTTTATATTACTTAAATATTCATAAAGGTGAAAATCATATAGTGGATTCAGGAAATCTACTGGATAAGAACCTTTGGGTAATGATGTTTTTCTTTTTATATATTATTATTATCTCTATCCCCTGTCTTGTGAAACATCATTTTGTGTCTTTTTTGACAAGATTATATTCCTTTAGAGTCTTGTTCAGTTCTTCTTTTCTTTATATTTTCTTTGGTTGTGAGCTGATCAAACCAAACCTGAGATGAATTCTCCAGTCAATTCTCCTTTGAATAAACTAGTTGTCATCAATGAAAAGTTTATGGATTTTGAAGAGTTACTTAAGCTAGGTTTTAAATTCGGGAAGTCTGTGTCTAAACAATGTTGAAATGGATACTTTGAGATGCTCTGTGGTTTGACTTCTCCAAGTCTTGTCAAAGAGTTTTGGATTAATGCTTCCATTGTTGAGCTGAATTCTAAGTGTGTTATTCTTTCTAAAGTGACTGGTGTTTCTATAACAATAACCTATAAATCGATTGCTAATGTGATCAATTGTGAAGAGACTGGAGAAATCTCAGGAACTTATATTTGGGAACACTATCTTCCTACTTGGTGTATCTTTGTAGATCCATCTAACACATCTCTTGTCTCAAATCTTTGTCCTGATGCAAGTGTTTGGAATCAGATTCTGAGCTCAAATTTGCTTCCTAAGGACGAGGATTTATACCTTGTGGACCCTTGTGAAAAGGATTTTCTACTACTTCTCAGTTCAGACTTGCAGATTGATCTTCATCAACTTATATTTGACTATTTTGAGAGGACTCTTTCTTCCTTTCACAAGGGAGAGACTTTCTTCATTCCTTATGGACGAGTTCTTTCAGCAGGGAGTTATCATAAGTTTAGAGGATGATTCTTCTAAAATCTAGAGAGACAAGTTTGAAGCTATCTATGAGAGTTTCTGATGTTAGTCTTCTGCAAATTTATATCTAGTAATTGTTAAGACTTTTTGTTTTAAGCAATATTATTGTTAATCCAACTTTGTTCATGCTTTTTTGCATCTTAAGTGTTATAAATATTCATTTGTATTGTTATTTATGAGGATAAAACAAATAGGATTAAAAACTCTAAATATGCAACATTCTCAGTAACTAGAAGCTATTACAAATTGTTAAGACTTTCTAGGCATTCAGATTTTCCCTAAAGTGTTCCCTAGGATCATCTGGCATATTTAGATTGTCTAAATAATCTTTCCATTCTTCCTTTACAAATTCTACAATTTCCTTTCTCAGTTGATTTCTGCGTTTTCACCTAGAGATCTTCTTCTTCTGTGTGTCTCAACGAAGGTTACTGAAGAAGTGTGTGCTTCTGAAGCCATCTGCTTACTTGTAGATCCTTCAGTTGTTGCATCACTCTTGTTTGCTTGAGTTGTTGCATTAAGCATGACTATCTTTATGAAATCTCTCTTTGGAACCCAAATTTGCTTTTACGTATACATTTTGGTATTCGGAAGATTAAGTGGTTATGACAGTGAGTCTGCTAAGGGGTTTTTATAGAGTTTTTACATTCATTACCTTGAGTATTTATTATTTTATTATTGATTAAGTCAAATCAATTTTAAATACTGACTCTTGGAGATGATGTCTAGTATTTTGACCTATTAAGATTATTTTAACAACTATACATTTTATTATTAACATGTTAAAATGTTTGTTCTGTTCATTACTTCACTAATTTCTATATCTAAAAATCTAAAGGGCAAATGAAGTGTTTGTACGATTGCATAATATATACTGGTCAAAATAACTTTTCATTAATCAAGCATAGAGGATTACAAAAACATAAGGAACTGGCTTGATCGTAGAATAAATACCTATCTAAGTCATCCATTGCCTTGTAGGAGAAGCAGTTGTTGTATCAACATCTGGTTCATCTTCATCTATGTCATCCTCTTCTGCCTCTAGGATAACAGGACGGTAAAACATCTTGTTGAGCATTTTCCTCCTTGTCTTCTTCATGGAATTTTTCCTTGGCTTCAAAATAGCTACCGATGGACCTTCTTTGTAGGTTTTTGAGGTACTGATGAAGAAGCCCCGCCTGAAGTCTTCAGGGTAGAAGGCACAAGCTCAGCAGCGGAAGCTTCTGAAGCTGCTGGCTTCTAAAGGTTTTGGATATTCAGACTTGTAGAGTTCTCTATGACTTCTGTCACAACAGAGATATTGTTCCTCTCATCTGATGACTCCATAATGTATTGGTAGATGTTGATAAAAATGAACTAGGTTTTGGTTTCTCTTATAATGGCTTTTGGGTAACCTAAACGATTGAATAAAATCATTTGCTTGATTCTTGAAACTGTTACGACCAATAAATATTTAACATGCATTGTACAAACCTTAATGACCCATGTTACTTAATCATTTTCCCTTCCTTGGAAACTGATGTTGTAACGATGGTTTATTATGCATTTATGACCTGTAATTCTTTTCTTTTTTTCTCTTTTTATTAATTTTTATGTGACAAAAGTGGGAGAAAAGGTAGTAAGTATTTAATTAGAAATTGAACCCATTCAGTCTGTACATAATGGTCATTTATAATTTTTGTACATAATGATTATTTAATTTTTGTACATAATGGTTATTTTTCCTGGGCGACACATTTTAACTTTCTTGTACATAAAAATAAGGTGGAGCTCACAAACCTCAACCATAGACTATCGGACTCAGAAGGAGCTTACAAACCTTGTATTCTGATGTTGCCAAAGGACGTTAAAATATTATGTTGAGTTTTCTTAAATATAGATCTAAGGGGGAGCTTACAAATCTCAACTATGAACTATTTGACTCAGGGGGAGCTTACAAACCTCAGACTCTAATGTTACTAAGAAAATTATATACTTTTTCTTGAAAGTAGTACTTAGGGTGAGTTTACAGAACTCAAATTTGGACTATTAGACTTAGGGGGAGCTTACAAACCTCAAACTCTGCTGTTGCAAAGAAAATTATAACTACCCAAAATTATTTTTTAAATACTTATGTTTGTCAACAACAAAAAGGGGGAGATTGTTAGAACAAGATTTGTTCATGACATATATTCCTTGGGTTTTGATGATAACAAAGTATTAAAAGAACAATGGTTATATTTGACGTATATTTCATGTATGTAGGTTCTAATACTTGTAAATATATATTCAGAATCTGATACATAAGGGCACACTTGAGAAAAGCTGAATTGCTAGCTTCTGGTGGTGCAAAATTTGAAGAAAAATCTCTAAGTGATGTATGGCGTAGACTCTGAAGCTGATGGTCTCAGCATCATAAGAAGCAACATAATTTTCTCCACACTTGGTGAATGTAAATTGGCTTCTGGTGATCATTCAGAGTTAGTGATAAAGCTGAAGCTATCCATACTGGAGAAAGCAAGCTGCATTGTCAAATTAGTTTGTCAACTAGAGTTTTAGTTCACAAGGCTCAAGAAAAGTTGGCATGCTTTACGAATATCTATTCTCAATGGCTATATAGTACATGATCTCTTTGAAGAATCAATGGTTAAACATGTTACACAATGGATCAAGATCTTTTGGCATATATATCTTCAACGTCTCTTGTACTATGGAGAAAGCAAAGACACTTGATCAAGTTATCTCTCCAACGGCTAGTCTTCTTCAAATGTTATATAAGTAGCTGAAGGTTCAAACTGAATCTTTAACAAGGATCAACCTGATGGAGGAGTAATAAGATCAGCAATTATCAACACAATTGGTTATGCAGAATTTTTGTTGTAGGTTGTAATTGTAAAAGCCTTAAGATTTCTTAAACATCGAATATCTTAGAAATCTTAAGTGTTTTAGGTCTTTGTTATGGTTATTTCCACGTACCTCTAATATTTGTATCAAGTACACCTTGTTCTCTATTATGTTGAACATGTTGTTTAGAAGTTTAGATCAAAGTCTCTTGCCAAGATGCTTGAGCCATGTAAGTCTCCTGCTATGTGTTAGAGCATTGAAAGTCTTAATCAAGTGTATTGATTGAGCTGAAGTCTTGGGTTCGTGGAACATATACAAGGAAGTCTCAAATTGAGGGTGTGAGCAGAAGTCTTAAGCTTGAGGGGCTTGAGAAGGAAAGTCTTAGGTTGCGGCCTAAGAAGGAAGTCTTGAACCTAAGAGGTTTAAACAGGAAGTCTTGGGCCAGAGGGGCTTGAGAAGGAAGTCCCGGGTCTGAGGGATCTGAGTACGAAAGTCTTAGGCTGAGGGTCTAAGCTAGGAAGTCTTGAGCCTTAGGGGTTTAAGCAAGAAATCTCGGACTTAGGGTATGAGCTTTGTAAAAGTCTTATGCAAAATGCATAAGCGATTGTAATCATGATTTGATTATAGTGAAATATCTTATGAAGCAAGGGGACTGGACTACTCTCATTTGGGAGGAACCAATATAAATATTTGTGTCTTCTGCTATTCTTTATTTGCTTATGTTAACATTCCGCTGCTAGATATAACCAGAATCTGAATACCAGTTTAGATTCTGAACTCTGATTAAGCGCAAATTAAGAAAACAGAAAACATAATTCAACCCCCCATCTTCTTGTGTACTTTTTCTCACCATCAGATATGTCGAATCTGATTATGCAAGTTATATGGATTACACAAAATCTATTTCTGGATATGTGTTCACTACGTTTGGCACATCAATCAGTTGGAAATAAACACTTTATAAGGTTGTTGCCTTATCAACCACTTAAGCAAAATATATTTCCCTCACTGAAGCTTTGAAAAAAGTATTATGGCTTGAAGGTTTTGCGAAGGAGCCGAAACTTCAAAGCCGAGTTATCACTGTTAGATATGGTAGTCAAAGTGCAATACACCTGTCGAAGAATTCAGCCTATCATGAGCAAACCAATCACATCGATGTAAGGTTGCATTTCTTCAGAGAGATAATCGTGTGTGGAAAAGTCCAAGTGCTGAAGGTTTTGACTGATGAAAATGATGTTGATATAATCACTAAGACATTACCAAGCAGCATGTTTTCCACTGTATGCAATTGATAAAGTTGCACGATGAAAGCTAGTTTGTTCCTATATTACTGTAGTCTAGTCTCGACATAGATAACTTCATGGTTCGACAAAGGTTTGTCATGTAGTCGAAGTCTGTTCACATGTTGATCCTGCATGCTATAGTCGAAGTATGCTCAAGTATGCAGAAGTCGAAATGCTAGGATTGTTAGCATGTCGAATTGGGCCTATTTGTTTAGTCAATTATTTATGTTAGCTTGTAGCTTAAGTTAGTTTAGTAGTCTATAAATAGACTAGTTTCTCTCCGGTTGTTGAGAGGAAAGAGAGTTTTGGTTGTTGATATTCACTTGTAATCTTTGAACTATAATAGAGAAAGTGAATAATATAAAAGTTATAACTAATCCCGATTCTTCTTATTCCTTCTTCTCCCTCTTTCAGAAAACATAATAGGGTTTCTTGTGTTTGTTCAAGAAACTCAATCTTTTTCATATTTTGATTTGTTCTTGACAACATTGATTCACAACAATTGATTTTATATCTCGAACCTAGAGAGCATGAGTTTAACATCATGTCCTTGCTTTAAAAACAAATTTATTTCTTATTTTTAAGAATATTTTTATGCACATAAATGTTGAAATATATTTATTTATTTATTTTGGAGCATATACAATACAACTATTTAAGCATTTTTTAATAAAAATTGGATGAATATAAATAACAAGAGAAAACATTTTATAACTGTTGGTGGTATTCTAGAGGTGGTATCTGATAAAATATACTGTTGCAGAATTTAAATTAAGAAAATATTTTTTTAGTCATGTTTTTCACTGAACTTCCACTGGTGGAGGTTAGGCTTTGAAATGATTCGATTTTATTGAATTCACCACATACTCTTTTCTCTTGCTTACAACTTAGCATTACAAAGCCTTTATATAGGCTTGAAGGAAACTAACATAGAATACAATAAGTTGGTAATCAAGATGAAGACTCTTTGGTTCTCTCAATCTTAATGATACAACTCTACCATAAGTCTAAGTAAAGACTGGTTACAACACATTAATTTTAACACTCCCCCTTAATGTCTTGTTCTTTAACTCTCATTGCTTTTCTAAACTGCTAAAATCTTCCTCTTGGCACTGCTTTAGTAAAAATGTCTGCAAGCTGCTCTTGTGAACTGCAGAAAGCTAACTGCACATCTCCTTCTTCAATCACACTTCAAATAAAGTGATGCTTCATGTTAATGTGTCTGGCCCGGATATGATAAACAGGATTCTTTGCCATGTCAATAGCTGATTTGTTGTCATAATGAAGTTGTAGACTTCCCTCCTGCTTCTCTCTAATGTCTTCTAATATTCTTCTTAACTAAAGTGATTGTTGTGTAGCCTAACCAGCTGCTAAATACTAAGCTTCAGTTGAATATTGCACCACAGTATATTGCTTCTTTGAGCACCAAGAGATCACACCTGAACCAAGGTTGAATACATAACCTGAAGTGTTCTTCACATCTGGCCGCTACGCGAAAAACAACCGACAAAGACACAGAGTCGCCATCGAACTTTATTTATCCAAACGGGGAAAGGAAAACATTGAGAAAACCTCAGAAGGGAAAGAAAATGATCTCACAACCAAATCCAGGGTTCACGAGTCGATTACCCAAGAGAAAGGTATTAGCACCCCTCGCGTCCGTTGTAGTCAACGGGATCCACTCTTGTTGTTCTAATCATTGGGTGTGTATATCTAAAGCTTGCTTGCTAAGGGAATGCATGAATGAATTGGTTTGGAAAAAAACAAAAGGTTTTTATTATTGAGTTCGTCTGAGATTTGCAACCCAGTGCCTACGTATCCCAGAGGGAGTCAGAACTCCGTAGTTCTTATTGAAAAAGTTTACTCTGTTTAGCGTTTTATGGACGATGCTAACGTCCGCACTCTAGCAGTTAGGTTTTGCCGCTCGCACGTGAGGAGACTTACGCTTTAGCCTGCATTGCGGTAGAACAGAAATAACATGCTTTTTCTGAAAATGTTAAAGAGAAAATCCTGAAGGACAAAATGATTTGGATTTGTTGAAGTGTTTTATTAATATTTTGAAAAGAGTTTGAGACACGTATTGTACTAATGTCTATGACAATAGGAGCAAGTATCTTGTACAAATGATCCAAATGTCTCATGTAAAAAATACTCTAAGAAGAGGTAGGGAAAACTCCCACTCATCTTTTCCCATGTCGTAGGGATCAGAGATCCTGAACTTAAGACTCGTGACGTATTATACACATCATATTTATTAAGTATTTTTGGATTTTAATGCAAGAAAAGATTTTTGTTTTAAGAGACGCAAAAAGAAAGAAAATCTAAGGGAACTTTGCCCTAAATGTTATCTTGCAAAGTGGTCCTAAGGTTAGGATTAGAGGGAAATTCTATCTTAATGTGATAATACGAGATGGTCCTAAGTTGAGGATGAAGGGAGATTCTACCATAAAGTTGTCATGCTTAGATAAACATCCTAATGTCTACCTCTAATTCAAATTAATAAAGTTAAACAACTTAATTAAAATGAAACAAAGGACTCCTAAGGGAGCGTGCAAAAGCAACAAGCAAGCAAGCAAGAAATGAGAATCCATAAGCAATAACATGTATCAACAAGCTCAATCAACAAGTTCAAGCAAGTAAACATTATCATTCATCAACAAGTTCAAGCAACAAGTTCAAGTGAACAAGCATTAACATGCAATTGAACAAACCATGAAACATAAGCAAATAAGCAATGTCAACATGCCAACAAGTTAATCATAAATCCAAGTAGATACCACAAAGGATGCTAAGTAGCTCAAGAAATATCCACAAATATCAACCATATTAAGCAATGGAGGATAGAAGTGGAATGGGATCAAAACAGCCCCAAAACAGCAAGAAAAACACAAAAAGCATCAAGTGTAACCGGTTACCTGAATCTGGGTAACCGGTTATCACATACACAGAAGCAATTCCCAGGGCGCGCAATAAGGGTGTAACTGGTTACCTGATTCTACGTAACCGATTACACTGTGAGAAAACAGCAAAAAACAGAGCTAAAAAAGCACTTTTCCAGAATCACTTATTTGTTCAACTCAGAATGCTAGGGCATGCAATTGGACACGAAAATCACAATAATTATGAGCAAACAAACACAAATACACACAAGCATGCAAACTAATGGATCAATTAACACACAAATCTCAAGAGACTACATTGAGAAAAATGTAAATTAAGCTAAAACAATGTTAGATCCATGAATTACCAACCTATAAGGCTGAGATTTACCTTGGTGATTGTTGCAAACAGAAAATGATGGATGTAGCTAAGAAAACTAGAGATCCAAAGAGTTCCTCATAAGAAAATAGAAGAACAATGTAATAAACTAACCGAATCCGGATTTGCCTCAAAACCTTTTCAAGAAATAATTTCCAAAACTTAGTTCTAATGTAGAATCTCCTGTTACTGCAGAATTTGATGTTGAGGAAGTGATTTGATGAAGGTTGAGCTCCAAGATTAACAAGCTTCAATGAAAAGCTTGTTAATTTTAATGGTGGATCTTTGGTAAGGTTAGGGAAAATGATGAAAATGGAGAGAGTGGGTGAAAAACTCAACAAAAGTGAGAGAGAATCAAGAGGGTGTTGTGTAGAAAATTCAGAAATTTGGTGAAAATAGTCCCCCTTGCAAAAATGAGAGGTTTGTATAAATATAAACTAGGTATGAAGCAAAATGTGGCTTGGAATTTGGTTCGGAGTGAGGTTTTGATTTTGGTATGAAATTAGTTAGACTTAACTCGGTGAGTTAAATCATAACTCGGTTAGTTATGAGTTGACTCGGTTAGGGCTCCAATGCAAATCCCAAGATCACTTAGTTTAAAATGAGGGTGTATGGTGGAATTTATTTGAAACAAAGTGGGGGGGAAATGTAGAAATGATATTTTCTGTGGTATTGCATGTTCTAGAATATTCCTTTGGTACACGATTGAAGCATGAAAGTGGATTGGAGTGATAGCCGCTGCAGCACTTGAAAACCATTGATTTTGGAAAATTTGCACAGGTGTAATTGGTTACATGAAACAGGGTAACTAGTTACATGTTTGAAAATTTGAATCTGGCGCCTTTTGGAGGGGGTGTAACCGGTTATCTGAATCTGGGTAACCGGTTACATCAGTGCAAATGAGAAAAATGCCCTGTTGCAACCTGTTATGGGCGTCGCTTTGTATCTGAACCTTAGTCTTTGATATTGACCTTGAATAATACTTGAAATATGATGGGTACCCTGTCTTGAACCCCCAGAATATCCTCAGACTTGCTTGAACTCCAAGAGATCTCCTATAGTCTATGAGCAAAATAAATGCTGGATATTTTTGATGCTGTTGATTTAGCTTTGGACACCAAAATTAACGTTCTTGGCCTGAACATAAGGAGTAAAGAATTTTGATTCCTTTGCCTTTGCTTTCACACTCTGAGTATAGAAAGCTCCGAATAACAAGAAATTGCCTTGATTCCCTGCCTTGGGAAACCAATGAAATGTATGATGCATTGTCATGACCTAATAGAGATGCATATGAATGTGAAACACAATCCAATTAAAGTTAGAAACAAGAGGGAAAATTTTGGGGTGCAACAATATCATCAACACTTCCGACCCAATCACTATCACAATAGCCTTTAGCTTCAAGTTTAGAATTCTTCTCAAATCTGATTCCATGTTCCATGGTTCCCATTAGATACCTTAGAACTATTTTTACTGTCCCAAGATGTAAATGACTTAGTTTACTTGTGAATCTTGAGACTAAACTAGCAGCAAACATTAAATCGGGCCTTGAAGCTGTAAGATAAAACAAGTTTCCAACCAAACTTCTATACATGCTTGCATATACTAATCTTCCACCATCTTCTTTCTTTAATTTTTCATTCACCACTAAGGGTGTGATTAGAAGAGTTGAAATAGCAAAGAGAGAGAGAGAGAGGTGAGAGAAGTTGAGAAGAAGTGTCAAATCAATGTTGTTTAGTTTGCAAAGAAAGGGAAGAGAGAGACTAATATTTTGTGGGTCCCACGTATAAATCTTTTCTATCCTATGATGCGAAGAAAGGAAGAGAAGTGTTGAAATTTGTTGTCTTTTTCCATTATAACCTTATCAACAAAAGATTAATGTAAAGCAAATTCAATTTTTTTACAAAATAATTACTGCATTAATGGTAGCCTTGTAAAAAATTAATAATATTAATTATTAATAATTTTAATTTTGATACTTAAGTATTAATAATTAATATGAAAAATTAAATTAGAGTAATAAATTATATGCAAACTTATGAATTCATTATTTAATTAAATTTAAATATTTTAAAAACAATCATTAATTAAAGTAAATAAGAAATTTATTTAATGTGTAATTTTTATTAAATTTTTAAATAAATTACAATAAAAACTACATTTTTTTTCTATAAAATTAATTTTAATATAATAAAATTATATGTTTTTAGAATAAGGATATTTTGGTCTTTTTAGAAGTTAAACACATTTCTTTCTCTTCTATTTCTATTCTTTTTCTCTTGTAACAATCAATACATCAAATCATCTATATTTCTCTCTTATTTCTCTCTTTTCACACTCTTTCTCACATTTTTCTCTCTTCACACTTTCTGCTCACAACCAAACACACCCTAAATGAATATCAACAGGTTTGCAGCCATACATGCCAAACGTTTTCAAAATATTTTCAGCATATCTCTTTTAACAAATAAAAACTCCATATTCATCTTGGTAAATTCTCAATACCAAGAAAATAATGCAGCAAGGCAAGATCACTCATCTCATATTTTTTTCATCATTTCTATTTTAAAATTTTTAACCATTTTCTTGTTGTTACCCGTATACACCAAATCATCAACATAAAGGGCAACAAGAAGGATATCATATTTACCTTGATGCTTCACATATAAGGTAGCCTCACTTTGACTTCTTTGAAATCCTTGTTGAATGAAGTAGCTGTAAATTTCATTATACTACGCTCTAGGGGCTTGTTTTAACCCATAGAGAGTTTTTTTCAACTTGTAAACTTTTTCCTCTTGGCCTTTAGTCACAAAGCCTTGAGGTTGCTGCATACACATCTCTTCTTTTAATTCTCCATTCAAGAAAGTTGACTTCACATCAAGTTGGTATAAATTCCACCCTTTTTGAGCTGCTAACGCAATGATTGTTCTCACTTTGTCCATACGTACAATCGGAGCATAAGTCTCACTATAGTCAATTCCAGGTTGTTGTTCAAAGCCTTTGACTACTAATCTAGCCTTGGCTCTTTGAATTGAACCATATGGATTATGTTTTAATTTGTACACCTACTTTACTCGAATAGCTTCTTTGTCATTTGACTTTTCAACTAGCTGCCATTTTTTCTTCTCAATTGCATTTATTTCTTCTTGAATCGCATTCCTCCAAGCATCTTCTTTGATTGTTTCATCAAAATTTTCTGGTTCCACAACACAATAGTTGCACCTTGCATAAATATCACTCAAATCCTTCAATTTTATTAGAGTAGAGCTGGGAGATGATGAACTTGAAATTAGTGAACTTGGAGAGGATGAAGAACTTGGTGTACATGGGGTTGGTTGCTCATTTTTAGCTGCTGAATTTTGTTGTAATAAAATTGCAGGGACTGTTTTCTCCTTCATTTTATTTTCTTCCCAATTCCAAGAAACCTTCTCATTAAATACAACATCACGGCTAATGACCACCTTGTTTGTCTTCAAGTTGTAAAGTCAATAGCCCTTTGACATGGAACTGTTGCGGTGAAAATCGGATAACAAATTATTAATTAATTTGCATCATATTTCTTTTACAACCGACTTTGATTTATCCAAAGGAAAGGTTCAAGACTGTTAGAAAAACCTAAAGGGGGAGAGATCTAAGGTTCGGGGATTGGTTACGCCTATGGAAGGTATTAGCACCCTAAATGTCCGTAGTACTCTACGGGAACCTCTTGCTAATGTTATCTTATGTTTGCTAAAGGTTCTATGCTAAAGGTTGAAACCCTAGGGGTTAGTATCTAAGTATACTCGATAAGGCATCGCACCTTACGCCTACGTATCCTCGGGAATAGAATCAGAGTATGCGTAGTTCTACTTCTACTGAATGATTGACTATGGTCAATATTCAGAGGGGAAATGAGTACAAGCTCATTGTAGAGTTCAAGAACTCTCTAAATCTAGTTGTAATGGTCCTATGTTCTGTTTTAGTCAGTAGGGGAAAGTGATGATTCATTATGATGAATATCACTAAGAGTTTAAGAACTCTCTCCTAAAGCTAGTTATGATTTCTATGGCTCTGATGAGGCCAAGAAATAAAGTTTTCTCCTAAGAGGTTACTTATGTTACGGTGGGGGTCATGACTTAGGAGTCAACATGTTTAACCTTCCTTTGGAATGGGGGAATACAATAGTTATAAGTTACTAACAAGATAACAAGTTAATATAAACATGATGACATAAAAAAAAGACATGCATAAATTGATATGATAAAACAAGATCAATATATCAATGCAAAGCTAGAAACACATATTAGATATGATCAAGCATGATGGATAGGGGTAACATGGCAAGATTCATCAAGAAATGCAATAAATACTTAATAAGCATTATAAACTAAGCATGCATAAAGGTTTCAAAAATATTTTTGTCATTTCTTTTTATATGCAGAAAGTAGATTTAATTAGAGAAAAATAGCAAAAAGAATGGGGTAAAAAGGATTAAAAATGAACAAGTTATAGTATTTTGAAAATTAAGATAATACTTGGAAAATAAAATGAAACCAACAAGGGGTTAAAAATAAAGGAAAGGGCGTCTCTGGGGATTGAACCCAGGACCCTTCATGTGCAGTCTAAAACCAAGGCCACCGAACCAAGGCGCGCGCCTTGAACAATTAATGGCAACACACACATATATGTAAAACAAGCAGAAAACAGGAAAATAAAACAAAAATGACTGGGTAGAGGATCGAACCCCAGTCCTATAGGCGAAATGGCAAAGGCAAGGAATATGCTCTGCCACTGGGGTGGCCGTTACATCCATACATTACATGCTTCCTTTTCATTTTATTTTAAACCCAAGTATTATCTCAAAATGCTATTTAAAGGAAACACATAAAAAGGTAACGCACATGCTGGACGTCCCGTCCCAATCAGTCATTAAAAATCTAATCGAAACAGGACAAAACAAAGCTGGCCAATCACGTATTGTCATGCCCTCTTTATTCATGCAACACACATAATCAGAATAAAACTTTACATGGATATAGAAAACACGGTATACACTTATGTTCAGCCAAAGTTTTCTCAAACATGGTTTAAAAACACACTCGCACTATTCCAAACAAGGAGTGCTCCAAGGCCATGACCAACACAACAACGAACATAGTCAGACCTAAAGAAATACACTCCTGCCATGTTCCTAATCCAAACTCGAGCATACAAAGGGAAGTCTCAAGGACGATTTCAAGGATGTTAGTTCTTGTTAGCAGACAAGCTATCAAGAACAAAATGGAATGAACCTAACAATGCTACTTGGAATCAAACAAACTTCGGACATGTTGTCCTATTCTCCTTCACACATGTAGCAAAACTCAAACCTCACGTGAAACAAAAATGCAGCAACCAAAGTGAGTCCCAACATCTCACTTCATTCTCTGCTCCATCAAGATCTAACCAGAAGACATAAACCCAAAAAACTATCCCCAACTACCCAGAACAAAGAAGGCTTATGGACCGATCATCCCCTAAAACGAGGTCATTACTGAAAGAAAACAACGTGGCATAACCGGCTCAGAAGTGATACCAAGATACTCATCATTTCACCATCGTCAAAAAACTTAAGGTTGGTTAAACTGAGCTAAAACAAACAGTGGGTATCATGAGAACCTCTTAAGGTTTAAACTCTAACGCGATAAAAAAAACACTTTATGTTCCATACCCCCAAGCTGGTAATGCAGGAGGTTCCACGAACTCAAACCTCATTCAAAGCTAACATGTTTAAGATTGCCATGATGTCAAATACAAATCAAAACTCCACACACCACTTAAAGTAATACGAGCATGCCATTTGAATATAACAACAGCGCTTCAAGCCAAACAACTCTTAACATCAGAACACACCATATTGAACTTGTTGATGTCATTAGAATCATAAAAAAAACTTGGGCATGTACATGTGGTCAAAGATAGGAGTGAGACAAAACATCTCAACGTGAAGATACGTGCATTATATGTTAGAGATTTAACAAGACAAGGATACACAAAGCAAATTTAAGAACCACTCCTATTATTTCTCAGAATTAGTTCCAATACACCACATGGACATGGCACGAGCATTGAATATAAGCATAATGTCAAGAATATGGAAAAGAAAACTTACCTGACGGTGAGTCTATCGCCTTCTATTTCATGAACCTGAAGCTTTAGCCCGTTGGTCCTTCTTTCTTAAAGATGATGATATGCCATTTTCTGAAGGTGCAAATCCTTTATGATCACTCACAAACCTTCTCTCCTTTACGATATATTCGTTGCGAATAGGGGGAATTGCGTTGGTGTATTGTTCTTGTTCAAATGTTAGACGTGTTGTGTGTTTGTTTGGAGGGTGGTCTAACTGATGGTGTATTGATGGTTGGTGTTGTGGTTTTGTTGGTGATAGATATGAGATGGTTACAGCAAGGTGGGTGTTATTGTTTGTTGGCTAGGTTGTATGTTCTTACGGGTGGTTTTATTGAAGCAGTAGGGGTGATGTTTTAGAGAGCAAGAATGAGAGAGTGTTGTTGTTTATTGGTGTGTACACGAAGAGAGATGAGGAGAGAAGGTTGGTTTGTTCATGTGCCCCCCCCCCCTCTTGGTTGTTTCGGGTTCTCCTATTTATGCTTCAACAAGGTAAGCCTTCAAAGAAAATTATCGTTGGCTTGGTGAGATTTGAAAAAAAGTGCCGTTCTGATTTGCAAGGACAAGTTGGTATGGTCTTTGTCATATGGTGTATTGTTCAACATGCAAAGAGGAGCAGGATATTTGACTTGTTTCTCTTTTTGTGAAATGTTAAAAACTGTACCTAAAACATGTCATGTGTGTGCTACTCTTGTTTTGGCAAATTGGGACCACATTGGAGTGGCTTCATGAAGATTAACGTTTGGCCTATCACTTGTTTTGGAAGGTGGTTTGGATATTATGACTCACTTGTATTTTATGCAATTTGTTGTAACTTCGGAATTGCATTTGCCTTGCAATTTGTATCTTGAATGCCACTTGGAAATTTTATATTGAATTTGGAATTGGCAATTGAAAATGGATTTGGTTTTTTCTTAAATTAATTATAACATGCTAGATAATAATAACTATTAATTAAAATGTCAATTAAATAAAAATAAAGAAAGTAATAAACCAAATTAACAATTAATCAAAATAAGTAAACTAATGCAAAGATTAAATTGTGATTAATTTAAATTAACAACAATAGGACAATAAAATTAAAAAAGAAAGAGCCATTTTGAAATTAAATTAAAATAAAAACAAATAAACACTAAAATAAATACTAAATTAAAAATAGAGAGAAATAAATAAAAACATCAACTAGCAGAAAAAAATGAGGGTAAAATTTGGGGTACAACAGTTGCCCCTATTTAAATATCTTCACCTGATGACATGAGAGATGAAGATCCTCATGTAATCAACAGTGAAAGATATTTAAATACAGATAACCGAAAATTTTGCCTCAGATGCACACAAATGTAATGCAACAAACATGATGTCAAGAAGATGCAGAGATGCAGACACAACGAGACACCAAAGGATAAACAGGAAGCGAAAGATCAGCTTCACCGGGGAAGGAAAAAGGTTAGTATCCATGAGAAAAAACTCACTGAGGTACAGGCTAACCAACGAAAGAGACTTACTGGGGAGACCCCCAAGAAACACTGGGGAAAAACCAAAAACAAATCTCCACTGGGGAAAAGAAATCTGGGGAGATAGACTACTGGGGACAAAACAAACCCACATTCTTCCTGGGCATGAAACCAGAAAGAAGAACCTGATCACTAGGGATCAGTAAAAAAGACAGACAACCAAGCAAAGACTTCCTAGGGATTTTATACCGAAGAGTTTAAAATGGGATCTTCAAGAAAAGCCAGAAAGACAGAGACAAACTCTGCGCACCAGATAGGAGTCTTATAAGGTTGAAGAAATTTGTTCCAAGAAGCTTATCTTAAAGCAAGTTTTCAAAAATCCAAGGTAAGGGTTCAATGTCCGACACGATTCGAACAAGAACGGGTTTTAAAACAAGAAGACAGTGCTTGACACGATTCAAGCAAGGTCCAAGTTCAAGTTTGACACGATTCAAACGAGAACACACAAGACAATGCTTGACACGATTCAAACAAAGTCCAAGTTCAAGTTTGACACGATTCAAACGAGAACACACAAGACAATGCTTGACACGATTCAAACAAAGTCCAAGTTCAAGTTTGACACGATTCAAACGAGAACACACAAGACAATGCTTGACACGATTCAAACAAAGTCCAAGTTCAAGTTTGACACGATTCAAACGAGAACACACAAGACAATGCTTGACACGATTAAAACAAAGTCCAAGTTCAAGTTTGACACGATTCAAACGAGAACAGGTTTTACAAAATATTTAATGTTAAACTTCTTAGGGAACAGCAAAAGGTTTAAAGATTCCAATCTGGCGCACAAAGGTTAAGACCGAACAAGCACGACACAAAGCAAACCGGGAATGTCTTTACTTCACTGGGGAAATAAAGACAGGCACAACAAAAGACCACAAGCAAAGCAGAGCACAAAGATGCGAAGATGCTAGGGCATGATGCATATGCTTAGCTATATGCTAGAAACCACGCGAACGACGCAAAACAAGAAAGAAGAAAGGATAACACAAGCCAACACCCTGAAACCAAAACATCAAGGATAACCGGGGCAATCTTCTTTCACTGGAGATGGCAAATCCAAGCCAAAGATACAACACTACTAACTCTTCCTGTACCAACTTGATTCCATAAAACAACTTAATTCCAGAGTAACACTTAGTTCGTCTTTGTGTTTTCTTAGAACTTCCGCTTCCAAGAATCAGATGAAAATGACGAAGTTATTGTATTCAAAGACCAATAACAATTCTAGTGACTAAGAATCCTGTCGTCTAACAGCTGACTTCTATGGGGACTCCTGCATAAAGAGCTGGGGTTTAAATGGGAACATGGTTAATGAGTCAAGAATAGACTCTGGTACTCAAATAAGAGTTGGTTGAGATAACACATAATCTGCTTCATGAAGGAAAACCGGTAGAAGCCAGAAAAGTAACCTCATTGGAGATAGAACCAAGAAATGGGCTCCAATAAAGGTATCTAGAATGATTGATCATCAAGGCCAGATGACATTCTAGAAAGGATCCGCAATGAAGGTTGAACCGAAAAACGGTCTTCACTGGGAAAAGACATCCAAAGTGATGGAACAACAGGTTTAAGTATGACTGGTTGGCACTTTGGAAAAAGAAGAACCTTATTGGAGATTGAACCAAGAAATGGGTCCCAATAAAGTATCTAGGATGATTGATCATCAAGTCTAACGTGACTAAATGACATCCTAGAAACACCTCTAAAGTGATGGAACAACAGGTTCAAGTATGACCGGTTGGCTCTTTAGAAGTAACCTCTAAAGTGATGGAACAACAGGTTCAAGTATGACCGGTTGGCGCTTTAGAAGTAACCTTGTTGGAGGTAGAACCAAGAAATGGGCTCCAACAAAGTATCCAGAATGATTGATCATCAAGGCTAAACGCGACTAGATGACATTTTAGAAAAGATCCGCAATGAAGGTTGAACCGAAAAATGGTCTTCACTGGGAAAAGACATCCAAAATGATGGAACAACAGGTTCAAGCATGACCAGTTGTCACTTTGGAAAAAGAAACCTTATTGGAGATAGAACCAAGAAATGGGCCCCAATAAAGGTATAGAATCTGATAGGTTAGTACCGGAGTTGCATAACTGAAGATAAGGCTTCCTGGGGAATACCCAATTATGGTTGCGACGAGGTTGAATAGTACCAGAGATAGATAAGCTGCTTATAAGAGATTGCCAAGCTTCTTCAAGAGATTGCTGCTTCAAAGATATGATGATATCACAATAATGTTGGGGAAATAATTATGTCTTCAATGGGGATCTTGTAAAAGATTCTTGCGAGACACGGTGCAAAATAAATGCACGTCCAAAGATAGGTTTGAAAAAACCACGCCTGCCAGGGACCAAAGTTCAATCTAGGATCAAGCTAGAAAGAAACGGTCAAACAAGACTCCAATTGAGGAACAAACTCAAATGGGGATTTATCTTATCCAAATATGGAAAAGATAACTGAACCAACCATCATCCAAGAGGATAAAACTCTGCGGGGAATTCAGAAAATGATGGGCACTTTATGCATAAGGGCTGACAACTCTATTGGAGAGAATAGACAAACCCAGTCACTTGGGGAGACAAACGCCAAAGTGAACAAAAACAGGTAAACACCAGAAAAGGAAGCAGAAATGCAAAGATGCTATGCATATGAATGCTTATGCCATGCTTATGCTGACAAAACAGACAGAAAGCGAAACTGGAGACGAAGAAAACGTCTCGACAAGGATACCCAGCCAAACTCAATAGGTTGGACCAATAGCGGGGGTGAAGAAGAATCAACAACTTTACTGGTGAAAAGAGTATTCCACTTGAGGTATGACATCATGAGTATTGCCATCATGAGCTTGATTCCTTTGTTGGTGGAGAATCCATAGAGAATGGCCAAGATTAGCTGAAGTAACAGCTTATTGGGGGGCTAACAAAGTAATTATGCATTCCACTACCATCTTCAAATCTTATCTTCCCCAGGCTAGATGGTCTATCAGAAGACGATAACAAGAGGATTTTATAGAAGAATTGGTATACAAGGCGTTTCAATATCTTCAAACTCTTGGAGAGATCTAGGCATAACTGCCCCAGATTAACTGTGTTCACACAACAAGGTCCTTGGACTTGCTTCAGACTGGTTGTTTGATGATTTGGGGAACAAACCTTGCCCCTGTCAGCTTGGTTGATCTGTGACGGGGATGTCCTTGACTGACTGTTTTTAAGAGATTTGTCGAATCTCGACCTGATTGCCCCTGATTAACTGGTTCGTGAGGGTAAGTCACCAAAAGGATTTCACAGAAGAATTGACGCACCAGATGCTTCAATGTCTTCAAACTTTTGAAAAGAAATGAACTTAGACATGGTTGCCCCGGTTCAACTGTATTCGTAATACACAAATTGTAGTAGAAACGACTGGGGGAACAAAACTTACCCCTGCCGACAGGTCACTGGAGCCCATACTTGTCATAAGATGACCTCAGGTAGACTAGCCCCAATATTTGAACTTTGACGAGTTCTGCCCCTGATTCGGTAGATTGGCGAATCCTTCCACTGGGTTGCCCCTGGCTGAGCTTCCTTTATCAAGTCGAAACCCCTAACTGGCTGTATTTGTTGGGATTCCTTTGATATTGAATGGTATTGCAAACAAGTGTTGTTCATTAAAATTGGAAAAATTTAATGCAAAGTTTGAAAACAAAGCGTTGATAAAACGCACAGTGAAATGATTAAATAGTCAAAAACAAAGGTGGGTCTAGTCATTAAGGAAGTGACCAACACACGCGAGTAACAAAGATTATTAGGAGTCAGGTTACTCAACCTTGCTGTAGTATGCTTTTCAAAACAACCTTACCTCAATTAGGTCTTTTAGGGGTCGTAATGTGGTCTGGTTCATGGTCCAATCCTACGCTCAGTTAACTCAAGATATACGTTCAAATCTCCAAAAATAGGAAGTCACTTGATTTGAAAGCTGACTGGCGCCTTATATGAAGCGCTCGTGTATGAATGCATAACCGAGTTAAACTGAGAACTACCCTGCCCCAAGGTTGAGATTTAAGGGTTTTTTTTGTGTAAGGAAAGAAAACTCCTACTTCTAGGCTCGAAGGGGTTAACAAGGGATGAATTGAAACAATGCCTTACATCCTCGGCGGGGTTAAATTGAAAGTATACCACAGCAATTATGAACACGGGGTTTTCATCATCCTCCATAATCTTTGCTTTAGCAAAAGTTTGAAAAAGGAGTGGAAAAGTTATATATTTTTGCTTTTATGAAAATAAAAGTATATGAGTGAAACGAATGGATTTAACCAAAAGATGCATAAATATTTCATTAATGTTGCCAATTTGAAAGTACAACAAAGCTTATAAGCAAATACCAATTCAAAGTGCAAAGGAAATACAATAAAATTGCTGAAACAGCCAAAAAATTTCCAGCCTTAGGGAAACAAACACAGAAAATCAAAGAGGCGCTCAATCACAGGCACCTAATCCCTCTTTGTCTTGATACATCCTCCACAGCATTACTTATCTCATGAGTGGGTAAGGATTGTTCTTGATATTAGGCTGGGAGCCATCGAACGACAAAATGTTTCTCTCCACTAAGTCTTTCACAATATGCTTCAAAGCAAAGCAACCTTCTAAATTATGGCCTGGTGCACCTTCATGGAATGCACAATGAGCATTGGGATTGTAAGACGGTGGAAGCGGATCAGGAGGTGGGCCTGATGACCTTGTAGTTATTAATCCTTGTTGCACCAAAGAAGGATACAACGCTGTATACGTCATAGAAATGGGAGGAATCCGAGGCCTTCCACCCTTTCCTTTACCGGGAATATTCTGACGAGAAACTTGAGTCTGTTGGCGATAAGCAGGAGCGTTGGGCGCTCGTTGATATACTAGTGGTTGAGGAACCGGCGGATAAACAGAAGCTTGGTGGTTGAACGTTGGCGCGATGGCGGCCACATAAGGTTGCTGAACAGAATAACACTGTTGTTGCTGCTGACGCTTCCAGAACTGATTTTTCTTCCTTTTGTTCGCCATCACCACGTTGGTATCTCCTTCCCTTTTGAAGGATATCTTGGCACCGTCGCTTGAACTACCAGCTCTCTTGGTCATTTTCCACTCTTCAGACCAAGCTCTACTTTAATCCCCACAGCCAAGATATCAGAAAAACTAGCAAACATGCTACTGATCATCCTTTCGTAGAATTTTGGTCTAACCGTGTCGACAAACCAATCAGTTAACTCCTTTTCAAGTAAAGGTGGCTCAACTTTTGAAGCCAGCTCTCTCCATCTTTGTGCATACTCTCTAAAAGACTCAGTATCGTTCTGAGACATACTCAGTAGTTGTCTACGATCTGGCGCGAGGTCCATGTTATATCTATAATGCTTTACAAAAGCATCAGATACATCCTGAAAACATCGGATCCTAGATTGGTCCAAAGTCAAATACCACTTTGCAGCAGCTCCTTTCAAACTATCTTGGAAGCAGTGGATCATCAACTTATCATTATCCATAAATCCAGCCATTCGCCAGTAATACATGACCAAATGCGACTTAGGACAGGTCGTTCCTGAGTATAGGTCAAAATTGGGCAGTTTGAACTTGGGTGGAATTACCAAGCCTGAGACTAAGCACATGTCTTTAACATTAGATACATTGCTCCTCTCCATTGCTTCAAATTTCCTCTGCATTGTCTCTACACTTTCCTCTAACCTTTCATGTAGATTATCCCCTTCTTCGGACCTATTGACATGATCATGAACCGGATGTAGATTCTGAAAAACTGGGTGCATCTGGGCTTGCACTGTTGCTGGAGTGAAGGTAGGAATAGCTTGAAAAGCCTCATTAACCAAAGGAATAGCTTGTTGAGTAGAAGTGACGGCCGGAGCACGCATGAAGTTAAAAGGCATGCCCAAAGTAGGGTTCACAGTAGCAACGGGAGGTTCTACAGTTGTAGTGATAATCTCGGAGACTACTGTCGCTTGTGTATCCATCCTTGCACTCATAACTTGAATTGTTTCCAGAATTTGCCCCATTCCTCCTCGGAGCTCACTCAATTCACTGTTGACTCTATCCATTTCACCGTATTGTTCAGACATCCTTTGTCGAGCTTGGCTCGGGTGACGATTCAAAGACGATTCTGAAGGGAAAACGGCGACATGAGACGAAGACATAGAGGAAATGCACATGCTATGACATGATGCAAATGAGATGCTAATGCAAGCCAAATGGTTTCAAGGAACTCAAAGGCAAGTTGCAAAATTTTTGGAAAATTGAAGAAGTTTTTGTTTTTTTTTAAATCCAAGCTCTGTTGATCTTTGAAAAGGGAACAAACATTTGAGTTCCTCGAAACCAAAGGGCTAAGAATGCTTGAATGTAGAGATACATAAAGCACACGAGCACAGACATATGTACACACACATGACATACAAATCCTAGGTTTAGGTCTCATGAATGGAGCCATGGTCTACCCATCCCAATAGGTATGTACTACTGGTTTTCACCTGCCGAACAAGGTTCTAAAGAGTTCCCAGAGTCTACAATCCATCTTTCGGATTTTATCGACTTCCCAAATGACTTGGTAATCAACAAAATTCTCAAGAGAATCTCGTCTGAGTGTAGTATCGCGTGACAACCAATTCAGAAATAGACTCCATCATGGTCTCCGCACTACATCCTAAAAGGCTTAGTGGGGTTTGGTAACTACGGTTCTCAATATCATGGGCTTCTAGGTCGAGAGTAGTACGCTTTCACGAATAGGATCGTTCAACATAACTAAACTCTCGAGAGGACCTCAACTGAGTGATGGTGTCTCAAGTTAACTTTTTCAGGAATTGACTCCTTCAAAGCCTCCTTGAACATACCATCGTCCTATCATAAGTGTACGCTCAAATCCGGGTATAGGATTTATCTCACTCATAGATATCATATCAACCCAAATTAAACAGAAAAAGTTAAGCAAGAACAGATATACAGATATATAAGCAGGTATGACATACACAAGCATATACAAGTAAGTAAGCAAACATGAATAACATAAAAACAAGATTGGCTTAACCCTCTTAGGAAAGGACCAGCAATAGGTCTAACTGTCCCCAGTGAAGTCCCCATTTCTATTGTGGTGAAAATCGGATAACAAATTATTAATTAATTTGCATCATATTTCTTTTACAACCGACTTTGATTTATCCAAAGGAAAGGTTCAAGATCGTTAGAAAAACCTAAAGGGGGAGAAATCTAAGGTTCGGGGATTGGTTACGCCTATGGAAGGTATTAGCACCCTAAATGTCCGTAGTACTCTACGGGAACCTCTTGCTAATGTTATCTTATGTTTGCTAAAGGTTCTATGCTAAAGGTTGAAACCCTAGGGGTTAGTATCTAAGTATACTCGATAAGGCATCGCACCTTACGCCTACGTATCCTCGGGAATAGAATCAGAGTATGCGTAGTTCTACTTCTACTGAATGATTGACTATGGTCAATATTCAGAGGGGAAATGAGTACAAGCTCATTGTAGAGTTCAAGAACTCTCTAAATCTAGTTGTAATGGTCCTATGTTCTGTTTTAGTCAGTAGGGGAAAGTGATGATTCATTATGATTAATATCACTAAAAGTTTAAGAACTCTCTCCTAAAGCTAGTTATGATTTCTATGGCTCTGATGAGGCCAAGAAATAAAGTTTCCTCCTAAGAGGTTACTTAGGTTACGGTGGGGGTCATGACTTAGGAGTCAACATGTTTAACCTTCCTTTGGAATGGGGGAATACAATAGTTATAAGTTACTAACAAGATAACAAATTAATATAAACATGATGACATAAAAAAAAAGACATGCATACATTGATATGATAAAACAAGATCAATATATCAATGCAAAGCTAGAAACACATATTAGATATGATCAAGCATGATGGATAGGGGTAACATGGCAAGATTCATTAAGAAATGCAATAAATACTTAATAAGAATTATAAACTAAGCATGCATAAAGGTTTCAAAAATATTTTTGTCATTTTTTTTATATGCAGAAAGTAGATTTAATTAGAGAAACATAGCAAAAAGAATGGGGTAAAAAGGATTAAAAATGAACAAGTTATAGTATTTTGAAAATTAAGATAATACTTGAAAAATAACATTAAGCCAACAAGGGGTTAAAAATAAAGGAAAGGGCGTCTCTGGGGATTGAACCCAGGACCCTTCATGTGCAGTCTAAAACCAAGGCCACCGAACCAAGGCGCGCACCTTGAAAAATTAATGGCAACACACACATATATGTAAAACAAGCAGAAAACAGGAAAATAAAACAAAAAGGAATGGGCAGAGGATCGAACCCCAGTCCTATAGGAGAAATGGCGAAGGCTAGGCATATGCTCTGCCACTGGGGTGGCCGTTACATCCATACATTACATGCTTCCTTTTCATTTTATTTTAAACCCAAGTATTATCTCAAAATGCTATTTAAAGGAAACACATGAAAAGGTAACGCACATGCTGGACGTCCCGTCCCAATCAGTCATTAAAAATCTAATCGCAACAGGACAAAACAAAGCTGGCCAATCACGTATTGTCATGCCCTCTTTATTCATGCAACGCACATAATCAGAATAAAACTTTACATGGATATAGAAAACACGGTATACACTTATGTTCAGCCAAAGTTTTCTCAAACATGGGTTAAAAACACACTCGCACTGTTCCAAACAAGGAGTGCTCCAAGGCTATGACCAACATAACAACGAACATAGTCAGACCTAAAGAAATACACTCCTGCCATGTTCCTAATCCAAACTCGAGCATACAAAGGGAAGTCTCAAGGACGGTTTCAAGGATGTTAGTTCTTGTTAGCAGACAAGCTATCAAGAACAAAATGGAATGAACCTAACAATGCTACTTGGAATCAAACAAACTTCGGACATGCTGTCCTATTCTCCTTCACACATGTAACAAAACTCAAACCTCACGTGAAACAAAAATGCAGCAACCAAAGTGAGTCCCAACATATCACTTCATTCTCTGCTCCATCAAGATCTAACCAGAAGACATAAACCCAAAAAACTATCCCCAACTACCCATAACAAAGAAGGCTTATGGACCGATCATCCCCTAAAACGAGGTCATTACTAAAAGAAAACAACGTGACATAACCGACTCAGAAGTGAGACCAAGATACTCATCATTTCACCATCTTCAAAAAACTTAAGGTTGGTTAAACTGAGCTAAAACAAACAGTGGGTATCATGAGAGCCTCTTAAGGTTTAAACTCTAACGCGATAAAAAAAACACTTTATGTTCCATACCCCTAAGCTGGTAATGCAGGAGGTTCCACCAACTCAAACCTCATTCAAAGCTAACATGTTTAAGACTGCCATGATGTCAAATACAAATCAAAACTCCACACACCACTTAAAGTAATACGAGCATGCCATTTGAATATAACAACAACGCTTCAAGCTAAACAACTCTAAACATCAGAACACACCATATTGAACTTGTTGATGTCATTAGAATCATCAAAAAAACTTGGCATGCACATGTGGTCAAAGATAGGAGTGGGACAAAACATCTCAACGTGAAGATACGTGCATTACATGTTAGAGATTTAACAAGACAAGGATACACAAAGAAAATTTAAGAACCACTCCTATTATTTCTCAGAATTAGTTCCAATACATCACATGGACATGGCACGAGCATTGAATATAAGCATAATGTCAAGAATATGGAAAAGAAAACTTACCTGACGGTGAGTCTATCGCCTTCTATTTCATGAACCTGAAGCTTTAGCCCGCTGGTCCTTCTTTCTTAAAGATGATGATATGCCATTTTCTGAAGGTGCAAATCCTTTATGATCACTCACAAACCTTCTCTCCTTTACGGTATATTCATTGCGAATAGGGGGAATTGCGTTAGTGTAGTGTTCTTGTTCAAATGTTAGACGTGTTGTGTGTTTGTTTGGAGGGTGGTCTAACTGATGGTGTATTGATGGTCGGTGTTGTGGTTTTTTTGGTGATAGATATGAGATGGTTACAACAAGGTGGGTGTTATTGTTTGTTGGCTAGGTTGTATGTTCTTACGGGTGGTTTTATTGAAGCAGTAGGGGTGATGTTTTAGAGAGCAAGAATGAGAGAGTGTTGTTGTTTGTTGGTGTGTACACGAAGAGAGATGAGGAGAGAAGGTTGGTTTGTTCATGTGCCCCCCCCCCTCTTGGTTGTCTCGGGTTCTCCTATTTATGCTTCAACAAGGTAAACCTTCAAAGAAAATTACCGTTGGCTTGGTGAGATTTGAAAAAAAAGTGCCGTTCTGATTTGCAAGGACAAGTTGGTATAGTCTTTGTCATATGGTGTATTGTTCAGCATGCAAAGAGGAGCAGGATATTTGACTTGTTTCTCTTTTTGTGAAATGTTAAAAACTGTACCTAAAGCATGTCATGTGTGTTCTACTCTTGTTTTGGCAAATTGGGACCACATTGGAGTGGCTTCATGAAGATTAACGTTTGACCTATCATTTGTTTTGGAAGGTGGTTTGGATATTATGGCCCACTTGTATTTTATGCAATTTGTTGTAACTTCGGAATTGCATTTGCCTTGCAATTTGTATCTTGAATGCCACTTGGAAATTTTATATTGAATTTGGAATTGGCAATTGAAAATGGATTTGGTTTTTTCTTAAATTAATTATAACATGCTAGATAATAATAACTATTAATTAAAATGTTAATTAAATAAAAATAAAGAAAGTAATAAACCAAATTAACAATTAATCAAAATAAGTAAACTAATGCAAAGATTAAATTGTGATTAATTTAAATTAACAACAATAGGACAATAAAATTAAAAAAGAAAGAGCCATGTTGAAATTAAACTAAAATAAAAACAAATAAACACTAAAATAAATACTAAATTAAAAATAGAGAGAAATAAATAAAAATATCAACTAGCAGAAAAAAATGAGGGTAAAATTTGGGGTACAATAGGAATTATAGCCAATAAAGACACATCTTTCACTTGTTTCTTCAAGCTTTATCCTCTTTTGTTTGGGAATTTGAGCAGAGCAAACCCACCCAAAAACTTTAAGGTGGTTAACTGAAGGTGTTCTTCCACTCTAAGCTTCAAATGAAGTCTTATTCTATACAACCTTTGTTGGACATCTATTCACCATATACACAACAATATTAACTGCCTCGAGCCAAAAGATTTTAGGCAAACCTTTCTCAAGTATCATAGAATTCGCCATCTCCATCACAGTTTGGTTATTTCTTTCAGATACACCATTTTGCTGAGGTGTATAGCCAACAGTGAGTTGTCTTTCAACACCTTCATCTTCACAAAATTTGTGAAATTCATTTGAGGTGTACTCCTTCCCCCTGAAACTTTTCAACATTTTTATAAACCTACCACTTTGTTTCTCAACAAAAAATTTAAACTTCTTAAAAATTACAAAAATTTTAGATTTTTGCCTCATAAAATATACCAATGTCATGCGGGTAAAATCATCAATAAACAAGATAAAGTTCATGTTTTTTCCATGAGACAAAGTATTCATAGGGTCACACACATCTGTGTGTACAAGTTCCAACACTTTTTGGCTCTCCATGCTCTTTCCTTTGGAAATGGTTATGCCACAAACAAGAGTCATTATCTTCTCTAGCCATCATGCTGAAATTTTCTCATAATTAAGAGAAAGTGGAAAGCTTCTATTGCTGGTCATTTTTACAACAACAACAACATTTCTTCTCTTTGAATAAAAAATTCTGCACTCTCGATTCTCAAAATTTAGAGAATATCCATGCTCCAAAAGCTGCCCAATGCTTAGCAAGTTCTCATCTAACTCTGGCACATAAAGAGTGTCATGAATTTCTTTGCTTCCTTGCTTTGTTGTAACTCCAATGATGCCTTTGTCTTTTACTTCAACATGTTCTCCATTTCCCAATTTAACTTTTGAGCCAAATGAAGAATCAATGTTGATAAACGCTTCTTTCTTGCCAGTCATATGACTGCTACAACTGCTATCCAAATACCACACATTAATTGTTATCTTCTTGAAATGCTTTTTGACAAGCAAAGAACAAATTACCTTAATCATTTTCTCCTTCTATAAATGAAGCATATTGTTGATTGGCAAAATGATAATCCTTTTGAATGTGCCTGAATCTCTTGCAATTGTGACATTTTGGTTTGCCCTTGTTCCAGCAATCCTTCTCGTCACGAGTGTCACTTTTAAAAATTTTGCACCATTTATTTGATGCTCCTTCATGCCATCTTCCGTCATTCGTGCCTCATCCGCATCCTCGTGAGTTTCTTCCTCTACCTCCACCTCTTCAAAATCTGCCACCTCTAGAAGACTCACGTCTATTTTGTATTGGGGACTTATTTTCACCATTGTTGGGCTGAATGGTGAGTTTAGATTGAAACTCTCAACTGATTTTTCATAGTGTCGTAACAACCTTTGCTCGTAGGACCTCAAAGACCTCATCAACCCTTGAACAGACATAGTTGATAGGTCTTTAGTTTCTTTTATAACAGACACCATATGATCAAATTTTTCTATCAAACTAATCAGAATTTTATCAACAATTTTGCGGTCATCTATTGTATCTCCATGTGACTTCATTTGATTCACCAATTCAGAGAGTCTATTAAAGCATTCATTCAAACTCTCATTCTCTTTCTTCTTTCATTTTTATAATCTCTCTTAAGAGATTGAAGTTTCAGAGTTCTCACCTTTGAGTCTCCTTTAAACTCTTGTTGTAGAATAGTCCATGCTTCTTTTGATGTTTTTGCTCTCATAATCCTTGGGAAAATGGATAGAGAGACTCCTATTTGAATCATCCCGAGAACTCCAGCATTTGTGATCTTCTTCAATTCTTCAATTCTTCAAGTCGTTGGCTTGATTCTTCAGCCTTTTCTTTTGATTCTCCAGCCTTTATTGGTGTTGGTTCTTCATACCCGTTTCGGACAGACTCCAAGACATCCAACGAGGTGAATATAGTCTCAATTTTAATAGCCCAAAAATCATAATTCTCTCCTTCAAACAAAGGAACTTTAAAATTGCTATAAGTTGTGGAAGCCATAATTTGTGTTATTTTTGTTGCAGCTGCAAGGATCTGCAGCTCTGATACAACATTGTTGGTGGTATGTGATAAAATATACTGTTGCAGAATTTAGAGTTAAAATTTTTTTTTAAGTCACGTTTTCACTGAACTTCCACTGGTGGAGGTTAGGCTTTGAAATGCTCTGATTTTATTGAATTCACTACATACTCTTTTCTCTCGCTTACATCTTAGTATTAAAAAGCCTTTATATAGACTTGAAGGAAATTGACAGAGAATACAATAAATTGGTAATCAAGATGAGAACTCTTTGCTACTCTCAATCTTAATGATACAACTCTACTATAAATCTAAGTAAAGACAATAATTATAATGTGATGATTACAATTCTCTCATAATGCTTACTAAAGATAGTAATGGTTACAACACATTAATTTTAACAATAACTTAAAAGAGTTGTTTCAAATATAAAACATAATAAAGTAACTTGTTCAAACATATAGCTTAATAAGCTGAATGACTTATTTGGTTTATTATAAAAGAAAATAACAACAATTGAGAAATAAAATAGTAATATTGAAAGTAGATCTCATATTCTATGCATAAGATTCATGCATGGCCTTAAGTTTAAATCCCCAGAACCATTTTAATATTATTAAATAAACTTCAAAGCTTCAATTTCATCTCTAAACTTTGGCATGGCATCAACAGGAAGTGAAGTAAAAATCCTAACTCCTTCTTTCATTGATGGATCATCATCATCATCAAATTGATTAGGAGATAAGAAAATGCATGTATCAACAGTCGCCAACATCTTGCATGGTACTGGCACAAAATTCATTGCTTTATACCCTCCAAAATCTATATTGTTGTTAAATCCTAAATGCTTCCACTCTGTCAAAACACTTATTGCACCACTAACTTCAAGTTCTAAGCTAATATCCTCCTCTCGATTCGTCTCGTAAAAGTTTATCGAGTTCGTCACATAATCAGCGGTAAAAGCAACATTTTTAGTCTCTTTGATCAACTTAACAATTTCATATAGCGGTTTTTCGTTGATCTCACTCACTTTTAAAACAACTTTTCCAACCACTATCGAATTTCCGTAATAACCTTTCGGCAAAGTACAATCCTCCAAGCTTCGTCGAATACCAACCAACATAACCAACATTGTTTGTCCATTGTTGCTAAGTTTTAAGGCTCTAACTCTTGATCTCCACACATAACCACCTAGGGCTTCAAAAGTTGTGAACCTTAGTTTATCATTTTCCTTCATCAAACTCAACTTAAGCTTTTTTATCATTTCACTTGTCACTTTAAAACAATATAGCTTAATAATTGTAGTGTTAGTTTGATTCAAAAAAGGTGTAGAAGCAATAGATATCTTGTCTATAGAACATTGCGGAAACCGTTGCTTAGTTATAGATCCAACTAGTCGTTCTCTTTCCCATACAGGTTTCACTAAGGGCTCACTTCTTCCATTTGCAAGCTCAACAATTGCTTTGAATAATTGAGATGCACCAACTCCATCACAAATTGCATGTGACATTCCCATTCCAATTGTGAAACCACCACAAAGAAATTTTGTAACCATTAACACTAAAGGGTAAGTTTTATCTTGAGGAGAAGGAAGATCAAGGACCAAATGTTTTGCAATTTCTATGTCATTATTGTCTAGGTAATGAATAGAAGAAAGAGTGCAGTTAGCGTTTGCTTCCAAGAAAGGAACACCAAACTCTGCACTGCTGGCAATGCAATCGACTCTAAGTTTTCCATCATATGCATGTTTCAATAGTCTACCTGCAATAGATGGCAACAATTTGTTAGGTAGATTCTAAAGTCATTAGTGGCGGAAATGAACATATTTTAAATATATATTAACGATTTTACTACGAAAATATCTATCGTTGATAGCCTAGTCAAAAACTATTTTGGTGAAAGCTTGGATTAAGAGAATTTCCCCTTCTAATATTCGAATTTCATAAGGTGCTAACAATTTTTTATCGAGTTAGTCCGACTTTTCTCTTACTTTAATTGGGTCCTACAAATAGATGGTGAAGTTGATACTTAGATTAGTAGGTCGCAAAATAAAATATTATACTTAAAAAAAATGATCGGCTAATGGAGACATGGTTGGTTTAAAAAATGATAGGCTAACGAGAGACATGCTTAATTGGTTTTCTATTAACAAAATATTAACTTTATAAACATTTATAGATAAGGTAGATTGCTTCAGTTGATAAGGAGTTGGGTTCAACTACATCCACCTATGTGAATATCTCTTTGATGGATGATCTAAGAGATTTAAGGTTACCAAACTAAAATAAAATAAAATTAATAGTCTAGTGGAGACATGGTTGGCTTTCTATTTACAAAATGCTGACTTAGTTTTCATAAACTCATGTCAGAAAACCTATTAAAAAAGAGATCATAATTACATGATTTTATAATCTAATGGTTGTAGACTCTTATCTTATTCGTCATGCATAGGAATAAGGCATAAAAGTTAGTGTTACATTAAAGTAATAAATTAAAATGTGTAGCGGTGATTTGGATTTAGTTAATAGGATTAAACATAAGAAAATTTATTTGAGTTTGTCCTTTATATTATGTATAATAGTTACAAGTTATACATATTTTTTTAAATAGTATTTATGAAAAATTAACTTCTATCGTTATAATATTAATAATAATTTATTTGTATATTATTTTAAAGTGATACAACAAACAAAAAATATAAAATATATTATATATATGATATTTAAAATTTAAAATTATAATATTTTAGCTAGTTGTATACGGGTTGAGGTACCCCTTTGTAACTCTGTTTATATAAATTGTTAGCTTATTAAAAAAAAAAATCAAATAAAAATTATAAATTAGTATAAAAGAATAAAAAATTACAATAAAAAAAATATTATTGTATGTGTATGGATTGCCCTCCATGAAACCATTCATATTATTTTGAATGGATTTTTCAAATTTTGTAATTTGAATATTCAACCAATCTAAATTAAACGGTGTGAAATTAGATCGAATCGGATGAAATTTTTTTAATAAATTATCCAAATTAAACTGAACTAAAATTAATTTTACTTTCGAATTGAATGATTTCTTTTTCAAAACCGGCCAAACTGCACTATATGTACTGCTCCCCTTATATTCTTAACAAGATTCGCCACTGATAAAAGTTGAATGTGTATTGAAAAATTTTATTTGTATTTTTAAAAGTATGATATTTTGAGTTGAACTTTCTTGAAATAATATTAATTTTTTTTTTAATTTTAAAATTTATAGACTTAAATTTTATTTACAAAAAAATTAAAAAAAAATGTGATTTTCATTCTAATAAAAAAATTAAAACAATTTCTGCTTTTTTATTTTAATAAAAAAACATAGAACAAGATATTTTTTAAAATTAATCTTTATATATTAATCTCAAAGTTATTCATCATAAAGATAATTATTAACACATACCTTTAATCTAAATTTTCCAACAAAACGTCGGATTAGAAGCCATTATATTATAAATGGCCTTAATAATATAAGGGGGATTATCGCACAATTAGAATTTGATCTAACTCATTCTTATAAAATTGATTTTGTAAAAATGAATTACGTCAAACTCTAATATGGTATCATATTAGAGTTTAACCTAATTCATTCTTTCAAAATTGATTTTGTAAAAATAATTAGATCAAACTCTAATATATATATGATTCAAAATTTATCACACTTTAAATCGGAATTAAATATAATCTTATAAAATATTTATCAATGTCAAATTATAATAAAGTACGATATTTGTTTGTTTTGACACGGTTAAACTATGATTAACTTATATAAGACTCTAAAAATTTGAGACCTTTTTAACAACAAATTACCACTATTGTTGTTGAAGAAACAAAACATACCTGCAAGAGGATAATAATAACACAAAGCTTTTGAGAGTGCTTCTTTCAATACATGAGAAGGGTTGAAACTAGAATCAGACTCGTGATTTTCTGATGGTAAGTATACATGAACTGTTTGGCAAATGTTATTATTAATCTCTTTATTGTCAAGTGTAGACAGAGAAAGAATACAAGTAGGAATGGATTTTGATGGTTTTATAAGCACAACATCTTTCCTTTCAAGCTTTAGGAGTGCTTCCAGACATGCCATTGAAAAGAATGAAGAAGGGATTTGGATGTTATATTGTTTTGGTAAATGGTGAGTAAACATGTTGGATAATAACTGCTTATATATTATTGACTTGAAGGCCTCTAATAGTTCATATCAAATGGTTGACTTATTCCATATTATGTTAGGTCTTTCTTTTAAATTTTTTTACTTTGCATACATTTTAAGATACTTTATCTTGATTAAGTATTTTGACAATAATATTAATAAAATATATTTTATTTATTAAATTATTTTTATTAGATGTAAATAGAATAATAATAAAAATATTTAATAATAAAAGATTGACCTATATATTATAAATATATTTATAATTCTTTATTTCTTAGAAATCAAAAAATTAAGTTGACTAATAATAAATATATTTTAAAAATTAAAGTCGTTATCTAAAAATTTATTCTGCGTACCAGATCATCTATAATTTTAGCATGTAATACCTTATCATCTAATACATTCAAGAATCTCGAAATAGTTTTTGTATTAGAAAATAACATATAACAAGTGGGGCTTACTAAACTTTTATTGAGACTTAAACAAAAACTTTACAAAAAGTCTTCAAAAAAATTGAAAATATTATTTCATCAAAAACTTACACTGCTTACTTTGTAAAATTATTTATTATTTATGTTTTTTTAAGTTATTTTTATTTTATTTGATTACAATAAAAAGATATTAAAGTTTTAAAATGAATAATTCCGTATATTTCTTAAAAACAATCTATTTTAATGGATTGTTTTCATTTATATTTTAAATGGACAATTTTTAACTGAAATTTTATTTTCTTCTCTATGCCAATTATTAATTTTAAAAATTATATATAAAAACATATTTAAAAACGTAAAAAAAAAAAGTAAATCATATTTTAATTTTTATTTGTGAAAATAAATGTTAATGAGAGTAATAACAAAGTGAGTCATGGCGGATGAAGGTTCCAGAGGGTTGGAATAAATTGAGATCTCTTAAAGGAACGCTTAAGGTTTAGAACAAGGAGGTGTTTGGTAATTTGGATTTTATGGTTAAGGTTTGTTCGGATGAACTACAGGAGTTGGAGTTGAAAGTAATACTATGTCTATTTCCTAGGAGGAGTTAATTAGTAGATCGAGGGTGTTTCGAGATTTGTGCTGCCTAATCAAGCATAGTGATTCTTGTAACACCTTTTTCTACCCAACAAACATCACAAATAAACACAACAATTATATCATAGTAAAGTCCCAAAAAGGGCATCACACTTCGTCATGATACATCAAATAAGCACCTGCTCCGTAACACGGGTTCTACCATCATGAATTTATTTAAGCATCATGCATCGGAAATCAAAATTTGAACAATTTTATAATCCAAAAACTCCTTAAAACAAAACTCATAAACATCATCATGCCAACAAATAAAAGAACGTAAATCGTTCGACTCAAACGTTCCGATCCGATGCTACATATCAAACCAAGACCCTCTAAATCAACGGAGAAATCAAAATACTTCAAATGCTAAATCTTCGTGCGCCAGGAGAGCTAAGCCTGATCACCTGCATGTTACCCACGTGGAGGCAACATTCAAACAGGCAGGGTGAGTAATCACGAATCAATATATTAGATATAAGCAAAAGATAAAGCATCAACACAAAACATCACAAGTACATCAAATACATCAATAGAATGCAATGCCACATAGTATGCAAATGCAACATCATCGACTCATGCATGTGGTACTAATTCGTCATAATTAATGGACACTAGGCCATCACCCTCCAAAGATCCCCACCAATAGGATTAATTCTACACAAGAACCGGAGCACGTCACAAAACACTTCAATCCACACAATGGGATTGAAGCCACAAAATGGACCGGAGTCCCAACTATGCCTTGAATGCATGATGCAACGTGTCATAATAATCATCGTCATAAAATCGTTATAACTGCATCATCATTCATGAATCATCAGCATACATTATGCTACAACACCAATTCGCACTCATCACGATTCGTCACTACACCTCACAACTCGTCATGTCATCATCATTACGTCAAAATTTTCCCGATTTTATCCCACTCACCCTCATTGCTAGTTTACCCATGTTTTATTACTTCATCATAGTCTTACGTTCCAAGGAAACTGCATCACGAGCGAAAACGGGACCGAATTCGCAAAAACGGGCAAATCTGTCATCAGCCCTGCCTATACGCGTATGGCCATGCCCCACACGCGTATGGCTCAATTCCTCACCCACTGGCCTACGTATCATACGCGTAAGGCCACCTGCCCAGGCCTCCCATACGCGTACCATCATGGATGTTACACGTATCACCGAAGAGGTTTCCCTCTCAAAATTCCCCTTTAGACTCCCATTACGTGTAATGGCTAGTCCATACGCCTATTGCCCAGTCCCTAAGAATTCCCTACGCGTAATGGCTTCCCATACGTGTATCCTTCTTCATTCCCAGCTTCCCATACGCGTAATGGCTTCCCATACGCGTATCCTTCTTCATTCCCAGCTTCCCATACGCATAATGGCTCTCCATACGCGTATTGCCGCCATTCCCTTACGTGTACCCTACGTGTAGTGGCAGAGGGTCGTGCTAGCCTTGGGGACGGGTGCGTATGCTACGCGTATCACCCTGGGTGTGTCCCCTCTTATACGTAATACTCCCCCCATTACTAGTATTGCCAGAAAACACTCAAAACTCAGATTTCGCATCTGAACGAAAAACTTCCCATTCCAGCACCTTCGATCTTCCAAAATCAGACCCAAAACAGTTTCGATTCATCACAATGTCATACCCCAAATTTTGACCACAATAGTTCCCATCATTGTGAAAATCATCACCACAATATGGATGTACTTTCATACCTCATCAATCCTTTCAAAGATTGTTGAGCATTCACTACAATCAAGAATTAGGGTTTTGAGCCCCTTCAGAGCACTCAGACAAAGGATCAATCAAGAATGGACATGATCTTTAACTTTTCTAGCATCTCAAACATTCTATAAAGGATCAAGAGGACTCCCATATTAAGAATCAAGCACAAGGTTGCAACATTCCAAGTGGATCAAGCCTCAAGATCGCCAGTGTCACCAAATTAGGGTTTTGGTCGACCAAGGCCTCCAGATGAAAATTTTCATCTGGGCATGAGCCAATACTTCAAAGCATGACCCAAGGTGCTCAAAGGGATCTCATAGACCAATCATCAAGTCAAAATAGCCTCAGAGGAAGCATTCATCAAAAATCAGGAATTAGGGATTCTTGACCTAATTAATCCCTAAATTCACTTTTGAGGCAAGACATGAACCAAGACCTCAAGACATGATTTGAGGGCCTCAAATACACCACTTTAATCCATGTACAATAATGGATTGATTCAAGAAGCTTGATTCACAAGTTTCAATTCCATCTGGACCACAATTACGATTTTGAAGAAAAAGTCAACTATACATTTGACTTTTGACCAAGACATGTTCCCAAACCTTGGGGCATGGTTCAAGACACCCTAAAACACCTATGGAATCCATCCATTAGGTTTGAATTAGGTCAAGAACTTAATTGCATAGAAAATCACACAGTTTGGAATTCATCTGACAAAAAGTCAACTGTGCCCAAAATCAAGTTTGACTTTATAAATTTTTTCTCAAATATGGCTCCCATAAGTCAAAAACAATGTTAATGCATGGTTTTGATCATCATCCATCAAGAAAAATCAAGAAAAGCAAGGTTACTTGTAAAAGGGGCAACCATCGAAAACTTAAAATTTTCTAAGTTATGGAACAAAATGGATTTGGTACCAACTTTGCAAGGTCATAACTCCCAAACCACAAGGCCTTTTTCTTCCATCCAAAGCTCAAATGAAAGTTCATATGACATACTTCAAAAGTGTCAACTACATTAGATTCCAATTCCTCATGGATTATGAGTTATGGATTGATCAAAATCACAAAAAAAATGAAAATGACAATTTTTTCCAACACTTAGTGAAATTTTCAAGTCAGAATCTGTCTTGGTTTTTCACCAACTTTGAGGCCATTTTTCACCTTAATCCAAGTTGAACCAGGTCCATTGGTGGACATCAAAGTGAAAGTATGTCATGAGGGCTTTCCAAAATGTACAAGAACTCATCCTAATTCAACTTGAGTAGGGAGTTACAAGCCTTGAAACATGGCATGAAAACCTGATTTTCTAAGACAACATGAGGACCAAACTTGTGCCACACGATTTTGCCCTTCAAATCTTGTCACTTTTCCAACTTTGTCATCTTCCAAAGACACAAAAGATTTGATGACTCACTTGGTTCATGATCAAAGGGGCAAAGGATTCAACTTGGCATGTGAAAACCATCAGGACATGAAACTTAAAATTCAAATTTGGCAAGGTAACATCAATGCAATGCATTGAGGTGTTATGAACCAGATCACAACACTCCAAATCAGTCAAGATTTCAGTCCAAACTTTGAACATTCAAACCTGCAAGGATCAATAGAGTCAAGATAAGGAGAGTTGACTTGGAACTTTTGAATTATCCAAGTCAATGGCTACAAGATACTGTCATGATCAACCTCTAAACACTATTGCTTCCAAAATAAACTTCCTCTACTATAAATAGAGGTCATGTGTGACTGATCAAACGACCCCAAAACATCTGAATTCATGTTTTCCTCAAAATCACATTCCAAAAACCAGATTTTGCTTCTTCTTGAAGTCACTATCGAATTTTTAAATTGAGAGCAAATCCATCAAAACCAATCATGCCAACACCTCACATACATCATATATGAGTGATCCATAACCTCAAAACACATCTGGAACACCAGAATCACAAAGTCACCATTCATTTGCTCAAGCTTTTTGGCAAGGTTGCAGTTGAGATACCACAAGGTGATCCAAGCATCTCCAGTCAAGGTCAGGCATATCAACACACTCCATAGGGTATTGTGAAGTTGTCCAAGTCCTTACAACACATCTGTAACATCTCCATCATCAAACTAGATCACCAGCTGCAAGAGGTAAGCCTGAAGCCTTCAAACTCCATACTACATGCATCATAAATGTGTTTTTGAGTTACCATCTTGTTTCTGCATGTATATAGAGTGATAACCCTCAAACAATTGCTATGTATGAATCATGTATAGGATTTCATAGTGTTCTTGTAGAAATTAGGGTTCTTGAGTTCATCTTCTGATTTCTCACTCCACACTTAATATAAATGAAATTAATTGGTACCATTGGAATCCTTGTTCAAAAACGAGTGAGATTGGTATTTGAATCATGCAAAACCATTGTGTAATCAGAGAGAAAAGTGAGATTTTGCAAATATGAAGAAGAAGAACACGCGCGAGCACGAACATGTGTTCTTGGCGCCATTTTTCAAATTTTCAAATATTTGAATTTTCCATTTTTTTTAATTAATATCAAAATTAATTTATCTCTCAATTTTTATCATTTTTTATTGGTTCTTTTTTTAAAAAAGTCACAAAAATGTTAAATTATTTTATTCTACAAAAAAATCCTATTTATATTAATTATTTAATATAGTGTGATTTTTTTAATTTAATTTAATTTAATTTGTTATAAACATTTAAAAATGAAATTCTCACTTTGATTTTTCCACTTCAAATGAATTTCAATCTTTTATGTGATTAAACATTATTTTTCAAAGTTTACAATTTGTTTTTGAATATATTTGATATTTTATATCATTTATTATTTAATTTTCTTTGAAAAATTATACTTTATTTAAAATTAGGGTTTTTCTCTTGATTTTAAAATTTTCAAACTTCATTTGAAACTCTTTTGGGCCTCTAATAGAGTGTAAGTATCATCCCTTTGTAAATAAACCAATTTGGGCCTCAGTCATTGTATAAGTCCCAACGCGTTTTTAAAAATCTCGGCACGATCGCCATTTTCAAAACAATTTTCATTTTGGGCCTCTCCTTGAGTTGTAAGTCTCATCTTTCTTATTTTTCAATCACTTTTGGGCCTCTATTATTGTGTAAGACCCACCCCCCTTGTAAAATACAAATTTTTGGGCTTTAGTCATTGTATAAGTCCCGATACGATTTTCAAAACAAACGGTGCGATCGTTGTTTTTTCATCTAGGCATCTCCTTGAGCTATAAGCCCCATCTTTTGTATACAAATAAACTCTTGGGCCTCTAATAGAGTGTAAGACCCATCCTCTTTGTAAATGCAATAATTTGGGCCTCAGTCATTTGTATAAGTCCCTAAGTGATTTTCAAAACTACGACGTGATCGTCGCCTTTTCAAAAGAGATCATCTGGGCCTCTCCTTGAGTATAAGCCCCAAATTTCCTTTTAAAAACATTATTCTTTTTAATTTAGATTCAAATTCAAAGTTTTATCAAAACTTTCTTCAACTTCTTGAATAACTAACCATACAGCTGTAGTTGCTATGCTTGGGCTTACTCAACTGTAAGTTCCACTATTTTCTCAATATACTTGTTCATATATTTCATCTGTATATGTATGCTTGTATGTATTTGCTTAGAGTTTTCCCCAGTAGTTAGGTCTAGATTTAGGTCAAACTAGTGGTCACTCTTTCAACACAGTCAAAACTAGTTCCCCATAGGAAATGCCAGATACAGTCTTGCCTCCTCTTGGGCTTATACAATATGGAACAGAGAAAGGCATTATTCCCGGTGAAAGTTTTCTCAAGACTGTCCTAACTTAGAAATATATGTGTACAAGAAATTCATTTCACCAGAGAGGATTAATTCACGGTGAAACCTCTTTTGAATTTCTTCAAACCCTAGAACTGTTCAACAAAGAAATGATTAATTCCCGGTGAAACCTTTCTTGAACTTTTCTTAGGTTTGGACCCACAGGCTTCCTAAAAGCATCCCCAGCCTCATATTGGGCTTAGTACAAGGACCCTTAGGCTTCTTATAAGTTCTCAATCTCCTCTTGGGCTTAGTACAAGGACCCATAGACCTCCTACAAGTATAGGGCGGAACCTAGTCATCTCAACTAGGAGAGTAAAAAATTCAGAATATCATACCATTTTAGGGTTAACCTTTATCCCTTAACACATCAGCCTCCTCTTAGGCATTATACAAAGATCATTCTCCAGTTAAGAGTCAACCTATTCATACCAATAGACTTAGAAAGTTTTCTCTTCTCTTGGACCATACTGAAACCATCAAGTTTCCTGAAAACACAGAAGGAACCCTGATCAATACCACAGCCTCCAGCAGAGTTGAAACCTCTATAGGTTTTCAAACTCAACTTTTGACCCCAACAAGGCTTAAGCTTTCATTTTTAAATCCCCAACTAAGGTCAATTTATCATCAATAAAACCCTAACAGAATCAGAGCCTCATGGTATCTGATATTGTAACTCTTCCTTTATCCCCAAAAGGGGTAGAACCTTTGGGATTCCCCAACATATTAGACCTGTCTCTGGATTTCAATAATCCTCAGCAGAAGCTAGCCTCCTCTTAGGCTTCATATAAGAATTTCCCCAGCCAGCCTCCTCTTAGGCTTTGTATAATGATTTTTCCTCAGTAGAGTCAGCCTCAATCTTGGGCTTTGTACAAGACAGATAAAATACTCTCTTGTTGAGTCAATCTTTTCAGCCTCAATCTTGGGCTTTGTACAAGACAGATAAAATACTCTCTTGTTGAGTCAATCTTTTCAGCCTCAATCTTGGGTTTTGTACAAGACAGATAAAACACTCTCTTGTTGAGTTAGTTTCTTTAGCCTCAATCTTGGGCTTTGTACAAGACAGATAAAATACTATCTTGTTAAGTCAATCTTTTCATCCTTAATCTTGGGCTTTGTATAAGACAGATATAAAACCTCCCTAGTAGAGTCAATCTTTTTAGCCTCAATATTGGACTTTGTATAAGACAGATATAAAAAACTCCCTAGTAGAGTCAATATTTTAGCTTCAACCTTAGGCTTTGATCAAGGCACACAAAAATCAACATTCCCTCAGAGAAAAACCATAAATTCTCTCTGTAGGAAGACTTTTCTCTGTACATCACGTATCAAATAAACAATTACAACTTTCACCAGATAAACTGCTGTGAGTGGCACACTTGTTGATTCAAAAATCCAAGTTGTGATCCCTCTTTTATCCTGGTCAAAAATCATCTTTCATCTAATTGTTGTTAGTGGCAAGCCTCTGGATTATTTACATCCAAGCCAATGTCCCTCTCTTATCATGGATAACTCATAAGGAAAAATGGCATTGCTCTACACTGAGTTAAAGTTTCTTCCTTCATGAACACTCCCTTATAAAGGAAATTATGGCATTACTGGATTCCATACATTTCAGTTAAACTAATTCCCCTTTATACCCAATCCTTCAACAACAGTGATGAATAGGTGAGATATCTCCCTTTAGAGATGACAAATTCTCTCTCAATCAAACTTTTAGCTTCAAGCTTGGGTTTGAACAAGACACAAATAACCTTTAGCTTCAATCTTGGGCTTTGAACAAGACACCAAACATTTTCCTCCCATAGAATAGGAGGAACTACGATTGCTCTGATTTACCCAGTTATCTTTACCGGAATATGTAGGCATAAGATTGCGAAATCTTAGCGAGCACACAAATAAAAAATCTTAGGTCCAGTACCTTACCAAAAACAATGGAAAACCCAAAAACAACAAAAACATCCTCTCAACACTCCCAAAGGAGAAACTTTCCCAATCCACAATAGACAAACACCAGAAAACAGATAAGTTAATAGAAAAATATGCCATAAAAAGTCTATGGATAACCATATATACACTGGGTGATTAACAACTTCCCTTTGTATAATTTGACCCTGAACCCCCTAATCTCTTAGCATTTGTTCAAGAAAAACATTTGCATGCAATGTTAGTTTTAGATAGCTTCACTTTCCTTTCCAGCTTCATAGGATAAATAAGAAATAAGAAAGTAGCACTCAATTCCAACCATTGCAGTAAGGTGGTCGCGTCACCGACAAAAATCGCACGCTACACACAGATCTAAGTCTTTATCCTACTTCATTGTTTTCATCAATTTCTTTCTAATTATTAAGTCCCAATTCGTTAATCCCCGCCCACAATCTCAGATCTGGTCTTAGTCCTACATCCATCACAGCAACAGTAAATATTCACACGAATTTCACAGCAATTACATCAACTCATACAAAATTCATGAAAGAAAGCATATGCATACAGAGCTATGAAAATTCATCATAGATTCATCACAAATTCATCACAAATTCGTCAAAAATGCAACACACACAAAACTACATCTACCTTAAACCCATATCAGACATATTAACCCGGATTAACCCCCCATACCTCGAATTTTCTAGCAAAAGATCCTTCTTTGGGGTTCTACGGTTGAATCTCTCGTTCTCTGTGCCCTAGCCTCCTTTTCTCTGATCTCTCTTCACTTCTTACGGTTGCACATAATAACTCCCTTAATTCTCATTCTTCCTTTTTGTTAAACTTACCTCTTAGACCCTAATTATGATTTACCCAAAATATCCTCATTAACCCTTCTCAATATTACCGTCTCACCCTTAATGGTTCTCTTAATTATTTTAAATAATAATAATAATAATAATAATCTAAATAATAATCTAATTATTCAAATTATTCTATTATTATTACTAATAAAATAATCTTAATTAATTACTAATTCTAAATGCCTCAATATTCCCTCAACCCAAGGCTACCCCGCAACACCACACAAGGTCACCGTGCGTCATAATATCCATCAAAACACCGAATAATCATAATAAATCAATTAAATAAATATTATAATTATTTTTTGGTGTTACAACTCTCCCCTACTTAAAGAATTTTTGCCCTCGAAAATTACCTGAAGGGAACAAAGTCGGATACGACTCCTTCATCTGATCTGCACGCTCCCAAGTCCAACTTTCGCCAGCTGGTCCACCCCATAACACCTTCACCAAAGATATATCTTTACCCCACAGTTGCTTCATCTCACGACCATTAATCCGCACTGGCAATGCTTCAATCGTCAAGTTATCCCTTACCTGTACATCATCCATATGAATCACATGCGATGGATCCGGAATGTACTTCCTCAACTGAGACACATGGAACACATCATGTAAATTCGCATGTGACGGCAGTAAAGAAATCTAATAGGCCACCTCCCCTATCCTCTGCAAGATTTAATATGGACCAACAAAATATGGAGTGAGCTTCTTAGACTTCAAAGCTCGACCCACACCAGTCACTGGCGTTACCCTCAAAAACACATGATCTCCCTCTTGGAATCCAAGTGCTTTCCTTCTCTTATCATGATAAATCTTCTGACGACTCTGCGAAGCTCTCATCCTTTCTTAGATCTTCTTAATCTTCTCAGTCGTCTCTTGCACAATTTCATGTCAGAATACAGCACTCTCGCCTGACTCATACCAACACAAGGGAGTTCTACATCTTCTCCCATACAAAGCTTCATACGGCGCCATCCCAATACTAGTATGAAAACTATTGTTGTATGTGAACTCAATCAACAGCAAATGGTTATCCCAAGATCCTCCGTGATCCAACACGTAATCCCTCAGCAAATCCTCTAAGGATTGGATAATCCTCTCCGTCTGACAGTCCGTCTGAGGATGATATGTAGAACTCATCCTCAACTTAGTACCCAAAGCATCTTGTAAACTCTTCCAGAAGCTCGATGTAAATCTCGGGTCTCTATCCGACACAATACTCGAAGGTATCCCATACAACTTCACAATCTCCTCAATGTACATCTCAGCTAACTTCTGCATAGAATGATTAATCTTCATCGGCAAGAAATGAACCGATTTAGTTAATCTATCAACAATCACCCAAATCGAATCATTTCCCTTTGCAGTTCTTGGTAACACTGACACAAAATCCATGGAAATGCTATCCCATTTCCACTCTGGAATATTCAACGGTTTCATCATACCTAAAGGCTTCTGATGCTCAATCTTCGACTTCTGACAAGTCAAACACGCATAAACAAACTCGGCAATATCCTTCTTCATACCTGCCACCAAAACAACTTTTGCAAATCCTGGTACATCTTCGTAGCACCGGGATGAATACTTAATCTACTTCGATATCCCTCCTCAAGAATACTCTTATTAATTTCTGGAACATCCGGGACACACACCGTGTCTCTGAACCTCATCACACCATTCTTATCAATCCGGAATTCACCTCCGTTACCCTGGTTGATCAATGTCAACTGGTCAACTAACTTCAAGTCAGATTGTTGTCCTATTATGATCTCGTCCAGGATACCACTAGTCAACTTCAACATACCCAACTTCACACTGTCAGGAGTCGCTTCACATACCAAACTCAAATCTCAGAATTGCTCAATTAATTCCAACTCTCTCACCATAAGCATCAACATATGCAATGACTTCCTGCTCAATGCATCAGCCACTACATTTGCTTTACCAGGATGGTAATTCAAATCAAAGTCATAATCCTTTAATAATTCCAACCACCTTCTCTGCCTCATATTCAACTCTTTTTGGTCAAACAAGTACTTCAAGCTCTTATGATCGTTGAACACTTCAAACTTAGAGCCAAACAGGTAATGTCTCCAAATCTTCAACACAAATACCACATCTGCCAACTCTAAGTCATGGGTAGGGTAATTCACTTCATGAACCCTCAACTGCTTGGAAGCATAAGCAACAACTTGACCATTCTGCATCAACACCCCACCAAGACCCATCTTCGATGCATCACAATACACTACAAAAGATTCATTCGGATTAGGCAAAATCAACACCAGAGCGGTCGTCAACCTCTTCTTCAATTCTACAAAACTCTCTTCACAAGCTACATCACACACAAAAGCTTGACCATTTTCGAGTCAACTGACTTAAAGGCAATGCCAACTTAGAAAAGCCCTCGGGATCCAAGAATTACGGTAATATCCTGCCAATCCAAGAAAACTTTATATCTCAGTAGCAGACTTCGGGGTCTCCCACTGTAACACAACATTAATCTTAGAAGGATCTACAGCAATCCCACCACTTGAAATCACATGGCTAAGAAAACTCACTTCCTTCCACCAGAACTCACACTTCGACAGTTTTGCATACAACTTCTTCTCCTTCAATACTTGCAATACAATCCTCAAATGCTCAACATGCTCTTCTTCAGACTTAGAGTATATCAGAATATCATCAATGAAAACCACAACAAACTTATCTAAATACTCATGAAAAATCCGATCCATATACTTAATGAACACACCAGGTGCATTGGACACACCAAACGGCATCGGAGTGTATTCATAGTGACCATACCTCGTCCTGAAAGCTGTCTTCAGAATATCATCTAGCTTAACACGAATCTGGTGATAACCAGACCTCAAATCAATCTTGCTAAACACACAGGCGCCTACTAATTGATCCATCAAATCATTGATTCTCGGAAGTGGATATTTATTCTTAATAGTCACCTTATTCAATTGTCGATAATCAACACACAACCTCATACTTCCATCCTTCTTCTTCACTAACAGGACAGGAGCACCCCACGGAGAAACACTCGGTCGAACAAACCTCTTCTCGAGTAATTCTTCTAATTATTTCTTCAATTCGCTTAACTCAGAAGCAGACATTCGGTAAGGAGCCATTGACACTGGACTCGTACCTGGTATTAAGTCCACTGCAAACTCTACTTCACGTTCTGGAGGAAAATCAATTATGTCGTCTGGAAACACATTTGGAATTCACAGACAACATGTAATTCGGCACTCGCAGCTTCACAATCAACTTGCAAAGATGCAAACATTGCAAACACCCAGGCTTCGTCTTCTAGGAGTTCGTTTACTTTCTTAGCAGATAAGAACATCAACTCTCCATTGCCACCAAACTCAGGAAACTCTATTGTCTTATTATAACAATTGATATGAACATGGTTGAATTCTAACCAGTTCATTCCAAGGATTACATCGATTTGGTGCAAGGGCAAACACACCAAATCCATCACAAAACTCTTCCCAAAAATCGTCAAAGGACATCTCAAACACACAAAAGTAGTAGTAACATAACCATTAGCTGGAGTTTCTATTACCATATTACCATTCATATCAGACAGTTTCAAACCCAATCTAGTAGCACAATCAAACGAAATAAATGAATGGGTAGCACCCATATATATAATACTGACCAACTCAACACTATTAATAAAACAAGTACCTCGAATCAAGTTGTCCTTCTCAGGGACTTCTGCACCACTCAAAGCAAACACTCTGCCATTGGTCTGAGCAGCAGTAGCAGTCTTCTTTGGTTTCTGGCACTGGGTATTGATGTGACCCTTCTCACCACAATTAAAATAGGTTGGATTGTCATCCTTGCAATCAATAGCTCTGTGACCCTTCTTGACACACATGTAACACCTCAACACACTATTGGTGGAAACCTCAGCATGGTGGCCTTGCTCGCCACACCGGTAACACTTTACAGAAGCGGGAGCTGCTCCCCCACTTGTCTTCTTCCCATCTGAAGCCTTCTGCTTCCCCTTGTCGGCTGAAGTCATATAAGGCTTTCCTCTATACTTCCCCTTCTCTTTCTTCTCTTTAAGGTGCTTGTAGTGAGCAGATCGAGCTCGGTTATCCTCATCATAGATCATACTCTTATCCACCAGCTCAGCATACCTATGAATCTGTTGGTACCCAATACCCTGCTTGATTTCTGGCCTCAGTCCATTCTCAAACTTGAGACACTTGGACACCTCAGCATCAACACGGTTGTAGTGAGGATAGAACTTCACCAGCGCCTCAAACTTTGCAGCATACTCGGCCACAGTCATGTTTCCTTGTTTCACCTCATGGAATTCCACCTCTTTCTTGCCACGAGCATCCTCTGGAAAATACTTTCCTAAAAATTCCTGCTTGAACACAGCCCAGGTTATCATAGTACCAATGTCCTCCAGTCTCTGGCGGGTGTTATCCCACCAATCCTCAGCCTCTTTTGACAGCATGTGCGTTCGAAGTTGAACTTGTTGTGCGTCAGTACACCCCATCACCCGAAAGATCTTCTCAATCACCTTCAGCCACTTCTGTGCACTCTCTGGATCATGAGTACCCACAGAAGTCGGCGGATTGTTCCTCTGGAACTTCCCCAAAGCACGAAACTCATCAGGAGCTCCACCATTCTGATTGTTTTGAGCCATTGCTTGAGCAAGTGACTCCAACACATCAGTGATAGCATGATCATTTCTTCCAGCCATCCTGCACACCACCAACAAGGTTAGAAGAATCACAACATCGACAGTGTACACACACTCGTTAACTAACAGGGAACTGACATCATGTAAAACCTGGCCGGACAGATCGACCTGCTCTGTTACCACTAATGTAACACCCTTTTCTAACCAACAAACATCACGAATAAACATAACAATTATATCAGAGTAAAGTCCTAAAAAGGGCGTCACACTTCGTCACGATACATCAAATAACCACCTGCTCCGTAACACGGGTTCTACCATCAGGAATTTATTTAAGCATCATGCAGCAGAAATCAAAATTTGAACAATTTTATAATCCAAAAACTCCTTAAAACAAAACTCATAAACATCATCTTGCCAACATATAAAAGAACATAAATTGTTTGAGTCAAACGTCTTGACCCGATGTTACATATCAGAGCAAGACCCTCTAAATCGACGGAGAAATCAAAATACTTCAAATGCTAAATCTTCGTTCTCCAGGAGAGCTAAGCCTGATCATCTGCATGTTACCCACGTGGAGGCAACATTCAAACAGGCAGGGTGAGTATTCACGAATCAATATATGATATATAAGCAAAAGATAAAGCATTAACACAAAACATCATAAAGTCATTCACAAACATCACTAGTACATCAAATACATCAATAGAATGCAATGCCACATTGTATGCAAATGCAACATCATCGACTCATGCATGTGGTACCAATTGTCATAATTGATGGACATTGGGCCATCACCCTCCAAAGATCCCCGCCAATAGGATCGATTCTACACAAGAATCGGAGCACGTCATAAAACACTTCAATCCACACAATGGGATTGAAGCCACCAAATGGACCGGATTCCCGACTATGCCTTGAATGCATGATGCAAAGCGTCATAATAATCATCGTCATAAAATCGTCATAATTGCATCATCATTCATGAATCATCATCATACATCATGCTACAACACCAATTCGCACTCATCACGATTCGTCACTATAACTCACAACTCGTCATGTCATCATCATTACGTCAAAATTTTCTCGATTTTATCCCACGCACCCTCATTGCTAGTTTACCCATGTTTGATTACTTCAACATAGTTTTACGTTCCAAGGAAACTGCATCACGAGCGAAAACGGGACCGAATTCGCAAAAACGGGAAAATCTGTCATCAACCCTGCCCATACGCGTATGGACATGCCCCATACGCGTATGGCTCACTTCCTCACCCACTGGCCTGCATATCATACGCGTAGGGCCACCTGCCCAGGCCTCCTATACACGTACCATCATGGGTGTTACGCGTATCACTAGAGAGGTTTCCTTCTCAAAATTCCCCTTCAGACTCCCATTACGCGTAATGGCTAGTCCATACGTGTATTACCCAGTCCCCAATAATTCCCTACGCGTAATGGCTTCCCATACGTGTATCCTTCTTCATTCCTAGCTTCCCATACGCATAATGTCTCTCCATACGCGTATTGCCACCATTCCCTTACTCGAACCCTACGCGTACTGGCAGAGGACCATGCTGGCCCTGGGGACGGGTGTGTATGCTCCGCGTATCACCCTGGGTATGCCCCCTCTTACGCGTAATACCCCCCTCCTCCGTTACGCGTAATGCCAGAAAACACTCAAAACTCAGATTTCGCATTTGAACGAAAAACTTCCCATTCCAGCACCTTCGATCTTCCAAAATCAGACCCTAAATAGTTTCGATTCATCATAGATCTATGTCTTTATCATACTTCATTGTTTTCATCAATTTCTTTCTAATTATTAAGTCCTAATTCGTTAATCCCCACCCACAATCTTAGATCTGGTCTTAGTCCCACATACATCACAGCAGCAGCAAATATTCACACGAATTTCACAGCAATTACATCAACTCATACAAAATTCATGACAGAAATCATATGCATACAGAGTTATGAAAATTCATCACAGATTCATCACAAATTCTTCAAAAACGCAACACACACAAAACTACATCTACCTTAAACCCATATCAGACATATTAACCCGGATTAACCCCCCATACCTCGAATTTTCCAGCAAAAGATCCTTCTTTGGGGTTCTATGGTTGAATCTCTCGTTCTCTGTGCCCTAGCCTCCTTTTCTCTTATCTCTCTTCACTTCTTACGGTTGCGTAAAATAACTCCCCTAATTCTCATTCTTCCTTTTTGTTAAACCTACCTCTTGGACCCTAATTATGATTTACCCAAAATATCCTCACTAACCCTTCTCAATATTACCGTCTCATCCTTAATGGTTCTCTTACTTATTTTAAATAATAATAATAATCTAAATAATAATCTAATTATTCAAATTATTCTATTATTATTACTAATAAAATAATCTTAATTAATTACTAATTCTAAATGCCTCAATATTCCCTCAACCTAAGGCTACCCCGCAACACCACACAAGGTCACCATGCGTCATAATATCCATCAAAACACCAAATAATCATAATAAATTAATTAAATAAATATTATAATTATTTTGGGGTGTTGCAACTCTCAAATGTACCAGAGGTCTAGATTGGCGTGGCTGTAACAAGGGGACACTAATTCTAGATTTTTTTCACGCTTGTGTTAGGCAAAGGAGTAGATGATAAGTGCAAATTGTAGCTATTTTTGTAGATAATTTTTGTTGCACTTATCGATACTTTTTGTTAATATCGTACGAATAAACCCCACTTTGTTTGTAAATACGTTTACTTTATGTTATAGCGTATATATTGCGTTATCGTGTAAATATCATTGAGTTTAATTGTTTTTATCTCATTTTTTGCAGTTATTCAAGCAAAGATATCTTTTCATATTCATAAAGAGCATTGAATAAGCTTTCCAACGCTTTGAACCGGGCAAAAAACGAAGTTACGGTTCAAAAGTTACAAAGAAAACAGTGTTGGAATTTTTCTGTATCTGTCAGCTTCGCCCCAAGCTCGCCGGGCGAAGCAGAGGTGAACTGAACACTCCAGAAGCATGAAAAAAAAGCATAATATACTGTCTTAATTCGCCGGGCGAACCGGGACTTCGCCAGGCGAATTTGCCTTGACAGAAACACTTATTTAGGGGTAAAAACACATTTTTCGGGTATGGTTTTGGTATTTTTTGCTCCCACTCCATCAAACTTCATTTCTTCATATTTTAGTGCTTAGAAAACAACTATGGAGCTTGCACACGGATGATCCGGGGTGGATTGATCATCGATCGGCGCTGACAAACCGGGAGATTTTTGGTTCATTTCTCTTCTTCTTTGTGTATTCTTCATTTGTTGGATTTTGTATATGTATTTACTTTGATCTTATGTATATTTATCGTCCATGGCGTTGTATAAAGTCCGCTTTACAAATCTTTATCGGTGATTGTCCTTGATTTTTTGCATTATGCCTGGGGTTTGGGTTGTGCTAGACGAAAACATCACAAACCTTGATTAGGGATGATTATCTGTTAGTTTCTAGATGCTAGAGATAGATTTAGAGCTAACAATCTTTATGGGTGTCGAAACTTAATGCCTCAAGGTTGTTTGTGTCGGTTGAGAGATCATCGACGCAGGAATATGGTTGTTCTCTCAATTCGGGTTAGACATAATCTAGGTTGTGAGCGATGTTGGATGATATTGAAGAGTATTGTAGGTTGAGTATAATTGGTCGATAGGTTTAAGTTTGTGAGGAGTGGATTATATGCATACCAGATAAGTTTCTTCTCTCTGAAGAATGAATTTTTTTTATGTTCATATTTACTTTTCTGCTTTTACTTTAACCAATTTAATCCAAACTCATAAACGCGAGATTTGTCGAACGTCAATTCAATAACACCGATCTCTGTGGACACGATAAATTCCCAGAAAAATACTTCCAAAAACTTTTGTTGCTTGCCGCTTTACCGCACCAGAAAAATGGTGCCGTTGCCGGGATTGGTATTTTTATTGGATCGCATTGCAATAGTTTCTTTGTTTTTGAGTTTTGTAGATATCTTATATATTGTCTATTTTCACTTGTTTATATTGATACTTATATATGTTTACCATATTTGTGAATTTTACATGTTTTTCATACTTGTGAATATATTGTATATATTTTTTTCTCTTCACGTTTGCCAAAAGTGTGGTTAGATGTGTAGTTCCGGTTAGAGCTCGAAGAGATGAGAGCAAAGGCGGGAGTGAAAACATTTGGCCCATCCGAAGCAACATGTTGGTTTGTAAATAATAGGCGTCGAGCTTACGACGTAAAAGAAGCATGTTGTATTTTTTTTGTTGTTGTTTAGTTTAGGTAGTATGGTGCAATTGTCTAAACAAATTTAAATCAGACTAGCTCTGAAATTTCAAATCTTCACTTTTAAATTTGTGTAGACAATTTCACCCGGGTTTTTTAGTATATTTATATTAATAATTCTTGTGTTTTTCAATGTGCTTTTTTCGAGTAGCTTGAGGAATTTAAGGTGATGTTCCAAGTTTGATAATTTCAACTTGCGGATGTATGGTAATGATATTGTTAAGTTTTGTACACGTCCAAGGTATGTGTTTATCGCTTTCTAGACTTTAGCATATTCATGATACTTAGGCTTTTTATAAACTTCCATGCCATTCATTCTTTTGTATACTTGTTCTTGATGTGAATCACTTTAGTTCCCACCCTTTTTGTGAGGAAGCTTTCCATTGTTCATATATGCGCGGAGTACCAACATTCTTGTTCTAACTGGATTTTATTATGCTTAATTTGTTTGTGTTGATTATATGAAAGCATGAAAAGGATCAAGGCATTTTGTTTCATTTTGAGCACAACTACATAGCCAAATAGTCATTCACCTTGTGAGTGTGTGATCATTCGTAACCCCTTTGTGCCATTCTATCATTATCCATGTTGTTTGAACTTAATGTTTGTCTATGAGTATTGAATTCACTTTTTGTATGGATTTTGATTGATTGTTTTTTCTTGAACCCTCAACTTTGTGTTGTTGTATGAATTTTTACCCTGCCTTAGAAAGTAGGGAGTATTCACATGATGATGTGGTTGAATTCAAGTTGGGAAGAGAATGATTGTTTACTCATTGGTTGGTTTCTATGAGGTTGAAAAAGAAAAGAAAAAAGAGAAAAATATGAAAAAATAAAAAGAAAAAAAAAAGAAAGAAAAAGAAAATCCTTGAGAAAGGAAACAAAAAGAGTTCAAATAATTGTGCTAAATAAGTATTGTGTTTTGTGTAACACTTGAGATTTTTGAAGAAGTTGATTGGAATTTTGTGTTTGAGTCTTTGTGAGTTGAACACTCCTTTATATTTAAGCAACTTTTTGTTTCAATTACCTTTAGAAATTGCCTTTTGTTTGTTTACCCGACCACGCTACAACCTTGAAAGCCCTTGTGATTCTTGATTTTATGTTTTCAATATGATTGTTGGATGAGTGCATAATTTAATCTTTTTTTTGTAATATTGTTGTCTGAGTGAAAAGTACCTCATTTTGTGTTTTTCATCTACCGATACTTATTTTTGCTAGGTGTGATTCACGTTTGAAGTTGTGTTGTTTTAGGATGTTTGGCGTGATTTTTGTATTTAGCATTTGTTTTGTGTCTATGTTTCCGTCGTAGTATAGTGGTAAGTATTTACTTTGTGTGTACTGTTTTTCATTTGAACCATTCATTTGTCCGTTTTTCAAAACCTGTTGATTCATGATTCTTTGGTTGCTGCTTTTGTTTCTTTGAGTCGCTTGATTCTTATTTAGAGACAAACAAGTTTAAGTTGGGGAGAGTTTGATAAGTGCAAATTGTAGCTATTTTTGTAGATAATTTTTGTTGCACTTATCGATACTTTTTGTTAATATCGTACGAATAAACCCCGCTTTATTTATAAATATGTTTACTTTATGTTATAGTGTATATACTACGTTATCGTGTAAATATCCTTGAGTTTAATTGTTTTTATCTCATTTTTTGCAAGTATTAAAGCAAGGATATCTTGCCATATTCATAAAAAGCATTGAATAAGCTTTCCAACGCTTCAAACCGGGTAAAAAATGAAGTTACGGTTCAAAAGTTACGAAGAAAACAGTGCCGGAATTTATCTGTATCTGTCAGCTTCACCCCGAGCTCACCGGGCGAAGTAGAGGCGAGCCAGACACTCTAGAAGCATGAAAACAATACATAATATACCGTCTTAATTCGCCGGGCGAACCGGGACTTCTCCGGGCGAATTTGCCTGGACAGAAACACATATTTAGGGGTAAAAACACTTTTTTTAGGGGATGGTTTGAGTATTTTTTGCTCCCACTCCATCAAACTTCATTTCTTCATATTTTAGAGCTTAGAAAACAACTATGGAGCTTGCATACAGATGATCCGGGGTGGATTGATCATCGATCGGCGCTGACAAACTGGGAGATTTTTAGTTCATTTCTCTTCTTATTTGTGTATTCTTCATTTGTTGGGTTTTGTATATGTATTTACTTTGATCTTATGTTTATTTATCGCCCATGGCGTTGTATAAAATCCGCTTTATAAATATTTATCGGTGATTGTCCTTGGTTTTTTGCATTATGCCTGGGGTTTGGGTTGTGCTAGAGATAAACATCACAAACCTTGATTAGGGATTATTGTCTGTTAGTTTATGGATGCTAGAGATAGATTTAGAGCTAACAATCTGTATGGGTGTCGAAGCTTAATGCCTCCGTGTTGTTTGTGTCGGGTGAGAGATCATCGACGCATGAATACGGTTGTTCTCTCAATTTGGGTTGGACATAATATAGGTTGTGAGCGATGCTGGATGATATTGAGGAGTATTGTAGGTTGAGTATAACTGGTCGATATGTTTAAGTTTGTGAGGAGTGGATTATATGCATACCGGATAAGTTTCTTCTCTTTGAAGAATGAATTCTTTTTATGTTCATATTTTCTTTTCTGCTTTTACTTTAACTAATTTAATCCAAATTCATAAACGCGAGACTTGTCGAACGACAGCTCAATAACACCGATCTCTATGGACACGATAAATTCTCGAAAAAATACTTCCAAAAACTTTTGTTGCTTGTCGCTTTACCGCACCAGCAGTAGGCAAAATAATTTGGTTGCGCTTCGTGTTGGGGATTACTGGCTGAATAAGGTTTCAAAGTTTAGAGGGGAGATTACTAGCTAGGTTCTTTCAAGAACACTTTGCTAGGCCAAAGGTAGTTAGGTCAAATCTTGATGGGCTTTCTCTTCCTAATATCTCTATGGAAGAAGTTAAGTCACTTTCGGTTAGGATTTTGCCTTCCAAACTAGATGGTGAAGTTTTTGCATGACTATTTGGTTTTTGAAGTTTTATTTTCTAGTGACACTCTAATATTTGATTTTATTCAAACTATTTCATTTAAATGTCGAGTTGGGAAATAGGGTATTACATAGTGGTATAAGAACAGGTCGGTCCTTCCGGCCAGGTTTTGTGATTTTTATTTGTTTCCTAGTACGTGACATGTGTGTGAAAAACCGTCGATGCTTATTTATTTTCTTACTGCTTGCCAACATGAGAGGGATTGAAACTAGTGGGGAAGAAGCTTCTGCTTCTCTGGTCGTTTTCTAGTATGGAGGATTGATTCAGCGGGCTGCTGATTGAAAGAGAACAAGTGTTGTCGAGGCTATATTGTTTCTTGAACCCGAAAAAGTACGAATTCGAGTTTCATTTCGCATGTCAAGTCAAGGTGTTGTCAAGGGAGAACGATCAGGTGTGCGTGATGTTCACTTACTTTAGAGTGAAATGTGATGTGGTTGCTAAGTGATATGCCAGTGATGTGTGGGATTCCTGAGGACATTTTGACTTAGTGTCGGAGCGAGAAGTTGAGTTCGTCATAGATTTAGTACTCGGTATTAGAGTTGTGCCAATGGCACCTTACAAATGTCTCTAGCAGAATTGAGTGAGCTGAATAGGATATTGGAAGATGTGCTTGATAACAAAATTTTCATACCAAGTGTGTGACCTTGGGGGGCTACAGTGTTAGTAGTGAAGAAGAAAGACAGTTGTATGAGGTTGTGTGTTAATTACCGACATCAGAATAAGGTCACCATCAAGAAGAAGTATCCTCTTCCCATGATCGAAGACTTTATGGATCAATTAGGGGTAGCCTGTGTTTTCAGTAATATCGACTTGAGGTTGGGTGATCGTCAGATTTGAGTGAAGGATGAAGATATTCTGAAGACTGCGTCTAGGGATGATACAGTCACTATGAGTACTCAGTGATGGCGTTTGTTGTATCTAATACTCCTATTGTATTTATGAAGTATATGACTAGGATCTTCCGTTCGTATTTAGATCAATTTGTAATGGGTTACTTGATGGGATTAAAGAGAGTCAGAAGTTGGATATGGCCCTGGTTGATCGTTTGTCATCAGCTAATGAAGATGAAGATTTTAGAGTGCATGAGAATGGGATTCTTAAGTTTCAGGATAGAGTTTGCGTACCTGATCTGTCGGAACTTAAGAAGACTATTTTGAAGGAAATCACCTAAGCGGTTTGAGTTTTCATCCTAGAACTACCAAAATGTACCAAGACCTCAAGAGGATATTTTGGTGGCCAGGAACGAAAAGGAATGTTGCACAGTTTTTATATTCATGTTTGACTTGTCATAAGTCAAAGAGTGAGCACCAGAAGTCGTTTGGACTATTCAAGCCATTGGATATTCCTAATTGGAAGTGGGATAGTATATCGATGGATTTTGTCACTGGTTTACTGAATACTATGAGGGGGTTTGATTCGATTTGGGTGATCATGGATAAGCTGACTAAATCGACACACTTCATTCCGATTAAGGTTGGTTTTCCTTTGCAGAGGCTTGCAGAGATTTATATTGCGGTGATTGTGAAGCTTCATGGTATTCCACCCAGTATAGTGTCGAGTAGAGATCCGAGGTTCACTTCCAGGTTTTGGGAGAGCTTACAAGGAGCTCTTGGTACTAAACTAAAGTTGAGTTTTGTGTATCATCCACAGACTGATGGTTAGAATGAGAGGACTATTCAGCCTTTGAAGTATTTGTTGAGGGCTTGTGTCTTAGAGCAAGGAGGTGCTTTGGACGGTTTTCAACCATTGATTGAGTTTACTTATAATAACAGTTATCATTCAAGTATTAGAATGTGTAGCGTGCGATTTTTGCCGATGATGCAACCACCTTACTGCAATGGTTGGAATTGGGTGCTACTCTCTGATTTCTTATTTATCCTATGAAGTTGGAAAGGAAAGGAAATGTATCTAAACTAACCTTGCACACAAATGTTTTTTTTAGAAAATTCTAAGAGATTGTGGGGTTCGTGGTCAGGTTATACAAACGGAAGTTATTAACACCCAGTGTATATATGGTTATCCATAGACCTTTTACATGTTTTTTTGTTATTGCTTTCTAGTGTTTATCTGTCATGGGTTGGAAAAGTTTCTCCTTTGGGAAGTTTGAGAGGATGTTTTTGTTGTTTTCAGGTTTTTTTAGTTGTTTTTGGGAAGGTACTGGACCTAAAATTTTTGGTTTGTGTGCTCGCTAAGATTTCGCAATCTTATGCCTACGTATTCCCGTAAATATAACTGGGAAATCAGAGCAATTGTAGTTTCTCCTATTCTATGGGAGGAAAATGGTTTGGTGTCTTGTTCAAAGCCTAAGATTGAAGCTGAAAGAGATGTTTGTGTCTTGTTCAAAGCCCAAGATTGAAGCTAAAGGAGTATTTGTGTCTTGCTCAAAGCCCAAGATTGAAGCTAAAAGTTTGACTGAGAGAGAATTTGTCATCTCTAAAGAGAGATATCTCACATATTCATCACAATTGTTGAAGGATTGGTTATAAAGGGGAATTACTTAAACTAGAATGTATGGAATCCAACAATCCCATAATTTCCTTTATAAGGGAGGTGTCATGAAGGAAGAAACTTTAACTTAGTGTAGAGCAATGCCATTTTTCCTTATGAGTCTTCCATGCTAAGAGATGGACATTGGCTTGGATGTAAAGAATCTAGAGGCTTGCCACTTACAGCAATTAGATGAAAGAAGAAGTTTACCAGGATAAAAGAGGGACCATAACTTGGATTTTTGAATCAACAAGTGTGTCACTTACATCAATTATCTGGACAAAGGTTGTGATTGTTTGTTTTGATATGTGATGTATAGAGAAAATATCTCCCTTCAGAGAGAATTCTTGGTTTCCTCTGAGTGGATGTTGATTTTTGTGTGCCTTGATTAAAGCCCAAGGTTGAAGCTAAAAAGTTGACTCTACTAGGGATTTATATATATGTCTTGTACAAAGCCCAAGATTGAGGCTGAAAGGAGATTGACTCCATTGGGGAGGTTTATATCGGTCTTGTACAAGGCCTAAGATTGAGGCTAAAAACGAAACTGACTCAACAAGATAGTGTTTTGTCTGTCTTGTACAAAGCCCAAGATTGAGGCTAAAAAGAGGATTGACTCCACTGGAGAGTATGATGTCTGTCTTGTACAAAGCCCAAGATTGAGGCTGACTCTACTGAGGAAAATCATTATATAAAGCCTAAGAGGAGGCTGGCTGAGGAAATTCTTTATATGAAGCATAAGAGGAGGCTGACTTCTGCTGTTGATTACTGAAATCCAAGAGCAGGTCCAAATTGTATTGGGGAATCTAAAGATTTTACTGTTTTTGGGGATAAAGGGAGAGTTTCAGTATCAGATACCATGAGGCTCTGATTCTGTTAGGGTTTTATTGATGGTAAATTGACCCTAGTTGGAGACTCTTGAACCTTGTTGGGATCAAAGAATTTAAAGGTGAGTCTGAAAACCTACAAAGGTTTTAAACTCTACTGGAGACTGATGTAGTGGTATCCTGATTTTGGTTTTTCCTATACTTTTTGGGAAAACTTGAGGGTTTCTGTGTGATCCAAAAAGAGATGAGACTTTCTAAGTCTACTTGTATGAAGCCCAAGAGGAGGCTGAGACTATCCAAGTCTATCATGAAATGGTAAGTTCTAGTTGTAGAGAAAGATCTTTGAATGATGCCCAAGAGGAGGCTGTTGGTTTAAGGGATGAAGATCAACCCTAGAATGGTCTGATGTTATTGAATTTTGAGTCTCCTGGGGATTGAACTAGTATAGATGACTAATTTCTATCATATGCCTTTAGGAGGCCTTTGGGTCCTTGTACTAAGCCCAAGTGAAGGCTAAGAACTTATAAGAAGCCTAAGGGTCCTTGTACTAAGCCCAAGAGGAGGCTAGGGATGCTTTTAAGAAACTTGTGGGTCCAAGCCTAAGAAAAGTTCAAGAAAGGTTTCACCGGGAATAATCCTTTCTTTGCTGAACAGTTCTAAGGTTTGCAAAAATTCAAAAGAGGTTTCACCGGGAATTAATCCTCTCTAGGGAAATGAATTTCTTGTATACATATACTTCTAAGTTTAGACAGTCTTGAGAAAAGTTTCACCGGGAATAATGCCTTTCTCTGTTCCATATTGTATAAGCCCAAGAGGAGGCAAGTCTGTATCTGGTATTTCCTATGAGGGAACTAGTTTTGACTATGTTGAAAGAGTAACCTCTGGTTTGACCTAATCATAGACCTAATTGCTGGGGAAAACTCTAAGCAAGTATGTACAAGCATGTACAGAGGAAATATATAAACAAGTATTCATTGAAGAGATAGTGGGACTTACAGTCTGATGAAAGTCTAAGCAGATTAACTACAGCTGTATGGTTAGTGATTTCAAGAAATTGAAGAAAGTTTTGATAAAACTTTGAATTTGAATTTGAATCAAAAAGAAAGTTGTTTTAAAAGGAAGTTTGGGGCTTATACTCAAGGAGAGGCCCAGATGGTTTATTCGAAAAAGGCGATGATCGCATCGTAGTTTTGAAAACCACAAAAGGACTTATACAATGACTGAGGCCCAAACTATTGTATTTACAAAAAGGATTGGATCTTACACTCTATTAGAGGCTCAAAAGTGTTATTTTTATACAAGAGTTGGGGCTTATAACTCAAGGAGATGCCCAGATGAAATACAACAATCGCATCGTTATTTTGAATATCGCGTAGGGACTTATACAATGACTGAGGCCCAAATTGGTTTATTTGCAAAGGGATGAGACTTACACTCTACCAAGAGGCCCAAAAATGATTGAGAAGAAGAAAAATGGGGCTTACAACTCAAGGAGAGGCCCAGATGAAAATTGTTTTGAAAACGGCGATCGTGCCGAGATTTGTACAAACGCTTCAGGACTTATACGATGATTGAGGCCCAAAAAAAGTTTATGTACAAAGGGACGGGACTTACACTCTACAAAGAGGCCCAAAAGCGATTCAAGTAAAGTTTGAAAAAATCAAAAATCAAGAAAACCCTAATTTTGATTTTTTTTATATAATTTTCAAAGTAAATTAAATAAAATATGATATAAAATTTCAAAATTATTTAAAAATAAGTTGTCAACCTTGAAAAATATTTTGAAAAGCCATGTTTAATCACATGAAAGCTTGGAATCCAATTGAATTTGAAAATTCAAGGTGGAAATCTCATTTTAAAAATGTTTGAAAATAAATAAAATAAAATTAATTACAAAAATTCAAACTATATTAAATAAATAATATAAATTCAATTTTTTTGTGGAATAAAATATTTCAACATGAGGGAGAAATTAAAAATGAGGGAGAAATTAATTTTGAGATTAATTAAGAAAATCATAAAAAATAGCAATATGAGATAGAAATAAAAATGGTCTGGGTGGGTGTTGAACCCACACCCTCCAACCAAACACACATGCGCTGCTACCACTGGGGTGGTGATACATCCGTGAATCAAAATCACCCCATGAATACATAAGGCTAGCCTTATTTTTCAGGTCAGGCCAAGACAAAAATCAAGTTTTGGTGGATTTGCAAGAAGGATCATATCTCCCTCATTTCTCCATGGAATTGGATGAAATTTAGATGGATCCTACCTAGAATTTCATGAGGAATCCAATGGTGGTCTTAGATTTTTCTAAAGATGCCTACATTTTAAAATCCGATGGTGGTTTCAAAATAGGCCTAAATTTGCAAGTTCTATGCTACCTCTTAATACAAGCAATAATAGCATGGTAAATTGGTTCAAACACAACACATATGATAAGTATGAGATGTTCATGATTAGTGGTCATCAAAGCAATGCATATTTTAAAGAGTTCAAGTTGTTATGCACTTACCTCTTGAAGCTCCTTGTGCTATCTTTCAAAATGCTTGTTCCAGAAGTAATCTAATGCCTTAGACACTCTTGATAGGTCCCTTAGAAGCTTTTATGATGATCAATACCAGCTAGAAACCTCAAGAACAAAAACTGGTATTTTCTTGTAAAAATGGCAAAAGTGACCAAAATAGTAACTCTCTCAAATGGTGTTACAGTTGAGGTAAACTTGTTGGAACAATTTAAGGATGATATTTGAAGAGTGTATGAAGTGTTGTTTGATTTTAAAAGTGATTGGATCAAGACATGGCTTGAAAAATGCAGAAAAGTCAAAATTTGAGGTTTTGATGGTTGACTTTCTGATTTTGGTGTTCCATATGTGTTTTGAAGTTATGGATCACTTGTATATGACATATGTGAAGTGTTAGGATGGTTGGTTTGAATGGAATTGCTCTCTATTTGAAAATTCACTTGTTAATTGCAAAAGAAGCAAATTCTAGTTTTTTAGAGAGGTTGGAAGGAAAGCATGAGATGTCAAGCTTTGGTGTACTTGAATTGATAAGAAAGAAACTCTATTTATAGTAGAGCAAGTTTGTTTTGGGATCAATATTGATTGGAGGTTAATCACCCTATTATCCAATGGTTATGCAAAAGAATCTAAAGTCTCCTCTAGCCATTGACTTGAGGGTAGTATGCAGGCTATGCGTCTTCTGTTTCAGGGATAAAGCTTGACTCTTTTAGTGATCAAAGACTCAGTCTATGCCACCTTAATGCACCTCTTGAATGCCTTGAAACAAAATTGAAGTTTTTGGATTTACAACATTGAATTTCACATGCCAAGGAATAGGATTTTTGACTTGGTGGCTTTGTGATCAGATTTTCCATCATTCAAGTTGATTTTGGACAGAAATGAAATGATACAAGTGTCAAAAATTGGATCAAGAAATCGTGGGAACCAAGTTACATGTTCATGCTGTCTTGAAAAATCAGGTTTTTAGGCCATGTTTCAAAGCTTGTAACTCTCTACTCAAATGGAGTTAGGATGAGTTCTTGTACTTTTTGGAAAGCCCCAATGGCATACTTCAACTTTTATGTCCAACATTGGTCTTGGTTCAGCTTGGATCATAATTAAAAATGGCCTTAAAGTTGGTGAAAAACCAAGACAGATTTTGTCCAAAATTTTCATAAGTGTTGGAAAAAGTGGCCATTTTCATGTTTTTGTGATTTTGATAAATCTATAACTCAAAATCCATGAGGATTTGGAATCTCTTGTAGTTAACAATTTTGAAGTATGTCATGAGAGCTTTCATTTGAGCTTTGGATGGAAGAAAAAGGCCTTGTGGTTTGGAAGTTATTACCTTGCAAAGTTGGTACCAAATCACTTTTGTTCCATAACTTAGAAAATTTTAAGTTTCTTAGGGTTGCCCCTTTTGTAAGTAACCCTATTTTTCTTGATTTTTCTTGATGAATGATGATCCAAACCATGAATTAAAATTGTTTTTGACTCAAGGAAGCCTTGTTGGTTAAAAAATTTAAAAAGTCAAAGTTGATTTTTTGGCACAGTTGACTTTTTGTCAGATGAACTTCAAACTTTGTGATCCTTTATGAAATTAAGTCTTTGAGCTAATTCAAACCTAATGGATGGATTACATACTTGTTATAGAGTGTTATGAATCAAGTTCCAAGGTTTGGGACCATGTCTTGGTCAAAAGTCAAAGATACAGTTGACTTTTCCTCATAAACCCTAGTTTGGGGTCCAAATGAATTTGAATCTTCATATTGCTCATGAACCAAGTTCTTTGTGTCCATTTGGACTTGTAAGATGATAAATATAAGATATTGGAGATCTTCAAAACATTTCTTGAGGTCTTGGCTCATGGATTGCTCCAAAAGCCAATTTAGGGGTGAATTAGGTCAAGAAACCCTAATTCCTGATTTTTGATGAATGCATCCCCTGAGGCTATTTTGAATTGATGATTGGACTCATAAGGTCCCTTTTAACTTCTTGAATCATATTTTGAAGTATTGGCTCATGCCCAGATGAAAATTTTCATCTGGAGGCCGTAGTCGACCAAAACCCTAATTTGGTGACACTGGCGTTGTTGAGGCTTGATCCACTTGAAATGTTGCAACCTTGTGCTTGATTCTTGATGTGGGAGACCTCTTGATCCTTTAGGGGTGTTTTAGAGGCTATACAAGTTGAATATCATGTCGATTCTTGATTGACGCTTTGTCTAAGTGCTCTCAGAGGGTCCAAAACCCTAATTCTTGGTTGAGGTGAATGATCAATAATCTTTGAGAAATTGATGAGGCAATGAGGTTATATATATATTGTGATGATGATTTGCATAATGATGGGAAATCTTGTGGTCAAATTTGGGGTATGACAGATGCCTCTATTTAATCTTCTTGGACCCGAAGGTGTGAATGGCAAAGATATTCAGACATTCAGGGTACAAGAGGATTAAATATCGGAATACCCAAAATTTTGATTGTGGTTGTGAATGGTAGCTGATTTCCTCGTCCATATTATTTTGCTAAGTAACGACACTTAGAAAAGGATAAAACTTCCCCTCGATCCTGGTCTTCAGCCATGAATTGGTCTAAATTTTCTTTTGAAATAAACTTCCCCTCGATCCTGGTCTTCTGCCATGGAACTGGTCTTAGTTTTCTTTTTGAAATAAACTTCCCCTCGATCCTAGTCTTCAGCCATGGAACTGATCTTAGTTTCTTTTTGAAATAAACGTCCCCTTGATCCTGGTCTTCAGCCATGGAACTGGTCTCAGTTTCTTCTTGTCGAGTTCTTTTTGTTAGACGATGGCTATGGATCTAGAAGGGGGTTGAAGAGATCCCTTGAGTTTTACATGCAAATGGTTACCAAAAATTTGGTTTAAAAATGTTTAACGGAATCAACCATTGAATCACACGTCTACAACGAACCTCTACTAAAAGGATCGGATATGCACGATAATATTGGGAATGAATTATGGATGAGAAAAATTTAGATTGATTAACACAGTTTAAACGTAATCAACAAAGTATCACTTGCTTGATGTTTAATCCAATCCAACGAGATTAATTGACAAACAATAAATTGCAAGTGCGTTCGATTTTGCTTTGAAACAAATTATCAAACACTTGGTATGCGTAAACACACTAAGTGTAGAATTTCAATGGAATGTAATGTCAAGCTGCTCCAAGATACAATTCAAGGAATTGTATCAATTTAACAAAAACAGTATATCAGCTCAAGATCACACTACCTCATAAATTTCGATAAATTGAGACTTCGCAAGTTCGAATGATATTAAACTTAAAGAGTTAAGGGAAAGAGAGAACAAACGAGATTTGATTAGGCAGTTCTGCAATCGTCCTCGCTTTGGGTACCTCTGCCCCCAATTCCACAATTGGAATTGAGATATATATATATATATATATATATATATATATATATATATATATATATATATATGTGTAGCTACTGTAAATTATATATTACAAGAGAAGAACTATGCACATCCAAACTCCCAAACGTCTTTGATCGTTGATGCAGAGCCTTCTTCCCTTGATTCAAGATAAATCAAGTGCCACGAATTCGGTTGACCAAGTCACCGTCCCACACTACTAAACTGTAAGATACCACCGTTCTTCAGTCACCTTCACTCGGCCAACTTCAATTCTCCGCAATTCGATCCCCAAACCTTTCTTCTACGATCCTCCGACTGTATCTACTAAACCGAAAGAAAACTCTGTTCTTCGGTTACCTTCGCACGGCTGAATCCCTGTAGAACGAAACGGTTGGTGCCAAAAACCCCCCAAAATCACCTTGATTCTTGGAGGATAAAACATAAGGTTTTATCCAAGAAACACCTACCAATTCTCAACCCAGAAATGAAGATCACACACTTCCTAATTCTGAACGTTATCACTTCAAAACAATGGACAACACAAGCAAAAATGATTATGTGTAATTGTTGGTTGACTCAACCAAGGATGAAGATGAAGATGAAGAGAAAGATTGGTATAAATTTTCACGTTTCTTGTTGTGTTGGAAAATGAGATGACCAGACTATTTATAGAGAATGATTTGACCCACTAAGACTTGTAACAGAAAAACAGAAAAATTTAAGTGAAAAAATTCAGTTCAGGCGTGTTTAGGTCGACCCATCCTTTAATGAGGGTCGGCGTACGCTGACCCGTGGAAATCACTATGCAAGTTTTACAATTATGCGTCGACCTATTGGCATCTTGCGTCGACGCAAGTATGCAATTTTTGCATATTTTCAAATTCTCAGAATCATGCGTCGACCCACAGACTGCAGGGGTCAGCGTGCGCTTTCCCTACCTTTCCACAAACTTTGTTCTAACAAGCATGAGTCGACTCATGCTTAGGTTGGGTCGGCGCATCACTTGCATTTTTCAAGAAATGTATTTTTCTGAACATATTAACTGACCAAGACCCGGGCAAACATACTAGACACCAATATAATGATCATGCACATGTATTTATGGGTAAGACAAAGTCCTATATGTTTAGACGCATGAACAACGATGATTAGATACAATTTTCCCGACAAATGAAGTGATACCGCTCAAATTACAATCTAATACTTAGCTTATTTGTTGACATCATTAAAACCGAGATAGATGAAAGACCTTAGCCCTCACACTTTTCTTGACAAGGAACACTATCTGTAGCGGTCTTCATCAAACTTCTCGCCGAGTTTTACTGGGGAGACGCCATTTGATGGAAAAAGATTTGATGTCAGACCTGCTGGGGGAACCCATTTGTCTGAACTGTAGAGGTGTGCAAATTTCTCTATTGGAGTTGCTATTTGTCGACCTACTGGGGAAAATGAGTCTCTTGAGAGACTGCTTTTGCTTGGTGAGGTTACATCATACTTTCCTTCAAGACCTTTTCAGATAAATTCCATGTAATGTAATCCAATTTTGAGGTGTTGATGACTTCATTGAAAACAATTTTTTCGGGGAGAAACTGCCGTATTGCCAAGAGTCTTCCGTTGAAAGGCTTTCTCTGGGGGATTTTCTTTAATCCGGGAAAGCAAGAATATCATCTTCAATGGTGAAGAGTGATGTTCCAAAGGTGTTTATCGAATTTCTTCTTGCCTTTCAGAGGTTCAAGTTATCAAAGTGGTCAAGGATTAATTTCAATCCAGGAGTGTACTGGAGAGAGATTGTTCAGATGGTACGTTTTCCTGATGAGGAAAGAACTTAGACCGGAATTTTATCCTATCTAACGTAAAAAGGAAAACTGACGACTTCTATCTGAGAGAGGACGCCTATTACTTGGGAATGAGTGTGACCAAAGTGATATTAATGCAACATGAATATGAATATGAATCAATCATGCATGATGTATGTATGTTTATGCTGACAAAGCAGACACGACATACAGACTGGTGAATGAACACGACTGGATACTCGGCCACTACAGGGGATAAAAAGTATCATTGGTTCAAGATTGCAATCCTTTCCTGTTTAGGAGGGGTAGATCCTACTGGGGAAGACAGACCAATCATCGGTTCCCGGAGGTAACATATCTACCGAGGATGTCAGATGGGACATTACATCTGAAACAGTTGATCCTTCATTCAGGTGTACTGGTTAAAAGGAGTACTTTGATTCTGTATTTTGAGGTTTAATCACCTTTGGAGAAGCCATCGATGTTCTTTCTTGTGCTCATTAGTCAAAGAAATTGCCATATTTATTTTAAAAGCAGACGAAAATTTGAAAGTTTAGTTTTGAAAACAAAAAGTAAATTCATTTTTTGTTTCAAGAATGTTAATCATATAAACATGTCATTTTGCAAAGCAGGATAAATAAGAGTTGCAAATGAAAGCACAAGGGCTCAATTTTTATTGATAGAATGGTAATCAGCCAAGCGCGTGATCCCATAAAGCGTTACAAAGTTTAGAAAATGGTAATTTAAGGGAAAAGGGGCTACATTGAAACATAATGACCGCTATCCTTCTACCAACTTTGAATTCTGGACATTCTGAGCTTCTGTCGAAGGTGACCTTGATCGAAGTTTTCTCGACGGATGACGTTACCACTGAGGAGTCAATATTGTCGGATATAGTTACTTGCCATGTATCCCTAACTTTTGCCTGGATTTCCTTTTCAGGTTTCCAACACATCAAGATGATTTTTGATTATGTCTCTAATTTTTGCCTAGACCGCCCTTTCGGGTTTTCAATCCACCGAGACGTTTTTTTTGTTTAGGCGAAGTATTTCTTAACTACATAAACATTCGTGGGGTAGGTAAACTCCTCTCCATCCATGGTTACGAGTCTCAAGGCACCGGCTAAAAAGGCTTTCTTAACAACATAAGTACCATCGTAATTCGGGGTCCATTTGCCTTGGGGTCAGTGAGAAATGATTGTATCTTCTTGAGCACAAGGTCTCCTTCTCTGAAGACACGGGGTCGGGCATTTTTACCGAATGCTTTCTTCATTCTTTGCTGATATAACTGACCATGGTATAAAGCCATCATTCTCTTTTCTTCAATGAGGTTCAGTTCATCATATCTAGTTTGGCACCATTCAGCTTCTGTTAGCTTGGCTTCCGTCAATACACTCATTGATGGGATTTCTACTTCTATGGGGAGCAATGCTTCCATGCCATATACTAGAGAGAAAGGGGTTGCCCCTGTTGAAGTGCGGAAAGATGTACGATAACCGTGAAGGTCAAAGGGTAGCATCTCGTGCCAATCTTTGTAGGTTACAACCATCTTCTAAATAATCTTTTTGATATTCTTATTAGCCACTTCTACCACTCCATTCGTCTTAGGTCGGTAGGGAGATGAGTTATGGTGTTTGATTTTGAACTCAGCACACAACTCTTTCATCATCTGGTTGTTCAGATTAGATCCATTATCCGTAATGATCTAGCTTGGAACACCATAACGGCAGATGACATTGTTTTTGATAAATCGGACCACCACTTGTCGGGTTACATTGGTGTATGATACCGCCTCGACCCATTTGGTGAAGTAGTCAATGGCTACAAGGATAAACCGATGTCTGTATGAAGCTTTGGGTTCAATCATGCCAATCATGTCGATTCCCCATATAGAAAAGGGCCATAGAGAAGAAAGAACTTTGAGATGCGTCGGTGGTACATGGATTTTGGCAGCGTATATCTGACACTTGTTACATTTCCTCATGTACTTGTAGCAATCAAATTCCATTGTCAGCCAATAATATCCTGCTCTCCAAATTTTTCTTGCCATTGTGTGTCCATTGGCATGAGTGCCAAAGGATCCTTCGTGGATTTCTTTCATCAGCATGTTTGCTTCTTGTCTGTCTATGCATTTGAGCAAAACCATGTCAAAGTTTCTCTTGTAGAGTATGACACTGTTCAGGAAGAAGTTGCCAGCCAGTCTCCTGAGAGTCTTCCTGTCTTTTCTGGATGCCCCGGGCGGGTATTCTTGTCTTTGAAGGAAGCATTTGATATCGTGATACCATGGTTTGTCGTCTATGACCGCTTCAATTGTGAAGATGTAAGTGGGCCTTTCAAGGCGCATTATGTTAATCTTGGGTATGTCATTCCAATGATTTACAGTAATCATAGAGGATAATGTGGCTAGTGCATCAGCCATGTGATTTTCTTCACAAGGAATGTGACGAAACTCAACTTTGTTGAAGAAGGGCAGCAACCTTCTTGCATAGTCTTTGTAAGGAATCAGTGCTGATTGATATGTGTTCCACTCTCCTTTAATCTGATTGATAACCAGGGCTGAGTCTCCATACACATCAAAGTTCTTAATCCTTAAGTCAATTGCTTCTTTGAGACCCATGATACAGGCTTCGTATTCGGCCTTATTGTTTGTGCATTTGAATATCAATCTAGCAGTGAAAGGAATATGGGTACCCTTAGGTGTTACGATGATTGCCCCAATTCCGTTTCCGTAAGTGTTGACAGCTCCGTCAAATATTAATGTTAGACGATGACTAGGATCTAGAAGGGGGGTTGAATAGATCCCATAATTTATTACCTGCTAATGGTGTTCCAAAAGTTGTTTTAAAAATTTATTGCGGAAGCAACCACTGAATCACTAGTCTACAACGAACCACTACCAAAAAGATCAGATATGCGTAAAGTCGCTTGGAATGATGCGACGGAAGAGAAAAATAGATGAATCAACAAAAACACAATGTAATCAACCAAATTTTAATTACTTGATATTATCCAATCACCAACGAGATAAAATGACAAACTTTAATCACAATGTGCTATAGAACTTGCGCTTAATCAATTTATCAAACACTTGGCGTGCACGGAACTCCAAGTGTGAATTTCTAAGTAATGTGAATGTAGAGCTGATTCCAAATGCAATCCAAGGGATTGTATCATTTTTACAAATTACTTTTTCAGCTCTATATTACACTATATCAAAAAATTTCGATCAATTGATATTTCACAAGTTAGATTAATATCAAAACGTAAAAGAGAAGGGAAAGAGAGAACAAACACGATTTGTTTAGGCAGTTCCCCTACCGTCCTCGCTAAGGGTACCTCTGCCCCCAATTTCGAACAAGGAATTGATATATATATATATATATATATATATATATATATATATATATATATATATATATTTCTGTTTGCAAATTTTTGTATAAGAGAAAACTGAACAATCAAACCCTCAAACGTCTTTGATGTCGATGCAAAGTCTTCTCTCCCCTAGATTCAAGATGTATCAAGTGCCTCGAATTTGGTTTAACAAATCACCGTCTCACGCTACTAGATTGCAAGAACCTGCAGCTTTTCAATCACCTTCACTCGGTCGATTTCCATCTTCCACAATTCGATCCCAAATCTTTCTCGTACGATCCTCCGACTATTGCTACTAGATTTAACTGAACACTCTGTTCTTCAATCACCTTTGTACGGCTGAATCCTTGTAGAGAAACGATTTATGCAAAAAACCCCAAGATCAACCGGATTCTTGGAGGACAAAACCTAAGGTTTTATTCAAGAAACACCTACTGATTCTCAACCCAGCACAAAAGATACAACACACCTAAGTCTGAACGTTATCACCTCACACAATGCAAGACACTAACAAAAATGGTTATGTGTAGTTGTTAGAGAACACAAGGTTGAAGATGAAGATGAATAGAAAAATCAGTATCTATTTTCACGTTTCTTGTTGTGTTGAAAACACGAGGAACCAATTATTTATATGATGCAAAATAACCAACTAATTGAAATAACAACAAAACAGAAATAACATAATGCAGAAAAATGACTCAGACCAGCTAAGAGTCGACCACTCGCTGGATGAGGGTCGGCAAGCGCTTACCCGGTGAAGCGTCTATGCAAAATAGTCTAGCGTGCGTCGACCGATACCTGACCATGCGTCGACACATAGATGCTGAAACTGCAGAATGACAAAACTCAGAAGCATACATCGATCACATGCATAGAAAGGGTCAGCGTGCGCTTTCCCGCTCGTTTCACAAAATCTATCAAAAATGCATGAGTCGAGTCATGCATAGGTTAGGTCGACGCAAGACCTGTAAAACCTAGAAATTGATTTTTTCTGCATGTTTTAACCAACTGAGACGCGAGGCATGCACACCAAACACTTGTACCATGATTATACACATGTAGAAAATGTATAGAACCCTTCCTATATGTTTAGACACATGATTATCAATGGTTGTATGCAATGCGACCGACAATGAAGTGATACCGTCCAAATTACAAACTAAAGGCTATCCTACTTGTTGACATCATTAAAACAGAATCTAGATGAGAAGCACCTTGCCCTCACATACTCCCCCTTTTTTATGATGGCAACATTTTCTGTCTTTAACTTGATTTTTAGTTTGAAGACTCCTCCTATCTTTGTGAGGTCTTAAGAATTCAATTTCTGCTGCTACTATAGATCAATTTCTGCTGCTAGTATACATGTATCCTTCTCCCCCTTTGACAACATCAAAAAGAAAAATAAAAGGTGGTCAAAGATAAAGCATCATGATATTTAAATATTCACTCAACAATTTGCAAAACAGATACATTAACATTCATCCACATATAATGAAGGTAATGCGAGGATAAAAATGGATAAATACAACACACTAGATGCAAACAGAATACATCCCATAGTAGTTCAAAGAGTAACATAGTCCAAAATGAAAGCAAAACAAAACAGCATGCAAGAAAAGAACAAGTCATACAATTAAAACACAAAATATAACATGCACTAAAAATATGATCCTATGTCTCATGGTCTCCTCCCCCTAAATGGATGGCCTCTTCCTCTGAAGTGTTGTCCTTGTAATGGAGGGAGCGGTTGTTCCTCTAAGTACTGATTCAGTTCAATCACAGCCCGATTGAGAACGCCTAAAATGTTAGTTAGATTTCGAGTCTGAAGTTCCACTGCATTATCCAAAACGGTAAATCTGTTCATTGTTGCATCAACAAACCGGTTGAAATTCTGAGTGTGGGTGTCCAACTGATTTGAAAGAGAAGTAAACCTCTCCTCCTGAGCTGTATACCGTTCCTCTTGTAAATTCATGAAGTCCTCTTGTTCCAGTTGCATTTGATTCAGTATAGCCAAAATTTCTTCAGTGTCCTGTTGTTGTGGCTGTGGAGTTGGAGGAATCGAATACTCAGGTTATTGCCATTCGTATTCATTAGCTTGTTGTTGCTAGCCATAGGTGGGAGGAACATAGGCAGCACCAAGAGAAGTCCAACCAGTGTGTTGCCATTCACCCCAGCCTTGATTTTCATAAGGATTGCGCGGTGGAGATGAACCCATCCATTCCATATTGTCTTCATCCATCATATTGACCTCAGTGCGTATGTTATTTCCAGCTTGGTCTTCCTGCACATTTTCTTCCGCAACAGCTTGTTCATTAGGAATATCATAATGAGTGTCATTGTGATTTGCTCTGTGTCTGATTTTGAACTCCTTGGCGACAGGATCCCAAGAGTAACCCATCATAGTTAGTGTATTTTATTGGAATTCATGATCAGGTGAAACAGAGATATAGCGAATACCCGAAACCTTTATCCAAGCCTTATTCAAAATGCACTGAATACACGACGCATAACACAAAGAAGTAGCTCTTGTAGAATCCCGTAGTGCAAACATTCGATACGTAAAGTAGTATGGCCAGTTGATGCGGATTTTGTTCTTCAGCAGATAGACTAAATGAAATTCTGCTTGATCGACCCTAGAAAATACTCTTTTCTTAGGCCGCAAGATGTGAGCGACAATCCATTGTAAAATACGATCAACGGGTTTTAGATGACCTGTTGTGACAGTTTTTGGAAACAAATCGCTGCTCACAATGCTATCCGAATAAGGTTCACGCAACATTGAGTTCAATTCAGATTTAAACTCATAGCTGTTGACAAACTTAGAATCAGTTACTTCAGGAAGATCTTTAGTTTCCAACTTAAACAAGCTATTACATACAACAGCATTCATAGAATAGGTCTTATTATCCATAAGATACTTAAAAATCCATACCTGTGAATTTATCCAGAATTCCAGTATAGAACAATATCACAAGATCTCCATTATAGTTATCATCACATTCCAGAAATTCATCAAATTTCTGAAGATTCAACATTTCAATGACTTCTGTGAGATGATAATATGCCGCTCTCAGAGGGTAGTATACATATTATTGAATAACGGAGCGGTTTCGAAAGTCGTCGTTGAAAGCCTCAGATAATGCATCAGAGAGTAGAGACAGAGCAGTTACCGGTGTTGAAGATGGTCCAGCCCTTGATGTTGATGCTCTGGTGGACCTTTTTCCAGTCACTCTTTGAGAAGCCATTGTTGAGCGATGTGATGAAGGAAGATGAACAGTGACGAACTGTGAGGGGATGATGAATAGTGCTCGTTTGATGATGATGAGAGGGTTAAGAGAAAAACTTGATTCCAATGTGAAGTGAGAACCCCCTTATAAGAATTTTGTGGATTGGAATTTGTGGGTTTTGAAGAATGTGGTAATAATGGAGTTTTAGGGTAGGAAGTTTGAAGGAGATGAGATGAGAAGACTAAGATCAAATGCAGATTTTATGACATGAAAATGGGAAATAAAAGATATTAATTTGATGTAGTGACTTTTCAAGACAACTGAAACGGCGCGCGCCTTCCCAAGAAAGAAAAAATCAGGGTTCGTCAGCAATGTGTCGACCGAAGCATGTCATGCGTCGGCGCACGCTGAACGAATTTTTAAAAAATTTGAAAAATCTTGGGATGCGTCAACCACAGGTCGGAGTGAGCTGACTCGCGCCTTCACTTGAGAAAATGGACCATTCTTGAGTCGACCCATGACATGGTTTGGTCAACTCAACCAAGTATAAAATGGAAAAAAAATCATGTTTTTATCTACTTAAGCACCAAGAAATGATAAATAAACATGCCAACACAAAAATCAAACATTCAAATGAATAAAAGATGCTTAATTGTGCAATAAACATCAATTACAACACTCAACATGGTACATACATTTAAAAGAGAATTATGAAACGGAACGATATTACCTTGATCATGATTGACGATGAGTGCCCTCACATATAGCTCAATAATTCTTTGCATTGTTAGACAAAAATGTAAACAAGCACACACACACACACACACACATATATATATATATATATATATATATATATATATATATATATATATATGTGTGTGTGTGGAGAGCCAATATATTTATGAATTCTCATGCACGATCCGAGATGTCGAGAATGCCTAGTTCCCTACGGATGTGAAAGAAAGGCTCTGTAGCTAGTGGTTTTGTAAAAATGTCAGCAAGTTGATTTTTAGTAACAACGTGCTCAAAGACCACATCACCTTTCTCTACATGATCCCTAAGGAAGTGATGACGTATTTCGATATGCTTGGTGCGTGAATGCAATACGGGGTTGTTAGTTAGGTTAATAGCACTACTGTTGTCGCATAGAATAGTAATATGCTCAAGTTTTAAATTGAAATCGAGCAATTATTGCTTAAGCAATAGGACTTGAGCATAACAATTGTCGGCGGCAACGTATTCCGCCCCGGCTGTTGACAAGGCAACATAAAGTTGTTTCTTGCTATGCCAACTCACCAAAGAATTTGCAAAAAAATGACACGTGCCATTAGTGCTTTTCCTATCCGATTTGCACCCGGCAAAGTCGGAATCGGAATATCCAACTAAGGAACAAACACTACCCTTGGAATACCAATGCCCATACTTTGGAGTACCGGAGAGGTATCGAAGTATGTGCTTAACTACTTTTAAGTGAGATTCCTTGGGACGTGCTTGATACCTTGCACACATGCATACACTGAACATAATGTCGGGTCGTGATGCAGTAAGATAAAGAAGAGATCCAATCATACCTCTATACTTCTTTACCTCTACATCCTTACCATTTTTGTCACAATCAAGATTAGCATAAGTAGGCATCAGAGTATCAATTGCCTTGCAGTTTACCATGTCAAAATGTTTGAGAAGCTCAAGACAATATTTTGTTTGACTCACAAACGTGCCCTTTTTGAGTTGTTTGATTTGCAATCTGAGGAAATAGTTGAGCTCCCCCATCATGCTCATTTCAAACTCCCCCTGCATAAAACTAGAAAACTCCTTGACCAAGGTCATGTTAGTAGACCCGAAGATGATATCGTCAACATAAATTTGTACCAAAATTAAATGTCTTCCTTGACGTTTAATAAATAGGGTTGTGTCAACCTTGCCTCTTGAATACCCTTGATCAAGTAAAAATTTGCTTAGACGTTCATACCAAGCCCTAAGGGCTTGTTTAAGTCCGTACAAAGCACGTTTAAGTTTGTAGACATGATCGGGATATTCATAGGATTCAAAACCCGGAGGTTGGGCTACATGAACCTCTTCACTTATATATCCATTAAGGAAAGCACTTTTAACATCCTTCTGAAACAATTTGAAGTTTTTAGTGCAAGCATAAGAAAGTAAAAGGCGTATAGCCTTGAGTCGGGAAACCGGCGCATAAGTTTCCTCATAGTCGATTCCTTCCTCTTTGTTATACCCTTGCGCTACAAGCCACGCTTTGTTTCGATTTATAACTCCATTTTCATCAAGTTTGTTCCTAAACACCCATCGGGTGCCAATCACTCGATGACCTCGCGGAGGGGGGACATGGTCCCAAACCTCATTTCTCCTGAATTGATTTAGTTCATCTTGCATTGATAAAAACCAATGCTCATCGAGTAATGCCTCCTTAGAGTTTTTAGGTTCAACTTGTGACACAAAAGCGGAGTAATAACAGAAGTTACTATGTTTAGAGCGGGTTGTTATTCCCTTAGAGATGTCACCGAGAATGTTGTCGATGGGATGGTCTTTGGAAGACTTCCAAGCTGGAGGAAGGTCATCTTCATTAGACAGATGATCCTCCTCACTCTTCATAGGTTGGTGATCCTTTTCCTCCTTAATACGCACTGCTTCAGGCTGATCAATTCCTTTATCAGTGTCATTGAGTATGTCTTTTGAAGATACACATGCACCATGAAAAGAACTACCTTCTCCGATATTTTTCGGATAAGACTCATCAAAAGTAAAGTGTACCGACTATTCAACAATACGTAACCTCTTATTATAAATCCTATATGCTTTACTTGACTGAGAGTATCCGAGAAAAATACCCTCGTCGGCCTTGGCATCAAACTTACCAAGTGTCTCTTTACCATTGTTCAACACGAAACACTTGCAACCAAAAACGTGAAGGTGAGAGATATTGGGCTTTCGCCCTTTTAAAAGCTCATACGGTGTCTTATTTAGAATAGGCCGGATGAGCACCCTATTCAAAACGTAACAAGTCATACTTATGGCGTCAGCCCAAAAGTATTTTGGAAGTCCACTTTCATTTATCAAAGTCCTTCCCAATTCTTCCAAAATTCTATTTTTACGTTCCACAACCCCGTTTTGTTGAGGGGTACGTGGTGCGGAAAAATTATGATCATTTCCATGGGATTCACAAAATGCTTCAAACAAATGATTTTCAAACTCACCCCCATGATCACTTCTAATTGACACAATGTTCGTGTTTAAATTGTTTTGAGATAACTTAGCAAATCTTTCAAAGGCCGAAAAGGTATCACTCTTGTTTGCTAAGAAAATAGTCCAGCAAAACCGGGAAAAGTCATCGACTATTACAAAACCATAATAGTTACCACCTAGGCTTTTGATCCTAGATGGTCCAAAGAGGTCCATATGAAGGAGCTCAAGGGGTCTTATAGTTGAAAAAATGTTTTTATATTTGAATGAGATCCTTGTTTGCTTCCCCATTTGACAAACATCACAAAGATGATCCTTTATGAATTTGATTTTGGGCAAACCGATGACTAGGTCTTTAGAGACTATTTTGTTTAGCAAATCAAAATTGATATGCGCCAACCGTCTATGCCACAACCATGAATCTTTATTCATAGTGACTAGACACTTGTCACCATTCAACGATACCTCATTTAAGTCTAGCATATAGACGTTATTCACCCTCAAGCCCTTAAACACATCCTTTTTGTCATTATCTTCAATTATGAAACAATCCTTTGAAAAAGAGACTTTATAATTCTTGTCAAATAGTTGACTAATGCTTAAAAGGTTATGTTTAAGGCCTTCCACAAGAAGCACATCAGAGATAGTAGTAGATGAGGGGTTACCTACACTACCTTTGCCGAGAATCTATCCCTTGTTGTTATCTCCGTATGTAACAAACCCCTTTTTCTTTGCCACAAAGTCGATGAAAAGAGATATGTCTCCTGTCATATGTCTTGAGCAGCCACTATCCAGAACCCATCTTCTTTCGGTGGTCTCAAGACTTTGTACCTACATAATCAATTAAGGGAGAGTAGGTACCCAATTCTTATTGGGTCCTTTATGGTGAGTGAAACCAAGATTGCACTTGGGCAACCATTGATAAGTGCCTTTTAGAACAAGAAATCTTCTAAAACGACATTTACCAATAGTATGACCAGGTTTGCAACAATATAGGCAATTACGATTCATTTGAGGTTTACCTTTGCTATATCTATCTCGAATCACATACGTATACTTTTGATACGGATTATTCATACTTTCTCGATAATCTGATCGATTAATAGCAAACATAACTTTAGGCTTTAGAGCCTTGTCTAATTTGGCCTTAAGGGTTCTCACCTCTTTTTGCCAAATATGACAAGTACCACAACCCCAATTGAACCATGGAGACTTGTCCTCGTCAATCTCAGCTTTTGATGCATCCACCATGGAGTTTTTAAGAGCTTCCAATTCCTTTTTGAATCGGAAACCTTTTTCTCCAAATATGAAAAAAATCTTTTTGTTTGAGGCTAAGCGTTGAAAAGCTTCCTTAGCCTCGTGGTGCAACATGTCAAAAGCTTTTTGTAATTCTAAATGAGACATACTATTATAGTGATCATATTTAGAGTGGTTTACCTCTTTCTTCTTGTTTTGACGTGCCATAAGACATAGATTGACGGATTCACTTTCATCACTTGAGCTTTCATCTTTTTCCAACTCGCTATCGCTCTTCCAAGCGATGTATGCTCGTCTAGATTTGTTTGACTTCTTGAGTTGACGACTCTTATCCTTATCCTTTTCTTTGTCTTTCTTAAGTGATGGACAATCCGGCTTGTAGTGCCCGGATTTTCCACAGTTGTAACAAGATCCTTTCAACTTGCCACTCTTGTTGCCTTCATTTCTAGATTGCCTTCTAAATTTGACGAGATTTTTATCCGAGTGTTGAATCTCATTCTTTTGAATGTACCTATTGTATCTCTTCACAAATAGCCCCATGTCATCACCCGAGTCATCATCTTCGTCATTGTTGGTTTCACTATCACTTTGCTCTTGAGATGTGGACTTTAAACAAGAAGCCTTAAGAGCAATCGACTTCTTTTCCGTTTCCTTTGTTTTCTCCTTCTTTACACTCTTCTCATGTTTTTCCAAGCTGATGAGCACTTGCTCATGTTCATCGAGTTTGCCAAATAATGCCGTGAGGTCTAGAGTAGCTAAATTATTGGCCTCCTTGATCGCGGTGACCTTCGGCTGCCATTCCCTATTAAGACACCTCAAGATCTTATTAGTAGCAACCTCGTTGGGAACCGGTTTACCAAGTACATGCAATTTGTTGATTATATGAGTGAATCGTTTTTGCATATTCGCAATGGTTTCCCCTTGCTTCATGTAAAAAAGATCGAACTCTTGCGTTAATGTGTTGATTCGGGCCATTTTCACATCATTAGTGCCTTTGTGGGCTATTTGTAAAGCATCCCACATGGCTTTGGCCGTTTCACAATGAGAGACTCGATAAAATTCGTCAACTCCCAAAGAGGAGTTCAAATTATTTCGAGCCTTCCAGTCATAGCTGTACTTTTTCTCGTCCTCCTCGTTCCATTGTGCTTCGGGCTTGGGAATGACAACACCATTTTCATTGGTCATGGTAATTTCCATAGGACCGTTTAAAATGACATTCCAAACCTTCCGATCAATGGAATTTATATGTACGCGCATACAATCTTTCTAGTAGCTATAATTCTCGCCTGTAAAAATTGGAGCTCTATTATAAGCCCCTTTAGGTTCGTTCGCCATTTTCTAAGAAACCATATCGAAGCACCAGATAAACCGGAGCTCGTGATACTACTTGTTAGACGATGGCTAGGATCTAGAAGTGGGGGTTGAATAGATCCCACAATTTATTACACGCTAATGGTGTTCCAAAAGTTGTTTTAAAAATATATTGCGGAAGCAACCACTGAATCGTTTGTCTACAACGAACCACTACCAAAAGGATCAGATATGCGTAAAGCCGCTTGGAATGATGCGACGGAAGAGAAAAATAGATGAATCAACAAAAACACAATGTAATCAACCAAATTTTATTTACTTGGAATTATCCAATCACCAACGAGATAAAATGACAAACTTTAATCACAATGTGCTATAGAACTTGCGCTTAATCAATTTATCAAACACTTGGCATGCACGACACTCTAAGTGTGAATTTCTAAGTAATGTGAATGTAGAGCTGATTCCAAATGCAATCCAAGGGATTGTATCATTTTTACAAATTACTTTTTCAGCTCTATATTACACTATATCAGAAATTTTCGATCAATTGATATTTCACAAGTTTGATTAATATCAAAACGTAAAAGAGAAGGGAAAGAGAGAACAAACACGATTTGTTTAGGAAGTTCCCCTACCGTCCTCGCTAAGGGTACCTCTGCCCCCAATTCCGAACATGGAATTGATATATATATATATATATATATATATATATATATATATATATATATTTCTGTTTGCAAATTTTTGTACAAGAGAAAACTGAACAATCAAACCCTCAAACGTCTTTGATGTCGATGCAAAGTCTTCTCTCCCCTTGATTCAAGATGAATCAAGTGCCTCGAATTTGGTTGAACAAATCACCGTCTCAGGCTACTAGATTGCAAGAACCCGCAGCTCTTCAATCACCTTCACTCGGTCGATTTCGATCTTCCACAATTAGATCCCAAATCTTTCTCGTACGATCCTCTGACAGTTGCTACTAGATTGAATCAAACACTCTGTTCTTCAATCACCTTCGCACGGCTGAATCCTTGTAGAGAAACGATTTGTGCAAAAACCCCCAAGATTACCTGGATTCTTGGAAGACAAAACCTAAGGTTTTATTCAAGAAACACCTACTGATTCTCAACCCAGCACAAATGATACAACACACCTAAGTCTGAACGTTATAACTTCACACAATGCAAGACACTAACAAAAATGCTTATGTGTAGTTGTTAGAGGACACAAGGTTGAAGATGAAGATGAAGAGAAAAATCATTGTGTTGAAAAAATGAGGAACCAATTATTTATATGATGCAAAATAACTAACTAAATGAAATAACAACAAAATAGAAATAACAGAATGCAGAAAAATGACTCAGACTAGCGAAGAGTCGACCGCTCGCTGGATGAGGGTCGGCGGGCGCTTACCAGGTGAATCGTCAACGCAAAATAGTCAAGCATGCGATGACCGCTACATGACCATGCATCGACGCATAGATACTGAAACTGCAGAATGACAAAACTCAGAAGCATGCATCGACCGCATGCATAGAAAGGGTCAGCGTGCGCTTTCCCGCTCGTTTCACAAAATCTGTCAAAAATGCATGAGTCGACTCATGCATAGGTTAGGTCAACGCAAGACCTGTAAAAACCTAGAAATTGATTTTTTCTGCATGTTTTAACCAACTGAGACACGAGGCATGCACACCAAACACTAGTACCATGATTATACACATGTAGAAAATGTATAGAACCCTTCCTATATGTTTAGACACATGATTATCAATGGTTATATGCAATGCGACCGACAACGAAGTGATACCGTCTAAATTACAAACTAATGGCTATCCTATTTGTTGACATCATTAAAACAGAAACTAGATGAGAAGCACCTTGTCCTCACAATTAATCCCCGTTGGAATCCTGGTTCTAGCCCTTCACTAGGTAGCGGTTCATCGCAATCTTTCATTTTTAAGTACATGACATCTTCGTCTGGGAAGTCAAATTTGACTGATTCCTGATCGTCAATCGGTTGATGAGCCAAATGATCAGCTAAAATACTTCCTTTGACGACTTTCTAATCATGGTACTCGATGTCGTATTCTAATAACAACATCTGCCAACGGGAAATCCTTCCCGTGAGAGTAGGCTTTTCAAAGACGTACTTGATCGGATCCATTTCAGAGATTGACCAAGTAGTGTGACAAATCATGTACTGGCGAAGATGTTTGGCTGCCCAAGCCAGAGCACAACAAGTTTTCTCAAGCATAGTGTATCGAGTTTCACAGTTTGTGAACTTGCTGCTTAAGTAGTAAATGGCTGACTCTTTTCTTTTCGTTTCGTCTTGTTGGCCAAGCACACAACCCATGGAGTCTTCCAAAACTGTTAAGTAAATGATCAATGGTCTTCCTTCCACTGGAGGAGACAAAATAGGTGGGTTCAACAAGTATTCTTTGATGTTGTCGAAAGCTTTTTGGCAATCTTCTGTCCATACACAACTTTGATTCTTTCTTAGTAGTTTGAAGATTGGTGTGCATGTCGCAGTCATGAGGGATATGAATCTTGAGATGTAATTGAGACGTCCCAAAAATTCTCTGACCTGTTTTTCAGTCTTTGGAGAAGGCATTTCTTGAATGGCCTTGACTTTGTCGGGATTAACCTCAATTCCTTTCTGGCTGACGATGAATCCCAAGAGTTTTCCTGAGCGAACACCGAATGTGCACTTATTGGGATTTAAGCGGAGTTTGTGTTTTCTCAGACGCTCAAACAACTTGGATAAGTGTTCTACGTGCTCTTCTTCTATTTTTGATTTAGCAATCATGTCATCGACATACACTTCAATCTCTTTGTCCATCATGTCGTGAAATAGAGTTGTCATGGCCCTTTGATAGGTTCCCCCTGCGTTCTTCAAACCGAACGACATTACCTTGTAACAAAAGGTGCCCCATGGGGTGATGAATGAAGTTTTCTCCATGTTTTCTGGCGCCATTTTGATTTGATTATAGCCCGAGAATCCATCCATGAAGGAGAAGACTTTGAATTTTGTTGTGCTGTCAACCAGCATGTCTATGTGTGGTAGGGGGAAGTCATCCTTTGGACTTTCTTTGTTTAGATCCCTGTAGTCTACATACATTCTGACCTTTCCGTCCTTTTTCGGAACTGGCGCTATGTTGCTCAACCATTGAGGATATTTTGAGGTGGCAAGGAAACCTGCGTTGATTTGCTTCTGCACTTCCTCCTTAATTTTGATGGCCATATCTGGATGAGTCCTTCTCAGTCTTTGTTTTACTGGCAGACAATCTGCATTTAATGGTAAATGATATTCCACGATGCTGGTATCCAACCCTGGCATGTCCTGATAGGACCAAGCAAATACATCTGGAAACTCTTTGAGAAGTTTTATTAAGCCTTCTCAAACAGTTGAGCTGAGCAGTGCTCTAATCTTAACTTCTTTCTTTTCTTCTTCTGAAGCCAAATTAACCGTTTCCAACGGCTCTTTGTGAGGCTCAATGGACCTTTCCTTTTTTCTGAGTAATCGGGAGATCTCTTCTGGAATTTCTTTGTCCTCTTCTTCTTCAGCTTCAAATACCGGGAATTCAAAGTTGAGAGAAGGCATTGGATCATATGTTTCAATGGGGTTTAAAACAAGCAATCTGCATGACGTGATGATTCCTTTTTAGAAAAGAAAGAGAGGCAAAAGTATGTGCAGTGTATTTTCTGAAAATGTTTGTTTTTATCTTGGGTTGTTTTTTAGGATTACCATTTTATGAAAAAGCGAAAAGTGAAAACAGCAATAAATGCGGAAATAAAAGAATGACATTATTTATTCATGATTTGTCGATTCTTAAAACACAACCCTATAAAACAAAACTCTGTCGCTTTGGGCGAAGAGAAGAGGGACATTTACATAAAAGTAAGCCCTATAAAAACATCCATTTCAACTGGGGCAAGGTGAAAGGTTAAAACAAAGATGGTAATTACTTCAACTTATGGACGACCTTTGGGACATCGACGACAACCGAATGGCGACGAACTCCTCTGTGAATCACAAAGTCTGGTACTTTCCTTCTTGGTTTTTCTTCAGAAATGACACTGATTTTTGGTGGTGTAGGATTATTGGAGTCTTCCTCCCATGCAGAGTTATCATAAATGAACTCTTCTGTTGTATTTTCCATTTTATTTTCACTCTCCAGGGGATCTCCCCATCCAGTTGGTTGAATGTCTTCAAGCCTGATACGAGAGCTTTCAGGAGCAGTGTACTTGACTAGAAAGTCGTACTTGCCGCTTGGCTGCCCTAAGGTATCCCATGCTTCTGTGGGAATAGATGAGTCATCTTCCTCAATGACGTTGACCTCATGAAATGCGAAGTTAATGAATTCTTGTCCCGCGACCTTTGCAAATTCATCAGCATGATGTTGGACATTTTCAGAATGTCCTAAGTAAGGATTCCATGACTCTGTGGGGACATGGGTATTCTTTTCAAGATCATTCAGCTGATAGGAATTATCTGGCGGACTCTTTTGCCCTGAGTCTTCCATGTATGGCTTCCAGATAAGCAAATCATCCAATCCATGACCTGGAAAGTTACTTGAAAAGTGTGAGGACCAATAGTTATGGAAAGATCAACTTCGCCGATAACTGTTTTTCTGGATCCGTTAAAGGCTTTGACAATGACCTCATTACTTCTCTTGGGAGTACCTTGAAACGATAGTCGTACCTAAGTTGATTTTTGCATAACATTCAAAGATGAACCTGTGTCTACTAGGACGCTGGCTAAAACATCGTCTTGGCAATTGACTGTAATGGTGAGTGTCATATTATGATTCTTGCCCTCTTCCGACAATTCTTCATCAGTGAATCCTAAATTGTTACAGGAAGTGATGTTGGAGATGATGTTGTCAAATTGTCCTACTGTCATATCTTGTTTTATAAAGGCCTGTTCCAAGACCTTCTGCAGAGCTTCTCTATGAGCTTCAGCATCTCATCGTTGTTCTTTACAGGTTCTGTATTGCTGGATTGACCAACTTGTTGGTTAGGAACTTCCGTTTGAGGTTCCTTTTCTTTGGTAGGTTCTCCGACTCCTCTGTTGAAGATCCGACCGCTCCAGGTAACTCGACTGATGTCGGCAATGTTCACAACGGAGGGTAATGTAGTTTCTTTTCCATTTTCTATGGTTGTTGCACCGTACTTGTATGGGATAGCTATTTCTGATTTGTACGGTATCGGACCTGGAAAGTAGACAACCACAGGGGCTTTTTGGTTTTTCTGACCGTCATAGGCAATCTCAATCAGTTCCTGGTTAGGAACTTTTTTACTATTGAGTAGAGGGATTATGGCATAAACGTCTTTGGTTATTCCATGACTGGAGATTATGACAATGTCTTTTCTTTGACCCGGGAGGTAATCTTGTATCTTATTGATTGATTTGGAATTCGAACATGGTTGAATCTCCTTTCGGTCTAACTGGTACTGGAGAGCTGCTCGTACTAGATAACATCCTTGGTTATTTTACGAGCATACTCTACAGCGTTCATAATTGTGAGGCGGTACCCGACCGTACCCACTTTGTATGCAGTGCATCCTTACTAAATCTGTTTCCATTGAGCGGACATCACAACTTTGATATCTACCAGGATTCCCATCAGTCATGCTAACTTGTTGTGTATCTTCATCTAGGTAGATTGGAAGCCACCAATGGTCCAATATATGTTTAAGAGTCCTTTGTACAAGTGCACACCCTTGGTCGTTTTCGTAGCATTCTTTACAGTCTTGATAATTATGTGAGGCCAGAAAACCAAGTCTGACATGTTTGGCATGTAATTCCAAAAGACTGGTATTCATCAAGCGGATGTCAAAGATCTGAATCATGTTAACCTGATGATTATTCCTTTCACGATAGTCTTGGATCCATCCGAGATCCTTTTGACGTTGGAGGGCTTCCTATATGAAAGAGCATCCCTGGTTGTTCTTTGAGCAGATTGGATAAGCGTTGTAATCGTACCGCGGTAGATTGTAATGTTGACTTTGTCTTGAATGCATTGCCACTAAATTGACGTTCATTGCACGGATGTCGTGGTTCTGAATAATGTTGGGATGTGCATGGGCCATGTTTACTTCACGAATCTTGTGATCCTGAATCCAACCCAGATCCATTTCCTCTTGAAGGGCTACTTGTACTACGACACATCCTTGATTGTTCTTGGAGCAGATATCAAACTGGTGATAGTTGTGAGATGGTACATGGTCGTACCCACTCTGTTTGCAATGCATCTTTACCAGATTTGTTCCTAGTAAGAGTACATTGTGAATTTGATAACGGCTTCCAGATTCCTCTTATATTAAATTCACTGCAGTCTTTTCATGTTGCGATAATGGGTTCATCTGAACATTTGGATTGGTATCTTTAAAATATAAAATCTCGTTCCTAACGAGCTTCTGTACATCAGACTTGAAACTGAGACAATTCTCAATGTTATGTCCTGGTCCTCCTTGATGGTAAGGGCAAGTTTGATATGCTTTGAACCAAAAAGGTAGATTTTCTGGTACTGTAAGAGGAGTCCTGGTTTGAACGTGCCCCTTGGTCAGTAGAAGTGGAAACAATTCTGTGTACAACATCGGTATAGGGTCGAACCCTGATGGTCGCGTAGTATGATTGTTGTTATTGTACTACAAACGAGTTTGCTGAAAAGGCTGTTGCTGCCTTTGCTGATATTGTTGTTGATTTGGTTGCTGCTGAGCAACTTAAGGTTGATAAGTCGGAGCCGGCGCTGGGTTGATAGCAGGAATGATTGCTGCTACCGGTTGATACCTTCGCCTTTTCTTTCCCAGAGAGATATTACTGATATCTTGCTCTTTCTTCTTTTGGAAAGCACTACCGTATCTTTTGGTACTGCTGGATGGCTCTGTATCTTTGACCAATCGTCCTTCTCAGACTGCCTCTTCAAGGTGTACCCCCATGTTTACCATTTCAGTGAAGTCACTGGGCGCACTGGCGACCATTCGATCGTAATAAAACGAGCTTAATGTTTTTAGGAATATCTTTGTCATTTTCTTTTCTTCGAGAGGAGGACGGATCTGGGCATATTCCTTGAAGGTTTCCTTATCCTTCTGTGACATTGCTCTGAGCTGGTCCCTATCTAGTGCCATGTCCACATTATATTTATAGTGTTGAACGAATGCTGCCCCAAGATCTCTGAAAGTACTGATCTTAGTGTCGTTTAAACCCATGTACCATTTGAGTGCGGCACCAGTTAAACTGTCTCGGAAGTAATGGATCAGTAGCTGTAGATTTTCTATCTGAGTAGACATTTTTCAAGTGTACATCGCCAAATGAATTTGAGGGCAAGAATTGCCTTTGTATTTTTCAAAGTCAGGCACCTTGAATTTGTGCGGTATCTTTACATTAGGGACCAAACAAAGGTCAACGACGTCTTTTCCAAATAAGTCTTGACCGCGAATGGCATGCAGTTTCTTTTGCATTTCCAAGAATTGTTCATGGAATTCATTCATCCTTTCGTTTACTTCTTCGTTCCTTCCAGAAGTGACTTGCATAATATGTTCTTCAGGGATAGTGTGTACGACTGATTGTTGTATAGACATTATAGCGTCGACTCTTGCCGCTTCAGTGCCCTGAAGTTTGTAACCTTCAGGAGTTGCTGTCGTAACCCTTGCATCTTCATTTTCCTAAAGTTTGTAACCTTCAGGTCTGGCAGTTCCTGCTACGGCTTCTGGGTCTTCAGTGACCGGTGGGATATATCCTTCAGGTATAAAGTTGAAAGACATGCCCCAGGGGCGACCTTTAGGCATGTTGTACTAAGGATGATTATCATGTGTCTCAAATGTTGGTATAGATGTAATCTCTGAGATCACAGTCCTTTGATGTTGTTTGTAATACCCGTATATTTTAGTCTGTATTATTTTGCGATGTTTTATCAATTAATCGGTGTTTCTACGAAACTTTGGGGTAGCAAACTATTGGTAGCCGATATTTTTAGGGTTTTCGGTTGTGGATCAGACTGACCCATATGTTTTTTTCAAGAAATCGATCAGACTTTTAAATTGGCGAGGATTATAATTGATTCCAGATATTTTTATGGCATCGAAAATTCTGAAAATGTGACTCTGTTGATGTTTTGAGAAAACGAGAAAAATATAGCTGTTGTTTTAATTTCCACGGACTCCGAGTGTTGTCAGAAATTTTAAATAGGAGTTTGTTTATCGCCGAAAATGAAAATTTAATCCCATTTTATTTTTCTAAGCGGCGTAGAAAATTTATTTGTTCGGAATAAAAATTTAGTCCAAAATAATGTTGTGTTTTATTTTAAAGATGACAGTAGAATTTTTCTGTTTTCGAAAAAGTTATTCGGGAGTGTTTTACGACTCGTCTGTGAGCGAACGAGGAGACCGAACGAATTAACGGACTTGGATAAATAGTAAGGCGGTATATTTGGAGGCGGCAGAAAAAATAATATCATGATATTTTCTTCTTTGGTAATGATTGATCACGTGTGAGAGAGAGAGAGGGAGGAAATCTTAGCCATTGGAATTGGAAGGTGGTGATGTAACTGAAAAATCTATTTATATGAGAAACTTGTTTCAATTGTTTTTCTTTTGGTTTTCTCTCTCTTCTCACGCGCAGAAAAAACACAGGTGAGGTTTTCGTTTTACTCTTTAATTTTTTTCTAGTTAGTTTTTATTTATTTTAATTTGGTATTAAATTATGTGGTTAGATTGGGTAAATTATACACCGATAGAATTACCTCCTATTTGCAGTCTTGTGTTAGGAATTATTATTGTGGGTAGCAAAATATATTTTCTATTCGATTATCGGATTATATTTTTTTAGAGTAAAAATATTGGTACCGATTTATTTTATCAGTGGGTATATTATTTGAATTATTATTATTATCGTTATTATTTTAAGAAATGAGATAATTTATTTTATTGGATTATGTGAAAAAAATTGATTTAATTTTTAGTGGGTTTAATTATTTATTTTTATTTAGTGTTTATTTTAAAAAGAAAAAGAGAAAAAAAAAAGAGAAGAAAAGAAAGAAAAATGGGGGAGGCGGGCGCCACCCACCCTTGCTTTTGCAAGTGGCAGGCGCCACTTTTACTAGAGTGGCAGGCGCCACTTTGTATTGGTGTGGCGGGCGCCACACTGTCGTTTTTACTCTGGTCTCGTAATTTTCATTACGTTTGATATTTTTTATCCCGGTTTTTTTTAACTGAAAGAATAATTATTTATCTTTATTTATATATTTTTAGATAATTATTTTATTTTTTCGGAATTTTCCGGATACGTTCGGAATAGTATGTTAAAGTATGATCTGTGCCGATTTTTGGTACCGTGGGAAAAACTATTAACTAATTTTGTGTCGAAATATTTTAGATCCAAAATAATTTATTGTGATTGGAAAACTATTTTTTTATTCTAAATTTTAATTTAGAATATGATTGAATTTGGAATATTATTTAGTATTTTAGTTGTTTAATTAATTTTATGTATAGTATGATTAAAGTATTTTGATACAAGGAGATAATTTAATTTTAGGTATACGAAATAAATATTTTGGCTATTTATTTGGTATTTATCGTATTTTAGGTTTGTTTATTTTGGGGTTAAAATCTTATTTTGAGTGATTTATATATTTCGGTTTCGCTGAATTTATTCATAGTGCGAGAAAAATAATTTGACGCAATTATGGGTTCAAGTAAAAGAATTTAAATTAGTTTGTGGAAAATTTTCTTTGAAGTTTGATATTTACTCTTTTAAGAGGAAAACTAATTTCTTTCTTATTTGAAAAAGATTTATTTTATAAAGCGATTAGGGTAGAAACCAGTGTCGTAACCAAAACCTGATTGAGTAGGTTAGCGACCAAGACCCAGCCTTGTTGTAGGATATATCCGAGTGGTTTTAACATAAGTCCTGGTGTATTGTAAAGGTTTACAATGGGATCCGATTACGAGGTTTCATCGTGAGGGACGAATTGATCTTACGTAGCGTAGGTTGGTTGGGTTGGAAGCTTGCTCAGGTAAGGGCACTTTCTAACGATATTATATGTGATTGAATGCATGTGTGTCTGTATTCATGGTTGTGTGCCCTTATGGGGATGTGTGATGATTGTGTGCCCAGTTAGGGATATGTGGTTATATACATGATTGTGTGCCCAGTTGGGGATATGTGGTTATATACATTATTGTGTGCCCAGTTGGGGATGTGTGTTTATGCTATGATGCTAAACTTGTGATGTGCATTCATATGATTTGTGATAAATATATGTTTTGCTGTTGATGTGTATGTCGAGGAGGACAACACGAGGTGTGTCTGAGCCACCTGTTGGTAACAAGAATTATTTATATGATTTGTGATAAATATATGAATTGCGATTGATGTGTATGTCGAGGAGGACAACACGAGGTGTGTCTGAGCCACCTGTTGGTACTGAGAATTGTTCATATGATCTGTGATAGATATATGAACTGAATTGTGAATGGTGAATTGTGAATTGTGAATTGTGTTTATACATATTGTGTTTATATAAACTGTTGCATTTGCATGTGTGAGTCATGCATACCATAGTTGCGTGTAGGTAGTTGGCGCCGAACGGGCCAGGGTGATGGGTTCTGAATCATCACCTAATGCCGAAGGGAATTCTACTGCACCAGGTGATGTGACTGAGCCATCATCGATCCTTTGAGATCAAATTGAGTCAGGAGAATACGAGGGAGGCAACTCCGGGTGTTTGCAAGGGCAACACTTTTGTGTCTGCGAGGCAGCACGGTTAGTGAGGACCCAAGGGGGTATCACGACTCTCTGCGGAGAGGTAAAATTCCGGGATTCATGCATGGTGAGGGTACCCGACGAATTGGGATCACCAAATTCATATAGGTATGCATTTAGGATGTGTGTGCATTGCATGTGTGTGTTAAATTGAATGTCTGTGCATTGCATTTGTGTGTTAAATTAAATGTTTGTGCATTGCATTTGTGTGTTAAATTAAATGTTTGTGCATTGTATTTGTGTGTTAAATTAAATGTTTGTGCATTGCATTTGTGTGTTAAATTAAAGGTTGTGATTGTTGCATATATCATACTGTCACCTCATTTATGTTGCTCTGCATATCATATTGTCATCTTATCCATGTTGTTATGTATATCATGTTCTGCTGGCATGTGTGTATTCTTCCATATATGCTGTTTTTAGATCGTGACCCTCTACTATTATTATGATGTGGCTAACGACCACCCAGGTTTAGAAGTTGTGATAGTTAAGGTATCCAGGTGTCGTGAAGGCTTGTAAGATGCGATGTCTTGGGGCTAGGAATTCAAGATCAGCTTAGGGTCATGCTTTAAGGTTATCCATGTTGTTGTTGCTGTTATTATTAAGCTGAGTGCTTATTTTTATGTGTATGACAAATATTTAAACTAGTGGGAATTACGCTGGTCCTATGTATGGAAAAGACTTAGATCGAAAGCTCGTACTCTGATTAATCATTTTTATTATTTTCCTGAAAAGACAGTTGTCAATATTATGTATGGCATTCAAAAAAAAAATATACACTCCCGCTGTTAAAAATCGGGGTGTTACATTGTTGCTCCTGAGCTATGGTCAGGGATTGCATGTTGTTGTGAAGTTTTTCCAAACTTTCTTTTAGAGTGTTGATTTCTTCTCTCAACTCTCTGTTCTCTTCCTCGAGATTGTCCATTTTATTTTGTCGATTGGCCCAAGTATTGTATGAATGAGAAAGTTTGACTCTAGAGTGTGACAGATACGTGAGACTTAAAGATAAAAAATGGTGGGGGGGAGACCCCTTTTTATTGAATTCGAAAGATTGCAGTATTTTACAAGGAAAAGTACAGTATTTTACAAGGTGTGAGAAGGAAAAGTTCAGGCTCATGGATCATGAGTTCTCTCTGAGGAGAGCTCAGATGCTGGTTTTTGTATTTTTCTTTTCTTTGATCGGGCTTCTTCAGCCGTTGTCGGGTCGAAGATCCTTTGCCAAGTGAAAGGAGTGAGTAAATTTCTTCGTTCTTCCTGACTTTCTATGGCATGCTGCTCTAACATCTCAATCAGAGTAACCTTCTCCTTTAGTACTTCCTGAATCTTGGTACATTCCAAATTGAGGATCTGGTATTTTTTCTTCCAAGAATTCTTTTCACGTCGAACTTTATTGAGAGCGACCTGAAGTTTCTCCGCATCTGACATGAAATAAAGGACAGATTCCTTCAAGGGAAAAACTTCTTGGCGAGGGTAAGGCATCCTCAGCTTGAGGGCTCTAGTTTGCACCCAGTGGAGATAAAGTTCCATGGAGGTACAGTTTGGTCTTCCCAAAGACTCTATCCCTTTCCTGTGAATATGTTGTCATGCATGCACTATTTCTTTCTTTAGTGCCCTGTCATTTTCTCTTTCCTTGAAGAAAAGACCTTAGAGATGAACATTATGTGGAATATTCTTCATCGGGGATCTGAGTTGACGGCGAGCTAAAATTGGATGATAGTTGATCCCTAATTTAGTACCAATGAGGGGTACATTGGGGAAATTTCCACATCTGTTGATGATTTCTATCCCTTCGTAAATCCGGTTGTACCAATCTATGTCAGAACTGGTAAGAGACATAATCCTCTGTGACCATCGCAGACTACTCTTGTGATCCTAGAAAGCATCAGATTTGGGCAAATGGGAATTAAACTATTTGTAGAGTAATGGTACACAACATGTGATCATCCATCCACTGTAAAAATTCCTTAAGTGTACAGAATGGTAAGCATCTGCGAGCAAGGTTGGTACTGGGTTTCCAATTAAGAATATATTAAGAGCATTGGTGTCAACGAAGTTGTCAATGTTGGGAAAAAGGAATAACACATATATGAGCAGAACAAAGATGTCATTGAAAGCAATTATGTTTCCTATACTAGCAAAGTATAAGGCTTTCTCCATCAGGAATTTAGCTGGTACACCCTGGATTCCTCCTTTGGTGGTCATGTGAGTCATGACTTCTGACTCCTCCAAAAAGATTTCTCTTGCAATGGCTTGATCATTTGGAATTTCTTCCAGTCCAGAAAATGGAGCTTGATCAGTGATAGGTAAATCAATCAGGTGAAAATACTCTTCTAGTGTTGGTGTGAGCTGGTAATCTAGAAAAGTGAAGCAATGGTATATCGGATCGTAGAACTGAACCAGTGTAGACAGGATCCCTTCAACCACGTTGACCTTTAACAGAAGTAACAGTCCTCCGTGCTTAGCTCTGAAAGCCTCAGGATTAGTAATCATCCTTCCCAATTTCCTTAGCTCTTCTAGTTTCGGAGCCTTGAAGGTGTACTTGTGCGTTTTTCTTCGACCGAAATCCATAACGCAACCTCTTATATTTGCAATTATTATTTTTAGTTCTTTCGGAAAAAGATTATTTTTCTTATTTGAAAAGAGTTTTTTAATGAATGCGTGAATGCATGAATGCAGCAAACAAAAACATTTGAAAACATGGGTTAAGGGGTTCATCGTCATGTGCATAGAGTCATGGATCTACCCATTCCCAAAGGTTGTACTAATGGGTCAATTTTTTTTACCTGTAGAGCGGGTTCTAAAAGGTTCCCAAAATCATTGACCCCCCTTAGAGATATTAACAGCAAGCTGATTCACTCGAGCGAGCTGTAATATTCTAAGATGAATCTCTTTTGAGTGTAGTATCGCGTGTCAACTATTCCCAATAGTCACCGCACTACCTAATGGTTTAAATGGTGAAGTGTCTACTAAATCCTCAGGGCCATGGGTACCGAACTGGGATAAACAATGCTTTCACGACAATCGGTCGTTCAACATCAATATTTCCACACGGGTACCTCGACTGATTCGGTGGACTTCCAAGTTAGCTTGGTCGGGATTCACTCCCTATAAGCGTTTCCCGGATATGCCACCACTTATCTTAATGTTCTCTCAAACTTTCCACATGCGTATCAATCGCATACCCAGTTAACAGAAAATTAAACACGGGTATAAAGTAATATGACAGTAAATGATATATAATGAAAAATTAATAACAGAAAAAATGTAAAGCAAGGCCTAGACCTCTTAGGAACTCTAATCTTAAATTCTCCAGCAGAGTCGCCATTTTTCTATAGCGTGTGATTTTTTTCGGTGACGCGACCACCTTACCGAAATGGTTGGAATTGGGTGCTACTTTCTGATTTCTTATTTATCCTATGCAGCTGGAAAGAAAAGGGAAGGTATCTAAAACTAACCTTGCACACAAATGTTTTCTTTAACAAATGCTAAGAGATTGGGGAGTTCGGGGTCAGGTTATACAATGGGAAGTTATTAACACCCAGTGTATATATGGTTATCCATAGACCTTTTACATGTTTTTTTGTTATTGTTTTCTAGTGTTTATCTGTCATGGGTTGGAAAAGTTTCTCCTTTGGGAGGTTTGAGAGGATGTTTTGTTGTTTTCGGGTTTTTTTAGTTGTTTTTGGGAAGGTACTGGACCTAAAATTTTTGGTTTGTGTGCTCGCTAAGATTTCGCAATCTTATGCCTACATATTCCCGTAAAGATAACTGGGAAATCAGAGCAATCGTAGTTCCTCCTATTCTATGGGAGGAAAATGGTTTGGTGACTTATTCAAAGCCCAAGATTGAAGCTGAAAGAGCTGTTTGTGTCTTGTTCAAAGCCTAAGATTGAAGCTAAAGGAGTATTTGTGTCTTGTTCAAAGCCCAAGATTGAAGCTAAAAGTTTGGCTGAGAGAGAATTTGTCATCTCTAAAGGGAGATATCTCACATATTCATCACAATTGTTGAAGGATTGGTTATAAAGGGGAATTACTTTAAATGGAATGTATGGAATCCAGCAATGCCATAATTTCCTTTATAAGGGAGGTGTCATGAAGGAAGAAACTTTAACTCAGTGTAGAGCAATGCCATTTTTCCTTATGAGTATTCCATGCTAAGAGAAAGACATTGGCTTGGATGTAAAGAATCCAGAGGCTTGCCACTTACAATAATTAGATGAAAGAAGAAGTTTACCAGGATAAAAGAAGGACCACAACTTGGATTTTTGAATCAACAAGTGTGCCACTTACAGCAGTTCTCTGGACAAAGGTTGTGATTGTTTGTTTTGATATGTGATGTACAGAGAAAATATCTTCCTTCAGAGAGAATTCTTGGTTTCCTCTGAGTTGATGTTGATTTTGGTGTGCCTTGATCAAAGCCCAAGGTTGAAGCTAAAAAGTTGACTCTACTAGGGAGTTTTATATCTGTCTTGTACAAAGCCCAAGATTGAGGCTGAAAAGAGATTGACTCCACTGGGGAGGTTTATATCTGTCTTGTACAAAGCCCAAGATTGAGGCTAAAAAGAGGATTGACTCCACTGGAGAGTATGATGTCTGTCTTGTACAAAGCCCAAGATTGAGGCTGACTCTACTGAGGAAAATCATTATTTAAAGCCTAAGAAGAGGTTGGCTGGGGAAATTCTTTATATGAAGTCTTAGAGGAGGCTAACTTCTGCTGATGATTACTGAAATCCAAGAGCAGGTCAAAATTGTATTGGGGAATCCAAGGATTTTACTCTTTTTGGGGATAAAGGGAGAGTTTCAGTATCAGATACCATGAGGCTCTGATTCTGTTAGGGTTTTATTGATGGTATATTAACCCTGGTTGGAGATTCTTGAACCTTGTTGGGATCAAAGAATTTAAAGGTGAGTCTGAAAACCTATAGAGGTTTTAAACTCTGTTGGAGACTGATGTAGTGGTATCCTGATTTTGGTTTTTCCTATACTTTTTGGAAAAACTTGAGGGTTTCTGTGTGATCTAAAAAGAGATGAGACTTTCCAAGTCTGCTTGTATGAAGACCAAGAGGAGGTTGAGACTGTCCAAGTCTCTCATGAAATGGTAGGTTCTAGTTGTAGAGAAAGATCTTCGTATGATGCCCAAGAGGAGGCTGTTGGTTTAAGGGATGAAGATCAACCCTAGAATGGTATGATTTTATTGAATTTTGACTCCCCTGGGGATTGAACTAGTATAGATGACTAATTTCTATCCTATGCCTTTAGGACGCCTTTGGGTCCTTATACTAAGCCCAAGAGGAGGCTAAGAACTTATAAGAAGCCTGAGGGTCCTTGTACTAAGCCCAAGAGGAGGCTAGGGATGCTTTTAAGAAGCCTGTGGGTCCAAGCCTAAGAAAAATTCAAGAAAGGTTTCACCGGGAATAATCCTTTCTTTGCTGAACAGTTCTAAGTTTTGAAGAAATTCAAAAGAGGTTTCACCGGGAATTAATCCTCTCTCGGGAAATGAATTTCTTGTATACATATACTTCTAAGTTTGGACAGTCTTGAGAAAAGTTTCACTAGGAATAATACATTTTTCTGTTCCATATTGTATAAGACCAAGATGAGGCAAGACTATATCTAGTGTTTCCTATGAGGGAACTAGTTTTGAATATGTTGAAAGAGTAACCTCCGGTTTGACCTAATCATAGACCTAACTGCTGGGGAAAACTCTAAGCAAGTATGTACAAGCATATACAGAGGAAATATATAAACACGTATTCATTGAAGCGATAATGGGACTTACAGTCTGATGAAAGTCCAAGCAGATTAACTACAGCTGTATGGTTAGTGATTTCAAGAAATTAAAGAAAGTTTTGATAAAATTTTGAATTTGAATTTGAATAAAAAAGAAAGTTGTTTTAAAAGGAAGTTTGGGGCTTATACTCAAGGAGAGGCCCAGATGGTTTATTCAAAAAAGGCGGCGATCGCGTCGTAGTTTTGAAAACCAGAGAGGGACTTATACAATGACTGAGGCCCAAATTATTGTATATACAAAAAGGATTAGATCTTACACTCTATTAGAGGCCCATAAGTGTTATTTTTTATACAAGATTTGGGGCTTATAACTCAAGGAGATGCCCAGATGAAATACAACGATCGCGCCGTTATTTTGAAAATCACGTAGGGACTTATACAATGACTGAGACCCAAATTGGTTTATTTACAAAGGGATGGGACTTACACTCTACCAAGAGGCCCAAAAATGATTGAAAAGAAGAAAAATGGGGCTTACAACTCAAGGAGAGGCCCAGATGAAAATTGTTTTGAAAATGGCGATTGCGCCGAGATTTTTACAAACGCGTCGGGACTTATACAATGATTGAGGCCCAAAAAAGTTTATGTACAAAGGGATAGGACTTACACTCTACAAAGAGGCCCAAAAGTGATTCAAGTAAAGTTTGAAAAAATCAAAAATCAAGAAAACCCTAATTTTGATTTTTTTTATATAATTTTCAAAGTAAATTAAATAAAATATGATATAAAATATCAAAATTATTTAAAAATAAGTTGTCAACCTTGAAAAATATTTTGAAAAACCGTGTTTAATCACATGAAAGCTTGGAATCCAATTGAATTTGAAAATTCAAGGTGGAAATCTCATTTTAAAAATGTTTGAATATAAATAAAATTAAATTAATTACAAAAATTCAAACTATATTATATAAATAATATAAATTCAATTTTTTGTGGAATAAAATATTACAATATTTTTTGAATTTTCAAAAAAAGAACCAATAAAAAATAATTAAAAATGTGGGAGAAATTAATTAAGAAAATCATAAAAAATAGCAAAATGAGAGAGAAATAAAAATGGCGTGGGTGGGTGTTGAACCCACGCCCTCCAACCAAACACACATGCGCTGCTACCACTAGGGTGGTGATACATCCGTGTATCAAAACCACCCCATGAATACATAAGGGTAGAGTTATTTTAAGGTCAGGCCAAGGCAAAAATCAAGTTTTGGTGGATTTGCAAGAAGGATCATATATCTCCCTCATTTCTCCATGGAATTGGATAAAATTTAGATGGATCCTACCTAGAATTTCATGAGGGATCCAATAGTGGTCTTATATTTTTCTAAAGATGCCTACATTTTAAAATCCGATGGTGGTTTCAAAATAGGCCTAAATTTGCAAGTTCTATGCTATCTTTTAATACAGGCAATAATAGCATGGCAAATTGGTTCAAACACAACACATATGATATGTATGCGATGTTCATGATCAGTGGTCATCAAAGCAATGCATATTTTAAAGAGTTCAAGTTGTTATGCACTTACCTCTTGAAGCTCCTTGTGTTATCTTTCAAAATGCTTGTTCTAGAAGTAATCTAATGCCTTAGACACTCTTGATAGGTCCCTTAGAAGCTTTTAGGATGATCAATACCAGCTGGAAACCTCAGGAACAAGAACTGGCATTTTCTTGCAAAAGTGGCAAAAGTGACCAAAATAGTAACTCTCTCAAATGATGTTACAGTTGAGAGAAACTTGTTGGAACAGTTTAAGGATGATATCTAAAGACTGTTTGAAGTGTTATTTGGTTTTGAAAGTGATTGGATCAAGACATGGCTTGAAAAATGCAAAAAAGTCAAAATTTGAGGTTTTGATGGTTGACTTTCTGATTTTGGTGTTCCATATGTGTTTTGAAGTTATGGATCACTTGTATATGACATATGTAAGGTGTTAGGATGGTTGGTTTGAATGGAATTGCTCCCTATTTGAAAATTCACTTGTTACTTGCAAAAGAAGCAAATTTTGGTTTTTTAGAGAGGTTGGAAGGAAAGCATGAGATGTTATGCTTTGGTGTATTTGAATTGATCAGAAAGAAGCTCTATTTATAGTAGAGCAAGTTTGTTTTGGGATCAATAGTGATTGGAGGCTGGTCACCTTATTATCCAATGGTTATAAAAAAGAATCTCAAGTCTCCTTTAGCCATTGACTTGAGGGTAGTGTGCAGGCTATGAGTCTTATGTTGCAGGGATAAGCTTGACTCCTTTAGTGATCAAAGACTCAGTCCATGCCACCTCAATGCACCTCTTGAATGCCTTGAAACAAAATTGAAGTTTTTGGATTTTCAACATTGAATTTCACATGCCAAGGAATAGGATTTTTGACTTAGTGGCTTTGTGATCAGATTTTCCATCATTCAAGTTAATTTTGGATAGAAATGAAATGATGCAAGTGTCCAAAATTGGATCAAGAAATCGTGGGAACCAAGTTACATGTTCATGCTGTCTTGAAAAATCAGGTTTTTAGGCCATGTTTCAAGGCTTGTAACACTCTACTCAAATGGAGTTAGGATGAGTTCTTGTACTTTTTGGAAAGCCCCAATGACATACTTCAACTTTGATGTCCAACATTGGTCTTGGTTCAGCTTGGATCATAATGAAAAATGGCCTTAAAGTTGGTGAAAAACCAAGACATATTTTGTCCAAAATTTTCACTAAGTGTTGGAAAAAGTGGCCATTTTCATGTTTTTGTGATATTGATCAATCTATAACTCAAAATCCATGAGGATTTGGAATCTCTTGTAGTTGACCATTTTGAAGTATGTCATGAGAGCTTTCATTTAAGCTTTGGATGGAAGAAAAAAACCTTGTGGTTTGGAAGTTATGACCTTGAAAAGTTGGTACCAAATCACTTTTGTTCCATAACTTAGAAAATTTTAAGTTTCTTATGGTTGCCCCTTTTGCAAGTAACCCTATTTTTCTTGATTTTTTTATGAATGATGATCCAAACCATGAATTAACATTATTTTTTACTCAAGGAAGCCTTGTTTGTCAAAAAATTCAAAAAGTCAAACTTGATTTTTTGGCACAGTTGACTTTTTGTCAGATGAACTTCAAACTTTGTGATCCTCTATGAAATTAAATCTTTGACCTAATTCAAACCTAATGGATGGATTCCATAGGTGTTATAGAGTGTCTTGAATCATGTCCCAAGGTTTAGGACCATGTCTTGGTCAAAAGTCAAATATACACTTGACTTTTCCTCAAAAACCCTCGTTTGGGGTCCAGATGAATTTGAATCTTCATATTGCTCATGAACCAAGTTCTTTGTGTCCATTTGAACTTGTAAGAGGATCAATATAAGATATTGGAGATATTCAAAACATTTCTTGAGGTCTTGGCTCATGGATTGCTCCAAAAGTCAACTTAGGGGTGAATTAGGTCAAGAAACCCTAATTCCTGATTTTTGATGAATGCATCCTCTGAGGCTATTTTGACTTGATGATTGGACTCATAAGGTCCCTTTGAACTTCTTGAATCAAATTTTGAAGTATTGACTCATGCCTAGATGAAAAGTTTCATCTGGAGGCCTTAGTCGACCAAAACCCTAATTTGGTGACACTAGCGATCTTGAGGCTTGATCCACTTGAAATGTTGCAACCTTGTGCTTGATTCTTGATGTGGGAGACCTCTTGATCCTTTAGGGGTGTTTTAGAGGCTATACAAGTTGAATATCATGTCGATTCTTGATTGACGCTTTGTCAAAGTGCTCTCAGAGGGTCCAAAACCCTAATTCTTGGTTGAGGTGAATGATCAACAATCTTTGAGAAATTGATGAGGCAATGAGGTTATATCTATATTGTGATGATGATTTACATAATGATGGGAAATCTTGTGGTCAAATTTGGGGTATGACAGATGGTACCATTCAAAGCATTGTATGGGAAGAGGTGTAGGACTCCTCTTTGTTGGTATGAATCTGGAAAAAAAGTGTTGTTCTTGAACCAGGGATTGTTCAACAGACTACAGAGAAAGTGAAGATGATACAAGAGAAGATGATGTATCTCAAAGTAGGCAAAAGAGCTATCATGATAGGTAAAGGAAGTCCCTCGAAGCTTAGGAGGGAAACCATGTGAACCTTAGTTTATCATTTTTTCATCATCAAACTCAACTTAAGCTTTTTTATCATTTCACTTGTCACTTTAAAACAATATAGCTTAATAATTGTAGTGTTAATTTGATTAAAAAAAGGTGTAGAAGCAATAGATTTCTTGTCGATAGGACATTGCAGAAACCGTTGCTTAGTTATAGATCCAATTAGTCGTTTTCTTTCCCATACAGGTTTCACTAAGGGCTCGCTTCTTCCATTTTCAAGCTCAACAGTTGCTTTGAATAATTGAGATGCACCAGCTCCATCACAAATTGCATGTGACATTCCCATTCCAATCGTGAAACCACCACAAAGAAATTTTGTAACCATTAACACTAAAGGGTAAGTTTTATCTTGAGGAGAAGAAAGATCAAGGACCAAATGTTTTGCAATTTCTATGTCATTATTGTCTAGGTAACGAATAGAAGAAATAGTGGAGTTAGCATTTGCTTCCAAGAAAGGAACACAAAACTCTTTACTGTTGGCATTGCAATCAACTCTAAGTTTTCCATCATATGCATGTTTCACTAGTCTACCTGCAATATATGAAAAAAAACTAGTAGGATACCTGTGCATTCGTACAGATATTGGTATGTTACGCGCATTTTTTTCAAAATATAATAAAAATGATATTAAAAAAATTAAGGTGTTTAACCAAAAAGATACTATTTTTAAAACATATAAGAAATTAGTGTCAATAATTCATTTCATATATAAAATTATTTGAATCAACAATATATTATATTTTATATAAATATTATTGTTGTTTTGACGTTATTTAAAAAAAATATTAGAATCTATATTATAACAATGATATTTTTCCCGTATATATAAATAAATTAATCAACAACGAACTTGATTCCGTATAAATAAATTAATCAACAACGAACTGGAGCCCGTAACTAAATATTATTTTATTAAATGACATAAAAAATATTTTTGTCCGTAAAAAATTTGAATCAAAAATGTATTTTTGCCCGTAATTAATGAATAACGAACATGATACCGTATATAAATATTAAGTTTGTTTTGACATTAGATATATATTTGAATTTGTATAAAAAAAATTTGAATCAAGAATGTATTTTTGCCCGTATCTCAAAATTAGATTTATATTTCATCATAAAAAATTGCTTTTTATTATCTCAAATTAATAATGATCTTTTGATTGATAAGTAATTAAAATATTGATTATAATTAAATTAATAATAACAGTTGGATATAGAGACTACAAATATATTTGGATACTACATAGTACTTTTATAGTGTTTTTTCTATTATTATAATTAAAGTCATTTATGAGCATTCTTTTGAACAATAATTTTTTTCGTATAGAAAAATATTTGAATTAACAATGTTTTTTTCCGTATATAAAATATTTTAATCAACAATATATTTTTTTCGTGTATTTAAATATTAATTTTTTTAAAAAAATTTATAAAAAAAAAATTGAATCAATAGTGAAGTTGTTGCCGTATATAAAAATATTTGAATCAAAAGTAAAGTTGTGCCCGTTTATAACAATAATTTTTTTCGTATAGAAAAATATTTGAATTAACAATGTATTTTTCCCGTATATAAAATATTTTAGTCAACAATCTATTTTTTTTCCCGTATATAAATATTAATTTTGTTTTGACACTATTAATAAAAAAAATTAAATCAATAGTAAAGTTGTTCCCGTGTATAAAATATTTGAATCAAAAGTAAAGTTTTGCTCGTTTATAACAATAATTTTTTTCGTATAGAAAAATCTTTAAATTAACAATGTATTTTTCCCATATATAAAATATTTTAATCAACAATATATTTTTTCCATATATAAATATTAATTTTGTTTTGACACTATTTATAAAAAAAATTGGATCAATAGTAAAGTTGTTCCCGTATATAAAATATTTGAATCAAAAGTAAAGTTGTGCCCGTTTATTACAATATTTTTTCTCATATATAAAATATTTGAATTAACAATGTATTTTTCTCGTATATAAAATATTTTAAGCAACAATATATTTTTTTCATATATAAATATTAATTTTGTTTTGACACTTGTTCTGGACTGGGCCGAGGCTGCCCAACAGTCGAGCAGGCCCAACCCATACAACATGGGGAGGACCAATAAGACCCCTCCACGGGGCACTTGACTACTGCGAGCATACCACCGGTTCCCCCGAGCACTTTGCAGTGTCGGGTACTTGGTCAGCAGGGCAGGAGAACCTCGCCCCCGGCGGAGAGGTACTTCCTCGACATACCAGTTTCTCCCCCGAGGATGACACATATCACTCTTCGACAGACATAGGTCCTCCCCGCGAGGCCATGTCCGTCATACGGCTTGACGGGTCCTCGACACAGAAGGCTCCTCCCCAGCGAGGAGTGTCTAACGGTCCGTACCACGTAGACACGTTCCAAGTAACCACTCCACTCCCGAAGGACTCGGTCTGCCCTAGTCCCAGAAATCTAGGAGCGGTCACCCCAGGGCGAAGACCACGCGCTGGTCTTCACTACGCCACGTAAGCCCTGGAAGTTACTTGGATTGGGCCTGACAATCCAACCCAATGCAAGTAACCGTGGGCCCCGCGCTGGGGGCTCTCTATAAATACCATCTCACTTGAGAGGGTCAGGTTAAGTCACATTTCTCACTCTTCTTGTATTTGCTGTTACTCTGTGCACTCCCTAACTTGAGCGTCGGAGTACCTTGCAGGTACACCCCCCCCCCCCGGCCGTCCTTCAACCTCACCGGAGCTGGAGCTCAACGGACGTCGTTGGCCACCAGTAACTGTCTGATCTAGGTACGATCAGTGGCGCCGACTGTGGGGAGTCTATAAGCTTCCCCGTTTTCTCCTCGATAAACCAAAGCTTCCTCTATTCATCACCAACATGGCCAATCCGACCGTCAACCAGGCTCTGGACACCGTGCTCGCGCAACTGGAGAACGGGAGCCACCGTTAGGACGCCATCATCCTCCACGGCGACGAAGGCGACATAAGGGACGGACAGACCGCCTCCCCGGACTCCCAGGATGCGACCATCAACGTCGTCCGCACGGACGACCAGCAAACCCCTCTCCAGCCAGTGGCTCCGCCGCCCAACGCGGACCCAAGCACCGTGGCCCTATTTGCATTGATCAACCAGACCAATCAGCTGATCGCGCAGCAGAACACCAGAATCGAAGCTCTGGAGCAAGGACGGGCACAACGATCTTCCCCGCGAAGACATCGCCGTCCCCCGTCACCTCGCCGCTCTCCTTCCCCGCGAAGGACCCCTTCCGAAGATTCCTGGACTCCGTCGCCCGTACGCCATGGTCGACGACCTCGTCTCGAGCGACCCCAGCCGGCGATCACCCAGAAACGCCCTCGTTCCCCGCCTCGGAAGGAACCCAGGGCCTCCACCATCTCCAAGAAGTCCAAGTAGACCGAAGAGAGACCAAAGAACCGTTCGAGGAACTCCCCTCCACGGCACCATCGGTCACCTTCGAGATCCCCGGCTGGTAGCGACGACGAGGACCAAAGGACCCCCTTGTCGTGGGAAATCATGGACGCCCCAATCCCCCCAGGCATGGAGAAACCTCCACCGTTGGGGACCTACGACGGGCTGACCGACCCCGACGATCACGTGGAGAGTTTCGAAGCGATGCTCGACTTCCGAAACGTCAGGGGAGCCATCAGGTGCAGGCTATTCCCCACCACCTTGCGGAAGGGAGCCATGACATGGTACAAGGGTCTGGAACCTGGTTCGATCACGTAATGGAAACAACTGAAGCAACGCTTCACCAAACACTTCACCGCGTCTCGTCGACACCCGAAGACAGAGGCTGCCCTAGAAAAGATCTTCCAAGGGAGGAAGGAATCCCTTCGAAATTACATTGAGAGGTTTAACAAGGAAGCCGTCGAGGTCCATACAACCGACGACATGAAGAAATACTTGATTATTCACGGACTACGCGTCGGGTCGGACTTTGCCAAATCCATTGGCCTCCGAAGACCCCGGCGTCTCGAGGACCTTCTCGCTCGGGCCCAGAAGTACATCAAACTCGAAGAGACAGAAGCAGCCCAGATCGCTCTTGAGACGAGACGCAGAGAAGGCCCCCGCGGCCACAAAGACGATGACGCTTCTCCCCGACGGGGAGGAGAAAAGAAGAAAGAAAACCGCAATCGAGATCCCCGGGAACAGCGCGGGCCAGCTGGCCGATTCACGGAGTACACGCCGTTCAACACTTCCCGGTCTCGGATCCTCTCAGACTGCCAGAATTCCGAGTTTGTGAAAGGAGGAGTTCGCTTCCCGAAGCCCGCGGCTCCCAAACCAAACGTTGACAAATCTAAGTACTACAAGTTCCACCGAAGCCACGGGCACGTGACCGAAGATTGCATCCACCGCAAGGATGCCATTGAGATTCTCATCAAAGAAGGGCACTTGAAGAAGTATGCCCAACAGAATGACCCTCCTCGTCCCAGCTCAAAGGGAGCACAGAACGTCGAGGAGGCAACACCTCCTCCCGGCGACGTCCAGCTTCAGGTCGCCCTCAGCGTCACTCGACCCGAGGACTTCTTCGTCCCCCCAATCATCGAGGGCGAAGAGGCAATCCGCAACATGTGGGCGACTTTCCCCGATGAGGGCCCCGTCACGGCCCGCAGTACCTGGGAAGGCTTCCCCAAAGCAATGGTTATCTACGGAGGCGATCCCGGGAAAATATCGGTTGGGTCGATCAAACGGAAGTTTGACGAACTGGAATCCGCGACATCGTCGATGGCGACCACCCTCGAGAAAGTGCGGGGAAACTCCAATCCCGTCACCTTCTACCTCGAGGAACTCCCCGGGGGAGCACCAAAAGCCACTATTCCCCTCCTGGTCAGGGCACAAATGGCAAACTTTGACGTCCGAAGAATCCTAGTCGACCAGGGGAGCTCGGTCGACATCATGTATTCTCATTTGTTCGGGACCCTTCAGCTGGACGAGAGGCATTTGACCCCGTACATCGGGTCAGACCTACAGGGGTTCAATGGAACCACCACCAGACCATGGGGTTACGTGGAGCTAATGGTTACGTTCGGGGCCGAAGACACGGCCCGACAGGTGAAGATCCGTTTCCTGGTGGTTGAATGCCCATCCCTTTACAACTGCATCCTCGGAAGGACCACCCTTGCTGAACTCACGGCGGTCCCGTCGACGGTCCACCTCAAATGAAGTACTACACGAGGAGGGGACGAGTAGTGACGATGCACGGGGACATCGACGCGGCCAGAAGATGCTTCGACGCCGCCGTCAAGGGCCTAAGTTCCATTGGTCCCAAACCTAAGGTCGTGGCCAAACCACCCCCGGACGTCGGACAGGTACCTCTCACGCGCGTCAACGCGGTCGACCTCGACAGCAGGTTCTCCGGCGAGCCTGATGAAGACAGAGTCGAAGACCCCGACCACCAGGCGGAAAACAACGGGCAGCCTCTCCACCCAGCGCGCCCCATCCCAGATGGAGATTTCGAGCTCGTGGCCCTCGGAGACGACCCAGATCGCAACGTGAAGATCGGCACCGGGATCCCCGACCTAGCCAAAGAGCAGCTGAAAGCATGTCTGAGGGAGAACGCTGACCTCTTCGCGTGGAGCGCATCCGAGATGCCTGGCCTCGACCCCGAGGTGGCTTGCCATCAGCTCGCAGTAGATCCGGCCGCTAAGGCCATAGCACAACGTAGGCGTAAGCAGTCTCCCGAGAAAGCGGAGGCTGCTGAGAAAGCTGTAAAAGACCTCCTAGAGGCAAATTTTATTTCGGAAGCCAAATACACGACATGGCTGTCCAACGTTGTACTTGTTAAGAAAAATAATGGAAAATGGAGAATGTGCGTTGGTTATACCGATCTCAACCGGGCTTGCCCGAAAGACTGTTATCCCTTGCCTAACATCGACCAACTGGTCGACAATTCTGCAGGTTACAAACTACTATCTTTCATGGACACCTATTCAGGATACAACCAAATTCCCATGGACAAGGTTGACAAGCAACACACGGCCTTCATGACCACGTCAGGCAACTACTATTACAACGTAATGCCCTTCGGTCTGAAGAATGCCGGTGCGACCTATCAACGGATGATGAACAAGGTCTTCCGGACTGAAATCGGCGATATGCTCGAAGTCTACATGGACGACATGATCATCAAGTCTACAGAAGAAGTCAACCACGCCGCACACCTCCAGAAGGTGTTCGACACGGCGAGAAGATGCCGCATGAGGTTTAATCCCGACAAATGCACTTTCGGTGTCCGGGCGGGAAAGTTCCTCGGATTTTACCTCACGGAACGAGGAATCGAGGCAAACCCCGACAAGTGTAGAGCCTTTTCCGAGCTCCCTACTCCGGGCTCGAAGAAGTCAATACAATCATTAAACGGAATGCTCACCGCCCTTTCCCGGTTCGTCGCCAAATCTGCACAGTACGCACTCCCATTTTTCAAACTTCTCCGGCAAAAAGCGGAGTTTGAGTGGAGCGAGGAATGCGAACAAGCACTCGCGCACTTGAAACAAGTCCTATCGCAACCCCCGGTCCTCTCGCGACCCGAGAGCGGGGAAACACTCTTCTTATATCTTGCGGTCACAAGCGAAGCGGTTAGCGCCGTCCTCATTCGTGAAACCCCGGACGGACAGAAGCCAGTTTACTTCACGAGCAAAGCTCTCCAAGGCCCCGAGCTCAGGTATCAGCAGATCTAGAAAGTCACATTGGGCCTCGTCACCGCGGCCAGAAGACTACGCCACTACTTCCTCGCCCATGCCGTCATCGTGAGGACCGACCAGCCGATCAGGCAACTCCTCAGACGACCGGATATGGCGGGGAGGATGCTCAGGTGGTCACTCGAGCTGGCCGAATTTGACATCCGATATGAAGGGAGGAAAGCCTTGAAGGCACAGGTACTGGCCGACTTTGTAGCAGAGATGACCGTCCCGGAACCCTCAACCAACGGGTTGCAGAAATGGACAATCTATGTCGACGGAGCATCCAGCCCGAAAGGAAACGGAGTGGGAATCATCCTCGAAAACGAGGAAGGCATCCTCATCGAGGTGTCCCTTGAACTGTCCTTCCCAACTTTGAACAACCAAGCCGAATACGAGGCCTTCCTCGCGGGACTCAGGCTGGTCGAGGACCTTGGCGCCAAAGAGGTCAAACTTTTCACCGATTCCCAGCTCGTAGCCTCGCAAGTCCGAGGAGAGTACCAAGCCAAGAACGACAGTCTCATAGAATACTTGGCCTTGGTAAAAGAGAAGAAGAAAAAGTTCACCTCGGCGGAAGTGACTCACATTCCCCGGGAGCATAATGCCCGAGCGGACGTCCTGTCAAAATTGGCGAGCACGAAAAAGAAAGGCGGGAACAAGTCCGTCATACAAGAGGTCCTTTCCCGCCCGAGCATTGACAAACCAGGCATGGTTTCGGACATCAACGCCATCGGGGACAGCGATTGCTGGATGACCCCGATATACGAATACCTCACGACGGGCAAACTCCCTGAAGATCCCAAAGAAGCAAGAATGGTCAAGAGACGGGCGTGCTCGTACACTATCGTCGAGGATAAGCTATACCGGCGAGGATTCTCTATTCCCCTCCTCAGATGTGTCGAGGATACCAAGGTCCCCGGCATACTCCAGGAGATCCATGAGGGAATCAATGCACAGCACCTCGGCGGACGATCGCTAGCTCGTAAAGCACTCCGGGCAGGATATTACTGGCCCACCATGCAACAAGACGCCAAGGAGCACGTCAAGAAGTGCGATAAATGCCAACGGGACGGGGACATGCACCTCGCTCCTCCCAGCGAGCTCACGTCGCTATCCTCCCCATGGCCGTTCGCATGGTGGGGGATGGATATCCTCGGACCTTTCGTCCAGGGGTCGTATCAAAACAAATACCTCATCGTCGGGGTAGATTACTTCACGAAGTGGATTGAAGCAGAAGCATTGGCCAAAATCACTGCCTTCAACATACTACATTTCTACAAAAGAAATATCCTCGCCCGATTTGGAGTACCTCAAGCCATCGTCACCGACAACGGAACCCAGTTCACCGACAGGAACTTCCAGGACTTCGTCACAAAACTAGGCACGAAGCAGCACTTCACGTCGGTCGAGCATCCTCAAACGAACGGACAGGCTGAGGCCGCGAACAGAGTGATCCTTTGAGGATTAAGACGGCGACTGGGCGACGCCAAACAACGGTGGGTCGAAGAGCTACACAGCGTTCTCTGGGCCTACCGAACAACCCCACACTCCACGACCGGGGAGACCCCTTTCTATTTGACCTATGGAACGGAGGCAGTGATCCCCGTGGAGATCAGAGAACCCTCGAGGAGGACAGAAGCACCCCTCGACGGGAACGCGAACGATGAAGCCTTGAGGGAAGAACTCGACTTCGTCGAGGAAACACGCTCGGGCGCTTCTCTCCGAGAGGCGTCACTTAAACAAAAAATAACACTACGTTATAATGACAGAGTCATTAAACGTGATTTTCAGGTGGGCACCCTCGTCCTACGAAGGAACCAGAAAGACTCGCGAGAAGGCAAACTCGCCGCGAACTGGGAGGGCCCGTACCGCGTCCGCGCGAAAACGGGGATAGGAGCCTATTTCCTCGAAAATCTGCACGGGGAAGAACTTGCTCGACCATGGAACGCTGAAAAGCTAAAACAATATTACAGTTAAACACTGCCCGCGGCTCACTAGCACCGCGATTACGGGGACGCGCTAGGGTACAAGCGCGACACCCCTATAAGAACACGACGATCAGAGACCGCGTTGTGTGTGCGCGAGGACATTTGATCTGACGGGGATACCTCGATCGAGGCCCACCGTCGTCGTGCCAACCGGGCATAACACCCAGCTCGCGATGGGAAGTTCATGCCATGAGACTAGGACCTCGACCGAGCTCTTAGCCTCGTTGAAGGTCGGAGTCCACCTCTGGCCGCCTGACCAGCTCTCCACGCGGTCAGGGACTGTTTAAGTCGAGCAAATCCCAAAGCCTTATTACTTGGGCAAAAATAAAATATAACAAATAACACATCACACACGATCAAAATCAATAAAGAGGTATTACGAAGTACAAATATGGGGCAAAACCCTTAGTACAAAAAAAGTTGCAAATATAAGCCCACAAGGCGGGCAAAAATAACCATGGTGCAAATAGTACATTAACTAAGCCCACAAGCCGGGCGAAAACAAAACGGCTCGCAGGCCGACCAAAACAAAATTAAAAAACCTACTCAGCTGCGGCCCCGTCAGGGTCCTCGTGCACTTGAATGTCGTTCTCCCACAGAGGATGCACGATCCGGCCATCCACCACCTCAGCGTCGGGGTCAATCCCTTCGGTGACGAGATCAGGGTTGAGAACCCGAAGCTGAGCCACGGCACTGCGGAACCCTATACCCGCGGTTTCAATAGCATCATCCTCGGACAACCAGAGATCCTGCTCGATCTTCCGGAGATGGGCCACTAACGCTGCACGAGTGGTTAGGAGCCTGTCTTCCTCAGTTTCCCCCTCGGTCGGCCGCACAGCATCTTCCAACTCGGCAATCCTTTCCTTAAGCCGCTTCTCCTCCAACTCCAGTTCAGCGATTCGGGAAAGGTGGCCTTTCTCCGTCTCCTCGGCTTCCTTAAGCTTGGCCTCGGCCCGCTGCTGCTGCTCGCGTTGCTCTTTGTTCAGATCTCGGCACTCTTTTAGTTCCTTGCGCATACCGAGCATCTCAGCGCCCAAGGTGTCCAGCTTTTCCTGCAGGCGGGCAAGTTCAGCAGCAGGGCGGGTCTCGTCATTGAGAATGATAGCAGTCGAGCAGATACGCATGACGGCCGACAGGTCCTCAAAAATCATCTTCCTCCTCACTTCAGTAGCAGTCCCCAGCACAGTTTGGATCTCGGAGGGAAGGGTACGAGGATAAGTGACCTTAGAGAAGAAGTGAGGTTTTTGATGGCAGGGGGGAAGGTCAAAGCTGGAAGGAACCGGGGGACTGTCTTCACCACCCAGGTCGACGACCTCCGCAACACGTTGCCTCTTTGGAGTCCCTTGGGTAGCCGGGGATTGGCTTCCCGCAGGAGTTGTGCGACCACCCGCGGTCCCCGACACAGCGGCAGCAGGCTGAGACTGATTGGATCCTTCGGGCACGGCGGCCGTGGAAACACCCTCGTGCGGGGCCCCAGAAGGGACAACCTCTTGGTCCTTTGAGCGCGATGCCTCTTCCCGGGCCTGCGCTTCCCGGGCCCTCTTCGCTTTCAGCTTCTTCAACCTCTCCTCGGCTCCGGCCATTGTTCCTGCAAAAGGAAAGAAAACGTTAGTAAAACGAGAAACACAGATGCGAGGAAGACCTAAAGCGAGGACGTTTTCACCACCTAATAATTCGATGGCTTCCTCGTCGGAGAAGGTCTCGAGCAGAACGCGGGTGTTTATCAGGCGACGTTCTTTCTTCACCTGCCCATCTGCACCTATTATAGGCTGGTCGTCCAGCGTCTCATGTCGAGCTTCGGAAAAACTGTCAACGAAAGCTACGATTTTATAGTAGGCTTCCCGCTCGTAGGCCTCCATCTGAACAGGCTTTGTTTTATATTTGTCAACTCCCTTCTTAAAATGTTCCTCCGTCCAGTACAGAGGAAACTTTGGCTCCAGCACCTCCTCGGAACGGCCGTCGACCTCGCGGGTGACTTTCCGGTACAATGAATATATCGCCTCGAGGGTGACCGGCTTCACGTAGAAATAGAGGAACTTGAAATCCCGGATGGAATCTAAGTAAGTGTGGAACAGTGCCTTGCTCTGCTTGAAGGACACCCAGCCGTGTCGACCTCCGGCCGACGACCATTGGAGGTGGAATATGTGGAAGAAAAGGCGAACGGTCGGCACGATCTCCAAATATTTGCATACGAGCTCGAAGGCCAGGATGAAGGCTAGCGAGTTCGGATGAATCTGTGAAGGGGCCAACTTTAACCAGTCAAAGATCCCCTCCTGTAAATCCGTGAAAGGCAGCCTCCACCCCGCCTTCTCGAACATAAACTCGTATAAGGGGACTCGCATTCCCCGGTAAGGGGAGCATATCCGGTGATGCTCCTCAGGACGAAAAACCTTCCAGGATTGGCCACTTCCGATTAGTCGGTGCTCGACGGTGCAAAAAGCGTCGTCCACATCTGGGTACACGAAGATGAACGACATCTCCAGGGCTTCGTTACAGACCCAATCCTCGAGCGGCCTCTCTTGCGCAAAGGCCATGTGAGCCATGGGGGAGTCGGGCTGGTCGTCGTCGTTTTCCTCGAAATATCCTAAGGCCACCTCCGCAGCCAAATAGTCCATTTACCTGAAAAGCAGAAGGAAACGGTGAATTCGATTGGTCGTATCAAATTCACCCCTCCACCGCTGTTCAAGCGAACGGGCGAGGAAGGGGCAAGGCTTTCTCAACTCCCCGACGCGATCGGCCGAGGATCAACTTGCCCACCGGGGAACTCATCGTCTCCCCGGAAGGTTCTGCCCCGTGTCCCTGCGGCACTAACAAATATATTGATTATTAAGGACCCCGAGACATTCAACGGGTCCCCGACGTGTTCGTCCCTGATCCCCGAGATATTCATCAAAAGTGAGCAAAGTTCTTCGCACTCTCTCCCTCCACAACTAAAGATTCCCGCCGTATTCGCCAGGAATCCCTTCGTTTCTCATGGGAATATCATCAATTCACCAAGGAAACGTCCTACACTAGTTAAAATTGAAGAAAAACGCAAAATAAAGGTCCGGTTTGAAGCAAATACCTGGTAAACGGCGGTGTAGGGTTCCGGCACGGAGTTTTCCGGCAATGGTACGGCGGCAAACGGCTGTCGTAGCGGAGGAAAGGCTTCCGGCAGAGAGTGCCCGACGATTGACGGCAGCGAGCTACGACGGAAGAGGTTAGAGAGAGAAGGATAAGGATTCTTGAGAGAGAAGCGAAAAAGTGAAAAATGAGCGAGGGGAGCGGCTTTTATAAGCGGTTCTCGCGAGACTCGAGGGGCATAGGGCACTCGAGTGCGCTACCCTAGCCAGCCGCCCTAGCCTCCCTAGGTAATAATGGCAGGCGACACGTGGCACACATGCAGCCGCCCATCTCCCCACGCGTGTCGTTTCGGTTTTCCCCAACGCTTCGAATCCGAAACCCTTCATCTCCCCGACCTTACGACCAGACACATTTGTCCGACGCCCGACGCTCATCCGGCCGAAGGAATTTCGTACATGAGAACGACCTCCTCGGTTCCTCTCTTGGCGTATCCTCGACATGCCAATAACCCTTAAGTCATTACTCTGCCACCCCAGAGCAACGACTTGGGGGGCTCCTGTTCTGGACTGGGCCGAAGCTGCCCAACAGTCGAGCAGGCCCAACCCATACAACATGGGGAGGCCCAATAAGACCCCTCCACGGGGCACTTGACTACTGCGAGCATACCACCGGTTCCCCCGGGCACTTTGCAGTGTCGGGTACTTGGCCAGCAGGGCAGGAGAACCTCGCCCCCGGCGGAGAGGTACTTCCTCGACATACCAGTTTCTCCCCCGAGGATGACACATATCACTCCTCGACAGACATAGGTCCTCCCCGCGAGGCCATGTCCGTCATACGGCTTGACGGGTCCTCGACACAGAAGGCTCCTCCCCAGCGAGGAGTGTCTAACGGTCCGTACCACGTAGACACGTTCCAAGTAACCACTCCACTCCCGAAGGACTCGGTCTGCCCTAGTCCCGAAAATCTAGGAGCGGTTACCCTAGGGCGAAGACCACGCACTGGTCTTCACTACGTCACGTAAGCCCTGGCAGTTACTTGGATTGGGCCTGACAATCCAACCCAATGCAAGTAACCGTTGGCCCCGCGCTGGGGGCTCTCTATAAATACCCTCTCACTTGAGAGGGTCAGGTTAAGTCACTTTTCTCACTCTTCTTGTATTTGCTGTTACTCTGTGCACTCCCTAACTTGAGCGTCGGAGTACCTTGTAGGTACCCCCCCCCCCCCCCCCGGCGTCCTTCAACCTCACCGGAGCCGGAGCTCAACGGACGTCGTTGGCTACCAGTAACTGTCTGATCCAGGTACGATAAACACTATTAATAAAAAAATTGAATCAATAGTAAAGTTGTTCCCGTATATAAAAATATTTGAATCAAAAGTAAAGTTGTGCTCGTTTATAACAATAATTTTTTTCGTATAGAAAAATATTTGAATTAACAATGTATTTTTCCCGTATATAAAATATTTTAATCAACAATATATTTTTTTCCCGTATATAAATATTAATTTTTTTTTCACACTATTAATAAAAAAAATTGAATCAATAGTAAAGTTGTTCCCGTATATAAAATATTTGAATCAAAAGTAAAGTTGTGCTCATTTATAACAATAATTTTTTTTGTATAGAAAAATATTTGAATTAACAATGTATCTTTTTCCGTATATAAAATATTTTAATCAATAATATATGTTTTTCCCGTATATAAATATTAATTTTGTTTAGACACTATTTATAAAAAAAATTGGATCAATAGTAAAGTTGTTCCCGTATATAAAATATTTGAATCAAAAGTAAAGTTGTGCCCGTTTATAACAATATTTTTTCTCGTATATAAAATATTTGAATTAACAATGTATTTTTCCCGTATATAAAATATTTTAATCAACAATATATTTGATAGGCTGGTCAAAAACTCTTTTGGTGAAAACTTGGATTAAGAGAATTTCTCCTTCTAATATTCGAATTTTGTAAAGTGCTAACAATTTTTTTTTAACAAATTAAATTATGTGAAATTATGTGAAATTAGATAGAATCATATGATATTTTTTTTAACAAATTATTCAGAATTAAGAATTAAACATAATTAAAATTAACTTTACTTTTGAATTGGATAATTTTTTTTTTCAAAACGTTCCAAACTACACTATATTTATTGCTCCCCTTGATATTCTGAACAAGATCCCCGCCACTAATAAAAGTTGAATGTATATAGCAATATTTTTATTTGTATTCTTAAAGTATGATATTCTGAGTTGAGCTTTCTTGAAAAAATATTAATTTTTTTAATTTTAAAATTTATAGAATTAAATTTCATTTACAAATTAAAAAAAAAACTACGAGTTTCATTTTAATTAAAAAATTAAAACAATTTCTGATTTTTTATTTTAATAAAAAAAACATAGAACAATTTCTAATATATAGCTTAATAATTGTAGTGTTAATTTGATTAAAAAAAGGTGTAGAAGCAATAGATTTCTTGTCGATAGGACATTGTAGAAACCGTTGCTTAGTTATAGATCCAATTAGTCGTTTTCTTTCCCATACAGGTTTCACTAAGGGCTCGCTTCTTCCATTTTCAAGCTCAACAGTTGCTTTGAATAATTGAGATGCACCAGCTCCATCACAAATTGCATGTGACATTCCCATTCCAATCGTGAAACCACCACAAAGAAATTTTGTAACCATTAACACTAAAGGGTAAGTTTTATCTTGAGGAGAAGAAAGATCAAGGACCAAATGTTTTGCAATTTCTATGTCATTATTGTCTAGGTAACGAATAGAAGAAATAGTGGAGTTAGCATTTGCTTCCAAGAAAGGAACACAAAACTCTTTACTGTTGGCATTGCAATCAACTCTAAGTTTTCCATCATATGCATGTTTCACTAGTCTACCTGCAATATATGAAAAAAAACTAGTAGGATACCTGTGCATTCGTACAGGTATTGGTATGTTACGCGCATTTTTTTCAAAATATAATAAAAATGATATTAAAAAAATTAAGGTGTTTAACCAAAAAGATACTATTTTTAAAACATATAAGAAATTAGTGTCAATAATTCATTTCATATATAAAATTATTTGAATCAACAATATATTATATTTTATATAAATATTATTGTTGTTTTGACGTTATTTAAAAAAAATATTAGAATCTATATTATAACAATGATATTTTTCCCGTATATATAAATAAATTAATCAACAACGAACTTGATTCCGTATAAATAAATTAATCAACAACGAACTGGAGCCCGTAACTAAATATTATTTTATTAAATGACATAAAAAATATTTTTGTCCGTAAAAAATTTGAATCAAAAATGTATTTTTGCCCGTAATTAATGAATAACGAACATGATACCGTATATAAATATTAAGTTTGTTTTGACATTAGATATATATTTGAATTTGTATAAAAAAAATTTGAATCAAGAATGTATTTTTGCCCGTATCTCAAAATTAGATTTATATTTCATAATTAAGAATTAAACATAATTAAAATTAACTTTACTTTTGAATTGGATAATTTTTTTTTTCAAAACGTTCCAAACTACACTATATTTATTGCTCCCCTTGATATTCTGAACAAGATCCCCGCCACTAATAAAAGTTGAATGTATATAGCAATATTTTATTTGTATTCTTAAAGTATGATATTTTGAGTTGAGCTTTCTTGAAATAATATTAATTTTTATAATTTTAAAATTTATAGAATTAAATTTCCTTTACAAATTTAAAAAAAAAACTACGAGTTTCATTTTAATTAAAAAATTAAACCAATTTCTGATTTTTTATTTTAATAAAAAAAAACATAGAACTAACTTATGATTTTTTTTCAAATTAATCTTTAATATTAATCTCAAATTTATTCATCGTAAAGATAATTATTAACACATACATTTAATCTACATTTACCAAAAAACATCGGATTAAAAGCCATTATATTACAAAGGGCCTTAATTATATAAGGTGGATTATTACACAATTAGAATTTAATCTAATTTATCCTTATAAAATTGGTTTTGTAAGAATGAATTACGTCAAACTCTAATACGGTATCATATTAGAATTTAGCCTAATTCATCATTTCAAAATCGATTTTTTAAGAATTAATTAGGTCAAACTCTAATCAACATATGATTCAAAATTTATCACACTTAAATCGTAATTAAATAAAATCTTATAAAATATTTGTCAATGTCAAATCATAATAAAATAGGATATTTGTTTGTTTTGTCGTGGTTAAACTATGTTTAACGTATATAGGACTCTAAAAATTTGAGACAAGTCTCTAATTACAATATGCATCTTTGTTAACAACAAAATTACCACTATTATTGTTGAAGAAACAAAGCATACCTGCAAGAGGATAATAATAACACAAAGTTTTTTAGAGTGCTTCTTTCAATACATGAGAAGGGTTTTAGATTAATTATTTGACCATTTCTTAATACACCACCCAAGTTTCTTATACACCACGTGAAATTTCGTTTTTTCCCCCTGATTCCGGATGTGCACATCCGGACGCACTGTTTTTTTTAAAAACGCTGATGTGTTCCGAATGTGCACATTCGGAAACATAGTATAGCTTTATTTTTTTAAATTCCGGAACTGCAGATCCGGAAAATAACATAACTTTATTTTTTTTTAAATTGGTTTTGTCGGTTGGTCACATACGTTAATATATCATCGCAAGTTAATATACATTCGAATGAGAGGAGCGAGAAGGGATTAGGTTTCCCGCCCATAGAAAACTTTGTTCTTCGTATCACTTCAATAAAAAACTTTGTTCTTCGTATCTCTCCAATAGAAAACAGTGTTCTTTGTATCTCTCCAATAGAAAACTTTGTTCTTCGTATCTCTTCAATAGAAAACTTTGTTGATCCTTTCTCTCCAGTGTAACCACTGCTCCTATTATCTTTCTTTGTTGATCGTCCAACACTACAGATGGACTCAATATATTTCGAAGATAAACCTTTTTCGTTATTGAAAATAAGTAATGTGGCTGGTGCACTAGTAGCAGTAATGTCATCAGAAGTTATAACAAACTCTAGGGTTGGAGTCTCTCCGTCAATATAATGGTTGTCTTCGGCATTCTGATAAAGTTAGGACTCAATATATTTCGGAGATAAACCCTTTTCGTTATTGAAAATAAGTAATGTGGCTGGTGCACCAGTAGCAGTAATGTCATCAGAAGTTATAACAAACTCTAGGGTTGGAGTCTCTCCGTCAATATAATGGTTGTCTTCGGCATTCTGATAAAGTTAACAACAGATTTACGGTCATGAATATAAACAACTATCATTTAACATCATGAGTGCATCATGAAAGGTTAAATGTACTTGAATAAGCTCCATGAGAAAATGAACATCTTTAGAATAAAGTTCACCGGAGAGATTCTTGATAGCATGATAAAGATCTTGAGTCAATGGATTAGGTTTCCCGCCAATAGAAAACTTTGTTCTTTGTATCTCCTATTACCACTTGCAGAACCAGAATCAGAATTTTCTACTTCACTTATGTAGTATCGAGCGCGGAAAGCTAGCAAGTGTACATAATAAGCAGGAGGAACTGTATCATTAATATACAAGTTATAATATATACATATACGCCAACAGACATCAGCAAGTGTGTATAATAAGCTAGCAAGTGGGCATAATAAGCTTAATAAACAAGTTATAATATATACATATACATCAATATACATCAGTATGTATCATTTAGAAAAAACCAACGCGAACCTGTAAAATATAATCCTTTTAGGCTTAAACCCAGTTGATTTATAGAAAGCCACATGTCACTCCCTGAATTATCCTATCATGAGGAATACACAAATCTAACAAAATTATCTTATCATTCCAGCGGGCCGATTTCCCTTCTAAGGATCCACTGTTATTTTAAAGAGATCTTGAATTATCTCCTCGCAATGAACCCGAGCAGAAATAATTCCTCTGTATCTTGTGACCCAAAGTCAGTCCATTCGTTCTGCAAGTGGTAATAGGAGTACCACCAACTTTGTGTCGACTCTGGTAATAAAAGTAACGTTTTACTGTTGATCGTTATTCTTTTAAAATACATATTATTATTATTTCTTAAAATAAATATACCTTTGATTATTCCTCTTCAATGATGCTGCTTGTGTGATGGTAAGAAGAGGAATAACGTATTTATAATGATTTCTCTGATTCTTCATCTTCTCTCTACATTGAAAATCTAATTGTTTTAGTTGAAAGTCATTATTATTTCTTTAATTCAAAAACCATTGTTGATTCTTCATCTTCCTCATTCATTTTTTTATTATATTCTTATTTAAGATGGGGCATTGGAAATCAAAATATTAAATAAACTAATATAGGCCCTAATGCTATTTACATAAGAAGTAGTAATGTGTGTTTAAGGAATAATGGCCCCTAAGATGACACACCATGATGTTCCTATAAATTTTTGTTAACATTAAATAATGATGATATAAAAATATTCATTGACGATGCATGTACATGGTTATGATGACAAAATTTAGATTAGAAGTTTTAGTACACAAACATCAAGCTGGACCAGATTACGAATAAATTAAGTTTGAAGTAGAAGAAAATAAAAGTGACATGCTTATTTCCCGAACGGCTACCCAAAAAAGATGCACGGTCTGCTTTGATGTCATTGTTCCATTCAATCCCTGAATAGCTTCCTCGGCATTCTTTTTGTTACAGAAACAACTTGAAGGCATTAAAACATAGCGTATATGGCAAGCAAGGCATAAATAACACACTACTGATGATATAGGCAATACAACAAGTGTACACTGAACACCAACTTGAACATCATGCCTACCAGATTTCTTGCAAAACTTTGCAGAACCTTGTTCTATATACCTGTAACATCCATAAGAGAAATCAAAATTCTATCTATGATAACCAACAAATGTCATATCATAGCCAATGAAATCAGATTACCATGGTATGCATTATGAATTTGTAACTTATACCAAAATACAACCCATCAGACAATCATAACCTAAAGCATATGAAACATGTACTCTCATACTGATTTGAGCATATACAACATAAACAAAGAAAAAAAGAATGAAGATGTTGAAGAATGCCGTACTTCGAAGCCGAGAAATCAAATGAAGGAAGAGGGTGAATATTTGAGCATATAAAACATAAACCAAGATAAAAGGAATGAAGATGTTGAATAGAACCGTACTGAGAAAGATGAAGATTTGAGATTCAAATGAACTGATACGAAGAAAGTAAAAATTACGCCACTGCTGTCGTCTCTGGCTCGCTTGTTCGCCTAGGGCGTCTTATGAAATAAATACAGATTAAGTTTTGTTTTTAATTTATCAGTAAACCCTTAAATCTCGGTTGTGTAACACATCCGTAGTGGAAATGTAAGTCCTCTAACAACAGTTGACTTTCTTCATCGTTGTAAAATCATTTACAATTTATTTTTTAAATAATGGACTTAAGTGACACAAGCGTATAACAGCGGTTGGTTAAACTAACCGTTGTAAAATCATTTACATTTTATTTTTTAAATAATGGACTTAAGTGACACAAGAGTATAACAACGGTTGTTTAAACTAACAGTTGTAAAATAATTAACATTTTATTTTTTAAATAAAGGACTTAAGTGACACATTCTTAATGTACTCTAAAAAATGGAAAAAATGAAGTTGTTGAGAATCGAAGCGTGTCACACATCATTTATTACTACGGTTTTTATAGACAACCATCATTAAATCATTGTTTATAAATCCAGCTACTCACTAGGCGCGAAAATTTTAATATATTACAACGGTGTATATTTATTCCGTTGTAAACCTGACGTTGTTGTTAGTACGTTTTGTAGTAGTGTTATATATATATATATATATATATATATATATATATATATATATGGTTTTTTGGAAATATAAATTAAAGTGACGTCAATTTATTAATGGTGTGAATATACATATGGCCGAAACGTTTGACCTGTTTGAAGGTGTGAGAAAACACAAGAAATGGGGGTTTGAATTGATTTTAAAAAATGAAAGCTTTTTGTGGAACTCAAACAAAGATCACAAAGATACTAACAAGAGAGAAAGACATACGATATATTCTGGTTCACTTGAAAACTATCAAGCTAATCCAGTCCACCCGCCAAGGTGATTTCGCCTTACACACTAGGACTTAATTCACTATAATCAACTAATTACACTGCACTAGCAACTGCTGGTGACTAACAAGCACAAGACTAACTATCTCTTCTTAAGGATTATGACCTAACTGGTCCCTTAAGGACTACAAACAACTGTTTGAACAAAATTAATGTTTACAATGAATTGCTTCTACACAAGCAGATATAAACACTATGAATAGCTTAAATAACTTAAAGAAAATTTATATAGTATGAATAGTGTTTATTGCATTGTATTGTGGTGCTTCACCATTCTTGGTTCATTCACGCGCATTCTTTCATTTTCTTCAAGTGATCAAGTCCTTATATAGCTAGTAAGAGATCCGTTGGAGCGCATATCAGGAATATCCTTGAGAGAGTTGGTGACTTGAAATAATGTCGTTACGCAGGGATGAAAATCGTACACAAAAGTTGTCATTTATACAACCAAATTAGGATAGTGGAATGGTAGTGGAAAGGAACATGTTTGATAAGTACTATGTATTATTTTCCCTCGCAAACGTTTGATCTTATCTTCTGTACATTAGAGGCTTCTGAGTCTTTAGAACTTGTTCACCAGAACCTTGTCTTCAGAGTCTTTAGCGCTCAGTCTTCAGAATCCTTGGTCTTCAGAAAGTTAAGTCTTCAGAACGTTGTTCAGCAGAACCTTGTCTTCAGAGTCTTCAGCACTTAGTCTTTAGAAACTCAAGTCTTCGAAGTCCTTAGAACTTTGTTTAGCAGATCCTTGTCTTCAGAATGTTCAGCACTTAGTCTATAGAAGATAATGACTTCAGAAGCTTGAAAGCCTTCAGAAGTAAATCATCAGAGTCATGCTCAGAGGCAGAATCCAAGAGAGCATTGCAACAACAACATATTGTCTTCTTAGAATCTTTCTGAATGTGAGTAGATCAGAAGCAGACTTGCTTCTTTGGTCTAGAAGCGACTTTTAGTCAAATCAGAGTTACATTGCACATGGTTTCTATCAGAAGTAGAGCTTTCTCTATCAGAGTCAGAGCCTGCTTGTTAATCCTTCAGAAAAACAAATGTTAGAGTACCAAAATTGTTCTCACACAAATACTACTTTGTTATTATCAAAACTTAGAGATATCCGGCAGAACTAAATCTTGTTCTAACAATCCCCCTTTTTGATAATGACAAAATAATGTATTTTGATGAAACAATTTTGTATGAAGATAATTAATAGGAAATGATAGACATAAGTTTAGAATTAACTTCCCTTTATCAAGCTCCCCCTGAATCTAAGACTTAAAAAAATCTTATCAAATTTGGGATACCAGAGCCTGATTATAAAGATCTTATCTGATCCAGAATAACAGAGCCTTATTATAGTGGCAATGGAGTCGGATTATATAACAGAGCCTGATTGGTTAAATCAGAGCCTGGTTGCCAAAATATTTATATTGTTCCTGAAAAACATTATAAGAAAAATTGTGTGTATTTAAAATGTTAAAATGTCAGAACTACGATTTAGAGACAAGATATATTTATCAAAATAATTTTCCATTAATATTCCCCCTTTTTGTCATAATCAAAAAGGTAATCAGAACAAAATAATATTAACACAAAAAGACAAAGAAAACTAAGGGGTAGCCTAGAAAGGTGTCTAAGGTTGAGGATGAGGAGAGAGCCTCTGAAGGATCTGAGCAAGTTCATTCTGAATGCTAGAAGTGACTTCATCTTGCTTGTATATTCTTGTTCTGAATAACTCTTGCTCCTTTTGAATGCTTTCCAAAGTCTTTAGTACTGGATCAGAAGTAGAGTTTTTAGCAGCTCTTAGAGCATCTTCTTGATTCTTCAGTTCAGCTTCCTTCGCAGATAAATCTTGAGCTTCCATAGCTTGCCTTTCAGCTTCTCTATCCATAGCTTCCTTAGCCAACCTTTCAGCAGCTAGCTTTGCTTCAGCTTCCCTCGTAGCTTCCAATTTATTTTCATCTTGCTGAACAAAATATTCTTTTGTCTGAACGAAGAGATGTTTGATCTTCTGAAACTCCACTGACATCCATCTATTGAATCTATTCTAGGGAGCACCAAAAGCAGAAGGGTATTCACTAGAACTCGATTCATCAGAAAGTGTCTTGAATCTCCTAACTATATTGTCTTTAAAAATAGAAATAACTTCATCTAGGTTAGGAGGGGGAAAATCATAAAGTTGATTCTCAGGGAATGGTTGGGTTTCTTCATCAGAATCATCCAAATTGGTGTTATCATTATTTTCAGGAATTGATTTTGGTGAAGAAGGTATGGTTTCTGCGTTTATTTGTGGAGAGGTTAATGGTGTGGGTGATTGAGAGTTGGTTGTTTTATTAATTTCTGTAGGAGGTTCTTCAGAAATGGATTTAGTGATTAATGGTAGAGAGATGGTGGGAGTTGGTTGTAAAGATATGACAAGGGTTGGTTGCATAGATATGGTGGAAGTAGGTTGATTAGACGAGGTTTGAATTATCTGAGGTGCAGAGGATGGGATTATTTGATTTGGTGGTTCAGAAATAGGTATGGGTGAGGTGGTAACGATGGTTGAAAATAGTGGTGGTGATGTTGAAAATATTGGTGGTTGTAAAGTAGATGAAGATATATTTCTGTTAGTAATAACAGATGTAGTTACAGAAGAAGATTCAGAGGACTTACTTAGTTCCCCAGCAGGAGAAGCATATGTAGTTGCCATATTCATCTTCTTGGTTGATGGTCCTTCACCATCATCATTTTTCTTTTTCTTACCTTTCCCTTTTAAAGTAAAATATCTAGAAGAGTATCTGGAAGATTACCCATGTCAATCCACACATCGAGTGCTTCATCTTTGCATCCGACAAGGTAGTGTGTAAGGGATATGACTTCCCTTTTTGGTAGAACCAATTCTTGAGTTTATTATTGAGTCTCTCAAAAAACTGAACAGGATAAATGGGAGATGTATCTTTTTTCCTTTCATCAGGAAGTATAGAACATACTTCTGAGACAAATTGATGTAATTAGAAGAATGAGTAGGATGACGGTGGTAAATACTTCCCAACATGATTATGAACCAAACTCTTAGGGAATCTTTTAAGAACGATGAAAAAGGATCCTTCTTAGAATCTAAAACAGTTCCTTCTTTGAAGATAGATGCGGTGATTTTTAGCTTCCCTTTGCTTATCTACTTGAACATTGTAGATTCTTAGCCCTTTTCAATCATGGGAGATTAAATCACAGATAGTCTTTTCTGTGATGATGATGCGTCTTCCAAACACAGAGGATATGATGACGTTCCTGCTTATAGTTGCATGAATCCAAAAATCTTTAACCAAGATAGGAAAGATGGATCCTTGAAATCTTTTAAAGAAACCATTCCAGCCTTGGAAATCAAGTGTTTGAGTAAGATCACACCCATTATCCTTTAGATTCTTGAAATCCACCATGGTTTCACAAAGAACGTGAAGATCAACTACCGGTGTGTCGAGAGTGATAGAAGATTTATCTGGAATAGTGAAATGATTTCCTAGTAGTTGAGATTGAGAGAGATGTCAAGATGATTCAACCATTGATGAAGATAATGGAGTTTACGGAGCACAAAGAGTTTTAGGGTTTCTAAGAAAAAGTGTGGGAACTGAAATGTAGCGTAGTGTGTGATGGTGAGAGAGTGAGTATTTATAGAAAAAAATTGATGATTATGAAAAGGTGGGAGTAATAGGGAATGATTACTTGAAACGTAGTTTCACGAAATCACACGCTCGAGGTGTCTCTTCAACAGTAAGATATGATTTGATTTTGGACAGGTGTCACAAAATAATCATAGCCGTTTGTTTAAGAGAACACGTTTGATATTCCCAAAGTCAAGAATACCAAGAGGTATCTGACTGGACAAGTTTCTGATCAAGACATCTTCTAACATGTAGAAATATCATTAATTAGAAAGACATTAAAAAATAAAAAACAATCTGCTTAGCGTTAGAATCTTATTTCAGAAATTCTGGTGACTTGACACATAAAAAATTTCATCTACTCATTCTGGACACAGTTTTATAAATATATTTTCCAGAATGAATACGAATCTATCCTCAGCAAAGAGTTTTGTGAAAATATCAGCCCACTGGTGGTCTGTATCCACAAATTTTAAGTGAAAAATACTCTTCTGAACATAGTCATGTAAAAAGTGATGTTTTATTTCAATATGTTTAGCCCTAGAATGTAAAATAGGATTCTTTGATAAACAAATAGCAGAAGTATTATCACAGAAGATATGAATGTTACTCTCGTGTATCTTGAAATCATCTAGTTAATTCTTCATCCAGAGTATCTGAGTACTGCACAGTAACGCTGAGATATATTCTGCTTTTACAGTTGAAAGTCAATGGTTGATTTTCTTTTGCTTGCCCGAGAGATGAAGTTGTTACCCAGAAACTAACAGTTTCTAGAAGTACTTTTCCTTTCTAATCTATCTCCAGTATAATCTGCATCACAATAACCAGAAATCTTGTACTCTGATGTTTTCTTATACATCAAGCAAAGGTTAGTTGTTCCTTTTAGATACCTTAGGATTCTCTTAACAACTGTTAAGTGAGTTTCCCTTGGATCTGATTGGAAACGAGCACAAAGACATACACTGAACAGAATATCTGGACGAGAAGCAGTCAAATACAGAAGAGAGCCTAGCATACCATGATAGAGCTTCTGACAAACCTTTTTACTTACTTCTTCTTTCTCCAGAATGCATGTCGATGCATAGGAGTCTTTGCAGGTTTACTTTCTGACATATTAAACTTCTTCAGAAGTTCTCTTGCATACTTGCTCTGATGAATGTACGTTCCTTCTGAACGTTGATAGATTTGAATTCCCAGAAAGAATCTGAGTTCTCCCATCAGACTCATTTCAAATTCAGGATGCATTAACTTAGAAAATTCCTTGCACAAGGAAGTATTAGCAGAACCAAATATAATATCATCAACGTAAACTTGCACAACCAGAATGTCATTCTTAAAGGTTTTGCAAAAGAGTGTTGTATCCAATTTTCCTCTGGTAAAGTCATTTTCCAAAAGAAAGTTATTTAGCCTTTCATACCAAGCTCTGGGAGCCTATTTCAGACCATATAATGATTTTTTAAGTTTGAAAACGAAATCTGGGTTTTTAGAACTTTCAAAACTAGGAGGTTGGTGCACATACACTTCTTTAGAAATATACCCATTTATGAATGCACTCTTTACATCCATTTGATATAAAGTGATGTCATGATTTACAGCAAAGGAAATTAAAAGACGAATAGATTCTAACCTGGTAACTGGTGCAAAGGTTTCTGTATAGTATATCCCTTCTTGTTGACTATAACCTTGTGCTACCAGTCGTGCTTTGTTTCTTACGACCTCACCTTTCTCATATAACTTGTTTCTGAATACCCACTTTGTTCCAATGACGTGGAGATCTTTTGGTTTCTGAATAAGATCCCAAACATCGTTTCTGGTGAATTGATTAAGCTCTTCTTGCATGGCCAGAATCCACTCATTCTCCATAAGAGCTTCATCACTTAATGTTGGCTCTATCAGAGACACCAAACCCATAATAGTTTCTTCAGAAGGTTTGAATGATGAACGAGTTCTTACTGGATCAACTTTGTCTCCCATAATCAATTCTTCAGAATGAGAAGCCTTTAGTCTATTCTTCTTCTGATGGGATGGACTATTCGTTGTTTCTGGTAAGGTTGTATCTGATTCTGTAGTTTCGGCATCTTTGTATCCTTATTTAGAATCTTCCTCCTTGGATTCTGATAAAGTTATCTTCAAATCTGCAAACTTTTCAACTAGCTTTGACTTTTCAGGGTCAAGCTTATCATCAAATTTGACATGAATTGATTCCTCAACAATTCGTGTTTCTGTGTTATAGATTATATGGCCTTTCGAGCTTTCAGAGTATCCTAACAATAAACACTTTTGATCTTTGGAGTCAAACTTGCCAAGATTCTCTTTAGTGTTCAACATAAAACAAATACATCCAAAAGGATGAAAATAAGAGATGTTGGGTTTTCTATTCTTCCATAATTCATAGGGAGTCTTACCTAGAATACGTCTGATAAAAATCATGTTCTGAATATAACATGTTGTATTTACTGCCTCTGCCCAGAAGTGCTTAGCCATGTTAGTTTCATGGATCATGGTACAAGCCATTTCTTGCAAAGTCCTATTCTTCCTTTCCACTACTCCATTCTGTTATGGAGTTCTGGGACAGGAGAAATCATGGGAAATGCCATGGGAATCAAAAAGATTCTCAAAGTATCTGTTCTCAAATTCTCCACCATGATAACTTATGACTCTGAATATTTTGCAATCATTCTCTATTTGCACTTGTGAGCAAAAGTTAGAGAACACAGAATGTGACTCATCCTTGTGTTTCAAGAATTTTACCCATGTCCAACGACTATAATCATCAACGATAACTAATCCATACTTCTTTCCAATGATGGAAGTCGTTTTCACTGGTCCAAACAAATCAATGTGTAGAAGTTCTAACGGTCTAGAGGTGGACAAAACATTTTTTTTTCTTTGAAGGAAGTTTTAAATAACTTTCCTTTTTGATATGCTTCACAAAGAGCGTCTAAAGAATACTTCAGATTTAGTAAGCCTCTGACAAGTTCAAGCTTATTTAGCTTAGAAATCCTCCTCATGCTAACATGGCCCAAAAGTCAATGCCATAACCATTGCTCCTCATTAACATGCATTAAGCATTTGACATTCTGTTCATAGAGATCAAAAAGTTTAATCTTGTAAATGTTGTTTTTCCTCTTCCCGATAAAAAGGATTGAGCTATCTTTTTGACTGACAGCCTTACATGACTTTTGATTAAAAATGATATCATAATCATTGTCACTAAGTTGACTAATTGACAATAAGTTATGCATCAAACCATCGACCAGATGAACATCAGTAATAGAAGGAAGCTTACCTTTACCAACAATTCTAGGGCCAATGATTTTTCCCGTATGGTTTCTTCCGAAGCCAACGAAGCCTCCAGGCTTAAGTTCCATACTTTGGAACATATGCCTTCTTCCCATCATGTGTCGCGAGAAACTACTGTCCAGGTACCATGATTGGTGTTTCAACTGAGCTACTAAGGATATCTTCAACATAGATTATCTTATCCTTAGGTACCCACTTTCTGGGGTCCTCTTTTGTTAGTTTTCCCATAGTGTTTAACAACCTTGGGTTTATGTACAACAGGATAATCAAATGGAATTTGTGCATGATATTTAGGTTTAGAAATAGATTTCTGTGTCGGTGGGGGTTTCTGTGCAACTCAGAACAATCAAGCTCAGTGCCAGAAGGCACAAAATGGTCATAGAGAGGTTTTGGTTTTACAGGCTGACTTTCGTCAATTTTAAATGTTTCTGTACACTCCAAACCTTTCTTTCCATTTCTGCTAACTCCATAGATCATGGAAACTATTTTGCTTCTATCTATGCTTTTAGCCAGAAAGTACTAGAATGCTCTATCATACTTGTTGACACAATTATTGTCAGAGACATTGGAGACTAATTCTTCTTCTAGTTTGGAAATTTTGCTTTTCAAATCACAATTACTATTTTTTAAAGAAAAATTATTTTCATTTAGAGAATAATTATTCTGCTCAAGCTTATCTCTAGCTTCAGAAGTAATTACATGGGATTTTTTAAGATCCTTGTATTTACTTTGAAGAGTTTGATATTTTTCCAGCATTTCTGAAATACGCGACTCTAATTCACAACGAGAGAGTTTAGATAATACCTCTGAGTCTGAGTCTGAGTCTGATTCTGATTTTGATAGCATTTTGTCTTCTGGTTCTCCATAGACTTTAGCGTCAATTGTTGTTGCCACTAGCGCAACATTTTCCTGTTCTTCATCATAATCTTCTTCTTCAGAATCAGAGTCATCCCAAGTTGCCATGAGTCCCTTCTTGGCTTTGGAGAAGTTCTTCTTAGACTTTTTTTCTTTCTTAAGCTTTGGACACTCGTTCTTGTAATGATCTGGCTCATTACACTCATAGCAGATGACTTCTTTTCCAGAACTCTGCTTCTTTTGTCCAGATGATGAGTCAGCACGACCTTTGTTCCTTCTTGATCCTCTGAAATTTCCTTGCCTATGTTTCTAGAGTTTGTTGATCCTTCTGGGGATAAGTGATAGCTCATCTTCTGAATCTTCCTCTGAATCTTCTGATTCTTCCTCAGCTTGATAAGCCTTTTCCTTTTCAGGTTTAGGCTTAAGAGCAATAGATTTACTCTTCTTCTGCGGCTCATCTTTCTACAGCTCTATCTCATGACTTCTTAAAGAACTAACAAGTTCTTCAAGAGTTGTACTGTTCAGATCCTTAGATAGCTTTAGAGCAGTTACCATAGGTCTCCATTTCTTGGGAAGGCTTCTGATGATCTTTTTGACATGATCATCAGTTGAGTATCCTTTGTCCAGAACTTTGAGTCCCGCGACTAACATTTGAAATCTTGAAAACATAGTCTCAACTGTTTCATCATCCTCCATTCTGAATGCCTCATATTTCTGGATTAGGGCAAGCGCCTTTGTCTCCTTAACATGAGAATTTTCTTCATGAGTCATTCTTAGAGAATCAATAATGGATTTGGAAATATCTCTGTTTGTTATCTTCTCATAATCAGTATAAGAGATAGCATTTAGCAGTATAGTTCTTGGCTTGTGATAATTTTTGTAATCTTTCTTTTGTTGGTTGGTCATAGCACTTATAGACACTTTTACTCCTATAGCATCAACTGGGTGAGTGTAGCCATCAACTACAAGATCCCAGAGATCTACGTAGTAACCAAGAAAGAAACTTTCAATCCTATCTTTCCAGTAGTTAAACTTTTCACCATTAAAGACTGGTGGTTTGGCACTGTAATGATCTTTCTCTTCTTGAATAGGATTAGAATTAGCTGCAGCCATGATATCTCACACAAATACTGGATCAGTACTAAACACGGTGAAATGTTGATAAATTTTTTATCACAAACAGAACCGGAGCTCTGATGCCAATTGAAGGTGTGAGAAAACACAAGAAAGGGAGGTTTGAATTGAGTTTTCAAAAATGAAAGCTTTTTGTGAAACTCAAACAAAGATCACAAAGATACTAACAAGAAAGAAAGATACATGATATATCCTGGTTCACTAGAAAACTATCAAGCTAATTCAATCCACCCGCCAAGGTGATTTCGCCTTATACACAAGGACTTAATCTACTATAATCAACTGATTACACTACACTAGCAACTGCAGGTGACTAACAAGCACAAGACTAACTGTATCTTCTTAAGGATTCTGGCCTAACTGGTCCCTTAAGGAATACAAACAACTATTTGAACAAAATTAATGTTTACAATGAACTGCTTCTACACAAGCAGATATAAACACTATGAATAGCTCAAATAACTTAAACAAAATTTATACAGTATGAATAATGTTTCTTGCGTTGTAGTGTGGTGCTTCACTGTTCTTGGTTCATTCACGTGCATTCTCTCATTTTCTGCAAGTGATCAAGTCCTTATATAGCCAGTAAGAGATATGTTGGAGGGCAGATCAGGAATATCCTTGAGAGAGAGCTGGCGACTTGAAATAATGTTGTTACGCAGAGATGACAATCATACACAAAAGTTGTCCTTTGTACCACCAAATTAGGGTAGTAGAATGGTAGTGGAAAGGAACGTGTTTGATACGTATTATGTACTATTTTCCCTCGCAAACGTTTGATCTTATCTTCTGTACATCAGAGGCTTCTGAATAGAGATGATTGAAGAATGAGTAGAAGAGTTGATCATTGGGTCTTTAGAGTCTTGAGTCTTCAGAGTCTTCAGAACTTGTTCACCAGAACCTTGTTTTCAGAGTCTTTAGCACTCAGTCTTCATAACCCTTGGTCTTCAGAGTCTTCAGAATGTCGTTCAACATAACCTTGTCTTTAGAGTCTTCAACACTTAGTCTTCAGAAACTCAAGTCTTCAGAACTTTGTTCAGCAGAACCTTGTCTTCAGAATCTTCAGCACTTAGTCTTCAGAAGATAATGACTTTAGAAGCTAGAAAGCCTTCAAAAGTAAATCATCAAAGTCACGCTCAGAGACAGAATCCAAGAGAGCATTGCAACAACAACAACATATTATCTTCTTAGAATCTTTCTGCATGTGAGTAGATTAGAAGCAGACTTGCTTCTTTAGCGCAGAAACGACTTTTGGTCAAATCAGAGTTACGTTGCACATGGTTTCTATCATAATTATAGCTTTCTCTACCAGAGTCAGAGCCACTGTTTGTTAATCCTTTAGAAAAACAAACGTTAGAATACCAAAATTGTTCTCACACAAATCCTACTTTGTTATTATCAAAACTTAGAGATATTCGGCAGAACCAAATCTTGTTCTAACATCGTTAAGTTACTTGTTTCATTGTTTGATACTACTACATATTTTTTTATGTGTTTCATAGATAAAATATTGCATTTTCTTTTGCAAACAATAAATTATCTTATGGCCATGCAAAACCTTTCTTTTATAAAGGCACAATTTGGGAGTGTGATCCAAAATTTAAGACAAATAATTACCATTAAATTTTCTGTTTGTTTTGGGAGAATATTCCTTGACATTTTAATATATTAATATCTTAATATGTGTGTTATTAAATAATTAGTTTTAATATTTTAATAATCAATTATTTTTTATATTTTATAAATTTAAGAATAAATTTAAATTTTATTCATATTAAAAAAAAAGTCAAATATTGATACGGTAAAATAGCTATGGTTGCTATTTTAAAGTTTTTTTTTGCAATTGAGTCTAAATTATTCTTCTTTCAATGATTGTTGATTACTAATGATTTATTATTCATGATTATTAATAAATTATTAATTTCATAATTATTAACAAATTTTCTAAAATTTTGACAATTTTATTTAATATTGAGATTAATTTGTATTTAAATATGTATTTAAGTTTTGAGTTGAAATTTTAAATATTTCATAAAACCAATTGTCATAATCGGTTTTCATCTTTTAAAATTGTTATAAACCGGTTATATCCATAATCAATTTTATAATTAGTTTTGATTTAATTTTATTTTAAAATCGATTTTTTCAAAAATTCTTTTTTTCAAAAAAAATAATATTTAAAAAAAAATATTTATTTTCAAAAATAAAAAAAAATATTTTTATTTTTTTTTGGAAAAAATATTGTTTTTTTATTTTAAAAAAATAAAAATTTTAAAATTTTTGAAAAATAAATTATTTACTGGAAAAAAATTAAAAATATATTTTTTTCAAAAAACATAATAATTTTATTTTTTATAAAAATATTCTTTTTTCAAAATAAAAATTCAAAAAACAAAATTTTTCAAAAAAATATTTAAATAAAATTTTTTTTTTCATAAAAAAAGACTACTTTTTTTAAAAATAAAATTCTGAAAAAATATAATATTTTTTTTCCAGAAAAAAATATTTTTTTTTTAAATATTTTATTTTCTAACAAAAATTATATATTTTTTTTCAAAAATAATATCGTTTTCAGAAAAAAAAAATTTCAAAGTTTTTTTTTAATAAAAAAACTTGACTAATTATTTTTTTAGAAAAAAAAATATTTTTTCAGAAAAAAACAACTTTTTTTTGAAAAAACTTTTCAAAGCCATTTTTTTTTATAAAAAAAATTGACTAATTTAGTTTTTATTTTGGATATGGTTGTCCAAATTATGGATTTGGTTAAAACCATATTAAAAATATATCCAAAATATAGATTTGGTTAAACTAATAATTAACCAGTTTTTAATAACCGAATTTGGATATGGATGTGGATTATTTAAATAACCGGTTTATTTGAGCATCCCTAAGTGTGCGTTTGTATAAAATTAATAATTTTCCAAAATATTCTGAATTAAAAATCCTTTATTTATTGTCATAAATTGAGTTCTATTTATATACTCAAATAAATAAATAAATAAAAATATAGTTTTATAAGTATATTAAAAATCTTATTATTTTATGAAATTTATTTTAAAAATTAAGTAATCACAATTAATTTATATAATTGTAATCTCACCTATCATGGATACAATTATATAAACTTTCCTATTTTAAGTAAAATATAAATATTCTTAATTCGTATGATTGTAACTCACCTATCGTGGGTACAATTATATAAATTTTATTTAATAAAATAATTAAATTTATTTAAATTATAGTAAATATAATATTGATAATAGTTATACTCTATGGGTATGTTATTGTTAATATAATTTATTTTGTTCAATGTACTTATGATTTATGATTATGTAAATTATATTTCGAGTACCCTATCGGTATTAGAATTTATTGGTGATATAATATTTAAACATTGTTATATTTTGTTGAAACAAGTATTTGATAAATAAGAAATTATTTTAAAGACATGTAATACTTTATGAAATCCAATCATATATTTCAAATCTTTTTTTAAAATGAATTTCAATTCTCTAAGTATTATGTAAGTGATGAATATACCCTATCAGTGTGACATTACTTGACATGATCAATGTATGATAGAGAAAATATTTGAGTATTTGTTTAAATATTTTAAAAGTCTAAGATTAATAATTCAAATATTTTTCTCTATCAATTGGGCGAATTTACATGTCAATTTTATAAAATGAGAATCAAATATTATTTAATATAATATTATTTTATGAAGACTTATATTGAGAATATAATCTTATGTTAGTGTTAAAGTTTATGACTATTTGTACTATACCCTCAATAATAGTTAAACTTAAGTCTCATATTTTTCCGCGGGGTGTAACATAATATAATTTTCAAATGTGTGTAATTTTTTTTTTGGAATAAAGGAGATTATATTACCAAAAAAACAAATACAAATCATGTCGATCCATCGATCCAGGCTACAAGCAGACTAGGGAAACAAAATTCATAATCTACTACAAAATTGTGCTAACTTTCTATCACTAGCAGCTCTAATCAACACTATGTCCTTTATCTCTTCACACTTTAGATCCTCCACTTTTCCATTTTGGAATATAATGCTATTTCTAACTGTCCAAATTCTATAAACAATTTCAGCTAGAATAACTTTGACCATCTTACACCTGTAACTCTTACCTTTTGTACTTTGGCTCACCCAAGCAAGCTCCTGATTCCACATATTCGGTTTGTGGTGAATTCCAATCCAATTCAACATATTCATCCAGATGGCTTTTGTTCCCTCACACTCAAAAAACAAATGATTTAAACTTTCATTCAGACCACATAATACACATTTTCCATCAGTATTTAAACCAAACCTTTGTAACCTGTCTTTTGTGGGTAATTTGTTATTGCAGGCCATCCAAAGACAGAAAGTAGCTCTAGGTCTAGCTCTATTGGAGAATAGAACTTTCCTCCACTCCACTTTTGGTTTATAACCTCTTAACTCTTGATACATTTTCCTTGTATTGTACTTATCCAATCTTTGGAATTCCCTCCACTTAAAACTCAAATGTGTGTATTTATCATTGTAACATTTGAGTTTTAAGTGAGTTATTAAGATGTTGTATATAATCATTTATTCTATTTAAAGTTATATGGATTTGATCTCACTCAAATGATAGTAAAGCTTTTTATATGACCATCATACCCTTTCATGTGAAATGATATAAATAATGATATATTCTATTTATGTGCAAAATATGCGGTTGAGTTTGTAAAACTCTAATGATGATATATTATAGAACCACTTCTCTGTATAGTTTTGCACTAAAATAAAATTAGTTTCCAATTATATAATCAGAATATTTAATACTAGTGGACTCTGATAAACCTTTATTCTATCAGATCAATGGGAGTGCATGTGCACTTAATTATATAATCTAAAAAATTTAGATTATTATTCTCATATTGTCATATATTTTTGCGTGCGTTATAAATATGACATATTCTAAAAAGACTTCAAAATATATAAATATGTTATGAAGAGTCCAAGACCCAATAGAGATAGAAAAGTATATGTTTTATTAAAGGATTGTTACTATTAATTAGGGGGTCCAATTAGTAGTTTTATTCCCTTGTTATGGGTCGTTCTTTATTTCAGGGCCATAGTTGGTTTAGAGCTGAACCCTAGCTATTTATTATCATCTCTTTCATATTTGGAAACAAAGAAAAATTCTGAAAAGTTTTATATCTTATGCATTTATCTTCCTTTGCCACTTTATATCTATTTGATTTCTTTAGTGTAATCTAACATTTGGTGCTTTCATCTTGTTTTCATGACTCCTCCCAAACCTAACAATCCCTCATTCAAAGATATTGTTGAAGAAGCTGTCCAAACTGCTCACCTACACCTTGACAATGCTATGGCACAAGTTCAACAACAAATGGATGAAAGATCTAACAAGGTTAATGCAGATCTGGAGCTAAATCTAGGTCTGATCCATACTAGAATGGATAATGAAAAAGAGATCTTGGATTCTAGGCATGAGTCCATCATGTACACTCTCCATAAACTCCTTTCACAAAAGGAACAACAACAACCGGCTACAGCAGTTTCTGCAGCAAGCTCTTCAGGTATCACTCAAATCATATCCACCACTCCCATGGTTACCACCCCTGTTATTAATTTTACCTCACCATCAGCTACCCCTTTTAAATAATCAACATCTTTTTTCAACTCACCCACACAGCCTGTTATAACAACCATGATGAGAAACACATCAGCTCAGCCACCACCTCATTTCTCACCATATATCCCTACCCAAACAACTTTTCAACACACCCCAAATTATAATAATCCCATTTTCCAGCCAAACCCTTGCCCACAAATTCCTCACATTCCTCCTTTACCCCCTTTTCGTACACCTAAGCTTGATCTTGCTATGTTTGATGGTTCAAACCCCTTAGATTGGTTGTTTCTAGCAGAACAATTATTTAGTTTTTATAATCTGCCACACGAAAATCGTTTATCCTTAATTTCATTTTACATGAAAGATGAAGCTTTGGGCTGGTTTAAGTGGATGCACCAGAATTTGTTTTTATCATATTGGGTTTCATTTACAAAAGCTTTGGAGTTGCGTTTTGGTCCTTCTTCTTATGAGAACCATCAAGCTGAATTATTCAAATTAACACAAGAAGGTTATGTTGTGGAATACCAAGCCAAATTTGAGAAGTTAGGGAATTAAGTAATTAGGTTGCCTCCGGATGCCATTTTAAATTGTTTTATTTCGGGATTGACATCTGAAATTCGTAATGAGATGGCTATCCATAAACCCACCTCTATTTCAAAAGCTATTGGGCTAGCCAAACTCATTGAATCCAAACTAAAAGCCTCAAAACCCAAATTCTCCAAGCCCTTTTACGAGCCCTTACCAAAAATCCAACACCCATACTTCTAACTCTCAAACCTCTAAACCTACCATCTCCCCTACAACCCAAGGGAGCAATCCCCATAAACCTCAACCATCTGTTACCCCTCAAAAACTCCCCATTAGACGCCTTTCTCAAGCACTACTTCAAGAACGAAGAGCTCAAGGATTGTGTTTTAATTGTGATGAGAAGTTTATCCCTAATCATTGATGCTCTTCTAGTCGTTTTCTAATCCTATTGGCTGATGATGATTCCATTGAATCACAAGATTATGCTGAGGCCATCAATGACTAAGAAAATCAAACAATTCATGATGATACTTATTTTCAACTGTCCACTCATGCATTAACTGGTCAATTTTCCCCTCAAACTCTCATATTCAAGGGACTCATTGGTAGTTTATCTGTCATGGTGTTAGTTAACACTGGCAGCACTCACAACATAATGCAACCTCGCATCGTAAATCATCTCAATCTCAAAGTCACCCATATTCCTCAATTTTCAGTAATTGTGGGAAATGGATCCTATTTACAATGTGAGGGAATTTGCAGCAATGTTCAAATTGTTCTACAAAACAAACCCTTCCAACTTCCCTTTTACTTATTTCCAATCGAAGGTGCTGATGTGGTTTTAGGCATGGCGTGGTTATGCACTTTAGGGCTTATTCAAGCACATTTTTCTGTCCCTTCCATCACTTTCACCCATCAAGACAAATCTATCACTTTAAAAGGTGACCCTACATCTCACCCAACTCATATCACTTTCCATCATATTTGTCACCTTATGCACACAAATTCTATTTCCTCATTACATTTAATGACTTTTCAACCCATTGTTCCCCCTCCCCCCAAACAGTCTCACTTCTCCCCAATCCACTTTTGAGACAATACCCCCAGACCTACCTCCTCAAATTCAGACCTTAATCCATAACTACAATATATTCTTTCAACAAAATTCAGGCCTTCCACCTAAACGACCACATGACCATCATATCCCTCTTAAACCCAATACGCCACCTATAAACGTCAAACCTTACCGCTACCCTCATTCCCAAAAACAAGCCATGACTTCAATCATACAAGACATGTTACAACAAGGTGTCATTATCCCTAGTCATAGTCCATTTTCCTCACCCGTTTTACTTGTAAAAAAGAAATACGGAACTTGGCGTTTTTGTGTGGACTACTGTGCTCTCAATGATGTTACGATTAAAGACCATTTTCCCATCCCAACCATAAATGAACTCTTAGACGAATTAGGCTCTGCCAAATTCTTTACCAAGTTAAACTTATGCTTTGGATATCACCAAATCAGAGTTGCATCGAAAGACACGCATAAGACAACTTTTCAGACTTTTGACGGGCATTACGAATTTCTCGTTATGCCCTTTGGGATCACTAACGCCCCTTCTACTTTTCAGTTAGCTATGAAATATTTATTGCGACCACACTTGTGTAAATTCGTTTTAGTTTTCTTTGATGACATACTGATTTATAGTTCCAATTTCAATGACCATCTCATTCATTTACAGCTTATTTTTGAGTTGTTAAAATCTCGTTCTTTTGCTGTGAAATTATCCAAGTGTGTTTTTGCAGTTAATAAGGTTCATTATCTCGGTCATGTAATCTTAGTAGGTGGTGTTACACCCGATCTAGATAAAGTCAAGGCCATTTTGGATTGGCCCTAACCACGTTCACTCACAGCGGTACGCAAATTTTTGGTTCTTATTGATTTTTATCATCGATTCGTTTGGAACTACGTTTCTCTCGCCGCTCCCCTCACCGATATGTTACGTTCCACTAAATTTGAATGGAGTACAGATCCGGCTGAAGCCTTTACAGAATTGAAACAGAAAATGACTGACATGCCGGTCCTGGCTTTGCCAGATTTTACAAAAAATTCGTTGTTGAAACAGATGCTTCGGGAGTCGCGGTTGGTGCAGTCCTATCACAAGGTGGTCATCCTATTGCTTTCTTTAGTAATAAGTTATGTATTCGAATGTAATCGGCTTCGGTGTATGTGCGCAAGATGTTTGATGTTACAGAAGCCGTAAAAAATGGCGTCAATACCTTCTCGGACAACAATTTAACATTTATACATATCAAAAGAGTTTGCATAACCTTCTACTTCAGAAAATACAAACACCAGAACAACAAAAATGGGCTTCCAAATTACAGGGTTTTAACTTTGAAATATTTTACAAACCTGGAAAATCAAATCTGGTTACAGATGCTCTAAGCAGGAAATTTCACTCCAAAAACACCTTGTTGTTGGCTTTGTCATCCCCTGTCCCAGACCTCTTGTCCAAACTAAGTCAATTCTACACAAATAACACAACAGGGTGCACTTTAGTGGAACAATTAATGCATACAAGCAGTGAAAACAATATCTAAAAGTTATCAAAAGGATTATTGTATTACAAAGATAAATTATTCATACCAGATCTTCCAGGCCTCTATATGAACATTCTACAAGAGTTTCATAGTACACCCACAGTTGATCACTCAGGGGTCAAGGAAACCTTGGCCCGTGTCTCTGCTTCATTTTCATGGTCGGGTTTATACATTGCAGTTAAAAAACTTGTCAAACATTGCTCCATCTGTCAACACAACAAGTATCAAACACAAAAAAGGGGTTATTACAACCTCTTCCAATTCCAAATCAAGTATGGGAAGCGCTAACAATGGACTTTATTACAGACTTACCTACTTCCTTTGGCCACACAGTCATCTGGGTCTTTTGTGACCGCCTTACAAAGTATGCTCACTTCATTGCTATGCCCACCAAATTCACAGCCAAAGATCTTGCAGCTCACTTTTCTGTGGAAATAGCTCACCTTCATGGTTTTTCTAACTCGATCGTTTCTGATAGGGATCCTCTATTTCTCAACAACTTTTGGAAACAATTCTTCAAGATTCACGGAACTACATTAAAATACAGCACATCATATCATCCAGAGACTGATGGACAAACTGAAGTAGTAAACAGATCCATTGAGATATACCTGAGATGTTTAACGAGTGACCATCCTCGCCAGTGGTACAAGTTCCTTCACCTTGCAGAGTTTTGGTATAATACATCTTTCCACATGGAGATCAAGATGATGATGTTCAAAGCCTTGTACGGTCGAGACCCACCCAATATCCACACTTATGTATTTGATACTGTTGTTGAGGACTCCTTAGAAAGCACCTTACAACAACGCAATCGTATCATAACAGAGTTAAAAGAGAACCTAAAAAAAGTCGTATTCAAATGAAAAAACAAGCAAATAAGAAAAGAATAGACTTTACCTTCAAGGTTGGTGATCTTGTCCTTTTGAAGCTTCAACCTTACAAACAGCAGACCGTTATTCACAGAACTTCTCAGAAGCTGGGTTGGAGAAGTGGCTTATATGTTAGATATACCATCTTCCTCAAAGGTGCATACAGTTGTTCACGTTTCTCTTCTAAGACCTTATTTTGACAACCAAGCTCACTCAAATTTTCTCCCTCTTCCACAAGACGGGAAGTTGTGTTTTGACACTAATGATCAGTCTCTTCCTAACAACAAACAACTAAAGAAGGAAGATCTTAGGCTTAGAAAAGATTTGAAGAAGAAGGAATTTTTGGAGAGTAAAAATTTAGATGAGGAGTTCAATGACTTCTCCGAAAATGCTAAGACTGAACAACAAGAGGAAACTCTTAAGCGACACCACCTAAGTGCAAAACAAAGGGTATCTGAAGTCACTACAACACTTAATGTGCCTTTATGCTCTACTGCAGATCATTTTCATAGGTCACAAGGGACACCTGGCATGGTGTCGTACCTCGAAAATACGATCCTCGCGATGGACGCGGAAAAAACTGTTCGAAACAGAGTCGCCACCAAACTTTATTCATTCCAAGGAAGGAATAGGAAAATATCGATAAAACCTTTTAAAGGGATAAGAAAATGGTCATCGCAACCAAATTTGGGTTCGGGAGTCGGTTACGCAAGAGGGAAGGTATTAACACCCTCTACGTCCATTGTACTCAACGGGAACCTCTTGATTCGATTCGTGAGAAAGTTAGCTAGGTTTGTTTGTTTATCTTCTAAGGTAAAAGGATTAATTTTTAAGGGGGAAATGGGGTGGTTTTATTATTAGGGTGCTCGGCAAGGATTAGAACCCTTGTGCCTACGTATTCCCTCGTGCAATGGGAAAGTCAGAGCATTCATAGTTCGTGGGACTACGGTTGTTTGGTTTGTATTTTTATAGGCGCCAATTATCCACACACGAGTAAGAGAACTCGCACCCAAACAATTGAGGAGAAGGGTCAAAGACTCGACCACCCTCACTTCACCTTTAGTAAAATGTGTTTAGATAGAGATTAAGTGTATTAATGATTACTTGGAAAAAGGTTTGAATGTTGTCGAGTTTCGCGTGTTTTAGAGGCGTCAATTATCCACACACGAGTAAGAGAACTCGCACCCGAACAATTGAAGATAAAGACCAAAGACTTGATCCCCCTCCTTTTCACCTTTTAAAATGTATTTAAATAGAGATTACGTGCTCTAATAATCGATACGAAAAAAGAAATTTGAGTGTTGTCGGATTACAAGTGTTTTAAAGGCGTCAATTATCCACACACGAGTAAGAGAACTCGCACCCAAACAATTGAGGAAAAAGACCAAAGACTTGATCCCCCTCTTTTTCACCTTTTAAGAAATGATATTTAGTGTAATTAAATGTATTAATTTGATTTAAGAAAAATACTCGACGTTGGATCGAGGTTTGGATTTGCGTGCGAAATGGTTTGAGAACTAATGGAAATGAGGTCCTATGGTTTAAGGTAAGGTCGATTGCGAGGCAAAAGCGCTCGACTTACAAGAGGTAAAGGGACTTGATATGTGGATCAAGTGAATGTTGGAGATTAATTGAATTTGATTTGGAAAATACTTGACGTTGGATCAAGCTTGTTTATTGTTGTAAGAAGGGGTTGATTTTAATCTTATGGGAGAGGGGTGTAATTAATCAAGTGGGAATAATCGAGCCATGATTAAAGTGAGCCAAACACATACACGCATACAAACCAAAGTGAAATGTGCAACAATTATCGTTGTATAAAGCCCAAGAGGAGGCATCGTGAGGTCGATTGCGATCGTGAAAACGATCGACTTACAAGGTATTAAAAGGGCTTGACATTAAGTCAAGATATTAGTTTGAAATTTTTTTTTTTTTGGTTTGGACAAGCATAATATGAATAGCATAAACATAATTAAGGCATGAAATAAATTCACAAGAGAAAATTATACACCTCACATAAAGATCATAAATAAAATGGGGGGAAGAAATAATCAAGCATATTAGCATAATTAGCATCCTAAATCTAAGGTTAGTCTAAAAGAGAAATTCTAAACTAATTAATTAGATTTTTTAGAGAAAATGTGAAAATCAATTAATTAACCAAATTAAACTAAAATGTTTAATAAAATTAACTATTAAAGTTAATTAGTATTAAATAAAGTGGTTTAATAAAATTAATTAGCAATTTAACTTATTAGCAAGATTTAGAAAAGTATTTGATTTTTTTAGAGTTAGAGAAATTAGACTAATACAATTAATTAAGTTAAAATCAAATATTTAATAAAACTAATTATGAAAATAATTAATTAGTATTAAATAAATAATTTTAATGAAATTAATTAATTAGTAAACAAACCTCTAGGTTTTTTCTAAAAGAAAATTAGTATTCTATTTTTTTAAAGAAAATAAGTTAATAAAATGTTTTTTTTATTTTTGATTTTCTATAATAAAAGGTGATAGTAAAAAAAACTAATACTAAAAGAAAAGGGCCAGAACTGTCAGTAAACAAGGGGGTGCGTTTAGAAATCTCCTCTAGGCCCAACCAACTGAGCCCAACGCTGGGGGGTTCATGGTGAACCCTCAGTCAATCATGAGCGTTGATTTGATCAAAGGAGTCAACTTTGACTCTGATCGACGGCTGGGAAATGGATTCATGATAGACCATCAGCAAACCAATCTTGCCAGATTATGGGGATATTATCCTCTCCGGTGACACTTGTCAAAGGGAAGGACAAGTGCCACCGTCCCCTGCCCTACACTCAAACACCTCAACCACTTTAAACAAAAGCAAGGAAATGGGATACGAATTTTAAACTCTCACTCTCAGCTCATGAACTCTCACTCTCTCCTCATGAACTCTCACTCTCTCTCATATGGCATCGCCGGAAACCCCAAGCTCGCCGGAGAAGGAGGTGGCTGGCGGCGGCACCGCCGTCTTCTCCGGCGACAACCCCACCAAACCTCAAGCACCTAACACGAACCTTAACTTAAAAACTCTCCTCTTTTCAAATCCGAGGTCAAATTTACTAAAAACCTAACCAATCGACCAGATCGGATGTTTTCCCAAATCTAAACCCTAATTCAAGATTAACCCAGAATCAACCCTAATCAAGTGAAAACGAGTAAGTATTATACTCAGGAGTCAACATTAAACAAAGGTTCACGCAAATGGAATTTAAAGCGAAGGAGAAAGAGATACCAGCTGAAGAATCCTCTTGAGGTACCTCCACGCGTACGTAGCTCCTTCCTTTTCTTTTTCTTCTTCTGATTTCCTCTCTTGATATTATTGTTGTGTTGTTGTTGTTGAGTGAAATAGGCCTAGCTCAAATTAACTCAGAGTTTCAATGTGAAGCTCTGAGTAATTTTTTCAGTGTTTAGAGCTCTGGTGATTAGGGTGTGATTCTCTTGCGCATCAATCTCTTTTTAGGGTTCCTTCGGTGTCCCCTTTGATGATGAACAATAGTGTTTATTTATAGGCTCAAATTTAGGGTTTTTTTATGTGAAAACTTGCCGAAGAAGGATAGGGTACAATAGTTCGAAACCTGCAATTTGGGTGGAATGTGTAATTGTACGATTTTACATAAATTGTTCCCTTGGAAAGAAAATTGTCTGTAGTGAACTCCTAGAATGTGGTTTTGATTGATTTTTTCACTGTGAATACGTGGTTTTTACTACTTGTAAATATGTAATTCTTGTATTTTTACCACTCTTGATTTTGTGTTGATGTGGCTCTTTTGACTTAATTTGACTCTTACTTTGTTCTGTTTGTAACAGGGGATTATGGCTATAAATTTCATCTCGACTAGGCCTAGCCAAAATATCATGATGTTACAGATCACAAAAAGGTTCCAAAATAAAAATAAAAAATCTTTGAAGAATTTAATCGTAGGTGACTTTTCCTGACAGGTATGAAATTAAGTCTCAATAGAGTTTGATTAGCCCTTTGCTGACAAATGATGAACTCATCCTATCTTGTTCTGCTTTCTGCTGATACACCATTCCTTGCATCTCACAATGCGTGACAACTATGGCATAATGGCTTTCAACTGTCTCTTGTTTCTCATTGAGTAAGTAAAATCATTCCCTCAAAGCAAAATTTTGATTTGTCGGGACTTTCAAGTTTGAACTAACTCCTTGAACTAATCTATTTTCATGTGGGATGGTAGCTGATGTGAGCAAACTGATGTGAAGTTATTGTTTTTGCTGTTGCAAAATGCTTGTTGACTTCCTTGCGAACCTCTTCCATTTTGAAACAGGACTCTTGAAATTCATGCTTGTATTCATCTCTAACTTTATTTGTTTACTCTTCATTTCATGTATCCTTCTTGGAGCGACTTGGCGAAAATTATGGCAGAAGTGGAAACATGAGATCATACCTTCTTGGAGGTAAGGAATCCTTTGTATTTTGGTGAAGCACGAGTCTTAGCAAGAATACTATCATTAGTAGGTTGTTTGGTATGCCATGAAAATGAACTTACGTTAAGAGGAAGCAAGGTCTTTGGCATCCTGTTGCATTGCACCTGTTTTGCTTTGAATTGAACTTACTCTTACATTATGTACTGACTTGTGATATTTGTGAATTTGAATGGATGCAAATATGAGATTATCTGTGGCATGAAAATGATATCTGTTGTGGCTGACATTAAACCTTCATGTTTGAAAATTCACGTGTGTCGAATCGAGTTTCTACTACTGCCATACACTTTTGTGCACTTTATACTTGTGGATATTGTGTACCAATTTTTATGCGTGTCACTGCTACTGCGTTTAGCAAGCCTCCCCTTGTTTGTTCAATGTTTTGGCTTTGATGACATTGCATTCCTACTGTCATCCTTGCAGGCAAAAGGTTGGAGCTCTATAAGGTGGCATAACATGGACAAAGAGAGTTAGCTTGAGAAAAGCTTGAAGATTTGGCAATGAACTCGCGGTTTGGTTTGAAGACACTCAGGCAATGCTTTTGGCTTAAGGTAGAAGACTTGGTGGTGAGGAGCATTAGCATGGAGGGCCGTTCGGCTTGAAGGAGAAGGGGAGTCCTGGATGCTCCTATTCTTGAAGAGTGGGTTATGAAAACTTGGTTCATCATTACAACCTCTTAGGCCTAGGACTGATATAATTAATCTTGTACTTCATGTGATTTCTATTGCAAACAATATTATAATTTGAAATGAACTTGACATTCTTACTCTTGTTCTCCAAAGAACTCTTGAATATTTAGGACTTGCCTTTAGATTAACTTGGATTTTGTACCCATTTGAATTCAATTTTTGTGTGGAGTTTTATGACTTTCAAGAATTGTAAATGTATTCCATTAACAACTTGAATGTTTTCTCGGTCCATTTTGACCTTAGGTTTCTTATTTCACAAGATTTTGGATGCATTGCAAATGAAATAGACTTGTTGCAAGTTCCTTGTGTGTCACGTTTCATACACCTTTGACTCCAATTGAATCCTTAAATTATTTCTACAACTTGTGACATGAATTGGATTCAATGCTCTACTTGAATTTTCATTTCATTACTGCCATCCGAAACTAACACTCAGGCACTTATGAAAACAAAACTTATTCCCAAAAGTTAACCTTGAATTTAGAAAACGTGGATCCAACTTGAAACATCTTAATCATTTAAGCATGATCTTGACATCATTTGAGAATTTAACGGTGATCTTCCCTCGTCCCCTTGTAACACCTTCCTTGATCACAAAATGATGGTACCATGACCATCTTAAATAAATCATCCCTTAATCTAGCAAATAAAATAAACTTTGATGGGAAAATATCTTAAGGGTGAGTTATCCTTTCCTTGAACAAATTTGTAGCCAATCTAGTCAAATTTTAGCTTGATCAACCCCATGGCCTTAGTACCATCTTAAAGCAAGGTCCACGGTGACTCGAAACAAAATTAGAATCCCCTTGAAACTAATTAACTAATTCTTGAAATATTTGATTTTGTAGCATAAAACCAACTAGCAACAGACTAGATTAGGTCTCAAAATGGCTCAATCATACAACTTGGTTCATGGCTTGAGGACAGGTTATGCCTTGAATAATTAACCATAAGAGTGAGGGTACACCACTTACTTTTACCTTCACTTGAGTTCAACACACTTGCAAGAGCCTCTAATTACTAAGAGTATAAACCAAATCTCCATAGCCTAAACTTCAGAGGATTATGGCCTAAAGTCATATGATGATCTAGAGAAAAGTCCAGGAAGCAACAACATTCTTGGTTTAAGAAAAAATGAGAGGGTGAGACAAATTTGGGGTATGACACATGGGGCCCTACGCGGACATCTCTTCTTGTGCCACAAAAACCTCTCACTCTTTCCCCAATACATGTGATCCTTTAATGCCATCTTCCTCACCTTTTTAGCATGCATCCTCAGCCTTTCCACATGGACGCGCAGCTCGAGTACCTTTTTCCTTACCTACTCCCAACAACTCTGATTCCCTAGCTCTAAATTAATCCAATGCACACTATCCAAGAAACCCCGTATCTTCTTCCCTTAAATCACCATCTTTCATCCGGATTTCACCCTTATCTTCATTATCCCAACATCAAGATTCGCCTGCCACGCGTACGATCCCTGATCCCACACTTCCAGCTGCATCCAACTCACCTTCTGCTGATTTTTCTAAGTCTCATTCCAACATTTCACGTGATGCAGCCTTACCAAACAAAGCCTTCATTTCGTTGGGCCATCCTTCCACCAATACCCAGCCCATCAACACTTCCTCAATGAACCTTGAGGACAAGGCTCTTATTTGGCCAATGAGTAATGTTATGAAGAGTCCAAGGCCTAATAGAGATAGAAAAATATATGTTTTATTAAAGGATTGTTACTATTAATTAGGGGGTCCAATTAGTAGTTTGATTCCCTTGTTATGGGTCGTTCTTTATTTCAAGCCCATAGTTGGTTTAGAGCTGAACCCTAGCTATTTATTATCATCTCTTTCATATTTGGAAACAACGAAAAATTCTGAAAAGTTTTATGTCTTATGCATTTATCTTTCTTTGCCACTTTAGATCTATTTGATTTCCTATGTGGATATTCTATGACCTTTAATTTGAAAACTTATTAGTATAATCACTAACCATATACTTATACACATGAGTAAGTCTTATGATATTTTGGGTTAATGGGAGTTTATCAATAGCATTTTCATACGTTTGGGACATTCTTTATAACATATTACTCTTAACTTAAATATGTTACTCTAAATTCATCATTCTTTATATAACGTTGTGAGTTTTAACATGTATGATTTGTCTTCCATATCGAATACAATTTATGCACCGTTGAAATTTACATCTTTTTGATTGATTAGTGTTTTGACCATTATTGATATTCTAATATTAAAATATTTTTTTAATAATTAATTTACTATCATCTAAGTGGGAAATTTTTAAATTAGTTATTTAATTAATAAAATATGGAATGGTATAGTTAATTATTAATTAATTATATTATGGTCTATTGTTATTAAATACTAATTATATTATGGTCTATTGTTATTAAATACTAAATATTATGACATTGTTAATAATTAATTTCCATATGATGATCTTGAGAAAAGTCCAGGAAGCAACAACATTCTTGGTTTAAGAAAAAATGAGAGGGTGAGACAAATTTGGGGTATGACAGATGCCCCTATCTAATTGTCTTGGACCCGAGATAGTGAACCGCTATATGGCGTTCATTTTTAGGGTAGAAGTCAATTAGATATAAGAAGACCCCAAAATTTGTCTTAAAAGGTAATGTACTATGGAGTAAGACCTGGTAGAATGAGGTAGCGGGGTCCAAAATGAACACAAATAACTCGAATTTCTTTGGGTGATCGAAGTAGTCCCTTATCCACCAAGGTTCTCCGATGATACCAAAGTTGTATCTTTGAGGGCATGAGATTCTTCGGGTCGTCGAAGCAGTCGCTTATCCATTAAGATTCCTCGATGATACCAAAGTAGTATCTCTGAAGGCAGACAATTCTCTGGGTCGTCAAAGCAGTCCCTTATCCATTAAGGTTCCTCAACGATACCAAAACAGTATCTTTGGAAGCAGAAGATTCTCGGGAACATTGAAGCAGTACCTTATCCGTTAAGATTCCTCAACGATACTAAAGCAGTATCTTTAGAAGCAGAAGATTCTCTGGAACATTGAAGCAGTACCTTATCCGTTAAGGTTCCTCAACGATACCAAAGCAGTATCTTTGGAAGCAGAAGATTCTCTGGAATGTCTAAGCAGTACCTTATCCGTTAAGGTTCCTCAACGATACCAAAGCAGTATCTTTGGAAGCAGAAGATTCTCTGGAATGTCGAAGCAGTACCTTATCCGTTAAGGTTCCTCAACGATACCAAAGCAGTATCTTTGGAAGCAGAAGATTCTCTGGAATGTCGAAGCAGTACCTTATCCGTTAAGGTTTCTCAACGATACCCAAGCAGTATCTTTGGAAGCAGAAGATTCACTGGAATGTCGAAGTAGTACCTTATCCGTTAAGATTCCTCAACGATACCAAAGCAGTATCTTTGGAAGCAGAAGATTCTCTGGAATGTCGAAGCAGTACCTTATCCGTTAAGGTTCCTCAACGATACCAAAGCAGTATCTTTGGAAGCAGAAGATTCTCTGGAATGTCGAAGCAGTACCTTATCCGTTAAGGTTCCTTAACGATACCAAAGCAATATCTTTGGAAGCAGAAGATTCTCTGGAACATTGAAGCAGTACCTTATCCGTTAAGGTTCCTCAACGATACCAAAGCAGTATCTTTGGAAGCAGAAGATTCTCTGGAACATTGAAGCAGTACCTTATCCGTTAAGGTTCCTCAATGATACCAACGCAGTATCTTTGGAAGCAGAAGATTCTCTGGAACATTGAAGCAGTACCTTATCCGTGAAGGTTCCTCAACGATACCAAAGCAGTATCTTTGAAGACAGACGATTCTCTGGGTCATCGAAGCAGTCGCTTATCCATTAAGGTTCTTCGATGATACCAAAGCAGTATCTCTGAAAATTTGCTGAGGAATAGTTGAGCAAGATTTCTGTTGGAGGAAATGTGCTGGCTTTGCAGGAGGGGGCTCACAAGAAACTTTCTAAGATAGCTTCTGCTTGGGGAGCAAAAATAGTAACAGCTGTTGGGGATTATCAATATCAACTGCATGGCTGAAGAATGACTTGCTGGGGAATAGGATTCCATGAGCACGTGCGAGGTATCAACTCTTTTTAGGGGAATACTGCCGACTTTGATGGAGGACTAGCCAAGATGCTTGTGAACTGATCCTGGATCCTGCCATGACATGATGCTGGGGATGGAAATGCCATGCATTGCATAATGCACTGAAACATATATTAAAATGCAACTGCTAGGGAATCTAATGCACTTATGAATACAAAAGACTAATATCCTCAAAATGATTATGATACTACGCTTGCATGCAATGCGTATGACAATGCAAATGATCGGGTGCACTAGGGATAAGTTTCCTTGTCGAGGGTGTCACCAGGGGTTGGATTTGGTAGTTGCCAAACAAAATTGGACTTTGGTTATTTTGGTGTTTGCCAATAAATTAGACTTTGGTGGTTTCCAATGAAGACTGGACTTTATAGGGTAGATTTGAAGGTGCCAATGAGTGTAGGCTTTTGAGTAGTTGCCAATAAAGGATTGGACTTTGGGTTTTATGGGGGTGGTGAGAGTTCTTTTTTTTTAGGGTTAATTGTGATTTACCCCCCTGACATATGAGCGAATTTTGATTTACCCCCCTACATGCCTTTAGGCAACGGTTTTTTTTGAAAAAATCGTTGCCAAAACCTGCCTATGGCAACGGTGGGGGGTGGGGGGGGGGGGGGGGGGTAAACCAAAACACGCTCATATGTCAGGGGGGTAAATCACAATTAACCCTTTTTTTACTACTCGACCCTTTTTTGATCGATCCAAAGATAACTAGGGAGCGCGGTTTCCCTTGTTGGGCTTTGAAAGATTCACTGCTAGGGATTACGTTGAGCAAATCCCTGAAAAGTTATATTGCTTATGGTGATGAGCCAAACCGGCTAACAACTGATTTGATGCTTTCATGTGGTGGAGTTCCTTGGAGACTATTTGTTTCCCTTTTAGTTCTCCCAACACCAAAATAAATTTTATTTCTCTCAAATATTGTCTTTATTAACCGAAGTTTCAAAACATAATTTATCAAAAACAAAATTAATTTGCAAGCAATCAGATAAAGTAAAAAAAATTGAGCACAATTTTTGTGAGAAATCTCTCTTTGTATTGATTTGACCCTTAATCGGGTAAGTACGTACAAGGATGCAATTCCTTAATAAGGTAATTGGGGTGCAAGAAAAAGCATAATGGAAATACAAATAAATGAGATTCCATTGAGTTTAAACACTGCTATGGCCCCTATGACTTTGATAACTTCAACACCTTGCTTCACAGGAAGACGGCTGGGTTGAATTCTCTCTTCAGCGGTACATCAGGATCAAGTGGATGTCCATACTAGATACTTTGCCTTGGAATCTGTCCCTAACTTTTGCCTGGATCGCCCTTTCGGGTTTTCAATCCACCGGGACGCCCTTTTTTGCCTGAACCGCCCTTTTGGGTTTTCAATTCAGCGGGCCTATATCTTTTATCTTATCCCTAATTTTTGCCTAGACTGATTTTGTTTTTTCAGGTCCACCAGGATTGATATTTTTTGCCTAAGTCGCCTTTTTAGGTTTTCGACTTAGCGGCTTTATTATTCCACTTTTTTAGGCGTAGTATCGCTTAACGTACTCTGCATTCACCGGGTATGGTAATTCATCACCGTCCATAGTTGTGAGCTTCAAGGCACCACCAGAAAATGCCTCTTTTACCACATATGGGCCTTCGTAGTTTGGCGTCCACTTGCCCCTGGATTCATTATACACAGTCATGATCCTCTTGAGCACCAAGTCACCTTCCTGGAATGTCCGAGGATGCACTTTCTTGTCAAAAGCTTTCTTCATGCGTCTTTGATAGAACTGGCCATGGCATATTGCTGCCAAGCGTTTTTCTTCAAGAAGGTTGAGCTCATCATACCTCGTCTTCACCCATTCTGCTTCATCAAGCTGAGCTTCCATCAATACTCTCAATGAGGGGATTTCGACTTCTATTGGAAGGACCGCTTCCATGCCATAAACCAATGAGTAAGGAGTTGCCCCTGTTGAAGTTCGCACTGAGGTGCGGTAGCCGTGCAACACAAAAGGTAGCATCTCATGCCAATCCTTATAAGTCACCACCATTTTCTGAATGATCCTTTTGATGTTTTTATTGGCTGCCTCAATGGCTCCATTCATCTTGGGTCTGTATGGTGTTGAATTATGGTGCTCAATCTTGAAACTAGCACACAGTTCATCCAACATTTTGTTGTTGAGATTAGACCCATTGTCAGTGATGATACGGTTAGGCACTCCATATCTGCATATAATGTTGTGTTTCAAGAAGTGAGCGACCACTTGCTTGGTAACGTTCGTATACGATGCAGCCTCAACCCATTTGGTAAAGTAGTCTATGGCAACCAATATGAAGCGGTGTCCATTTGAGGCCTTCGGTTCAATCATCCCAATCATATCTATTCCCCACATGGAAAATGGCCATGGTGAAGTCAAGACATTCAAAGGAGTGGGAGGTACATGAATCTTATCAGAGTATATCTGGCATTTATGGCATGTTCGGGCATGATGGTAGCAATCAGCCTCCATGGTAAGCCAATAATAGCTTGCTCTCAATATCTTCTTTGCCATAGTATGCCCATTTGCGGGGTACCAAAACAACCTTCAGGAATGTCTTTCAGAATCTGCTCAGCTTCATGCTTTTCCACACATCTGAGTAGTACAGTATCATGATTACGCTTGTATAACATATTCCCATTGACGAAGAAATTTGATGCCAATCTGCGCAAAGTTCTCTTATCCACCGCCAAAGCGCCCTCTGGGTATTCTTGTTTTTCCAGATAACGTTTGATGTCATAGAACCATGGCTTTTCATCTGACTCTTCATCGGCGGCCAAACAGTGAGCGGGCTCTTCAAATCGCTGTAGATCAATATGTGGCCGATGGTTGGGCCATATCAGTTTATACATAGAAGCCAAAGTTTCCATAGCGTCTGCCATTTGATTTTCCTCTCTAGGCACATGGGTAAAGGTGATATCATCAAATCTAGGAAGTAGTTTTTCCACATAATCTCGATATGGAACTAAATTGGCATGTCTGGCATCCCAATCGCCTTGAATTTGATGTATTACTAAAGCATAATCTCCAAACACATCAAGAGCCTTGATTCTTAAGTTGATGGCTTCTTCCAATCCAAGTATACAAGCTTCATACTCATCCATGTTATTGGTGCATGGAAAGCAGAGCTTAGCTGTGAATGGTAAGTGGAAATTCTTGGGTGACGTAATCACTGCCCCAATTCCACTTCCATGAACATTTGAGGCACCGTCGAACATGAGAGTCCATCGCTCCCCTGGTTCGGGCCCTTCATCGGGACCTGGCTCTTCATAATCTTTTAGTACCATTATGTCTTCGTCTGGGAAATCAAACTTCAAGGGCTGATAATCATCCACCGGTTGATGGGCAAGATAGTCTGCCAGTATGCTACCCTTGATGGCTTTTTGAGTGACGTATTGAATGTCTTACTCAGACAAAAGCATTTGCCATCGGGCTATTCTGCCAGTGAGAGCAGGTTTCTAGAAGATGTATTTAATGGGATCCATCTTGGAAATCAGATAAGTAGTGTGGGTCAACATATACTGCCTGAGACACTTGACAGCCCATGCTAATGCGCAACAAGTCTTCTCGAGTAAGGAATACCTTGTCTCACAATCATTGAACTTCTTGCTGAGGTAATAGATGGCATGTTCCTTCTTTCCCGTCTCATCTTCTTGCCCTAACACACAGCCCATAGATTCGTCAAGTACAGTCAGGTACATAATGAGTGGTCTTTCAGGAACCGGCGGTATCAGGATCGGTGGTTCTTGCAGATACTCTTTGATTTTATCAAATGCCCCTTGGCAATCATCATCCCACGCAATTGACTGATTCTTTCTTAGCAGCTTGAAAATAGGTTTGCAGGTGGCAGTAAGATGTGAAATAAATCTGGCAATGTAGTTTAATCTTCCCAGAAAGCCACAAACCTCTTTCTTTGTCCTAGGCGCAGGCATATTCTGAATTGCCCTCACCTTATCAGGATCCACTTCGATTCCTTTCTGACTTACAATGAAGCCAACATTTTCCCAGATCGTACCCCAAATGTGCACTTGTTGGGGTTGAGTCTCAGTCTAAACTTCCTTAATCAAACGAACAACTTTTGTAGATTGATCAAGTGCTTTTCTTTGGTTTGAGACTTGGAAATCATATCGTTGACGTACACTTCAATCTCTTTATGTATCATGTCATGAAAGAGCATTACCATTGCAAGTTGATACGTTGCCCCAACATTCTTAAGTCCGAATGGCATCACCTTATAGCAGAAGGTGCCCCATGGTGTGATAAATGTGGTCTTCTCCATATCATCTGGATCCATATTAATTTGATTATACCCAGAAAATCCGTTCATAAAAGAGAACACGGAGAACTGAGCTGTGTTGTCAACCAATACATCGATGTGAGGTAATGGGAAGTCGTCTTTAGGACTAGCTCTATTCAAATCTCTGTAATCCACACACATGCGAACCTTTCCATCTTTCTTCGGTACCGGCACAATGTTGGCAACCCATTGTGGGTAATTTGCTACTGCCAGGAATCCAGCATCAAGCTGCTTTCGGACTTCTTCACGAATTTTGAGAGCCATATCCGGATGGGTCCTTCTTAACTTCTATTTGACGGCATGGCATTCCTCCTTGAGTGGTAACTTGTGTACAACCATATACGTATCCAACCCAGGCATGTCTTGATACGACCAGGCGAATACGTCAGCGTACTCACGGAGGAGCTCTATCAACTTGGTCTTGACTTCAACTTGAAGAGATGCACCTATCTTTACCTCTCTTCTGTCTTTCTCAGTACCCAGGTTGATGACTTCCATGTTTTCTTGGTGCGGCAGGATGACTTTCTCCTCTTGCTTGAGCAGCCTTGCCAACTCATCGGGGAGTTCACAATCTTTCGCGCTTTCCTCTTCAGCTTGGTAGATTGGGCAATCAAAGTCATATAGGCCCGTAGCAGCGCCTATATCAAGGACCTTGGTGGTGTTTCTGCATGTTTATGGTTTATGCAGTTTATTTAGGAAAGTGTGTGCATAAAAATATTGCCATTTGTTGTAACGTAAAAATAAAAGAAAGTGAGCGAAAATTGAATGCAAACTGAAATTCATTAATGATAATCAAAATTTTAAAACATCAGGTGGCCCATACAATGCTCCACTACACCTTGGGCAAAGCGTAGGGTTTTTGATAAACAGTAAAATTATGTTTGGTGTGTGAAGAACTGAGGAACTTCAATGGTCTTCCAATTCTGGAGCTCTTCACCAGGCTTTGCTTGTCGGATCCAGCTTGTAGAAGCTTGCTCATCACCAACATGGTCTTCAATGATCATTGCTACTGGAGAACCAAAGATGTGACCAGCACTTGTAAAAATTTTCTCAACAGGAAGGATCTGATTTTCGTTGTATGGAACAAAGGCTGAATTGCGGGATGGCTGATAACCTAGCCCAAACTTATCAAGCTTTTCAGTAACCTCAACCACTTTGCCCCATCCTTGGGCGTTTCCCTCTTACACCACATCTTTAGCTTCCTCGTATGAGGTCATTGATGATCTTAACTCTTGGAGCTCTGGCACTCGTTGCACAGCCAGCGTACTCACCACCTCAAAGGACTGAAAAGGTGTCTCAACCACTTCACCTTCAACATCAATGTAGCGGAACGATGTCAAATGACTTACCAGGATATCCTCTTCACCACCTATCACAACCATTTTTTCATTGGTAATAAACTTCAGTTTCTGATGGAGAGTGGACGTAACTGCCCCTGCCGAGTGAATCCAGGGCCTTCCTAGCAAGCAACTGTAACCAGGATAAATGTCCATTACTTGAAAAGTAACGGTAAAGACAGTAGGTCCAATCTTAATTGGCAAGCCCACCTCACCAATAATCGTACGCCTAGATCCATCAAACGCCTTCACTATGAGAGTACTTGGCTTCATGCTTACTCCACTTATATGCATCTTTTCCAGAGTAGTCTTAGGGAGCACATTCAGAGAGGATCCAATATCCACCAAGACCCTAGACAACAAAGTATCTTCGCATCTAATGGAAATGTGAAGAGCCCTGTTATGGTTCTTCTTTTCAGCAGTCAGATCATCATCATTAAACCCAAGAAAATTTCCAGTAGTGACACTGGCTATCACATCATCAAACTGGGCTATAGTGATACCTTTGGTAATATGTGCGGCACTCAATACTTTCAACAGGGAAGATCTGTGCGCCTCAGAACTGAGCAGTAAGGAGAGTATAGATATCTTGGCGGGAGTTTGATTCAACTGATCGACTACCTTGTAGTCGCTTTTCTTTATAATCTTCAGAAACTCTTCAGCCTCTTTCTGTGTGAATGCCCCTCTTGGAGATGACAACCCTTCTTGTAATTCAGCACTCGGAGTTTCCACTGGTATAGAAATCGCCTTACCTTTGTCATTGTTTGGCATGTCTGCTTGTTTTGCTGCAAAGATTCGACCACTACGGGTCATTCCACTTGGTCCTACTACAGCGTCACACTTAGCACCACCATATTCAACGACTACCTTTTCTAGCCCTTGTTTAAAATCTTCAGACTCAGGAACACTAACAGGATACTCAATAGTTATCGGAACAGGGCGCATTGGCCTTGGTTTGCTAACATCTGCCTCATCAAACTGAATAACCACAGGTGCAGGACGAACTGGTCTTTGTTGGAAAACATTAGCTCCATCATATTCAATGATTACCGGAGCAGGAAGAACTTGTCTTTGTTGACGACCTTCAGGTGCATCATACTGAATGTAATGACATCCACACTTTGCTCTCTTGCATCCCGGCGTTCAACCTGAATCACACCTTGATCCAGGAATTTCTGCAAATGTTTCTTAACCACCTCATCAGTCAAATTATCAAGCTCATCTTCAGGAATCATCCCACATCTCTTCAATTTTTCTCCTATAACCGCCATAGGAGTACGAATATCTTCAACCCTTGTAATCAACCTCTATCCGTTGCCTTCTTCCACAACATTAACAGACGGTCCTCCATGCGGGGGCATGGGATTGTGTTTAACATTAGCGCCTCGCTGAGTGAAAGTAAGATATTTGGACTCAACCAAATCTTGAACTCTGTTCTGAAATGCATAACAGTTTTCTATATTATGCCCGGGAGCACCCTTGTGAAACTCATAATGGGCGTTGGCATCATATCCGGGAGGATATGGGAAAACTGCTGGTCTCAAATCCCTAAGTTTCAAATGCCCACTCTGATACAGTTGAGAAAAGATCTGCCTATACGGAATTGGCACAGGATCGATATGCCTTCTTGGTCTTGGCAGCCTCTGTGGTGGGGCATTCTGATATTGTGGCAGAGGAACATTCTGATAATTCGGTTGTTGAGTAGGCTGTTGAGGCGGGGCTTGTGCAACTGCAGCCACTTGCTGATATGGTATATTCACTGGGGCTCTAGCCACTCGTCCTCTCATGACAACATTGGTCTCTTCATCCTTCCTCTTCACAAAAGGCTTTTTAACTCCGCTTGTAGAAGCAATAGCAGCTTTTTTCTTCAACTGTCTCTCGATTCTTTCTCCTACTGGCACAATCTCAACAAAGTCCGGGAAGCTAGATCCCAGCATACAGTCCGAATACTGAGGCTGCAAAGTTCCCATGAACATATCCATCAATTCTTTGTCCAACAAGGGTGGTTGAACACGAGAAGCCAATTCCCGCCATTGTTGAGCATATTCTTTGAATGACTCATTGTTGCGCTGAGTCATATCTTGTAATTGAGTACGGTTTGGTGCTAAATCAGTGTTGTACTGGTAATGTTTGAGGAACGCCTCAGAGAGATCCCTCTAGGTATTAATCTGTCTCTTCTCTAGCTGCATGTACCATTCCAGCGATGCCCCACTGAGGCTATCCTGAAAGTAGTGAATTAGAAGAGGGTCGTCTTTAACGTGGGCATCCATTTTGCGACAGTATGCTCGCAAATGAGTCTTAGGGCAGCTAAGTCCCTTGTATTTGTCAAACATCGGCACTTGAAACTTATGAGGGATTACCAGTCCAGGGACCAAACACATGTCGACAGCATCCAAGCCGGGAGTTGTCTGAACCTCCAAGGCCTTGAATTTCTCTTCTAGTACGTGCAACCGGTCAGCAGATGGGTCAGATCCAACAAGTTGAAGAGGTGGAGGTGGTATGTAGAAGGCATCAACTTGCTCGTCCGCATCGCTCACAGATCCATGATGAGCCAAGTGTTCTGACAAATCTATGTGAACGGGAGGAGGGATTCCCTTAATTACTCCAGAAGTTCCTATCTTTTCAGCTAGCTTTCTGGTATCGGCCATAGTTTTGGCATTGTTCTCTTTCTGAGCTAGTACCATCATGGCCTCCAGAAGTTGATCCATTTTGGTCTTCAGCGAGTCAATGTCATTCCTCATCTTGTTCTGATTCTCTTCAATTTGTTCCAGCGTCATCTTGAAGCTTTGACGAGTCTCGTATCGTTGTCGAGTAGTCAGGTTTTCTGTTTGGAGAAATGATAGAGTAAATGAGTTTATTGCTGGGTGTATGTGGAGAATGCAATGATATGTATGCAGCATGGTATGCATTTTTTTTCAGGAAATCGTTCAAATTAATCATTATTTATACAGGAATATTAAGAAACAAACTGTTGCAAAGGAAATCAAGTCTCATTCATTCATACGATTGTAATAATCAAGTGATACATAATCATCCAGACATTAGTACAATTCATAAAGCAAGAAAGTACAAAAGCAACATAACGATTCAAAACTTGGGCCTTAGAGCCTCGCGCTCCTTCAACTCTTCTTTAAACCTCTTCAATATCTCCCTACAAAGGCAAACAAAATTGAGGATTGCTTGAGGGGTAGATTCGTCGAGAGCCTCCAAAGCATCTCTATGCTTCCACACCAAGTCTTCAGCCAACCAGTTACAAAAATCTGCTAGCCCATTAAGCTTGTTGCGGTACATATCCCTATCAGCTATTAGAATGTGGATGGAGCATTCATAACCAGTACATTCGTCAAGCACCTTCTTCCTCGCAGAGGCCCAAATATCTTTGTCTGCAAGGACAACCTCAAGATGATCCTTCTGCTCCTCGGCAAGCCTCTTGAGATTATTCAATTCAAAACACACTTTGTCCCAATCTGCTGGCCCAACATAAGCAACTCTCATGGGATCCTCTTTAAGTTGGCATTCCATTGCTTCAGAAGCCTTTGACTGGCATAGAGCTGAGCTTAATTTTTCTATTTCCGCTCCCATCTCTTCTCTAAGTGCCTTCTTCCTCTCAGTGGCAAGGAGCCAAGCTTTCCTATTTTCGGCACACTTCTGGTAAGCTTGATCCAACTCTTCCTTAAGCCTATCTATCGCTCCATCAGCTTGGTTGAGACATACCTTACCCCTCTTTTTCTGCTGCTCCTCTTCATTCGCCCAACTTCCTATTGCTTTAAGTTGAGTGTTCTTGCGTTGAAGCTCCCACTTTAAGTCATTCTTCTCCTTAGTAACATTCTGAAGCTTCGACTCAAGTTGCTCATTTTCGTTTACTAGTCTGGCTATCGTTGACTTGAGATCCTCGGCTTCCTCAATTGGGACGTGAGTAGGCTTTGGCTCAGGCAAAGGCTCGGACACCTTAATGGCAAAGGGCATCTTGATTCTTTCCACTCTTTCTCTGACCCATATGAAGTAAGGCTCTTTAGTAATGTTGTTCCTTCTCCCCAACTCAGCTTTTCCTTTCCTATGGACCTCCTTCCACGCCTTTGTGATTCTTTTGAGTAGATCAGGGTTCTCAGCTTTCAAACCATGCACTAAGAATGCTTCCAAAGCCTTCTCATCAGGTGGTCCACTCATCGGATACCCCAACTGCCTCACGGACAATATAGGATTAGAATTAATATAGCCGCGGGTTCCGATGAGGGGAACATTAGGGAACCGACCAAAACTGGATATGACTGTATCGTAGTCTAGGGAGTACCAAGATAAGTCAGCTGATCTGTGGGTTCCCAACCTTTGGGCCCAACTTTCGTCCACTTGTTCTATGAAGGGTCCCTTCTTCGGAAGGTGCATTTGGGTCCATTGATACAACAGAGGAGCACAACACGCAATCATGCCTCCTTTCTTAACGTGTCTCCAACTCAGGTAATAACATACGTCAGCTAGAAGGGTAGGCACTGGGTTTCCTGTGAGGAAAACATGGATGGCAGTAACATCTATGAAATCATCTACATCCACATTAGGAAACAGAACAATCCCATATATGGCCAATGCTACAGAAGCATAGCAGGCTTCCCAACTTTCGTCTTTCAATAAAGTGTTGGCCCTTTTCAAAAGAAATGAGAGGAAGAAACCCTTGACCCCTCCCTTAGTCTTCCAATTGTTGGTGACGTCCTGTTTGGTCATGTGGAGAGCTTTTGCAATGATTTCATCCTTCAAAGTCACATCAACCCTTTCAAATAGCAACTTGCCCTTCATTGGGATACCCACCAATTTCTCATACTCTTCAAGTGTTGGTGCTAACTGGAAGTCTAGAAATGTGAAACATCTTAAGAGAGCATCATAGAACTGTACGAAGGTGCTTAGCATGGCAAAGTCTACGTCTTGATTCAGAATACACAACAGTTTACCAAAGTTCTTCCCAAAGTTGATTCGGTAAACAGCAGGCATACGTGAAACCAACCCACGTAAAGTAGTCTGACCAGGCTTCTTGAACTTGAAAGAATGAGGGCATCGAAAGTCAGTTTCCATAATTCCTATCTGTAGCAAATGACAATTCTTAGATTCCCTGAAAACAAAAAAGTGTGAAAATGTTATGGTCATGCGATGCTCATGCAAGAGTACAGGATCAAAACGACATCTGATTCTGAGGAAGGAGTTAGACACAGGATATCTCTGATCACAAGACCCCCATAGGTAGGCTCTAACCGGGTAGGTGCCTAGAGTTATGGATATCTTTCAAAGACATTATAGCCATGACGAAGGAACATCAGATGATAATATCTTTGAAAGGATCTCGTCTAGGTGAGGTCTTCGCTTCTTCCCCACGAGAAAGACTCCTCGGAGGCGCCCACTACACAACCATCGACACACAGGTTTTAAGTAGGGTTCTCAGAATCCTAGATCGAGGTCGAAAATATTACTGTCAGGAAGTAATACGTTCGAGGGATCTCATCTGATTGTGGCGTTCGCATTAACCCACAAAGAGTTAACACTATCAACCACCATGGATAAATGGGTTAATGGTCCTTGGGATCGACGATTCAGGCTCGAAAACATTATCATCATGACGAAGTAACGTCAAAACAATAACATTTCCAAGGGAATCTACTCCAAGCGGGGTCTTTGCTTTGGCTCACGCGGAAGAAACCACACAAGCCTCCACTACACAACCACCATCCTAATTCTAGGGTTATACTCGGACTCGGGTGTAGAGCCATCTCAGAAAGCACCAATGATCAGAGAACCCCAACAGTGTCATACAAGATAATAATAGGATATAATAACAATAAACAAGCAAGTAGATAATAGATAGTCAAACAAGCAAGCAAACAAACAAGAGAAGATAAACACACAAGCAGATCTAACACTCACGAATTGAGTCAAGTTAGGCTTGAATCTCTCTAGCATAGGGAAATGCTTATCCCCAGTGGAGTCGCCATCTGTCGTACCTCGAAAAATACGATCCTCGCGATGGACGTGGAAAAAACTGTTCGAAACAGAGTCGCCACCAAACTTTATTCATTCTAAGGAAGGAATAGGAAAATATCAATAAAACCTTTTAAAGGGATAAGAAAATGGTCATCACAACCAAATTCGAGTTCGGGAGTCGGTTACGCAAGAGGGAAGGTATTAGCACCCTCTACGTCCGTTGTACTCAACGGGAACCTCTTGATTCGATTCGTGAGAAAGTTAGCTAGGTTTGTTTGTTTATCTTCTAAGGTAAAAGGATTAATTTTTAAGGGGGAAATGGGGTGGTTTTATTATTAGGGTGCTCGGCAAGGATTAGAACCCTTGTGCCTACGTATTCCCTCGTGCAATAGGAAAGTCAGAGCATTCATAGTTCGTGGGACTACAGTTATTTGGTTTGTATTTTTATAGGCGCCAATTGCCCACACATGAGTAAGAGAACTCGCACCCAAACAATTGAGGAGAAGGGTCAAAGACTCGACCACCCTCACTTCACCTTTAGTAAAATGTGTTTAGATAGAGATTAAGTGTATTAATGATTACTTGGAAAAAGGGTTGAATGTTGTCGAGTTTCGCGTGTTTTAGAGGCGTCAATTATCCACACACGAGTAAGAGAACTCGCACCCGAACAATTGAAGATAAATACCAAAGACTTGATCCCCCTCCTTTTCACCTTTTAAAATGTATTTAAATAGAGATTACGTGCTTTAATAATTGATACAGAAAAATAAATTTGAGTGTTGTCGGATTACAAGTGTTTTAAAGGCGTCAATTGTCCACACACGAGTAAGAGAACTCGCACCCAAACAATTGAGGAAAAAGACCAAAGACTTGATCCCCCTCTTTTTCACCTTTTAAGAAATGATATTTAGTATAATTAAATGTATTAATTTGATTTAAGAAAAATACTCGACGTTGGATCGAGGTTTGGATTTTCGTACAAAATGGTTTGAGAACTAATGGAAATGAGGTCCTATGGTTTAAGGTAAGGTCGATTGCGAGGGAAAAGCGCTCGACTTACAAGAGGTAAAGGGACTTGATATGTGGATCAAGTGAATGTTGGAGATTAATTGAATTTGATTTGGAAAATACTTGACGTTGGATCAAGCTTGTTTATTGTTGTAAAAAGGGGTTAATTTTAATCTTATGGGAGAGGGGTGTAATTAATCAAGTGGGAATAATCGAGCCATGATTAAAGTGAGCCAAACACATACACGCATACAAACCAAAGTGAAATGTGCAACAATTATCGTTGTATAAAGCCCAAGAGGAGGCATTGTGAGGTCGATTGCGATCGTGAAAACGATCGATTTACAAGGTATTAAAAGGGCTTGACATTAAGTCAAGATATTAGTTTGAAAATATTTTTTTTTTGGTTTGGACAAGCATAATATGAATAGCATAAACATAATCAAGGCATGAAATAAATTCACAAGAGAAAATTATACACCTCACATAAAGATCATAAATAAAATGGGGTGAAGAAATAATCAAGCATATTAGCATAATTAGCATCCTAAATCTAAGGTTAGTCTAAAAGAGAAATTCTAAACTAATTAATTAGATTTTTTAGAGAAAATGTGAAAATCAATTAATTAACCAAATTAAACTAAAATGTTTAATAAAATTAAATATTAAAGTTAATTAGTATTAAATAAAGTGGTTTAATAAAATTAATTAGCAATTTAACTTATTAGCAAGATTTAGAAAAGTATTTGATTTTTTTAGAGTTAGAGAAATTGGACTAATACAATTAATTAAGTTAAAATCAAATATTTAACAAAACTAATTATGAAAATAATTAATTAGTATTAAATAAATAAATTTAATGAAATTAATTAATTAGTAAACAAACCTCTAGGTTTTTTCTAAAAGAAAATTAGTATTCTGTTTTTTTAAGAAAATAAGTTAATAAAATGTTTTTTTTTATTTTTGATTTTCTATAATAAAAGGTGATAGTAAAAAAACTAATACTAAAAGAAAAGGGCCAGAACTGTCAGTAAACAAGGGGGTGCGTTTCGAAATCTCCTCTGGGCCCAACCAACTGAGCCCAACGCTGGGGGGTTCATGGTGAACCCTCAGTCAATCATGAGCGTTGATTTGATCAAAGGAGTCAACTTTGACTCTGATCGACGGCTGGGAAATGGGTTCATTATAGACCATCAGCAAACCAATCTCGCTAGATTATGGGGATATTATCCTCTCCGGTGACACTTGTCAAAGGGAAGGACAAGTGTCACCGTCCCCTGCCCTACACTCAAACACCTCAACCACTTTAAATAAAAGCAAGGAAATGGGATACGAATTTTAAACTCTCATTCTCTGCTCATGAACTCTCACTCTCTCCTCATGAACTCTCACTCTCTCTCATATGGCATCGCTGGAAACCCCAACCTCGCCAGAGAAGGAGGTGGCTGGCGGTGGCGGCGCCGTCTTCTTTGGCGACAACCCCACCAAATCTCAAGCACCTAACACGAACCCTAACTTAAAAACTCTCCTCTTTTTAAATCCGAGGTCAAATTTACTAAAAACCTAACCAATCGACCAGATCAGAAGTTTTCCCAGATCTAAACCCTAATTCAAGATTAACCCAGAATCAACCCGAATCAAGTGAAAACGAGCAAGTATTATACTCAGGAGTCAACATCAAACAAAGGTTCACACAAATGGAATTTAAAGCGAAGGAGAAAGAGATACCAGCTGAAGAATCCTCTTGAGGTACCTCCACGCGTACGTAGCTCCTTCCTTTTCTTCTTCTTCTGATTTCCTCTCTTGATATTATTATTGTGTTGTTGTTGTTGAGTGAAATAGGCCTAGCTCAAATTAACTCAGAGTTTCAATGTGAAGCTCTGAGTAATTTTTTCAGTGTTTAGAGCTCTGGTGATTAGGGTGTGATTCTCTTGCGCAGCAATCTCTTTTTAGGGTTCCTTCGGTGTCCCCTTTGATGATGAACATTAGTGTTTATTTATAGGCTCAAATTTAGGGTTTTTTTCGTGAAAACTTGCTGAAGAAGGATAGGGTACAATAGTACGAAACCTGCAATTTGGGTGGAATGTGTAATTGTACGATTTTACAGAAATTGTTCCCTTGGAAAGAAAATTGTCTGTAGTGAACTCCTAGAATGTGGGTTTGATTGATTTTTTTCACTGTGAATACGTGGTTTTTACTACTTGTAAATATGTAATTCTTGTATTTTTACCACTCTTGGTTTTGTGCTGATATGGCTCTTTTGACTTAATTTGACTTTTACTTTGTTCTGTTTGTAACAGGGGATTGTGGCTATAAATTTCATCTCGACTAGGCCTAGCCAAAATATCATGATGTTACAGATCACAAAAAGGTGCCAAAATAAAAATCAAAAACCTTTGAAGAATTTAATCGTAGGTGACTTTTCCTGACAGGTATGAAATCAAGTCTCAATAGAGTTTGATTAGCCCTTTGCTGAAAAATGATGAACTCATCCTATCTTGTTCTGCTTTCTGCTGATACACCATTCCTTACATCTCACAATGCTTGACAACTATGGCATAATGGCTTTCAACTGTCTCTTATTTCTCATTGAGTAAGTAAAATCATTCCCTCAAAGAAAAATTTTGATTTGTCAGGACTTTCAAGTTTGAACTAACTCCTTGAACTAATCTATTTTCATGTGGGATGGTGGCTGATGTGAGCAAACTGATGTGAAGTTATTGTTTTTGCTATTGCAAAATGCTTGTTGACTTCCTTGCGAACCTCTTCCATTTTGAAACAGGACTCTTGAAATTCATGCTTGTATTCATCTCTAACTTTATTTGTTTACTCTTCATTTCATGTATCCTTCTTGGAGCGACTTGGCAAAAATTATGGCAGAAGTGGAAACATGAGATCATACCTTCTTGGAGGTAAGGAATCCTTTGTATTTTGGTGAAGCACGAGTCTTAGCAAGAATACTATCATTAGTAGGTTGTTTGGTATGCCATGAAAATGAACTTACGTCAAGAGGAAGCAAGGTCTTTGGCATCCTGTTGCATTGCACCTGTTTTGCTTTGAATTGAACTTACTCTTACATTATGTACTGACTTGTGATATTTGTGAATTTGAATGGATGCAAATATGAGATTATCTGTGGCATGAAAATGATATCTGTTGTGGCTGACATTAAACCTTCATGTTTGAAAATTCACGTGTGTCGAATCGAGTTTCTGCTACTGCCATACACTTTTGTGCACTTTATACTTATGGATATTATGTACCAATTTTTATGTGTGTCACTGCTACTGCGTTTGGCAAGCCTCCCCTTGTTTGTTCAATGTTTTGGCTTTGATGACATTGCATTCCTACTGTCATCCTTGCAGGCAAAAGGTTGGAGCTCTATAAGGTGGCATAACATGGACAAAGAGAGTTAGCTTGAGAAAAGCATGAAGATTTGGCAATGAACTCGCGGTTTGGTTTGAAGACACTCAGGCAATGCTTTTGGCTTAAGGTAGAAGACTTGGTGGTGAGGAGCATTAGCATGGAGGGTCGTTCGGCTTGAAGGAGAAGGGGAGTCCTGGATGCTCCTATTCTTGAAGAGTGGGTTATGAAAACTTGGTTCATCATTACAACCTCTTAGGCCTAGGACTGATAGGATTAATCTTGTACTTCATGTGATTTCTATTGCAAACAATATTATAATTTGAAATGAACTTGACATTCTTACTCTTGTTCTCCAAAAAAACTCTTGAATATTTAGGACTTGCCTTTAGATTAACTTGGATTTTGTACCCATTTGAATTCAATTTTTGTGTGGAGTTTTATGACTTTCAAGAATTGTAAATGTATTCCATTAACAACTTGAATATTTTCTCGGTCCATTTTGAGCTTAGGTTTCTTATTTCACAAGATTTTGGATGCATTGCAAATGAAATAGACTTGTTGCAAGTTCCTTGTGTGTCACGTTTCATACACCTTTGACTCCAATTGAATCCTTAAATTATTTCTACAACTTGTGACATGAATTGGATTCAATGCTCTACTTGAATTTTCATTTCATTACTGCCATCCGAAACTAACACTCAGGCACTTATGAAAACAAAACTTATTCCCAAAAGTTAACCTTGAATTTAGATAACGTGGATCCAACTTGAAACATCTTAATCATTTAAGCATGATCTTGACATCATTTGAGAATTTAACGGTGATCTTCCCTCGTCCCCTTGTAACACCTTCCTTGATCACAAAATGATGGTACCATGACCATCTTAAATAAATCATCCCTTAATCTAGCAAATAAAATAAACTTTGATGGGAAAATATCTTAAGGGTGAGTTATCCTTTCCTTGAACAAATTTGTAGCCAATCTAGTCAAATTTTAGCTTTATCAACCCCATGGCCTTAGTACCATCTTAAAGCATGGTCCATGGTGACTCGAAACAAAACTTAGAATCCCCTTGAAACTAATTGACTAATTCTTGAAATATTTGATTTCGTAGCATAAAACCAACTAGCAACAGACTAGGTTAGGTCTCAAAATGGCTCAATCATACAACTTGGTTCATGGCTTGAGGACAGGTTATGCCTTGAATAATTAGCCATAAGAGTGAGGGTACACCACTTACTTTTACCTTCACTTGAGTTCAACACACTTGCAAGAGCCTCTAATTACTAAGAGTATAAACCAAATCTCCATAGCCTAAACTTCAGAGGATTATGTCCTAAAGCCATATGATGATCTTGAGAAAAGTCCAGGAAGCAACAACATTCTTGGTTTAAGAAAAAATGAGAGGGTGAGACAAATTTGGGGTATGACACATGGGGCCCCACGCAGACATCTCTTCTTGTGCCACAAAAACCTCTCACTCTTTCCCCAATACATGTGATCCTTTAATGCCATCTTCCTCACCTTTTTAGCATGCATCCTCAGCCTTTCCACATGGACGCGCAGCTCGAGAACCTTTTTCCTCACCTACTCCCAACAACTCTGATTCCCTAGCTCTAAATTAATCCAATGCACACTATCTAAGAAACCCCATATCTTCTTCCCTTAAATCACCACCTTTCATCCGAATTTCACCCTTATCTTCATTATCCCAACATCAAGATTCGCCTGCCACGCGTACGATCCCTGATCCCACACTGCCAGCTGCATCCAACTCACCTTCTGCTGATTTTTCTAAGTCTCATTCCAACATTTCACGTGATGTAGCCTTACCAAACAAAGCCTTCATTTCGTTGGGCCATCCTTCCACCAATACCCAGCCCATCAACACTTCCTCAATGAACCTTGAGGACAAGGCACTTATTGGGCCAATGAGTAATGTTATGAAGAGTCCAAGGCCTAATAGAGATAGAAAAATATATGTTTTATTAAAGGATTGTTACTATTAATTAGGGGGTCCAATTAGTAGTTTTATTCCCTTGTTATGGGTCGTTCTTTATTTCAAGCCCATAGTTGGTTTAGAGCTGAACCCTAGCTATTTATTATCATCTCTTTCATATTTGGAAACAAAGAAAAATTCTGAAAAGTTTTATGTCTTATGCATTTATCTTTCTTTGCCACTTTAGATCTATTTGATTTCCTTAGTGTAATATAACATAATAACTCTAAGAAGTTTTATTCTATTATACTGAGATATATATTATTCTCTTAATCTCAGGAAACATCATAATTTAATGTTTAAGTTGATATTGAAAAAACACAATAATTATTTAGCATGCAATAATATTGTGTTATTCTATGTTCAATAGTCCACATTTGTTAGGTCATAATATGAAAGTACAAGTAAATATCAATACTTTTATCGAGTATGATATTGTATTATGAAGGTACTTATGATTAAATGTAATTACTCTCGTAATAGGGTATGCATATATGTAATTACTAAAACCTATGTGGATATTCTATGACCTTTAATTTGAAAACTTATTAGTATAATCACTAACCATAGACTTATACACATGAGTAAGTCTTATGATATTTTGGGTTAATGGGAGTTTATCAATAGCATTTTCATACGCTTGGGACATTCTTTATAACATATTACTCTTAACTTAAATATGTTACTCTAAATTCATCATTCTTTATATAACGTTGTGAGTTTTAACATGTATGATTTGTCTTCCATATGGAATACAATTTATGCACCGTTGAAATTTACATCTTTTTGATTGATTAGTGTTTTGACCATTATTGATATTCTAATATTAAAATATTTTTTTAATAATTAATTTACTATCATCTAAGTGGGAAATTTTTAAATTAGTTATTTAATTAATAAAATATGGAATGACATAGTTAATTATTAATTAATTATATTATGGTCTATTGTTATTAAATACTAAATATATGAATTGTTTGATTGTGTTTTGTGCATGAATAGATCGTGATGGATTTGACCATTCTGTTAAGTCCCATGAGAGGTTCCTGCCCTCAGCCGTTTAGCTATTTAAGTATCTCCCTATTAGACAATTAACATACTCCGAAAACCCTAAACGACAATGAAAGTAGTAATTCTTTCATACTTACACTTTCTGACGATAGTTTTTTTAATCTTATAAGATATACCATTCTCAATAATATTAATTATTCTATAATATAATAATATGCTATAATTTATTTATATTGAATTTAATTAGATCTATCAAAGGGTTGAAACTAGAATCAGGCTCATGATTTTCTGATGGTATGTATACATGAACTGTTTGGCAAATGTTATTATTGTTCTCTTTATTGTCAAGTGTAGACAGAGAAAGAATACAAGTAGGAATGGATTTTGATGCTTTTATAATCACAACACCTTTCCTTTCAAGCTTTAGGAGTGCTTCCAGACATGCCATTTAAAAGAATGAAGAAGGGATTTGGATGTTATATTGTTTTGGTAAATGGTGAGTAAACAAGTTGGAGAAGAATAATTGCTTATATACTATTGACTTGAAGGCTTCTAATAGTTGACCTATTCCATATTAAGTTAGGTCTTTTTTTTTTAATTTTTTATTTTGCATACATTTTAAGATAATTCATCTTGATTAAATATTTTGATAATAATATTAATAAAATATATTTTATTTATTAAATTATTTTTATTAGATGTAAATAGAATAATAATAAGAATATTTAATAATAAAAGATTGACCTATATATTATAAATATATTTATAATTCTTTATTTCTTAGTAATTAAAAAATTAAGTTGACTAATAATAAATATATTTTAAAAATTAAAGTCGTTATCTAAAAATTTATTCTGCGTACCAGATCATCTATACTTTTAGCATGTAATACCTTATCATCTAATACATTCAAGAATCTAAATAGTTTTTTTGTATTAGAAAATAACATATAACAAGTGGGGCTTACCAAACTTTTATTGAGGCTTAAACCAAAACTTTACAAAAAAAGGTCTTCAAAAAAATTGAAAATATTATTTCATCAAAAACTTACACTGCTTACTTTGTAAAATGATTTATTATTTATGTTTTCTTTAAAGTTTTTTTTTTATTTGATTACAATAAAAAGATATTAAAGTTTTAAAATGAATAATTCCGTATATTTCTTAAAAACAATCAATTTTAATGGATTGTTTTCATTTATTTTTTAAATGGACAGTTTTTAACTGAAATTTTATTTTCTCTCTATGACAATTATTAATTTTAAAAATTTTAAATATAAAAAAATATATTTAAAAACCTAAATAAAAGTAAATCATATTTTAATTTTTATTTGTGAAAATGTTAATGAGAGTAATAAGAAAGTGAGTCATGGCGGATGGAGGTTCCAGAGGGTTGGATGGCGTGTAAGTTGAAGGATAAATGGAGATCTCTTAAAGGAACGCTTAAGGTTTAGAACAAGGAGGCGTTTAGTAATTTGGATTTTATGGTTAAGGTTTGTTCGGATGAACTACAGGAGTTGGAGTTGAAAGTGAGACCACGGGTATTTCCCAGGAGGAGTTAGTTAGTAGATCGAGGGTGTTTTGAGATTTGTGCTGCCTAATCAAGCATGGTGATTCTCAAATGTACCAGAGGTCTAGATTGGCGTGGCTGAAACAAAGGGACACTAATTCTAGATTATTTTCACACTTGTGTTAGGCAAAGGAGTAGACAAAATAATTTGGTTGCGCTTCGTGTTGGAGATTACTGGCTGAATAAGGTTTCAGAGTTTACAGGGGAGATTACTAGCTAGGTTCTTTCAAGAACACTTTGTTAGGCCAGAGGTAGTTAGGTCAAATCTTGATGGGTTTTCTCTTCCTAATATCTCTATGGAAGAAGTTAAGTCACTTTCGGTTAGGATTTTGCCTTCCAAACTAGACGATGAAGTTTTTGCATGATTATTTGGTTTTTGAAGTTTTATGTTTTGGTGACACTCTAATATTTGATTTTATTCAAACTATTTCATTTAAATGTCAAGTTGGGAATTAGGGTGTTACATAGTGGTATAAGAGCAGGTCGGTCCTTCCGGCCAGGTTTTGTGATTTTTATTTGTTTCCTAGTACGTGACATGTGTGTGAAACACTGTCGGTGCTCATTTATTTTCTTACTGCTTGCCAACAAGAGCGGGATTAAAATTAGTGGGGAAGAAGCTTCTGCTTCTCTGATGGTTTTCTAGTATGGAGGATTTGTTCAGCGGGCTGCTGATTGCAAGAGAACAAGTGTTGTCGAGGCAATATTGTTTCTTGAACCCGAAAAAGTACGAATTTGAGTTTCATTCCACAGGTCAAGTCAAGATGTTGTCAATGGAGAACGATCAGGTGTGCGTGATGTTAGCTTCCTTTAGAGTGGAATGTGATGCGGTTGCTAAGTGATATGTCGGTGATGTGTGGGATTCCTGATGTGTTTCCTGAGGACATTTCGACTTAGTGTCAGAGCGAGAAGTTAAGTTCGACATAGATTTAGTACCCGATATTAGAGTTGTGTCAATGGCACCATACAAATGTCTCTAGCAGAATTGAGTGAGTTGAATAGGATATTGGAAGATGTGCTTGATAACAAATTTGTCATACCAAGTGTGTGACCTTGGGAGGCTACAATGTTATTAGTTAAGAAGAAAGATAGTTGTATGAGGTTGTGTGTTAATTACTGTCATCAGAATAAGGTCACCATCAAGAATAAGTATCCTCTTCCCAGGATTGAATACCTTATGGATCAATTAGGGGTAGCCTGTGTTTTCAGTAAGATTGACTTGAGGTTGGGTGATCGTCAAATTTGAGTGAAGGATGAAGATATTCTAAAGACTGCGTCCAGGGACGATATAGTCACTATGAGTACTCAGTGATGGCATTTGGTGTATATAATGCTCTTATTGTATTTATGAAGTATATGACTAGGATCTTCCATTCGCATTTAGATCAATTTATAGTGGGTTCCTTGATGGGATTAAAGAGAGTCAGAAGTTGGATGTGGCCCTAGTTGATCGTCTGTCATTAGCTAATGAAGATGAAGATTTTAGAGTCGATGAGAATGGGATTCTTAAGTTTTGGGATAGAGTTTGCGTACCTGATGTGTCAGAACTTAAGAAGACTATTTTGAAGGAGAGTCACCTAAGCGGTTTGAGTATTCATCCTGGAACTACCAAAATGTACCAAGACCTCAAAAGGATATTTTGGTGGCCAGGAACGAAAAGGGACGTTGCACAGTTTGTATATTCATGTTTGACTTGTCATAAGTCAAAGAGTGAGCACCAGAAGCCGCTTGGACTAATGAAGTCATTGGATATTCCTAAATGGAAGTGGGATAGCATATCGATGGATTTTGTCACTGGTTTACAGAATACTCCGAGGGGGTTTGATTCGATTTGGGTGATCATGGATAAGCTGACTAAATCGGCACACTACATTCTGATTAAGATTGGTTTTCCTTTGCAAAGGCTTGTAGAGATTTATATTGCGGTGATTGTGAAGCTTCATGGTATTTCACTAAGTATGGTGTCGAATAGAGATCTGAGGTTCACTTCCAGTTTTTGGGAGAGCTTACAGGGAGCTCTTGGTACTAAACTGAAGTTGAGTTCTGTGTATCATCCACAGACCGATGGTTAGAATGAGAGGATTATTCAGCCTTTGAAGTATTTGTTGAGGGCTTGTGTATTAGAGCAAGGAGGTGCTTAGGACGGTTTTCAACCACTGATTGAGTTTACTTATAATAATAATTATCATTCATGTATTACAATGGTACCATTCAAAGTATTGTATGGGAAGAGGTGTAGAACTCCTCTTAGTTGGTATGAATCTGGAAAAAGTGTTGTTCTTGAACCAGAGATTGTTCAACAGACTACAGAGAAAGTGAAGATGATCCAAGAGAAGATGATTTATCTCAAAGTAGACAAAAGAGCTATCATGATAAGTAAAGGAAGGCTCTCGAATTTTAGGAGGGAGACCATGTGAACCTTAATTTATCATTTTCCTTCATTAAACTCAACTTAGGCTTTTTGATCATTTCACTTGTCACTTTAAAACAATATAGCTTAATAATTGTAGTGTTAGTTTGATTTTAAAAAGGTGTAGAAGCAATAGATTTCATGTCGATAGGATATTGCGGAAACAATTGCTTAGTTATAGATCCAATTAGTCGTTTTCTTTCCCATACAGGTTTCACTAAACACTTGCTTTAAATAATTGAGATGCACCAGCTCCATCACAAATTGCATGTGACATTCTCGTTCCAATTGTGAAACCACCACAAAGAAATTTTGTAACCATTAACACTAAAGGGTAAGTTTTATCTTGAGGAGAAGAAAGATCAAGGACCAAATGTTTTGCAATTTCTATGTCATTATTGTCTAGGTAACGAATAGAAGAAAGAGCGGAGTTAGCATTTGCTTCCAAGAAAGGAACACCAAACTCTTTACTGTTGGCATTGCAATCAACTCTAAGGTTTCCATCATATGCGTGTTTCACTAGTCTACCTGCAATATATGAAAAAAAAATTGTTAGTTAGATTCTAAAGTCATTAGTGGAGGAAATGAACATATTTTAAGTATATATTAAAGATTTTATTACGAAAACATCTATCATTGATAGCCTAGTCAAAAACCCTTTTGGTGAAAGCTTGAAATAAGAAAATTTCTACTTCTAATATTTGAATTTTATAAGGTGCTAACAATTTTTTGTCGAGTTAGTCTGACTTTTCTCTAACTTTAAATGGGTCCTGCAAATAGATGGTAAAGTTGATAATTATCGCAAAACAAAATACTAAACTTTAAAAAAAATTGATCGGTTAATAGAGACATATTTGTTTTAAAAAATGATAGGTTGACGAGAGACATGCTTATTTTTTATTAACAAAATATTGACTTTATAAACATTTATAGATAAGATAGATTGCTTCGGTTGATAAGGAGTTGGATTCAACTCCATCCACCTATGTGAATATCTCTTTGATGGATGATCTAAGAGATTTAAGGTTACCAAACTAAAATAAAATAAAATAAATAGTCTAGTGGAGACATGGTTGGCTTTCTATTTACAAAATGTTGACTTAGTTTTCATAAACACATGGCAGAAAAACCTATTAAAAAAGAGATCATAATTACATGATTTTATAATCTAATGGTTGTAGACTCTTATCTTATTCGTCATGCATAGGAATAAGACATAAAAGTTAGTGTTACATTAAAGTAATAAATTAAAATGTGTAGTGTAGGTGATTTGGATTTAGTTAATAGGATTAAACATCAGAAAATTTATTTGAGTTTGTCCTTTATAGTATGTATAATATTAAGTATAATAGTTACAAGTTATGCATATTTTTTTAAATAGTATTTATTAAAAATTAACTTCTATCGTAATAATATTAATAATAATTTATTTGTATATTATTTTAAAGTGCTACAACAAACAAAAAATGTAAATTATATTATATATATGACATTTAAAAATTTTAATTATAATATTTTAGCTAGAATTTTTTAGAGGTGTTTTAACCTAAACTAATTCAAATAAAAATTATAAATTAGTATAGCAGAATAAAAAATTACAAGAAAGAAATAAATATTATTGTATGTGTATGAATTGCCCTTTATGAAAGAGAATTTTTTAACACACCCCATAAGTTTTTTAGGTACTTTGCGTGTTTACAAAAATACCCATATGTTACGGATGTGCAAATCAGGACGCACCTTTTTTTTTTTTTTTAATTTTTCAGTTTTTTTCGGATGTACACATCCGGTAAAAGTTCGCATTTGCAAATACGGAATAAAACCAGATGCAGAATACCAAAAATCCAAGAATGTTTCTCACATTCATAACATAAAATCGGGATTGCATTCAGAAATTCGGCATTACATCGATAGAAATTTAAATATTACAAGATCAATAGCCCGGTGGACGCTTGCACGTCTCTAAGATGTCATCGACCGTTCTTCGGATTTTGACGGTCGCCTCGAACTCGAGCGGGAATCGTTCTTCATAACAGAAAAAAGTTTGCCACATCGCTCTAACATCCTCTTGATTCTTGAGCTCAACAATGTTGTAAGCGACGTTCCCTTCGTTGTCAACCAAAGGTGAACGATACTCAAGCTTTGCAACCTTCCGTTTGTCTCGGTAAGGTAGGAGATGTTAGATCTCGTCAATGATCTCGCCGATGGAGGTGTGCTTCATTAGCTTAAACGTGCGACCGCATGTTTTGCCGTCGGTGTAGGAGACACTTGCGACATACCAACGGAACTTGATTTCATACAATTGAGACATTTTGTGTTTATGTGAAAGATATCAAATGAAACCCCTAATTTATAGAAAACTTAGGGTAAAGTAATTTCTGCCTAACTTCTTTCTGGATATACAGATACGGAAAAACCTATAAATATTGGTTCCGGATTTGTATATCCGGAACTTTCCCGTATCTACAAATCAAAATATTTTACTGATACATTTTTCAATCAGAATTGACTATGTTATGCAACCAATTGCAATGCTTTCATTGGAATAAAATTCATAAGTGCATTAAAAAGGCATATGAATAAAAATTCAATATATTTCACTTCAAAAATGTACATTTTGTCGTTCGATTATACAAAAGAGTTAAAATAAAAGTCTCCGTCTAAATCTATCGGAGCATGACCTTTGGATTTTTCCGCATTTGATGCCTTTTCAATTTCGTTCAATCTATTGAATTCAACCATCCTTTCAACAAAACTATCTGGCCATGACTCGGCAATTGCGGTTGCATGCATCGCTCATTGCGGTGATTTAGGTGGTTTGAGGCATCCGGGTTTCAAGATAACTTGTACAAAATGCCTTAATTTCGGAAGACATCCGATACACATCATGCGATTATTTGGATTGGACGGTGGTGCGGTGTGGAGTAGAAAAAAGGTTTCCGAAAAACCGTATCGCGTCAAGTCAATACACACCATATCGTACGCATATGCGATAAGATGACCCATCTCGGGGAAGCTCATCTATTTCGATACCGGGGCCGGACCACTCAACCACGGAACAAATGACTCGTAAACCTTGTAGTATTTTTCTTTATTTTCATACAAACTCAAGTATGCTTCTTTATGTTTCTTCAACTCTAGGATAAGTTGATGACGCACAAGTTCATGACCTTCCTCTCCTCTACCGAGTAGAGCCGAAACGGCTCGGTAACCGCAATTACCATCCCCTACAACATCGATGATACCGTCGATATGCTTGTGCATAAAAACCGGCATCTCGTCGATAAAGGAAATTATACGTGGAATCGGTGTCGGAAGCGATGCATTCGGAGTCGGAACTCGTGGAATCGGTGTCGGAGCCGGTTAGGTAATGCAAGCTCCTTTCATGGCACTTTGTAGAAATTTAGGAGTCGGTGAGTCCGAAAAGAGTTTGTCAACGTGCTCACAATATGAAGGAGACCGAGTTGTCGAGTTGTCATTCGGTGTAGGCTTCATCTTCTTCGGAGCACCTTTTGTCTTAACCGGTTGAGACGGCGGTATCATTGCGGTTGTTTCGGGAAATACAATCTTCCTCAATTCTTCTTTTATGTGTAGCTTCATGTTGTCATCGGCCTTCGAAAATCTCGCTTGAATCGCTTCCAATTTGGGCAAAATAGAGATATCCGGTTTATCTCCTTCCTTGCAACCATCATCATCAAAACTAAGTCTCATCCAATGAGGGCAAACTTCGTCAATTTGTATTGGCTCACCTAGTTTCAACTTTGTAGCAATAGCACAAACACACGGAAGACCGTAGGTTTTCACAATAGTTCAACCACACTTTGCGCTATCGGAACCTACCGTTTCGGCTCGGTTAGCATCGTGAAAAATATAGCCCAATCCCGCTCGAGACATGTTGCTGATCAATTGAGAGTAAAGAAAGTTACCTTTAAAACGATGTTCCAAAACCGTAATACTCCGACCAAATATGGTTTGTATCTCGTTATGTTGGTTTTTAATCATGAAATCTACGGAGTCCCAATCTCAACATAAATCGCCCTTGCTATTACCCAACCAATTCTTCAAAGTAGCATGTGTTGAATCAACTCTATTGGTTGTTGTATTTCCTAGGTGTCAGACATTATTCGTCCACGCACATACTATCTTCTCCTTCAATTGATCAAGAATAGTGCTTTCAACGTATTTTTCAACAACGCGGGGTACTTTTCGCACACTTTCTGGAATTTCATGACCGAATCGGCATATAATTCTTTTATGGAAGAATTTATAATACGATTCCATGCATCCATTATTTTTTCTACAATGACACCGGCCTTAACCAATTTTCAATCTTCCGACTCCACTTGTTTCACACCCAGCGCGGGTTTAACCCGACTTCTCACATTCTTTGTTATGTGAAATCGACAAAGTAATGCATTAGAAGAAGAAAAGACCTTTGCAACCGCATTCATCAAAGCGGTATCGCGGTCCGTAACAATCCCTTTAGGCATTTGAACACGTTTCTTCAAAAGTGACCGACACGTCTCCAATGCCCATGTAAAATTGTCCTCTTTTTCGCACTCCAAAAATGCAAAACCAACGGCATATGTCTTATCCGTAGACGTAACACCAACCATCTCAAATAATGGAAGTCGATACTTGTTCGTCTTGTAGGTACAATCGAGAATGAGCACTGTCGAGAACGTGTTGAACAACTTTACGGAATCCGGATGAGTCCAAAAAATATCTCGGACCGTAACTCCAGCATCGCGATATCTGTACCGAGACACGTAATTGTTATCATCCAACAATTTCAACAGTTGTTGCATCTCACTTCTATCTCCCCTAATTTCTTTGTTCGTCTGATACCGAATGTTATACACTTGCTTTATATTTGCTACATTGTCGGGTTCCTTCCGTTTCAACGTGACAAGTATATTTTTCGGTTGGACAAGATTCAAGGTCATGTCGGCAATACATGTCTTCTCTTCCGACTTGAGCCGACATACACTAGGATGACCTTGAAACTTTGAGCACAATTTGTGATTATGTATACCACAACGAACACTAAATCTCCATTTTTTGGAAGCTAAAATGTAACCACGAATCTTAAAAGGGCACTCACATTTTTTACTACCGGTGTCGTCTTTTTTAACTTCCGTAGAGGAACCTGATATTTACTGTTTCTTTCGCACCCCAAAATTACAAAAACGTTTCTTCTTTCCGAACCATTATCCGATCTTCCGATATTCACACCGAAACCAAGGCCAATAGCCGTCGTATGAATATATGCGAGTATACTATCACGATCATCAAACTCTTGCTTGTTACTAAAGTCACCGCCAACATCAACCGACTTTACGATAATCCCTTCAACTTTCGAAGAAATCGTCGAGACTAATTCTTTTGAGATGTTATCGGGGTGCACCATATCTATTTATAAACAATAATAGAACAATAAATATATATATATATATAACTAAAACCTATTAAAAATTGCTGAAAATTAAAATTAATAAGTTTCAGGAATTTTCCGGATGTGCACATCCGGACAAGTTTATGCTCAATACGTACCGGATTTACACATCCGGAAGCCGCGCAACTTGTTTTTTTCCAAAAAGTGGATTGATAATGTGAGCAATGTAGTGGATGAAGTTGAATATTTACCTGAAATTCAATCTTCTCTTGCTCCATTTGATTTGTTGCACCAAAAAGTTGGAGTTTTTGAGTGAGAAATGATATTGATGAAGTAGGGTTTTTTAGGTTGGTGGGTGAGTGTGGAAGAAGAAAGGTTGAGAATGGGAAGAATGGGGAGAGTGATCATGCAGGTTCAAATATATCAACAATTCTTCCGGATCTACATATACGGAGACCTTCCGCATATGCACATCCGAGACAAATTTTTTTTTTAACGCCATGGTGCGTCCTGATTTGCACATCCTGAATCAGGGGCATACGTGGAATTTCGCGCGGTGTCTAAGAAACTTATAGAGTGTATTAAGAAATTCTCTTATGAAAATCGTTCATATTTGATCGGATTTTGAATGGATTTTTCAAATTTTGTAATTTGAATATTCAACCAAACTAAATTAAATTGCGTGAAATTAGATCAAATCATATGATATTTTTTTAAACAAATTATTCAGAATTAAATATAATTAAAATTAACTTTACTTTTGACTTGGAATTTTTTTTTCAAACCAAACTACACTATATTTACTACTCCCCTTTGATATTCTGAGCAAGATCCCCGCCACTGATAAAAGTTGAATGTTTATAGCAATATTTTATTTGTATTTTTAAAGTATGATATTTTCAGTTGAACTATCTTGAAATAATATTAATTTTTTAATTTTAAAATTTATAGAATTAAATTTCATTTACAAATTAAAAAAAACACGACTTTCATTCTAATTAAAAAATTAAAACAATTTCTGATTTTTTATTTTAATAATAAAAACATAAAACAACTTATGATTTTTTCAAATTAATCTTTATATATTAATCTCAAAGTTATTCATCGTAAAGATAATTATTAACACATACCTTTAATCTAAATTTACCAAAAAAAACGTCGTATTAAAAGCCATGATATTACAAATGGCCTTAATTATATATGGTGGATTATCACACAATTAGAATTTGATCTATTTCATCCTTATAAAATTGATTTTGTAAGAATAAATTACGCCAAATTCTAATATAGTATCATATTAGAGTTTAGCCTAATTCATCATTTCAAAATCGATTTTGTAAAAATGAATTAGGTCAAACTCTAATAAGCATATTGTTAACAATGGTGGAATCAGGAAGATGCATAACAGATTGCAACAGAATAACAAATTCTAACTGTAACAGTTAGACAGTTAGAAGAAGAACAATGAGAAATGAATTGTATTAAGATTTTGTTTTGTACAAGTTACATAGAGATTGGTCTTTATATACAAAGGATAAACTAAAAAGAAGTAAGGAGTATGGACAAATGTTAGGCATAGACGTGTACGATATAAAACTATACAAGATACAATAAGTTACTAAACCTATATAAACTAAGACATATGATTCAAAATTTATTACACTTAAAACCTAATTAAATAGAATCTTATAAAATATTTGTCAATGTCAAATCAGAATAAAATAGGATATTTGTTTGTTTTGTTATGGTAAAACTATGATTAACGTATATAGAATTCTAAAAATTTGAGACAAGTCTCTAATTACAATATAAATCAACAAATTACCACTATTATTGTTGAAGAAACAAAGCATACCTACAAGAGGATAATAATATGAGAAAGCTTTTCAGAGTGCTTCTTTCAATACATGAGAAAGGTTTTTAATTAATTATTTAATTAATTAAATATGGATTGACATAATTAATTATATTATGGTTTATTATTATTAAACACTAAACAGATAAATTGTTTGATTGGGTTTTGTGTCTGAATGCACTGTGATGGGTTGAACTATTCAGTTAAGTCCAATGAGAGGTCCTTGCCTTCAGCCATTTAGCTATTTAAGTGTCTCACCATTAGACAATTTACATTCTACAAAAACCCTAATCGGCAATGAAAGTAGTAATTTTCTCATACTCATACTCTCCGACGACAATTTCTTCAATCTTGTAAAATCACCGTTCTTAATAATATTGATTATTCTATTATATAATAATATGATATAATTTGTGTCTATTGAATTCAATTAGATTTATTAATTGATATCAAAGTCTGGTTGATACGTTTTATAGCTATTTATTGAATTATATAAAACTAATATTAAAAGAAAGAAATCTTTTAAATTCTTGTTACTGATGCGGAGTGGCAATTATCAATAGAAGAAAACATTTTCAACAAGTAGAGTAAGGTATTTTCATTAAACTCTCGAATAATTACCACCACTACTTATTCAACAAGTTGGAATTGAAAATATTTCAATTGACTTTATGATTGCCACTGTCAATACATAGAGTGATGTTTTTGATATACTAGCCAATTTACATCAAGCAAGTTCAATATATATATATTCCTCGACAAATTTGAGCAGCAGAATGTAGAATCCCCGCCTGTAGAGTTTATCTTCGACCAGGACGTAGGAGCAAGCTCTTCGCCTAACTATGTTGGCCTCTTTTGGGTCGGACGGAAGTGCTCTTTAGCGAGATAGTTGTACACGGGGGTCATCCAGTAGTTATTGTCGCCGATCACTTGTACGTCGAGAGTCGGGGAGGCCTTCTAGATACTGGGTCGAGGAAGTACCTCCTATATGACGGACTTGTTTCCGCCTTTCTTCTTTGTGCTGACTAGTTTGGATAGAACATCTGCTCGCACGTTATGTTCGCGGGGAACATGTTTCACTTCCACTGTTGCGAATTTCGCCATTTCCTTCTTAACCAGGGCTAAGTACTCGATCAGGTTGTCGTTTTTGGCTTGATATTCTCCTCGGACCTGAAGGGCCACGAGTTGTGAATCTGTGCAGATGACGACTTTTTCTGCACCCAGGTCCTCGGCTAGGCGTAGCCCAGCGAGGAAGGCCTCGTATTCATCCTGGTTGTTCGAGGTTGGGAAGGATAGGGTGAGTGATACTTCGACGATGATACCTTCGTTGCTTTCCAGTATGATTCCCGCGTCGCTCCCTGCCGAGCTTGATGCACCGTCCACAAAAATGGTCTATTTGCGCGCTTCGCTCGTGGGGGAGTCCGCGAACGTCATTTCCACGACGAAGTCGGCCAGAGCTTGGGCCTTGAGGGCTTTCCTGCTTTCGTATTGGATGTCAAATTCGGACAGTTCTAGCGACCATTTGAGCATTCGTCCAGCCATATCTGGTCGTCCAGCAGTTGCTATATGGGTTGATTTGTTCGAATCACAATCGTGTGGGCCAGGAAGTAGTGTCTTAGTCTTCTGGCTGCGTTGATGTGGGCCAGTGCCACTTTCTCTATCTGTTGGTACCTTAGTTCCGGTCCCTGCAGTGCTTTGCTCATGAAATATATGGGCTTCTTCCCGTCAGGTGTCTCGCGGATGAGAGCGGCGCTCACTGCTTCGGTTGCTACGGCGAGGTACATGTACAACCTTTCGCCATTGTCTGGGCGAGAGAGGATTGGTGGCTCTGAGAGTGCCCGTTTCAGATGGAGAAGGGCCTTGTGACATTCCTCGGTCCATTCGAATGCTGCCTCCTTGTGGAGGAGTTTGAAGAATGGTAGGGCGTGTTGTGCAGATTTGGCCATGAAACGAGACAGTGACGCGAGCATCCCGTTGAGGGACTGGATGGATTTCTTGGACTTGGGCGTAGGAAACTCGGAGAATGCTCGGCATTTATCGGGATTGGCCTCGATTCCTCGTTCCGTTAAGTAGAAGCTGAGGAATTTTCCTGCTCGGACACCGACCGTGCACTTCTCCGGATTAAAACGCATTTTGTATTTCCTGGCCTATTCGAAGACCTTTCTCAAATGGGCAGTATGATCGGTTTCCTCGTGGGATTTCACGATCATGTCGTCCATGTAGACTTCGAGCGTGTTGCCTATTTCTCCCCGGAAGACCTTGTTCATCATTATTTGGTAGGTTGCTTCAGCGTTCTTCAGGCCGAAGGGCATTACGTTGTAGTAACAGTTGCCAGATTCGGTCATGAAGGCCGTGTATTTTTTGTCGGCCATTGCCATTGGAATTTGATTATAGCCCGAGTAGGCGTCCATGAACGACAAAAGTTTAAAACCGGCAGAATTATCAACAAGTTTATCAATATTGGGGAGGGGGTAGGCATCCTTCGGGCATGCCTTATTGAGATCGGTGTAATCAATGCACATGCGCCATTTTCCATTGGATTTTTTAACTAGTACAATGTTGGACAACCAAGTGGTGTACTTGGCCTCCGAAATAAATTTAGCCTCGAGGAGGCCCTTTACTGCTTTTTCAGCAGCCTCCGTTTTCTTCGGAGACTGCTTTCTCCTACGTTGTGCTACGGCCTTGACGGCCGGGTCGATTGTCATCTGGTGGCAGGCAATGGATGGATCCAATCCGAGCATTTCGGCGGCGCTCCATGTGAAGAGGTCGGCATTCTCACGGAGGCATGCTTTGAGATGCTTCCTCGCGATGTCGGGCAGGTCTGCTCCAATCTTTACTCCCCGCTGAGGGTCGTCGCCGAACAGAACGATCTCGAAGTTGCCATCCGGGATTGGGCGAATCTAATGGGAGCTGCTGCTGGACGATGTAGACGGGTTGGTTGAAGCTGCTCGTTCCTCCTGTTGGTCTTCTTCGGGGAAGCGACTGTCGAGGTCGATGGAGTCGACCTGGGACAGAGGCTTGGCTTCCTCGGAGCTGCTTGGCAACACTGGCTTGCTCGACGCTTTTGGGTTAGACGCAATGGCGTTGATCCCCTTTGTAGCTACTTCGAAATACCGTCGTGCAGCTTCGATATCGCCGTGAAGGGTGACGACCATCCCTTTTGAAGTGTAATACTTCATCTTCAGGTGGACTGTTGAAGGCACCGCTACCAACTCAGCCAGAGTTGGCCTTCCGAATATGAACTAGTAGAGTGACGGGCAGTCGATTACTAGAAATTGTACCTTCACAGATCTGGCCGTCTCAGCCGATCCAAAGGTTACGATCAGCTCGACGTATCCCCATGGCTTGGTCACTGATCCATTGAATCCCTGCAAATCAGACCCTACATAGGGGGTAAGGTGTGATTCATCCAGTAGAAGTGTTGAAAATAGCTGGGAGTACATGATGTCGACCGAGCTGCCCTGGTCGACGAGGATTCTGCGAACGTCGAAGTTCGCCATTCGGGCTCTGACGAGCAAAGGTATGCTCGAGTTTGGGGATCCCCCGAGGAGCTCTTCCCGGTAGAAGGAAATGGGGACGGAGCCCTTATGGGCCTGATCAAGCGTGGTCAACTTATTGGAGCTTGTGTTGATCAGATGCTCGAATTTTCGTTTCACGGAGCCCACCGTGACTTTGTTGGAGCCCCCGCCGGAGATAACCATGGCGGAGGGAAACGTCTTCCACGGGCTGTGGGCCGCGAAATAAGCAGGGGCGCTAAGCCTGTCCAGGACGTAGAAGTCCTCCGGTCGTGATATAGACATAGCGACCTATATGTTGGCGTCTTCCGAGGAGGGTACTTCCTCCTCTATCTTCTTGGACTCCTGGGCGTCCTGCCGAGAAGTGTCCTTCTTCTTCGCGAACTGTTTCAGGTGCCCGTCCCTGATTAGTATCTCAATGGCATTCATCAGATGGATGAAGTCTTCTGTAGTGTGGTCGTGACTCTTGTGGAAACGACAGTATTTTGTTTTGTCCACGTTTGGTCTGGCCGGCAGTTGTTTGGGGAAGCGGACCCTTGCCTGCTTGAACTCCGAATTGGCACATTCGGACAATATCTTCTCCCTGGAGACGGTCAGGGGGGGGTGTAGTCATGGAACCGCTCGGAGGGTCCCTTGCTGTCGCGGGAGTCCTAGGGACGGTCCTCACGCCTCTGTTCACCCCGACGAGATGTCGAGGCTTCCTCTCCTCTGGAGGCCCGAGCGTTCTCCTGATGGCGTGATGCTCGGACGTTGCTGGCCGCAACCTTCTCTTCGTACTGAATGTGCGATTGGGCTTTGAGGAGGAGGGCATCTAAGTTCCTCGGCGGTGCGAGGCCAACGACTTTAGAAAACTCGGAGCTCGGGCGGAGTCCTTGCTCCAGCAGAAACTTCTTCATTTCGTTCATTGTAGGGACCTGTACTGCTTCCTTGTTGAACCTCTCGATATATGCGCGAAGAGGTTCGTCCTTTCCTTGGATTATGGCCCATAGGGAGGTCTCAGTCTTGGGGTGACGGCGAAATGTTGTGAAATGCCACGTGAACATCCTGCCCAGTTGTCTCCATGAGGTAATGGATTCCTCGGGCAGCTGCTTGTACCATGTTATCGCTCCCTTTCGGAGCGTGGTCGGAAATAGTTGGTATTTGATGGCGCCCCGCACGCCACGCTAGTCCAATAGCGCATCGATGTTCTCGATGTGCTCGTCGGGGTCAGTGGTTCCGTCGTACGTGCCCAGTGACGGGGGCTTCTCCAGGCCCTTTGGGAGACGGGTAGCCAAGATCTCTTGGGACAATGGGCCGCGAGGCTCATCGTCGCTGCTAGAACTGGTGAATGACGGGGACCGAAGGGTACGCTCGCGGCGGAGGTTCCTTCGGGGAGCAGGGGAATGATTCCTTCGATAAGAAGGTGAGCGATTCCTTCAGGGAGACGGTGAACGGGCCCGGCCTTTAGACTTGACCGGGGGAGATTGCTCGTTCCTTCGAGTCCTCTTGTGGCCGGGAGAGTGCTGGTCACGCTTTCGGGCGACGTGAGGGTCAGGCTCTTGGCGCAGTCTCCGGTCAATATCTCTCTGGGGCTGCGGGCTCCTTGATCGTCGCTGATTCCTCCGCGGAGGAGGCTATCTTGGACGCTTGGATTCTTCTAACGCCTCGATCCTCTTGTTTTGCTGCAGGATCAGGGTGTTGGTTTTGTTGATCGCCTCTAGGAGGGCTGCCACGGCCGGGTCGGCGTTGGGCGGAACAGGAACGGGCTGGACGTCAAGTAAAGACTGATCATTGTTGCGATCAGCAGGGGTAGGGGAAGGAGAAGCAGTGGCTCCGTCCCTTAGAAAACGGGCATCTCGGAGGAGAGATGAATGGCCGTCAACGTCAAATTTGTTGACGGGGAAGATAGTGGTTTGGAGAGCATCCTTGGCGCGATCTTGAGAGGCCATGAAAATGATGATCTTTGAGAATTGTTTTGATCTTCAGTTTCCAGGGAAAGAAAGATGGGGAGAACAATGTTCCCACAGACGGCGCCACTGATCGTGAAGGCTGGATCAGATCCGGTAGAAGTGGGCTACCAAGTACATCTGGGATGCTGGTCGTATGGAGAGGAGTGGGTGTACCTGCAAGGCACTCCGACGCTCAAGTAAGAAAGGGTCAGAGAAGAAGGGCAAGTACAAAGTATTAGTTCGTAGGGTGAATATTGGATACCTGACCCTCTCAAGCGAGAGGGTTTATATAGAGCCCCCAGCGCGTGGCCAACGGTCCTATTTTTGGGGCGAAATAACTGTTTTCCCAAAGAATAGGTAACTACCCAAACTAGCCGTTATGTCGGGCAGAGTGCCCAAAACTAGCCGTTATGTCGGGCATAGGCATGGTGTCGGACACCTGCCCTTGACTGTTCGGGGAGCAATTAAGCCGTGCATAACAGGCACTAATTCCGGGGAGGAACGATGCAATCCTTGCCCGGTTGGAGGGGCAGAAAGGTAACTTTTGCCCCCTTGTGGGTTGGACTTAGGCGATTTTGGCCGCTCTGGAGCAGAAGCGGATTGGGCCATGTCTAACCATTGGTTCAGTCCAGAATAATTTGTATAATTCTAATTTCACCTATCGTGGATACAATTATATAAACTTTCCTATTTTAAATAAAATATGAGTATTCTTAATTTGTATTATTGTAACTCACCTATCGTGAGTATATATACTTATATAATTATATAATTATATAAATTTTATTTAATAAAATAATTAAATTTATTTTAATTATAGTAAATATAATATTGCTAATAGTTATACTCTATCAGTATGTTATTATTAATATAATTTGTTTTGATCAATGTACTTATGATTTATGATTATGTAAATTATATTTTGAGTACCCTATCGGTATTTTGGTGATATAATATTTATACATTGTTATATTTTGTTGAAAAAAGTATTTGATAAATAAGAAATTATTTTAAAGACATGTAATACTTTATGAAATCCAATCATATATTTCAAATCTTTTATTAAAATAAATTTTAATTTTCTAAGTATTATGTAAGTGATGAATATACCCTATCAGTGTGATATTACTTGACATGATCAATGTATGATAGAGAAAATATTTGAGTATTTGTTTAAATATTTTAAAAGTCTTAGATTAATAATTCAAATATTTTTCTCTATCAATTGGGAGAATTTACATGTCAATTTTATAAAATGAGAATCAAATATTATTTAATATAATATTATTTTATGAAGACTTATATTGAGAATATTATAGTCTTATGTTAGTGTTAAAGTTTATGACTATTTGTACTATATCCTCAATAATAGTTAAACTTAAGTCTCATATTTTTCCGCTGGTTGTAACATAATATAATTTTCAAATGTGTGTATTTATCATTGTAGCATTTGAGTTTTAAGTGAGTTATTAAGATGTTGTATATAATGCTTTATTCTATTTAAAGTTATATGGATTTGATCTCACTCAAATAATAGTAAATCATTTTATATGACCATTATACTCTTTCATGTAAAATTATATAAATAATGATATATTCTATTTACGTGCAAAATATGTGGTTGAGTTTGTAAAACTCTAATGATGATATATTATAGAACCACTTCTCTCAATAGTTTACACTAAAATAAAATTAGTATCCAATTCTATAATCAGACTATTTAATACTAGTGGACTCTGATAAACCTTTATTCTATCAGATCAATGGGAGTGCATGTTCACTTAATTATATAATCTAAAATTTTTAGATTATTATTCTCATATTGTCATATATTCTTGCGCGCGTTATAAATATGACATATTCTAAGAAGACTTCAAAATATATATAATATGTTATGAAGTGTCCAAGGCCCAATAGAGATAGAAAAGTATATGTTTTATTAAAGGATTGTTACTATTGATTAGGGGGTCTAATTAGTAGTTTTATTCCCTTGTTATGGGTCGTTCTTTATTTCAGGCCCATAGTTGGTTTAAAGCTGAACCCTGGCTATTTATTATCATCTCTTTCATATTTGGAAACAAAGAAAAATTCTGAAAAGTTTTATGTCTTATACATTTATCTTCCTTTGCCACTTTAGATCTATTTGATTTCCTTAGTGTAATCTAACATTTGGTGTTTTCATATTGTTCTCATGGCTTCTCCTAAACCCAACAATCCCCCATCCAAAGATATTGTTGAAGAAGTTGTTCAAACTGCTCACCTACACCTTGACAATGCTATGGCACAAGTTCAACAACAAATGGATGAAAGATTTGACAAGGTTAATGCAGATCAGGAGGTAAATCCAGGTCGGATCCATACTAGAATGGATAATGAAAAAGAGATCTTTGATTCTAGGCATGAGTCCATCATGTACACCCTCCATAAACTCCTTTCACAAATGGAACAACAACAACCTGCTACAGCAGTTTCTGCAGCAAGCTTTTCAGGTATCACTCAAATCCTATCCACCACTCCCATGGTTACCACCCCTGTTACTAATTTTACCTCACCATTAGCTACCCCTTTAAGACAATCAACAACTTTTTCCAACTCACCCACACAGCCTGTTATAACAACCATGATGAGAAACACAGCAGCTCGGCCCCCACCTCATTTCTCACCATATATCCCGACCCAAACAACTTTTCAACACACCCCAAATTATAATATTTCCATTTTCCAGCCAAACCTCTACCCACATATTCCTCACATTCCTCCTTTACCCCCTTTTCGTACACCTAAGCTTGAGCTTGCTATGTTTGATGGTTCAAACCCCTTAGATTGGTTGTTTCAAGATGAACAATTTTTCAGTTTTTATAATCTGCCACACGAAAAATCGTTTATCCTTAATTTCCTTTTACATGAAAGATGAAGCTTTGGGTTGGTTTAAGTGGATGCACCAGAATTTGTTTTTATCAGATTGGGGTTTATTTAAAAAAGCTTTGGAGTTGCATTTTGGACCTTCTTCTTATGAGAACCATCAAACTGGTCAAATTAACACAAGAAGGTTCTGTTGTGGAATACCAAGCCAAATTTTAGAAGTTAGGAAATCAAGTAATCGGGTTTCCTCCTGTAGCGCGATTTTCGTGAACCGCCATTGGTTGGCACATGTGAACTTTTATATTTATCCTATTAAGCTTTAAAGGAAGGGGAAAAAATCTAAATAAACCCTACAAGAACGCAAATGTTAAACAAAAAAAAAACAAAATGCAAATAAAGAGAACTGGAATCAGGAGTTGGTTATACTAAGGGAAGCTATTAACACGCTAAGCATCCATAGTACTCTACGGGGACCTCTTGTATCTATCTGTGCTATTAGTTGAATTATTTGCTATTATTTGGGGAAGTTTATTACTTTTGAGAGATGAAGAGAGTGAGAAATGTTTTTGTTATTTTTGTAAAATATATGAAAAAAAGGAATTTTGAAGAAAATGGAAAAGAGGATGAAAAAAGAAAAAAGAGTACTCGCCAAGGGTTAAAGCCTTGTGCCTATGTATTCTCAAAAGAGAAATCAGAGCATTTGTAGTTCGGAAATACGGGAAAAGCTTGAAGGAAATTTGTAGCTCGGAGACTACGAGTTGTTGGTTTTTTAAGAACCAAGACATCGAAAGGGAAAAGCTTGAAAGCAAATCTTGTGAGATTAATTGAAAAAGTGAAGAGATTAAAGGTTGTAAAAGGAACGGTCCTATTATTTGTGATGGTTTTAAGAAGCCTGAGGGTCCTTGTATGAATATCCGGGAAATGTCGGATGAAAAGAGAAGTTGAAGAGATGAATATCCTGGAAAACGTAGGATGTAAAGAGAAAAAGGGAAATAGAGAAGAGTGAAATATCCGGGAAAGCGTCAGATGAAAAAAGAAAGTATAAAAAAGGAATATCCGGGAAAGCCTCGGATGTAAATAGAAGATGTTGATTGCACGGAGGCGAGAGAAAAGATTTGATAAGAGATATGGAAATATGAATATGAATATCCGGGAAAGGGTCGGAGGTAAAGAAAGATAAAAAAAGAAAAGGTTGAAGATATGAATATCCGGGAAAACGTCGGATGTAAAAAGACAGTGGAGAAAAGAAAAGGTTGCTCGCTAAGATCTCACGATCTTATGCCTACGTATTCTCAACGGGATCTTGAGAAATTAGAGCGGTGGAAGTTCACCCTAAGGGGCGCGAACTACAGAAAGGAAAGTTTTGATCGGATGGTGGCGAGAGAAAAGGTTTGATAAGAGGGGATATCTAACCTAATGTTGTCATGCAAAGATGGACCTAAAGTTAAGTTTTGAAAGGGAAATTCTACCATAATGTTATCATGCTTGGATAAACATTCTAATGTCTACCTTAATTCAAACTTAATCAAAAATTAAGTTATACTAAGAGATCCTAAGGGAACATACATACGTGGCAAAGCATCACGGAATAAGTGAACATACACGGCAAAGCATCGTGGTGAAATTGAATACATGGAAGAACATCATGTGATAAAAAACATACACGGAAAAATATCATGCAAATCATGTAAAAAACATCATGGCAATTGAAAGCATACACGGAAGAACATCGTGTGACCAAAGAATCATACATGGAAAAAACATCATGTAATGAAAACATACACGGAAGAACATCGTGTTAAAAGCATTTAACCAAGGAAAAGCATCAAGATTAATCAATAAGCATGTCATCACAAATATTAAAATTCAACAAAATAACAAGTTGAAATCAAAGAAATAAAAATGTTTAAGATAAATTCAATAAAGGAATTAACATGTATATGGAGTTAATCAATTATGAATTTAATAATCAACAAACTAATTTTAAAAGAAATTAACATCTTAAACAAAATTAAAATATTTTAGTCATTTTAGTAATTAAACAAATTTAACTAAATTAAATTAAACAAATCATAAGAAATTAAAATTGAAATAAAAAACATAAATTAAATGGGCCATGCTAGTATTGTGAAAATAAAGAGTGAGATTAACAAAGATATATGTGCATACTAAAGTAAGCACACCAAACAAAACCTAATTTTTCATAATAATATATACTCCCTCCATCCCAAAATATAAGAGAAAAAAATGCATTTTTCTTGTCCCAAAATATAAGAGAAAAAATCAATTTTCAACATTTTCAAGGTAAAATTAAATGCAAGTTGCATTTAATTTTCTTTCTCTCTCATCTTTTCTATAAACAACAACCAATTATAATTGTTTTTACATCTTTCAAAACAAATTTTTTCAACAAAATCTTAGTCAAACTATTATGTTTTTTATTTTTCTTAATAAGTGTGTTTTTGAGTTTTTCTCTTATATTTTGGGACAGAGGGAGTATATATATATATATATATATATATATATATATATATATATATATATATATATATATATAAAATAAAATGAAAATAAAAAATTAAATAAAAGCTAAATTAAGAAGAGAGAGAACCTAAGTATTTCCCAATTTCCATACTCGTGTTTTGCGAACTCCCTCCCTTTCGTGAATGTGTAATATGTATGTGAGTTTGTGGTATGAAGTATGCTACACGTGTTGTAGTGAAAAAGAATATGAACATGAATTTTGCAAAATAAAAATTAAGAGTTATGAGGGAGAGAGATATGTGAAGAAAACAACTTAAGAGTATTGTTCTTGTGTGCCTTGGAATGAGAATAATGTATGCTATTTATAGTAATTTGAATGCTTGGGAGTTAAGTATTTGTTGCAAAAATGTCAAGAATGATGATGGTTTTTGAATGATGAAATTGGAAATTTTTGAATGAAATGATGATATTTGACAATTTTATTCAAAGATGATGATGATTTTTTACGTAAGAATCGATGATGATATTTGAAAAAATTGTAATTTCTATCCAAAGAAACAATGATAAAGTTAAAATGTTGAAAAATTGAATGAACTTTGAATATTAATGTTTGAATGTTGAAAGTGATAATGATATTTGAAAAAATGGTTAAAGATGAATGATGAAGTTTGAATATTAGTTTGAAAAAATGATGAATTTAGTGATGATTAATTTTGAAAATTGAATAATATATTTCGAAGATTGAATCATAATGTTTGAATATTGAAAAACTCGGATAAAAATGATAAATAAATGGTGTGTTCTGTAATGCCCCATTTTGTCCGATTTATTTAATCGAGTCGATTTAATTATTTTTGTTTTTATATTATTTTATTCTTGACTTTTAATTGACAACATATTATTTTTCATCGTTATTATGTTTTATCGCGTTTTGAGAGCGTTTGCGAGATATTTGAGCTGAGGGGTAAAATAGTCTTTTTAGGAGTTTAGATATTTGTTATTATAAGAAAGAAAGGAAAGAGAGTTTAGAGAGAAAATAGAGAGAAAGAAAAAGAGAAGAGAGAAAGGAAGAGAAGGGAAAAGAAGAGGAAAAATTGGGATAGAAGAAATCATCCATTCAAGCACGATTAATCGGGTAAGGGTGAGAAGTTTCGATTATACCTTGCTTGTGTATGTATATGTGTTGTTTGATGTAATTGTTTTGGTTGTTTCACAACTTTTTCTCATTGATAAATTGTTGAACAATTGATAGAAATCGATGTTTTCACGGATGAATTTCGATATAAACTGCGTAGAATACTTGTTGATTATGTCGGAACATGTTTTGGTTGATATATTGTGATTTGGAAGTGTTTGGGTGGAAGAAATGATGAATTTTGGTCCCATGTGACCTATATTGACGCTGCTGTGAATTTCTGGGTTCGCAGGTTCGCTTTGCGAACCCCAGCAAAGGGGAAAGCGAAGGTTCGCCCAAAAGTTCGCATTGCGAACTTTATGCTGTTTTTTCTCTGCCACGGTTCGCTGGTTCGCATTGCGAATAGGAAAGCGAACGTGACAGATTTTCCATTTTGTTTCATTCATAACTTTTGATCCGTAACTCGGATTGAGGCACGGTCAAATGCGTTGGAAAGCTATTTCAATGCTCTTTATGATAGTGGAATAGAAACATATGTTTATGTCATGGATTGATATGGTATAGTTAAATATTGTGATGAATGTGATAAGTGTAGTTTATGTTTCCACCAAAGTTCATGAATCGGGAATCCGATTGATATGGGACTTGAAGCCTTGAAAAGAGAATCCAACGTGCTAGTAAATGGTTATGTGATACCATGTTTTAACTAAGAATATTTGGTAGAGGATGATTAGTTGTTTGTAGGTTTTGTTGTGTTTGTTGGTGTTCGATGCGATATGCTATCGTCATATTAATGTGGGGCTTTTGTGCTATCTATATGATGTTGATGCATGTGATAATGATGTTGCTGTGTGTTAAAATGCATTGTTTGATTGAATATCAATGTATGTTGTTATGAATGTTGTTATGGGTAGCCTTCGTGGCGTGAATCCTAGTGTTGTGAGTATCATTGTATGATTGCAGGATTGTTGTGGTTGATGGTGAGTAATTCTTGATGTGAATTGATATGAGTGTATAAAATGCTAATTGTTGTGGATTGTGGTTTATGATGAAATGCATTATTTATGTGAAATTCAATGTGTGTTATTTGGTGGCCTTATGGCAAATGAATGCATCGTTTTGGGTTTGATTGCACTGCATGATTATTGATGTTGAGATGATTCACATGGTTGTATATGCATTTGATTATCATGAGTAATTGTATGCCAAGCATCATGATATGCATTCTTGTGATGTCGTGTGCCCTAGTGGGTGTGAGCGACGAAACGATTCCAGAGGGAATCTGCTGTAACTGTCGTGTGCCTTATACAAAGAGGACCTAAAGCAACGTTATAGACGATCGTGTGCCTTATACAAAGAGGACCTAAAACGGTCGGATCACGTGCCTTATACAAAGAGGACCTAAAGCGATCCATAAACGTCGTGTGCCTTATACAAAGAGGACCTAAAGCGACGGGGAACATCGTTTGCCCGACGGGGAGTTACACTAAGTAACAAGCGATGATTCCAATAATTCCTGAGTGAATTAATGATGATGAGAATAATGGATGGATTGGTACCGCATTGCATTGCATAGAGTCGTTGTGTCGGTCTCTATGCATTTGCATAAATCATGAATGGATTGATTATGTGTGGAAAATCATGAATGGATTGATTATGTGTGGAAAATCATGAATGGATTGATTATGTGTAGAAAATCATGAATGGATTATTTATGTGTGGAAAATTGTGAATTGATTGATTATGTGTTGAGCTTGTGATAGCATTGGTGATTTGATATGCTATATGTATTAGTATGTGATGCTTGTGGTGAGAATAATTATGCATGTGAATTTATATGTGTTTGCATATTATTATGCAATCTTGATTTAGTTGTTATTTCTCACCCTTCTGTTGTGGTTTGTTGCTCTATCAGGCAATTGCAGATTAGTAGTCTTGGAGGCTTTTGTGAAGATTAGTTCTCCATCCGTTTGTCAGTCAGTCTGCTCTGATACGTAACACGGGAGTCGGGGAACGCTTTTGTTATATATGTATACATTTGTTGGATCTATTTTGTATTACCTTTGTATGAATATTTTGATGTTATAAAATAATTTATTTTGTAAAACAAGTCGGTTATGGATCTTTCCGCTTTATTCCATAATTCAACTTTCCTTTTGTTGGAAAAAGTTTCCCTTTTAGGTTTATTCCATTTTGTGTTATGTATCGAATTTATGAGCTGGGATTGTGTTTTCTTCCTTTAAATGTGGCATCCTTGTTTCTATCTAAAGATAAAATTTTTTATTCACTCTGATTTATTTAGGTATTATTTATCCGCGATGGGAATTGGGGTGTTACATAAGTGGTATCAGAGCAGGTCGGTTCGTCCGGCCAAATTGTTGAGTCAGTTGGTGTGACAGTTGAATACTGTCGATGTTACTTGTTCCTTAGTATGTGATATGTGTGTGAAACATTGTCAGTACTTTCTGGTTTCCTAATCCTTTGTCTTCAAGTGTGAGAATGAGATAAGTGGGGGAGAAGTTGGTGCTTCTCCAAGTTGCTTCAGTTGTGGAGTGTTGGTTGCAAGATTGTAAGTGTTGTTTGGACAGTGTTGTTCCCGGTTCCGGAGGGAATGCGGAGGTAAGGTTTATGTCAACTAAGGATTTGTGCCTTAGGTAGTTTTGTGCACAAGATGCAAGAAACGCTATTATAATTTGGTAAAGACGGTTTATGCCCCATCATGATTGTCGGTTGTCTATTGACAAATTGAGGAACTGATCACCCTTAATCTCTTGTTGATAGCAGACGGGAATTATGTTGGATGGAATAGACGTGTCTTTCCGGCTTTGATAGTGTGTGCAATGAATTATTGGAATTAAGAAAATAATTACGGATTGTTTTGTTGAGTCGATGAAGATTCTAATATCGGAAGATGAGACAGATTAGAGGTTTTGGTATGTTGGTCCAGTTAGGAAGTAATTGAGAGAGAACGATTGGGTATCGTTAATAGTTGTTCTCAGAGAGTAGAGTGTGAACTCAAATTTGATGAAGGTGAGGATTTAAGGTTTGGATCTGCTAAGTAAGTAGAAGAACTTTTAGGAAGTGAAACTCAGATGTTTGTCATGTTTGTGATGATAGTGTTCGGGAAATTGGCAGGAAAGCCACAGTGATAGGCCGTCAGTTGTGCATGGTTTTAAGATGTGTTTTTGGATGAAACATTAGTGTGTTGACTTGAAGAGTTCTAGCATGGTTGGTAAAGAAAAGGATGATAGCATGAGGTTGCGTGTTAATCAGTGAGTAGTATGGAAACTTGCGGTTTTGTTCGGGATAGCTTGAGTTTTGAATTGTGACGAATTGCGAACGATTTGAAGTTCCTTGATGGTATTACTTTTGTTATGGGTTGAGATCTCGTGTCAGCAGAATCCTTGAGTAAGTTGGAACCCTGTAAGAAGAATTGATATGGAATGTGGTAACCAGAGATTGTTAAGCTATTTTGGATAAATTGTTTCGAGCTCAGAATGAATTTTGAAGGTTGTATATGTTATGGTTGTGGAGTATATGAATCGTGTCTTCCATACTTGTTTGGATAAGTTTATAGTGATGTTTATTGGATGATATTCTGATTTATTTTAAATCAAAGGATGAGTATGTAGTGTATTTGAGGATTGAGTTACAGGGGCTGAAAGAGAGGGAGCTTTCTACTAAATTATCGAAGTGAGAATTTTGGTTGAAAAAGGTTAGTTTTCTTGGATATGTTATTTCTGATGATGGTATTGTTATGTGTAGCACCTCAAAATTTGCCCTTTTGCTTTTAGCTTTTACTAGCTTATGTTGCATTGCATTTTTTTGCATAATCATCATTTGCATTTCATTGGTTATTTGGCATGGGATCAAGGTGTCTAAATCAAATCCAAGGAGCCTTGAGCCTCAAGAGGTCTTAATTGGTCACAACCTCATCATATGATCCAGCTTGACAAGAGAATGCAGGGAATCACATCACCCTAATCAGTGCAAAACTAGGGTTTTGGAATTCTTGAGTAGAATGTCCCAATGGGCAAGAGCTTTGAGTTTTTATCACCTCCAAATGTCATATCTCATCTTTGTTAGACAGGAAATACATCATATTCAGGGGAATTTGGATTTGGAGGATGTGTTGTTTTTCTCCTAGACTGAGGGTTTAAAACTAGGGTTTGCCATGAAATCAGTTTATTTCTGATTTCTTGGGTAAGACTTGATCTTATGGTATTCTACATGTCCTCAAGGGTCTAGAGATGAGAGATTGCCCATTAATTCATTTTAGAAGAGGTTTAATTGGTCAATTGCTTGAGAATCAAGATATTGGGGATAAAGTCAACTGTGCAGTGAAAAAAGTCAACTCCTGACTTTTCAAGGTCAAATTCATGAAATTCAAGTCACATGTAAGACCCGTATATTTTAGTCTGTATTATTTTGCGATGTTTTATCAGTTAATCGGTGTTTCTACTGAACCTTGGGGTAGCAAATTAATTGTACCCGATATTTTTAGGGTTTCCGGTTGTGTAGCAGATTGACCCATATGTTTTCTTTTGGCAATCTATCAGACTTTTTAAATTGGCGAGGATTATAATTGATTTCAGATATTTTTATGGTATCGGAAATTCTGAAAATGTGACTCTGTTGATGTTTTGAGAAAACGAGAAAAAATATAGCCGTCGTTTTATTTTTCCACGGACTCCGAGTGTTGTCGGAAATTTTAAATAGGAGTTTATTTATCGGCGGAAACGAAAATTTAATCTCATTTTTATTTTTCTAAGCGGCGGAAAAATTTATTTGTCCGGAATAAAAATTTAGTCGAAAATAATGTTGTGTTTTATTTTGAAGATGTCAGTAGAATTTTTCTGTTTTAGGAAAAAGTTATTCGGGAGTGTTTTACGACTCGTCTGTGAGCGAACGAGGAGACCGAACGAATTAACGGGTTAGAATGAATAGTAGGGCGGCAGAAAATTTAATATCATGATATTTTCATTTGGTGATGATGAGGCACGTGGGAGAGAGAGTGAGAAAAAAACACGGGTGGAAATCTTAGCCATTGGAATTGGAGGGTGGAGATGAATTGGAAAATCTATATAATGAGAACTTGTTTCATTGTTTTTCTTTTGGTTTTCTCTCTCATACTCACGCACACAAAAAACACAGGTGAGGTTTATGTTTTGGTTATTTAATTTTTTAGTTAGTTTCTATTTATTTTATTTTAGTATTAAATTATGTGACCGATAGAATACCCCCTGTTTTCAGTCTTGTGTTAGGAATTATTATTGTCGGTAACAAAAATATTTTCTATCCGATTATCGGATTATATTTTTTTAGAGAAAAAATATTGGTACCGATTTAATTTATTTGTGGGTATATTATTTGGACTATTATTATTATTTATTTAAGATTGCATATTTATTTATATATATGGTTGAAAAAGAAGAAGAAAGAAAAGAAAATAATAAAGAAATAAGTGGGTGGCGGGACCCACCCTTTATATTTGTGTTCTTGTGTGGCTTCCGCCACATTTCTTTGTGTGACGGGCGCCATGCCCATTTCTGTGGCGGACGCCACACTGTGGGTTTTACTTCCGGTCTCGTAATTTTCATTCCGTTCGTTATTTTTAATCCCGGTTTTTTTTAACGGAAAGAGTATTTATTTATCTTCAGGGATATATTTTTAGATAATTATTTTATTTTTTCAGAATTTTCCGGATACGTTCGGAATAGTATGATAAAGTACGATCTGTGCCGATTTTTGGTACCGTTTAAAAAACTGTTGACTAGTTTTGTTACTGAAATATTTTTAGGTCCAAAATAATGTATTGTGATTAGAAAACTATTATTTATTCTAAATTTTAATTTAAAGTATTATTTAAATTAGAATATTAATTAGTATTTTATTGGTATAATTAATTTTAATTATGGTGTAAGTGAAGTATTTTTGACACAAGGTGACAATTTAATTATATATATGAAATAAATATTTTGATTAGTTATTTGGTATTTATTATTTATTAGGTTGTTTTATTTTGGGGTTAAAATATTATGTTGGTTATTTATATATTTCGTTTTCACTAATTTTATTCATGGTGCGAGAAAAACAATTTGACGCAATTGTTGGTTCAAAAATAAAAGAATTTAAATTAGTTTGTGGAAAATTTTCTTTGAGGTGGATATTTATTCTTTTAAGAGAAAAACTAATTTCTTTCTTATTTGAAAAGATGTATTTTATGAAGCGATTCGGTTAGAAACCAGTGTCGTAACCAAAACCTGATTGAGTAGGTTAACAACCAAGACCCAGCCTTGTTGTAGGATATATCCGATTGGTTTTAACATAAGTCCTTGTGTATTGTAAATGGTTTACAGTGGGATCCGGTTACGAGGTTTCATCGTGAGGGACGAATTGATCTTACGTAGCGTAGGTTGGTTGGGTTGGAAGCTTGCTCAGGTAAGGGCACTTTCTAACGATATTATATGTGATTGAATACATGTGCGTTTATATTCATGACTGTGTGCCCTTGTGGGGATGTTTGAATGATTGTGTGCCAGTTGAGGTTGTGTGGTTATATTCATGATTGTCTGCCCGGTTGGGGATATGTGTTTATGCTATGACGCTAAACTTGTGATGTGCATTCATATGATTTGTGATAAATATATGTTTTGCTGTTGATGTGTATGTCGAGGAGGACAACACAAGGTGTGTCTGAGCCACCTGTTGGTAATGAGAATTATTCATATGATTTGTGATAAATATATGAATTGCGTTTGATGTGTATGTCGAGGAGGACAACACGAGGTGTGTTTGAGCCACCTGTTGGTACTGAGAATTGTTCATATGATCTGTGATAGATATATGAACTGAATTGTGAATTGTGACTTTACATTTTATGATTATACATATTGTGTTTATAAACTGTTGCATTTGCATGTGTGAGTCATGCATACCATAGTTGCGTGTAGGTAGTTGGCGCCGAATGGGCCAGGGTGATGGGTTCTGAATCATCACCTAATCCCGAAGGGAATTCTACTGCACCAGGTGATGTGACTGAGCCGTCATCGATCCTTTGAGATCAAATTGAGTCAGGAGAATGCGAGGGAGGCAACTCTGGGTGTCTGCAAGGGCAACACTTTTGTGTCTGCGAGGCAGCACAGTTAGTGAGGACCCAAGGGGGTATCACGACTCTCTGCGGAGAGGTTAAATTTCGGAATTCATGCATGGTGAGGGTACCCGACGAATTGGGACCACCAAATTCATATAGGTCTGCATTTAGGATGGGTGTGCATTGCATTTGTGTGTTAAATTAAATGTTTGTGCATTGCATTTGTGTGTTAAATTAAATGTTTGTGCATTGCATTTGTACGTTAAATTAAATGTTGTGATTGTTACATATATCATATTGTCACCTCATTTATGTTGCTCTGCATATCATATTGTCATCTTATTCATGTTGTTATGTATATCATGTTTTGCTGGCATGTGTGTATTCTTCCATATATGCTGTTTTTAGATCGTGACCCTCTACTATTATTATGATGTGGCTAACGACCACCCAGGTTTAGAAGTTGTGATAGTTAAGGTATCCAGGTGTCGTGAAGGCTTGTAAGATGCGATGTCTTTGGGCTAGGAATTCAAGATCAGCTTAGGGTCGTGTTTTGAGGTTGTCCATATTGTTATTGCTATTATTATTAAAGCTGAGTGCTTATTTTTATGTGTATGGACAAATATTTATACTAGTGGGCATTACGCTGGTCCTATGTATGGAAAAGACTTAGATCGAAAGCTCGTACTATGATTAATCATTTTTATTATTTTCCTGAAAAGACAGTTGTCAATATTATGTATGGCATTCAAAAAAAAATACACTCCCGCTGTTAAAAATCAGGGTGTTACATTGTGGTATCAGAGCTTTGGTCTAAGATTTTCATGGGGTTGTGAGTCGGGTGTCCTAAGCTGATCAAGTGTCGGGTTTAGTGGGAGTAAATGTGTGGAGTCCTATGTGTTATGTGGTTTGTGTCTTGAGTCCAGCAGGTTATGTGTTTAAGTAATCGTTTGTTTCTTAACTGAAGTGGAGGTCTCCCATAATACTTCAGTAAGAAGCATAGTTAAACCCCTTGAGCATTTATCGACGTTGGTCGACATGTGTCTCCGTTTTCTTTAGAGGTAGTGAGCTAGAGGTAGTGAGATTGAATCGAGTAAGAACTACAAGGTTTTCTGCAGTAATGCTATGGATGAGAGGTTTTGTTTGTCCTTAACACTCCGAGGTGTTGAGTAGGGATGAGTGGAAGTCAAGGTTTCACAGGATTGTAAGTAAGGACTTGATTTGGAGGACCTTTTGAGAGAAAAATGATTGGATGTTCATTCCGATGAGTTCCGAATGAGATGAGATGAAGTTTATGGACTATGAAGAAGGTAATATTTCTTTGGAATCAAAGAGCAGTTATAGATGTCGTTTGGAGACAATTACTATACATGGAGATTAATGGACATCTTCTCTAGGAAGAAAGCGGGTTACACGTTGAAAGTGGCTGAAACCTAGGAAAGTTGGAGGAAGGTTATACGAGTGGTAGGTGCTTGAGCGTTTAATTTGGTTTCTTAAGCTAGGTTAGATAGGCAACTAAATACCGTAGGGATGAATCATGTGATGTTAAAGGACGGAAACCAAGTATCACGTGGATAAGTTTTAGTAGAAGTGATCATCAGGGAGTTGTCTTCAAAGATTAGAAGTAGGAGTTTGAGAGAGAATGAGTATTACGGTTTATAGGAGGAAAAAGGTAGAAGATAGTACCATGGATCTAAGTAATCATATGAGTAGAGTAGAGAAGTGCTAAAGCAATTCAAGTATGGGGGGACATGGTTTTGCTAGAAATATCATACCGCGGGTAGACAATGGGTTGTTAGAAGAGTGATAAGACGCTGAAAGTTAATATCTGGAAGGACACAGAGCCATGTATGAAGAATTAATGAATGGAGTTATATGGTGTAACAAGTATATGGATTTCGTGAAGATCAAAGTTTAGATTTGGATTTAGGGATCGAACCTAAGAATAAAGAAAAGTTAGCAAAGAAATTTTGATTGGGTAGTTGCTCTTTAAAAGTCATGCGTTAAGATTTGAGATAAGTGCTCAGTGACTAAATGGAGGAGTAAGATATGTCTGGTTGGAAGGATGATTCTTGTAGAGTGTTAGATCGTAGGGTGATAATGTTGGTTGATACCTTAGAAAAAGCTAGGATTGAATAAGAAACTGAGGAGTGAATGGATGTGTCCTGATGTTTAGCAAGAACTTATGCGAAAGAGGATTGGGCTGTGTTATAAAAGGATATTATGACCATTGGATAGTCATAAGCAATTGAAGATAGATAAAACAACGAAGAGTAGGTTGGATAGGACGAACAGTGATTTGGAACAAGGATATTTAGATTGGGTAAAGGAGAGTAAAGATGTGGGTTGAAGTTGACAAGATAGAGGTCATGGTAGGTTGGGAAACGACTATAGGCGTTTGGTTGCTAAGATTTTTGAAGTTGGAAACTCCTAGATGTTATAAGAGGATCTAGTATAAAGGAATTTTGGAGTTGCAGTATCGTAAAGGTGGTTACAAAGGAGGAATAAGGTTGTATGCAAGCAAGAAAGTGCTCAGGTAACACATATTTTTTTATAAGAAGGTTGACTACCTCGTTGCTTAGGAAGGACTACCAAGGATATGGCCCAAATGGAAATGGGAAGGATACTAAGCATTTCCTCAAGAGTGTATGCTATAGATGATGGGGTTGCGCTCAGACGTAAAGTTGATATTTAAGAAGCGGTATGAGAGGTAAGAGAATAATCCTGCGGTTGGAAATTTTGATATCACGAGGTTAATAAGTGGTGTATTAGTGACTAGATGGGTGGTTATATTCAGAATTAGGACGATGAAGTTACTAAGTGAAAAGCCTGTTGGAGATTCCACATGGGATATGAGAAGTCTGGACGAGGTTAAGTACCTTATGTCGTTGATGAACGAATAAGTGGAGTGAAAAGATTGGTTTTGGGGAATAGGTGTTAAGACAAAGTGTGAGAGGAACGGTTAGAGATGTGGATTAGGGCGATTTAGAATTTGTGCAAGAAATTACCTCGCCCATGAACCGGAAAAAGTAATGGTAAGGGTATGCTTAAGAGTTGAAGGTACAACTAGATTGGGTCACATAAGGTGCACTGGGTATATTCGGAAGTAGAGAGGATCAAACATTTTCCTATTCGGACGAATCAGGGATGAAGTGGAAATGTTTGGCGGAGACTAGTAAGGCTTGGATTCGTTGTACTTATTATAAAGAAGACTAGAGAAGCATAATGGAAAATAGGCATTGAGAAATTATTGGACATCAGAGGTTGACATCGAGAACAGTTTGACAATAGAATATGAGATAGGGGAACAATCAAAAATGGTTTGATTGATGAGCTCGTTGAGGAAAATAGAATTTAGTTGTAAGAGGAAAAGGAAACTCAATGAATTTTTGGAAGCAGGTGTAGGATAACACGAAGGACGTGGTGTGTCAAATGGTGATAGCCAACGAAGAGGAGTATTTATGTTAAGGCATGCGAGAGTAAGCTGAGTAATGATTTGAAAATGAGGTAGTTGTGTTAGAGTGCGATCCAATAGTTAAGAATGGGGAATAAGGAATTTGTGAGAGTTTCAATCACCAACCAGATGTTGGGATGTTATGATTCCGATTATAATTTGGAATGAAGTTTGAATCTGAACATATACAGATCATCACCATTATGCGATTAAAGGAATAACTAAGGAATTATGGACATTGGGGAAAATGTGGAGTTCTCTACTTAGATGACTACTTCGGTTGGAGTGTAATGGGTTGAATTTGTACTCAGGTATTAGCTGGTACTGTTTTGGAGGATACTCAATGGTTGTTCCGAGCTGAGTGAGCGTGAGAGAAACCGTAACTTGTTTTGGGGAAATTGTGTCTCACTTTGGAGAGTGAAGTAACAGGAATTTGGAGGAAACATTTAGGAAACATCGAAGCGACTATCGGACCCTTGTGTTTTGCATAAAATTGAGAACAAGATGAGGAGAACACTATTGTAGTTGGTAACGATGGTTTATTCCACCATCATGGTTGTCGCCTACCTATTGACAAATTGAGGAACTGATCATCCTTAATCTGTTGTTGATAGTAGACAAGATTGTGTTGAATGGAATGAATGATTCTTGCCGGCTTAGATGGTGTGAGGTGTCAGCGTTGCGTCTAGAGTCCGAGTCACTGTGACTTTGTAGAGGGTTGCAATAGGTGCGCGGTCGTTCTGGTGAGTGTGTTAGTGATAAATTGGTAAGTTGTTACATTTACCTCGAGTTTCGAGGACGAAACTCCTTTTTGGTGGGTAGTAATGTAAGACCCGTATATTTTAGTCTGTATTATTTTGCAATGTTTTATCAGTTAATCGGTGTTTCTACTGAACCTTGGGGTAGCAAATTAATTGTACCCGATATTTTTAGGGTTTCCGGTTGTGTAGCAGATTGACCCATATGTTTTCTTTTGGCAATCGATCAGACTTTTTAAATTGGCGAGGATTATAATTGATTTCAGATATTTCTATGGTATCGAAAATTCTGAAAATGTGACTCTGTTGATGTTTTGAGAAAACGAGAAAAAATATAGCCGTCGTTTTATTTTTCCACGGACTCCGAGTGTTGTCGGAAATTTTAAATAGGAGTTTATTTATCGCCGGAAACGAAAATTTAATCTCATTTTTATTTTTCTAAGCGGCGGAAAAATTTATTTGTCCGGAATAAAAATTTAGTCGAAAATAATATTGTGTTTTATTTTGAAGATGTCAGTAGAATTTTTCTGTTTTCGGAAAAAGTTATTCGGGAGTGTTTTACGACTCGTCTGTGAGCGAACGAGGAGACCGAACGAATTAACGGGTTAAAATGAATAGTAGGGCGGCAGAAAATTTAATATCATGATATTTTCATTTGGTGATGATGAGGCACGTGGGAGAGAGAGTGAGAAAAAAACACGGGTGGAAATCTTAGCCATTGGAATTGGAGGGTGGAGATGAATTGAAAAATCTATATAATGAGAACTTGTTTCATTGTTTTTCTTTTGGTTTTCTCTCTCATACTCACGCACACAAAAAACACAGGTGAGGTTTATGTTTTGGTTATTTAATTTTTTAGTTAGTTTCTATTTATTTTATTTTAGTATTAAATTATGTGGTTAGATTTGGTAAATTTTTACACCGATAGAATACCCCCTATTTTCAGTCTTGTGTTAGGAATTATTATTGTCGGTAACAAAAATATTTTCTATCCGATTATCGGATTATATTTTTTTAGAGAAAAAATATTGGTACCGATTTAATTTATTTGTGGGTATATTATTTGGACTATTATTATTATTTATTTAAGATTGCATATTTATTTATATATATGGTTGAAAAAGAAGAAGAAAGAAAAGAAAATAATAAAGAAATAAGTGGGTGGCGGGACCCACCCTTTATATTTGTGTTCTTGTGTGGCTTCCGCCACATTTCTTTGTGTGACGGGCGCCATGCCCATTTCTGTGGCGGGCGCCACACTGACTTCCGGTCTCGTAATTTTCATTCCGTTTGTTATTTTTAATCCCGGTTTTTTTTAACGGAAAGAGTATTTATTTATCTTCAGGGATATATTTTTAGATAATTATTTTATTTTTCGGAATTTTCCGGATACGTTCGGAATAGTATGTTAAAGTACGATCTGTGCCGATTTTTGGTACCGTTTGAAAAACTGTTGACTAGTTTTGTTACTGAAATATTTTTAGGTCCAAAATAATTTATTGTGATTAGAAAACTATTATTTATTCTAAATTTTAATTTAAAGTATTATTTAAATTAGAATATTAATTAGTATTTTATTGGTATAATTAATTTTAATTATGGTGTAAGTGAAGTATTTTTGACACAAGGTGACAATTTAATTATATATATGAAATAAATATTTTGATTAGTTATTTGGTATTTATTATTTATTAGGTTGTTTTATTTTGGGGTTAAAATATTATGTTGGTTATTTATATATTTCGTTTTCACTAATTTTACTCATGTTGCGAGAAAAACAATTTGACGCAATTGTTGGTTCAAAAATAAAAGAATTTAAATTAGTTTGTGGAAAATTTTCTTTGAGGTGGATATTTATTCTTTTAAGAGAAAAACTAATTTCTTTCTTATTTGAAAAGATGTATTTTATGAAGCGATTCGGTTAGAAACCAGTGTCGTAACCAAAACCTGATTGAGTAGGTTAGCAACCAAGACCCAGCCTTGTTGTAGGATATATCCGAGTGGTTTTAACATAAGTCCTTGTGTATTGTAAATGGTTTACAGTGGGATCCGGTTACGAGGTTTCATCGTGAGGGACGAATTGATCTTACGTAGCGTAGGTTGGTTGGGTTGGAAGCTTGCTCAGGTAAGGGCACTTTCTAACGATATTATATGTGATTGAATACATGTGTGTTTGTATTCATGACTGTGTGCCCTTGTGGGGATGTTTGAATGATTGTGTGCCAGTTGAATTTGTGTGGTTATATTCATGATTGTGTGCCCGGTTGGGGATATGTGTTTATGCTATGACGCTAAACTTGTGATGTGCATTCATATGATTTGTGATAAATATATGTTTTGCTATTGATGTATATGTCGAGGAGGACAACACAAGGTGTGTCTGAGCCACCTGTTGGTAATGAGAATTATTCATATGATTTGTGATAAATATATGAATTGCGTTTGATGTGTATGTCGAGGAGGACAACACGAGGTGTGTCTGAGCCACCTGTTGGTACTGAGAATTGTTCATATGATCTGTGATAGATATATAAACTGAATTGTGAATTGTGACTTTACATTTTGTGATTATACATATTGTGTTTATAAACTGTTGCATTTGCATGTGTGAGTCATGCATACCATAGTTGCGTGTAGGTAGTTGGCGCCGAATGGGCCAGGGTGATGGGTTCTGAATTATCACCTAATCCCGAAGGGAATTCTACTGCACTAAGTGATGTGACTGAGCCGTCATCGATCCTTTGAGATCAAATTGAGCCAGGAGAATGCGAGGGAGGCAACTCCGGGTGTCTGCAAGGGCAACACTTTTGTGTCTGCGAGGCAGCACGGTTAGTGAGGACCCAAGGGGGTATTACGACTCTCTGCGGAGAGGTTAAATTTCGGAATTCATGCATGGTGAGGGTACCCGACGAATTGGGACCACCAAATTCATATAGGTCTGCATTTAGGATGGGTGTGCATTGCATTTGTGTGTTAAATTAAATATTTGTGCATTGCATTTGTGTGTTAAATTAAATGTTTGTGCATTGCATTTGTGCGTTAAATTAAATGTTGTGATTGTTACATATATCATACTATCACCTCATTTATGTTGCTCTGCATATCATATTGTCATCTTATTCATGTTGTTATGTATATCATGTTTTGCTGGCATGTGTGTATTCTTCCATATATGCTGTTTTTAGATCGTGACCCTCTACTATTATTATGATGTGGCTAACGACCACCCAGGTTTAGAAGTTGTGATAGTTAAGGTATCCAGGTGTCGTGAAGGCTTGTAAGATGCGATGTCTTTGGGCTAGGAATTCAAGATCAGCTTAGGGTCGTGTTTTGAGGTTGTCCATGTTGTTATTGTTGTTATTATTAAAGCTGAGTGCTTATTTTTATGTGTATGGACAAATATTTATACTTGTGGGCATTACGCTGGTCCTATGTATGGAAAAGACTTAGATCGAAAGCTCGTACTCTGATTAATCATTTTTATTATTTTCCTGAAAAGACAGTTGTCAATATTATGTATGGCATTCAAAAAAAAAAATATACACTCCCGCTGTTAAAAATCGGGGTGTTACATCACATATGTTCATTGGCCAAGATTTGATCAAGAAATGATGAAGGGATCATGAAAAATCAAGAAATGTACAAAGTTTCCATTTTTAGAAACTTAGGGTTTCCAAAAATGGCAAGTTTAGACCATTTTGCACTACACTTTGAGGCTTTCTTTCTCCATGATAAAAGCTCCAAACTTCATGCCCAAGTTGAGCCAATTAAAGTTCACATTCTAAGCTTCAAATCCATATAAAGAACTATTCCATTGGATCAAAATTGAGGGAGTTATGATCAATCAAAGTTTGGTAAAATCAAGGCAAAAACCAAGCCATGGCAAGGCAAGTTCAGGCCCATAGGCCATAATTTCATCAAACACTTGGTGTGCCAAATGTCAAGCCATTTTTCTCATTGAAGGAAGCTTCAAATGAAAAAATGTTGAACATAAAAGTTGTTCATTTCAATGTCCTCTTCAACTTTGATGTTGGACATTTATCCATTTGAGCAAGTTATGATGGAGTTATAGTGGTCCAAAGTTAAGGGGTTCATGCTGAATTTTTACAAGTCACATGGCCATGCACGCAAGTTTCCACAAGCCCATGCACCAGTTCTAATCACTTGAGTTTTAAGCCATTTTTCATTAACTTCCAAGCCTCCATTCAATTAGATTCAAACATAAAAAATATCCTATGATGTACCAATTTTCTAATGCCATCAATATCTCATCATTCCATCCACCATACATGAATATATTCACTCTCAAAATCCCTTGGTTGCATTAAAACCATGCTGCAACATGGTTGTTGTTATTCATCATTTCACACGCATACCACATCACTACACATCTCTCCACCTTTTTCCTCTTTAAGTAAAACATTTCCTTATATACACATGCCATACATGCTGCTTCATACATCAAAAAGGAAAACAGAAAACTTACACCACAAGTAATCATGCTGCTACATTAGTACCATCACCACCATTCATTCTCCATTATCCTCACCATAGTTGACCATGAACTCACCCAAACCATATCAACACCTTCCCAACTCGCCCCTAACTAACTTAACTCAGTTAGTTAGGTTGAACTCAGTTAACCCTTCCCAATTTCACTTAACTAACTCACTTAACCACACTAGTTAAATCTTAACCCCAACTATATAAACAAACTCACACATAATTTCAGGAAAGCTCTCTCATTTGTTCACATTCTAAGAAATCATTCTCACTCTTCTCTCTGAACTCTCTCTGAACTCTCTCTACCATTGCACGAATTCACCATTGTTATTCATCATCATCATCATCATCAAGCATCATCCAAAACTATTGATGGATTGAAGGCAAGCTCAACACAACCACTGCAGTTCAAGATCCACTCTATTTCTCTCTGAAATTTCGCATTCCAAAGCCCTTATTTGGCCAAATCTTGAGCTCAAGAATTCAAGAAGGAATCTCTGGTTTTCTTACAACATTCATTTCATCAAGTTCAGGTTTTATCACTTCAACTGTTTCTCTCTAATTCAAGCTACTTTGAGTTCATATTTTGATTGTTTTAAGTTCATTAGGAACTATTTTCATATCCAGCTAGTGATAGGCTCATTAGGAGCATAGTTGTGAATTTTAGGGCAAACTGTTCTTGTTCATTTCTCTTTGATTTTGCTTTGTTTGTGAAAACTAAATATGGATTCGTGATCTCCTCAACTTCCTCTTCATTTTGATATACGGTTTGGCAATTTCTGGAAAATGTGAAAGTTGCAGGTGGTGGCGTATCGCCGGAGAAGACGACCGGAGGTCCTTCTCCGGCCGGTGACATTTATCAGCTAGGGTTTCTAGCTTTATATCATAGCCGTTGGATTATTTGCATCGTGTGGTCATAACCTTGCCAACGCATTAAAAAGCCATGTGACTTGCACGTGCACTATTTTGAATTCAGATTGATTACGTGTGTGTGCGTGTATGCTGGTTAGTGTGTGATTGCCCCATGAGCGTTAGATGTTGTTACTTGTTCCTATCCTTTGACTTTGATTGATCTAATGGCTTTGATTGAATCCTCATGTTGATTGCATGTGCACTCTATCACACACAAACACGCGCTGTATTGGACTGGGTTTTAATTACTATTTGCACACCACATGCTGGGTCCAGACTTTTTTTTAAACGTGTTTTTGCTTCGCTTGCACCCCACTCCATTTTCTTTTGCATTTTTAATTTCTTTTTCCATATTATTTCCATTTGCTAATTTTAAAAATACCAAAACACATTGAAAAATCCCAAATTAATTCATGTGTGTTCTTGACACATTTAAATAATTTTCCATATTTTTTAATTCTGATTTCATGAATTTTTGCACATAATTCCATGATTTCTTTTCAATTTCTTTTTGAGTGAGTTTCTTCACGAACCCTTGAATTTGCACATTTAATTTTTCTTATCTCATACACTGTTTTTCATCCATTCTTTTTGCATTGGTTAAAGGACGTATTGAAGCATCTAAACCAATTTTCTTTTGATTTTTAAAGTCATTTTGTCACATGTTTGCATGTTCATCTTTGCACTTCCTTTTGGTTTGTTTCAATGTGATTTTGTGAAATTCTTTGGTCATATTTTCTTTTGAGTTTTGCCATGAGTTTTGGTACATGTTTTTGCTTCTGACTTGGTTTGTTTAGGACCTATTTTTACAATTTTCTCATGTGCTTTGTTATTTGTTTGATGCCCTGCACTTGAAGTTACATGTATGCCCATTCTTCTACTTCATTCTCATATAATTTTGTTGAGACACTTGTGCCACCTCTTGTGTTTACTTTGTATGATATTATAGGACATTTGTATGATATTATAGGTCATCTTGAACCATGATTATAGGTCATTTGTTTTCATTCTTTGTCATTTGTACATAATTGTTCTAAATGTCATCCTTACATGAATATTTTGTCCTAATTCTTGCATCTTCTCTTCTTTTGCTCTATTTGTTTTGTGCTTACATTTTGTATGCCATTTCATTCATACCATTTGTATCTCATTAATGGTATGCCACTGCCCATATGCATTCATTAATCATTTCACATGTTATGCACTTTTAGTATGCCATTTTGTGCATCTAATTGGAAATTGTTTCTTTCTTTCTTATCTTTACTTCATCTTATTTCTTTTACTTGTATCATTGCATCCATGATTTGTATGATGATTCATATGCATTGTGAGACATTTATAAATGGTATATGGTTCTGACCTTGATCTTTTGTGAAGCATTATTGTATGTTCACTTTGCATTTCCACTCATTCTTCATCTATTCCTTTCATGTTGCACTTCTTTGATGTTTAAGGCATTATGTGTGCAAAATTAGTGCATGTTTAATATCTTAACATTAGAGCACACCCTTAAAGCATAGGTTCTGAACTTGAATGATTTTCAAATCTTAGGATCTTTATCCATTGATTTTTAATTTGTTTGATCATTACTTGTTATTCTTTCCTTATTTCACTACTTGTAAATAGTTTTGAACTAACCTTTTCATGTAGGTGCTAATGGTAAGTAAGTGTGTGGATATGCTTCCATATACACTTATTTCTTTCATTTTCTCTTATCTCTTTTAATCATTAAATTTGTGATCATGATAAGCATTTATATGCTTTCCTTGAATAACTTCTTTCTTCTCCCTTTTGAGTTATAACTCATCTTCTACTTTAGAAGTGAGTTGTTTAATTCACTCTTCTTCTCCTTTCTCTTAGGATTAGGTTTCTTAAACCACATTAACCATAGGAACATCCATGCATGATAACTTTAGGGTTTGAGTCTTAGTCTCCCTCATTAGATTTTACCTTTCTCCACCTTTTGAGTCTCTCTTCTTCTCATCTAATAATCCTTTTTTAAAAAACACTTAATAAAGGTTAAACGTGTATTGCACATGATCCTTATATGTGGGAAGTGAATAATGGGGGGGGGGGGGGGTCTCCCTTCATTCTTCTAGAGTACTTAGTGTACGTCCTGTTGGGGACGATACGCGACGTATTCGTTCCTATGTTGTAGACTTGCGTGTAATGTAAGTTACAAATAACTTCAAAAACACTTCCTTCTAAGAAACTTCAAACAAATAATAACGTCTTTCCTTCGGGATTTCTCTCCTCATATAATTCACTCATTCCTTAAGGATACGTCATTTCCGTTCTACCGTAAACAGGTAACGCATAAGTCTCCATACAGCGAGCTGCAACACCTAACTGCTAGGACGCGAACGTTGACGTTTCCACTAAAAAACACAAACAACTTTCCCTTAGCTGAGGGGAACTACGTCGCTCTGATTCTCATATTCCCGATGAGATACGTAGGCAGTGGGGTAGGGCCCATTCGAGCACTTCTTTTATTTTCCCTACATTTGTTACTCATTCTCTTTCCATTCCTTTTCCAGTATCTTTTCTATCACCCTTTGATCGAGACAGCAAGCGTGGATCCCATCGGGTACGATGGACGTGTTGGGTTCTAACACCTTCCCTTCGCGTAACCGACTCCCGAACCCTGATCTCTTAGTCGCAAGACCATGCTCTATCCTTCCCCTCAAGTTTACGCAGTGTTTCCTTTCCCTCTCTTGGGATAAATACACATTGTTGGCGACTCTGTTTCGGTGCCACTTTAGCGTTTGTACTTGGATGAAAATCCCGGGAGCGACAGCTGGCGACTCTGCTGGGGATCGAACCCATAATCTCTGGTTCCCTAAGCGAGTCAATCCTAGCGCTTGTCTTTTTTTGTTTCATTGGGTGTTTTTATGGAGCTGTAGTGCTGTTTTTTGCTGTTTTACTGTATTGTTGTTTATAGTATTAATGCTTTAATGTCTCTTGTTGTATTACTGTTTTTACTACATTTAATGCATTCCATATCATTATTATGCTGCGCTGTGCTGGTTTTTCTGTTTGGTGGGCAGGGTGTTTTGAGAGATAAGCCCACTACCCAGGCTTGAGCATACACATAGGTATTAGTGTGGGTGGACGTGTCGTTCCCGTGGTGTTTGGCCACGTGTGAGTGTTCACGAGACCTACAGCCAGACAAGGTTCTATCCTGAGCTATCTGCTACTGTATGTTTGATACATGCCAGTAGATATTCTCTGGAGGAATTGTTGACTCTGGTGACCATTCCCGAGGACTCAGTTGCGGCACTCCTCCCGAGTTGTGACAGTGGCAGACCACACTTTGTGGCAAACCCATTGCACATTCTCGATTCGAGGACCCAATGCTGGGAACTTGCTATAGGATATCCTTTTGAGGGGAATCCGTTGAGGTGATGATGATGCCAAACCAGAAATGGTGAACGTATCATCATTTCTCGACCTGAGAGCCCGTGAAGATGAGGATCCTTGCTTTTCTAGTACCCACATGTGAGAGGGGAGGGTTGTTTACAGGTTTGCAGGTAACCTTGACTTTCAACATACCCGGTACACTGGATTTCTTATTAGTATGGTTTATCTGTGTGGTTACTCTGTTGTTCTGGAATTCTGGAGAACTTGAGCCCTGAATTTATTCAACTATTTCAGTCCAGCACAGACACGCGGCACTTTAATCCCATGCTTTGCATTGCATCTTTTTCTCTAACATTCATATTTTTCATTTTCCAGGTAGTATCTGATTTTGATTCCAGTCAAAGGGAAGTCATAGGGATGGATACCAAGAAGGGTAGGAAGAATATAATTGTGTACAAGTTCCCAAAGCTCATCCTGGATCAGATTTGTAGATTAAAAGAGATGGCCAGTCCGGAAGTGTTAGGAAAGTTCGAAGAAAAGTATGGTTGGATCCTATCATTTGTTCGTAACATCAGTGAATATGAATATAACGGCTTGCACACCTTGATGCAGTTCTATGATCCATCCCTGAGATGCTTTGTATTGACAAATTATGTTTTGGTTCCTACTCTGGAGGAGTATTCTAACATCCTGGGAATTTCCATCAAAGAAGGTGTTCCTTTCTGTGGGTCGAAGGCAGATCTTGATTTCCAAGTTGTGGCTGGTGCTCTTTATTTGAGAAAGTCAACTTTGGAAGCTGATATTTATGGCAAAGGAAAGGTTTGTGGCTATCACCTATCATACTTGGCAAACAAGGCTCAAGAAGCAGCTAAGGAGAAGAAGTGGATTGTCTTCAATGCAGTGCTGGCTCTCTGTGTATATGGTATTGTCTTGTTCCCGAATGAGCCTGATTTTGTTGACACGGATGCTATCAAAATATTTGTAGCTCAGAATCCGGTGCCAACCTTATTAGGAGATCTTCATTATGCCTTGTACAACAGGAACGAGAAGAAACGAGGTGGGACAATCCATTGTTGTGCACCTCTTTTCTATAAGTGGTTTGCCAATCGTCTACCCTAGTCAGGTGCTTTCAAGGATACTAAGAGTTCCCTGAAATGGAGTCAACGTCTGATGGGCCTAGATGCTAAGGATATTGTTTGGGTGAATCACGGAGTGCTGGGTAAAGACATTTTGCACAGTTGTGGTGAGTACCCCAATGTCCCGTTGATAGGGAGAAAAGGAGGTATTAACTATAACCCTTCCTTGGCTATCCGACAGTTTGGGTATGCCCTAAAAAGTCCCCCAGTTGAAAAGGAGTTGGAAGAGTCTTTGTATTTTCACATGGCTGACGATGGATTAGATGTGGCACAGAAAGCTTCCAAAGCATGGCTCAGTAAACAGAAGAGAGGAAAAACCGTGTGGGGATTGCCTAATAATCAAACTTTCCCTCCATATGAGCAATGGATAAAGAAGAGGGTCGAAGAATACTATTTGCCTTTTGCTTGGGCGCCTCCCTTGTATCCCAAAGTGATAGAGGAAAGAATCACCATACCTATTGAAGAATTCGATAAGCAGCGAAGAGTGGTGCAGGATTTGAGGGAGGAAAGTGCTGGTATGAGTAATAGGCTTCAGGGCGCTTTACATGACAATTTGGAGTTGAAATGGAAGGTCCAAGATTTGACAGAGCGCTTGGGAAAAAGGGAGAAGGATCTTGATGACAGAGCTCAGCACCGTAGAAAAATCAGTATGACTGCTGAATCATCCGGCAAAGCCTATAGGGAAACCAAGAAACTCTTGACCAAAACTGAAGACAAGCTTGCCACATATCAGGAGATGTGGGAAGAGCTCAAGATTGAGAATGGGGAGTTAAAAGAAGAACTTCAAGGAATGAAGGAAGATAAGAAGCACTTCTCTGGTAAGTGGAAAGGAGTCCAGAAAGAAATTGAAGAGCTCAAGCTGCAAGCGGGAATCAAGAAGTCAAAGCGCGAAGGCAATGATGTTGAGGAGCAGATTGCTAGGTTGAATCAGGAGGTCGATAAGAGAAACAGACTGATCAAGGGGTTGCTAGAAAGACCTACTCATCCAGACACTGTGAACCTTCTTGAGGAGATTGAAGCCAGTTTGTTTGGAATTGATTTGTAGTGATTCTGTCGTTTGTAGTTTGCTATGATTACCATCAGGATTGTTGATGGAATCACTTTTGTTTGAATCGAACCTATCTGTATGTTTTCTTATGATATGATATTAAAGTATTTGGTTCAGCCGTATTTGTCTCAACAACTCTCAGTTTTTGAAAGGTGGCTTCCTTTGTTTGATTCTGCAATATTTCTGGATTCAGATTTATTTTTCGATGTTGTGTCCAATCCCTTGCCCGATTTCAAAGCTGGAATCAAAGCGGATATGCCCTGGAAATGTTTAAATATGATTGTTTGCATTTTGCGTTTGCATCCTCATAATCATAAACATTTTTGCATAACAGGTACTTGCTCCGGTTTTTCCTAACCTTTATTTGGTTTCAGGAAGGATAGCTGACCAACCGATTCATCAATATTCTACTCGACTCAACCAGAAAAGAGTAATGGAGCAAATGCAAGCAGAAATGGCCGCCATGCAAGCCCGTATCACCCAATTCATGGAGATGATGCAAGGAGTCGTACAGGGATAGGAACAAATCAAAACTCTCGTTCAACCTCTCGTGGCAAGATTATATGACAACGGTGTACTACATGGTGGTCTCCAGAACAATGTTGTTCCTCCCGGCGGAGGTGCTAATGGACACAATATTCAGAATGGACCTCCGGACGGAGTTCCAGTTCCCACTGTGGTTATCCCTCTGGGCGGAGGAGAGAATGTGGTGATTCCTTCTGTGGTTGGAGGGGGAAACAGTATTCACGCAGTTCATGGCCATCACTTTGATGACCAACAAGACGATGTTTTCTATGTAATAGGTGGAGATGCTGGTCTTTCGGTTGTTGATGACCAAAGGATTAGAATGATTGAAGAACAGCTAAGAGGGGTGGTAAATCAAAATTCTGTGGGAATGGATCTGGATGAGCTAGGGCTGGTTCCTGATGTGAGAATTACTCATAAGTTTCAAGTCCCCACTTTTGAGAAGTACAACGGCACTACTTGCCCCAGGACACATGTTCGGGCGTATGCAAGAAAGATGGCTGCGTACTCCCGTGATGAAAAATTGCTGATGCACTTCTTCCAGGACAGCTTGTCTGGAGCGTCCCTGGAATGGTATATGCAACTTGAGAGGAGCCATGTACGCAATTGGAGAGAGATGGTGGAAGCATTTGTGAAACACTATCAGTATAATACTGACTTGGCTCCCAATCATACACAGTTACAAAATATGTCTCAAAAGAGTGGTGAAAGCTTTAAGGAGTACGCGCAGAGATGGCACGAGTTGGCGGTGAGGGTACAGCCACCCATGCTGGAGAAGGAAATGTTGAATCTATTTATGGATACTTTGCCGGGACATTATTACGAAAAACTGTTACCTTGCATGTCGGGCAAGTTTGCCGACTTGATCATGGTTGGGGAGATGCTAGAGGGTGGAATCAAAGCTGGGAAAGTTTCGGGTAATGATGGGTCGTCTTCTAGTCAGCGGAAGAAACCATATGCGAATTACAAAAAGAAGGAGGAAACCAATTCTGTCTCGTCTCACCGAGGTAAAGGGAAGCAACGCCAGAACTATAATCAGTAAGTAGCTTCAGTGACGATTCCTGCAGCGCTTCCACAGCAACAGCAAAATCAGGCACCTCGCCGTTACCCAGCTAGACAAAGGACGGTTGATAGGCATTTTGAAACACCTCCCATGCCGTATTCCCAGTTGTTCTAGCATTTTCTACAATTACAGTTAATCCAGAAGAGGACTTTGGCCCCTCTTACTGGTAATCCACCTCCGGGTTTTAAACCTAACGCCCACTGCGACTTTCATTCTGGGGCACCTGGACATCACATCGAGGACTGCAAAGCTTTTAAGCATAAAGTCCAAGACTTGGTGGATTCAAAAGCCATCAAATTTTCAAATGACGTGCCGAACGTTATCCAGAACCCAATGTCGGATCATGGCGGGCCAAGGGTTAACGTTGTGTTAGAAGAGAATGAATCTTTGAATCTGGTTATGGATGTGAACGAGTTAAGAACTCCTTTGATGATGGTAAAGGAGAGATTATTGATGGGTGGAGTGGACCCCGGTTGTGACAAGAATTGTTCAGAGTGTATGATACAGACGAATGGCTGTGGATTGTTGAAATCAGGAGTTAAAAAGTTGATCGATGAAGGTAGGTTGCAGTTTGACAGATGTGACCAACGAAAAGAGGTTATTGGCAACGATGTGGCTACCATCACTATTCCATTCAAGACAATCACAATTTCAGCGGCGACAAGACCAGCGCCGATTATAATTACAGGTCCTGGACCCATTCCTTATGAGAGTACCAAGGCCATTCCTAGGAACTATGGGGCAGAAGTTTTCGTTAATGGGTAGAAACAAGAGTTAATGGGAACGTCGGTAGCAAGTTCCAGTCTTGAGGAAGCAGGAGCTATTACCCGAAGCGGCAGAATTTTCGCTCCTTCCGATGAACAGGCTAATAATTCTAGACAGGACAAGGGTAAACAGGCCGTAGATAATTCCGTGCAGACCCCGACAGTGACTGACTCCGTAGTAAGGCCAGCTGATAGTCCTTTCTTCGAGAATGTAGAAGAATTCATGAGGTTGATTCGGAGAAGTGACTATAAAATTGTGGATCATTTGCATCAGACGCCGTCCAAGATATCCATCTTATCTTTGTTGTTGTGTTCGGAAGCTCACCGAAATGCATTGTTGAAAGTACTGAATGCTGCCTATGTGCCCCAAGAGATCTCAGTGAATCAACTTGAGGGGGTGATAGCCCATGTTAATGTAGGCAACGGTTTGGGGTTTACTGATGCTGACTTGACTCCAGCTGGGAGAAACCATAACAATGCCTTGCATATTTCTGTTGAGTCTCGTGGGTCGTTGATGTCTCATGTGCTTGTGGATACAGGATCATCTTTAAATGTTTTACCTAAGAAGGCATTGATGAAATTGGATACCCGAGGGTTGATATGCATGCCTAGTGATTTGGTAGTGCGCGCATTTGATGGTTCTAAAAGGGCTGTTTTTGGAGAGGTTGTGCTGCCAATTAAGGTTGGCCCGGAGGTCTTTGACGCCACATTCTATATAATGGATATTCATCCCGCTTACAGCTGTCTACTTGGTCGGCCGTGGATTCACAGTGTTGGGGCTGTAACGTCTACACTCCATTAGAAGCTGAAATATATGGTGGATGGACATGTGGTGACAGTTTGCGGAGAGGAGGACATTATGATAAGCCATCTATCTACTTTCAAATATGTGGAGGTAGATGGCGAGATACAGGAAATGTTATGTCAGGCTTTTGAAGTGGTAAAAGTTCATGAAGAAGTTCCCAAAGAGGTTAGCCCATCTGAAATGGTTAAGCAGCTTACAGTGGTAGAGCAGCTGGAGATTTCTATGTCATCCCTCAAAGATGCAAGGGCTGTATTTGAAGCTGGAAGCTCACAAAAATGGGGTCAAATTATCGAGGTGCGGAAGAAGCAAGATACTTATGGGCTGGGTTACAAGCCACCCAGGCGTCCTAAAGAGCCTCCGATGTTTTACGGCCCGGTTCGTTTTACCAGTGCTGGGGTATTCTTTGATAGAGTCAATGCTACTGAAGAGGATGGGGACAGTGATTGCGACATGGATAATTGGATCCGCCCCTGCATGCCTGGTCAAAGCCCATGCAACTGGTCATCGGAGAAGATCATCCAAGTGACTGGACCAGAGTAATTGTCTCTGTTTTTTCTGTTATGTTTGATCCTACGCTCTGCCCAAGGCGTAGTGACTCTTGTTTGTAGGGCTTGAACATTTCATATGCTTTTCTTTGTTAATAATAAAGGACTTTTCGCATTCAAATATTTTTTTGATTCCTTTTTTTCTGTTTTATTTTGTGCATAAAATCACATCAAAATGGTAATGTGTTTTGTTTGTTGCATACATAATAAAACATGAATCATCTATCATGCAGGTTACCTTGTTCAGATTCCATCCCCCATGATTCGGCTATGGCTCAGTATGATTTTGTAAATCCCATATATCAGGCTGAAGAAGAGGTTGAGGAAGGTTGTGAACTTCCTGAGGAATTGGCCAGACTACTAAAACAGGAGAAAAGGGTCATCGTGCCTCATTAGGAGGAGATTGAGATTGTTAATTTGGGAACCGAGGATGCAAAAAAAGAGGTAAAGATTGGGGTTGCTTTGGAAGACAGTGTAAAGAGAAGATTGATTGAAATGCTTTGAAAGTATGTGGATATCTTCGCCCGGTCTTACCAAGACATGCCTGGGCATGACACTGACATGGTGGTACACCGGTTGCCGCTCAAAGAGGGATGTACTCCGGTTAAGCAGAAGTTGAGGAGGACGAAACCTGAAATGTCTGTCAAGATTAAAGAGGAGGTTCAGAAACAGATAGATGCTGGATTTCTGGCTGTGACAAGTTATCCTCCGTGGGTTGCTAACATTGTGCCTGTACCTAAGAAGGACGAAAATGTCAGGATGTGTGTTGATTATAGAGATCTGAATAGAGCAAGCCCAAAAGATGATTTCTCGCTCCCTCACATCAACGTGTTAGTAAACAACATTGCTCAATACTCTGTGTTTTCCTTCATGGATGGCTTCTCTGGGTATAACCAAATCAAAATGGCCCCAGAGGACATGGAGAAAACAACGTTCATAACACCTTGGGGAACATTCTGTTACAAAGTAATGCCATTTGGATTGAAAAATGTTGGGGCAACTTATCAGCGGGCAATGGTGACTCTCTTTCATGATATGATTCACAAAGAGATCTAAGTATATGTTGATGACATGACCGCGAAGTCACAAACGGAGGAGGAGCATCTGGTAAATCTGCAGAAGCTTTTTGATAGGTTGATAAAGTTCAGACTGAGGTTGAATCCAAACAAATGCACCTTTGGGGTGAGATCGGGAAAACTACTGGGGTTTATTGTAAGCGAAAGAGGTATCGAGGTTGATCCTGCTAAAGTAAAAGCCATACAAGAAATGCCTGAGCCGAGAACAGAAAAAGAGGTTCGTGGTTTTTTGGGGAGGTTGAACTACATTGCTAGGTTCATATCTCATCTTACAGCCACCTGTGAACCAATATTCAAATTGCTAAGAAAAGATCAAGCGGTCAGGTGGAATGAAAACTGTCAAAAGGCGTTCGAAAAAATAAAAGAATATTTGCAGGAGCCTCCGGTCCTCATGCCGCCAGTGCCAGGAAGGCCATTGATTATGTATCTTACGGTTCTTGAGAACTCAATGGGGTGTGTGCTCGGTCAACACGACGAGTCAGGTAGAAAAGAACATGCCATATACTACCTGAGTAAAAAGTTCACCGATTGTGAGTCGAGGTACTCGATGCTGGAAAAAACATGTTGTGCACTCGCTTGGGCAACTAAGCGTTTGAGGCAGTATATGTTAAACCACACAACCCTCTTGATTTCGAAAATGGATCCGATTAAGTATGTGTTTGAAAAGTAGGCACTTTCTGGAAGAATAGCCCGTTGGCAGATGGTTCTGACAGAGTATGATATTCAATATGTTTCCCAAAATGCCATTAAGGGAAGTGTTTTGTCAGAGTATCTTGCCGAACAACCAATTGAGGATAATCAACCGATGAAGTTTGAATTTCCTGATGAGCATATTATGTATCTGAAGATGAAAGACTGTGAAGAGCCTCTACATGATGAAGGACCTGAAATTGGATCCCAGTGGAAGCTAGTCTTTGATGGGGCTGTCAACTCATATGGTAACGGAATCGGGGCAGTCATTAAGACTCCACAGGGTTCTCATATACCCTTTACTGCCTGATTAGCGTTCATATGCATCAACAATGAGGCGGAGTATGAAGCATGCATCATGGGGTTAGAGGAAGCAATTGATTTGAGAATCAAAAACCTCGATGTTTATGGTGATTCCGCGTTGGTAGTTAATCAGATCACAGGTGAATGGGAAACTCGTCAAGTGAATTTGGTGCCTTATAACAACTATGCCAGAAGGTTGTTACCCTTCTTTGACAGAGTCGATTTCCATCACATACCCCGGTTAGAGAATCAGATGGCAGATGCGTTGGCAACGTTATCTTCGATGTATTAGGTGAACCATTGGAATAAAACTCCCTCAATCCGAATCATGCGTCTGGATATACCTGCTTTTGTGTTTGCAGTTGAATGGGTGTCTGATGGCAAACCTTGGTATCATGATATTAAGGTTTTTCTGAAGAGTCAAGAGTATCCGGTTGACGCGTCCACCAAAGATAACAAAACTCTGAGGAGGCTGGCGGGAAATTTCTTTTTGAACAAAGACGATGTGTTGTACAAGAGGAACTTTGACATGGTCTTGCTACATTGTGTTGATGAACACGAGGCAAGCCTGTTGATGGAGGAAGTTCATGAAGGTTCTTTCGGTACTCATGCCAATGGGCACGCTATGGCCAGAAAACTGTTGAGGGCGGGGTATTATTGGATGACTATGGAGTCGAATTGTCTCAAATACGCTCGGAAATGTCATAAGTGCCAGATCTATGCAGATAAGGTACACGTACCGCCTACTCCTCTGAATGTGTTGTCATCGCCTTGGCCCTTTGCCATGTGGGGCATTGATATTATCGGGAAGATTGAGCCGACTACTTCCAATGGGCATCATTTCATTTTGGTTTCCATTGATTATTTTACAAAGTGGGTGGAAGCAGCTTCATATGCCAACGTTACCAGACAAGTGGTAGCCAGGTTTATCAAGAAGGACATCATCTGCCGGTATGGAGTCCCGGAGAGAATCATTACTGATAATGGTTCAAATTTGATTAACAAGATGATGAAGGAGCTGTGTCAGAGCTTTAAGATTGAACATCACAATTCTTCTCCTTATCGCCTAAAGATGAATGGGGTTGTTGAGGCGACAAATAAGAATATCAAGAAGATTGTGCAGAAAATGGTAGTGACGTATAAAAACTGGCATGAGGTGTTGCCTTATGCTTTACACGGTTATCGTACTTCGGTGCGTACATCAACTGGGGAAACACCTTTCTCGCTTGTATATGGTACGAAAGCAGTTTTACCAGTAGAGGTTGAGATTCCTTCTTTAATAATTATGGCAGATGTGAAGCTTGATGAAGCTGAATGGGTGCGTTCCCGATTGGATCAGCTGAATCTAATCGAGGAAAAGAGATTGGCAGCCATTGCACATGGCCGGTTGTACCAGAGCAAGATGAAGAAAGCCTTTGATCAGAAAGTGTGTCCTCGGTGTTTTCAAGCTGGTGAATTGGTGTTGAAAAGGATCCTTCCTCCTCAAACAGATCACAGGGGCAAATGGACTCCAAATTACGAAGGTCCATATGTAGTAAGACAGGTTTTCTCTGGTGGAGCCTTATTACTCTTAACTATGGATGGTGAAGATTTTACATCCCCTGTGAACGCAGACGTGGTCAAAAAATACTTTGCATAAAAGAGACCCGCTGGACATAAAAAGAAGATCCAGGCAAAAAAGGGGCATCCCGACGAACCATAAAAAAAAAGGTTCGGGCAAAAGTTAGGGACAAAAAGAAAAAAGAATAAACCCGCAAAGTTGAATACCTGACAAGGTAACTTTGGAAAAAATGGGTATCCCGGTGGATTGAAAACCCGTAAAGGGCGATCCAGGCAAAAGTTAGGGATTTGAAAGCAAGAGGCTGCGGTCTGCGTTTGATATGTGAACATTTTTTATGCATGGGAATCTCGAAGGAAAGGAATCAACCCAGTCAGTCTCTTTGAAGGTCAAAACATATGCGGAAGCGAGACATATGGGTCATAGCTGAGTCGAATCATGGTGGATATATGTTCCCCACATTGCCGACATGTGTATTTTCTTTTACTTTTTGCGCAATTACCTCTTTTCAGGAATTGCCTCCGAATGTAAATGCCTATTTACAGGCCAATTCATTCAATAAAATTTTCACTTCAGTCAAAGAGCTTTCCATGTTTGTTTTATTTTTACTGTTTTGTTTGTAAAAAGTCTGATATTTTGATAAGACATTGCATGCAAGACGTTAAGCTTTGCGAAGCATATCGGAAAATAGTGGAAGTTGCTCATGAAATAGTCATTAGGATGATAGTCTAGATAGCCATTTTGCGTTGTCTGTTGATTTTTCTTGCAGGGTAGCAGGATTTCTCCCCAGTAGAGTTACTCTCTTCAGCATCTAAAAGATCATCATCCTCAGCAGAGCTTACTCTTCCCTGTAAGTGTATAGGGGATTGTGTTCCCAACCGAAATCATGGTTGATCTATTACTCCCCGGCAGGTAGTCAAAAGTGGGTTATTTCAAGGACAGGAAACGTATGTTTCACTAGCAGCTGAGTGCTCTAATCCCCAGCAGGGTAAGGTGAATCTTTTCCTCAGTAGGTTATTACTCTCCCCAGCTAGAGTACAGAGGATTACTTCCCCAGCTAGAGTAGTGGTTGGTCCATTACTGTCTTAGCAAATAGCCAGAAGTTGATACTTCTGCATCCCTAGCAAGAGACTGTTGGAGTATTTTATTGGCACAAAGATGTTATTTCCCCACAAAGTCTGAACGCCTATATTCCTCAGCTAGTCAGGAAAGGTTTTCTCACCAACAATGGTTTGGTCTGATTCCCAGCAGAAGATTAAGCTTGGTGGGATCCCCTAGCAGAGTTGATGTTGCCAATCACCATTTCCCAAATAGATTTGCTGGTGATGGTTGATATTCCCCAGCAGGATAAAGGTAAGAGTATTTCACAACAGCAGGGCAAGTTCAGTAATATCCCCAAGCAGGTTCGATATTATTGACTTGTCTTCCCAAGCATAGTGTGGTGGTGATCCTCACAAGTGGTTTGTTCAACGACAATTGACATCCCCAGCAGGTCTTAAGTCCAATGGTTATTGGCATCCTTCAGATCCAGGTTATTGAGTTCTATCTTCGGTAGAAGTCATTGGTAATCCCCAGCGGAGAGAATTTCTCTTTGGGTTCCATCCTCAATATTCGTTTATCCATCCCCAACAGGGTGGAATTTCTCTCAGAATTATCATCTCCAGCAGAATTTGGGATCAGGAAGTCATTCCTGGAAGCCTTCTTCAGCAGGGTCTTTTATGTCAGAGGACAACTTAGATTGTCGTCCCCGGTGGAGCTGCCTTGGTCTTCAGCATTTATTTTGCTGAGACGCCTCTTTTGCATTGCATAAGCATTTTTGCATGGCATCCTCTTAAACGCATAGCATTTCCATTTCGTATGGAGCATTACGCAATAGAAAAATTCAAACATATGCATTCGAAGCATAAGCCAGGTTTGACATCTTATACCAGTATCTTTCCCCAGCAGAAAGAGACGACATTCAAGAGATGTTGTTTGACATTACACCGCAACCAGTGGACCTTTCTTACCGTTGGTCCTTCTGTACTCCCCTGCAGATTTGTCTGTGTAAGACTTCTCTTCCCCCCAACGGAGTTATCTTCTTTTTAGGTCGTAAGTCCGTTGATTCTACTTCCTGTGCATTTGCGGTGGTTATTCCAACTTTTGGTTGGTACCCTTTGTTCATCCCAACTTTTGGTTGGTATTTTCTTGGTTATTCCAACTTTTGGTTGGTACCCTTCGTTCATCCCAACTTTTGGTTGTTTTTCTCTTGGTTATTCCAACTTTTGGTTGGTACCCTTTGTTCATCCCAACTTTTGGTTGGTATTTTCTTGGTTATTCCAACTTTTGGTTGGTACCCTTCGTTCATCCCAACTTTTGGTTGGTTTTCTCTTGGTTATTCCAACTTTTGGTTGGTACCCTTTGTTCATCCCAACTTTTGGTTGGTATTTTCTTGGTTATTCCAACTTTTGGTTGGTACTCTTTGTTCATCCCAACTTTTGGTTGGTTTTCTCTTGGTTATTCTAACTTTTGGTTGGTACCCTTCGTTCATCCCAACTTTTGGTTGGTATTTTCTTGGTTATTCCAACTTTTGGTTGGTACCCTTCGTTCATCCCAACTTTTGGTTAGTTTTCTCTTGGTTATTCCAACTTTTGGTTGGTACCCTTCGTTCATCCCAACTTTTGGTTGGTATTCTCTTGGTTATTCCAACTTTTGGTTTGTACCCTTCGTTCATTCCAACTTTTGGTTGGTATTTTCTTGGTTATTCCAACTTTTGGTTGGTACCTTTCGTTCATCCCAACTTTTGGTTGGTATTTTCTTGGTTATTCCAACTTTTGGTTGGTACCCTTCGTTTATCCCAACTTTTGGTTGGTCTTCTCTCGGTTATCCCAACTTTTGGTTGGTATCCCTTGCTTTTGAGTCCACCTTCGGGTGGCGAGCACGTTGTTTCGTATCTCCTCGCGGTTTGCAAATTTCCAGGTTATTTTGGTATTCAAACCCCGTGTATCCCGATTGTCTGAAAGCCGTCGCTATCATACCCTCGGATCCAAGAAGTTTGAATAGGGGCAGCTGTAGCACCTTAAAATTTGCCCTTATGCTTTTAGCTTTTACTAGCTTATGTTGCATTGCATTTTTTGCATAATCATCATTTGCATTTCATTGGTTCTTTGGCATAGGATCAAGGTGTCTAAATCAAATCTAAGGAGCCTTGAGCCTCAAGAGGTCTTAATTGGTCACCACCACATCATATGATCCAGCTTGACAAGAGAATGCAGGGAATCACATCACCCTAATCAGTGCAAAACTAGGGTTTTGGAATTCTTGAGTAGAATGTCCCAATGGGCAAGATCTTTGAGTTTTTACCACCTCCAAATGTCATATCTCATCTTTGTTAGACAAGATATACATCTTATTCAGGGGAATTTGGATTAGGAGGATGTGCTGTTTTTCTCCTAGAATGAGGGTTTAAAACTAGGGTTTGCCATGAAATTAGTTTATTTCTGATTTCTTGGGTAGGACTTGATCTCATGGTATTCTACATGTCCTCAAGGGTCTAGATATGGGAGACTGCCCATTGATTCATTTCAGAAGAGGTTTAATTGGTCAATTGCTTGAGAATCAAGAAATTGGGGATAAAGTCAACTGTGTAGTGAAAAAAGTCAACTCATGACTTTTCAAGGTCAAATTCATGAAATTCAAGTCACATATATTCATTGGCCAAGATTTGATCAAGAAATGATGGAGGGATCATGAAAAATCATGAAATGTACAAAGTTTCCATTTTTAGAAACTTAGGGTTTCCAAAAATGGCAAGTTTGGACCATTTTGCACTACACTTTGAGGCTTTCTTTCTCCATGATAAAAGCTCCAAACTTCAGGCCCAAGTTGAGCCAATTAAAGTTCACATTCTAAGCTTTAAATCCATATAAAGAACTCTTCCATTGGATCAAAATTGAGGGAGTTATGATTAATCAAAGTTTGGTAAAATCAAGGCAAAAACCAAGTCATGGCAAGGCAAGTTCAGGCCCATAGGCCATAATTTCATCAAACACTTGGTGTGCCAAATGTCAAGCCATTTTTCTCATTGAAGGAAGCTTAAAATGAAAAAATGTTGAACATCAAAGTTGTTCATTTCAATGTCCTCTTCAACTTTGATGTTGGACATTTTTCCATTTGAGCAAGTTGTGATGGAGTTATAGTGGTCCAAAGTTGAGGGGTTCATGCTGAATTTTTACAAGTCACATGGCCATGCACGCAAGTTGCCACACGCCCATGCACCAGTTCTAATCACTTGAGTTTTAAGCCATTTTTCATTAACTTCCAAGCCTCCATTCAATTAGATTCAAACATAAAAAATGTCCTATGATGTACCACCTTTCTAATGCCATCAATATCTCATCATTCCATCACCATACATGAAGATATTCACTCTCAAAATCCCTTGGTTGCATTAAAACCATGCTACAACATGGTTGTTGTTGTTCATCATTTCACACGCATACCACAACATTACACATCTCTCCACCTTTTTCCTCTTTAAGTCAAACATTTCCTTACATACACATGCCATACATGCTGCTTTATACATCAAAAAGGAAAACAGAAAACTTACACCACAAGTAACCATGCTGCTACATCAGTACCATCACCACCATTCATTCTCTGTTATCCTCACCATAATTGGCCATGAACTCACCCACACCATATCAAAACCTTCCCAACTCGCCCCTAACTAACTTAACTCAGTTAGTTAGGTTGAACTCAGTTAACCCTTCCCAAATTCACTTAACTAACTCACTTAACCACACTAGTTAAATCTTAACCCCAACTATATAAACAAACTCACACACAATTTCAGGAGAGCTCTCTCATTTGTTCACATTCTCAGAAATCATTCTCACTCTTCTCTCTGAACTCTCTCTACCATTGCACGAATTCACCATTGTTATTCATCATCATCAATATCAAGCATCATCCAACACCATTGATGGATTGAAGGCAAGCTCAATACAACCACTGTAGTTCAAGATCCACTCTATTTCTCTCTGAAATTTTGCATTCCAAAGCCTTTATTTGGCCAAATCTTGAGCTCAAGAATTCAAGAAGGAATCTCTGGTTTTCTTACAACATTCATTTCATCAAGTTCAGGTTTTATCACTTCAACTGTTTCTCTCTAATTCAAGCTACTTTGATTTCATATTTTGATTTTTTGAAGTTCATTAGGAACTATTTTCATATCCGGCTAGTGATAGGCTCATTAGGAGCATAGTTGTGAATTTTAGGGAAAACTGTTCTTGTTCATTTCTCTTTGATTTTGCTTTGTTTGTGAAAACTAAATATGGATTCGTGATCTCCTCAACTTCCTTTTCATTTTGATATACGGTTTAGCAATTTCTGGAAAATGTGAAAGTCGCAGGTGGTGGCGTATCGCCGGAGAAGACGACCGGAGGTCCTTCTCCGGCCGGTGACATTTATCAGCTAGGGTTTCTAGCTTTATATCATAGCTGTTTGATTATTTACATCATGTGGTTATAACCTTGCCAACGCTTTAAAAAGCCATGTGACTTGCACGTGCTCTATTTTGACTTTAGATTGATTACGTGTGTGTGCGTGTATGCTAGTTAGTGTGTGATTACCCCATGAGCGTTAGATGTTGTTACTTTTTCCTATCCTTTGACTTTGATTGATCTAATGGCTTTGATTGAATCCTCATGTTGGTTGCATGTGCACTCTATCACACACAAACATGCGCTGTATTGGACTGGGTTTTAATTACTATTTGCACACCACATGCTGGGCCCAGACTTTTTTTTAAACGTGTTTTTGCTTCGCTTGCATCCCACTCCATTTTCTTTTCATTTTAAAAGTCATTTTATCACATGTTTGCATGTTCATCTTTGCACTTCCTTTTGGTTTGTTTCAATGTGATTTTGTGAAATTCTTTGGTCATGTTTTCTTTTGAGTTTTACCATGATTTTTGGTACATGTTTTTGCTTCTGACTTGGTTTGTTTAGGACCTATTCTTACCATTTTCTCATGTGCTTTGATATTTGTTTGATGCCCTGCACTTGAAGTTACATGTATGTCCATTCTTCTACTTCATTCTCATATAATTTTGTTGAGGCACTTGTGCCACCTCTTGTGTTTACTTTGTATGATATTATAGGAAATTTGTATGATATTATAGGGCATCTTGAACCATGATTATAGGTCATTTGTTCTCATTCTTTGTCATTTGTACATAATTGTTCTAAATGTCATCCTTACATGAATATTTTGTCGTAATTCTTGCATCTTCTCTTCTTATGCTCTATTCGTTTTGTGCTTACATTTTGTATGCCATTTCATTCTTCCCATTTGTATCTCATTAATGGTATGCCACTGCCCATATGCATTCATTAATCATTTCACATGTTATGCACTTTTAGTATGCCACTTTGTGCATCTAATTGGAAATTGTTTCATTCTTTCTTATCTCTACTTCATCTTATTTCTTTTACTTGTATCATTGCATCCATGATTTGTATGATGATTCATATGCATTGTGAGACATTTATAAATGGTATATGGTTCTGACCTTGATCTTTTGTGAAGCATTATTGTATGTTCACTTTGCATTTCCACTCATTCTTCATCTATTCCTTTCATGTTGCACTTCTTTGATGTTTAAGGCATTATGTGTTCAAAATTAGTGCATGTTTAATATCTTAACATTAGAGCACACCCTTAAAGCATAGGTTCTGACCTTGAATGATTTTCAAATCTTATGATCTTTATCCATTGATTCTTAATTTGTTTGATCATTACTTGTTATTCTTTCCTTATTTCACTACTTGTAAATAGTTTTGAACTAACCTATTCATGTAGGTGCTAATGGTAAGTAAGTGTGTGGATATGCTTCCATATACACTTCTTTCTTTCATTTTCTCTTATCTCTTTTAATTATTCAATTTGTGATCATGATAAGCATTTATATGTTTTCCTTGAATAACTTCTTTCTTCTCCCTTTTGAGTTATAACTCATCTTCTACTTTAGAAGTGAGTTGTTTAATTCACTCTTCTTCTCCTTTCTCTTAGGATTAGGTTTCTTAAACCACATTAACCATAGGAACATCTATGCATGATAACTTTAGGGTTTGAGTCTTAGTCTCCCTCATTTGATTTTACCTTTCTCCACCTTTTGAGTCTCTCTTCTTCTCATCTAATAATCCTTTTTTAAAAAACACTTAATAAAGGTTAAACGTGTATTGCGCATGAGCCTTATATGTGGGAAGTGAATAATGGGGGGGGGGGGGTCTCCCTTCATTCTTCTAGAGTACTTAGTGTACGTCCTGTTAGGGATGATACGCGACGTATTCGTTCCTATGTTGTAGACTTGGGTGTAATGCAAGTTACAAATAACTTCAAAAACACTTCCTTCTTTAAAACTTCAAACAAACAATAACGTCTTTCCTTCGGGATTTCTCTCCTCATCTCATTCACTCATTCCTTAAGGATGCGTCATTTGCGTTCTACCGCAAACAGGTAACGCATAAGTCTCCATACAGCGAGCTGCAACACCTAACTGCTAGGACGCGAACGTTGACGTTTCCACTAAAAAACACAAACAACTTTCCCTTAGCTGAGGGGAACTACGTCGCTCTGATTTTCATGTTCCCGATGAGATACGTAGGCAGTGGGGTAGGGTCCATTCGAGCACTTCTTTTATTTTCCCTACATTTGTTACTCATTCTCTTTCCATTCCTTTTCCAGCATCTTTTCTATCACCCTTTGATCGAGACAGCAAGCGTGGATCCCATCGGGTATGATGGACGTGTTGGGTGTTAACACCTTCCCTTCGCGTAACCGACTCCCAAACCCTGATCTCTTGGTCGCAAGACCATGCTCTATCCTTCCCCTCAGGTTTACGCAGTGTTTCCTTTCCCTCTCTTGGGATAAATACACATTGCTGGCTACTCTGTTTCGGTGCCACTTTCGCGTTTGTACTTGGATGAAAATCCCGGGAGCGACATTATGGATCCATCGAAAGTAGATGTTGTGCTACATTGAGAGGCTCCGAAGCCGGTTAAGGTGATTAGAAGCTTGTTGGACTTTAGTTGGTTATTACCGGAGGTTATGGAAGGTTTTTCCAAGTTAGCATTTTCGTTATTTCAGTTGACTTGCAAAGGGTAAGTCGTTTGCTTTGGATGTTCATTGTGAGGAAAGTTTGAGAGGGCTAAAGTAGAATTTGTCTACGGCTTCAATTTTGATTCTGCCTGATCCTAATAAACTGTTTATGGAATATTGGGATGTGTCCTTGATGAGTGTAGTTAGTGTGTTAATGCGAGAGGGTAAAGCATTTCTTATGCTTTACGACAATTGAGGATTCATGATTTCAAGATGGCTGCGGTTACTTTTGTGTTGAGAGTCTAGAGGAATTATTTTGAGGGTTTTAGGTTCAAGGTGTTTGGTAATCACAAGGGTTTAAAGTACTTGTTTGGTCAGAAAGAATAAAGTAGGAGACAACGAGGATGGTTGGAATTCCTGATTAGATATGACCTTGGCTTGAATTATCCTATTGGTAAAGTTAATGTCGCGCCTGATGAGTTAAGTCAAAATTTTTTACATATGTCTGCTTTGATGGTTAAAGAGTGGGAACTTTTGGAAGAATTTAGAGATTTGATTTGGTGTGTGAATTGACATCTGATAGTGTGAGGTTGGGTATATTAAAAGTGAACAGTGATTTTTGGTGAATATGAGAAAGAGTTAGACTTTGGACGCGAAATTCGTAGATTTGATGGTTACGAGTCATCAGAGTGCGTAGCGGAAGCGTGATGCGGCACAATTCGTATATGCGTGTGTGACTTGTAAGAGTTCATAGGTTGAACATTGAAAACATGTAGGAATGATGAGACCATTGGACGTTTCAGAATGGAAGTGTTAGGTGAAAGGTTTAAATATTATTCATGGGCTACTATGTAGATGGATGTTTTGGTTGTATGTTCGATTGGTGAATCGTAGCATTGTTGTAATATTGTTGTGTGATAAGGATGTTGGTATTGTGGTTATGTAGAGGTTGTTGGAACGATGTTGGGTCGTGGAACTTTATATTCTTGTTTGTGTTGTTGCTTCGTTTCCATCGTGATGGTTCGAGTGCGAGTAGCTAATTCCTGTGTGGGGAATTAGGGGAGTGCTACCTAGGGTGAGGGTAACGATCTTGTTGTGTTTCGGTTCAAGAGTGAACCTGTGTGTGTTCGTACCTTGGGTATTCTTGAGTCGTGAGTTGGTCGTCAAGTGCATTGTATGGGCTATGCATCTTGTCGTTGTAGTTGTCGTCGTTGTCGTGTCGTTGTTGTAGTTGCCGTTAGCAAGGTGGTTTGTCAGTTTGTGTTATTCGTGGTGTGCCTTTTGTTGGCATGATAGTTTGTTAGTCGGATGCGAGAGTCGTATCCAGGGTTGTTCGTATCAGTTATATTTTCGAGGACGAAAATTTCTAAGTGGGGGAGAGTTGTAACGCCCCATTTTGTCCGATTTATTTAATCGAGTCGATTTAATTATTTTTGTTTTTATATTATTTTATTCTTGACTTTTATTTTAGAACATATTATTTTTCATCGTTATTATGTTTTATCGCGTTTTGAGAGCGTTTGCGAGATATTTGAGCTGAGGGGTAAAATAGTCTTTTTAGGGGTTTAGATATTTGTTATTATAAGAAAGAAAGAAAAGAGAGTTTAGAGAGAAAATAGAGAGAAAGAAAAAGAGAAGAGGGAAAGGAAGAGAAGGGAAAAGAAGAGGAAAACTTGGGATAGAAGAAATCATCCGTTCAAGCGTGATTAATCGGGTAAGGGTGAGAAGTTTCGATTATATCTTGCTTGTGTATGTATATGTGTTGTTTGTTGTAATTGTTTTGGTTGTTTCACAACTTTTTCTCATTGATAAATTGATGAACAATTGATAGAAATCGATGTTTTCATGGATGAATTTTGATATAAACTGCATAGAATACTTGTTGATTATGTTGGAACATGTTTTGGTTGATATATTGTGATTTGGAAGTGTTTGGGTGGAAGAAATGATGAATTTTGGTCCCATATAACCTATATTGACGCTGCTATGAATTTCTGGGTTCGCAGGTTCGCTTTGCAAACCCCAGCAAAGGGGAAAGCAAGGTTCGCCCAGAAGTTCGCATTGCGAACTTTATGCTGTTTTTTCTCTGCCACAGTTTGCTGGGGGTTCGCATTGCGAATAGGAAAGTGAACGTGACAGATTTTCCATTTTGTTTCCTTCATAACTTTTGATCCGTAACTCGGATTGAGGCACGGTCGGATGCGTTGGAAAGCTATTTCAATGCTCTTTATGATAATGGAATAGAAACATATGTTTATGTCATGAATTGATATGGTAGAGTTAAATATTGTGATGAATGTGATAAGTGTAGTTTATGTTTCCACCAAAATTCATGAATCGGGAATCCGATTGGTATGGGAATTGAAGCCTTGGAAAGAGAATCCAACGTGCTAGTAAATGGTTATGTGATGCCATGTGTTAACTAAGAATATTTGGTAGAGGATGATTAGTGGTTTGTAGGTTTTGTTGTGTTTGTTGGTGTTCGATGCGATATGATATCGTCATATTAATGTGGGGCTTTTGTGCTATCTATATGATGTTGATGCATGTGATAATGATGTTGTTGTGTGGTAAAATTTATTGTTTGATTGAATATTAATGTATGTTGTTATGAATGTTGTTGTGGGTAGCCTTCGTGGCGTGAATCCTAGTGTTGTGAGTATCATTGTATGATTGCAGGATTGTTGTGGTTGATGATGAGTAATTCTTGATGTGAATTGATATGAGTGTATAGGCTAAAATGATAATTGTTGTGGTTTGTGGATTATGATGACATGCATTATTTATGTGAAATTCAATGTGTGTTATTTGGTGGCCTTATGGCAAATGAATGCATCGTTTTGGGTTTGATTGCACTGCATGATTATTGATGTTGAGATGATTGACATGGTTGTATATGCATTTGATTGTCATGAGTCATTGTATGCCAAGCATCATGATATGCATTATTGTGATGTCGTGTGCCCTAGTGGGTGTGAGCGACGAAATGATTCCAGAGGGAATCTGCTGTAACGGTCGTGTGCCTTATACAAAGAGGACCTAAAGCGACGTTATAGACAATCGTGTGCCTTATACAAAAAGGACCTAAAGCGATCGGATCGTGTGCCTTATACAAAGAGGACCTAAAGCGATCCATAAACGTCGCGTGCCTTATACAAAAAGGACCTAAAGCGACGGGGAACATCGTTTGCATGACGGGGAGTTACACTAAGTAACAAGCGATGATTCCAATAATTCCTGAGTGAATTAATGATGATGAGAATGATGGATGGATTGGTACCGCATTGCATTGCATAGAGTCGTTGTGTCGGTCTCTGTGCATTTGCATAAATCATGAATGGATTGATTATGTGTGGAAAATCATGAATGAATTGATTATGTGTGGAAAATCATGAATGGATTGATTATGTGTGGAAAATTATGAATGGATTGATTATGTGTGGAAAATTGTGAATTGATTGATTTTGTGTTGAGCTTGTGATAGCATTGGTGATTTGATATGCTATATGTATTAGTATGTGATGCTTGTGGTGAGAATAATTATGCATGTGAATTTATATGTGTTTGCATATTATTATGCAATCTTGATTTAGTTGTTATTTCTCACCCTTCTGCTGTGGTTTGTTGCTCTATGAGGCAATTGCAGATTAGTAGTCTTGGAGGCTTTTGTGAAGATTAGTTCTCCATCCATTTGTCAGTCAGTCTGTTCTGATACGTAATACGGGAGTCGGGGAACGCTTTTGTTATATATGTATACATTTGTTGGATCTATTTTGTATTACCTTTGTATGAATATTTTGATGTTATAAAATAATTTATTTTGTAAAACAAGTCGGTTATGGATCTTTCCGCTTTATTCCATAATTGAACTTTCCTTTTGTTGGAAAAAGTTTCCCTTTTAGGTTTATTCCATTTTGTGTTATGTATCGAATTTATGAGCAGAGATTGTGTTTTCTTCCTTTAAATGTGGCATCCTTGTTTCTATCTAAAGATAAAAAAATTTATTCACTCTGATTTATTTATGTATTATTTATCCGCGATGGGAATTGAGGTGTTACATGTTCATGGAAGGAGGATTTAGAAATAAACTTGTTTGAGAAATGCTGATGAAATGAAGAAAAATTTGTTACGCAACTTTGAACAAATGATGATAATTTGGAGTTAGTGAAAATGAAGTGAATTGTGTGGGTGATATGAAGAAAAATATGAAAAAAAAAATACTAAGTGTGTTTAGTAGTATCAAGTTGCAGGAAAAGAAAAAATTGAAAAAACAAGAAAGTGGGGCGTGTGGCATTTGTAGGTTAGAGAGAGATTAATAGTGTTAAATTAAAAAATTACTACATTATCATAATAATACTTACATAATAAAAATAAAGAAATCACATAATAATAATAAAAATAAACTTACAAAAATAAAGTTCATTAAAAACCTGATTAATAAAAATTTGAAACTGAAACCGGTAAAAAACGATAAAACTGTCCGGTATCAAAGTGTCCGAAAAAATAAAATGAACACACCAAAACGATCAGCAAAAAATATTCGTATTGAAAAAATACAGCATTTTGTTAAATTCTGAAATTGATTTTACCCGGTAAAAAGGCTCAGACGGGTCAAAAAAGCGACCGAAAAATAGCTGAAAAAATAAAATAAGCACCTCAGGTTAAAGTACGCGAAAAATAGATTAAAAATTAACATCTGCAAATTCGATTTAAAAAACTGTCTGTGCACTAGATTTTTGCACAATTGACTTTTAGTTTGACCAAAATGCCTGAAAATTTAACATGTTCATTCTGACTGATAATTCAAACAATATTCATGATAAAATATATAATATAATATGCAGATGATGCAAAGTGAAAATGCCGTCAGATGACCGAAAATAATTAAAATGAGGGGGTCAAAATTTAGGGTATGACAGATGCCCCTATTTAATCTTCTTAGATCTGAAGGTATGAATAACAAAGACTTTCAGACATTCGGGTTATAAGAGGATTAAATATTAGAGTCCCTAGAACTTTGACCGTGAATGCAGATGAAATGATATGTAATGTAATGTTATGAAAGACTTTGAACACTGTAGGAAATGATAACACAGACCAACAAGACAGATTTTTATTGGGGATGCAAGATATTGTGGAATTTTGTCGAGGTGACAAAGAGTATCCAGCAGTTCTTAAAAAAAGAGGGATAAACCCTGGAACAGAGATACTGACATCTAGAAAAGCATCAGATGCAAAAGAAATGTCACACTCTGGAAAACATATCAGAAAAATCTAAAAAAGCATTAGATGTGGAATGAGACCAGATCTGAGGATATGTCAGAGACTTTCAAGAAAGCAGTTAACTTTACTGTGGAATACATGGAAACATCCAGAAAGCAGAAGCAACTTTACTGGGAAAAAGGTTACAATCATCAGAGGTTTTCAGAAATGCATTGAACAACCCTGGAAAAGTATAGTAACAACCATAAAAGACATTCAGGAGAACATTGAATGAAACTTTGGAACATAAGCAGACATGATTATCAGAGTCATTCGGAAGAGCATTGAATGAAATCTGGAAGACAAATCGGGTACATCCAGAAAAGCATTGGATAAACAAGGAAGATATCAGAGACATTCAGGAGAACATTGAATGTAGCATTCTGGAAATATATCATAAATATCTAGAAAAACATTGGATGGGACGGAAACCAATTCAGAGATTTTTTTGAGAAGATATCCAGAAAAGGATTGGACTGAGTTGTTGACCAAACTCGAAGATATATTAATGACATCCAGAAAAGCATTGAATGTATTAAAATAACTTTGAAGTATATCAGAAACATTTAGAAAAACATTGAATGTACGGGAACAAATTTTGGAAGACTGTCAAAATGATGGACATATCCGGAAAAGCATCAGATAAGCACATCAGAACAAAAGGTACATCTAGAAAAGCATCAGATGAGAAAAAGTCATATCCGGGAGAGCATCAGATAGACATGAACAGAGTTATGGAAAATCAATCAGAACAAATGAGACATATCCGAAAGAACATCAGATAGACATAGAATATTTTTGGAAAAACATCATAAAAGAGTCATAGCTAGAAAAACAACAGATTAGTTTTGGAAGAACATCAAAACAAAGAGACATATCCGAAGGAAAATCAGATAGACACAAAAGAAAGTTCTGGAAAAGCATCAGAATTGGTTTTGGAAGAACTTCAAATCAAAGAGACATATCCGAAAGAACGTCGGAAGGAGTTTTAGAAAAACTTCAAAACAAAGAGACATATCCGGAAGAACGTCGGAAGGAGTTTTGGAAAAACTTCAAAACAAAGAGACATATCCGGAAGAACATCGGATGGACATAGAGAGAGTTCTGAAAAAGCATCAGAATAGACAGACATATCCGGAAGAATAATCGGATAGACACAGTCAAGTCTGGTGGAACGTCAGATAAGACATAAAAGTATATGTTTGGTAGGTGCCAAGATGTTGATAGCAACACGACCTCTGGTGAATGCAAATGAGGATGAAACACTCTTGCTAAATGAAGGTAAATGCAAATGAGGATTAAAACACTCTTGTAATGCATAGTATATGAAAATGTTATGATGTATGATTAAACGTATGTAATGCAAATGAGGATTAAAACACTCTTGTAATGCATAATTTATGAAAATACTGACAACAAATTTAGACTCTTTGAGGAGTGAGAATCAACAAGTTTATACTCTTTTGGGGAGTGAAAATCAACAAGTTTAGACTTTTTTGGGGAGTGTCAATCAACAAGTTTATACTTTTTTGGGGAGTAAAAATCAACAAGTTTATACTCTTTTAGGAGTGAAAATCAACAAGTTTAGACTCTTTTGGGGAGTGAAAATCAACAAGTTTATACTCTTTTTGGGAGTGACAATCAACAAGTTTATACTCTTTTGGGGAGCGACAATCAATAAGTTTATACTCTTTTGGGGAGTGAATAAGACTGGAAGACTAATTCCTCAACACGGAGATCACTGCCACTTTGCTTAGGGACTCGAAGATGCTGCTGTTGAACATATTTCTGTCACACTGGTAAACTGTATCAAGTTGATAATCCTTGGAGGAAGGCTGGAGAGTTGCTTGGGGATTTCTTTAGGTAAATTGCCCCATACTTGCTGACCGTTGTAGATGAACTGATCACTGCTTCCGTTTGAATGAAAATTATTTGTTTTACCGTATGCTTGGAAGGCTTGCCCGCAGTAATGAGTCTTGAAAGTTTCTGAATAAACCAATTATGAGAAGGACTTGAGCTGGACAAATCTTGTACTGATTCTTAACAGAATCTGGAAAGAACTTGCCCTTGATAGGATCACTAACCAAGTTTCCAAACTGTTTTGAAAAAATTCCTTAAGAGGAAAGCTAGTTTGTAATAAAAAATGTTTATTTAAACATAGCAATTTTAATTGAAAGTTCATGCAAAAAAATTTTGAAAACAAAATCATTGTTTAGAAAATGAAAAGAAATATGAATTTCTGGTTAAAAACATGGTGGTTTTAAAAACATTCAGAATGAAAAGTAAAACAGGGGTATGATACCAAAACAAATGATTTGCAAAAAATGATTTTGGAGTTAGTTTACGCAACCTTGCTATAGTATACTTTCAAAATAACCTTGCTTCAATTAGGTCTTTTGAGGGTTATAACGTGGCTTGGTTTACGGTTTATGAAAAAAAAAGATAAAGGCTCAAAGTTTATTTGTACCCACCCCAACTTCGTGATGTTCTCCAGTCCTATGCTTAATTAAACTCAAATTATGCATTCAGGTTCCAAAAGGTTTGGAATTGTACTGATGATACTGATGACGATGGCCCAGAAGTCTTAAGACTCTTGAGATGGCAGCTACTGCTTCTTTACAACATTTAGTTATTTTTGTCCTTATGGACCTTTTGAGGATCGAGGATTTAAGGACCTCTTCTCTGTGTTATCCCTAACTTTTTCCTGACCTATTTCTTTTGAAATTTAGAGTCAACGGGATTCCCTAGTTTTTTCCTAAGTCTCATTCATAGGTTTTGACTTAGTGGGATTTTTCTTTTGATCTTTCTTCTTGGAGAGAAAGTGACTGCCTGATTTAATGATTACAGCGGACCATCATTGGCTTTTGATTTGAAAGACGTCTTCGACATCTGCTTGTTGTATGTATGAGCTTCCCATATATATTTTGCCTTAAAAGGGACTCGGCTCATTCTTTGAGTAAGGACTTCTTAACGATCCTTTGCACAACATTCGTTCACTTGATTTGTGACCATCCTTTGAAAAACATCTTCGACACTTGCTTGTTGTATGTAAACTTTTTGTTCAAAAGGTGTCTTGCATGAAACTTTTTATAATTGAATGCACAAACTAAGTTAAGTTGAGAACTACCCTTCCCCTGGTTAAAATTGCGATTTTTTTTGTAAAGAAAAGAAACTCCTACTTCATGGCTCAAAGGGGTTAACGAGGGATTATCTTCCTTATATCTCCAGTGTTTGAGAATTGAAAAAATGCCTTACATCATTAGCAAAGTCTATTCGAAAGCATACCAACAACGATTATGGGTACCACGTTTTCATCATCCTCCCATAAATATTTGCATAATCAAAATTTTGAATAAGAGGTGTATTTTTTTTTTGTTTTTTGAAAGAGAAAGCATAAAGATACGAATAAACAAATGATTTGAATCAAAATACTGTACATGCTCATTTTATTAAAATTGACATTTAAAGATAAAAAAGTTTGAAAGCAAATAAATATGATACAAACAACGAAAATGCAAAATAGAAAGAAACAAAGCCTAGTGACTAATCAAACACAAGGATGAGATGTCCTGTCTTTGAGGAGTAGTTGGGCTGAAGTTGATTGACGCTTCACTTCCTATGTTCTGGCAGAGGATTGCGCTGGACATTAGAACTAGTCTCATGAAAGCTAAGGAGCTTGTCCTTGAACAAATCCCGCACTCTAGCCTTTAGGCATAGTAATTTTCCAAATGATGACCTGCATCTCCTTAATGGAATGCGCAATAAAAGTCAGATCTGAATCCAGGTGGAAGTGGATTTGGAGGAGGAGGTAGAGCCTTAGTGGTAATCCATCCTTTTTGAACCATGGTTGGATATAATTCAGTGTATATCACAGGAATAGGATCAAATTGAGTCCTATTGTGGTTCTGGTACTGTCCCACAGCTAGGCGTTAAGGAGCTTGAGCTGGTTGAGCAACAAACATAGGAGTAACAACAATACTATGAGCTCGATTGGAATGTTGAGGTCTGTAATGAGGTTTCATGTCCTCAGTCAAGATAGAATTAGTTTAATCTTCCCTTTTCTTTTGGAAGCTCCCATAGGGTTTCTTTGCAGCGTTGGAAGATTCAGCAATTTTAGATACCTTCTCATTCTAGACGCCTTCTTCGAGTCTTTGTCCAATGGTGGCCAAGTCTGTGAAGCTTGATGAAACACTTCCAATCATATTTTCCCAAAAGAATGAAGACAAAGTGTCTAAGAACATTCTAGTAAGTTATTTTCCTGCCAGAGGAGGTTCGACTTGAGAAGCTAACTCTCTCCACCGCTGAGCATACTCTTTGAAATATTCTTTCTCATTCTGAGTCATGTTTTGGAGTTGACGATGTTCGGGAGTCATGTCCATGTTGTACTTGTACTGATTCATAAAAGCATTGGCAAGATCTTGAAAGCAATGGATGTTGCTTCGTTCAAGGTTCATGTACCATTTGAGTAAAGCTCCACTTAAGCTGTCTTGAAAGCAGTGGATGAGCAACTTCTAGTTGTTGGTGTAGGCAGCCATCTTTCGGAAGTACATAACCAAGTGGGCCTTTGGGCAGGAGTCGCCTTTGTACTTTATAAACTCAGGAGTCTTGAATTTGTCAGGCATAACAAAGTTAGACACAAGACACATGTTGTCTGCATCTATACTAAAGAAGTCGTTTCCTTGCACGGCTCTGAGTCTCTTCTCCAAAGTCTAATATTGTTCATTGACATCTTTAGGTTCAACATCCACATTGTCCTCACTTTGATCACTAACGCTGTAATCAAATTTAGGATTCTCATAGGGAATTCTAGCAGTATGTACCACAAGTCTGGATTCTGAGAAGATAGCAGCTTGGTGTCCTGATCTTGAAGCTTGACCAATCATAGCGGCAGTGACCTGTGGTGGAGAGATGTTGTGAGGCAAACCAAATTCAGGCCATGTTGATGGTGGCATCTGGACAGGCTGAGGCTCAACGACACTACTTGCAATTTCTTGGATGATAGTCCTTTGAGGTGGCTCCCCTCTAGCAATTAGGACCTGGAAAATCTCCGTTAAATTAGTCATGCTTGACTTCAGATCGTCAATTTCCATTCTGATCTCTGCGTTGTGCACTTCTTGTTCTAAAATTTTGCGTCTGACGTTAGCTCTAGTCCCGTATCGATGATGAGGAATCAGTTTGACGACTTACAGATGACTGAAAGATATATAGTTGGAATGAATTGCTGGACAACCCGAATATATGTATGAATTATGCAAGGAATGAAAAGGATATGCAATGCTTATGCAACATAGGATATAGTTCACATGCAATAGGATCAAATATTTGAAAAAGTTTAAAGAATGCATGGATGTATAAACACAAGCAAAATTTACAAGCATATGGGGTTCAAAGGTTTGACGTCACGAGCATGGAGCCATGGGTCTACCCATCTCAAAGGTATATACTAGGGAAGCGTTTAATTTGCTAAAAAATAGGGGACTGGACAACACAACTCTAGCTGTCCTGCGTTTGATTTAGAATTTGTTTATGGGACAGGACAAAAATCAAGATTAGGGACTGGACAAAAACTCAAAATTTTGTCCCTCACTAAACCACGGGACAACTTCTTGCCCATGATACAAGTTATCTAAAATACGGAAATGTCATTTTATTTTCTACTAAAAATATTTATTCTCTATCTCATTCTCTGGATTTAATATTTACAATATGAAAATACTCTTTTGTCCCTAGTACAAGTTATTTAAAAGACGAAAATACCCTTTTATTCAATTGGCACAAGTTATTTAAAATACAGAAATATCTTTTTATGTTCTACTAAAAATATATATTCTCTCTCTCTCATTCTCCTCTATTAATATTTAAAATGTGAAAAATACTCTTTTCTCCCTAATACAATTTATTAAAAGACAAAAATACCCTTTTTTCTAGTTATTTAAAATACATAAATATCCTTTTATTTTCTACTAAAAATATATGTTCTCTCTCATTCTCCTCTATTAATGTTTACAATATAAAAATACTCTTTTATCCCTAATATAATTTATTAAAAGACGAAAATACCCTTTTTATTTTCTATATATATATATATATATATATATATAAAATAAAAAGGGTATATATATATATATATATATAAGACTTATATTTAGGGTATTGTAGTAAATGTTACTTAATTTTATTTGTCTTGTCCATTGTCCATCAAACATGGTACATGACAAAAACTTGTCCAGTACTTTAAAGATATGTACTGTTTTGTACCTGTAGAACGGGTTCTAACAAGGTTCCCAAAATCACTGATCCCTCTTTAGGATATTACCAGCACACCGACTGACTCATGAGAGCTGTAATATGCTTAAGATGAATCTCAGTTGAGTGTAGTATCGCGTATTAACTATTCCCGATAGGCACCGCACTACTTCCTAAAAAGGCTAAATGGTTAAAGGATTTATTCTAATCCTCCGTTTCATGGGTTCTGAGTGGAAAAAGTAATCTATTCACGACACAAGCTTGATCAACATTAGTAATTCCAAAAGGGTACCTCCACTGATTTGGTGGGTTTTCAAGTTAGCTTGTTCGGGATTCACTCCCTATAAGCCTTCTTGATTATACCACCTCCTATCTTAATTTATGCTCCCAAGTCCAAGTTAGGACTTATCTCACCACATGTGGATTAATCACATTCCCGAGCAAAATATAGCAAATAAAACATCAAGCAAATAATAATCACAAATATATACAAGACAGGCTTAACCCTCTTAGGGGATCTCCCTAGTGAAGTCGCCATTTTTCTGTAGCCCGATTTTCTTGAACCGCCATTGGTTGCCACATGTGAACTTTTATATTTATCCTATGAAGCTTTAAAGGAAAAGCAAAAAATCTAAATAAACCCTGCAAGAATGCAAATGTTAAAAAAAACAAAATGTAAATAAAGAGAGTTGGAATCGGGGGTTGGTTATACTAAGGGAAGCTATTAACACCCTAAGCATTCGTAGTACTCTACGGGAACCTCTGGTATATATATATATATATATGTGCTATTAGTTGAATTATTGGCTATTATTTGGGGAAGTTTATTGTTTTTAGAGATGAAGAGAGTGAGAAATATTTTTGTTGTTTTTGTAAAATGTATGAAAAAAAGGAATTTTGAAGAAAATGGAAAAGAGGATGAAAAAAGAAAAAAGAGTACTCACCAAGGGTTGAAGCCTTGTGCCTACGTATTCTCAAAAGAGAAATCAGAGCGTTCATGGTTCGGAAATACGGGAAAATCTTGAAGGAAATTTGTAGCTCGGGGACTACGAGTTGTTGGTTTTTTAAGAACCAAGACAACGAAAGGAAAAAGCTTGAAAGCAAAGCTTATGAGGATTTATTGAAAAGGTGAATATATTAAAGGTTGTAAAAGGGAGGGTCCCATTATTTGTGATGGTTTTAAGAAGCCTGAGGGTCCTTGTATGAATATCCGGAAAAACGTCGGATGAAAAGAAAAGTTGAAGAGATGAATATCCGAAAAAACGTCGGATGTAAAGAGAAAAAGGGAAATAAAGAAGAGTGAAATATCCGAGAAAGCGTCGGATGAAAATAGAAGGTAAAAAAAGAAATATCCAGGAAAGCATCAGATGTAAAGAGAAGATCTTGATTGAACAAAGGCGAGAGAAAATATTTGATAAGAGATATGGAAATATGAATATGAATATCCGGGAAAGCTTCGAAGGTAAAGAAAGATAAAAAAAGAAAAGGTTGAAGATATGAATATCTAGGAAAACGTCGGATGTAAAGAGATGGTGGAAAAAAAGAAAAGGTTGAAGATATGAATATCCGGGAAAACGTCGGATGTAAAGAGACGGTGGAAAAAAAGAAAAGGTTGCTCGCTAAGATCTTACGATCTTATGCCTACGTATTCTCAACGGGATCTTGAGAAATTAGAGCGGTCGTAGTTCACCCTAAGGGGCGCGAACTACATAATGGAAAGTTTTGATTGCATGGCGAGAGAAAAGGTTTGATAAGTGGGGAGATCTAACCTAATGTTGTCATGCAAAGATGGACCTAAAGTTGAGTTTTGAAAGGGAAATTATACCCTAATGTTATCCTGCTTGGATGAACATCCTAATGTCTACCTTACTTCAAACTTAATCAAAAATTAAGTTGAACTAAGAGCTCCTAAGGGAACATGCATACGTGGCAAAGCATCACAGAATAAATTAACATACACGGCAAAGCATCATGGTGAAATTGAATTCATGGAAGAACATCATATGATAAAAAGCATAAACAGAAAAACATCGTGCAAATAATGGAAAAAACATCATGGCAATTAAAAGCATACACGGAAGAACATCTGTGACCAAAGAATCATACATGGAAAAAGCATCATGTAATGAAAACATACACGGAAGAACATCGTGTTAAAAGCATTTAATCGAGGAAAAACATCAAGATTAATCAATAAGCATGGCATAATAAAGATTAAAATTCAACAAAATAACAAGTTGAAATCAAAGAAATAATTTTTTTAAAGATAAATTCAATAAAGAAATTAACATGTATATGAAGATAATTAATTATGAATTTAATAATCAACAAACTAATTTTAAAAGAAATTAACATCTTAAACATAATTAAAATATTTTAGTAATTTTAGTAATTAAACAAATTTAACTAAATTAAATTAAATAAATAATAAGAAATTAAAATTGAAATAAAAAACATAAATTAAATGGGTCATGCTAGTATTGTGAAAATAAAGAGTGAGATTAACAAAGATGTGCATACTAAAGTAAGCACACCAAACAAAACCTAATTTTTCATAATAATAATAATAATAATAATATATAAAAATATAAAATTAAATGAAAATAAAAAATTAAATAAAAGCTAAATTAAGAAGAGAGAGAACCCGAGTATTTCCCAATTCCCACACTCGTGTTTTGCGAACTCTCTCCCTTTCGTGAATATGTAGTATGTATGTGAGATTGTGGTATGAAGTATGATACATGTGTTGTAGTGAAAAAGAATATGAACATGAATTTTGCAAAAGAAAAATTAAGAGTTATGAGGGAGAGAGATATGTGAAGAAAACAACTTAAGAGTATTGTTTTGGTGTGCCTTGGAATGAGAAGCATGTATCCTATTTATAGTAATTTGAATGCTTGGGAGTTAAGTATTTGTTGCAAAAATGTCAAGAATGATGATGGTTTTTGAATGATGAAATTGGAAAATTGTGAATGAAATGATGATATTTGACAATTTTATTCAAATATGATGATGATTTTTTATGTAAGAATTGATGATGATATTTGAAAAAATTGTAATATCTATCCAAAGAAACAATGATGAAGTTAAAATGTTGAAAAATTGAATGAATATTGAATATTAATGTTTGAATGTTGAAAGTGATGATGATATTTGAAAAAATGGTTAAAGATGAATGATGAAGTTTGAATATTAGTTTGAAAAAATGATGAATTTAGTGATGATTAATTTTGAAAATTGAATAATATATTTCGAAGATTGAATCATAATGTTTGAATATTGAAAAACTTGTATAAAAATGATAAAGAAATGGTTTAGTAATGGAAGGAGGATTTAAAAATAAATTTGTTTGAGAAATGATGATGAAATGAAGAAAAACTTGTGTAGCATCTTTGAACAAATGATGATAATTTGGAGTTAGTGAAAATGAAGTGAATTGTGTGGGTGATATGAAGAAAAATATGAAAAAAGAAATACTAAGTGTATTTAGTAGTATCAAGTAGCAGGAAAAGAAAAAATTGAAAAAACAAGAAAGTGGGGCGTGTGGCATTTGTAGGTGAGAGAGAGACTAGTAGTGTTAAATTGAAAAATTACTACATTATCATTATAATACTTACATAATAAAAATAAAGAAATCACATAATAATAATAATAATAATAATAATAATAACTAACTAACAAAAATAAAATTGATTAAAAACATGGTTAATAAAAAATAAAATTAATAAAAATTGAAACCGAAACCGATAAAATTGTCCGGTATCAAAGTGACCGGAAAAATCAAATGAACATACCAAAACGATCACCAAAAAATATACGTATTAAAAAAATACAGCGTTTTGTCAAATTTTGAAATTAATTTTACCCGGTAAAAATGCTTAGACGAGTTAGAAAAGCGACCGAAAAATAGATGAAAAATAAAATAAGCACACAAATTAAAGTACGCGAAAAATAGATTAAGAATTGGCATCTGCAAATTCGATTTAAAAAATTGCCCGTACACCGGATTTTTGCACAGTTGACTTTTAGTTTGACCAAAACGCCTGGAAATTTAACACGTTCATTCTGACTGATAATTCAAACAATTTTCATGATAAAATATATGATATAATATGCAGATGATGCAAAGTGAAAATGCAGTCAGATGACCGAAAATAATTAAAATGAGGGGTCAAAATTTAGGGTATTGTAGCGTCGGTTTTTTGGTGACGCGACCACCTACCTGTAGCGTGTGATTTTTGTCAGTGACATGACCACCTTACCGCAATGGTTGGAATTGGGTGCTACTTTCTGATTTCTTATTTATCCTATGAAGCTAGAAAGGAAATGGAAGATATCTAAAATTAACCTTGCACGCAAATGTTTTCTATAACAAATGCTAAGAGATTGGGGGGGGGGGGGGGGGGTTCGGGGTCATGTTATACAAAGGGAAGTTGTCAATCACCCGGTGTATATATGGTTATACATAGACCTTTTTATGACATGTTTTTTTTTTCTATTATTGCTTTCTTGTGTTTATCTACTGTGGATTGAGAAAGTTTCTCCTTTGAGAGGTTTGAGAGGATGTTTTTGTTGTTTTCGGGTTTTCCGTTGTTTTTGGGAAGGTACTAGACGTTAGATTTTGATTTATGTGCTCGCTAAGATTTCGTAATCTTATGCCTACGTATTCCCGTAAAGATATTCAGGAAATCAGAGCAATCGTAGTTCCTCCTATTCTATGGGAGGAAAATAGTTTGGTGTCTTGTTTAAAGCCCAAGATTAAAGCTAAAGGTTATTTGTGTCTTGTTCAAAGCCCAAGATTGAAGCTAAAAGAGTTTTTGTGTCTTGTTTAAAGCCCAAGATTGAAGCTAAAAGTTTGACTGAGAGAGAATTTGTCATCTTTAAAGGGAGATATCTCACCTATTCATCACAGTTGTTGAAGGATTGGTTATAAAGGGGAATTACTTTAACTGGAATGTATGGGATCCAACAATGCCATAATTTCCTTTATAAGGGAGGTATCATGAAGGAGGAAACTTTAACTCAGTGTAGAGCAATGCCATTTTTCCTTATGAGTCTTCCATGCTAAGAAAGGGACATCGGCTTAGATGTAAATAATCCATAGCCTTGCCATTTACAGCAATTAGATGAAAGAAGAAGTTTACCAGGATAAAAGAGGGATCACAGCTTGGATTTTTGAATCAACAAGTGTGCCACTTACAGCAGTTATCTGGAAAAAGGTTGTGATTGTTTGTTTTGATATATGATGTACAGAGAAATGTCTTCCTACATAGAGAAATTTTGGTTTCCTCTGAGGGGATGTTGATTTTTTTGTGCCTTGATCAAAGCTCGCGGTTGAAGATAAAAGGTTGACTCTACTAGGGAGTTTTATATCCGTCTTGTACAAAGCACAAGATTGAGGCTAAAAGGAAATTGACTCAACAAGAGAGTGTTTTAATCTGTCTTGTACAAAACCCAAGATTGAGGCTAAAAAGAAAATTGACTCCACTGGGGAGGTTTTATCTGTCTTGTACAAAGCACAAGATTGAGGCTAAAAAGAAAATTGACTCCACTAGGGAGGTTTTATTTGTCTTGTACAAAGTCCAAGATTGAGGCTAAAAGGAAAATTGACTCTGCTGGAGAGTATGATATGTCTTGTATAAAGCCCAAGATTGAGGTTGACTCTACTAAGGAAAATCATTATACAAAGCCTAAGAGGAGGCTGGCTAGGAAATTCTTATATGAAGCCTAAGAGGAGGATAACTTCTGCTGAGGATTATTGAAATCCATGAACAGGTCCAAATTGTATTGGGGATTCCAAAGGTTTTACTATTTTTGAGGGTAAAAGGAGAGTTTCAGTATCAGATACCATGAGGCTCTGATTCTGTTAGGGTTTTATTGATGGTAAATTGACCCTAGCTGGGGAATTTAAAATGAAAGCTTAAACCTTGCTGGGGGTCATGAGAATTTAAAGATGAGTTTGAAAACCTTGGAGGTTTTAACTCTGCTGGAGACTATTGTATTGATCAAGATTTTTTCCTGTGCTTTTAGAAAACTTAAGGGTCTCTGTGAGATCTAAGAAGAGATGAGACTTTCCAAGTATATTGGTATGAAGAGGTTGACTCTTAATTGGGGAATAATCTTTGTATGATGCCCAAGAGGAGGTTGTTGTTTTAAGGGATAAGAATCAACCCTAGAATGGTTTGATGTTTTGGAATTTTGACTCTCTTGGGGATTGAACTAGTATAGATGACTAAGTTATGTCCTATACCTGTAGAAGGTCTTTGGGTCCTTGTATTAAGCCCAAGAGGAGGCTAAGAACTTCTAAGAAGCCTGTGGGTCCTTGTACAAAGCCCAAGAGGAGTCTGAGGATGCTTTTAAGAAGCATGTGGGTCCAAGCCTGAAAAAAGTTCAAGAAAGGTTTCATCGGGAATAAGTCCTTTCTTTGCAGAACAGTTCTAAGGTTTGAAGAAATTCAAGAGAGGTTTCACCGGGAATTAATCCTCTCTGGGGAAATGAATTTCTTGTATATACTTCTAAGTTTGGACAGTCTTGAGAAAAGTTTCACCGGGAATAATGTCTTTCTCTGTTCCATATTGTATAAGCCCAAGAAGAGGCAAGACTGTATCTGGTATTTCCTATGGGGAACTAGTTTTGACTGTGTTGAAAGATTAACCACTGGCTTAACCTAAATCTAGACCTAAATGCTGGGGAAAACTCTAAACAAGTATGTACAAGCATATATATATATATATATATATATATATATATATATATATATATATATATATATATATATATATATATATACAGATGAAATATATAAACAAGTATGTGTAGAAGAGATAGTGGAACTTACAGTTATGCAAGCCCAAGTGAAGTAACTACAGCTATATGGTTAGTTATTCAAGAAATTGAAGAAAGTTTTGATAAAACTTTGAATTTGAATCTAAATTAAAAATAAAGTTTTTTTTAAAAGGAAATTTGGGGCTTATAGTCATAGAGAGACCCAGATGATCTCTTTTGAAAAGGCGACGATCATGTCGTAGTTTTGAAAATCACTGATGAACTGATACAAATGACTGAGGCCCAAATTATTGTATTTAGAAATAGGATAGGTCTTAGACTCTATTATAGGCCCAAGAGTTTATTTTTATACAAGAGATAGGGCTTAGAGCTCGAGGAGATGTCTAGATGAAAAACAGCGATCGCATCGTTATTGTATCGGGACTTATACAATGACTGAGGCCCAAATTATTTATGTACAAAGAGATTGTGTCTTACACTCTATTAGAGGCCAAATTTTTTTTTAAAAAGATAACAAATGGGGCTTACAACCCAAGGGGAGGCCTATATGAAAATTGTTTTGAAAAACGGCGATCACGCCGAGATTTTTAAAATCGCACCGGGACTTATACAATGACTGGGGCCCAAAAAGGTTTATTTACAAGAAGGAATGGGTCTTACACTCTATTAGAAGCCCAAAATGTGTTTTGAAAAATGCTTGTGAGGGTAAAAATAATTAAAACCCTAATTTGATTAAAAAAATGCATTTTATTTTGAATAAAATTTAATTAAAATGATCAAAATTATCAAACATGTATAAAAAACAAGGTATGATCTTAGATTAATATTTGAAAAATTATGTTTTATCCATAGAATGATTTGAAAATCATTTGAATTTGGAAAATCAAGAGAAAGAAATATTTTTAAATGCTTTAAAACAATAAAAATTAATTCTTTACAGAAAATATTAAATATATAAAATAAATAACATTTTTGTGAAATTTTTGTAGAATAAAATATTTTAACATTTTTTAGAATTTTGAAAAAAAGAATCAATTCAAAAACATAAAAATCCAAAGAGAAATTAATTTTTGAATCAATTAATAAAACATAAAAAATTCAAATATTCAAAAATTTTAAAAATGGCGCAAAGAACACATGTTCTTGGTCGCGCGTGTTCTTCCTCCCCAGATATGCAAAATCCCTAATAATTCCCTGATTACTCAATGATTTTGCACGATTCAAACATCAATCTCATTCATTTTTTAACAAGGAACAAGATGGTACCATTTAATTTCATTTCTTTTAAATGTGGAGAGAGTTATCATGTATGAACACAAAAACCCTAAAATTTGCAAAAACTATCATGAAATCCTAAACACGAATGAAACATGGCAATTGATTGAGGGTTATCACTCTATGAACTACCAGAAACATTTGGTAACTTGAAAATACATTGATGATGCATGTAGTATAGAGTTTGAAGGCTTCGGGCTTACCTCTTGCAGCTGGTGATTGAATTCTATGTTGGAGGTGTTCCAGATGTGGTGTAATGATCTGGACAGCTTCAATGGACCTCAAGTAATGTGTTTGAAGGCTTGGAATGAATTGAATCAACTTAGAACTTATTGTGGCACCTCAACTATAAACAGGCCAAAAAGCTTGAGCAAATGGGGGTGACTTTGTGATTCAGGTGTTCCAGATGAATTTTAAGGTCATGGATCACTCATATATGATGTATGTGAGGTGTTGGCATGATTGGTTTTGATTGATTCGAATGTTACTTGAATGTGAAGCAAAATCTGGTTTTCGAGAGGGATTTTGAGGAAAGCATGTGTTATGGTGCTTTGGTGTACTCAAACTGACCACAAATGAGCTCTATTTATAGTGTGTTAAGTTTGTTTTGGCAGCAATAGTGAATGGTGGCTGGTACAACCCATTGTCCATTGGTTTTCAAAAGGAATCTCAAGTCTCCTCTAGCCATTGACTTGAGTCAATCTTGAAGACATATGGTCTTCTGTTGGAGGTATAAGGCTTGACTCATTCAGTTGGATTTGCTTCAGTCCATGCCACCTTGATGTATCCATTGAATGCTCCATGATAACTTTGAAGTTTTTGGCTTTTGCATCATTATATATCACATGTATACACGATGATCTTTTGTCTTGGGAGGCTTGTGGCTCAGAGATCTTTTGCCTTGATCTGATCCTTAATGTTTTTAGAAGTATTACAAGACTTGTAATTGTACAAATTAGCCAATTCGAGCAAATGACCTATAATCTGCCTTGGGAAGAAATCAGTTTTTGGTGCCATGTTCTAAGGATTGTAACTCCCTGCTCAAATTGAATTTGGAGATGATCTGGTACTTGTTGGAAAGCTCTCATGACATACTTTAACTTTGATGTCCACCAATAGACCTGGTTCAACTTGGATCAAAGTGCAAAATGACCTCAAAGTTGGTGAAAAATCACGACAAATTCTGTCCAAAATTTCACTAAGTGTTGGAAAAAGTGGTCATTTTCATGTTTTTGTGATTTTGATCAATCCATAACTCAAAATCCATGAGGATTTGGAATCTTTTGTAGTTGACACTTTTGAAGTATGTCATGTGAACTTTCATTTGAGCTTTGGATGGAAGAAAAAGGCCTTAGGGTTTTGGAGTTATGACCTTGTAAAGTTGGTACCAAATCCATTTTGTTCCATAACATAGAAAAATTTAAGTTTCTTAAGGTTGACCCTTTTGCAAGTAACCCTATTTTTCTTGATTTTTCTTGATGGATGATGATCAAAACCAAGCATTAAAATTGTTTTTGACTTAGGGGAGCCATATTTGTGAAAATTTTCAAAAAGTCAAACTTGATTTTGGGCACAATTGACTTTTTGTCAGATGAATTCCAAACTGTGTGATTTTCTATGCAATCAAGTTATGGACCTAATTCAAACCTAATGTATGGATTCTATAGGTATTTTAGGGTGTCTTGAATCATGTCCCAAGGTTTGGGAACATGTCTTGGTCCAAAGTCAAAGGTATAGTGGACTTTTCCTTAAAAACCCTAATTGTGGTCCAGATGAATTTGAAACTTCTGAATCAAGCTTCTTGGATCAATCCATTGTTGTAAGTGGAACAATATGGTGTATTTGAGGCCCTAAAATCATATCTTGGGGTCTTGGTTCATGTCTTGCCTCAAAAGTCCACTTAGGGGTGAATTAGGTTAAGAACCCCTAATTCCTGATTTTTTATGAATGATATCCCCTGATGTTAATTTGACTCTATGATTGGGTCCATGAGGTCCCTTTGAGCTTATTGACTTATGTTTTGAGTTATTGGCTCATGCCCAGATGAAAATTTTCATCTGTAGGCCTTGGTCGACCAAAACCCTAATTTGGTGACACTAGCGATCTTAAGGCTTGATCCACTTGGAATATTGCAACCTTGTGCGTGATTCTTGATATGGGAGTCCTCTTGATTCTTTATGGGTGTTTGAGAGGTTATAAAAGTTGAAAATCATATCAATTCTTGATTGATCCTTTGCCTAAGTGCTCTGGGAGGCCTCAAAACCCTAATTCTTGATTGTAGTTAATGCTCAACAATCCTTGAGGAGATTGATGAGGTATGATGGTACATCCATATTGTGGTAATGATCTTCACAATGATGGGAAATCTTGTGGTCAAAATTTGGGGTATGACAGATGCCCCTATTTAATCTTCTTGGACCCGAATGTGTGAATGGCCAAGATATTTAGACATTCAGGGTACAAGAGAATTAAATATTGGAATACCTGAAATTTTGATTGTGGTTGTAAATAGTAGTTGGTTCTCTCATCCATCTTCTTTTTCTAAGCAATGTTACTTAGAAAAGGGTTAAACTTCCCCTCGATCCTGGTCTTCAGCCACGGAACTGGTCTCAGTTTCTTTTGACATAAACTCCCCCTCGATTCTTATCTTCAGCCATGGAACTGGTCTCAGTTTTTTTTGAAATAAACTTCCCCCCGATCCTGGTCTTCAACCATGGAACTGGTCTCAGTTTCTTTTGACATAAACTTCCCCTCGATCCTGGTCTTCAGCCATGGAACTGGTCTCAATTTCTTCTTGTCAAGCTCTTGTCTTGACAAGGAATGCTTTCTATGCGGGTTTTTTTATCAAACTTCTCGCCGAGATTTACTGGGAGATGCCATTTAATGGAAGAGGATTTGATGTCAGACTTGCTGGGGATAACCATTTGTCTAAACTGCAGAGGTGTGCAAACTTCGCAGTCGGAGATGCCATTTGCTGGAGAGGTTACATCATACTTCCCTTCGAGACTTTGTCGAAGTGAAGCCCTGTGATGTGATTCAATTTTGAGGTGTTGATGACCTCTTTGAAAGTAGGACAAACTTCTCGGGGAGAGACTACCATTTTTTGACTTTATTCGGGAAATCTACTAGGGCAAGAACAAACTTCTTGTTTGCCGTTCGGTAGATATTTCTTGAATGATGTGATGTCTGTGTTGCCAAGAGTTTTTTGTTGAGAGGTTTTCGTTGGGGATTTTCTTTAATCTGGGAAAGCAAAATACCATCTTCAATGGTGAAGAGTGATGTTCCAAAAGTTCATATCCAAATGTCTTCTTGCCTTTCCGAGGTTTAAGGTGTCAAAGTGGTTGAGGATCGACTTCAATCCAGGAATAAACAGGAGAGTGCTTGTTTAGATGGTACATTTTCCTGATGAGGAAAGAACTCCAATTGGGATCTTATCCTATCCAAGCGTGGAAAGGAAGACTGACAACCCTAATGGAGATAGGACATTTATCACTTGGGGGATAAACGTGACCAAAGTGATCGAAATGCAATATGAATATCAATATGAATCAATTATGCATGATGTATGTATAAAATGCTTGTGCTGACAAAACAGACATGACATACAGACTGACGATGAGTTTAACTAGATACTCGGCCTGGGAGATGGGGGTATCTCTGGAGATTTTGAAGGCAGTACTTTTGTTTGGGAACAGGGATTATTATGTTTGTTCTGGTTCCCAGAGGTACAAATCTGCTAGGCATAGAAACACATTCTTGCTTTTCAAGGGTAGATTCTACTGGGGAGAAAAACCAATCATTGGTTCTCAGAGGTAAAATCTCTACCGGGGATGACAAATGGGACATTCCACCTGAAGCAATTGATCCTTCATTCAGAGTGTACTGATCGCAAGGAGTATTTTGATTATGCATTTTGAGGTTTGATCACTTCCGGAGAAGCCGTCGATATTCCCTTTTGTGTTCAGTAATCAAACTGAAATTTCCATCTTTATTCTAAAAGCAGAAGTAAAATATGAAATTTCCATTTTGAAAACAAAAGTAAATTCATTTTTTTTCAAGAATGTTAATCATATTAAACATGTCATTTTGCAAAGCAGAATAAATAAGAATTGCAAATAAAAGGCATAAGGGCTCAAATTTTCATTGATAGAATGGCAATCAGCCTAATGCGTGATTCTATGGAGCATTACAAAGTTTAGAAAATGGTAATTTATAGGGAAAGGGGTTACATTGAAACATAACGACCACTATCCTTCCACTAACTTTGAATTCTGGATATTTTTGAGCTTCCGTCGAAGGTGATGTAACGCCCCAGTTTTTGTCAGTTTCAGTTATTTTATTTATTTGAGTCGTTTTTGATTATTTTATTATTATATTATTTTATTTTCGACTTTTATATGAAAATATGTTATTTTTAGTCGTGAATATATTTTATCGGGTTTTGGGAACGTTTGCGAGATATTTGAGTGTAGGGGTATTTTGGGCATTTCGATTTATTTGTTAAGTTAAGAGAAAAAGAAAAAGAGAGAAAACATAGTAAGAAGAGAAGAAGAAAAGAAAACGAGAAGAGAAGAAAAGAGAGATTTTGGGAAAAACTTGGAGATTAATCAACCGACTTTTCTACGCGTTATTTAATCGGGTAAGGGTGCGAAACTCGATTATCTTATCGTTGTGTATGATTATGTATGTGGTTGCTTGGATGTTTGCTTGTTTCCATAGCTTTTAACTCTAGGTTGGAAATGAGATTTTTGGTGAGAAATCGATGGTTTTACGGTTGGAAATTGGTATAAACGTAGTAGTATACTTGTTATCATGATTAGACTATGTTTTGATTGTTATATGCTGGTTAGAAAATGTTTTGGTGGAGAAAATATCACTTTTTGGATGAACTGGTGCGCTGCTGGGTTTTGCTGGAAATGCTGGTTCGCACTGCGAATGGCCAGCGAGTGGCTAGTGAGCATTCGCTGGAGGGTTCACACTGCGAACGTGGCAGCGAGAGTTCACTGAGTCTCTGACTTGATTCGCTGGGTGACTCGCAAGGCGAATGGGGCAGCGAGCATTCACTGGGATGTTCGCACTGCGAATGATGAGAATTTCCTAGGCTATTTTTGGTTCGTTGGTACGCTCGCACTGCGAATGGAGTAGCGAAGGACTCGCTAGGAGCTTCGCACTACGAATGTAGCAGATTTTTCCAATTTATTTTCTTTGTAACTTTTGATCTGTAGATCGGTTTGAGGCGTGGTTTGATGCGTTAGAAAGCTTGTGAAATGTACTTTATTATGATGATGGTTTTGAGAGTTGTTGACCGATTAAATTATTTCGGGGATTAGAAAATGTGTTGTTTGGTTGTCGACTTTTGCCGTTTAATTATGTGAAATTGATGTGTATCATGCAAGGTAATGTTATATAATGTGAAAGCAGGTGTTTAGATGGTGTTGTGATGATTTGTGGCTGTATGATGATTAAATGCATTGTTTTGGGCTTAAGTGCAAAGTGTGATTTTGTTGATGGAGATGAATGCATTTATGTGTGCATATTAAATGTCATAAGTCATTGTATGCCAAGCATCATGATATGCATTGTTGTGACGTCCTGAGTGACGGTTTGGTTCCAGAGGGAATCTGCTATAACATCGTGTGCCCATGTGGGGACCTAAAGCGATGGTTATAGACGATCGTGTGCCCATGTGGGGACCTAAAGCGATCGGATTGTGTGCCTATGTGGGGACCTAAAGCAATCCATAAACGTCGTGTGCCCATGTGGGGACCTAAAGCGACGGGTGAACATCGTATGCCCGACGGGGAGTTACACTAAGTAACGAGCGATGGTTCCAATAGTTCCTGAGTGAACTGGTGATGAGACATGAGAAACATTGGAAGTCGGTACCGCATGGCATGTGCATAGAGTCGTTGTGTCGGTCTCTGTGCATTTGCATAATCATGGATTAATTGTGTATGCTCAATTATGAATGCGATTATTGAGATGGAATAGGTATAATTGCGTTGATGATGAGTGCATTATGTATGATTGAGGTACATTAGTGATGAATACTTGATACTTGCGCTATGTTGTGTTATATTTGATAGTGGTGCATTTGTGGTGAGAATATTTTACTTGTGCATTTCTGTGTTAATATATAATTGTATGCAACTGTATTATGATTGTTTTTCTCACCCTTCTGCTGTTTTATAATACTCTATGAGGCATTGCAGATTAGAGTTGCTGGAGGTCTTTTGTGAAACTTTGCGTCTTCATTCTTTTGTCGGTCGGCTCTGATATGTGACACCGGGTAGTTAGGGTGGCCGTTTGTGATTGTTGTGTATTGTGTATATATATATATATATATATATATATATATATATATATATATATATATATATATATATATATATATATATATATATATATATATATATATATCTTCTGGCTTGTGCTTGTGTAACTTGATGTATGACAAACTTTTCAAGTCATATATATATGTGTTGGTATTCAGTTACAGATTTTCCGCTTATATTCTGTAATTGGATTGTGGGTGTATTACTACCTGAATTGTTGTATATCTTTATGAGCAGGTTTTGTATGTTTGTTTCAAATTGATGTGATGTATCCGGTCTATGCCGTGTTTTTAATTATACTCTGATGAAAAATTGAATTTTATTTACCGCTTTAAATAGCTTGGGGGCATAGATTGGGGGTGTCACATTAAGTGGTATCAGAGCTAGTCCGTGTCAGTTTGAGCCAGTCTGTGTCAGTCCTTGTTGGTCCTTGTGGTTCGGTGAGCTGTTTGTTTAACCATAGTTTCTGTTATTGGAAATGAACAGAATATGGCTGGAAGGAAAAGATGCGAATAGTGATTTTCAAGTGGATGTTAATGGTGTCTTGAGGTTCCGTGGACGAATTTGTATTCCTGATGATGTGGAGTTGAAAAGGATGATTTTAGAGGAAGGACACCGGAGTAATTTAAGTATACATCCGGGAGCGAATAAGATGTACCAAGATTTGAAGAAGATTTTCTGGTGGTCTGGATTGAAAAGAGATGTGGCTGAGTTTGTCTATGCTTGTTTGACTTGTCAGAAGTCGAAGGTGGAACATCAGAGACCGAGTGGTTTGTTGCAACCGTTGGATATTCCTGAATGGAAGTGGGACAGCATTTCGATGGATTTAGTGTGTTTGCCGTTGGAAGGTTTGGATGTGGTTTTGTGAATGAATTGGTTGCAATTCAATAGGGTTCATATTGATTGTTATCATAAGTTGGTAAGGTTTCCTTCTCTAGAGGAAGACGAAGACTCGAGTTTCTTATCTACCAAGGAGTTGAAGAGACTTTTGGCGGATGAAGCTCAGTTGTTTGGAGTGTTTGCATCTTTGACCGTGGATAGTCAAGTTTCACTGGGGGTGTTTCCTGTTGTGTGTGAATTTCCGGAAGTGTTTCCTGAGGATATTTCAGATGTGCCGCCAGAGAGAGAGGTGGAGTTTTCAATAGATCTAGTTCCTGGTACTAGACCTATTTCTATGGCACCTTATAGAATGTCGGCATCTGAGTTGGTAGAGTTAAAGAAGCAGCTGAATGAGTTGTTGGAGAAGAGGTTTGTGAGGCCAAGTGTTTCTCCTTGGGGTGCTCTAGTTATGTTGGTAAAGAAGAAGGATGGAAGTATGCGATTGTGTATTGATTACCGTCAGTTGAATAAGGTGACGATTAAGAATAAGTATCCTCTTCCAAGAATTGATGATCTGATGGATCAGTTGGTTGGTGCTTGTGTGTTTAGTAAGATTGATTTGAGATCGGGATATCATCAGATAAGGGTGAAGGAGGAAGATATTCAGAAGACGGCCTTTAGGACACGATACGGTCATTATGAATATTCTGTGATGCCGTTCGGGGTTTCTAATGCACCTGGTGTGTTTATGGAATACATGAATCGTATTTTCCACGAGCATTTGGATCGATTTGTTGTTATGTTTATTGATGACATATTGATTTATTCTAAGTCTCGCGAGGAGCACGCGGAGCATTTGCGGATTGTTTTGCAAGTTTTGAAGGAAAGGAAGCTTTTTGCAAAATTGTCCAAGTGTGAATTTTGGTTGTCGGAAGTGAGTTTTCTTGGACACGTGATTTCAGGTAATGGTATTTCCGTGGATCCATCTAAAGTAGAAGCAGTTCTACAATGGGAGGCTCCGAGATCTGTTACTAAAATTCATAGCTTTTTGGGTTTGGCCAGTTATTATCGACGGTTCATTGAAGGGTTTTCTAAGCTAGCATTACCTTTGACCCAGTTGACTTGCAAAGGTCAAGCGTTCATTTGGGATATTCGGTGTGAGGAGAGTTTTAATGAGCTGAAGAGAAGATTGACGACAACTCCGATTTTGATTTTATCGGATCCTAATGAACCATTTATGGTGTACTGTGATGCGTCTTTGATTGGTCTAGGTGGTGTTCTGATGCAAGAAGGTAAGGTCGTGGTGTATGCTTCAAGGCAGTTGAGAATGCATGAGAAGAATTATCCTACTCATGATCTTGAGTTAGCAGCTGTGGTTTTTGTGTTGAAGATTTGGAGGCATTATCTTTTTGGTGCGAGGTTTGAAGTCTTTAGTGATCACAAGAGTTTGAAATATTTGTTTGATCAGAAGGAATTGAATATGAGGCAACGTAGGTGGTTGGAATTCTTGAAGGACTATGACTTTGGCTTGAATTACCATCCTGGTAAAGCTAATGTGGTAGCTGATGCGTTGAGTCGGAAATCGTTGCATATGTCGGCTTTGATGGTTAAAGAGTGGGAACTTTTGGAATCGTTTAGAGATTTGAGTTTGGTTTGTGAAGTGACGTCGGATAGTGTGAGGTTGCGGTAAGGGAGAACCTTACGGTTGAGGCATTACCGGTTAGGATTTTGGATGGCGAGGTGAAGCGGTTGAGGGGCAAGGATATTGCACTTGTGAAGGTAGCGTGGGGAGACGCTGCTGAGGGCAATTTGACTTGGGAGTTGGAGTGTCGGATGCGGGAGTCGTATCCAGAGTTGTTTGTTTCAGGTGAGATTTTCGAGGACGAAAATTTCTAAGTGAGGAAGAGTTGTAACGCCCCAGTTTTTGTCAGTTTCAGTTATTTTATTTATTTGAGTCGTTTTTTATTATTTTATTATTATATTATTTTATTTTCGACTTTTATGTGAAAATATGTTATTTTTAGTCGTGAATATATTTTATCTGGTTTTGGGAACGTTTGCGAGATATTTGAGTGTAGGGGTATTTTGGGCATTTCGATTTATTTGTTAAGTTAAGAGAGAAAGAAAAAGAGAGAAAACATAGTAAGAAGAGAAGAAGAAAAGAAAAGGAGAAGAGAAGAAAAGAGAGATTTTGGGAAAAACTTGGAGATTAATCAACCGACTTTTCTACGCGTTATTTAATCGGGTAAGGGTGCGAAACTCGATTATCTTATCGTTGTGTATGATTATGTATGTGGTTGCTTGGATGTTTGCTTGTTTCCATAGCTTTTAACTCTAGGTTGGAAATGAGATTTTTGGTGAGAAATCGATGGTTTTACGGTTGGAAATTGGTATAAACGTAGTAGTATACTTGTTATCATGATTAGACTATGTTTTGATTGTTATATGCTGGTTAGAAAATGTTTTGGTGGAGAAAATATCACTTTTTGGATGAACTGGTGCGCTGCTGGGTTTTGTTGGAAACGCTGGTTCGCACTGCGAATGGCCAGCGAGTGGCTAGCGAGCATTCGCTGGAGGGTTCGCACTGCGAACGTGGCAGCGAGAGTTCACTGAGTCTCTGACTTGATTCGCTGGGATGTTCGCACTGCGAACGATGAGAATTTCCTAGGCTATTTTTGGTTCGCTGGTACGCTCGCACTGCGAATGGAGTAGCGAAGGACTCGCTAGGAGCTTCGCACTGCGAATGTAGCAAATTTTTCCAATTTATTTTCTTTGTAACTTTTGATCTGTAGATCGGTTTGAGGCGTGGTTTGATGCGTTAGAAAGCTTGTGAAATGTACTTTATTATGATGATGGTTTTGAGAGTTGTTGACTGATTAAATTATTTCGGGGATTAGAAAATGTGTTGTTTGGTTGTCGACTTTTGCCGTTTAATTATGTGAAATTGATGTGTATCATGCAAGGTAATGTTGTATAATGTGAAAGCAGGTGTTTAGATGGTGTTGTGATGATTTGTGGCTGTATGATGATTAAATGCATTGTTTTGGGCTTAAGTGCAAAGTGTGATTTTGTTGATGGAGATGAATGCATTTATGTGTGCATATTAAATGTCATAAGTCATTGTATGCCAAGCATCATGATATGCATTGTTGTGACGTCCTGAGTGACGGTTTGGTTCCAGAGGGAATCTGCTATAACATCGTGTGCCCATGTGGGGACCTAAAGCAATGGTTATAGACGATCGTGTGCCCATGTGGGGACCTAAAGTGATCGGATTGTGTGCCCATGTGGGGACCTAAAGCAATCCATAAACGTCGTGTGCCCATGTGGGGACCTAAAGCGACGGGGTGAACATCGTATGCCCGACGGGGAGTTACACTAAGTAACGAGCGATGGTTCCAATAGTTCCTGAGTGAACTGGTGATGAGACATGAGAAACATTGGAAGTCGGTACCGCATGGCATGTGCATAGAGTCGTTGTGTCGGTCTCTGTGCATTTGCATAATCATGGATTAATTGTGTATGCTCAATTGTGAATGTGATTATTGAGATGGAATAGGTATAATTGCATTGATGATGAGTGCATTGTGTATGATTGAGGTACAGTAGTGATGAATACTTGATACTTGCGCTATGTTGTGTTATATTTGATTGTGGTGCATTTGTGGTGAGAATATTTTATTTGTGCATTTCTGTGTTAATATATAATTGTATGCAACTGTATTATGATTGTTTTTCTCACCCTTTTGTTGTTTTATAATGCCCTATGAGGCATTGCAGATTAGAGATGCTGGAGGTCTTTTGTGAAGCTTTGCGTCTTCATTCTTTTGTCGGTCGGCTCTGATATGTGACACCGGGTAGTTAGGGTGGCCGTTTGTGAATGTTGTGTATTGTTTGTATATATATATCTTCTGGCTTGTGCTTGTGTAACTTGATGTATGACAAACTTTTCAAGTGATATATATATATGTGTTGGTATTCAGTTACGAATTTTCCGCTTATATTCTGTAATTGGATTGTGGGTGTATTACTACCTGAATTGTTGCATATCTTTATGAGCAGGTGTTGTATGTTTGTTTCAAATTGATGTGATGTCTCCGGTCTATGCCGTGTTTTTAATTATACTCTGATGAAAAATTGAAATTTATTTACCGCTTTAAATAGCTTGGGGGTATAGATTGGGGGTGTCACAGGTGACCCTGACTGAAGTTTTCCTGACCGATGACATTGTTGCTGAGGATCCAATTTTTTCGGATGCAGTTACTTGCCATGAATCCTTAATTTTTGCCTAGATCGCCTTTTGAGGTTTTCAATCTATCGGGATGATTATTGTTTACTGTCTCTAATTTTTGCTTGGACCGCCCTTTCGGGTTTTCAGTCCAATGAGACTTTTGTTTATTTCATTTAGGTGAAGTATTTCTTGACTACATCGACATTTGTGGGATAAGTAAACTCCCTCCATCCATGGTTGCGAGTCTCAAGGCACCGCCTGAGAAGGCTTTCTTAACAACATAAGGGTCATCGTAATTCGGAGTCCATTTGCCCCTAGAATTAGTGAGAAATGATTGTATCTTCTTGAGCACGAGGTCTCCTTTTCTAAAGACACGGGGTCAGACCTTTTTGTCGAACGCTTTCTTCATCATTTGTGGATATAACTGACCATGGCATAAAGCCGTCATTCTTTTTTCTTCGATTAGATTCAGTTCATTGTGTCGGCTTTGACACCATTCAGTTTTTGTTAACTTGGCTTCCATCAATACTCTCATTGACGGGATCTCTACTTCTATGGTGAGCACTGCCTCCATGCCATATACTAGAGAGAAAGGGGTTGCCCCTGTTGAAGTCCGGACGGATGTGCGATAACCGTGAAGAGCAATGGGTATCATCTCATGCCAATCTTTGTAGGTTACAATCATATTCTGAATGATCTTCTTAATGTTTTTATTAGTGTAGCGCAATTTTTGTGGTTTCTGTGAGGGAAGTTTCTCTCTATGCACTTGATTTTAATGATGTCAAAACTATCATGCTTTGCACATATAGATTTCACATGAATACACATTAGGTGTTCCAAGGATGTTTGATCATGTTGACAATGTTCTAGGTGCATTAGATATGGTTAAACACCTTTAGGAAAGTCAAAAATGTGATTTTTGCATGTTTGAATGGTGTGAGTCGACTCATAACCTTGTTTAGGCCGACTCATACATGCTGGATTTATGTCTGTTAAAACTGTGTGCTGCAGGTATGCTCAGGTCGACTCTTCAGGTCGACGCATACATCCTGCATTTGTGTCTGTCAAAAACTGGGTGCTATGACTCGACGCATAGCCCTGTTTAGGTCGACCGTTCGCTGTTTTGCACCAATTTTATGTTGTGTTATTCACTCTAACATTCTGTTTTTCTCTTATGTTTTTCTAGGATTATATATATATATATATATATATATATATATATATATATATATATATATATATATATATATCATTTTAGCTCATTTTTTAAACCAACAACAAGAAACGTGAAAGATATATGCCATTTCTCTCATCAACTTCATCTTCTTCTTTGAGTATACAAATAACTACACATAACCATTTTTGTTTGTTGTGTTCATTGATTTGAAGTGATAAGGTTCAGATTTCAGGAAGTGTTATCTTCATTTCTGAGTTGAGATTTGTGGTAGGTGTTTCTTGAATAAAACCTAAGGGTTTTCTCCTCCAAGAATCAAAGGGATTTTAGGGGTTATGCACAAGTCGTTTCGTTCTACAAGGATTCAGCCGGGCGAAGGTAACCGAAGAGATCGGTTTAGTAGCTGTAATCGGAGGATCGTAAAAGAGAGGTTTGGGTTCAAATTTTTGGTAGATTGCAATTGATCGAGTGAAGGTAACCGAAGAACAGTGCTTTCTTTCGGTTTAGTAGTGTGGGACGATAATTGGATCAACCATATTCGAAGCACTTGATTCATCTTGAATCAAGGGAAGAGAAGGTTCTACATCAACAATTCGAAGACGTTCGAAGATTTGATTGTTCATAGTTTTCTCTTGTATAAACATACAATGGCAACGATAATATATATATCTCAATTCCATGTTCGGAGTTGGGGCAGAGGTACCCATAGCGAGGACGATTGGGGAACTGCCTAATCAAATCGCGTTTGTTCTCTTTCTCCTTTAACTCTTTATATTTTCTGCATTATTTGAATTTGCCAAGTTTTCAATTTGTCTAAATTTCTGAGGTAGAGCTGAAAAATCGTATTGTTAAAGAGATACAATTCCTTGAATTGTATCTAGGAGCAGTTTGAACTTACTAACCATAGAAATTCTACACTTAGTGTGTTTGTGCACACCAAGTGTTTGATAATTTGTCTCAAAGCAAATTCAAACATTGTTTGTGTTTCATTGTTTATCGTTTGCCTCTTTGGTTTGGATTATACATAAAACACGCTATAATTTGTTGATTGCGTTTGATTAGATTAATAAAACTGAATTTTTCTCTTCCATACTCATTCACAATATATACATGCATATCCGATCCTTTTGGTAGAAGGTTCGTTGTAGACTTTTGATCCAGTGGTAGCTTCCGTTCAAATAATTTTTTAAATCCAATTTTGCGTGTAAAACTCGAAGGATCTATTCAACCCCCCTTCTAGATCCATAGCCATAGTCTAACAGTTTCGAATCACTATCGCTTTGGAACTATAGTTCGATTCATTTTTTATCCTGTTGAGCTGATTAAGGAAGGGAAATAGATGTCTCCAATTAACCCTGCTTGCAAACAAAGTTTAAACAGTCAAAACTGTTTGTTTACAGATGCTATCAAAATAGGGGGTTCGTCTTTTAGGGTTATTAGCTTAAAAAACAGTGTCTAGGCTATTGGTAAGATGTTAAGTCTGATGCTTTTCGATTGATGTGTGAAGGTACGGGATTTTGGGTTTTTGATTAGTATGCTCGCTAAGATTTTGGAATCTTATGCCTACGTATTCCCGAAACAGGGAAATCAGAGCGATCGTAGTTCCTCCTATTCTATGGGAGGAAAGAGATATTTTGGTGTCTTGTTCAAAGCCCAAGACGTGAAGCTAAAGGTGGTTTGTATCTTGTTAAAAGCCTAAGATGTGAAGCTAAAGGTTTGACTGAGAGAGAACTTGTCATCTCTAAAGAGGAATTGTTGATGTTTGTATGCTGTGAGCAAAGCACAACTTTGATGCTAAAAAGTTGATTGACTCAACCGGGGTTTTCTTTATACAAAGCCTAAGAAAAGGCGGGAAGTTTGACTTTTCCGGGGAAAATGTTATTTTTGTCTTGTACAAAGCCCAAGATTGAGGCTAAAAGGGATTTTGACTCCGTCGGGGAGAATGTATCTTGTATAAAGCCCAAGATGGAGGCTGAAACGGTTTGACTCAACAAGAGAGTACTTTTATCTATCCTGTATAAAGCCCAAGACGGAAGCTAAAAAGGGTTGACTCAACAAGAGAGTCTTGAACAGGTGATTGACTCAACAAGAGCGTTTTTTATACTCAACAAGAGAGTGATTTGTTGTCTCGTACAAAGCCCGAGATTGAGGCTAAAAGGAGATTGACTCAACAAGAGAGTCTTTTATACTCAACAAGAGAGTGATTTGCTGTCTCGTACGAAGCCTGAGATTGAGGCTAAAAGGAGATTGACTCAACAAAAGAGTCTTTTATGCTCAACAAGAGAGTGTTTTTCTATCTCGTACGAAGCCCGAGATGGAGGCTAAAAGGAGGTTAACTCAACAAGAGAGTCTTTTATACTCAACAAGAGAGTGATTTATATGTCTTGTACAAAGCCCAAGACGGAGGCTAAAAGTGGTTGACTCAACAAGAGAGTCTTTTATACTCAATAAGAGAGTGTTTTTCTATCTCGTACGAAGCCCGAGATGGAGGCTAAAAGTGGTTGACTCAACAAGAGAGTCTTTTATACTCAACAAGAGTGGTTTTTTATATGTCTTGTACAAAGCCCAAGACGGAGGCTAAAAAGTGATTGACTCAACAAGAGAGTCTTTTATACTCAACAAGAGAGTGTTTTATATGTCATGTACAAAGCCCAAGACGGAGGCTAAAAGTGATTGACTGTACAAGAGAGTCTGAAAAGGTTAGCTCTGCTAGGGAGAATCATTTGTACAAAGCCTAAGAGGAGGCAGCCTTACCGCGGTGGATTCTAGAGATCCAGAAGCGGGTCCAATGTGGGGAACTCTCATGGGAAAGACCGGGTATCTTCCTATGTTTGAAAGGAACTTGAGAATGCCTTTGAGACTCAAGGGTCCTAGACTGTCCAAGTCTAGAGTTTTCCCTATGGTACTATGCCCTAGAGGAGGCACGGGCATTAAGGGATGAGTATCAACCCTACAACGGCCTGATTTTTGACGCTGGAAAGACTGCTCTAGTAAAGGATGACTAAGTTCTGTCTTATACCTTTAAGAGGTCGTCAGGGTCCTTGTATTAAGCCCAAGAGAAGACATGAGAACTTCCAAGAAGCCGAAGGGTCCTTGTACAATGCCCAAGAGGAGGCGAGGATGCTTTTAGGAAGCCTGTGGGTCCCTAAACCAAGAGAAGTTCAAGAAATGCAATTCACCGAGAAGAGATCATTCCAGGAAAGTTCGAGAATTTGGAAGAAACTCAAGAGATGCCATTCAAGGAGAAAAGATCATCTCTGGGGAGTTAGAGTTTCTTTGACAATTTCTAAGGGTGAAAGTCTGAGAAAAGGTTCACCGAGAATACTGCCTTTCTCTTTGTTCTATATTGTTTAACCCCAAGAGGAGGGAAGACTGTATCTGGAATCCTACGGGGGATCTAGTTTTGTTTGTATTTAAGAGTGACCAACAAGGCTTTACCTAGTGCTAGACATAGTTGCCGGGGAAAACTCTAAATAACTATACTAGTATTACACAGTGGATATGTGACAAGTATATAAAAGGATGTGAAAGAAGACTTATAGTGAAGCAGCCCCAGAATACAGTTATGTACATATGAAAGCGGTAAATGAAAGCAGATAAACACTTACCCGTTGTAGAGCTTCCATGCTGTTTTGTTAGTTGTTCAACAAAGAAAGTCTTCATAACAACATATATTTGAATTCAAAAACCAAAGGAGAAAGTGCTTGAAAAGATTGTTGGGGCTTACAGCTCGAGGAGAGGCCCAAGTTTTAACGATGATCGCACTGTTGTTTTAAAATACTGTACAGAGGGACTTATATAATACGTGAGGTCCAAAAAGTTTTTATGTACAAGGGGGTGGGTCTTACACTCTATTAGAGGCCCAGAGATTTATTTTTGTACAAGAGATGGGGCTTACAACACAAGGAGAGGCCCAGGGTGATTTGTTTGTCAACGGCGATCGCGCCGAGGTTTTTCTTTTAACGCAGAGGGACTTATACAATATTTGAGGCCCAAAAAGGTTTTGGTTAAAAGGGGATTGGGTCTTACACTCTATTAGAGGCCCAATAATTTATTTTTGTACAAGTGGTGGGGCTTACAGCTCAAGGAGAGGCCCAAGGTGATTTTGTTAAAAAGGCGACGATCGCGCCGTTGTTTTTGAAAATACAGTGGGACTTATACAATGACTGAGGCCCAAAAGGTGGTGTATTTACAAAGGGGTTTAGAAAATGGTAATTTAAGGGAAAAGGGCTACATTGAAACATAACGACCGTTATCCTTCTACCAACTTCGAATTCTGGACATCCTGAGCTTCTGTCGAAGATGACCTTGACTGGAGTTTTCCTGATGGATGGCATGACTGCTGCTAGGGGATTTGCCCCTGTTGAACATAGTTACTTGCCATGAATCTCTAACTTTTGCCTGGATTGTACTTTGAGATTTCCAATCCACCGGGATGATTTTTTATCATGTCTCTAATTTTTTCCTGGACCACCCTTTCGGGTTTTCAATCCACCGAGACGTCTTTTTTTTTTAGTTTAGGCGAAGTATTTCTTGACTACATCAACATTTGTGGGGTAGGAAAATTCCTCTCCGTCCATGGTTGCGAGTCTCAAGGCACCGCTTGAGAAGGCTTTCATGACCACATAAGGGCCGTCATAATTCAGAGTCCATTTGCCCCGAGAATCAGTGAGAAATGATTGTATCTTTTTTAGCATGAGGTGTCATTTCCTGAAGACGCGAGGTCGGACTTTTTGTCAAACGCCTTCTTCATTCTCTGTTGATACAACTGACCATGGCATAATGCCGTTATTTGTTTTTCTTCTATCAAATTCAGTTCATCGTGTCGACTTTGACACCATTCAGCTTCTGTTAGCTTAGCTTCCCTCAATACCCGGATTGATGGGATCTCTACTTCTATTGGAAGCACTGCCTCCATTCCATATACTAGAGAGAAAGGGGTTGCCCCTGTTGAAGTGCGGACAGATGTACGATAATCGTGAAGAATCTTTTGAATAATCTTTATAGGTTACAACCATCTTTTGAATAATCTTCTTGATGTTCTTGTTAGGCACTTCTACCGCTCCGTTCATCTTGGGTCGGAAGGGAGATGAGTTATGGTGTTCGATCTTGAACTCAGCAAACAACTCTTTCATCATCTTATTGTTCAAGTTGGATCCATTGTCAGTAATGATCTGGCTTGGAACACCATAACGACAAATAATATTGTTTTTTAATAAATCGGACCACCACTTGTCAGGTTACATTGGCGTATGACGCTGCTTCGACCCACTTGGTGAAGTAGTCAATGGCTACCAGGATGAACTGATGTCCGTTTGAAGCCTTGGGTTTAATCATGCCAATTATGTCGATTCCCCATATGGAAAAAGGACAAGGGGAAGAAAGAACTTTGAGATGTGTTGGCGGTACATGGATTTTGTCTGAGTATATCTTACACTTGTGACACTTCCTCATGTACTTCAAGCAGTTGGATTCCATGGTCAACCAGTAGTACACTGCTCTTAGAATTTTTCTCGCCATTGTGTGTCCGTTGGCATGGGTGCCAAAGGATCCTTCGTGAATTTCCTTTATCAGCACGTCTGCTTCTGGTCTTTCTACACATCGGTGCAAGACCATGTCAAAATTTATCTTATAGAGTGTATCACTGCTCAGGAAGAAGCTGCTTGCTAGCCTTCTGAGGGTCTTTCGGTCCTTTCTTAATGCCCCATGTGGATACTCTAGTTTCTGAAGGAAGCATTTAATAACGTGGTACCAAGGTTTGTCGTCTATGACTGCTTCAATCGTGAAGATGTAAGTGGGCCGTTCAAGGCGCATTATGTCGATCTTAGGTAAGTCGTTCCATTGACCTACACTAATCATGGAAGAGAGGGTGGCTAATGCATCAGCCATGTGATTCTCTTCACGAGGGATATGATGAAACTCGATTCTGTTGAAAAAGGGTAACAACCTTCTTGCGTAGTCTTTGTAAGTGTAGCGAGCGAAACTGGACGTGTTTCTTAAGCACTGTCGCTCCTTGGGGGTTACTACAGGTCGATTCATTTTTTATCCTATTGTGAGCTGACTAAGGAAGGGAAATAGATGTCTCCAATTAACCCTACTTGCATACTGAGTTTAAACAGCGGTATGTTAGGTTACAGATGCTATCAATGTGGGGGGGCCTCTCTTAGGTTATTTTTAGGGAATTTAGACTTTTAGCGGGGAATACGGACCAGGATGTTTTGACTAATATACGGGATTTTGGGTTTTTGTTTAGTGTGCTCGCTAAGATTTTTCTTTCAATCTTATGCCTACGTATTCCCGTTTTTCCAAAACAGGGAAATCAGAGAGATCGTAGTTCCTCCTATTCTACGGGAGGAAATGGTGTTTTGGTGTCTTGTTCAAAGCCCAAGACGTGAAGCTTAAAGGTGATCTATATCTTGTTCAAAGCCCAAGATGTGAAGCTAAAGGTAGTTTGTATCTTATTAAAAGCCCAAGATGTGAAGCTGAAAGGTGTTGTCTTTAGAGAGAATTTGTCATCTCTAAAGAGGGGTTTGTTTGTCACAACTGTTTATAAAGGAGAATTACTTTAATCGGGATGTGTGAATCCGGTGATGCCATAATTTCCTTTATAGGGGATTTCTAACCTAAAGGAGAAGACTTTAACTCAGTGTAGAGGAATGCCATCTTTCCTTGGGAATTTCTCATGCTAAAAGAGGGACAGTGGCATGGATGTAGATGATCTAGAGGCTTGCCGCTTACAGCGATTAGATGATGGGGAAGGAGTTGTTGATGTTTGTGTACTGTGAACGAGGCACAACTTTGATCCTAAAAGGTTGATTGGATCAACCAGTGGTTTTCTTATACAAAGCCTAAGAGGAGGCTAAAAGGTTTTCCTTATACAAAGCCTAAGAGGAGGCTAAAAGGGAGTTGATTCAACAAGAGAGTCTTTTATGGTATCTCGTACAAAGCCCGAGATGGAGGCTAAAAGTTTTATACTCAACAAGGGAGTGATTTGTGTCTTGTACAAAGCCCAAGACGGAGGCTGAAGAGGGTTGACTCTACAAGAGAGTCTTTTATACTCAACAAGAGAGTGTTTTTGTATCTCGTACAAAGCCCGAGATAGAGGCAAAAGGAAGTTTTGACTCAACAAGATAGTCTTTTTGTATCTCGTACGAAGCCCGAGATGGAGGCTAAAGTGTTGATTCAATAAGAACCTTTTTGTATCTCGTACAAAGCCCGAGATGGAGGCGAAAAATGTTCGACTCAATAAGAGAGCCCTTTTTTTGTATCTCGTACGAAGCCCGAGATGGAGGCGAAAGATGTTACTGTTTCAGTTGAGTGACCAGTATATGGGTTCAAAGAGAAAATCAGTTCTTATATGAGTAACACTGTACTCAGGGATTTTGATTCGAGGATCAGGGATATTTCCTTTTCTTTGAGGAAATGGGAAATCCAAAGGGTATTGAGACTGTCCGAATCTACGGGGTTCCTTCCTATTCTTGAAGGGTGCTTGAGAATGTCTTTGAGACTCAAGGAAATTATACTGTCCAAGTCTAGAGTTTCATCTTTTGTACTATGCTTTGAGAAACAGTAGTAGACTCTTGGAAAGACTGTTCTATTAAGATGACTGTTTTCTGTTTCTATACCTCTAGGAGGTCATCGGGACAATTTGTACAAAGCCCAAGAGGAGGCTGGAAACTTCTAAGAAGCCGAGGGACAATTTGTACTAAGCCCAAGAGGAGGCTATCATTCCCAGAGGAAGAAATCATTTATATGAAGCCTAAGAGGAGGCTGTGAATACTTCTAAGAAGCTGAATGGTCCTTGTACAACGCCCAAGAGGAGGCGGGGATGCTTTTAGGAAGCCAGTGGGTCCCCAAACCCCGAGAAGTTCAAGACAGGCTATTCACAAAGAATAGATCAAGCCAGGAAAGTTCGAGAATTTGGAAGAAACTCAAGAGATGCCATTCACGGAGAAAAGATCATCTCTGGGGAATAGAGTTTCTTTGACAACTTCTACGAGTGAAAGTCTGAGAAAGGGTTCAAAAAGAATCTGCCTTTCACATCTCCATATTGTTTAACCCCAAGAGGAGGGAAGACTGTGTCTGGTAATCCTATGGGGATCTAGTTTTGTCTATTTCTAAGAATGATCAAAACGGCTTTACCTAGTGCTAGATGTAGTTGCCGGGGAAACTCTAAATATCTATACTATTATTACACAGTCGATATGAGTTTATGAAAGAAGACTTACAGCGAAACATCCCCACAATACAGTTATATGTTAATGAAAGCGGTAAATGAAAGCTTATAAACACTTACTCGGTTGTAGAGCTTCCATGCTGTTTGGTTAGTTGTTCAACAAAGAAAACTTTGATAACAATATTATATTCAAAATCAAAGGAGACAGTATTTTGAAAAGATGTTGGGGCTTACAGCTCAAGGAGAGGCCCAAGGTTTATCAGTGATCGCACTGTGAGTTTGAATTTGTACAGGGACTTATACAAGTGACTGAGGCCCAAAAATTGTTTGTTGTAAAAGGGATGGGTCTTACACTCTCTCAAGAGGCCCAAAAGGTTTAAAGAAAAAGAGTGGGGGCTTATAACACGAGGGTAGGCCCAGATGATTTTTCGTTTAAAATGGCGATCGCGCCGAGATTTTCTTTTAACGCAAAGGGGCTTATACAATATCTGAGGCCCAAAGTTGTTTTGGTTAAAAGGGGATTGGGTCTTACACTCTATTAGAGGCCCAAAAGTTTTGAATGGGTCTTATAGCTCGAGGAGAGGCCCAATTGATTTTTTAAAAGGCGACGATCGCGCCGTTTACTTGTACAGAGGGACTTATACAATAAGTGAGGCCCAAAATTGTTTGTAAAGGGGGTTTGGATCTTACACTCTCTCAAGAGGCCCAAAAGGTTTTGAAAATGATTTATGAGGGTTGAATTAATCAAAAACCCTAATTTGTTTTCAAAATGTGTTTTAATTGAATAAAATATTCAATTAATATGATTAAAATTGTTTAACATGTGGAAAACAAATTGTGATCTTGGATTAATGCTTCATAAATCAAGTTTTGCCCTACAAAATGATTAGAAATCATTAAAATTTGCAAAATCAATAAGGAAAAAATATTTTAAATGTCAAAAACAATTAAAACATTAATTCTTTGCAAAAATATCAATTATATGATATAAATAATATTTTGGGGAAAATAAAATATTTTAACATTTTTGTGAATTATTAAAAAAAGAATCAACTCAAAATCATTAAAACTCGGAGAGAAATTAATTTTTGAATCAATTAAATAAAATCACAATTCAAATATTTGAATTTTCAAAAAGGGCGCCAAGAACACGCGCGTGTTCTCGGTTTTGCCCAGATTTGCATTTTCTCTCCAATCTCACTGAATACTTGATTATATCATGCAATCCACATACCAATCTGCTCGTCTCAACCTCACGATCATGTCTATGGTATTTAATTTCATTTATATTAAACATGGAATAAAAAAGTCAAGACAAAACCTCAAGAACCGTAATTTCTGCATGAAGGCTGAGAATTTTGATACACGATTCAAACAAAGCAATTAATTGAGGGGAAACATTCCATGCATGATTATGAACACTTGGCAAAAGTATTGTGCGAGGAAATATGCATGGGTTGAGAGATGACCAAGTTTAGGCTTACCTCTAGGTCGTGACAGCAAGTTCAAAGTGATTTCTGAGTTGGAGGTGTTACAGATGAGTTGTGATGATCTGAACAGCTTCCCTACACCCTATGGAGTGTGTTTAAATGCTTGGACTTGATGGAAATTGGTTGGACCACTTCATAGCATCTCAACTGCAACTTGGTTAAAACCTTGAGCAATTGACTGGTGATTCTGAGAAATCAGTGTTCCAGATGTTGTTTAAGTGTTTAATCAGCTCACATATGATGTATGTGAGGTGTGTGTGTGATTGGTTTGAGTGGAATTGCTCTCTACTGAAAAATTCGATAGTGACTTGCTAAGAAAGGAATTTTTTAGAGTGAGAAGTGGATTTTGAGAAAGGAAAGTGTTGTAGGCCTTTGGTGTACTTAAACTGATCACAATTGAGCTCTATTTATAGTAGAGCAAGTTTGTTTTGCAAGGAATAGTGAATGGCAACTGCTGAGTAGGGTTGGCCAATGTTGGCAAATGAAAATCCAAGTCTCCTCTAGCCATTGACTAGAGGTTAGGGCACAGGCTGCTGGTCCCCTTGGTCTTGGATAAGTCTTGACTGAATTCAATTACTAATAGCTCAGTCCATGCCACCTTGGTGCTTCCATTGAATGCTCCAATCCAAAATTGGAGTCTTGTCCCTATTTTAAGCAATTCTAGGTTTGGCATGCTATATCTTGTTCTAAGGACTTTGGAGGCTTGGCTCAGGGATTGTCCCCTTTAGATTCAATCCTCAGATGTGTCCAAAGTGATGACAAGGCTTGGAATTGGCTAATTTTGGCAAATCGACCAAAAGTGCAAAAATCTGCCTTGCCTTGGTAGATTTCAGCAAGGCATCTTGCCACTACCATATCTCAAATCTCAAATTGAATTTGGTGATGTTCTTGGCCATTTTGGAAATCCCTTATATGATACAACAACTGTCTGATCATATTTAGTTTTGATACCTTTTGGATCCAAGTGAAAAATCCCCCTACATTTGGAAAAAAGTAAGGCAGATTTTGACTTAGTGAAATTTTCACTAAGTGTTGGAACAAAGTGACTTTCCTTGATTTTGATCACTCCATAACTCAAAATCCATGAGGAATTTGGACATAGATCAGTATGAAGCTTTTGTAGAGGGCAATGAGATCTACAAATCAAGCTTTGGATGGGGAAGAATGGCTTTGTGGTTTAGGAGTTATGATCCTCCAAAGTTGGTACCTTTGTCACATAATTTCATAACTTGGAAAATTTTCTAAGTTTTTATGGTTACCCCTTTTACAAGTTATCCCACTTTCTTTGATTTTTCTTGATGAATGATGATTCAAATCATAGATTAACATCATTTTAGGGTTTAAAATCCATTTTTGTGAAAAATATCAAAAAGTCAAGGTTGACTTTTGTGCACATTTGACTTTTTGTCAGATGAATTCCAAATTGTGCAATCCTTTAGGAAATCATGTCCTTGACCTAAATCAAATTTGATGGACATGTTCCATGGGTATTATAGGGTGTATTGAATCATGTCCTAGGGTTTGGGAGCATGTCCTGGTCAAAAGTCAAAGCTATAGTTGACTTTTCTCGCAAAACCTTAACTGTGGTTCAGATGAAATTGAAACTTGTTGCTCCAGCTTCTTGGACAATCCATTATTCCAAATGGATCAATATGGTATATTAGAGACCCTCAAATCAGGTCTTGAGGTCTTGGTTCATGATTTGTCCCAAAAGTCAACTTAGGGGTGAATTAGGTCAAGAAACCCTAATTCCTGATTTTTGATGTATGATCCCTTGAGGCAAAATTGACTTGATGATTGGGTCCATGAGGTTCCATGGAGTATATTAGGATATGTTTTGAATCATTGGCTCATGCCCAGATGAAAATTTCCATCTGGAGGCCCTGGTCGACCAAAACCCTAATTTGGTGACACTGGCGATCTTGAAGCTTGATCCACCTGGAAGGGAGCAACCTTGTGCTTAATCCTTAAAGTGGGAGTCCTCTTGATCCATTATAGATGTTTGAGAGGTTAGACAAGTTGAAGATCATGTCATTCCTTGATTGATCCTTTGTCTAAGCACTCAGAGAGGGCTTGAAACCCTAATTTTGATTGTGGTGAATGCTCAACAATTCCTTGAGGAGATTGATGAGGCACAAAGGTACATCCATATTGTGATGATGATTTGCACAATGATGGGAAATCTTAGTGGTCAAAATTTGGGGTATGACAGATGCCCCTATTTAATCTTCTTGGACACGAAGGTGTGAATGGCGAAGGTATTCGGGCATTCGAGGTGCAAGAGGATTAAATATCGGAATATCCGAAATTTTGATGGCGTATATGAATGGTAATTCACGCATTCATTTTCTTTCGCTAAGCAATGATGCTTAGAAAAGATAAACTTCCTCTCGATCCTGGTCTTCTACCAAGGAACTGGTCTTAGTTTCTGGAATAACTTCCCCTCGATCCTGGTTTCCTACCAAGGAACTGGTCTCAGTTTCTGATGTAAACTTCCCCTCGATCCTGGTTTCCTACCAAGGAACTGGTCTTAGTTTCTGAAATAAACTTCCCCTCGATCCTGGTTTCCTACCAAGGAATTGGTCTCGATTTCTTTTGTCAATAAACTTTATTGACAAGGGACGCTATTTATAGCGGTTTTCCTTAAACTTCTCGCCGAATCTTCATGGGGAGATGCCATTTGAGTGGAAAAAGTTTTGATGTCAGACTTGCTAGGGAACCCATTCGTCTGAATTGTAGAGGTACACAAACTTCTCTGTTGGAGACGCCATTTGTTTCTACTGGGGAAGACGAGTCTCCTAAGAGACTGCTTTCATTTGGGGTCTTACATCATACTTTTCTCGGGATCTTCCCGGAGAAATACCATATGATGGGATCCAATTTGAGGTGCCGATGACCTTTTCATCAGTGGTTTTTTCGGAGAAAAATTGCTGTACCACCGAATCTCTGATTAGGAGGCTTTCTCTCGGGATTTTCCTTAATCTGGGAAAGCAAGGATATCATCTTCAATGGCGAAGAGTGATGTTGACTGAGGGCTCTCTGGTTTTTCAGAGGTTCAAGTTATCAAAGTGGTCGAGGAGCCAACTTCCATCCAGAAATAAACTGGAGGAAAAAGATCGTTCCGATGCGACATTTCCTGACGAGGAAAGAACTTGACAACTCGATTGAGAGGACTTTTTATCACCAGGGGATAAGACCGACTAGAGTGATAGTGATGCAATATGAATGCGAATGCAAATAGAATGCATGATGTATGTATGTATATGCTGACAAAACCGACGCGAAATACAAACTAATGGATGAACACGACTGGATACTCGGCCATCGCGGGGCGAAGAAGTACCGTTGGTCCAAAAGTAGCAATTCTACCTTGCTTAGGAGAAGTAGTCCTCGCGGGGAACTATGTTGGTCGGGCTTAGGAGATAAGAACTCGGCCGAGGCGTGTCAGACAAAACAAGGTCTCTGACACAGTTGATCCCTTTATTCAGGCGTACTGGGTTAGAAGGAGTACTTTGATTCTGCACTTTGAAGTTCGCTTACTTCTGGAGAAGCGATTGATGTTCTTTTGATGTTTAACAGTCAAAAGAAATTGTCATCTTTATTTTAAAAGCAGAAAAAGTTTTACAAGTAAATTCCTTTTTGTTTTATTTCAAGAATCGTTTATCATATTAAAATGTCGTTTTGTAAAGCTAAAACAAATGAGAATTACAAACAAAAGCACAAGGGCTCAAATTTTATTGATAAGATGAAGATCCGCCAAACGCGTGATTCTAAAGAGTATTTACAAAGTTAGAAAATGGTAATTTACAGGGAAAAGGGCTACGTTGAAACATAACGACCACTATCCTTCTACCAACTTTGAATTCGGGACATCCTGAGCTTCTTGTCGAAGATGACCTTGACTGGAGTTTTCCTCCGATGGATGGTGTAACTGCTGCTGAGGGACTTGCCTCTGTTGAACATAGTTACTTGCCATTATCCCTAACTTTTTCCTGGATTGTACTGTGATGTTTCTAATCCACCGGGATGATTTTTTTTATTTTGTCTCTAACTTTTGCCTGGACCGCCCTTTTGGGTTTTCAATCCACCGAGACGTTTTTTTTAGTTTAGGCGAAGTATTTCTTGACTACATCAACATTTGTGGGGTAGGAAAATTCCTTTCCGTCCATGGTTGCAAGTCTCGAGGCGCCTGAGAAAGCTTTATTGACCACATAGGGGCCGTCATAGTTCGGAGTCCATTTGCCCCGAGAATCAGTGAGAAATGATTGTATCTTCTTGAGCACAAGGTCTCCTTTCCTGAAGACGCGAGGTCGGACCTATTTGTCGAACGCCTTCTTCATTCTCTGTTGATACAACTGACCATGGCATATTGCCGTGATTCGCTTTTCTTCGATCAGATTTAGTTTTTCGTGTCCACTTTGACACCATTCAGCTTCTGTTAGCTTAGCTTCCATTAATACCCGGATTGATGGGATCTCTGCTTCTATGGGAAGCACTGCCTCCATGCCATATACTAGAGAGAAAGGGGTTGCCCCTGTTGAAGTGTGGACAGATGTGCAATAACCGTGAAGAGCAAAGGGTAGCATCTCGTGCCAATCTTTGTAGGTTACGACCATCTTCTGAGCAATCCTCTTGATGTTCTTGTTAGCCGCTTCTACCGCTCCGTTCATCTTGGGTCGGTAGGGAGATGAGTTATGATGTTCGATCTTGAACTCTGCGCACAACTCTTTCATCATCTTATTGTTCAAGTTGGATCCATTATCAGTAATGATCTGGCTCGGAACACTATAACGGCAGATGATACTGTTTTTGATAAATCAGACTACCACTTGTCGGGTTACATTGGCGTATGACGCTGCTTCGACCCACTTGGTGAAGTAGTCAATGGCTACCACGATGAACCGATGTCCGTTTGAAGCCTTGGGCTCAATCATGCCAATCATGTCGATTCCCCATATGGAAAAAGGCCACGGGGAAGAGACAACTTTGAGGTGCGTTGGCGGTACATGAATTTTGTCGGAGTATATCTGACACTTGTGACACCTCCTCATGTACTTGTAGCAGTCGGATTCCATGGTCAACCAATAGTACCCTGCTCTTAGAATTTTTCTCGCCATTGTGTGTCCGTTGGCATGAGTGCCAAAGGACCCTTCGTGAATTTCTTTCATCAGCATGTTTGCTTCTGGTCTGTCTACGCATCGGAGCAGGACCATGTCAAAGTTCCGCTTATAAAAGTGTATCACTGCTCAGAAAGAAGCTGCCTGCCAGCCTTCTGAGGGTTTTCCTGTCCTTCCTTAGTGCCCCAGGTGGGTAGTCTTGTTTCTGAAGGAAGCATTTGATATCTTGATACCAAGGTTTGTCGTCTATGACTGCTTCATTTGTGAAGATGTAAGCGGGCCGTTCAAGGCGTATTATATCGATCTTAGGTATGTCATTCCATTGACCTACACTAATCATGGAAGAGAGAGTGGCTAAGGCGTCAGCCATGTGATTCTCATTACGAGGGATATGATGAAACTCGATTCTGTTGAAGAAAGGTAACAACCTTCTTGCATAATCTTTGTAAGGAAACAATCCTGATTGGTATGTGTTCCAATCTCCCTTTATCTGATTGATAACCAGGGCTGAGTCGCCACATACGTCCAAGTTTTTGATCCTTAAATCAATCTCTTCTTCGAGACCCATAATACAAGCTTCGTATTCGGCCTCATTGTTCGTACATTTGAACGTGAGTCTGGCGGTGAAAGGAATGTGGGTACCCTGAGGGGTAACAATTATTGCCCCAATTCCGTTTCCATAATGATTGACAACTCCGTCAAAGATAAGTCCCCATTGGGAACCTGGTTCTGGCCCTTCACTGGGTAGCGGTTCCTCGCAATCTTTCATTTTCAAATACATGACATCTTTGTCTGGGAAGTCGAACCCGATTGATTCTTGATCGTCAATCGGTTGATGAGCCAAATGATCGGCTAAAATACTCCCCTTAACGACTTTTTGAGGATGGTACTCTATGTCATATTCTGATAGCAACATCTGCCAACGGGCAATCCTTCCCGTGAGAGCAGGTTTTTCAAATACATACTTGATTGGGTCCATTTCAGAGATCAACCAAGTAGTGTGACGAATCATGTATTGACGAAGACGTTTGGCTGCCCAAGCCAAAGCACAACAAGTTTTCTCGAGCATTGTGTACCGAGTTTCACAGTCGGTGAACTTCTTGCTTAGATAGTAAATGGCAGACTCTTTCCGTTTAGTTTCGTCTTGTTGGCCAAGTACACACCCCATTGAGTCTTCCAATACTGTGAGGTAGATGATCAGTGGTCTTCCTTCCACTTGAGGTGATAGAATCGGAGGATTCAACAGATATTCCTTAATACTGTCGAAGGCGGTTTGGCAATCTTCTGTCCAAACGCAGTCCTGGTTCTTTTTGAGTAATTTGAAAATCGGCGCACATGTGGCAATCATGAGGAATATAAATCTGGAGATGTAGTTCAAACGTCCCAGGAATCCTCTGACTTGTTTTTCATTTTTCGGAGAAGGCATTTCTGAACTTTGCTATACTGTCAACCAGCATGTCAATATGTGGTAAAGGAAAGTCGTCATTTGGACTAGCCTTATTTAGATCCCTGTAGTCGACACACATTCTGACCTTTCCGACCTTTTTCGGAACGGGTACGATATTGGCTAACCATTGAGGATATTCTGATCTGGCGAGGAAACCCGCGTCAATCTGTTTCTGTACCTCCTCTTTGATTTTGATGGCCATGTCCGGGTGAGTGCGTCTCAACCTCTGCTTTACTGGCGAAAATTCCGACCTTAACGGTAAGTGATGTTCCACGATGCTGGTATCCAACCCTAGCATATCCTTATAGGACCAAGCGACTACATCGGGGAATTCTTTGAGAAGCTTTATCAAACTCTCTTTGGCAGTTGGACTGAGCAGTGCCCCAATCCTGATTTCTTTTCTCTCTTTTTCTGAACCCAAGTTTACCGTTTCCAACGGCTCTTTGTGAGGTTCAATAGACCTTTCCTCTTGTCTGAGTAGTCGGGAGATCTCTCATGGAATTTCGTTGTCAACTTCTTCTTCAGCCCCAAATACCGGGAACTCAAAGTTGGGAGAAGGCATCGGATCATATGTTTCAACGGGGTTTAAAACAAGCAATCTGCATGACGTGATGATTCGTGTTTAGAAGAGATAGAGAGAATGCAAAAGTGTGTGCAATGTATTTTTTTTATTACAACTTGTTTCTATTTGAATTGTTTTTTAGGATTACCATTTTCTGAGAAAAGCGAAAAGAGAAAACAGCAATAAATGCGGAAATTACAGAACGACGCTATTTTATTAATGAACAAGTCGATTCTTGAAACTACAGCCCTATAAAACAAAACTCTGTCACTTTGGGCGAAGCGAAGAGGGAAAATTTACAGAAAGCGAGCCCTATCAAAACATCCATTTCACCTGGGCAGGGTGAAAGGTTAAAGACGGCAATTACTTTGACTTATGAACAATCTTCGGAACATCGACAACAACCCATTGGCGGCGAACTCCTCGGTGAATCACAAAGTCTGGCACCTTCATTGATTTGTCTTCAGAAATAACGCTGATTTTTGGTGGAGCAGGATCATTGGAATCTGTCTCCCAAGCAGAATTATCGTAGGAGAATTCCTCTGTTGCATTTTGCATAGCATTTGTACTCTCAGGTAGATTTCCCCATCCAGTTGGCTGGATATATTCGAGCCTGATACGAGAGCTTTCGGGAGCGGCGTACTTGACCATATAGTCATATTTTCCACTCGGTTGTCCCAAGGTGTCCCACACTTTTTTGGAACTGGATGAGTCATCCTTCTCGATGACGTTGACCTCTGGAAAAGCATAGTTGATGAATTCAAGTCCTACAAACGTCGCAAATTCATCGTTGTACTGAGTAGTTTCTGAATGACCTGAGTGTTGATCCCATGACATGGTGGGGACGCAGGTATTCTTTTCAATGATGCTCAGCTGAGTTTCATTACTCGGCTGACTTTCTTGCCCCAAGTTTCCTGGGTAAGGCTGCCACATTGGCAGACCGTCCATCGGGCCATAGTAATTGTGGTCAAAGTTGTCTTTCATCAGAGTGTCCTCCTCTAATGAATTGACATCCTTTCGGATCACAACCTCCATATATCATTTCGACATCTGATCGTGGTATAAATCTCGGACTCTGTGTGGGATAGAAAAATGGCGAAGGCACCTCTTCCTGAGACATATAACCATCCTCGTTAAGATAGGACTTCCATTCTTCATCTGTGTCGGAGGGATCTTCCTCATTGATAGCATGGACTATTTGAGAAACTGGGTGAAGGAAACCTCCACTGTGGAAGAAGTCCTGAATGGGATGAAGTCTTTCATCGTTAGCAGCTGTCTGGGTACAGGTTGCAGAAAAACCAAGACCCTTCTTTGTTGTATTGCTAGTAGGAATGACGAGTTGTCCCCATCCTGTTGTATCGGTACTCTCGACTGCTTTAATAGCATCTTTGTATGAGGAAATTGAAGTTCCTCCTCCGGATTGATCGTTCTTGTGTAGCAAAAGCACTTGGACCTGGGTTCCAATTATCCCCTCTGGTTCCACCTAAGTGGATGACGATAAATTGCTGACGAGCAAGGCCTGTTCCCCACAGACTGTGATGAGTTAGTCGCTCTGGACAAACTTTAGCTTTTGGTGGAGGGTTTAAGTGACCGCCCCAGCCTGATGTATCCAAGGTCTTCCTAATAAACAACTGTACGTTGCCCGGATGTCCATGACCTGGAAGGTGACTTGGAAAGTGTGAGGACCAATAGTTATGGGAAGGTCAACTTCGCCGATAACCGTTTTTCTGGATCCGTCGAACGCTTTGACGACGACCTCACTGGTTTTCATCGGAGGGCCCTTGAATGATAATTGTATCAAAGTGGACTTCGGCATAACATTCAGGGCTGACCCTGTGTCTACCAGTACGCTGGCTAAAGAATCATCCTGGCAGTTGACTGTGATATTGAGCGCCATGTTATGACGGCGACCCTCTTCAGGTAATTCATCATCACTAAATCCTAAATTATTACAAGAAGTGTTGTTAGAGACAATACTATCGAACTGTCCGATTGTTACATCCTGTTCCACAAAGGCTTGCTCCAAGACTTTCTGTAGAGCCTCCCTGTGCGCTTCTGAACTGAGTAAAAGTGATAATACCGAGATCTTTGAAGGAGTTTGTAACAGTTGATCAACAATGTTGTATTCACTCCTTTGGATGAGCTTCAACCTCTCATCGTTGTTCTTCGAAAGGTCGGGATTACTGGATTGACCAACTGATGGATCGGGAGCTTTTGTCTAAAGCTCCTTTTCTTTATTGGACTCTCCAACTCCTCTGTTGAAGATTCTACCACTCTGTGTTACACGACTGATGTCTGCAATATTCACGATGGAGGGCAATGGAATTTCCTTTCCATTTTTAATTATCGTTGCACCGTATTTGTAAGGGATTGCCTTAGTTGATTCATACGGTAGTGGTCCGGGTAGATAGATGAAAGTAATCTTGATCCATTCCTAGTTAGGAACTCTTGATTCGTCAAGCAGAGGGATAATGGCAAAAACATTCTTGGTCCTCTGATGATCAGAGATGACGACAACGTCCTCAATTTGATTGGCAAGGTAGTTCGGCGACCAATTGATGGGTCCGGAAGCTGGATATGGGCGGATCTCTCCACGATCCACCTGCCCCTGGAGAGCTGCTCGCACAAGGTAGCACCCTTGGTTACTTTTCGAACAGACTCCACAACGTTCATAGTTGTGTGGTTGCACCTGGCCACGTCCACTTTGAATACAATGTAACCTCACTAGGTTAGCTTCCACAGATCGGACATCCTAACTTTGACGCCGAGTGGGGTTTCTGTTATTGATACTAATTTGCTGAGTATCTTCATCCATGTAGATTGGCATCCACCAATGATTTAATAAGTGCTGAAGTGATTCCTGGACAAGGGCGCATCCCTGATCATTTTCGCAACCCGCTTTACAGCTGTGATAATTATCTGATATCAGGAATACGAGTCGGACCTACTCAGCATGCAGCTCTACCAAGTTGGTATTCATCAACCAATATCGAAGATTTAAACCATATTGATCTGATAGGGATTCCTATCATGGTAGTCCTGGATCCATCCAAGATCCATCTGACGCTAGAGGGCCTTTTGTACAAAAGAGCATCCATGTTTGTTTACCAAGCAAGTCAGACAAGAACTGTAATCGTGCCGCTGCAGATTATGATACTGGCTTTGCCTTGAGTGCATTGCCACCAAGTTGACATTCATCGCACGGATGTCGTGGTTCTGAATGACGTTGGAATTCGTGTAAACCATGTTAACTCCACGAACTCGGTGCTCTTGGATCCATCCGAGATCCAACTGTTCCTATAGAGCTGCTTGCACCACAGAACATCCTAGATTACTTTTAGAGCAGATATTACATTGATGATAATTATGAGGTGGCACATGGCCGTACCCACTTTGTCTACAATGCATCTTGACCAGATTGGCCCTCAACAAGAGTACATCGTGAATTTGATAGACATTGTTAAATTCTTTCTCAATCAGGTTGACTGCAGCTTTCTCATGTTGAGGCAACGGGTTCGTGAGAACATTCATATTCGTATCTTTGAAAGATAAGACTCCGCTCCTAACAAGCTTTTGCACGTCAAATTTGAAATTGAGGCAGTTCTCTATGTTATGCCCTGATCCTCCTTGATGATAAGGGCATGTCTAATCCACCTTAAACCAAAAAGGCAGATTTTCTGATACTGTAAGAGGAGACTTAGTCTGGATGTGCCCCTTAGCCAGTAGTAACGGAAATAGTTCTGCGTACAACATGGGTATAGGATCAAACCCTGGTGGCCGCGTTGTACGGTTGTTGTTGTATTGAGGACGAGCCTGCTGAAGAGGCTGTTGTGTCCTTTGCTAATTAGGTTGGCTCTGCGCAACCTGAGGTTGATACGTAGGAATAGGCGCAGGGCTGATAGTAGGAGTTACAGCTGCTACCGATTGATAACGTCGCCTTTGCTTTCCGAGAGAGATATTCCCAATATCTTGCTCTTTTTTCTTAGGGAGAGCATTACCGTATCGTTTTGTACTACTTGATGATCCAGCGTCTTTTACCAAACATCCTTCTCGGACGGCTTCCTCAAGACGAACTCCCATGCCCACCATCTCGGTGAAATCACTAGGCGCACTGTCAACCATTCTATCATAGTAAAATGAGCTTAAGGTCTTTAAGAAGATCTTTATCATCTCTTTTTCCTCAAGAGGTGGACAAATTTGAGCGGAAATTTCGCGCCATCTCTGAGCGTACTCCTTAAAGGTTTCCTTGTCCTTTTGTGACATTGATCTGAGTTGATCTCTGTCTGGTGCCATGTCTAAATTGTATTTGTATTGTTGGACGAAGGCAGTGCCAAGATCTCTGAAAGTGCTGATCGTAGCACGGTTTAAACCCATGTACCATTTGAGTGCGGCACCGGTTAAACTATCCTGAAAGTAGTGAATCAGTAGGTCTTGATTCTTCGTCTGAGCTGACATTCGCCGAGCGTACATCACCAGATGGCTCTGAGGGCAAGAGTTACCCCTGTATTTTTCAAAGTCGGGCACTTGGAACTTGTGCGGGACTTTCACATTGGGGACCAGACAAAGGTCTGCGGCGTCCTTTCCAAATAAATCCTGACCGCGGATGGCTTGCAGTTCCTTCTGCATTTCCAGGAACTGTTCCTGGAATTCATCCATCCTATCGAACATAGTATCCTTCTTACCAGAAGGTATTGGTGGAACCTGTCCTTCCGGGACAGTGTGCACCACAGGGGGTGGTACCGTGACTACGGCAGTGAATCTTGGCGTTTCCCGAAGTTTGTAACCTTTAGGAGTCTTAAGTATTCCCTTGGCATCTTCGCTTTCCCGAAGTTTGAAACCTTCAGGCCCAGCGGCTTCTGTTATGATTCCCTGATCTTCAGTGATCGGCGGAACATATCCTTCTGGGATATAGTTAACAGGCATGCCCCAAGGACGATCTTTCGGCATTTGATACCTAGGATCATACTTCTCCACTATAGGCGTTGAGGTGATCTCTGAGATCACAGTCCTTTGTAGCTGAGCTTCTGCCATGGCTTGCATGTCGTTACGAAGCTTTGTCATATCCTCTCTCAGAGCGTCGATCTCTTCTTTCAACTCTCTGTTCTCTTCCTCAAGATCATCCATCTTTTTCTGACGATTGGCCCGAGTATTGTACGAATGAGACAGTTTGACTCTAGAACCGAGACACAAACGTGAGATTCGTAGGTAAGAAGAATACGCGATGTGAGAATGATGAATGCAATGATTATATTAATTATTTTTTGGTTTAATCAAAATAAACTTCGACAATTAGATTACAAATATCAAACAGTGGGGAAACCGCTTTTTATTGAATTCAAAGGATTACAGAAATGGAAATACAGTAGATTACAAGGTGCAGAAATAGAAACCTAAGCTAATGGGTCCCGAGTCCTCTCTGAAGAGAAATCGGATGTTGACTCTGGTACTTTCCTTTTCTTTGACCGGGGCTCTTGGGCCGTTGTCGGGTTGTCATTCCTTTGCCAGGTGAAAGGAGTGATCGAATTCCTTTGGTCATCTTGATTCTCTACAGCATGTTGCTCCAAAATTTCAATCAGAGCATCCTTATCTTTCAGTAGTTGTTGTATTTTGATGCACTCCACGTTGAGGGTGCGATACTTGTTCTTCCAAGACCTCTTCTCCCGTTGAACTTTGTTGAGAGTAACCTGAAGCTTTTCAGTCTCAGTCATGAAGTACATGACAGACTCCCTCGGTGGAAGAACTCTGTGACGAGGATAAGGCATTTTTAGCTTGAGAGCTCTAGTTTGCACCCAGTGGAGATAAGGCTCCACCGAGACACAGTTGGGTTTTCTTAGAGACTCTCGTCCTTTCTTATGAACATGTTTCCAAGCGTGCACTATTTCCGTCTTAATGCTCTGTCACTTTCTCCTTCCTTGAAGAAAAGACCTTCCAGATGAGCACTCCGTGGGACATGCCTCATCGGGTATCCAAATTGACGATGAACAAGAACTGGATGGTAATTGATTCCTCCCTTAGTTCCTATAAGGGGTACGTTGGGGAAGTTTCCACAACAGTCAATGATCCTTATTCCATCATAAATCCTACTACACCAATCTATGTTAGAGTTGGTGAGGGACATGATTTTCTGCGACCAACGTAAGGCACTCTTGTGATCCCAAAAAGCAGCAGACTTAGGCAAGTGCGAGATAAACCATTTATAAAGCAGAGGTACGCAGCATGTGATCTCCCCTCCGCTGTACAAATTTCCCAAGTGTACAGAATGATACGCATCTACGAGCAAAGTTGGCACAGGGTTTCCAATGAGAAAAACCTTAATGGAGTTGATATCGATGAAGTTATTAATGTTGGGCAACAGAAATAACCAGTAGGTGAGTAAAACAAAGATGCTTTCAAAAGCAGTCATGTTCCCGATACTGGCGAAGTACAGGGCTTTCTTTATCAAGAACTGGGCTGGCAAACCTTGTATGCCACCCTTAGTGGTCATGTGAGTCCTGACCTCAGACTCGTCCAAATGAATTGCTCTTGCGATGATCTGATTCTTTGGAATTTCTTCCAGTCCAAAAAATGGAGCTTGATCAGTAATGTGTAGATCAATCAGATGAGAATATTCTTCCAGCGTTGGTGCTAGCCGGTAATTCGGGAATGTGAAACAATGATAGACCGGATTGTAGAACTGAATGAGCGCATCCATGATTCCCTCAATTACCTGGACTCTTAGCAGAGATAGCAAACCTCCATACTTGTCTCTGAAAGCCTCTTGGTTTGGGATCATCCTCGCCAAACCTCTTAAATCCTCTAGTTTTGGAATCCTGAAGGTGTACTTATGAGTTCTCCTTCTACCGAAATCCATTAGCGCAATCCTTTTCTCTGATATTTGCAATCACAATCTTAGTTTATTTTGAAAAAAACAAAGAGACTAGAAGAGAAATTTTTTGAATGTTTTAATGTTTTTTAAATGAATGCATGAATGCAGCACACAAAAACATAGAAAAAACATGGGGTCAAAGGGTCGTTGTCATGGAGTCAAGGCTCTACCCATCCCAAAGGTTTATACTAGGGTGATTTTTTGTACCTGTACTCAAAATCAAGAGCTCCTCCCAGGATAACAAACAACAAGCAGATCGCCAGCGAGCTGTATGAAATCTTAGAGTAAATGCTATTCACCAAGAATAGATCATCAGCCTCAAATGAGGGTAGTATCGCGTGACAACTATTTTCGATAGTTTCCGCACTACAAAAGGATTGGCTCCTCAGCTTCTCAGACATCACAATCGACCCATTGCCTGTGAGAGGGAATGGGTTGCATTGGGAAGCCTCCACTGATGTTGATGGTCGACCTCGTCGCCATCACTTATCTTAAGTGTATACTCAATCTTTCCACATGCGGCATCACACGTATTCCCATTAGCAGAAAAATAAACACAGATATCAATTAGGAAAAGCAGTCTATATATTTGTCCTAATGTCCTATACTTTTTAAAAGCTATGAATCTTATGTTCCTGACAGAAAATGGCTCCCCGGCGGAGTCGCCATTCTGTGGTTCCTTCCCCACTTAAAGGGTTTTGACCTAAGATCCTAGTGAAGTCAACAAAAAGTCCTATCCCAGTGAAATCCCTTTTCTTTTACCTAAGATATGAAAACAATTGGGCCCCATGGTGGGCGCCATTTTTTTGTAGCGACCAAAACTGGACGTGTTTCTTAAGCACTGTCGCTCCTTGGGGGTTACTACAGGTCGATTCATTTTTTATCCTATTGTGAGCTGACTAAGGAAGGGAAATAGATGTCTCCAATTAACCCTGCTTGCATACTGAGTTTAAACAGCGGTCTGTTAGGTTACAGATGCTATCAATGTGGGGGGGCCTCTCTTAGGTTATTTTCAGGGAATTTAGACTTTTAGCGGGGAATACGGACCAGGATGTTTTGACTGATATACAGGATTTTGGGTTTTTGTTTAGTGTGCTCGCTAAGATTTTTCTTTCAATCTTATGCCTACGTATTCCCGTTTTTCCGAAACAGGGAAATCAGAGTGATCGTAGTTCCTCCTATTCTACGAGAGGAAATGGTGTTTTGGTGTCTTGTTCAAAGCCCAAGACGTGAAGCTTAAAGGTGATCTATATCTTGTTCAAAGCCCAAGATGTGAAGCTAAAGGTAGTTTGTATCTTGTTCAAAGCCCAAGATGTGAAGCTAAAAGGTGTTGTATTTAGAGAGAATTTGTCATCTCTAAAGAGGGGTTTGTTTGTCGCAACTGTTTATAAAGGAGAATTACTTTAATCGGGATGTGTGAATCCGGAAATGCCATAATTTCCTTTATAGGGGATTTCCAACCTGAAGGAGAAGACTTTAACTCAGTGTAGAGCAATGCCATCTTTCCTTGGGAATTTCTCATGCTAAAAGAGGGATAGTGGCATGGATATAGATGATCCAGAGGCTTGCCGCTTACAGCGATTAGATGAAAGGGAAACAGTTGTTGATGTTTGTGTACTGTGAACGAGGCACAGCTTTGATGCTAAAAGGTTGATTGGATCAACCAATGGTTTTCTTATACAAAACCTAAGAGGAGGCTAAAAGCTTTTCCTTATACAAAGCCTAAGAGGAGGCTAAAAGGGAGTTGACTCAACAAGAGAGTCTTTTATGGTATCTCGTACGAAGCCCGAGATGGAGGCTAAAAGTTTTATACTCAACAAGGGAGTGATTTGTGTCTTGTACAAAGCCCAAGACGGAGGCTGAAGAGGGTTGACTCTACAAGAGAGTCTTTTATACTCAACAAGAGAGTGTTTTTGTATCTCGTACGAAGCCCGAGATAGAGGCAAAAGGAAGTTTTGACTCAACAAGAGAGTCTTTTTGTATCTCGTACGAAGCCCGAGATGGAGGCTAAAGTGTTGATTCAATAAGAACCTTTTTGTATCTCGTACAAAGCCCAAGATGGAGGTGAAAGATGTTCGACTCAACAAGAGAGTCATTTTTTTGTATCTCGTACGAAGCCCGAGATGGAGGCGAAAGATGTTACTGTTTCAGTTGAGTGACCAGTATATGGGTTCAAAGAGAAAATCAATTCTTATATGAGTAACACTGTACTCAGGGATTTTGATTCGAGGATCAGGGATATTTCCTTTTCTTTGAGGAAATGGGAAATCCAAAGGGTATTGAGACTGTCCGAGTCTACGGGGTTCCTTCCTATTCTTGAACGGTGCTTGAGAATGTCTTTGAGACTCAAGGAAATTAGACTGTCCAAGTCTAGAGTTTCATCTTTTGTACTATGCTTTGAGAAACAGTAGTAGACTCTTGGAAAGACTGTTCTATTAAGATGACTGATTTCTGTTCCTATACCTCTAGGAGGTCGTCGGGACAATTTGTACGAAGCCCAAGAGGAGGCTGGAAACTTTTAAGAAGCCGAGGGACAATTTGTACTAAGCCCAAGAGGAGGCTATCATTCCCATAGGAAGAAATCATTTATACGAAGCCTAAGAGGAGGCTGTGAATACTTCTAAGAAGCCGAAGGGTCCTTGTACAAAGCCCAAGAGGAGGCGGGGATGCTTTTAGGAAGCCTGTGGGTCCCCAAACCCCGAGAAGTTCAAGACAGGCTATTCACAAAGAATAGATCAAGCCAGGAAAGTTCGAGAATTGGGAAGAAACTCAAGAGATGCCATTCATGGAGAAAAGATCATCTTTGGGGAATAGAGTTTCTTTGACAACTTCTATGAGTGACAGTCTGAGAAAGGGTTCAAAAAGAATCTGCCTTTCACATCTCCATATTGTTTAACCCCAAGAGGAGGGAAGACTGTGTCTAGTAATCCTATGGGGATCTAGTTTCGTCTATTTCTAAGAATGATCAAAACGGCTTTACCTAGTGCTAGACGTAGTTGCCGGGGAAACTCTAAATATCTATACTATTATTACACAGTCGATATGAGTTTATGAAAGAAGACTTACAGCAAAACAGCCCCACAATATAGTTATATGTATATGAAAGCGGTAAATGAAAGCTTATAAACAGTTACTCGGTTGTAGAGCTTCCATGCTGTTTAGTTAGTTGTTCAACAAAGAAAACTTTGATAACAATATTATATTCAAAATCAAAGGAGAAAGTATTTTGAAAAGATGTTGGGGCTTACAGCTTAAGGAGAGGCCCAAGGTTTATCAGTGATCGCACTGTGAGTTTGAATTTGTACAGGGACTTATACAAGTGACTGAGGCCCAAAAATTGTTTGTTGTACAAAGGGATGGGTCTTACACTCTCTCAAGAGGCCCAAAAGGTTTAAAGAAAAAGAGTGGGGGCTTATAACACGAGGGTAGGCCCAGATGATTTTTCGTTTAAAATGGCGATCGCGCCGAGATTTTCTTTTAACGCAAAGGGGCTTATACAATATCTGAGGCCCAAAGTTGTTTTGGTTAAAAGGGGATTGGGTCTTACACTCTATTAGAGGCCCAAAAATTTTGAATGGGTCTTATAGCTCGAGGAGAGGCCCAATTGATTTTTTAAAAGGCGATGATCGCGCCGTTTACTTGTACAGAGGGACTTATACAATAAGTGAGGCCCAAAATTGTTTGTACAAGGGGGTTTGGGTCTTACACTCTCTCAAGAGGCCCAAATGGTTTTGAAAATGATTTATGAGGGTTGAATTAATCAAAAACCCCAATTTGTTTTCAAAATGTGTTTTAATTGAATAAAATATTCAATTAAAATGATCAAAATTGTTTAACATGTGGAAAACAAATTGTGATCTTGGATTAATGCTTCATAAATCAATTTTTGCCCTACAAAATGATTAGAAATCATTAAAATTTGCAAAATCAATAAGGAAAAAATATTTTAAATGTCAAAAACAATTAAAACATTAATTCTTTGCAAAAATATCAATTATATGAAATAAATAATATTTTTGGGATTTTTTGGGAAAATAAAATATTTTAACATTTTTGTGAATTATTAAAAAAAGAATCAACTCAAAATCATTAAAACTCAGAGAGAAATTAATTTTTGAATCAATTAAATAAAATCATAAAATTCAAATATTTGAATTTTCAAAAAGGGCGCCAAGAACACCCCAAGAACACGCGCGTGTTCTGGGTTTTGCCCAGATTTGCATTTTCTCTCCAATCTCACTGAATACTTGATTAAATCATGCAATCCACATACCAATCTGCCCGTCTCAACCTCACGATCATGTCTATGGTATTTAATTTCATTTATATTAAACATGGAATAAAAAATCAAGACAAAACCTCAAGAACCCTAATTTCTGCATGAAGGCTGAGACTTTTGATACACGATTCAAACAAAGCAATTAATTGAGGGGAAATATTCCATGCATGATTATGAACATTTGGCAAAAGTATTGTGCCAGGAAATATGCATGGGTTGAGAGATGACCAAGTTTAGGCTTACCTCTAGGTCGTGACAGCAAGTTCAAAGTGATTTCTGAGTTGGAGGTGTTACAGATGAGTTGTGATGATCTGAACAGCTTCCCTACACCCTATGGAGTGTGTTTGAATGCTTGGACTTGATGGAAATTGGTTGGATCACTTCATGGCATCTCAACTGCAACTTGGTTAAAACCTTGAGCAATTGACTGATGATTCTGAGAAATCAGTGTTCCAGATGTTGTTTAAGTGTTTGATAAGCTCACATATGATGTATGTGAGGTGTGTGTGTGTGTGATTGGTTTGAGTGGAATTTCTCTCTACTGAAAAATTCGATAGTGACTTGCTAAGAAAGGCATTTTTGAGAGTGAGAAGTGGATTTTGAGAAAGGAAAGTGTTGTAGGCCTTTGGTGTACTTAAACTGATCACAATTGAGCTCTATTTATAGTAGAGCAAGTTTGTTTTGCAAGGAATAGTGAATGGCACTGCTGAGTAGGGTTGGCCAATGTTGGCAAATGAAAATCCAAGTCTCCTCTAGTCAATGGCTAGAGGTTAGGGCACAGGCTGCTGGTCCCCTTGGTCTTGGATAAGTCTTGACTGAATTCAGTTGCTAATAGCTCAGTCCATGCCACCTTGGTGCTTCCATTGAATGCTCCAATCCAAAATTGGAGTCTTGTCCCTGTTTCAGGCAATTCTAGGTTTGGCATGCTATTTCTTGTTCCAAGGACTTTGGATGCTTGGCTCAGTGATTGTCCCCTTTAGATTCAATCCTCAGATGTGTCCAAAGTGATGACAAGGCTTGGAATTGGCTGATTTTGGCAAATCGACCAAAAGTGCAAAAATCTGCCTTGCCTTGGCAGATTTCAGCAAGGCATCTTGCCACTACCATATCTCAAATCTCAAATTGAATTTGGTGATGTTCTTGGCCATTTTGAAAAGCCCTTATATGATACAACAACTGTCTGATCATATTTGGTTTTGATACCTTTTGGATCCAAGTATAAAATTCCCCTACATTTGGAAAAAAGTAAGGCAGATTCTGACTTAGTGAAATTTTCACCAAGTGTTGGAACAAAGTGACTTTCCTTGATTTTGATCACTCCATAACTCAAAATCCATGTGGAATTTGGACATAGATCACTCTGAAGCTTTTGTAGAGGGCAATGAGATCTACAAATCAAGCTTTGGATGGGGAAGAATGGCTTTGTGGTTTAGGAGTTATGATCCTCCAAAGTTGGTACCTTTGTCACTTTATTTCATAACTTAAAAAATTTTCTAAGTTTTTATGGTTACCCCTTTTACAAGTTATCCCACTTTCTGTGATTTTTCTTGATGAATGATGATTCAAATCATACATTAACATCATTTTAGGGTTAAAAATCCATTTTTGTGAAAAATCTCAAAAAGTCAAGGTTGACTTTTGTGCACAGTTGACTTTTTGTCAGATGAATTCCAAACTGTGCAATCCTTTAGGAAATCATGTCCTTGACCTAAATCAAACTTGATGTACATGTTACATGGGTGTTATAGGGTGTATTGAATCATGTCCAAGGGTTTGGAAGCATGTCCTGGTCAAAAGTCAAAGCTACAGTTGACTTTTCTCGCAAAACCCTAACTGTGGTTCAGATGAAATTGAAACTTGTTGCTCCAGCTTCTTGGATCAATCCATTGTTCCAAATGGATCAATATGGTATATTATAGACCCTCAAATCATGTCTTGAGGTCTTGGTTCATGATTTGTCCCAAAAGTCAACTTAGGGGTGAATTAGGTCAAGAAACCCTAATTCCTGATTTTTGATGTATGCATCCCTTGAGGCCAAATTGACTTGATGATTGGGTCCATGAGGTTCCATGGAGTATATTAGGATATGTTTTGAATCATTGGCTCATGCCCAGATGAAAATTTCCATCTGGAGGCCCTGGTCGACCAAAACCCTAATTTGGTGACACTGGCGATCTTGAAGCTTGATCCACCTGGAAGGGAGCAACCTTGTGCTTAATCCTTAAAGTGGGAGTACTCTTGATCCATTGTGGATGCTTGAGAGGTTAGACAAGTTGAAGATCATGTCATTCCTTGATTGATCCTTTGTCTAAGCACTCAGAGAGGGCTTGAAACCCTAATTTTGATTGTGGTGAATGCTCAACAATTCCTTGAGGAGATTGATGAGGCACAAAGGTACATCCATATTGTGATGATGATTTGCACAATGATGGGAAATCATAGTGGTCAAAATTTGGGGTATGACAGTAAGGAATCAGTCCTGATTGGTATGTGTTCCAATCTCCTTTGATTTGATTGATAACCAGGGCTGAATCGTCATATACATCCAAGTTCTTGATCCTCAAATGGATCGCTTCTTCGAGACCCATGATACAAGCTTCGTATTCGGCCTCGTTGTTTGTACACTTGAATGTCAGTCTGGCGGTGAAAGGAATGTGGGTACCCTGAGGGGTAACAATGATTGCCCCAATTCCGTTTCCGTAATAGTTGACAGCTCCGTCAAAAATTAATCCACATTGGGATCCTGGTTCTGGCCCTTCACTGGGTAGTGGTTGATCGCAGTCTTTCATTTTTAGATACATGACATCTTCGTCTGGGAAGTCAAATCCGACTGATTCCTGATTGTCAATCGATTGATGAGCTAAATGATCGGCTAAAATACTTCCTTTGACGGCTTTCTGAGCATGGTACTCGATGTCGTATTCGAATAACAACATCTGCCAACGGGAAATCCTTCCCGTGTGAGCAGGCTTTTCAAAGACGTACTTGATTGGATCCATTTCAGAGATTAACCAAGTAGTGTGACGAATCATGTACTGGCGAAGACGTTTGTCTACCCAAGCCAGAGCACAGCAAGTTTTCTCAAGCATAGTGTACCGAGTTTCGCAGTCGGTGAATTTCTTGCTCAAATAGTAAATGGCAGACGCTTTCCTTTTTGTTTCGTCTTGTTGGCCAAGTACACAACCCATTGAGTCTTCCAAGACTGTTAAGTAAATGATCAGTGGTCTTCCTTCCACTAGAGGTGATAGAATCGGTGGGTTCAACAGATATTCCTTGATACTGTCGAAGGTGATTTGGCATTCATCTGTCCAAACGCAGTCCTGATTCTTTTTGAGTAATTTGTAAATCGGCGCACATGTCGCGGTCATGAGGAATATAAATATGGAAATGTAATTCAGACGTCCCAGGAATCCCCTGACTTGTTTTTCAGTCTTTAGAGTAGGCATTTCTTGAATGGCCTTGACCTTGTCAGGATCGACCTCAATTCCTTTCTAGCTGACGATGAACCCCAAAAGTTTCCCTGAACGGACACCGAATGTGCATTTGTTGGGATTCAAGTGGAGTTTATACTTTCTCAAGCGCTCAAATAGTTTTGACAGGTGGGTCACATGCTCCTCTTCTATCTCAGATTTAGCAATCATATCATCGAGATATACCTCGATTTCTTTGTGTATCATGTCATGAAACAGAGTAGTCATGGCCCTTTGTTAGGTTGCCCCGACGTTCTTCAAGCCGAACGGCATTACCTTGTAACAAAAAGTGCCCCATGAGGTAATGAACGAATTTTTCTCCATGTCTTTCGGCGCCATCTTTATCTGATTATAGCCCGAGAATCCATCCATGAAGGAGAATACTTTGAATTTTGTTGTACTGTCTACCAGCATGTCTATGTGTGGTAAGGGAAAGTCATCCTTCAGACTTGCTTTGTTCCGATCCCTGTAGTCTGCACACATTCTAACTTTTCCGTCCTTTTTCGGCACTGGTACTATGTTGGCTAGCCATTGCGGATATTCTGATGTAGCGAGGAAACCCGCGTCAATATGTTTCTGTACCTCCTCTTTGATTTTGATGGCCATGTCCGGATGAGTCCGTCTCAGCCTTTGTTTTACTGGCGGACATTCTGATCTTAACGGTAGATGATGTTCCACGATGCTGGTATCTAACCCTGGCATATCCTGATAGGACTAAGCGAATACATCGGGAAACTCTTTGAGAAGATGTGTCAAACTTTCTTTGACAGTTGGACTGAGTAGTGCCCCAATCATGACCTTTTTTCTTTCTTCCTCTGAGCCCAAGTTGACTGTTTCCAACGGCTCTTTGTGAGGTTTAATGGACCTTTCCTCTTGTCTGAGTAATCGGGAGATCTCTTCTGGAATTTCTTCGTCATCTTCTTCTTCAGCCTCAAATACCGGGAATTCAAAGTTGGGAGAAGGCATCAGATTGTATGTTTCAACGGGGTTTAAAACAAGCAATCTGCATGACGTTATGATTTGTTTTTTAGAAGAGATAGAGAGAAATGCAAGAGTGTGTGCAGTGTATTTTTTTTACTGCTTGTTTTTATTATTTGAATTGTTTTTTAGGATTACCATTTTCTGAAAAAGCGAAAAGAGAAAATAGCAATAAATGCGGAAATTACAGAACAAAGTTATTTTATTTATGATTTTGTCGATTCTTGAAACTACAGCCCTATAAAACAAAACTCAGTCGCTTTGGGCTAAGCGAAGAGGGACATTTATAGAAAGTGAGCCCTATCAAAACATTCGTTTCACCTGGGCAAGGTGAAAGGTTAAAACAAAGATGGCCATTACTTTGATTTATGAACGATCTTCGGAACATCGACTGCAACCCATTGGTGGAAAACTCCTCGGTGAATCACAATGTCTGGTACCTTCCTTGATTTGTCTTCAGAAATAACGCTGATTTCTGGTGGGGCAGGATCGTTGGATTCTGTCTCCCAGGAAAAGTTGCCGTAGGAGGATTCCTAAGTTGTATCTTGCACAGTATTTGTGCTCTCAGGAAAATCTTCCCATCCAGTTGGTTGGACGTCTTTGAGCCTGATACGAGAGTTTTCAAGAGCACTGTACTTGACCATGAAGTTGAATTTTCCACTTGGTTGTCCTAAGGTGTCCCACACTTCTTTGGAACTGGAGGAGTCATCCCTTTCGTCGTCGCGCTGGACGTTTTCTGAATGACCTGAGTGTTGATCCCATGACATGGTGGGGACGCAGGCATTCTTTCCAATGATGCTCAGCTTATTTTCATTGTTTGGCTAATTTTCTTGCCCCAAGTCTCCTGGGTACGGCTGCCAGATAGGCAGGCCATCCATTGGGCCATAATAGTCATGGTCAAAGTTTTATTTCATTGGAGTGTCTTCCTCTAATGAATTTGGCAGAGCACGACATCCTTCCGGAATACAATCTCAGTATATTATTTCGACGTCTGACCTCGATATAAATCTCGGACTCTGTGCGGGATAGCAAAATGGCGTAGGCATCTCTTCCTGAGACATATAACCGTCCTTGTTAAGATAGGACTTCCATTCCTCATCTGTGTCGGAGAAATCTCCCTCGTTGATGGTATGTACTTCTTGAGACACTGGGTGAAGGAAACCTCCACTATGCAAGAAGTTCTTAATGGGATGAAGACTTTCACCATTAGCGGTAGTCTGGGTACAAGTTGCAGAAAAACCAAGACCCTTCTTTGTTTTATTATCAGTAGGAATGATAAGCTGTCCCCATCCTTTTGTGTTGTTACTCTCGATTACTTTGAGAGCATCTTTTTATGAGGAAATCGATGTTCCTTTTTCTGACTGATTTTCATTGCTCACCGAAAGTGCCTGGAACTGCGTTCCAACAACCTCCTCGGGTTCTACACAAGTGGATAATGAAAGGTTACTCACGATCAAGGCTTGTTCTCCACAGACTGTGACGAGTTGATCGTTCTTGACGAACATCAGTTTCTGGTGCAGCGTCGAAGTAACTGCCCCAGCCTGGTGTATCCAAGGTCTTCCTAATAAGCAACTGTATGTTACCCGGATGTCCATGACCTGGAAAGTGTCTAGGAAAGTGTGAGGACTGATAGTTATGGGAAGGTCGACTTCACCGATAACTATTTTTCTAGACCCGTCAGATGCTTTGACGAAGACCTCACTGCCTCTCATCGGAGATCCTTTGAATGATAGTCGCATTAGAGTGGACTTCGGCATGACGTTGAGAGTCGATCCGGTGTCTACCAGTACGCTGGCTAAAGCATCGTCCTGGCAGTTAACTGTGATATTGAGCGCCATGTTGTGGCTTTTGCCTTCTTCTAGCAATTCCTCATCACTAAACCCCAAGTTGTTGCAGGAAGTGATGTTAGAGACGATACTGTCGAATTTTCGTATCGACACATCCTATTCCACAAAGGCTTGTTCTAAGACTTTCTGTAGAGCCTCTCTGTAGGCTTCGGAACTGAGTAAAAGAGATAACACAGAGATCTTTGAAGGAGTTTGTAACAGTTGATCAACAATGTTATATTCACTCCTTTGGATGAGCTTCAGCATCTCATCATCATTCTTTGAAAGGTCGGGATCACTGGATTGATCGACTGGTGGATTAGGAACTTCTGTGTGAGGTTCCTTTTCTCTGTTAGGTTCTCCAACTCTTCTGTTGAAGATTCGATCGCTCTGTGTTACTCGACTGATGTCTACAATATTCATGATGGGGGGTAATGGAATTTCCTTTCCATTCTCAACTATTGTTGCACCGTATTTGTAAGGGATAGCCTTAGCTGAGTCATACGGTACTGGTCCCGACAGATAGATAACTACAGGGGCCTTCTGATTTTTCTGACCGTCGTAGGTAACTTCAATCAGTTCCTAGCTAAGAACTTTTGATTCGTCAAGTAGAGGGATGATGGCACAAACATCCTTGGTCCTTTCATGATCAAAGATTACAACAACATCTTTGATCTGATCAGCGAAATAGTCTGGCGTCCAGTTGATAGACCCCGAAACTGAATATTGTTGAATCTCTTTGCGGTCCAACTGACTCTGAAGGGCTGCTCGCAGGAGGTAACATCCTTGATTATTTTCCGAGCAGACTCTACAGCGATCGTAGTTATGTGGTGGCACCTGTCCACGTCCTCTTTGAATGTAGTGTAACCTTACTAGGTCTGTTTCCATAGATCAGACATCATGACTTTGATGCCTAGTAGGGTTCCCATTAATCACACTGATTTATTGCGTGTCTTCATCCAAATAGATCGGAAGCCACCAATGGTTTAGCAAGTGTTGCAAAGTTCTTTGAACGAGAGTGCGCCCTTGGTTACTCTCACAACATACTTTACAGCTCAGATAATCATGTGAAGTGAGAAAACCGAGTTGGACCTGTCTGGCATGTAACTCCACCAAGCTGGTATTCATCAAATGAATATCGAAGATTTGAATCATGTTGATCTGATAGGGATTTCTATCATGGTAGTCCTGGATCCACCGAAGATCCATCTGACGCTGGAGGGCCTCTTGTACGAAAGAGCATCCCTGTTTGTTTATCGAGCAAGTCAGACAGGAATTGTAATCATGCTCTGGCATATTATGATACTGGCTTTGCCTTGAGTGCATTGCCACCAAGTTGACATTCATCGTACGGATGTCGTGGTTCTGAATGATGTTGGAACTTGTATAAGTCATGCTAACTCCACGAACTCGATACTCTTGGATCCATCCGAGATCCAACTGTTCCTTCAGAGCTGATTGCACCACAGAACATCCCTAATTGTTTTTAGAGCAGATATCACACTGGTGATAATTATGATGTGGCACATGGCCATATCCACTCTGTCTACAATGCATCTTGACCAAGTTGGCCCTTAATAAGAGTACATCATGAACTTGATAGTTGTTGTTAGATTCTCCCTCTAGCAAATTCACTGTAGCTTTCTCGTGTTGAGGCAGTGGGTTTGTGAGAACATTCAGATGCGTATCTTTGAAAGATAAGATCCCGATCCTAACAAGCTTTTGCACATCGGATTTGAAACTGAGATAGTTTTATATGTTATGCCCTGGTCCTCCTTGGTGGTAAAGGCAAGTTTGATCCGCTTTGAACCAAAAAGGTGGATTTTCTGGTACTGTAAGAGGAGAACTGGTTTGGACGTGCCCCTTGACCAGTAAGAGTGGAAACAATTCTGCGTACAACACCGGTATAGGGTCAAACCCTGGAGGTCGTGTTGTACGATTTTTGTTATATGGAGGACGAGCCTGTTGAAGAGGCTGTTGTGTCCTTTGCTGATATTACTGTTTATTCGGTTGGCTCTGAGCAACCTGAGGTTGATACGTAGGAATAGGCGTGGGGTTGATAGCAGGAGTTACGGCTACTACTGGTTGGTATCGTCGCCTTTGCTTTTCGAGAGAGATATTCCCAATATCTTGTTCTTTTGTCTTAGGGAGAGCACTACCGTATCGTTTTGTATTACTTGATGATCCAGCGTCTTTAACTAAACGTCCTTCTCGGACTGCTTCCTCAAGACAAACTCCCATGCCCACCATTTCGGTAAAGTCACTGGGCGCACTGGCAACCATTCTGTCGTAGTAAAATGATCTCAAGGTTTTCAAGAAGATCTTTGTCATCTCTTTTTCCTCAAGAGGTGGACAAATCTGAACGGCAATTTCATGCTATCTATGAGCGTACTCCTTAAAGGTTTCCTTGTCCTTCTGTGACATTGATCTGAGTTGATCTTTGTCTGGTGCCATGTCCAGGGTATACTTATATTGTTGAACGAAGGCAGCGCCAAGATCTCTGAAAGTGCCGATCTTAGTGCGGTTTAAACCCATGTACCATTTGAGTGCGGCACCGGTTAAACTATCCTGAAAGTAGTGAATTAATAGCTCCTGGTTCTTTGTCTGAGCTGACATTCGCCGAGCGTACATCACCAAGTGGCTTTGAGGGCAAGAGTTACCCTTGTACTTTTCAAAATCGGGTACCTGGAACTTGTGCGGAACTTTCACATTGGGGACCAAATAAAGGTCTGCGGCATCCTTTCCAAATAAATCCTGACCGCGAAGGGCTTTCAGTTCTTTCTGCATCTCCAGGAATTATTCTTGGAACTTATTCATTCTGTTGAACATTCTTTCGTTTCCACCAGGCGGTATCTGTGGAATCTGTCCTTCCGGGACAGTGTGTACCATGGGTGGTGGTATAATCATTATGGCCGAGACTATCGGTGCCTCCCAAAGTTTGTAACCTTCAGGAGTTGCTGTCATGCCCCTGGCATCTTTGCTTTCCCGAAGTTTGTAACCTTCAGGCCCAGCGGCTCCTGCTGAAGTTTTCGGATCTTCAATGATCGATGGAATATATCCCTCCGGGATGTAGTTAATAGGCATGCCCCAGGGACGATCTTTCGGAATTTTGTACCTAGGATCATACTTTTCCACTATGGGCGTTGATGTGGTCTCTGAGATCACAGTCCTTTGTTATTGCATCTGAGCTTCTGCTAGAGCTTGCATGTCGTTATGAAACTTTCTCAGATCCTCTTTCAGAGTGTCGATCTCTTCTCTCAACTCTCTGTTCTCTTCCTCAAGATCATCCATCTTTTTCTGACGATTGGCCTAAGTATTGTACGAATGAGACAGTTTGACTCTAGAATCGAGACGCAAACGTGAGATTCGTAGGGAAGAATAATGCGTTATGCGAGAATGATGAATGATATGCAATGATTATATTAATTGTATATATTTTTCATTTATTCAAAGTAAACTTCGACAATTAGATTGCAAATATCAAACAGTGGGGAAACCCCGTTTTATTGAATTCAAAGATTGCGGAAATGGAAATACACTAATTTACATAGTACTGTAAAAGGAAATCTAAACTTATGGGTCTTGAGTCCTCTCTGAAGCGAGCTCGGGTGCGGGTTCTGGTACTTTCCTTTTCTTTGACCGAGGCTCTTGAGCCGTTGCCGGGTTGTCATTCCTTTGCCAAGTGAAAGGAGCGAGCAAATTCCTTTGGTCATCCTGATTTTCTACAGCATGTTACTCTAAAATCTCAATCAGAGCATCTTTATCTTTCAATAGTTGCTGTATTTTCTTACACTCCATATTGAGAATACGGTACTTGTTCCTCCAAGACCTCTTCTCATGCTGAACTTTGTTGAGAGTAACCTGAAGTTTTTTCGTCTCAGACATAAAATAAAAGACAGAGTCCCTTAATGCAAGAACTTTCTGACGAGGGTAAGGCATCATCAGCTTGAGAGCTCTAATTTCTACCCAGTGGAGATAAGGCTCCACCGAGACACAGTCTGGTTTTCCTAGAGACTCTATTCCTTTCCAATGAACGTGCTTCCAGGCATGCACTATTTCCGTCTTTGGTGCCCTGTCGTTTTCTCCTTCCTTGAAGAAAATACCTTCCAGATGAGCATTATGCGGGACATGCCTCATCGGGTATCCAAATTGACGATGAACTAATACTGGATGATAGTTGATTCCTCCCTTAGTTCCTATAAGGGGTACATTTGGGAAATTTCCACAATAGTTAATAATTCTGATCCCGTCATAGATTCGATTGTACCAATCGATGTTAGAGTTGGTAAGAGACATGATTCTCTGCGACCAGCGTAAAGTATTCTTTTGATCCCAAAATGCAGCAGACTTGGGTAAGTGGGAAGTGAACCATTTGTATAGCAGGGGTACACAACATGTGATCATTCCTCTGCTGTATAAATTCCTTAAGTGTACCAAATGATAAGCATCTGCAAGCAAGGTCGGTACAGGGTTTCCAATCAGAAAAACCTTAATGGCATTGATATCTACAATGTTATCGATGTTGGGAAACAAAAATAACCCGTAGGTAAGCAAAACAAAGATGCTCTCGAAAGCGGCCACGTTCCATATACTGGCAAATTATAGAGCTTTCTTTGTCAAGAACTGGGCTGGCAAACCCTGGATTCCCCCCTTAGTGGTCATGTGAGTCCTAACTTCTGACTCATCCAAATAGATTGCTCTCGCAATGGTTTGATCCTTTGGAATTTCTCCAGTCCAGAAAAGGGAGCTTGATCAGTAATATGTAAATCAGTCAGGTGAGAGTACTCCTCCAGTGTTGGTGCTAGTTGATAATCCAGGAATGTGAAACAGTGACAGACCGGATCGTAGAACTGGATTAGTGTGGACAGGATTCCTTCTATTACATGGACCCTTAACAAGGACAGCAGTCCTCCATACTTGGCTCTGAAAGCCTCGGGGTTGGTGATCATTCTCGCCAGACCTCTTAAATCCTCTAGTTTTGGAACCTTGAAGGTGTACTTGTGAGTTTTCCTTCTACCGAAATCCATTAGCAATCTCTTTATCTGACATTTGCAATCATTGTCTTAGTTTAATTTGAAAAATAGAGACTAGAAGAGAAGATTTTTCTTTGTTTTAATGTTTTTTAGATGAATGCATTAATGCAGCACATAAAAACATTGAAAAAACATGGGGTCAAAGGGTCGGTGTCATGAAGTCAAGGCTCTACCCATCCCCCAAAGGTTTATACTGGTGATTTTTATACTTGTCCGTAAAATCATTGACCCCTCTTGGGATAACAACAACAAGCGGATCGCCAGCGAGCTGATGTATCCTAGAGTGATCTCAAATGAGGGTAGTATCGCGTGACAACTATTTCCGATAGCTTTCGCACTACAAAATGGTTTCAGTATACTAAAAACCTCAGCTTCTCAGATAACCCAGTCGACCACACTACTTTCAACAACTAAAGTCGTATAGGCAATGTATCTGCAAAGGGAGTCTCCACTAAGTTTGATGGTCGACCGGGGACCCTTAAGTGGGATTCACTCCCCGCAAGATTACCCGTATAATGCCATCACCTATCTTAGGTGTATACTCAATCTTTCCACATGCGGCATCACACGCATTCCCATTAGCAGAAAAATAAACACAGATATCAATTAGGAAGAGTAGTATATATATATTTGTCTTAATCATCCTAGACCTCTAGTCTTATGATCCTACACAGACAATGACTCCCCAGCAGAGTCGCCACTTTTCTGTAGCGCAATTTTTGTGGTTTCGAATCATTATCGCTTTGGAACTACAGTTCGATTCATTTTTTATCCTGTTGAGCTGATTAAGGAAGGGAAATAGACGTCTCCAATTAACCCTGCTTGCAAACTGAGTTTAAACAGTCAAAATTGTTGGTTTACAGATGCTATCAAAATAAGGGGTTCGTCTTTTAGGGTTATTTGCTTAAAAATAGTGTCTAGGCTATTGGTAGGATGTTAAGTCTGATGCTTTTCGATTGATGTGTGAAGGTACGGGATTTTGGGTTTTTGATTAGTATGCTCGCTAAGATTTTGCAATCTTATGCCTACGTATTCCCAAAACAGGGAAATCAGAGCGATCATAGTTCCTCCTATTCTATGGGAGGAAAGTGATGTTTTGGTGTCTTGTTCAAAGCCCAAGACATGAAGCTAAAGGTGGTTTGTATCTTGTTCTAAACCCAAGATGTGAAGCTAAAGGTTTGACTGAGAGAGAACTTGTCATCTCTAAAGAAGAATTGTTGATGTTTGTATGCTGTGAGCAAAGCACAACTTTGATGCTAAAAGGTTAATTAACTCAACCGGGGTTTTCTTTATACAAAGCCTAAGAGGAGGCAGGAAGTTTGACTTTTTCGGGGAAAATGATCTTTCTGTCTTGTACAAAGCCCAAGATTGAGGCTAAAAGGGATTTTGACTCCGTCGGGGAGAATGTATCTTGTATAAAGCCCAAGATGGAGGCTGAAACAGTTTGACTCAACAAGAGAGTACTTTTATCTATCCTGTATAAAGCCCAAGACAAAAGCTAAAAAGGGTTGACTCAACAAGAGAGTCTTGAACAGGTGATTGACTCAACAAGAGCGTCTTTTATACTCAACAAGAGAGTGATTTGTTGTTTCGTACGAAGCCCGAGATTGAGGCTAAAAGGAGATTGACTCAACAAGAGAGTCTTTTATACTCAACAAGAGAGTGATTTGCAGTCTCGTACGAAGCCCAAGATTGAGGCTAAAAGGAGACTGACTCAACAAAAGAGTCTTTTATACTCAACAAGAGAGTGTTTTTCTATCTCGTACGAAGTCCGAGATGGAGGCTAAAAAGAGGTTGACTCAACAAGAGAGTCTTTTATACTCAACAAGAGAGTGATTTATATGTCTTGTACAAAGCCCAAGACGGAGGCTAAAAGTGGTTGACTCAACAAGAGAGTCATTTATACTCAACAAGAGAGTGTTTTTCTATCTCGTACGAAGCCCGAGATGGAGGCTAAAAGTGGTTGACTCAACAAGAGAGTCTTTTATACTCAACAAGAGAGTGGTTTTTTATATGCCTTGTACAAAGCCCAAGACAGAGGCTAAAAAGTGATTGACTCAACAAGCGAGTCTTTTATACTCAACAAGAGAGTGTTTTATATGTATTGTACCAAGCCTAAGACGGAGGCTAAAAGTGATTGACTCAACAAGAGAGTCTGAAAAGGTTAGCTCTGCTAGGGAGAATCATTTGTACAAAGCCCAAGAGGAGGCTGCCTTACCGCTGTGGATTCTGGAGATCCAGAAGCGGGTCCAAGTGTGGGGAACTCTCATGGGAGAGACTGGGGTTCTTCCTATAATTGAAAGGAACTTGAGAATGTCTTTGAGACTCAAGGGTCTTAGACTGCCCAAGTCTAGAGCTTTCTCTATGGTACTATGCCCTAGAGGAGGCACGGACATTAAGGGATGAGTATCAACCCTACAACGGCCGGAGTTTTGACGCTGGAAAGACTGCTCTAGCAAAGGATGACTAAGTTCTATCTTATACCTTTAAGGGGTCGTTAGGGTCCTTGTATTAAGCCCAAGAGAAGGCATGAGAACTTCTAAGAAGCCGAAGGATCCTTGTACAATGCCCAAGAGGAGGCGGGGATGCTTTTAGGAAGCCTGTGGGTCCCCAAACCAAGAGAAGTTCAAGAAATGCAATTCACCGAGAAGAGATCATTCCAGGAAAGTTCGAGAATTTGGAAGAAACTCAAGAGATGCCATTCACGGAGAAAATATCATCTCTAGGGAGTTAGAGTTTCTTTGACAATTTCTAAGGGTGACAATCTGAGAAAAGGTTCACCGAGAATACTACCTTTCTCTTTGTTCCATATTGTTTAACCCCAAGAGGAGGGAAGACTGTATCTGGAATCCTACGGGGGATCTAGTTTTGTTTGTATTTAAGAGTGACCAACAAGGCTTTACCTAGTGCTAGACGTAGTTGCCGGGGAAAACTCTAAATAACTATACTAGTATTACACAGTGGATATGTGACAAGTATATAAAAGGATGTGAAAGAAGACTTACAGTGAAGCAGCCGCACAATACAGTTATGTACATATGAAAGCGGTAAATGAAAGCAGATAAACACTTACCCGTTGAATTCAAAAACCAAAGGAGAAAGTGCTTGAAAAGATTGTTGGGGCTTACAGCTCGAGGAGAGGCCCAAGTTTAACGATGATCGCACCGTTGTTTTAAAAAATTGTACAGAGGGACTTATACAATACGTGAGGCCCAAAAAGTTTTTATGTACAAGGGGATGGGTCTTACACTCTATTAGAGGCCCAGAGATTTATTTTTGTACAAGAGATGGGGCTTACAACTCAAGGAGAGGGCCAGGGTGATTTGTTTGGCAACGACGATCGCGCCGAGGTTTTTCTTTTAATGCAGAGGGACTTATACAATGTCTGAGGCCCAAAAAGATTTTGGTTAAAAGGGGATTAGGTCTTACACTCTATTAGAGGCCCAATAATTTATTTTTGTACAAGTGGTGGGGTTTACAGCTCAATGAGAGGCCCAAGGTGTTTTTGTTAAAAAGGCGACGATCGCGCCGTTGTTTTTGAAAATACTGTGGGACTTATACAATGACTGAGGCCCAAAAGGTGGTGTATTTACAAAGGGGTTGGGTCTTACACTCTATTAGAGGCCCAATAATTTATTTTAAAGAAAACAAATGGGACTTATAACACGAGGGTAGGCCCAAATTATTTTGTTGAGAAGGCGACGATCGCGCCGTTCACTTGAAATTGTTCAGAGGGACTTACACAATAAGTGAGGCCCACAATTGGTTTATTTACAAAAGGATTGGGACTTACACTCTATTAGAGGCCCCTGAGTGTTTGAAAAAGTTTGATGAGGGTTGAATTAATCAAAACCCTAATTTGTTTTAAAAAATATATTTTAATTGAATAAAAATTCAATTAAAATGATCAAAATTATTAAACATGTGTGAAAACAAATTGTGATCTTGAATCAATGTTTTAAAAATCATGTTTCTATCCACAAAATGATTGAAAATTAATTAAGTTGGAAAATCAAGGGAGAAAAAAGATTTTAAATGTTGAAAAACAAATAAAATATTATTTCTTTGTAAAAATATTAAGTATATGAAATAATTAATATTTTTGGGAATTTTTGGCAAAATAAAATATTTTAACATTTTTGTGAATTATTAAAAAAGAATCAACTCAAAATCATTAAAACTCCGAGAGAAATTAATTTTTGAATCAATTAAATAAAATCACAAAATTCAAATATTCAAAAAATGGCGCAAAGAACATGCCAAGAACACGCGTCACCCTCTGTTTCTGTAGATTTGCATTTTCTATCCAATCTCACTGAATACTTGATTATATCATGCAATCTACATATCAATTTGCTCGTTTTTATCTCACGGTCATGTCTATGGTCTTTAATTTCATTTATTTTAAGCATGGAATAAGAAATCAAAGAGAAACCTCAAGAACCCTAAAATTTGCATGAAGGCTCGGAAATTCCATACACGATTCAAACAAAGTAATTGATTGAGGGTAAACACTCTATGCATGATTATGAACATATGGCCAAATTATTGTGCAGCAAAAAATGCATGGATCATAGAGTTAGAAGAGCTCAGGCTTGCCTCTTGCAGCTGGTGATCGTGTTTTGTGTTAGAGGTGTTTCAAGCTGGTTCCAATGATTTGCACAGCTTCCTTAGGTGCCAAGTGATGTGTCTGAATGCTTGGAGTGGTTTGAAACAAGCTAGAACTGAAGATGGTACCCCAACTGCAAGTCTGCTAAAAGCTTGAGCAGTTGGATGGTGATTTTGAGAAATCAGTGTTCCAGATGTTGTTTAAGTGTTTGGATCATTTCTATATAATGTTTATGAGGTGTGTGTGTGATTGGTTTGGTTGGAATAGCTCTCAAACTCAAAACCCGATAGTGACTTGCTTTGGAAGGCAATTTTGGAGTGAAGGAAGAGATTTTGTGGAAAGCATCTGTTTGATGGCTTTTGCGTACTCAAACTGAGCAAAAATGAGCTTTATTTATAGTAGATTAAGTTTTTTTTGCAAGTAATAGTGAATGGCAACTGCTACAGAAGTTTGGCAAATGTTGATCAATAGGAATCCAAGTCTCCTCTAGCCATTGACTAGAGGTTAAAGCACAGGCTGCTGGTTCCCTAGTTCTTGGATAAGTCTTGACTGAATTCAGTTGGAAAGGGCTCAGTCTATGCCACCTTGGTGCATCTATTAAATGCTCCAAACCAAAATTGGAGTCGTGTCCCTCTTTTAGGCATTTATAGGTTTGGCATGCTACTTTTGGTTCCAAGGACTTGGGAGGCTGATGGATCAGTGTTTGTCCCTCCTTGGTCTCCCCCTGAGGTATTCAGATGAATAAACTTGTTTGTCATTCGCAAAATTTGCTCAAATCGAGCAAAATTCACAAATCTGCCTTGCCATGACAGTTTGCAGCAGGGCACATTGTGATTGTCATATCTCATGGCTTAAGTGGAGTTTCATGGAGTTCTTGGCCATTTTGGAAAGCTCTTATATGATACAACACATGTGTGATCATAGTTTGTCTTGATACTTTTTGGATCCAAGTGAAAAATCCCCCTACTTTTGGAAAAAAAAAGCAAGACAGATTCTGACTTAGTGAAAATTTCACTAAGTGTTGGAAAAAGTGACATTTCATGTTTTCAGCCATTTTGATCCAACCATAACTCAAAATCTATGATGAATTGGAATGAGGTGTGGTTGACACTTTTAAAGTATGCCATGAGAGCTACAAATCCATCTTTGGATATCCCAAATGGTTTCTTGGATCTCAAGTTATGATCCTTGAAAGTTGGTACCCTAGCCACTTTGTTCCATAACTTAGAAAATTTCTAAGTTTTTTATGGCTACCCCTTTTACAAGTTATCCCACTTTTCTTGATTTTTCTTGATGAATGATAATCCCAATCACATATTAACATCATTTTAGGGTCAAAGAACCATAATTGTGAAAAATCTCAAAAAGTCAAAGTTGACTTTTGTGCACAATTGACTTTTTGTCAGATGAACTCCAAACTGTGCAATCCTCTATGAAATCAAGTCTTTGACCTAAATCAAACTTGATGGATTGATTTAATAGGTGTTATAGGGTGTATTGAATCATGTCCCAAGGTTTGGGAGCATGCCTGGGTTAAAAGTCAAAGGCACAATTGACTTTTCCCGCGAAACCCTAATTGTGGTTCTGATGAATTTGAAACTTGTTGATCAAGCTTCTTGGATCAATCCATTGTTGAAAAAGGATCAATGTAGTGTGTTAGAGACCCTCAAATCCTCTCTTGAGGTCTTGGCTCATGTTTTGTCCCAAAAGTCAACTTAGGGGTGAATTAGGTCAAGAAACCCTAATTCCTGATTTTTTATGAATGCATCGCCTAAGGTTAAATTGACTTGATGATGGGGTTTATGATGTCCCTTGGAGCATCCTAGGTTGTGCTTTGAAGCCTTTGGCTCATGCCCAGAGGAAAATTTCCATCTGGAGGCCCAAGTATACCAAAACCCTAATTTGGTGACACTGGCAATCTTAAGGCTTAATCCACTTGGAATGTTGCAACTTTGTGCTTGATCCTTGAGGTGGGAGTCCTCTTGATCCATTGTGGATATATGAGAGGTTTAGACAAATTGAAGATTATGTCATTTCTTGATTGATTCTTTGTCTAAGACTCTGAGAGGGCTTGAAACCCTAAGTTTGATTGTAGTGGATGCTCACCCATCTATGGGGAGACTAATGAGGTATGATGGTTCATCCATATTGCGATGATGATGTGCACAATGATGGGAAATCTTAGTGGTCGAAATTTGGGGTATGACAATTAGCTGCTTCCACCGCTCTATTCATCTTAGGTCGATAGGGAGATGAGTTATGGTGTTCAATCTTGAACTCAGTACACAATTCTTTCATCATCTTGTTGTTCAAGTTTGATCCATTATCCGTAATGATTTGGTTTGGAACACCATAACAGAAGATGAGATTGTTCTTGATAAATCAGACCACCACTTGTATGGTCACATTGGTGTATGATACTGCTTTGACCTATTTGTTGAAGTAATCAATGGCTACCAGGATTAACTGATGCATGTTTGAGGCTTTGGGTTCAATCATGCCAATCATGTCGATTTCCCATATAGAGAAAGGCCATGGAGAAGAAAGGACTTTAAGATGTGTTGGCGGTACATGGATTTTGTCGGCGTATATCTGACACTTGTGATATTTCCTCATGTACTTGTAGTAATCGGATTCCATTGTCTGCCAATATTATCCTGCTCTCAGAATTTTTCTTGCCATTGCGTGTCCGTTGGCATGAGTGCCAAAGGAGACTTCATGAATCTCTTTTATTAACATGTTTACTTCTTGTCTATCTATGCACCTGAGCAAAACCATGTCGAAGTTTCTCTTGTAGAGTATATCATTGTTTAGGAAGAAGTCGCCAGCCAGTCTTCTAAGAGTCTTCCTATCTTTTCTTAATGTCCCAAGCGGGTATTCTTGTCTTTGAAGGAAGCATCTGATGTCGTGATACCATGGTTTGTCATCTATGACTGCTTCAATCACAAAGATGTAAGCAGGCTTATCAAGGCGCATTATGTCGATCTTGGGTACGTCGTTCCATCGACTCACACTAATCATGGAGGATAGAGTAGTCAGTGCATCAGCCATGTGGTTTTCTTCACGAGGAATGTAATAAAACTCAATCTTGTTGAAGAAGGGTAACTGTAGCGTGCGATTTTTGTCTATGACGCGACCACCTTATCGCAATTGGTTTTTCCTCACCGCGATGGTAGGAATTGGGTGCTACTTTCTGATTTCTTATTTATCCTATGAAGCTGGAAAGGAAAGGGAAGCTATCTAAAACTAACCTTGCACGCAAATGTTTAACTGAACAAATGCTAAGAGACATTGGGGTGTCCAGGGTCAGGTTATATGTAGCACCCTAAAATTTTCCCTGTTATATCTCTCCAATAATTGGCTTATGTTTTATTCATTTGCATTTCATAGTAGGTCATACTAAAAATCATACACATAATTGGTAGCAAGGCATGGTATCAGGTATCTCAAGGCATAAACAGTTCAAGGTCAAAGGACAAGAGTAAAGCTTTTCCAAATAGGTCTCAAGGGCTCCTAACATCTCAATTCATCTTATTTGAGCCCTCAAGGCATCACAAGATGAGAATTCAACAAAGGGTTGAAGAAATTCACCATCTCCTAGCATGGATACCCAAATTAGGGTTTCGAAATTTTGGAACATAACACACCAATGGGAAAGATTATTGAGCTTTTATCATCTCCAAAGGGAACCTCCCATCTTTGTTTAAGAGGATACACATCATACTCCGAGGAATTTGGAATTGGAGGATGTGTTGATTTCTCCTAAACTGAGGGTCCAAAACTAGGGTTTTCCATGAAATCAATTTATTTCTGATTTTTTGGGCAAGACTTGATCTTATGGTATTCTACATGTCCTCAAGTGTCTAGGGATGAAGAATCGTCCATCAATTTGATTTGGAAGGGCTTCAATTAATCAATTGACTGAAAATCAAGAGAATTGGGGAGAAGTCAACTGTGCAGAGGAAAAAGTCAACTCTTGACTTTTTGAGGTCTAATTTATGTTCCTCATCTCAAATATGTTCATTGATAAAGAATTGATCAGGAAATATTAAGGGATTCACCAAAAATCAGAAGATGCACAAAGTTTCCAAAAATAGAGTTTAGGGTTTCCATTTATGGCAAGTTTTACCAAATTGAGGAGTCACTTTTGAAGCATTCTTTTTCCATGTTCCAAGCACCAAACTCAAAGTCTCAAGAGTCCTATCAAAAATTCACATTCTAAGCTTCAAAACCATAATAAGAACTCCCCCCTTTGGATCAAAATTGAAGGAGTTATGATTGATTAAAGTCGAGAGATTTTAAGGCATTTTAGGTCAGCCAACCAAGTCCTGACCAGCCAGCACGCAGTAATTTGATCAAACATGTGGTGTGCGTGTTAGGTTCAAGTTCAGGGATCAATTACACCATGATGCAAGCTTCAAATGGAAAAGTTGTCAACATCAAAGTTGTTCATCTTGCAGCCCTCTACAACTTTGATGTTGAAATTTTTTTCATTTAATCAACCTATCTCAAGATATTGGGAGTTAAAGTTGTGACCATCAAGAGGTGAAGTTTTGCCCAACATGAACAACCCATGCACACATGCAGTCTGCCTAGCCAAACCAGTTTCTTCTCATCTTTGAACCAACATATTTCTCTCATCTGAGCTCCAATTGGAATGATTCAGAGCACAATTAGAAGCTCACTATGCGATCTTTTGAAAGGCCCCTCAAACACAAAAAACGCACGTGCCATTTATGAGATATTTGCAATCAAAGTTATCATCATGGGCATGTCCATTATCCTTGCAAGTGAAAGAGTTATGTTACATAAAGAGTATGTAAACATGTTGCATTATAGTCAGTATATTTCATGCGCATCCCACATCACCTTTACCATATTCTACCACACAAAGGTCTTACATCATGCATACCACATGTACATACTTTCCATACATGTTCAAACATGTTCAAATCCAAAAATAAAAACATAGCCAACAAGTTGTAATGGTACCAACTGCTATGTTCTTGACCACACATCACACTACCCTTCATCATGGAGGTCCACAAAAATAACCATACTCCCTCCACACATGAAAATTCGTACTACACATAACCTCACTTTAACTCCCATTTTTCATTAAGTTTACACTAACAAAGTTTCTAACTAGACTTTAACCATGATTAAGCTTTCTAACCCACCATATATAAACCCTTAATCACCTCATAACAGAAATTGGTTACTCATTTTCACAGTTAGATCCAAAATTTCACCACACAAACAAAACTCTCTCTCTCACTCTCAATATTCAGCTCTGGATTTCTCTCTCGTTCTTGAAGATTTTCACGGATTTCCTTTTGATCCTTCATCACCACAACGTAACCTTCTTTCTGTTGACATCATTTGAAGCTTAAATCCACCATTGAAAGTTTTTGAATTCATCATCCTCTTCATCAACAAGTTGTTTTGCACGGTTAAAGGCTTCAAGAAGCGTTTATTTCGCTCCAACTGGTTCTACACAAAGCTTCTAAGGTTCGTCAAGGCATTAGATCCACGTTTCAGCAAGGTACCATTTTCTGAATCTCATAGCATCCATTGCAGTATTATATGATTGGGATGATGGAGGAGTGCATATTGAAGTCCTATGGAGTGTAGGCAATGTATGCTGGTTAGAAGACTGAATAGAACTTGAAATCTTGATGAACATACGTTAGTGTCTGTAACTTTATGCTCTGTTATCCGTGTGATTAAGACATTATTTTTATTTTTCCTTGCCATGGTTGTATTCCTCTCGTTGAGTACTACAATTTTGGTTCAAATTTTATTAAATTCCGTTGAGAGATGAGAGAGCTATCCTAGGTCAAAGATTGGATGAAAATAGAGTTTATCGCATGTTTTCTGGTTTCTATGGCAGTGGGACGTTGAAGACGATGACGTGTCATCACGCTAATGGCTATTTTTATTATTTTCATGCTAGCCAATGAGAGTCTGCCAACACATTAATGAAATGGGAATTTGCATGTGGAATCTTTACTTTTTATTACCATGATTAGGCCATAATTCGTTGGTAATTGCAAGAATGGCGACTAATGATTAGAGAGGGTGGTAATAATGGTGGCTGACGGCGCTGCAGGTGGGAGAACGTGCTTCCAGGGTTTGACCGCGTGTTTAGTGAGAGAGTATCCCAGCCTTAGGATCTAGTTGACGACTGAGATTGTGCCACGATAAAAGCAAGCTCACACGATGAGCACATGACTGTGTCCCATACATTTAATTCAAATTCTGTACGCTTGGGCCCAACAGAAATGCCCTTTACACCCCCAGTTTAGAGCCCAAGTCAGGGTGAACTATCTTTTTTCTGTGCACGCACCCCCCTGCATTTGTTCTTACTTTTATTCCTTTTTTTTATTTGTTTCGAAGTGCTTTTAGTAAAAATAGTAAAAAACACTAAAAAATTCCCAATTAATTCATGGGATCTCTTGGATATGTCAATTAATTTTCTATGTTTTTTATTTCCAATTTTAACACATTTTTATATTTTTTCCACAATTTTCCTCCAAACTTGTTCACATGTTCATATCCATTGATACACACTCAATAAAATATTTTTCTCAGGTAGTTTCAAATTGAATTTTTTCACACCAATCGGAGATTATATTTGACACATATCAAGGGATCTTGTGTAATTTTTAGGGATTTTTTAAGTCATTTTTGAATAGGTTTTAGAGTCATTTATTATGCTTGTTTGTTAAGTGACTATAATGGATTGTTTGGGCATTGTTTGGATTTAATCAAGAGGAATTTTGGCCCTATATTTTGAGGGATGTTCAGCCACTGGTTTCTCATCAATTTGATTGCTTTCATTTAATTTTTAAAGTACTTGATCATGCTCCTTTGGATTGTTAAATGCACATTTTTTCATGTGTGTTGATTCAAGATTATGCCTTAGGATTTAATGATATTTTCTATGCCATTCATTGCTAAATTGTTGAGACCTTAGTGAACATATATAATGAAGATCATAGGTCTTTAGAATTCCAATTATAGGTCATTTCTTGTTGCATTATGAATTGACTTAAATATTGTTGGATGTGAACATCAATGTGTATGAACTTTGTGCGTTCTTTTAGGAACTCTTGTGCACCTTCTTTTGCCATTTCATTTTAGAACTTGAAAGTTCAATAAGGGATGGTATAGGTACTGACTTGTTGCATTACTAATCATTCTCACTTGCCTTTTAATCTCATCTGGTCCTTGTTAAAGTTGTGTGACTTGTAAATGTTGCTTCCATGCATAAGCTTGTGTTTACTTGTGTGTTTGTAAAGTATACCTTAACATGATGCTTCCAACTTGCATTTTGCCACATCATACATGAAAAGTAATATACATATTCCTTTACATGACACATAATGATATCTAATTGCATTTCACATCACTTGGAACATAACTTTTGTTTTACCCTTTTTACTTGAACATTGTTTGTTTAGTTGCCTAATCCTTGTATGCTCCTTATTCTTCTAACTTTTTAGGAGTTGAATAGGACCTATTAGAGGTCATTAGGTACTGAATTTGACTCATATAACATGTGTATGTTCATTTCATGCTCTTCTTTTGCTTGTGTTACAAGTTTGATAACTTCTAAGAACTTAGATGACATTGTTTGGTATTTGTTGCATTCTAGTTTCTAAACTTGAAATGTTTTGAATTCCATTTGCCAATTGTAATTTGTTTGGGCCATTTTTAATATGACATCATTTCTGAACTTACACTTTGCCATAGCATACATCCATCCTCACATGTCCTTTGCATGAATAATGTTTGCATGTTGCATTCTAAGTTGATATTACTTGTGCATAACTTGTTCAAACTTTGTGATTGCTTTAATACATGACTTCCATACTCTTCTAATGCCATTTACACACCTTAATACACTTCATTCACTTCTGACCTCGAGGTATAATCATGTTTTAATTCACTTTTATGATGCTTAAACATCTATTTTCTTCAAGTTTGTGAACAATGTACATTTGTGCAAAGTTTTGGTGCATAGTTTGACATAGTTTGATCTCCTTTAACATGATAACATAAGTAGAAGTTAATTAGATGTACCTACTGACCTATACATGTTATTTTACTCTTAGGACTCAACTTACATTGTTCATAGTTGTATGTTACCTTTAATACCAATTCAAGTAAACTAGTCTTAGTTTAGGAGTAGTATGCTTAACTTTTCTAGTCAATTAGCAATTAATGTTTATGTTTTGCATTCTCTAATCAATGTTGCTTAGGTTACTTGCAAGGTAAGACACTTGAGTACATGAGTGCTCATTCTTCTTTCATCTATCATCTCTTCTACTTTCCCTTACTTTTTCACTTATGGAATGTATGATATAATGCTTGTTTGAACAACTTTTTCACACCCCTTTGGGATCTTAGCTTAACCTTAATTTTTTATTAAGGTAAGGTAAGATAAGCATTAGGTAGTGCAATCCCTACTTGTCCTTTAGGTAGATTCCTTTTCTTAACTCAACCATAGGGCCATCAATGCATGATAACATTAGGAACTCATTTAGTCTCCCCTTAGTTATTTTTTCTTTTCAACTTGAGTCCCTTCTCTCATCTCAAAACAAAATAAAAAACATGTAATAAAGGCAACGAGTATTGTACGCCATGAGCCTTAAGTACATGGGAAATGGAAGGCGGAGGGTCTCTCTTCACCTTTCTAGAGTGTTTAGCATACTTTCCATTGGGGGCGACCATGCGACGCATTCGTTCCTATGTCATAGACTTTAGTGCAATATGAGTTACAAATACAATAAATCAAAACACTTTTTCTAAAAATCAACTAACAAACAATTCTCTTCTCATCTTCCTCACTCCATTCGTAAAGGATGCGTCACTTCTGTTTTACCGCAAACAGGTAAATGCCTAAGACTCCGTACAACGAGCTGCGACACCTAACTGCTGGAACGCGAACCTTGGCGTCTTTCGTTAAAAAAACATAAACAAAGAAAATCCATCCCTAGTGAGGGGAACTACGAAGCTCTGATTCTCATTCTTGATGAGATACGTAGGCACGAGATGCGACATCTTGGCGAGCAACCTTCCCCCCACAATCCCATAGTGTCCCGAACTATGTTGACTCTGACTTTCCCATTGCAAGAGGGAATACGTAGGCCTAGGACTCCGAGGACGTCCTACCGAGTCACTTCTTTTTCTTTTCTCTCCCGTTCCTCCGTTCTCTTCCGTCCTTGTTCTTTCCTTTCCAGTAGCAGTGGAGCTCCATTTGACGACACCTTTTGATCGATAACAACAAGCGTGGATCCCATCGAGTACGATGGACGCGAGGGGGTGCTAATACCTTCCTCTCGCGTAACCGACTCCCGAACCCAGGCGATGGTTGCGATGACCATTCTTTTCCCTTTGTTGAGGTTTTCTTCGATCGTTTCCTTTCCCTGCGTTGGGATAAATAACGTTCGGTGGCGACTCTTCTGTTCCTTTCTGCCGGTTGTTTTTCGCAGATGCGACAGCTGGCGACTCTGCTGGGGACTGGTTGACCTCTTGCTGGTCCTTCCCCTATGCAAGTCAATCCTAGCGCCTGTTTGCTTTCGATTATAGGGTTTTTTATCTGTATGCTTTACTGGCTTTATGTATGGTTTTACTGCATTTATTTATTTGCTTTACCTCATTTATTTGCTTCACATTTACTGTTGCCATATATCATATAATGTACTGCTGCTGTTGTACTGTTGGTTAGGTTGGTTCCGTGAGAGATAAGCCCAATACCCAGGCTTGAGTATACACCTAGGACTAGTGTGGAAAGTAGTGTGACTTGTGTGGCATTCGGCCAGACTTAGTATACACGAAAATTCCACATCTAGACGAGGTTTTCGTTGGTAATGTTCTTTCCTGCGCATCGGTGCAGAAGTCAGAACATAACCCAGAGAGCTGTCGACTCTGGTGACCATTTCCCGAGGACTCAGTTGAGGAACTCCTCCCGAGGGGCGATAATGGCAGACCAGAAATGGCAAACCCATTACGCTTTTCGATCCGAGGACCTGAAGCTGAGAACTTGCCATAAGATGACCTTTTTGAGGGGAATCAGTTGAGGCCTCCTCGATTGATGATGATGCCAAACCAGAAATGGTGATCGTATCATCATTTCTCGACCTGAGAGCCTGGGAAACTGAGACTCCTCGGTTTTTAGTACCCACATGTGAGTTGGGCTGGTGTTGGTTGCAGAATAGGGCAAGCAAGCAAAAATATTTATTTTCGGAAGAATTCCCTCCGGGATTTATGTCGTGTCCACAGAGATCGGTTCGAGGGAAAGAATGTCGTTTGACAGTCTCTCGCGTTTATGAGTTTGGATTAAAATGGTTTAAAACAAGAAAACAGAAAAGTAAACATTAAAACATAAAAACAAATTCATTCTTCAGCAAGAAAAACTCGTCCGGCAATGCATATAAATCACTCCTAACAAACTTAAACTTACCAACCAGTTATACTCCACCTACAATACTCCTCAATATCACCCAGCATCGCTCACAACAATGGTTATGTCTAACGCACAGTTGAGATAACAACCGTGTCACTCTCTTCGTCACTCTCGCGAGCGAAGCCTCAAAACACGGAAGGCATTAAGCTTCGACGCCTATTGAAGATTGTTAGCTCTAAATCTATCTCTAGAATCCAGAAACTAACAGACAATCATCCCTAATCGAAGTTTGTGACGGTTATCTCTAACGCAGCCCAAACCCCGCGCATAAAGCAAAAATCAGAGACAATCACCAATAAAGATTTGTAAAGCAAGTTTTATACAACGCATGGGCGACAAATATACATGAGATCATAATCAATACATATACAAAACCCAACATAGAAGAAAAACACAAAGAAGAAAAGAAATGAACCAAACATTTCACAGATTGTCGGAGCCGATCGATGAGAAATCCACCTCGGATCATCCTCATGCAAGCTTCCATGTTGTTTTCTAAGCTAATCTACTGAAAAAATGAAGTTTGATGGAGTTGGAGCAAGAATCCCCAAAACCATCCCTAAAAAAGTAACTGAAATGAACTAAATACATTGCAAATTCTGCATGGTTCGCAGTGAGAACGATCATTTGCAGTGCGAATGACTCAAAAAATGGCACTTTAAGTGCCTCTGATTGCTAAACCTCATTTGCTTTCCTTCGTTGCTTCGCCGTGCGAACGAACCATTCGCAGTGCGAATGCTCGCTGCCAGTTTGCAGTGCGAACTTTGGCTTGTTTCGCCCCTGACTCTTTCTGGACCCCTTCGCTGAACCTTCGCAATACGAATGCTCGCTGCCAGTTCGCAGTGCGAACGAGACAGAAAACCAGCCCTTATTTTTACCACAACTTCTTCACCGAAACTCCGATTTACGCACGGTTTGAAGTGCTGGAAAGCTTATTCAATGCTCTTCAATAATATGGCAAGATAGACTTTATTGCCTACCTACAAAAATGAGATAAAATAAATTAAACTACGTAATATTTACACGTTACACAATATATACACTAAAACGTAAACTAAACGTATTTATAAACAAAGTGGGGGTTTATTTGAACCGATATAGACAAAAAGTACCGATAAGTGCAACAAAACTTATATACAATAATAGGTACATTTTGCACTTATCAGCTGGGTGTTTACAGGTTTGCAGGAAACTTTGACCTTCATCCTACCCGGTATTCGGGATTTCTTATCAGTGTGGACCTATCATCTTAATATTCTGATACTTTAGGTGGACCATTTATTCTGGATTTCTGGTTTTTCTTGTATTCTGATCCGAAGAAGTATGGGCCTTATTCAGTCAATATTACAATAGCAGTGCGGAGTTTTGTGGTTGCCTTGGTACCATGTGTGCATAAACATCATCATCCTGCATTCTTACATGTTTTATTTATTTGCAGGGTCATATCCCATATTTGATTCCGGTTTCCGAAGACTATCAGAGATGAATACTGAAAAGAGGAAGGATCTCATATTGTATAAGTTCCCTCATCTTATTTTGGATTCTCTTCACAAGGTGGTGGCTATGGCAGAGCTTGGGGTGTTAGCAGACTTCAGAACAGAATATGGAAGAATTCTGAATTTTGCCCGTAATATCACTAAGAACGAGTATAGGGCTCTACACACTTTGGTGCAGTTCTATGACCCTTCTCTACGGTGTTTTCTGTTCCCTGATTATCTTTTGGCACCGACATTGGAAGAATTCGCTCTTATCTTGGGTATATCTATCAAAGAGGAAGCTCCTTTTTATCCTACTGAAGAAAATCCTAATTTGGAAAAAGTCTCTGCTGTTTTGCATTTGGATAAGTCTCTTCTTGAAGGTAACATTGCTAGAAAAGGAGGATGTAAGGGGTTACATGAAATTCCTAATGGATCAGGCTGCTATATACTCTAAGGCTAGATGTTGGTCAGTTTTTAACGCAATCTTGGCTTTATGTGTCTATGGGACAGTTTTATTCCCGAATGTGAAGGACTTCGTAGATATGTATGCAGTTCGTATATTCGTCATGAAAAATCCAGTGCCTACTTTGCTCGGTGACTTGTATCACTCGGTACACTATAAGAACGAGAAGAGGAGGGGAGGACCCGTATATTGTTGTGCACCGATCTTCTATAAGTGGTTTGCTGATTGCCTTCCTAAAACTGGGGCATTCATGGATATTCAAGAGACGCAGGATTGGCCCAAAAGGTTGATGGGTCTCAGAGCAGCTAATCTGGTTTGGGTCAACCGGGATTTGTTGGGAAGGAGACCATCACCAGTTGTGGCAATTTCTCGAATGTGCCCTTAATTGGCAGGAAGGGTGAGATTAATTACAATCTCATTCTTTCTGCTAGACAATTCGGGTATACTTTGAAAGCGCCACCAAAGGAGCATGATGTCCAGGAATCTCTGTTTGTAAGTGGTGAGGGGAATCAAGAGTTGTTAAAGGGAGCTGCAAACGCCTGGGAAGAGCTTCATAAAAAAGGGAAGGTTTATTTTGGGAAGAGCGATAACAGGACCTTCCCCCCTATGATGAATGGATACATAAGAGAGTGGAGAAGGCGCTCTTGCCTTTCTCTAGGGAGCCACTCTGTATCCAGTGATCCCGGAACAACCTACCACGGTGGCCTTTGAAGAGTTCAATAAATTTCAAGTTCTGGTGAGAGAGCTTCGGGCGGAGAATTCTGATTTGAGCAGCAGACTTCAAGACGCTTTACATACCAACAGGGGATTGGAACGGAAGGCCCAAGATGCAATGAAGACCCTAACAGAGAAGGAAAAAGATTTTTTCGATAGAGCCCGACATTATGAGAAGGGTAGCATGGCTACCAACGCCTCCGCTCAGAATCTCAAGCAGATTAAACAATCCTTGGCCGAGGCAAAAGCCAAGCTCACTAAACTTTAGCAGGTGTGGGACGAAGTTAGAATCGAGAACGCGGAACTGAAAGAGCAATTAAAGACCAAAGAGGATGAGCTTCAAAGAGCACACGAGCAGCGAAGAAGATATCGCGAAGACTTTGGCGAGAGTCAGGAGCAGCTAAAGAATGTCAGAGCTGAGTTAGAATTTACCAAGGGGGAACTCGAAGGTATCAGGATAGAGGTGGATGGACTCAAAATTCAAGCTGGTGTGAAGAGGCCTAAGGAGGTGAGTAATGATGAGGCTCTCTTGATGCACATGGATTCATTAACTGAATCTCTTAAGAAGAGAGATATCCTGATCAAGGAACTAATTGAAATACCAAGTCATCAGAGTACTAAAATACTCTTCGAGGAAATCAAACTTTCCAGTGAGAAGTTGAAAGATTTGAAGTTTCATGATTGATAGTTTCCTTTTGCAGTTTTCTGTTGATGTACCGTGGTTACCATCAGGCCTGTTGATGGAATCACCATTTTGATGTATTTCAAGTATATGAACTCATCGTATGATGCTTCGGCGCATGGTTCCTTTTCCTTAATATGATACGAGCGGTTTATTCAGAAATGTATTCTCGACAATGTTTGTACAATGATGTGTTCACATCACACTTGCACTTCGGTATTCTCGTCATGTTGTATTCACAGTGGTATCTCCATGGCGCACTTGCACATCGCTATTTTATCAACACAAATGCACACAGCACACTATCACATCATTTTCTTCTCAATAGTATCCTCTCAACAATATATATCGGTCACTCGGCTGAAACCGAAATCAAGGAGGGATCGCCCTGTGAATATTAAAACATGTCATGTGCATACATTCATACATATCATTTTGCATAACAGGTATTTATCTCTGGATTTCCTAACCTTATGTGATTTTTAGGCAGGATTGCTGATTCATATATTCACCGCTACGCAACCAGACAGAATCAAGTCCGAGCTATGGAACAATTACAGGCTGAGATGACTGAAATGCGGACTCGCATGAACCAGTTCATGGAGCTAATGCAGGGGGTATCCCAAGGGCAACAGGAATTGAGAGCTATGGTATAGAGGCCTGAAGGGGAGTTTCTTCACACTGACAATCAAGTCGATCATCCGCCTGGAGGCAATATACCCGTTGGGGGAGTCAATGTTGGCATTCCTGTGGGCTAAGCTGCTGGGGGTCCTATCCCCATCCCTGTTCCTGTTCCTCAGGTGGAGGATAACAACTACGACCAGTTCTCCTTGATGAATGTTGATTTGGGATGTAACAACGATGGAGGAGATCGAAGGTACGAGCTGCTAGCTGAGAAAATCAGAGCTATCGAATGTCATAACAATCTGGACATTGATGTAGTTGATATGGGATTGGTGCAAGGAGTAAGAATCCCTCCCAAGTTCAAGGCTCCGACTTTTGATAAGTACAATGGCATTTCATGTCCTAAAACCCAATTGCAAGCCTATGTCAGAAATTTTTTTGCATATACTACTGATGAAAAGTTGTGGATGTATTTCTTTCAAGACACTCTGTCTGGTGCATCCCTCGAATGGTACATGAAATTAGAAAGGGCCAATGTGAGGAATTCGAAGGATCTAGGCGAAGCATTTCTGAAGCAATATCAATACAATATTGATATGGCTCCTAACCGCACTCAACTACAAAGCATGACACAGAAAAGTAAGGAGAGCTTCAAGGAATACGCCCAACGGTGGCGTGAGTTGGCTGCGCGAGTGCAACCACCATTGCTCGAACGAGAAATGTCTTATATTTTCATGGGGACACTACAAGGTACGTTTTTGGATCATCTCGCAGGGAGTACATCATCTGGTTTTGCGGATATTGTGGTTGCAGGTGAAAAGATTTTGAATTTGCTCAAGATAGGTAAAATTCAGGAAAATATGGGCTCAACTTCTGGGGTGAAGAGACCTTTTGCTGGTGTCAATAAAAAGCGCGAAGGGCAGACCAATGCTACGTCTTCCCAAAGGAATAGAATCAGAGGTTATCAGACTCCTTATCATCAGACCGCCGCTATAACCATTCCCGTTGCTACACAACAACAAAATCAACAACAACAATAGGCCCAAGGCAGGCTTATCAACAAAGGCAAAGAACGACTGACCGACACATGGATCCGCTGCCAATGTCCTACTCCATATTAATGTCGTAATTACTCAAGTTGAATCTAGTAGAGCTCTGCACACTGGGTCCCCCTCCTGCAAAGCTCCCGCCAGGCTATGATGCCAACGCGCATTGTGACTTTCATTCAGGTGCTCCCGGACATACCATCGAGAGACGCAGAGCTTTCCAACACAAGGTTCAAGATTTGATAGATTCCAAAGCTATTAATTTTGCTCCTCCAGCCACTCTAAACGTCATTCAAAATCCGAGGCTGCCCCACGGTGGGGCAACTGTAAGCGCTGTTGAAGAAGACGATGGTTGGTCAGAAGGTTGATAATGTTGGTGTTGGTGGCTTTACTAGAAGCGGCGGGTTGTTTGCGCCACAAACTCTTCGAGGTGATAATACAGATGCCTTGGCAAAGGCCAAAGGCAAGCAAGTAGTGAATGAAGAGCCCGTGCAGAGGACGGAGCTTGGTACCTCTTTTGAAAAAGATTTCGAAGAGTTTATGAAGATCATCAAGTGAAGTGACTACAAGATAGTAGATCACCTCCACCCGACTCCATCAAAGATTTCCATATTGTCTCTTTTATTGTGTTCCGAAGCACACCGCAATGCCTTGTTGAAAGTCCTGATTGCGGCGTATGTGCCTCAGGAAATCTCAGTTAACCAATTAGAAGGGGTAATATCCAATGTTAATGCCAGCCGTGGGCTGGGTTTCACTGATTTTGATCTGACTTCAGAGGGCCAAAATCACAACAAAGCACTCCATATTTCTATGGAATGTAAAGTAGCAGTTCTTTCTCATGTGCTAGTAGACACCGGATCCTCACTTAATGTGCTTCCTAAGAAGGCACTTATTAAGCTGGATGTTGAAGGAGTGGTACTCAGGCCGAGCGACTTGGTAGTTCGAGCATTCGATGGGTCAAAACGATCAGTTTTTGGAGAGGTGGAATTACCAATCAAGGTGGGGCCTCAAATCTTCAACACCACTTTCTATGTAATGGATATCCAGCCCGCGTATAGCTGTTTGCTAGGACGCCCGTGGATCTATGGCGCTGGAGCTGTGTCCTCGACACTCCACCAAAAGGTTAAGTTTGTGGTAGATGGACAAGTGGTCACTGTCTGCGGTGAGGAAGACATTTTTGTGAGTCATCTTTCTTCCTTTAAGTATGTTGAGATGGATGGTGAAAACCATGAAACATTATATCAAGCATTTGAAACGGTGAATGTACAAAGAGCCTCTCCTTCATCAGAGAAAAAGCCTGAAGTCTCCATTGCCTCTTACAGGCAAGCCCAAGTTGTCGTGCAATCTGGTAATTCCGGAGGTTGGGGCCAGGTGATTGAAACGCCTCTCAAAGAAAACAGGTTCGGGATTGGTTACAGAGGACCAAAGTTTCAAGGCCGTCAGGGACCGATCACATTCTCTAGTGCTGGAGTTATTAATCCTAGTCAGGTTTTTGCACTGAGCGATGAAGACGGAGACAGTGACTGCGACATCAGCAACTGGGTACACCCAGCTGTCCCGGGGCAAGAGCTTCACAATTGGTCGGCTGAAGGCTTCATCCAAGTCACTCTTCGCGAAGAGTAATTTTTCTTGTTTTCATGTTAAATCTTGCACCTCGCCCAGGGCGTAGTGATTCTTTGTAGGGCTTACGTTGTTAAACATTCAATTTTATCATTAATAAAAGACGTTCTTTTACATTCAAATATTGTGCTCTCTGTCTTTCTCTTTTTATTTTTATAATAAATGGCAATGTTGTTCTTCTTGCATTCATTCTAAAATAAAGCGTGAATCATCATTCATGCAAATGCATTTCATCGGAATCCATTGATAACGATTCTGCTATGGCTTATTATGACTTTGACAATCCGATTTACCAAGCCGAAGAGGATGGTGAAGAATATTGTGAACTCCCTGAGGAATTAGCCAGGATGTTGAAACAGGAGGAAAAAGCCATTCAGCCACATGAGGAAGCACTGGAAATTATTAATCTGGGAACCGAGGACGCCAAGAAGGAAGTCAAGATTGGGGCTGCCTTAAATGAGAATGTAAAGAAGGGATTGATTGAAATGCTACATGAATACGTAGACATCTTCGCTTGGTCGTATCAAGATATGCTAAGGCTTGACACCGATATTGTCGTGCACAGATTGCCTCTCAAAGAGGGTTGCTCTCCCGTCAAATAGAAGCTTAGAAGAACGAAACCAGAAATGGCAATCAAGATCAAGGAGGAAGTCTAGAAGCAGTTGGATGCAGGTTTCTTAGCTGTTACCAGTTACCCGCCATGGGTTGCAAATATCGTGTCGGTACCTAAGAAGGATGGCAAGGTCCGGATGTGTGTTGATTACCGTGATCTAAATCGAGCAAGTCCAAAAGATGACTTCCCATTACCTCACATTGATGTTTTGGTTGACAATACAGCTCAGTTCTCGATATTTTCTTTCATGAATGGCTTCTCCGGCTACAATCTGATTAAGATGGCACCGGAAGACATGGAGAAAACAACATTCATTACCCCATGGGGAACATTCTATTATAAAGTGATGCCTTTCAGTTTAAAGAATGCAGGGCCAACCTATCAACGTGCTATGGTGACGCTCTTTCATGATATGATTCATAAAGAGATCGAAGTCTACGTTGATGATATAATTGTTGTCGCAGACCGAAGAGGAACACTTGGTGAATTTGCAGAAACTCTTTGAACGGTTGAGAATATTCAAATTAAGGCTGAATCCGAATAAATGCACCTTTGGGGTGTGATCTGGCAAATTATTGGGCTTTATCGTCACTAAAATAGGGATCGAGGTTGATCCAGCCAAGGTAAAATAAATTCAAGAAATGCCTGAGCTTAGAATAGAGAAGCAGGTTCGTGGTTTCTTAGGGAGGTTGAACTACATTGCTAGATTCATCTCTCATCTTACGGCCACTTGTGAACCAATGTTCAAGCTGCTAAGAAAAGATCAGGTTGTCAGGTGGAATGATGACTGCCAGAGGGCATTTGAAAAGATAAAAGAGTATCTTCAACAACCTCCGATCCTTATGCCTCCGGTTCCAGGAAGACCACTGATAATGTATTTGACAGTACTTGAAAATTCTATGGGTTGTGTACTTGGTCAACACAACGAGACAGGTAGAAAAGAGCATGCCATCTACTACCTGAGCAAGAAATTTAATGATTGCGAGTCAAGATACTCAATGCTTGAGAAGACATGTTGTGCAATTGCATGGGCTACTAAGCATTTGAGACAATACATGCTGACTCACACGACTCTGCTAATATCCAAGATGGATCCAGTCAAGTACATATTTGAGAAGCCAGCTCTCACCGGAAGGGTTGCTCGTTGGCAAATGGTCCTGACAGAATATGACATTCAGTATACTTCCCAGAAAGTCATCAAGGGTAGTGTCATGTCCGACTATCTTGCTCAGCAGCCACTTGATGATTATCAGCCGATGAAATTGAATTCCCCGATGAAGACATCATGTATTTGAAAATGAAGGACTGCGAAGAACCGTTAGTTGACGAAGGGCCAGATCCTGATTCTCAATGGAGTTTGATGTTTAATGGGGCCGTTAATATGAATGGTAGCGGAGTTGGGGCAGTTATTATCACTCCGAAAGGTTCTCATATACCTTTCACTGCCAGATTGCATTTGAATGCACCAACAATGAAGCTGAATATGAAGCTTACATTATGGGTATTGAAGAGGATATTGATCTGAGGATTAAAACGCTTGACATATTTGGAGATTCCGCTTTGGTGATCAATCAGGTCAATGGAGATTGGAATACTCACCAGCCCAATTTGATCCCATACAGAGACTATACGAGAAGACTGTTGACTTTCTTTACTACTGTGAAGCTCCATCATGTACCTCGTGACGAAAACTAAATGGCAGACGCTCTGGCAATGTTATCCTCCATGATCAAAGTGAATTGGTGGAACCATGTGCCCAAGATTGATGTGACGCACCTTGATAGGCCTGTGTATGTGTTTACAGCCGAGACATATGTGAATGATAAACCTTGGTATCATGATATCAAGTGCTTTTTAAAAAGTCAAGAGTACCCGGCTGGGGCATCCAACAATGATAAGAAGACTCTGAGAAGGTTGGCTGGCAGCTTCTTCTTAAACGAGGATGACGTTTTGTACAAGCGAAATTTTGACATGGTCTTGCTCAGATGCGTGGATAGACACAAGGCAGACATGTTAATGCAAGAAGTGCACGAAGGTTCCTTTGGTACCCATGCCAAAGGACATGCTATGGCAAAGAAGTTATTGAGGGTTGGTTACTACTGGATGACCATGGAATCTAACTGTTTCAAATATGCTCGAAAGTGCCACAAATGCCAGATTTATGCTGACAAAGTGCATGTGCCTCCGAATCCGTTGAATACTATGACTTCTCTATGACCCTTTGCTATATGGGGCATTGATATGATTGGCAAGATCGACCCCACTGCTTCCAATGGGCACCATTTCATTCTAGTCGCCATTGATTATTTCACCAAGTGGGTGGAGGCAGCTTCCTTTGCAAACGTCACTAAACAGGTGGTTTCCCGGTTTATTAAGAAAGAGATCATTTGTTGTTATGGGGTCCCTGAAAGAATCATCACTGATAATGGTTCTAACCTCAATAATAGGATGATGCAAGAGCTGTGCCAGAGCTTCAAGATTGAACATCACAATTCTTCTCCGTATCGCCCAAAGATGAACGGCGCTGTTGAAGCAGCCAACAAAAACATCAAGAAGATTGCGCAAAAGATGGTCGTCACATACAAAGATTGGCACGAAATGTTGCCTTTCGCTTTACATGGGTATCGTACTTCAGTGCGTACGTCGACTGGGGCAACTCCGCTTTCACTTGTGTACGGTATGGAAGTGGTCTTACCGGTTGAAGTTGAGATTCCTTCTCTGAGGGTTATGATGGATGTGAAGCTAGACGAAGCTGAGTGGGTCGGTATAAGATTCAACGAGCTGAGCCTCATTAAAGAAAGAAGAATGGCAGCTGTATGCCACGGGCAGTTGTATCAGATGAGGATGAAGAAGGCATTTGATCAGAAGGTGCGTCCTCGCTGTTTCCAGGCTGGGGATTTGGTGCTGAAACGGATTCTTCCTCCACAGACAGATCACAGGGAAAAATGTGTAGCGAGCGATTTTGGACGCGGTTCTTAAGCGCTGGTCGCTCTCTGCGGTTTGAGCTTAAACTACAGGTCGATTCATTTTTTATCCTATTATGAGCTGATGAAGGAAGGGAAATAGATGTCTCCAATTAACCCTGCTTTGCATACTGAGTTTAAACAGCGGTCTGTTAGGTTACGGATGCTATCAATGTAGGGGGGCCTTTGTACTGGTTATTTGTATTTTTGCCAATACGGTTTCTTTCTTTTTATCTATACAGAAGGTTTCTGGCGGGGAACAAGGATTAGGATGTTAGGACTGATGTTTTTTTATGTGAGAGTATGGGATTTGGGTTTTTTGTTTAGTGTGCTCGCTAAGATTTTTCTTTCAATCTTATGCCTACGTATTCCCGTTTACCGAAACAGGGAAATCAGAGCGTTCGTAGTTCCTCCTATTCTATGGGAGGAAATTGGTTTTTTGGTGTCTTGTTCAAAGCCCAAGACGTGAAGCGAAAGGGTAGTTTGTATCTTGTTCAAAGCCCAAGATATGAAGCTAAAAGGTCTCAACTTTAGAGAGAATTTGTCATCTCTAAAGAAGGGTTCGACTGTCACAACTGTTGGGTGACTGGTTATAAAGGAGAATTACTTTAACCGGGATTTGTGAATCCGGTAATGCCATAATTTCCTTTATAGGGATTTTAACCTGAAGGAGAATACTTTAACTCAGTGTAGAGCAATGCTATCTTTCCTTAGGAATTTCTCATGCTAAAAGAGGGACAGTGGCATGGATGTAGATGATCCAGAGGCTTGCCGCTTACAACAATTAGATGAAAGGGAAGGAGTTGTCGATGTTTGTATACTGTGAACGAGGCACAACTTTGATGCTAAAAGGTTGATTGGATCAACCAGTGGTTTTCTTATACAAAGCCTAAGAGGAGGCTAATATGTGTCTCGTACAAAGCCCGAGAGAGAGGCTAAAAGGTTTTTGACTCAACGAGGGAATCTTTTGGTATCTCGTATAAAGCCCGAGATGGAAGCTAAAATTCGTTTGGCTCAATAAGAACCTTTTTGTATCTCATATAAAGCCCGAGATGGAGGCTAAAAGGTGATTGACTCAACGAGGGAGTCCCTTATGTGTCTCGTACAAAGCCCGAGAGAGAGGCTAAACGTTGTTCGACTCCGCTGGGGAGAATCATTTGTACAAAGCCCAAGAGGAGGCTGTGGTGACTGTTTCAGTTAAGTGACAGGTCCAGTATACTGATTTTAAAAGAGAAAATCAGTTCTTATATAAGCAACATTGTACTCATGGATTTGATCCAAGGATCCAAGTTATTCCTGTTCTTTAACGAATCGAGAAATCCGAAGGGTATTGAGACTGTCCGAGTCTACGGGGTTTTCTTCCTATTTTTGAAGGGTGCTTGAGAATGTCTTTGAGACTCAAGGAGATTAGACTGTCCAAGTCTAGAGTGTCATCTTTTGTACTGTGCTTTGAGAAACAGTAGTAGACTCTATGAAAGGACTGTTCTATAAAGATGACTAAGTTCTGTTCCTATACCTCTAGGAGGTCGTCGGGACAATTTGTATGAAGCCCAAGAGGAGGCTGGAAACTTTTAAGAAGCCGAGATGTCCTTGTACGATGCCCAAGAGGAGGCTATCATTCCCGAAGGAAGAGATCATTATACGAAGCCTAAGAGGAGGTTGTGAATACTTCTAAGAAGCCGTAGGGTCCTTGTACTAAGCCCAAGAGGAGGCGGGGTTGCTTTTAGGAAGCTTGTGGGTCCTTGTATGATGCCCAAAAGGAGGCCGATGCTTTTAAGAAGCCCGTGGGTCCCCAAACCCCGAGAAATTCAAGGCAAGCTATTCACAAGGAATAGATCAAGTCAGGAAAGTTCGAGAATTTGGAAGAAACTCAAAGATGCCATTCACGGAGAATACATTCATCTTTGGGAATAGAGTTTCTTGACAATTTCCTAATGAGGACAGCCGAAGAGAAGACTTTATCTGGTGATCCTATTGGGGATCTAGCTGTCTATTTCTACGAACTAACGAAACGGCGTCACCTAGTTCTAGACGTAATTGCCGGGGAAACTCGAAATATCTATATTATTATTACACAGTTGATATGAGTTTATGAAAGAAGACTTACAGTGAAACAGCCCCACAATACTGTTATATGTATATGAAAGCGGTAAATGAAAACAATAACCACTTACTCGGTTGTAGAGCTTCCATGCTGTTTGGTTAGTTGTTCAACAAAGAAAGATTGAAAACAACAGTATATTTCAAAATCAAAGGAGAAAGTGCTTTGAAAAAGAAAGATTTGGGGCTTACAGCTCAAGGAGAGGCCCAGGGTTTTATCAGTGAGCGCACTGTTTGAATTTGTACAGAGGGACTTATACAAGTGACTGAGGCCCAAAATGTTTTTCTGTACAAAGGGATGGGTCTTAAACTCTTTCAAGAGGCCCAAAAAGTTTTAAAGAAAAAGAGTGGGGTTATAACACGAGGGTAGGCCCAGTTGACTTTTCGTTTGAAAATGGCGATCGCGCCGAGGTTTTCTTTTAACGCGGAGGGGCTTATACAATAAGTGAGGCCCAAATGATTTTGGTTAAAAGGGGGTTGGGTCTTACACTCTATTAGAGGCCCAAAAGTTTTGAATGGGTCTTATAGCTCGAGGAGAGGCCCAAGGGTTATTTTGAAAAGGCGACGGTCGCGCCGTTTGTTTTTTACGGTATCGGGACTTATACAATACACTAAGGCCCAAAAAATGATTTGGTCAAAAAAAGGATTGGGTCTTACACTCTATTAGAGGCCCAAAGTGTTTTGAAAATGATTTATGAGGGTTGAATTAATCCAAAGACCCTAATTTGTTTTCAAAAATGTATTTAATTGAATAAAAATTCAATTAAAATGATCAAAATTGTTTAACATATGGAAAACAAATTGTGATCTTGGATTAATGCTTCAAAAATTAAGTATTGACCTACAAAATAATTAGAAAGCATTAAAAGTTGCAAAATCAATGTGGAAAAAATATTTAAAATGTCAAAAACAATTAAAATATTAATTCTTTGCAAAAATATCAATTATATGAAATAAATAATATTTTTGGGATTTTTTGGGAAAATAAAATATTTTAACATTTTTGTGAATTATTAAAAAAAGAATCAACTCAAAATCATTAAAACTCAGAGAGAAATTAATTTTTAAATCAATTAAACAAAATCACAAAATTCAAATATTTGAATTTGGAAAAAGGCGCCAAGAACAAGCTGAAGAACACGCGCGTGTTCTGGGTTTGGCTGATTTGCGTTTTCCATCCAATCTCACTGAATACTTAATTATAACATGCAATCCACATATCATTATGCTCGTCTCAACCTCACGATCATGTCTATGTCCATTAATTTCATTTAAATTAAACATAAAACATGAAATCACGAAGAAACCTCAAGAACCCTAATTTCTGCATGAAGGCTAGGATTTTTGATACACGATTCAAACAATGCAATTAGTTGAGGGAAAACATTCCATGCATGATTATGAACATATGGCCAAATTATTGTGCGAGGAAATATGCATAAATTGAGAGATGACCAAGTGTATGCTTACCTCTAGGCCGTGACAGCAAGTGCAGTGTGATTTTTGATTTGGAGGTGTTACAGATGAGTTGTGATGATCTGAACAGCTTCCTTACACCCTATGGAGTGTGTTTGAATGCCTGGACTTGATTGAAAATGGCTGGAACGATTTATGGTACCTCAGCTGCAACTTGATTGAAAGTTTGAGCAACCAGCTGGTGATTTTGTGAAATCTGTGTTCCAGATGTTATGTGAGTGTTTGGATCACTTCTATATGATGTATGTGAGGTGTGTGAATGATTGGTTTGATTGGAAAAGCTCTCAAACTCAAAACCCGATAGATACCTTGCTAAGAAAGGCATTTTTGCCAAGAGAAAGAGATTTTGAGGAAAGCATCTGTTAGATGGCTTTGGTGTACTCAAACTGATCACAATTGAGCTCTATTTATAGTAGAGCAAGTTTGTTTTGCAAGGAATAGTTAATGGCAACTGGTAAGTAGGTTTGGCCAATGTTGGCAAATGAAAATCCAAGTCTCCTCTAGCCATTGACTAGAGGTTAGGGCACAGAGCTTTGGTTCCCTTGGTCTTGGATAAGTCTTGACTGATTTTAGATGAGAATGGCTCAGTCCATGCCACCTTGATGCTTCCCTTGAATGCTTCAATCCAAATTTGGAATCTTGTCCCTATTTTGGCCATTCTGGGTTCAACATGCTATTTCTTGTTCCATGGACTTTGGAGGCTTGGCTCAGTGATTGTCCCCTTTAGATTCAATCCTCAGATGTGTCCAAGTGGATAGGAGCATTTGAATTTGGCTGATTTTGGCAAATCGAGCAAAAGTGCAAATTCTGCCTTGCCTTGGCAGATTTCAGCAAGGCAACTTGCCAATGTCATATCTCATGGTGTAAGTTGAATTTGGTAATGTTCTTGACCATTTTGGAAAGTCCTTACATGATACAACAACTGTTTGAACATATTTGGTTTTGATCTCTTTTGAATCCAAGTGAAAAATCCCCCTACATTTGGCAAAAAGTAGGGTAAAATCTGACTTAGTGAAATTTTCACTAAGTGTTGGAACAAAGTGACTTTTCTTGATTTTGATCACTCCATAACTCCAAATCCTTAATGAATTGGACTTAGGTCTAGTTAAAGTTTTTGTAGAGGGTAATGAGGGCTACAAATCCATCTTTGGATGATAAAATTTGGCTTTGTGGTTTAGGAGTTATGATCCTTCAAAGTTGGTGCCCTTGTGACTTTATTTTTAACTTAGAAAATTTTCTAAATTTTTATGGTTACCCCTTTTACAAGTTATCCAACTTTTCTTGATTTTTCTTGATGAATGATGATTCAAATCATACATTAACATCATTTTAGGGTTAAAAAACCATTTTGGTGAAAAATCTCAAAAAGTCAAAGTTGACTTTTGTGCACAGTTGACTTTTTATCAGATGAATTCCAAACTGTGCAATTCTTCAGGAAATCATGTCCTTGACCTAAATCAAACTTTATGGGCATGTTCCATGGGTGTTATAGGGTATATTGAATCATGTCTTAGGGCTTGGGAGCATGTCCTGGTAAAAAGTCAAAGTTACAGTTGACTTTTTCCTTAAAACCCTAACTGTGGTGCAGATGAAATTGAGACTTGTTGCTCAAGCTTCTTGGATTAATCCATTGTTTCAAATGGATCAATATAGTGCATTAGAGACCCTCAAACCCTCTCTTGAGGTCTTGGCTCATGATTTGCCCTAAAAGTCAACTTAGGGGTGAATTAGGTCAAGAAACCCTAATTCCTGATTTTTGATGAATGCATCCCCTGAGGCAAAATTGACTTGATGCTTGGGTCCATGAGGTTCCATGAAGTATATTAGGTTATGTTTTGGATCATTGGCTTGTGCCCAGAGGAAAATTTCCAACTGGAGGCCCTGGTCGACCAAAACCCTAATTTGGTGACACTGTCGATCTTGAGACTTGATCCACCTAGAAGGGAGCAACCTTGTGCTTAATCCTTGAAGTGGGAGTCCTCTTGATCCATTGTGGATTCTTGGGAGGTTAGACAAGTTGAAGATCAAGTCATTCCTTGATTGATCCTCTGTCTAAGGCTCCAAGAGGGCTTGAAACCCTAATCTTGATTGTAGTAGATGATCACCCATCTTTAGGGAGACTGATGAAGTATGATGGTTCCTCCATATTATGATGATGATTTTCACAATGATGGGAAATCTTAGTGGTCAAAATTTGGGGTATGAGAGATGCCCCTATTTAATCTTCTTGGACCCGAAGGTGTGAATGACGAAGGTATTCGGGCATTCGGGGTGCAAGAGGATTAAATATCGGAATACCCGAAATTTTGATGGTGGTTATGAATGGTAGCTTGCACATTCATCTTCTTTAGCTAAGCAATGATGCTTAGAAAAGGTAAACTTCCTCTTGATCCTGGTCTTTAGCCAAGGAACTGGTCTCAGTTTCTTTTGTAAACTTCCCCTCGATCCTGGTTTCCTACCAAGGAACTGGTCTCGGTTTCTGATATAAACTTCCCCTCGATCCTGGTTTCCTACCAAGGAACTGGTCTCGGTTTCTGATATAAACTTCCCCTCGATCCTGGTTTCCTACCAAGGAACTGCTCTTGGTTTCTTTTGTCAATAAATTTTACTGACAAGGGACGCTATTCGTAGCGGTTTTCCTTCAAACTTCTCTCTGAATTTTCCTGGGGAGATGCCATTTGAGTGGAAAAAGTTTCGATGTCAGACTTACTGGGGAACCCAGTCATCTGAGTTGTAGAGGTGTACAAACTTCTCTGTTGCAGATGCCATTTGTCGACTCTATCTGGGGAAAATGAGTCTCTTGAGAGACTTCTTCCGCTTGGGGTCTTACATCATACTTTTCTCAGGATCTTCCCAGAGAAATGCCATATGATGGGCTCCAATTTTGAGGTGCCGATGACCCTTTCATCAGCGGCTCTTTCGGAGCGAAACTGACATGTTGCCGAATCTCTGATTACGAGGCTTTCTCTATGGATTTTCCTTAATCCGGGAAAGCAAGGATATCATCTTTAATGGAGAAGAGTGACATCGGTTGAAGGTTCTCTGGCCTTTCAGAGGTTCAAGTTATCAAAGTGGTCAAAGGCCAACTTCCTCTCAGAAATAAACTGGAGGCGAGGTTGTTCAAACGCAGCGTTTCCTGACGAGGCAAGAACTGACAACTTGATTGAGATGACTGTTATCACTAGGGGACAAGACCGACTAGAGTGATAGTGATGCAATATGAATATGAATTCAAATCAAATGCATGATGTATGTATGTTTATGCTGGCAAAACTAACGCGACATACAAACTGACGGGTGAACACGACTGGATACTCGGCCATCGCGGGGCGTATAGAAATATCACTAGTTCAAGATAGCAATTCCACCTTGCTTAGGAGAGACAATCCCTGTTGGGAGCTACCGTTGATCGTGCTTATGAGGTAAGAACTCGGCTGAGGCGTGTCAGACGGAGTATCCGTATCTGGCATAACTGATCCTTCATTTAGGCGCACTGGCTTAGAAGGAGTACTTTTGATTCTGCACTTTGAAGCTCGATTACTTCTGGAGAAGCGAGCGGCGTTCTTTCGATGTTCAACAGTCAAAAGAAATTGCCGTCCTTATTTTAAAAGCAGAAAAAGTTTAACAAGTAAATTCATTTTTGTTTTATTTCAAGAATCGTTCATCATGTTAACAACGTCGTTCTGTAAAGCTAAAACAAGTAAGAATTACAAACAAAAGCACAAGGGCTCAAATTTTATTGATGAGATGGAGATCAGCCAAACGCGTGATTCCAAAGAGTATATACAAAGTTTGAAAATGGTAATTTACAGGGAAAAGGGCTACGTTGAAACATAACAACCATTATCCTTCTACCAACTTTGAATTCGGGGCATCCTGAGCTTCTGTCGAAGATGACCTTGACTGGAGTTTTCCTCCGATGGATGGTATAACTGCTGCTGCTGAGGGATTTGCCTCTGTTGAACATAGTTACTTGCCATTAGCCCTAATTTTTGCCTAGATTGTACTTTGATGTTTCCAATCCACCGGGATGATTTTTTTTCATGTCTCTAACTTTTGCCTGGACCGCCCTTTCGGGTTTTCAATCCACCGAGACGTTTTTTTTTTTTAGTTTAGGCGAAGTATTTCTTGACTACATCAATATTCGTGGGCAAATTCCTCTCCGTCCATGGTTGCAAGTCTCAAGGCACCGCCTGAGAAAGCTTTCGTGACCACATATGGGCCATCATAATTCGGAGTCCATTTACCTCGCGAATCAGTGAGAAAGGATTGTATCTTTTTTAGCACAAGGTCTCCTTTTCTGAAACCACGAGGTCGGACCTTTTTGTCAAACGCCCTCTTCATTCTCTGTTGATACAACTAACTGTGACATAGTGTCGTGATTCGCTTCTCTTCGATCAGATTCAGTTCGTCGTGTCGACTTTGACACCATTTAGCTTCGGTGAGCTTAGCTTCCATAAATACTCGGATTGACGGGATCTTTACTTCTATGGGGAGCACTGCTTCCATGCCATATACTAGAGAGAAAGGGGTAGCCCCTGTTGAAGTGCGGACAAATGTGCGATAACCGTGAAGAGAAAAGGGTAGCATCTCGTGCCAATCTTTGTAGGTTACAACCGTCTTTTGAACAATCCTCTTGATGTTCTTGTTAGCCGCTTCTACCGCTCCGTTCATCTTGGGTCGGTAGGGATATGAGTTATGGTGTTCAATCTTGAACTCTGCACATAACTCATTCATCATCTTATTGTTCAAGTTAGATCCATTATCAGTAATGATCTCGCTTATAACACCATAACGGCAGATGATATTGTTTTTGATAAATCGGACCACCACTTGTCGGGTTACATTAGCGTACGACGCTGTTTCGACCCACTTGGTGAAATAGTCAATGGCTACCAGGATGAACCGATGTCCGTTTGAAGCCTTAGGTTCAATCAAGCCAATCATGTCGATTCCCCATATGGAAAAAGGCCACAGGGAAGAAAGAAATTTGAGATGTGATGGCGGTACATGAATTTTGTCAGAGTATATCTGACACTTGTGACACCTCCTCATGTACTTGTAGCAGTCGGATTCCATGGTCAACCAGTAGTACCCTGCTCTGAGAATTTTTCTCGCCATTGTATGTCCGTTGGCATGAGTGCCAAAGGATCCTTCATGAATTTCTTTCATAAGCATGTCTGCTTCTGGTCTGTCCACGCATCGGAGCAAGACCATGTCAAAATTTCTCTTATAGAGAGTGTCACCGCTCAGGAAGAAGTTCCCAGCCAATCTTCTGAGGGTTTTTCTGTCTTTTCTGAGTGCCCCAGATGGGTACTCTTGTTTCTGAAGGAAGCATTTGATATCGTGATACCAAGGTTTGTCGTCTATGACTGCTTCAATCGTGAAGATGTAAGCGGGCCTTTCAAGGCGCATTATGTCGATCTTAGGTATGTCATTCCATCGACCTACACTAATCATGGAAGAGATAGTGGCTAATGCATCAGCCATGTGATTCTCCTCACGAGGGATATGATGAAACTCAACTCTGTTGAAGAAGGGTAACAACCTTCTTGCATAGTCCTTGTAAGGAATCAATCCTGATTGATATGTGTTCCAATCTCCTTTTATCTGATTGATAACCAAGGCTGAGCCGCCGTATACGTCCAAGTTTTTTATCCTTAAATCAATCGCTTCTTCGAGACCCATGATACAAGCTTCGTATTCGGCCTCGTTGTTCGTACATTTGAACGTAAGTCGAGCGGTGAAAGGAATGTGGGTACCCTGAGGGGTAACAATGATTGCCCCAATTTCGTTTCCATAATGATTAACTGCTCCGTCAAAGATAAGTCCCCATTGGGAACCTGGTTCTGGCCCTTCACTGGGTAACGGTTCATCGCAATCTTTCATTTTTAGATACATGACATCTTCATCTGGGAAGTCAAACCCGATTGATTCTTGATCATCAATCGGTTGATGAGCCAAATGATCGGCTAAAATACTTCCCTTAACGGCTTTCTGAGCATGGTACTCTATGTCATATTCTGATAACAACATCTGCCAATGGGCAATCCTTCCCGTGAGAGCAGGTTTTTCAAAAACATATTTGATTGGATCCATTTCGGAGACCAACCAAGTAGTATGACGAATCATGTATTGGCGAAGACGTTTGGCCGCCCAAGCCAAAGCACAGCAAGTTTTCTCGAGCATCGTGTACCGAGTTTCACAGTCGGTGAATTTCTTGCTCAAATAGTAAATGGCAGACTCTTTCCTTTTGGTTTCGTCTTATTGGCCAAGTACACATCCCATTGAGTCCTCTAGGACTGTGAGGTAAATGATCAGTGGTCTTCCTTCCACTAGAGGTGATAGAATCGGAGGATTCAACAGATATTCCTTGATACTGTCGAAGGCGGTTTGGCAATCTCCTGACCAAACACAATCTTGGTTCTTTTTGAGTAATTTGAAAATCGGCGCACACGTCGCGGTCATAAGGAATATAAATCTGGAGATGTAGTTCAAACGTCCCAGGAATCCTCTGACTTGTTTTTCAGTTTTTTGGAGAAGGCATTTCCTGAATGGCCTTAACTTTGTCAGGATCAACCTCAATTCCCTTTTGGCTGATGATGAACCCTAGTAGTTTCCCTGAACAGACACCGAAGGTGCACTTGTTGGGATTCAAGCGGAGCTTGAACTTTCTTAAACATTCGAACAATTTTGACAGATGTTCAACGTGTTCACTCTCTGTTTTTGATTTTGCAATCATATCATCGACATACACCTCGATTTCCTTGTGTATCATGTCATGAAAGAGAGTAGTCATGGCCCTTTGATAGGTTGCCCCGGCATTCTTCAAACCGAACGGCATTACCTTGTAACAAAAGGTGCCCCATGGGGTGATGAACGAAGTTTTCTCCATGTCTTTCGGCGCCATTTTGATCTGGTTATAGCCCGAGAATCCATCCATGAAGGAGAAAACTTTGAACTTTGATGTACTGTCTACCAGCATGTCAATGTGTGGTAAAGGAAAGTCGTCCTTTGGACTAGCCTTGTTCAGATCCCTGTAATCGACACACATTCTAACATTTCCGTCCTTTTTGGGAACGGGTACGATGTTGGCTAACCATTGAGGATATTCTGATGTAGCGAGGAAACCCGCGTCAATCTGTTTCTGTACCTCCTCTTTGATTTTGATGGCCATGTCCGGGTGAGTGCGTCTCAACCTTTGCTTTACTGGCGGACATTCTGATCTCAACGGTAAATGATGTTCCACGATGCTGGTATCCAACCCTGGCATATCCTGATAGGACCAAGCGAATACATCGGGGAATTCTTTGAGAAACTTTATCAAACTCTCTTTGGCATTTGGACTGAGCAGTGCCCCAATCCTGATTTCTTTTCTCTCTTTTTCTGAACCCAAGTTTACCGTTTCCAACGGCTCTTTGTGAGGTTCAATGGACCTTTCCTCTTGTCTGAGTAGTCGGGAGATCTCTTCTGGAATTTCGTTGTCATTTTCTTCTTCAGCCTCGAATACCGGGAACTCAAAGTTTGAAGAAGGCATCGGATTGTATGTTTCAACAGGGTTTAAAACAAGCAATCTGCATGACGTGATGATTCGTGTTTAGAAGAGATAGAGGAAAATGCAAGTGTGTGCAGTGTATTTATTTTACTGCTTGTTTTTATTATTGAATTGTTTTTTTTAGGATTACCATTTTCTGAAAAACGAAAAGAGAAAACAGCAATTAATGCGGAAATTACAGAACGACGTTATTTTATTAATGAACAAGTCGATTCTTGAAACTACAGCCCTATAAAACAAAACTTTGTCGCTTCGGGCAAAGCGAAGAGGGAAATTTACAGAAATAAAGCCCTATCAAAACATTTGTTTCACCTGGGCAGGGTGAAAGGTTAAAGATGGCAATTACTTTGACTGGTGAACGATCTTCGGAACCTCGACGGCAACCCTTTGGCGGCGAACTCCTCGGTGAATCACAAAGTCTGGCACCTTCCTTGATTTGTCTTCAGAAATAACGCTGATTTCTGGTGGCGCAAGATCATTGGAATCTGTCTCCCAGGCAGAATTGTCGTAGGAGGATTCCTCTATTGCATTTTGCAGAGTAGTTGTGCTCTCAGCTGTATCTCCCCATCCAGTTGGCTGGATATCTTCGAGCCTGATACGAGAGCTTTCGGGAGCGGTGTACTTGACCATATAGTCGTATTTTCCACTTGGATGTCCCAAGGTGTCCCACACTTCTTTCGAATTGGAGGAGTCATCCCTCTCGATGATGTTAACCTCAGGAAAAGCATAGTTGATGAATTCAAGTCCTGTAAACGTTGCGAATTCATCTTCATGTTGAGTAGTTTCCGAATGACCTGAGTGTTGATCCCATGACATGGTGGGGACACAGGTATTCTGTTCAATGATGGTCAGCTGATTTTCATTGCTCGACTGACCCTCTTGCCCCTAGTTTCCTGGGTAAGGTTGCCATATTGGCAGACCATCCATTGGGCCATAGTAATCGTGGTCAAAGTTGTCTTTCATCGGAGTGTCTTCCTCTAATGAATTTGGCAGAGCACGGCATCCTTCCGGATCACAATCTCCATAGATCATTTCGACGTCTGACCATGGTATAAACCTCGGACTTTCTGTGGGAAAGCAAAAAGGCATAGGTACCTCTTCTCGAGACATATAACCGTACTCATTAAGATAGGATTTCCATTCTTCATCTGTGTCAGAGGGACCTTCCTCATTGATAGCATGTACTGCTTGAGACACTGGGTGAAGGAAACCTCCACTGTGGAAGAAGTTTTGAAGGGGATGAAGACTTTCATCTTTGGCAACCGTTTGGGTACAGGTTGCAGAAAAACCAAGACCCTTCTTTGTTTTATTGTCAATGGGAATGACAAGCTGTCCCCATCCAGTTGTATCGGTACTTTCGACCTCTTTGATAGCATCGTGGTATGAAGAAATGGAAGTTCCTCCTCTGAACTGATTGTTCTCGCTCATCGACAGTGCTTGGAACTGCGTTCCAATAACCTCCTCGGGTTCTATACCAGTAGATGATGACAAGTTACTTACAAGCAAGGCTAGTTCTCCACAGACTGTGACAAGTTGATCGTCCTTGAAGAACTTTAGCTTTTGGTGGAGGGTCAAAGTGACCGCTCCAGCCTGATGTATCCAAGGTCTTCCTAATAAACAACTGTACATTGCTCGGATGTCCATGACCTGGAAAGTGACTTGGAAAGTTTGAGGACCGATAGTTATGGGAAGATCAACTTCGCCGGTAACTGTTTTTCTGGATCCGTCGAACGCTTTGACGACGACCTCGCTGATTCTCATCGGAGGGCCTTTGAATGATAATTGCATCAAAGTGGACTTCGGCATAACATTCAGGGCTGACCCTGTGTCTACCAGTACGCTGGCTAAAGCATCGTCCTGGCAGTTAACTGTAATGTTGAGCGCCATGTTATGACGGCGACCCTCTTCGGGTAATTCTTCATCACTAAATCCCAAATTATTGCGGGAAGTGATGTTAGAGACAATACTATCAAACTGTCTGATTGTTACATCCTGTTCCACAAAGGCTTGCTCCAAGACTTTCTATAGAGCCTCCCTGTGGGCTTCTGAACTGAGTAACAATGATAATACCGAGATCTTTGAAGGAGTCTGTAACAGTTGATCAACAATGTTGTATTCACTCCTTTGGATGAGCTTCAGCATCTCATCATTATTTTTCGAAAGGTCGAGATTACTGGATTGACCGACTGGTGGATCAGGAGCTTCCGTCTGAAGTTCCTTTTCTTTGTTAAGTTCTCCAACTCCTCGGTTGAAGATTCTACCACTCCGTGTTACACGAATGATGTCTGCAATATTCACAACGGATGGTAATGGAATTTCCTTTCCATTCTCAATTGTTGTCGCACCGCATTTGTAAGGGATAACCTTAGTTGTTTCAAACGGTAGTGGTCCCGGTAGATAGATGACTACGGGAGCCTTCTGATTTTTCTGACCATCATAAGTAATCTCGATCCGTTCCCGGTTGGGAACCTTAGATTCGTCAAGTAGAGGGATAATGGCAAAAACATCCCTGGTCCTGAGATGACCAGAGATTGTGACAACATCCTCAACTTGCTCGGCAAGGTAGTTCGGCGTCCAGTCGATGGGTCCAGAACCCGGATATGGACGAATTTCTCCATGATCGACCTGACCCTGAAGAGCTGCTCTTACAAGGTAACACCCTTGGTTACTTTCTGAACAGACTCCACAACGTTCATAGTTGTGCGGTGGCACCTGGCCACGCCCACTTTGAATACAATGTAACCTCACTAGGTTAACTTCCACAGATCGAACGTCCTGACTCTGACGCCGAGTGGGGTTTCTGTTACTGATACTAATCTGTTGAGTATCTTCATCCATATGAATTGGCATCCACCAGTGATTTAACAAGTGCTGAAGTGCCTCCTGGACAAGGGTACAACCTCGATCGTTTTCGCAACCTGCTTTACAGCTTTGATAATCATGTGATATTAAGAATCCGAGTCAGACCTGCTCAGCATGTAACTCTACCAGGTTGGTATTCATCACGCGAATATCGAAGATCTGAACCATGTTGATTTGATTGGAGTTCTTATCATGGTAGTCTTGGATCCATCCAAGATCCATCTGACGCTGGAGGGCCTCTTATATGAAAGAGTATCCCTGTTTGTTTACCGAGCAAGTCAGACAGGAACTGTAATCGTGTCGTGGCAGATTATGATACTGGCTTTGCCTTAAGTGCATCACCACCAAGTTGACATTCATTGCACGGATATCGTGGTTTTGAATGACGTTGGAATTCATGTAACCCATGTTAACTCCATGAACTCGGTGCTCTTGGATGCATCCGAGATCCATTTGTTCCTGTAGAGCTGCTTGCACTACAGAACATCCCTGGTTGTCTTTAGAGCAGATATCACACTGATGATAGTTATGAGGTGGCACATGGCCATATCCACTCTGTCTACAATGCATCTTAACCAGATTGGTTTTCAATAAGAGTACATCGTGAATTTGATAGACATTGTTAGTCTCTTTCTCAATCAAGTTGACTGCAGTCTTCTCGTGTTGAGGCAGCGGGTTTGTGAGAACATTAGGATTTGTATCCTTGAAGGATAAGACCCCGCTCCTAACAAGTTTCTGCACATCGGACTTGAAATTGAGGCAAGTCTCTATGTTATGCCCTGGACCTCCTTGATGATAAGGGCATGTCTGATCCACCTTAAACCAAAAAGGCGGATTTTCTGGTACTGTAAGAGGAGATTTAGTCTGGATGTGCCCCTTAGCCAATAGTAACGGAAATAATTATGCGTACAACATGGGTATAGGATCAAATCCTGGTGGCCATGTTGTACGGTTGCTGTTATATGGAGGACGAGCCTGCTGAAGAGGTTGTTGTGTCCTTTGCTGATCAGGTTGGCTCTGCGCAACCTGAGGTTGATAAGTAGGAACAGACGTAGGGTTGATAACAGGAGTTACAGTTGCTACCGGTTGATAATGTCACCTTTGCTTTCCGAGAGAGATATTCCCAATATCTTGCTCTTTTTTCTTAGGGAGAGCACTACCGTGTTTTTTAGTACCGCTCGTCGATCCAGTGTCTTTTACCAAACGTCCTTCTCGGACGGCTTCCTCAAGACGTATGCCCATGCCGACCATCTCGGTGAAATCACTGGGCGCACTGGCAACCATTCGGTCATAGTAAAATGAGCTTAAGGTCTTTAAGAAGATCTTTGTCATCTCTTTTTCCTCAAGAGGTGGACAAATTTGAGCGGCAATTTCACGCCACCTTTGAGCATACTCCTTAAAGGTTTCCTTGTCCTTTTGCGACATCGATCTGAGTTGATCTCTGTCGAGTGCCATGTCCAAATTATATTTGTATTGTTGGACGAAGGCAGTGCCAAGATCTCTGAATGTGCTGATCGTGGCACGGTTTAAACCCATGTACCATTTTTATGCGGCACCGGTTAAACTATCCTGGAAGTAGTGAATCAGTAGGTCCTGATTCTCCGTCTGAGCTGACATCCGCCGAGCGTACATCACCAGATGGCTCTGAGGGCAAGAGTTACCCTTGTACTTTTCAAAGTCGGGCACTTGAAATTTGTGCGGGACTTTCACATTTGGGACCAACCAGAGATCTGCGGCGTCCTTTCCAAATAGATCCTGGCCGCGAATGGCTTGCAGCTCCTTCTGCATTTCCAAGAACTGCTCCTGGAATTCCTCCATTCTGTCAAACATAGTTTCCTTCTTACCAGAAGGTGTCTGTGGAATCTGTCCTTCTGGGACAGTGTGCACCACAGGGGGTGGTACCGTTACTATGGCAGTGAGTCTTGGCGTCTCCCGAAGTTTGTAACCTTCAGGAGTCTTCAGTATGCCCCTGGCATCTTCGCTTTCCCGAAGTTTGTAACCTTCAGGCCCAGCGGCTTCTGTTATGATTCCCTGATCTTCAGTGATCGACGGAACATATCCTTCCGGGATATAGTTAACAGGCATGCCCCAAGGACGATCTTTCGGTATATGATACCTAGGATCATACTTCTACACGATGGGCGTTGAGGTGATTTCTGAGATCACAGTTCGTTGTAGCTGAGCTTCTGCCATGGCTTGCATGTCATTACGAAGCTTTCTCATATCCTCTCTCAGAGCGTTGGTCTCTTCTTTCAACTCTCTATTTTCTTCCTCAAGATCATCCATCCTTTTCTGACGATTGGCCCGAGTATTGTACGAATGAGACAGTTTGACTCTAGAACCGAGACACAAATGTGAGATTCGTAGGTAAGAAGAATACGCGATGCGAGAATGATGAATGCAATGATTATATTAATTGTTTAAGGTTTAATCAAAATAAACTTCGACAATTAGATTGCAAATATCAAACGGTGGGGGAAACCCCTTTTTATTGAATTCAAAGGATTACAGAAATGGAAATACAGTAGATTACAAGGTGCAGAAACAGAAACCTAAGCTAATGGGCCCAGAGTCCTCTCTGAGGAGAACTCGGGTGCTGATTCTGGTATCTTCCTTTTCTTCAACCGGGGCTCTTAGGTCGTTGTCGGGTTGTCATTCCTTTGCCAGATGAAAGGAGCGAGCAAATTCCTTTGGTCATCCTGATTATCCACAGCATGTTGCTCCAAAATCTCAATCAGAGCATCTTTCTCTTTCAGTAATTGCTGTATTTTGATGCACTCTACGTCGAGGGTGCGGTACTTGTTCTTCCAAGAGCTTCTCTCCTTTTGAACTTTGTTGAGAGTAACCTGAAGCTTTTCAGTTTCCGTCATGAAGTACATGACAGATTCCTTTGGCGGAAGAATTCCGTAACGAGGATAAAGCATCTTTAGCTTGAGAGCTCTAGTTTGTACCCAATGGAGATAAGGCTCCACCGAGACACAGTCCGGTTTTCCTAGAGACTCTCATCCTTTCTTATGAACATGCTTCCAAGCGTGCACTATTTCCATCTTTAGTGCTCTGTCACTTTCTTCTTCCTTGAAGAAAAGACCTTCCAGATGAACACCCAATGGGATGTGCCTCATCGGGTATCCAAATTGACGGCGAACCAATACCGGATGGTAGTTGATTCCTCCTTTAGTTCCTATGAGGGGTACGTTGGGAAAGTTTCCACAACAGTCAATGATCCTGATTCCCTCAAAAATCCTATTACACCAATCTATATCAGAGTTGGTAAGAGACATGATCTTCTACGACCAACGTAAGGCACTCTTGCAATCCCAAAAAGCAGCAGACTTGGGCAAGTGAGAGATAAACCATTTGTAAAGCAGAGGTACACAGCATGTGATCTCCCCTCCGCTGTACAAATTTCCCAAGTGTACAGAATGATACGCATCTGCGAGCAAAGTCGGCACAGGGTTTCCAATGAGAAAAACCTTAATGGAGTTGATATCGACGAAATTATTAATGTTGGGAAACAAAAATAACGCGTAGGTGAGCAAGACAAAGATGCTTTCAAAAACAGTCACGTTTCCTATACTGGCGAAATACAGGGCTTTCTTTGTCAAGAACTGGGCTGGCAAACCTTGGATGCCACCCTTAGTGGTTATGTGAGTCCTGACCTCAGACTCGTCCAAATGAATTGCTCTTGCAATGATCTGATTCTTTGGAATTTCTTCCGGTCCAGAAAATGGAGCTCTATCAGTGATATGTAGATCAGTCAGATGAGAATACTCCTCCAGCGTTGGTGCTAGCTGGTAATCTAGGAATGTGAAACAGTGATAAACTGGATCATAAAATTGAATGAGCGCATCCATGATTCCCCCAATCACATGGACTCTTAACAGCGGTAGTAAACCTCCGTGTTTGGCTCTGAAAGCCTCTGGGTTAGTGATCATCCTTGCTAACCTTCTTAAATCCTCTAGCTTTGGAACCTTGAAGGTGTACGCATGAGTTCTCCTTCTACCGAAATCCATTAGCGTAATCCCTTTCTCTGATATTTGCAATCACAGTCTTAGTTTAATTTGAAAAACAGAGAGACTAGAAGAGAAGATTTTTTGAATGTTTTAATGTTTTTTAAATGAATGCATGAATGCAGCACACAAAAACAGAGAAAAAACATGGGGTCAAAGGGTCGTTGTCATGAAGTCAAGGCTCTACCCATCCCCAAAGGTTTATACTAGGGTGATTTTTGTACCTGTACTCATTATCATCAGCTCCTCCCAGGAAAGCAAAACAACAAGCGGATCGCCAGCGAGTTGTAGAGCAATCTTAGAGTAAGTGCCATTCACCGAGAATAGATCACCAGCCTCAAATGAGGGTAGTATCGCGTAACAACTATTTCTGATAGTTTCCGCACTATGAAAGGGTTTGGCTCCTCAGCTTCTCAGACTTAACAACCGGCCCATTGTCTAAGTGAGAGAATGGGTTGCGTTGGTCAGCCTCCACTGAGGTTGATGGTCGACCCCGTCGCCATCACTTATCTTAAGTGTATACTCAATCTTTCCACATATGGCATCACCCGCATTCCCATTAGCAGAAAAATAAACATGTATAGCAATTAGGAAAAATAGTATATATATTTGTCCTAAACATCCTAGACCTTTAAAGCTATGAATCCTAAGTTCCTTACAGAAATTGGGTTCCCCGGCAGAAGCCCCAATCTGTGGTATTCACATAAGTGAAGAGAAAAAAGGAAAAAAAGTTTTAGAAAGACTGGCCCCACGGTGGGCCCCATTTTTCTGTAGCGAGCGATTTTGGACGCGGTTCTTAAGCGCTGGTCGCTCTCTGCGGTTTGAGCTTAAACTACAGGTCGATTCATTTTTTATCCTATTGTGAGCTGATGAAGGAAGGGAAATAGATGTCTCCAATTAACCCTGCTTTGCATACTGAGTTTAAACAGCGGTCTGTTAGGTTACGGATGCTATCAATGTGGGGGGGCCTTTGTACTGGTTATTTGTATTTTCGCCAATACGGTTTCTTTCTTTTTATCTAGACAGAAGGTTTCTGGCGGGGAACAAGGATTAGGATGTTAGGACTGATGTTTTTTGATGTGAGAGTATGGGATTTGCGTTTTTTGTTTAGTGTGCTCGCTAAGATTTTTCTTTCAATCTTATGCCTACGTATTCCCGTTTACCGAAACAGGGAAATCAGAGCGTTCGTAGTTCCTCCTATTCTATGGGAGGAAATTTGTTTTTTGGTGTCTTGTTCAAAGCCCAAGACGTGAAGCGAAAGCGTAGTTTGTATCTTGTTCAAAGCCCAAGATATGAAGCTAAAAGGTCTCAACTTTAGAGAGAATTTGTCATCTCTAAAGAAGGGTTCGACTGTCACAACTGTTGGGTGACTGGTTATAAAGGAGAATTACTTTAACCAGGATTTGTGAATCCGGTAATGCCATAATTTCCTTTATAGGGATTTTAACCTGAAGGAGAAGACTTTAACTCAGTGTAGAGCAATGCTATCTTTCCTTAGGAATTTCTCATGCTAAAAGAGGGACAGTGGCATGGATGTAGATGATCCAGAGGCTTGCCACTTACAGCAATTAGATGAAAGGGAAGGAGTTGTTGATGTTTGTATACTGTGAACGAGGCACAGCTTTGATGCTAAAAGGTTGATTGGATCAACCAGTGGTTTTCTTATACAAAGCCTAAGAGGAGGCTAATATGTGTCTCGTACAAAGCCCGAGAGAGAGGCTAAAAGGTTTTTGACTCAATGAGGGAATCTTTTGGTATCTCGTATAAAGCCCGAGATGGAAGTTAAAATTCGTTTAGCTCAATAAGAACCTTTTTGTATCTTGTATAAAGCCCGAGATGGAGGCTAAAAGGTGATTGACTCAACGAGGGAGTCCCTTATGTGTCTCATACAAAGCCCGAGAGAGAGGCTAAACGTTGTTCGACTCCGCTGGGGAGAATCATTTGTACAAAGCCCAAGAGGAGGTTGTGGCGACTGTTTCAGTTAAGTGACAGGTCCAGTATACTGATTTTAAAAGAGAAAATCAGTTCTTATATGAGCAACACTGTACTCATGGATTTGATCCAAGGATCCAGGTTATTCCTGTTCTTTAAGGAATCGAGAAATCCGAAGGGTATTGAGACTGTCCGAGTCTACGGGGTTTTCTTCCTATTTTTGAAGGGTGCTTGAGAATGTCTTTGAGACTCAAGGAGATTAGACTGTCCAAGTCTAGAGTGTCATATTTTGTACTGTGCTTTGAGAAACAGTAGTAGACTCTATGAAAGGACTGTTCTATGAAGATGACTAAGTTCTGTTCCTATACCTCTAGGAGGTCGTCGGGACAATTTGTATGAAGCCCAAGAGGAGGCTGGAGACTTTTAAGAAGCTGAGAGGTCCTTGTACGATGCCCAAGAGGAGGCTATCATTCCCGGAGGAAGAGATCATTATACAAAGCCTAAGAGGAGGTTGTGAATACTTCTAAGAAGCCGTAGGGTCCTTGTACTAAGCCCAAGAGGAGGCGGGGTTGCTTTTAGGAAGCTTGTGGGTCCTTGTATGATGCCCAAAAGGAGGCCGATGCTTTTAAGAAGCCCGTGGGTCCCCAAACCCCGAGAAATTCAAGGCAAGCTATTCACAAGGAATAGATCAAGTCAGGAAAGTTCGAGAATTTGGAAGAAACTCAAAGATGCCATTCACGGAGAATACATTCATCTCTGGGAATAGAGTTTCTTGACAATTTCCTAATGAGGACAGCCGAAGAGAAGACTGTATCTGGTGATCTTATTGGGGATCTAGCTGTCTATTTCTACGAACTAACGAAACGGCGTCACCTAGTTCTAGACGTAATTGCCGGGGAAACTCGAAATATCTATACTATTATTACACAGTTAATATGAGTTTATGAAAGAAGACTTACAGTGAAACAGCCCCACAATACAGTTATATGTATATGAAAGTGGTAAATGAAAGTAATAACCACTTACTCGGTTGTAGAGCTTCCATGCTGTTTGGTTAGTTGTTCAACAAAGAAAGATTGAAAACAACAGTATATTTCAAAATCAAAGGAGAAAGTGCTTTGAAAAAGAAAGATTTGGGGCTTACAGCTCAAGGAGAGGCCCAGGGTTTTATCAGTGAGCGCACTGTTTGAATTTGTACAGAGGGACTTATACAAGTGACTGAGGCCCAAAATGTTTTTCTGTACAAAGGGATGGGTCTTACACTCTTTCAAGAGGCCCAAAAAGTTTTAAAGAAAAAGAGTGGGGCTTATAACACGAGGGTAGGCCCAGTTGACTTTTCGTTTGAAAATGGCGATCGCGCCGAGGTTTTCTTTTAACGCGGAGGGACTTATACAATAAGTGAGGCCCAAATGATTTTGGTTAAAAGTGGGTTGGGTCTTACACTCTATTAGAGGCCCAAAAGTTTTGAATGGGTCTTATAGCTCGAGGAGAGGCCCAAGGGTTATTTTGAAAAGGCGACGATCGCGCCGTTTGTTTTTTACGGTATCGGGACTTATACAATACACTGAGGCCCAAAAAATGATTTGGTCAAAAAAAGGATTGGGTCTTACACTCTATTAGAGGCCCAAAGTGTTTTGAAAATGATTTATGAGGGTTGAATTAATCCAAAAACCCTAATTTGTTTTCAAAAATGTATTTAATTGAATAAAAATTCAATTAAAATGATCAAAATTGTTTAACATATGGAAAACAAATTGTGATCTTGGATTTATGCTTCAAAAATTAAGTATTGACCTACAAAATAATTAGAAAGCATTAAAAGTTGCAAAATCAATGTGGAAAAAATATTTAAAATGTCAAAAACAATTAAAATATTAATTCTTTGCAAAAATATCAATTATATGAAATAAATAATATTTTTGGTATTTTTTGGGAAAATAAAATATTTTAACATTTTTGTGAATTATTAAAAAAAGAATCAACTCAAAATCATTAAAACTCAGAGAGAAATTAATTTTTGGATCAATTAAACAAAATCACAAAATTCAAATATTTGAATTTGGAAAAAAGGCGCCAAGAACAAGCTGAAGAACACGCGCGTGTTCTGGGTTTGGCTGATTTGCGTTTTCCATCCAATCTCACTAAATACTTAATTATAACATGCAATCCACATATCATTATGCTCGTCTCAACCTCACGATCATGTCTATGTCCATTAATTTCATTTAAATTAAACATAAAACATGAAATCACGAAGAAACCTCAAGAACCCTAATTTCTGCATGAAGGCTAGGATTTTTGATACACGATTCAAACAATGCAACTAATTGAGGGAAAACATTCCATGCATGATTATGAACATATGGCCAAATTATTGTGCGAGGAAATATGCATAAATTGAGATATGACCAAGTGTATGCTTACCTCTAGGCCGTGACAGCAAGTGCAGTGTGATTTTTGATTTGGAGGTGTTACAGATGAGTGGTGATGATCTGAACAGCTTCCTTACACCCTATGGAGTGTGTTTGAATGCCTGGACTTGATTGAAAATGGCTGGAACGATTTGTGGTACCTCAGCTGCAACTTGATTGAAAGTTTGAGCAACCAGCTGGTGATTTTGTGAAATCTGTGTTCCAGATGTTATGTGAGTGTTTGGATCACTTCTATATGATGTATGTGAGGTGTGTGAGTGATTGGTTTGATTGGAAAAGCTCTCAAACTCAAAACCCGATAGCTACCTTGCTAAGAAAGGAATTTTTGCCAAGAGAAAGAGATTTTGAGGAAAGCATCTGTTAGATGGCTTTGGTGTACTCAAACTGATCACAATTGAGCTCTATTTATAGTAGAGCAAGTTTGTTTTGCAAGGAATAGTGAATGGCAACTGGTAAGTAGGTTTGGCCAATGTTGGCAAATGAAAATCCAAGTCTCCTCTAGCCATTGACTAGAGGTTAGGGCACAGAGCTTTGGTTCCCTTGGTCTTGGATAAGTCTTGACTAATTTCAGATGAGAATGGCTCAGTCCATGCCACCTTGATGCTTCCATTGAATGCTTCAATCCAAATTTGGAATCTTGTCCCTATTTTGGCCATTCTAGGTTCAACATGCTATTTCTTGTTCCATGGACTTTGGAGGCTTGGCTCAGTGATTGTCCCCTTTAGATTCAATCCTTAGATGTGTCCAAGTGGATAGGAGCATTTGAATTTGGCTGATTTTGGCAAATCGAGCAAAAGTGCAAATTCTGCCTTGCCTTGGCAGATTTCAGCAAGGCAACTTGCCAATGTCATATCTCATGGTGTAAGTTGAATTTGGTAATGTTCTTGACCATTTTGGAAAGTCCTTACATGATACAACAACTATTTGAACATATTTGGTTTTGATCTCTTTTGAATCCAAGTGAAAAATCCCCCTACATTTGGCAAAAAGTAGGGTAAAATCTGACTTAGTGAAATTTTCACTAAGTGTTGGAACAAAGTGACTTTTCTTGATTTTGATCACTCCATAACTCCAAATCCTTAATGAATTGGACTTAGGTCTAGTTGAAGTTTTTGTAGAGGGTAATGAGGGCTACAAATCCATCTTTGGATGAGAAAAATTGGCTTTGTGGTTTAGGAGTTATGATCCTTCAAAGTTGGTGCCCTTGTCACTTTATTTTTAACTTAGAAAATTTTCTAAGTTTTTATGGTTACCCCTTTTACAAGTTATCCAACTTTTCTTGATTTTTCTTGATGAATGATGATTCAAATCATACATTAACATCATTTTAGGGTTAAAAAAACCATTTTGGTGAAAAATCTCAAAAAGTCAAAGTTGACTTATGTGCACAGTTGACTTTTTATCAAATGAATTCCAAACTGTGCAATTCATCAGGAAATCATGTCCTTGACCTAAATCAAACTTTATGGACATGTTCCATGGGTGTTATAGGGTATATTGAATCATGTCTTAGGGCTTGGGAGCATGTCCTGGTCAAAAGTCAAAGTTACAGTTGACTTTTTCCTTAAAACCCTAACTGTGGTGCAGATGAAATTGAGACTTGTTGCTCAAGCTTCTTGGATTAATCCATTGTTCCAAATGGATCAATATAGTGCATTAGAGACCCTCAAACCCTCTCTTGAGGTCTTGGCTCATGATTTTCCCTAAAAGTCAACTTAGGGGTGAATTAGGTCAAGAAACCCTAATTCCTGATTTTTGATGAATGCATCCCCTGAGGCAAAATTGACTTGATGCTTGGGTCCATGAGGTTCCATGAAGTATATTAGGTTATGTTTTGGATCATTGGCTTGTGCCTAGAGGAAAATTTCCAACTGGAGGCCCTGGTCGACCAAAACCCTAATTTGGTGACACTGTCGATCTTGAGACTTGATCCACCTAGAAGGGAGCAACCTTGTGCTTAATCCTTGAAGTGGGAGTCCTCTTGATCCATTGTGGATTCTTGGGAGGTTAGACAAGTTAAATATCAAGTCATTCCTTGAATGATCCTCTGTCTAAGGCTCAAATAGGGCTTGAAACCCTAATCTTGATTGTAGTGGATGCTCACCCATCTTTGGGGAGACTGATGAAGTATGATGGTTCCTCCATATTGTGATGATGATTTTCACAATGATGGGAAATCTTAGTGGTCAAAATTTGGGGTATGACAAAATGGACCCTGAATTATGAAGGTCCATATATTGTGAAGAAGGCCTTTTCTGGTGGAGCCTTAATGCTTTCAACTATGAACGGTGAAGACTTTACGTCCCCTGTGAACTCAGACGCAGTTAAAAAATACTTCGCATAAAAGATACCTACTGGACAGCAAAAAGAATAAGTCCAGGCAAAAATAGGGCATCCCGGCGAACCATGGAAAAAAGAAAAAGGTTCGGGCAAAAATTAGGGATATATAAAAGAAAAATGAGTAAACCCGCTAAGTTGAAAACCTGAAAAGGCAACTTAGGCAAAAATGGGTATCCCAGTGGATTAAAAACCCGTAAAGGGCGATCCAAGTAAAAGTTAGGGATTAAAGCAAAAGGCTGCGATCTGAGTGGTCTGTACATCATCTCGTTTCAACAACTGAGAATCTCCAAAGGTAGGAATCAATTCAATCACCATTCTCGGAAAGCAGAGTATTCGGAGCGTCTTGAAGACATACGAGTCATAGCAGGATTGAAACTCAATGGGAATCCATCTTCACATTGCCATTAGTGTAGTTTCTTTTCTTTTTCTTTTATGCAATTACCTCTTTCTAGGAATTGCTTCCAGATGTAAATGCCTATTTACAGGCTATTCAATCAATAAAATTGGTTTTCATTCAAATAGCTTTTCTTTTTGTTTTCCTCTTTTACTGTTTTGTTTGCAAAGAGCATCCAAATTCTTGATAAACATTGCATTTGAAAACAATGAAGCTCCACATGAACATGCGTGAAAACATTTAAAATTGCTTTGAATGTTGAGTGCCCTGGGTTGGTAAATTCAGACCATGCAATACCCTGGGACATATGTGTGTATCTTTTGTGTTTGCAGGTACAGGTATCCGTACGCAATGGCCAGTGTGCAAGTCGAAGACCATTTTCCCTTCTCACAGCAATGGTGAAATTGCTCAGATCTGAGAAGGAATCTCTCCCCAGCAGAAACAACCAAGATGGTACCATCCTTGACGGAGGTTATGTCTTCTTATTATCCTCCCAAACAAGAGTCCTGAGGCTTGGTTTCCCCGGCCAGAACTGGATCTATCTTTTCTCCAGTAAGAGTTCAAGCCCCAGACAGGGTATGGATGGTTTGTTGTTCTCCAGGCAGGATGGCATCCACAGTAAGTGACTCGTTTCTCTCCCTACAGAGTACTGGTATAATTTTCTCATCAAGTCGGGAAGCATTCCCCTCCTCAGTAGAGACTTAATTGATCACAATTCCCCAGCAGCCAGGTCAGAAGGTTGTCATTCCCCAGCGGAGTCCTATGGTTACAGGCTCTCCTCAAACAGGATTGGTTCAGCTGTTGTCTTCCCAGCAAAGTCATCATTCTCTGTGATTCAGGGTCCAGATGTATCAACATTCCTCCTAGTCGAGTTGTTGATCTATTCCCCACAGAAAGTCGGAAGATCAGATCAGTGATCACTTCCTCGGCAGAGTTGCTGATTATCATTCCCCGACAGACTCCATGTCCAATGGTTATTGGCACCTTTTCCGTATTAGGTCTTTGGGTTCCATCACCCTCAGTCGTCATTCTTAATCCCAACGGAGTGGAAATTCTTTTCTGATTTCATCTTCAGCGGAGGTTTGGATCGGGAAAGTCGTTCGATTTGTCCTCCTCAACACGGTTTGTGTTCCAAAGGACAATGCAGTTTGTCATCCCCTGTGGGGTTGCCTTCGTATCCTCAACATTTATTTTCCTAAGGAGCCTCTTTGCATCTCGCATATAGTAATCATCATTACGTTGCATCCTCAAAACGCGTAGCATTTCCATTTGATATGGAGCATTGCGCCATAGAAAATTCAAACGTATGCATTTGAAGCATAAGCCAGGTTTGGATATTCTCGTTACCAGACGTCCCCCAACAAAAGTGGTTTAACCCATGAGGGCTAATCTTATCTTATCCCCGGTGAAGTTGCCAATGAACTTGTTCATCATACTGGTATTCTCCTACAGAGTCGTCTGTTCAGGCTTCTCTCTTTTCCCCAGCAGAAAACAAGATAACTGTAGCCCCAAACAGAAGCTTCAACCAATCCTTAGGGTGGTGAATTCGTCACTCTCACCTTTTTTTGATCGTCCTTCCCTAGCAGAGTTGTCTGACTAGGACTCCATTATCCCCTCTGAGTCGTCCCTCGCACCCATCATCTAAGGTTTGGATGCGTTAATCTTGATGTTTTGAGATACTGTTCTTTTAACACTCGTACGTGTTTATTTCATAACTTCGTCCGTATTGACTCCCCATTTCTTTTAACACTCGTCCGTGTCTGTCTCACTTTCGTCAATATTCGTCCATATTGATATTTCAACGCTCGTGCGTGTTTATTCCAGTTTCTTCAATATTCGTCCATATTGATCTTTCAACACTCGTTCATGTTTATCCCACTTTCGTCAATATTTGTCCATATTGATCTTCCAACACTCGTCCGTGTTTGTTTCAGGTCAATAAATACTCGTTTGTATTGATTCTAGAACATCTTAGACACTCGTCTGTGGTCTTTCAACGCTCGTCCGTGTTTGTTTCAGGTTAATCAATAATCGTTCGTACTGATCCTAGAACATCTTAGACACTCGTTCGTGGTCTTTCAACGCTCGTCCGTGTTTGTTTCAGGTTAATAAATACTCGTTCGTATTGATTCTAGAACATCTTAGACACTCGTTCGTGGCCTTTCAACACTCGTCCGTGTTTGTTTCAGGTTAATCAATACTCATTCATACTGATCCTAGAACGTCTTAGACACTCGTCCGTGGTCTTTCAACGCTCGTCCGTGTTTGTTTCAGGTTAATCAATACTTGTTCGTATTGATCCTAGAATGTCTTAGACACTCATCTGTGGTCTTTCAACACTCGTCCGTGTTTGTTTCAGGTTAATCAATACTTGTTCATATTGATCCTAGAACATCTTAGACACTCATCTGTGGTCTTTCAATGCTCGTTCATGATTGTTTCAGCTTCATCAATACGCGTCCGTGATGATCCTAAAGCCCATATACTCGCACTAATATCTTCAGACACTCGTTGTGATGTTTCTGAACTCGCCCGTGTTTACTCCAGTTCCCTCAATACTCGATCCTCATTGGCCTATATTGATCCTAGATTCTTAGACACTCATCTGTGTTCTTTCATTACTCGTCTGTGTCTATCCCTAGTGCAATTAAGCACCTATCCTCGTTTGTTCATTCTGTTTCAATACTTCGTCCGTATTGATTTTGACGCCCGTACGTGTTCATGGTTTTACACCTCTTGTTACTGGTTCCCCAGTGGAGTCGTCCCTCCCTCACAGGTTGCGAATTTAGTGTGGTTATTTTGATAATCAACTTTCTTCTTGGCACTCGTCCATGTTCATCTTTCTTTGATACGCGTAACTATCGTCTTTCGATACTCGTCTGTGTCGTTAACCGAATCACTCATTCATGTTTGTTCTCATTCTTTGACACCCGTCTGTATCATCTTCCCACACTCGTCCATGTCATTGATCAAAACCCTATGTCTACGTGTTATCTCGTGGTTTTAGACACCCGTCCGCGTCATTTCTTATCCCCTACAGATTCTTCAATCTCATTTACCTTCCATCCCCAGTAGAGTTTTACACTCGTCTGGTCCTCTACCCTTATGTTATACCCACGGAGTGCAAATTTTCGGTTCCTGTTGGTAATCAATCCCTATTTACCTCAAATGACTGAAAGCCGTTGCTCTCATCCCTTCAGGTCCACAGTTGATTAAATAGAGGCAGCTGTAGCACCCTAAAATTTGCCCTCTTATTTCTCTCCAATAATTGGCTTATGTTTCATTCATTTGCATTTCATAGTAGGTCATACTAAAAATCATACACATCATTGGTTGCAAGGCATGGTATCAGGTATCTCAAGGCATAAACAGTTCAAGGTCAAAGTACAAGAGTAAAGCTTTTCCAAACAGGTCACAAGGGCTCCTCACATCTCAATTCATCTCATTTGAGCCCTCAAGGCATCAAAAGATGAGAATTCAACAAAGGGTTGAAACAATTCACCATGTCCTAGCATGGATACCCAATTTAGGGTTTTGAAATTTTGGAACATAACACACCAATGGGCAAGATTATTGAGCTTTTGTCATCTCCAAAGGGCACCTCCTATCTTTGTTTGAGAGGATACACATCATACTCCGAGGAATTTGGAATTGGAGGATGTGTTGATTTCTCCTAAACCGAGGGTCCAAAACTAGGGTTTGCCATGAAATCAGTTTATTTCTGATTTTTTGGGCAAGACTTGATCTCATGGTATTCTACATGTCCTCAAGTGTCTAGGGATGAAGAATCGTCCATCAATTTGATTTGGAAGGGCTTTAATTGATCAATTGACTGAAAATCAGGAGAATTGGGGAGAAGTCAACTGTGCAGAGGAAAAAGTCAACTCTTGACTTTTTTAGGTCTAATTTATGTTCTTCATCTCAAATATGTTCATTTATAAATAATTGATCAGGAAATATTAAAGGATTCACCAAAAATCAGAAGATGCACAAAGTTTCCAAAAATAGAGTTTAGGGTTTCCATTTATGGCAAGTTTTACCAAATTGAGGAGTCACTTTTGAAGGATTATTTTTCCATGTCCCAAGCACCAAACTCAAAGTCTCAAGAGGCCTATAAAAAATTCACATTCTAAGCTTCAAACCCATAACAAGAACTCCCCCCATTGGATCAAAATTGAAGGAGTTATGATTGATTAAAGTCGAGAGATTTCAAGGCATTTTAGGTCAGCCAACCAAGTCCTGACCAGCCAGCACGCGGTAATTTGATCAAACATGTGGTGTGCGTGTTAGGTTCAAGTTCAGGGATCAATTACACCATGATGCAAGCTTCAAATGGAAAAGTTGTCAACATCAAAGTTGTTCATCTTGCAACCCTCTACAACTTTGATGTTGAAAATTTTTTCATTTAATTAACCTATGTCAAGATATTGGGACTTAAAGTTGTGACCATCAAGAGGTGAAGTTTTGCCCAACATGAACAGCCCATGCACACATGCAGTCTGCCTAGCCAAACCAGTTTCTTCTCATCTTTGAACCAACATATTTCTCTCATCTGAGCTCCAATTGGAATGATTCAGAGCACAATTGGAAGCTCACTATGAGATCTTTTGAAAGGCCTCTCAAACACACAAAAAAACGTACGAGCCATTTATGAGATATTTGCAATCAAAGTTATCATCATGGGCATGTCCATTATCCTTGCAAATGAAAGAGTTATGTTGCATAAATAGTATGTAAACATGTTGCATTATAGTCAGTATATTTCATGTGCATCCCACATCACCTTTACCATATTCTACCACGCAAAGGTCTTACATCATGCATACCACATGTACATACTTTCCATACATGTTCAAACATGTTCAAATCCAAAAATAAAAACTTAGCCAACAAGTTGTAATGGTACCAGCTGCTATGTTCTTGACCACACATCACACTACCCTTCATCATGGAGGTCCACAACAACAACCATACTCCCTCCGCACATGAAAATTCGTACTACACATAACCTCACTTTAACTCCCATTTTTCACTAACCTTGCACTAACCAAGTTTCTAACTAGACTTTAACCATGACTAAGCTTTCTAACCCACCATATATAAACCCTTAATCACCTCATAACAGAAATTGGTTACTCATTTTCACAGTTAGATCCAAAATTTTACCACACAAACAAAACTCTTTCTCTCTCTCTCACTCTCAATATTCAGCTCTGGATTTCTCTCTCGTTCTTGAAGATTTTCACGGATTTCCTTTAGATCCTTCATCACCAAAACTTAACCTTCTTTCTGTTGACATCATTTGAAGCTTAAATCCACCATTGAAGGTTTTGGAATTCATCATCCTCTTCATCAACAAGCTGTTTTGCACTGTTAAAGGCTTCAAGAAGCGTTTATTTCGCTCCAACTGGTTCTACATAAAGCTTCTAAGGTTCGTCAAGGCATTAGATCCACGTTTTAGTAAGGTACCATTTTCTGAATCTCATAGCATCCATTGCAGTATTACATGATTAGGATGATGGAGGAGTGCATATTGAAGTCCTATGGAGTGTAGGCAATATATGCTGGTTAGAAGACTGAATAGAACTTGAAATCTAGATGAACATACGTTTGTGTCCGTAACTTTATGCTCTGTTATCCGAGTGATTAAGACATTATTTTGATTTTTTTCTTGCCATGGTTGTATTCCTCTTGTTGAGTACTTCAATTTTGGTTCAAATTTTATTAAATTCCGTTGAGAGATGAGAGAGTTATGCTAGGTCAAAGATTGGATGAAAATAGGGTTTATCGCATGTTTTCTGGTTTCTATGGCGGTGGGAGGTTGAAGACAATGATGTGTCATCATGCTAGTGGCTATTTTTATTATTTTCATGCTAGCCAATGAGAGTCTGCCAACACATTAATGAAATGGGAATTTGCATGCGGAATCTTTACTTTTTATTACCATGATTAGGTCATAATTCGTTGGTAATTGCAAGAATGGTGACTAATGATTGGAGAGGGTGGTAATAATGGTGGCTGATGGCGCTGCAGGTGGGAGAACGTGTTTCCAGGGTTTGACTGCGTGTTTAGTGAGAGAGTATCTCAGCCTTAGGATCTAGTGGACGGCTGAGATTGTGCCACGATAATAGCAAGCTCACATGATGAGCACATGACTGTGTCCCATACATTTAATTCAAATTCTGTGCGCTTGGGCCCAACAGAAATTCTCTTTACACCCCCAGTTTAGAGCCCAAGTCAGGGTGAACTATCTTTTTTCTGTTCACGCACCCCCCTGCATTTGTTCTTACTTTTATTCCCTTTTTTTTTATTTGTTTCGAAGTGCTTTTAGGAAAAATAGTAAAAAACACTAAAAAATTCCCAATTAATTCATGGGATCCCTTGGATGTGTCAATTAATTTTCTATGTTTTTTATTTCTAGTTTTAACACATTTTGATATTTCTTCCACAATTTTCCTCCAAACTTGTTCACATGTTCATATCCATTAATACACACTCAATAAAAGATTTTTCTCAGGTAGTTTCAAATTGAATTTTTTCACACCAATTGGAGATTATGTTTGAAACATATCAAAGGATCTTGTGTAATTTTTAGGGATTTTTTTAAGTCATTTTTTAATAGTTTTTAGAGTCATTTCTTATGCTTGTTTGTTAAGTGACTATAATGGATTGTTTGGGCATTGTTTGGATTTAATCAAGAGGAATTTTGGCCCTATATTTTGAGGGATGTTCAGACACTGGTTTCTCATCAATTTGATTGCTTTCATTTAATTTTTAAAGTACTTGATCATGCTCCTTTGGATTGTTAAATGCACCTTTGTTCATGTGTGTTGATTCAAGATTATGCCTTAGGATTTAATGATATTTTCTATGCCATTCATTGCTAAATTGTTGAGACCTTAGTGAAAATATATAATGAAGATCATAGGTCTTTATAATTCCAATTATAGGTCATTTCTTGTTGCATTATGAATTGACTTAAATATTGTTGGATGTGAACATCAATGTGTATGAACTTTGTGCGTTCTTTTAGGACCTCTTGTGCACCTTCTTTTGCCATTTCATTTTAGAACTTGAAAGTTCAATAAGGGATGGTATAGGTACTGACTTGTTCCATTAATAATCATTCTCACTTGCCTTTTAATCTCATCTGGTCCTTGTCAAAGTTGCGTGACTTGTAAATGTTGCATCAATGCATAAGCTTGTGTTTACTTGTGTGTTTGTAAAGTATACCTTAACATGATGCTTCCAACTTGCATTTTGCCACATCATACATGATAAGTAATATACATATTCCTTTACATGACACATAATGATATCTAATTGCATTTCACATCACTTGGAACATAACTTCTGTTTTACGCTTTTTACTTGAACATTGTTTGTTTAGTTGCCTAATCCTTGTATGCTCCTTATTCTTCTAACTTTTTAGGACTTGAATAGGACCTATTAGAGGTAATTAGGTATTGAGTTTGACCCATCTAACATGTGTACGTTCATTTCATGCTCTTCTTTTGCTTGTGTTACAAGTTTGATAACTTCTAAGAACTTAGATGACATTGTTTGGTATTTGTTTCATTCTAGTTTCTAAACTTGAAATTTTTTGAATTCCATTTGCCAATTGTAAGATTTTTGGGCCATTTTTAATATGACATCATTTCTGAATTTACACTTTGCCATAGCATACATCCATCCTCACATGTCCTTTGCATGAACAATGCTTGCATGTTGCATTCTAAGTTGATATTACTTGTGCATAACTTGTTCAAACTTTGTGATTGCTTTAATACATGACTTCCATACTCTTCTAATGCCATTTACACACCTTAATACAGTTCATTCACTTCTGACCTCGAGGTATAATCATGTTTTAATTCACTTTTATGATGCCTAAACATCTATTTTCTTCAAGTTTGTGAACAACGTACATTTGTGCAAAGTTTTGGTGCATAGTTTGACATAGTTTGATCTCCTTTAACATGATAACATAGGTAGAAGTTAACTAGATGTACCTACTGACCTATACATGTTATTGTACTCTTAGGACTCATCTTACATTGTTCATAGTTGTATGTTACCTTTAATACCAATTCAAGTAAACTAGTCTTAGTTTAGGAGTAGTATGCTTAACTTTTCTAGTCAATTAGCAATTAATGCTTATGTTTTTCATTCTCTAATCAATTTTTTTTAGGTTGCTTGCAAGGTAAGACACTTGAGTACGTGAGTGTTCATTCTTCTTTCATCTCTCATCTCTTATACTTTCCCTTACTTTCTCCTTTAGGATCTTAGCTTAACCTTAATTTTTTATTAAGGTAAGGTAAGATAAGCATTAGGTAGTGCAATCCCTACTTGTCCTTTAGGTAGATTCCTTTTCTTAACTCAACCATAGGGCCATCAATGCATGATAACATTAGGAACTCATTTAGTCTCCCCTTAGTTGTTTTTTCTTTTCAACTTGAGTCTCTTCTCTCATCTCAAAACAAAATAGAAAACATGTAATAAAGGCAACGGGTATTGTACCCCATGAGCCTTAAGTACATGGGAAATGGAAGGCGGAGGGTCTCCCTTCACCTTTCTAGAGTGTTTAGCATATGTTCCATTAGGGGCGACCATGCGACGCATTCGTTCCTATGTCATAGACTTTAGTGCAATATGAGTTACAAATACAATAAATCAAAACATTTCTTCTAAAAATCAACTAACAAATAATTCTCTTCTCATCTTCCCCACTCCATTCGTAAAGGATGCGTCACTTCCATTCTACCGCAAACAGGTAAATACCTAAGACTCCGTACAACGAGTTGCGACACCTAACTGCTGGAACGCGAACCTTGACGTCTTTCGTTAAAAAAAACACAAACAAAGCAAATCCATCCCTAGTGAGGGGAACTACGACGCTCTGATTCTCATTCCTGATGAGATACGTAGGCACGAGACGCGACGTCTTGGCGAGCAACCTTCCCCCCACAATCCCGTAGTGTCCCGAACTACGTTGACTCTGACTTTCCCATTGCACGAGGGAATACGTAGGCCTAGGACTCCGAGGACGTCCTACCGAGTCACTTCTTTTTCTTTTCTCTCTCGTTCCTCTGTTCTCTTCCGTCATTGTTCTTTCCTTTCCAGTAGCAGTGGAGCTCCAGATGACGACACCCTTTGATCGATAACAACAAGCGTGGATCCCATCGAGTACGATGGACGCGAGGGGGTGCTAATGCCTTTCTCTCACGTAACCGACTCCCGAACCCAGGTGATGGTTGCGATGACCATTCCTTTCCCTTTGTTGAGGTTTTCTTCGATCGTTTCCTTTCCCTGCGTTGGGATAAATAACGTTCGGTGGCGACTCTTCTGTTCCTTTCCGCCGGTTGTTTTTCGCAGATGCGACATTATACAATGGAGAGTTGTCAATTACCCATCCTATACATGGTAATCCATAGGATGATTAGCATTTTATTTTGTTTTTCTACTTGATGGTGTTTGTATGTCTTGAGATGGGAAAGTTTCTTCTTTGTGGGAAAGTTTAGAGAGTATTTTTGTTGTTTCGGGTTTTTCGATGTTTTTGGTAAGGTACTGGACCTAAGGTTTTTGTTTAGTGTGCTCGCTAAGATTTCACAATCTCATGCCTACGTATTCCTGTAAAGATACTCGAGAAATGAGAGCAATCGTAGTTCCTCCTATTCTATGGGAGGAAAAGATGTTTGGTGTCTTGTTCAAAGTCCAAGATTGAAGCTAAAGGGTGTTTGTTTGTGTCTTGTTCAAAGCCCAAGATTGAAGCTAAAAGGTTTGATTGAGAGAGAATTTGTCATCTCTAAAAGGAGATATCTCATCTGTTTATCACATTTGTTGGTGATTGGTTTTAAAAGAAAATTACTTTAACTGGGATGCAGGATCCAACAATGCCATAATTTTAGGGGTGTTCATTGGTTCAGACAAATTCAAACCAAACTGGAATCCAAACCAAACCATGGTGTTTGGGTCGGATATTTTTTGAGTTCAGGCATTAACCGAACCAAACCAATGAAACCCGATGTTAATTAGTTTGGGCAACGGATTTTCAAAATTCTACCCGCGAGCCTGTTTACCCGAACCAACCATGTTAACTCATATAATATATATCATTATAAGGGAAATTAGTATAAAATATTCAACTTTAAGAAGGAAGAAAAATGAAACATCATTTGTGACATTCATAATCTATATGAAAATACGAAAATAAATAAAAAATTATATTATTATAGAAAATTAGTTAATGTAAATTAGAAATTTTAAAAAATATTTTTCGCATATTTTTTTCTAATGTATCCGATTAATCCAACCCAAACCAACCTGTTATTTCTCGGTATGGTTCGGTTTGGATTTTATAGAAAAAATGAAAATCCAATCCAAACCAATCCATATATTTTTTATCAGTTTGGGTATCGGATTCACTCAAAACCGAATCAAACTGGCCCGCGAACACCCCTACATAATTTCTTTTGAAATGGGTATATCATGAAGGAGGAAACTTTACCTCAGTTTAGAGCAATGCCATTTTTCCTTATGAGTTTGTCATGCTAAAAGAAGGACATTGGCTTGGATGTAAATAATCCAGAGGCTTGCCACTTACAACAATTAGATGAAAGAGAGGGTTTACCAGGATAAGAGATGGGTTGCAACTTGAATATTTGAATCAATAAGTGTGTCACTTATAACAGTTATCTGGAATTAGGGTTTTGTTTGATTACCTGTATTTTTGACATGTGATTACACAGAGAAATGTCTTCCTACAGAGAGATTTTGATTTTTCTCTGAGGGGATGTTGATTTTTGTGTGCCTTGATCAAATCCCAAGGTTGAAGCTAAAAGATAACTGTACTAAGGGAGTTTTATTTCTGTCTTGTACAAAGCCCAAGATTGAGGCTAAAGAGTTGACTCTTTGGGGAATATTTTATATATGTGTCTTGTACAAAGCCCAAGAATGAGGCTAAAGAAATAGACTGATTTAGTTGGAGAATATTTATCTGTCTTGTACAAAGCCCAAGATTTAGGCTAAAGTTATTGACTCTACTGGGGGAGAGATTATATCTGTCTTGTACAAAGCCCAAGATTGAGGCTAAAAGTTTTGAGATAATCATTATACAAAGCCTAAGAGGAGGCTGGTTGAAGAATTTCTTATATGAAGCCTAAGAGAAGGCTAGCTTCTACTGGGGATTAATGAAATCCAGAGACAGCTCCAATTTGGGGAATCAACTCTTGCCGAGAATTACAGAAGAGTTGAAATATCAGATGCCTTGAGGTTCTGATTGACAGTAGTTTGACCCTGACTGGGGAATTTTGGATGGAACTTTTAACAGGTGGAGTTTTTACCTTTGAAGGTTTTAACTCTATTGGTGATTGATCAGGTGATTAGGGTTTTTTCCTGTGTTTTTAGGAAGCTTGAAGGTTTCCTTGAGATCCAAGAGGAGATGAGACTGTCCAAGTCTACTGGTATGAAAAGGTTTATCCTTGTATGATGCCCAAGAGGAGGCTGTGATGTTAAGGGATGAGAATAAACCCTAAATTGGTCTGATGTTTTGACTTTGGAAAGACTTCTCTAACAAAGGATGACTAGGTTCTGTCCTATACCTGTAAGAGGTCTCAGGGTCCTTGTAATAAGCCCAAGAGGAGGCATGAGAACTTCTAAGAAGCCTGAGGGTCCTTGTACAAAGCCCAAGAGGAGGCTAGGGGATGCTTTTAGGAAGCCTGTGGGTCCAAACTTAAGAAAGTTCAAGAAAAGTTTCACCGGGAATAATCTTTTCTCTAGTGAACAGTTCTAGGGTTTGAAGAAATTCAAGAGAAGTTTCACCGGGAATTAATCCTCTCTGGGGGAAATGAATTTCTTGACAAATTTCTAATAGTGACAGTCTTGAGAAAAGTTTCACCGGGAATAATGCCTTTCTCTGTTCCATATTGTATAAGCCCAAGAGGAGGCAACACTGTATCTGGAATTCCTACGGGGAACTAGTTTTGACTGTGTTTAAGAGGGGGACCACTGGTTTAATCTAAATTTTAGACCTAATTGTCGGGGAAAACTCTAAGCAGATATACATATATATATATATATATATATATATATATATATATATATATATATATATATATATATATATATATATATATATATATATATATATATACAGATGAAATATATATGAGCAAGTATTTAAAAGAAAGCTGGTAAAAACTTACAGGCGAGCAAGCTTCCAATGTTACAGTTGTATGATTAGTTATCCAAGAAATTGAAGAAATTTTTGATAAAAAAAACTTAACATTTTGAATTAAAAAGAAAGTGGTTTGGAAAAGAAGTTTGGGGCTTATACTTAAGAAGAGGCCCAGATGAATTCTTTTGAAAAGCGACGATCGCGTTGTAGTTTTGAAATCACAGAGGGACTTATACAATGACTGAGCCCAAATTTATTGTATTTACAAGAGAGATTAGGTCTTACACTCTATTAGAGGCCCAAAGTTTATTTTTGTACAAGGGATGGAGCTTACAACTCAAGGAGAGGCCCAGATGAAAACAGTGATCGTACCGTTATTTTGAAAATTATATCGAGACTTATACTATAGCAGAGGCCCAAATTTATTTATTTACAAAAGGGGGGTTAGGTCTTACACTCTATTAGAGGCCCAAAAGTTTTGAATAATGAACAAAGATGGGGCTTACAACACAAGGGTTGGCCCAGATGATTTTGTTTTGAAATGGCGATCGCGCCGAGACTTTAGAAAACACAGTGGGACTTATACAATGATTGAGGCCCAAAAATTTTATTTACATGACAAGGGGTGGGTCTTACACTCTATTAGAGGCCCAAAAGGGTTTGTGAGGGTGAAAATGATCAAAACCCTAATTTGATAAAAAAGTGTATTTTAATTTGAATAAAAAATCAAATAAAAATGATCAAAATTATCAAACATGTGTAAAAAACAAATTATGATCTAGGGTAAATGTTTGAAAAATCATGTTTTATCCCTAGAATGATTTAAAAATCATTTGAGTTTGAAAAATCAGGAAAAATAAATATTTTCAAATGTTTAAAAACAAATAAAAATAAATTATTTATGAAAATATTAAATATATAAAATAAATAATATATTTGTGAAATTTTTGTAGAATAAAATATTTTAACATTTTTATGAATTTTGAAAAAAAGAATCAATTGAAAAACACAAATATTCAGAGAGAAATTAATTTTTGAATCAATTAAACAAAATAATAAAAATTCAAAAATTCAAATAGTTTGAAAAAAGGCGCCAACGGTCAAGAAAGAACACGCGCGTACCCTGTTTTTGCAGATTTCTATTTTCTCACTTTTCTCCATGATTTCTCAATGGTTTTGCACGATTCAAGTACCAATCTTGTTCGTTTTTGAACAAGGATCACAGCCATATAGATTAATTGCATTTATATTGAGTATTGAATGAGAAATCAGAGTAAAACCTCAAGAACCTAATTTTAGCATGAACACAATGAAATGCTATACACGATTGATTTATGGCAATTGATTGAGGGTTATTACTCTACATACATGCAGGAACAAGATGGTAACTCAAAAATTCATTTATGATGCATGGACTATAGAGTTTGAAGGGTTCAGACTTACCTCTTGCAGCTGGTGATCGAACTTGATGATGGAGGTGTTGCAGATGTGTTCCAATGACCTGGAAATCTTCCTTAGGTGCCAAGGAGTGTATTTGAATGCTTAGAGTGGATGAAAATGATCTGGAACTTGATATGGCACCTCAACTGCAAGTCTGCTAAAAGCTTGTGCAAATGGGGTACCACTTTGTGATCCTGATGTTCCAGATATTGTTTATGTGTTTGAATCACTTACATATGATGTATGTAAGGTGTTTGCATCATTGGTTTGGTTAGAATCACTTCCAATTTCAAAACCCGATAGTGACTTGAAGTGGAAGGCAAATTTGGAGTGAAAGTGTGATTTTGAGTAAAGCATCAGTTGTTGTGCTTTGGTGTACTTAAACTGATTAGAATTGAGGTCTATCTATAGTGTAACAAGTTTGTTTTGGCTGCAATAGTGTTTGGCAACTAGTACAAGCCTTTGGCCAATTATGGCATAAAGGTGTTCAAGTCTTCTCTAGCCATTGATTTGGGTCAATGGAGCAGGCCTATGGTCCTCTAATGCTTGAGTTCATCTTGACTCATTTGCAAGGTTTTGGACTGATATATGCCAGCTCTATGCATCACATGAATGCTTGATGCCAAAATTGAAAATCAAGTTTCATGTCATGATGAATTTGCACATGCTAAGTGGAATCCTTGACTCAATGATCCAAAGCTACTGATAGCATGTGATTCAACAATGTTTCTTTGGATTTTAGATGATGCCAAAGCATGCAAGATGACAAACTTGAAGATGCAAATTGTGTGGCACAAGAATTGCACAAAATCTGTCATGAAGGCATTTTGCATCAAGGCATTTTGTGAGATCATAACTCCTTGATCAAGTTTGATTAATGAGAGTTCTTGCACTCTTTGGAAAGCTTATGTATCCTATTTTAACATGATTTCCAACGTTGATCTTGAATCAACTTGCATTACATTGTAAATTATCCTCAAAGTAGGTGAAAAAGTGAAACAGATTCTGATTTTTGAAAATTTCACTAAGTGTTGAAAAAGTGGTCATTTTCACTTTTTTGTGATTTTGATCAATCTATAACTCAGAATCCATGAGGAATTGGAATGAGGTGTAGTTGACATATTTGAAGTATGCAAGATGAACTTTAATTTGAGTTTTGAATGGGAGAAAAAAGCCTTGTGGTTTAAGAGTTATGACCTTGCAAAGTTGGTACCAAAACAAGTTTGTTCCATAACTTAGAAAACTTTTGGTTTCTCATGGTCGCCCCTTTTGCAAGAAACCTCACTTTTCTTGATTTTTCTTGATGAATGATGATCAATACCATATATTTACATTGTTTTGGACTTAAGGGAACCATATTTGTGAAAAATTCCAAAAAGTCAAACTTGATTTTAGGCACAGTTGACTTTTTGTCAGATGAATTCCAAACTCTGTGATTCTCTATGAAATCAAGTTCTTGACTTAATTAAAACCTAATGGATGGATTCCATAGGTGTTTTAGGGTGTCTTGAACCATGTCCCAAGGTTTGGGAACATGTCTTGGTCAAAAGTCAAAGATACAATTGACTTTTTCCTTATAACCCTAATTGTGGTACAGATGAAATTGAAACTTGTAAATCAAGCTTCTTGGATCACTCCATTGTTGCAAATGGATAAATGTGGTGTATTTGAGGCCCTCAAATCATGTCTTGAGGTCTTGGTTCATGTCCTGTGTCAAAAGTCAACCTAGGGGTGAATTAGGTCAAGAAACCCTAATTCCTAATTTTTTATGAATGTTTCCCCTGAGGTTGTTTTGACTTGATGATTTGATCCATGAGGTCTCTTTGAGAATTTTGGGTCATGTCTTGAAGTATTTGCTCTTATTTAGATGAAAATTTTCATCTGGAGGCCTTGGGCGACCAAAACCTAATTTGGTGACACTAGCGATCTAGAGGCTTGATCAGCTTAAGATGTTGCACTTTTGTGCTTGATTCTTGATATGGGAGACCTCTTGATCCATCATGGATGTTTGAGAGGTTAGACAAGTTGAAAATCATTTCATTTCTTGATTGATCTTTTGTCTAAATGTTCTGAGATGGCTCAAAACCCTAATTCTTGGTTGAGGTGAATGCTCAACAACCTTCAAGGAAATTGATGAGGCATGATGGTACATCCACATTGTGGCAATAATCCTCACAATGATAGGAAATCTTGTGGTCAAAATTTGGGGTATGAGAGATGCCCCTATTTAATCTTCTTGGACCCGAAGGTGTGAATGGCGAAGATATTCGAACATTTAGGGTGCAAGAGGATTAAATATCGGAATACCCAAAATTTTGGCGGTGGTTATGAATAGCAGTTTGCTCATCCATCTTCTTTCGATAAGTGTTGATACTTAGAAAAGGTAAAACTTCCCCTCGATCCTAGTTTTCAGTCCCGGAACTGGTCTTAGTTTCTAATATAAACTTCCCCTTGATCCTGGTTTTCAGCCAAGGAACTGGTCTTAGTTTCTTTTGAGATAAACTTCCCATCGATCCTGGTTTTTAGCCACGGAAATGGTCTTAGATTCTTTTGAAATAAACTTCTCCTCGATCCTGGTTTTCAGCCAAGGAACTGGTCTCAGTTTCTTTTGAAATAAACTTCCCCTCGATCCTGGTTTTCAGCCACGGAACTGGTCTTAGTTTCTTTTGAAATAAACTTCCCCTCGATCATGGTTTTCAGCCATGGAACTGATCTTAGTTTCTTCTTGTCGGGTTTTTTTTCTCGACAAGGGATGCTATACGTAGCGGTTTTCATTAAACTTCTCGCCGAGTTATTTTTACTGGGGAGACGCCATTTGATGAAGAAAGATTTGATGTTAGACTTGTTGGGGAAACCCATCTATTAGAGATGTTGTTTGTTGACTCTAGCTGAGGAAAACGAGTCTCTTGAGAGACTGCTCTTTGCTTGGGGATAATACATCATACTTTTCTTCGAGATTCTTTCGGAGAAATGCCATGTGATGTGATCCGATTTTGAGGTGTTGATGACTTTATTAACATCGAATTTCTTCGAAGAAAAACCAATGTATTGTCAAGAGTCTTTTATAGAGAGGCTTTCTCTGGGGATTTTCCTTAATCCGGGAAAGCGAAGATATCATCTTCAATGGTGAAGAGTGATGTTCCAAAGGTGTCTGTTGAATTTCTTTTCGCCTTTCAGAGGTTTAAGTTATCAAAGCGGTTGAGGACAGGCTCCAATCCAAAAACAAACTGGGGAGTAACTGCTCAAACGATACATTTCCAGATAAGGAAAGAACTGACAATTTTTGGTGAGAGGAATTTCATCACTTGGGGGATAGAATATGACTAGAGTGATAGTAATGCAATACGAATATGAGTATGAATCAATAATGCACAATGTATGTATGTTTATGCTGACGAAACTGACACGACATACAAACTAATGAATGAACACGACTGGATACTCGGCCACTACGGGGGATAAAAAGTACCATTGGTTCAAGATAGCAATCCTGTCTTGCTTAGGAAAGGTAGACCCCGCTGGGGAAGAAGGAACTTATCAATTGCCCTTCAGAGGTAAGGGCTCTTCTGGGGATATCAGGTGCGACCTGACATTTGAAATAGCTGATCCCTTACTCAGGTGGACTGGTTCTTAGAAGGAGTACTTTGATTCTATATTTTGAGGTTTTAATCTCTTTTGAAGAAACCGTCGAAGTTCTTTTTGATGTCCAAAAATAAAAAGGAAATGCCATCTTTATTTTTATTTTTTTAAAACTTTGCCAAGTAGAAATTCATTTTGGTTTTATTTTAAGAATCGTTGATCATGTTAAAAATTCCATTCTGTAAAGAAAAAAATAAATAAGAGTAGTAAATAAAAGCACAAGGGCTTAAATTATATTGATAGGATGGAAATAAGCCAAGTGCGTGATATCATAAAGTATTTACAACGTTTAGAAAATGGTAATTTATGGGAAAAGAGGCTAGATTGAAACATAACGACCATTATCCTTCTACCAACTTTGAATTCTAGATATTCTAGGCTTCTGTCGAAGGTGACCTTGACTGAAGTTCTCCTGATGGATGGCATTACCGCAGGGGATTTAACCTTGTTGGACGTAGTTAATTGCCATTTTTCCTGGATTGTCCTTTGAGGTTTTCAATCCATCGGGATGATTTTTTTATTATGTCTCTAATTTTTTCCTGGACCGCCTTTTCAGGTTTTCAATCCACCGAGACATTTTTTTTATTATTTAGGCGAAGTATTTCTTGACTACATCAACATTCGTGGGGTAGGTAAACTCCTCTCAATCCATGGTTGCAAGTCTCAAGGCACCACCTGAGAAAGCTTTCTTGACCACATAGGGGCCGTCATAATTCGGAGTCCATTTGCCCCTAGAATCAGTGAGAAATGATTGTATCTTCTTGAGCACAAGGTCTCCTTCTCTGAAGACATAGGGTCGGACCTTTTTGTCGAATGCTTTCTTTATTCTCTATTGATATAACTAACCATGGCATATAGTCGTCATTCGCTTTTCTTCGATTAGGTTCAGTTCATCATGTCGGCTTTGACAACATTTAGCTTCTGTTAGTTTAGCCTCCATCAATACCCGGATTGATGGGATCTCTACTTCTATGGGGAGCAATGCCTCCATGCCATATACAAGAGAGAAAGGGGTTGCCCCTGTTGAAGTATGGACGGATGTGTGATAACCATCAAGAGCAAAGGGTAGCATCTCGTGCCAGTCTTAGTAGGTTACAACCATCTTTTGAACAATCATTTCGATATTCTTATTAGCCGCTTCTACCGCTCCGTTCATCTTAGGCCAGTAGGGATATGAGTTATGGTGTTCGATCTTGAACTCAACACATAACTCTTTCATCATCTTGTTGTTCAAATTAGATCCATTATCAGTAATGATCTGGCTTGGAACACCATAACGGCAGATGATATTGTTTTTGATAAAGCGGATCACCACTTGTCGGGTTACATTGGTCTATAACACTGCTTCGACCCACTTGGTGAAGTAGTCAATGGTTACCAGGATGAACTGATGTCCGTTCGAAGCTTTGGGTTCAATCATGCCAATCATGTCGATTCCCCATATAGAAAAAGGCCATGGAGAAGAAAGAACTTTCATATGCGTCGGCAGTACATGGATTTTGTCAGCGTATATCTGACATTTGTGACACTTCCTCATGTACTTGTAGCAATCGGATTCCATTGTCAGCCAATAGTATCCTTCTCTCAGAATTTTCCTTTCCATTGTGTGTCCATTGGCATGAGTGCCAAAGGATCCTTCGTGAATCTCTTTCATCAACATGTTTGCTTCGTGTCTATCTACGTATCTGAGCAAAACCATGTCGAAGTTTCTCTTATAGAGTGTATCACCGTTCAGGAAGAAGTTGCCTGCCAGTCTTCGAAGAGTCTTCCTGTCTTTTCTTGATGCCCCGGGTGGGTAATCCTATTTTTGAAGGAAGCACTTGATATCATGATACCAAGGTTTGTCATCTATGACTGCTTCAATTGTGAAGATGTAGGCGGGCCTTTCAAGGCGCATTATGTCAATCTTCGGTACGTCGTTCCATTGACATACATTAATCATGGAAGAGAGAATGGCTAGTGCATCATCCATGTGATTTTCTTCACGAGGGATATGATGAAACTCGATTTTGTTGAAGAAGGGTAGCAATTTTCTGGCATAGTCTTTGTAAGGAATTAATCCTGATTGATATGTGTTCCATTCTCCTTTGATCTGATTGATAACCCGGGCTGAGACTCCATATACATCCAAGTTTTTAATCCTTAAGTCGATTGCTTCTTCGAGACCCGTGATACAAGCTTCGTATTCGGCCTCGTTGTTCGTGCATTTGAAGGTTAATCTGGCAGTGAAAGGAATATGGGTACCCTGAGGGATAACAATGATTGCCCCAATTCCGTTTCCATAAGCATTGACAACTCCGTCAAAAATTAGTCCCCATTAGGAACCTGGTTCTGGCCCTTCACTGGGTAGCGGTTCATCGCAATCTTTCATTTTTAAGTACATGACATCTTCGTCTGGGAAATCAAATCCGACTGATTCCTGATCGTCAATCGGTTGATGAGCCAAATGATCGGCTAAAATACTCCCTTTAACAGCTTTTTGAGCATGGTACTCAATGTCGTATTCTGATAACAACATCTGTCAACAGGCAATCCTTCCCGTGAGAGCAGGTTTTTCAAAGACATATTTGATTAGATCCATTTCGAAGATTAACCAAGTAGTGCGACAAATTATGTATTGGCAAAGACGTTTAGCTGCCCAAGCTAAAGCACAACATGTTTTCTCGAGCATAGTGTACCGAGTTTCGTAGTCAGTGAATTTCTTGCTTAGGTAGTAAATGGCAAACTCTTTTCTTTTTGTTTCGGCTTGTTGGCCAAGTACACAACACATTGAGTCATCCAAGATTGTTAAGTATATGATCAGTGGTCTTCCTTCCACTAGAGGAGAAAGAATCGGCGGATTCAGCATATGTTCTTTGATGTTGTTGAAGGCTTTTTGGTAGTCTTCTGTCCATTCACAACTTTGATTCTTTCTGAGTAGCTTAAAGATTGACGTGCATGTCACGGTCATGAGGGATATGAATCTTGAGATGTAATTCAGACGTCCCAAAAATCCTCTGACTTGTTTCTCTGTTTTTGGTGAAGGCATTTCTTGAATGGCCTTGACCTTATCGGGATCAACCTCGATTCCTTATTGGATGACAATTGAAAGCTCGGCTGATTTGAGCAAATTTTGGGAAAAACAGAATCTCAAAAGAGATGTTTAAACATGAAGAAGTCTGATGAAAGAAGACTGGTCAGAGATGATGTCCTAACAGATGTCTCGACATCTGTATCTGATATTGCATGATGTTTCTAAATCTGTGGCAAGATTTACGAAAACAATCAGCGCATGGATCAAGGACTGAATATTGAAGCCCAAGGAAGCAGAAGACACCTATAAACAAAAGACTTAGACCTAGGTTTTTAGATGCCTTAGTACGTCTTTTGTAACCTTTCTTTCTTGCGTCAGAAACAAGGGTTTAGGGTTTTGAGAGTCGTTGGCTCTCTAGGTTGTAAGTCTCCCTTTGTATTAGTTGATACACTGTGGTAGATATAGGTGTCGCACATATCCATAAGCCTTGAGGTATTGGATTGTGTATTGTTCTTGGATGAAGCTTTTAAGCAAATCCGATTTAGCTTGTTTGTCAAGTATGCTTGACAGAATTCTGTATTGATAGGGATGATGTAGAAATCACAATTGGTGATTAAGGGAAGTGAGTGGGGTATCTCATATCAGGGTTGTAAACGTTTGAGTTTAGCCTTGGTAAAGATGTTCATTGGGTATATGTTAGGGATAAAGTTGTAAACGGGGGAGTTTAACTTTGTAACAGTCTACAGATAGTGGTCTTCTTCCTGGATTGGTATCCCCCAGATGTAGGTGAGTTGCACCGAACTAGGTTAACAATTACTGTGTTCTTTATCATTCTGCAGATTTACGTTTTCTGTTAGGGTTCATGATAAACATGTTGGATCAGATGTCGTGACATCTGTGAGTGTGCAGTTCTGATATTCAAGGTATCAGTTTGTTGTTGCGCCTCTGAGTTTAAATGATTATGTAACACAATGTCTTGACATGTGTTAGGACATCTGCTGTCTGCATAGGCCAGAATTTCAATTGGTATCAGGGCGGGCATCCTGTCTGTTCTGGATGACATCTTTGGGAGATACTTTCTAGCGTTTAAACAAGGAAGAGTTTAAAGATCAGATCAATCAACTCAGACATACTCAAGGGTATTAATGAATGAGATGGATGTTCTGGATCGAAGGGAGCAACCCGGAGGTTGTTCATGTTGCTGAAGAGATTCTACAACAATTACAGGAGAAGTGGCTAGTTCTCTTATTGGTGTATCTTATAAGATGTTGTGACATCTTATTAGGGCAAGCAGGATCTATTCCTTGGTGGTTCCGCTGCATGTGTTTCTGATGGAAGAGCTCAAGAATTATGGGATTCTGGAGTTGTTACTGAAGACAGTTGGTGGAAGGTCTCAATCGTCGGCCTCTATATTTAAAGATATCTGCATTCTTTTATTCCAAAGTCGGGAGCGATGGAGTAAAGGGAGTTATGGTTAGATATCTGGTATGGTGACTTGGTACTTGGAAGCTTGGTTTCTTGGTACAGTTGAAGTCGGTTGAAGAGGAGAGGAGTCGAGTTAAGTTTATCAGGTTCTTGCTCTAGGAGTTTGATAAATTTTTGGTCGGCTAGGTTGTCAAAGATACTTGAGAATTCTCTCAAGTCCACTCATAAAGGCATCTATGTCGTGTATCTGGAGTCTTCTAGTTACTCTTCTGACTAGAAGGTGTTTCTTTGAAACACAATCTGAAGAAAGTGGAGGTGATTTATTTTCACCATCCAAAAACAGCAAGGAAGGATTCATCTCTCTTGACCCTAAGAGTGGATCCAATCTGATTGAAGAATTGTTGAGGTAAATAAGATTCGTTCAGAGAGAATCTTAGTTACTTGAGTCAAGGGTGGTAGCCTTGGTATCTCAACATTGTCCTTTGAAGAAGATACTTGCAAAAAGATTGAATACTTTATAAGGATTCATGACATGATCTGGTGGAGCTCAGCTACAGCAGTGAAGAGGGGTTATTGGACAAGGATTTAAGATCAATTTCTATTTGTGGAATCCACAAGTATTTAATTGATTATCCTTGAAAGTCAAGATTGCTGATGTTCAAAAAGATGTTGGAACATCTCATCATCAGAGTTTATGCAGAATCATGGGAAGGGTATTGTATATGCTTTAGCATCTGTTTTAGTCTTGGGTGGTGACCTAAGAAGTGGCTTCAGTCGGGTGTGACAGAAGCATGTGTTCTCTGGAGAGTTTCCTGGCAAGAAACTAGTCTGGACTTTGAAGTTGTTGAAGATGAAGATGAAGACATCATAATCTTGATGGTTACAGCTTGGATCAGTTTATTTCTGATCTAAGTGCTTTGGAGCATGGATCTTGCTCTGTTTGTGAAGTTCAAGGATAAGTGGCAGTTATCTCTGGCTTTTTACTGACGGCTCTACTAAAGGAAGTGGCATTCTTTGGTATGGATATTGGGTAGTCTTGGACTACTTATTTTCTGAAGATTCAGACATGGCAGGTTGGAAGTCTTTGGAGTTCTAAAGCAGGATGGAGGTTTTCTACTCAAACTTGGTTGTTGAATCAAGTCTATGAGAGCATGGAACTCTTGTTCTGTGAAGGGAGGAGGTTCTTCTAAGTGGCAGAAGGAGGAGCTGAATTCAATAGTTGGATGTCATATCAAAATGTTCTGACATCTAGCTCAACATCAGAGGTCTCAGCTGGTGATGTGGCACATCAGCTTAAGATAAGGTGATCTACAGGAGAATGGAAGTTATGGATGCTTCAAAAATGTCTATCTCATGCAGTTTGCGGGAGCTGTGGATGGGAAGATGTTACATAACTAAGAGGCTTGGTGGATCCAAGATGTCTTGCTGTGGGTAAGTAGTTCATGTGACTTGAAGATCTGATTTCATTAAGAGGATCAGTGTATCTTGTGGGAGTTCTAAAGAAGAGTGAGGTCAATCAAAAAGTGGTATTTGGTTGGTTTCACAATGTGCGTTCAAGCAGGATGCTTGAAACTGATTGCTCTTGTGCAGAAGAATAGTTAGTTGTAATTGTAAGGAGGTTCTGGTTCTCTGTGAGCTTGTGGCAGAAGTTCTGGGTTGAGGATGGAAGCATACCTTCTTTGGTGGATGAGAGTTTATTTCTCTCTGGGTTTCTAAAGTTCTCTTTGTTCAAGCTGGTGGCGCAGTGTTGTGTGAAGATCTTCAGTGTGGATTACTATGCTGATAGTAAGTCCAGTGGTGGAGCATATCAAGAATCATGGTGTGTGGTGTCTATGATGTGTGGAAGATGTCCTAATTAATGTTAAAACATCTTTGGGTTAGTTATCCTTGGTGGAGGATTCTTGAGTTCTGGTTTAGGAACTTGTTGGCTACATCATGTCTAAGGAGTATCTATCTAGTCATACGGGAGAATGATGAAGTAGAAGAACTACCTTGGGAGGATGGTGTGGAGTAGACTGGAGTGGATCATGGGTTGATTGCACGAAGGTCTGGTTTTTGATGCGTTCAGAAGTAGGTATTCACCAGAAAATCAGAAGTATTCCAGGTTATCTTATGAGAGAATGATAAGGAATGACTGTCTTGGATTGTGGGGTGTCTATCTCTATTGTTGGCTAGGTAAGGTCATGGAAAATCTTGCGAAGGGGATGTTCCCCTGGCTGCAAGTCATGCTAGTAGTGGATCAGTTTAGCAGCTGTGAAGTTCTGGAGCATGCATACGATAGCTGACATCGTTATAACAAACTAAGGGGCCCTGTGCGTCTCTTTGAGAAATGTGAAGCATTCTGATTCAATTGGTTTGTGCCTCAAGCAGCTGGAGGTCTATACATGAGAATTCAAGAGGAGTTCGTGTGGTGTGTAGATGGTTGTAGGATGGGGGGATCAATGGGACTTTGATCTCAAGCCAAGAGTTTGTTATGATTGGTATACATTTCCTCACATGTAGCATGATGGTGATCATGTGTGAGTGATTATTATTTCTTGTCAGAGGAAGCAATAAGAGAGTTGATGATTGTGTTCAGCTGGTAAGTTGAACTGAGGGTGCGCTCTTGAAGACATGAAGATGCGTCTTATGTTTTCCATTCATTAGCTTAGGTGTAGTTCGATGCCTCTTGATCTGAGATGAATTACTGCGAGGATGCAGTTGTAGTTCCTGTTTGCATTAATGTGTCAAGCAAGCTGAGATGCCAAGGAGGATGTCTTGACATTATTGTATTGTTGCAAGTTGTAGGAAACTTGGCAGTGCATGTTAAATGGTTCTTATTAGATGCTTAAGAATCATTGATTGAGTCTAGGGGAATTTATTTTTCTCTGCAGACTGTAATCATAAAATTGTGAAATTATTGATCAATACAGAAATCTTCGGATGCTAATTGGGAGATGTTTGAAGAAATGTCTTAACTTCTTTGCCAGCTCTATTCGTCTTCTGGTTTAAAGGATTCTTCTTGGAACTTATCAAAAGGATGGAAACTGTGATGGACTAAACAAGACTGACAAAATGTCAGGATATTATTTAAGACATGAATATTGGACGGTGGGGAGTGCTTCCTAAGATAAGGCATGAGTAACATGTGTTATGTTACAAGTGATCCTTTTTTGGATGATTACTCCTAAAAGTTTGAACAGTCTTATCCTAGTTGGGCGGTGCACAGTTATTAATGTTAAATTCGCCTACCTAAATTTATTTCTCTTTGAATTGTTCAGCGGTAACTTCTATGGACCATGATGAGAAAGTTTTTAGGTATTTAAAGAGTGCATCTGTTTGAGGTAGTCCAGAGTGTGGGTTGTTTCTTCATGTCATTCATTCGTGTTTGGATAAGTAACATATGGATATGGAACTGCATTGGCTTCTTTTGTCAATTTTTGGCTAAAAAGGGGGAGAAAGGATGTGTGGGTGAGTCATTCTATTAGAGTCTCTGGTGGTTGTCTTGCAAGGATGATGTAGAGGATGTTCTAACATTATATCAGAGTCTTTCCCTTTGTGCCTTGTGATCTGAGTTATGAAACAAGTTGTGTCTTGTGATCTGAGTCACATTCCTTGTGAACTCTGTGTTACAAATGATACAACTGTTTCGTCTTAAGCTCTTTCTGGATCTTCTTGTGAGTTCTCTTATGCCTCTCAAGAGGAAGATTCATCCTATCGTGGCAAGTATTGGTTTGAGGGGGAAAGAGTCATATACTCTTCCTCATGTACACCAACATACAGCTAGGAATTTTCAGGAGTGAGAAAGAGTCTCAGATGGGTTCCAATCATATCTACCAAATGCCGGACTTTCTTTTTCTACCTAAGTTTTAACAAAAAATTTGTCAAAAGGGGGAGATTGAAAGATCTGCTGATTTGAGCAAATTTTTGGGAAAAACAGAATGTCAAAAGAGATGTTTAAACGTGAAGAAGTCTGATGAAAGAAGACTAGTCAGAGATGATGTCCTAACAGATGTCTTGACATCTGTATCTGATATTGCAGGATGTTTCTAAATCTGTGGAAATATTTACGGAAACAATTAGCGCATGGATCAAGGACTGAAGATTGAAGCCCAAGGAAGCAGAAGACACCTATAAATGGAAGACTTAGACCTAGGTTTTCAGATGCCTTAGTACGCCTTTTGTAACCTTGCTTTCTTGCGTAAGAAACAAGGGTTTAGCGTTTTGAGAGTCGTTTGCTCTCTAGGTTGTAAGTCTCCCTTTGTATCAGTTGATACACTGTGGTAGATATAGGTGTCGCACAGATCCATAAGCCTTGAGGTATTGGATTGTGCATTGTTCTTGAATGAAGCTTTTAAGCAAATCCGAGTTAGCTTGTTTGTCAAGTATGCTTGAAAATATTATGTATTAATAGGGATGATGTAGAAATCACAGTTGGTGATTAAGGGAAGTGAGTGGGGTATCTCATATCAGAGTTGTAAACGTTTGAGTTTAGCCTTGGTAAAGATGTTCATTGGGTAGATGTTAGGGATAAAGTTGTAAACGGGGGAGTTTAACTTTGTAACAGTCTACAGATAGTGGCGTCTTCTTCCTGGATTGGTATCCCCCAGATTTAGGTGAGTTGCACCGAACTGGGTTAATAATTACCGTGTTCTTTATCTGCAGATTTACGTTTTCTGTTAGGGTTCATGATAAACATGTTGGATCAGATGTCGTGACATATGTGAGTGTGCAGTTTTGATATTCAAGGTATCAGTCTGTTGTTATGCCCTGAGTTTAAATGATTATGTAGCATAACGTTTTGACATGTGTTAGGACATCTGCTGTCTGCATAGGCCAGAATTTCAATGATTAACCCTAGGAGCTTTCCTGAGCGAACACTGAATGTGCATTTATTAGGATTCAATCGGAGTTTGTATTTTCTTAGACGTTTGAACAACTTTGATAGGTGTTCAATATGTTCTTCCTCCGTTTTAGATTTGGCAATTATATCATCGACATACACCTCAATTTCTTTGTGCGTCATGTCGTGAAACAGTCTTCATGGCCCTTTGATAGGTTGCCCCGGCGTTCTTTAGACCAAACTGCATTACCTTGTAACAAAAGGTGCCCCATGGGGTAATGAATGAAGTTTTTTCCATGTCTTCCGGCGCCATTTTGATCTGATTATAGCCCGAGAATCCATCAATGAAGGAGAAAACTTTGAATTTTGTTGTACTGTCTACCAGCATGTCAATGTGTGGTAGGGGAAGTCATCCTTTGGACTTGCTTTGTTCAGATCCCTGTAGTCTACACACATTCTGGCTTTTCCGTCTTTTTTCGAAACTGGCACTATGTTAGCTAGCCATTGAGGATATTCAGAGGTGGCAAGGAAACCAGCGTCAATCTGTTTCTGCACTTCCTCCTTGATTTTGATAGCCATATCCGGTTGAGTCCGTCTTAGCCTTTGTTTAACCGGAGGACATTTTGATTTTATTGGTAAGTGATGTTCCACGATGCTGGTATCCAACCTTGGGATGTCCTGATAGGACCAAGCAAACACATCTAGAAACTCTTTGACATGTGTAATCAAGTCTTCTCTTACAGTCGAAATAAGCAGTGCTTTAATCTTAACTTCTTTCCTTTATTTTTCTGAACCCAAGTTGACCGTTTCCAACGGCTCTTTGTGTGGCTCAATAGACCTTTCCTTTTGTTTGAGTAATCGGGAAACCTCTTCTAGAATTTCTTCGCCCTCTTCTTCTTCAGCTTCAAATACCGGGAATTCAAAGTTAGGAGAAGGCATCGGATTGTATGTTTCAATGGGGTTTAAAATAAGCAATCTGCATGACGTGATGATTTATTTTTAGAAGAGATAGAGAGAATGCAAAAATGTGTGCAGTGTATCTTTCCGAAAAATGCTTGTTTTTATTTTGGGTTGTTTTTAGGATTACGATTTTCTGAAAAAACAAAAAGTGAAAACAACAATGAATGTGGAAATGACAGAACGACATTATTTATTTATGACTTCGTCATTTCTTGAAACTACAACCCTATAAAACAAAACTCTGCCGCTTTGGGCGAAGCGAAGAGGGACATTTACAGAAAAGCAAGCCTTATAAAAACATCTGTTTCACCTGGGCAGGGTGAAAGGTTAAAGATGGCAATTACTTAAACTTATGGATGAATTTTGGAACATCGAAAGCAACCCATTGGCGATGAACTCCTCGGTGAATCACAAAGTTTGGCACCTTCTTTCATGGTTTATCCTCAGAAATGACACTGATTTCTGGCAGATCAGGATCATTGGAATCTTCTTCCTATGCAGAGTTGTCGTAAACGAACTCTTCCTTCGTATCTTTCACAGTGATTTCACTCTCAAGGGGATCTTCCCATCCAGTTTACTAGATGTCTTCAAGCTTGATACAAAAGCTTTCGGGAGCACTATACTTGACTAGAAAGTCATACTTGCCACTCGGTTGTCCCAAAGTGTCCCATGTTTCAGTGGGAATAGAGGAGTCATCTTCTTCAATGACGTTGACCTCAGGAAAAGCATAGTTGATGAACTCTTATCCTGCAGTCCTTGTAGATTCATCATTGTGATGGATATCCTTAGAATGCCCTGAGTAATTATCCCATGACTCGGTGGGGACGCATGTATTCTTTTCAATGTTACTCAACTGATATGCCTCGTTGGGCTGACTCTTTTGCCCCAAGTCTTCTGGGTACGGCTTCCAAATAGGCAAGTCATCCAATGGGTCATAATAGTCGTAGTCGAAGTTGTCTTTCATAGGATCATCTTCTAATGAGTTAGGTGGAGCACGACATCCTTCCGGATCACAATCTCTATAGATCATCTCGACGTCCGATCTTAGTATATATCTCGGACTCTGTATGGGAAAGCAAAATGGCATTTGTGCCACTCCCTGAGACAAATAACCGTCCTCGTTGAGATAAGATTTTCACTCCTCATCCATATCGGAGGAGTCACTTTCATTGATAGTATGTACTTCTTGTAGCACCCCAAAATTTGCCCTACCTTTTTTGGCTTTTGCTTCGCGCTCATTTTGCATTTTAGGTCATAACTCATAATCATTCATTGCATTGGTTTTCTGGGACATGGGATCAAGGCATTCTCGTGTGGTTTGAGCTTTCCGTATTCAGAAGTTCATCAGTGTACATCTGGGTGATTTAGGTTTCTATTCATGGTCGCGCTTGTGGATCGTTTATCGGTTGAGATTCTTCAGTGGATCAGGTGAGTGGCCAGATTGTGCGGTGGTAGCTGTGACCATTTTATCAGAGGCTTGTGAATAGTTTGTGATTGGTTTTGAATTCTTTGGGTTATTCATTTTCTATCCATCATGACCAGTTTCAACCATTTTAACCAATTTTCTATCCACATCCTTTTTTTTACCATTTCTACCCAAGTCCATTTTTACCTTTCCTATTACCCATTTTTATCACAAGTAACCACATTTCATCCATTTTTCTAAACCAATTATCCATTGCCAAAGTCCATTTCATATTCAAACCCACATCCATTTAAAAACTATATTTTAGCCCACATTCACATTTATCCATTTGTTAAACCAAAAATCTAATCCATATTTCATATCCATCTCCATATCCAAGTTTATTATCCATTTGAATATCCATTTGCTCACCCAAAATCCAATCATCCACTTTTAACATAAATTCATATCCATTTCTCTAATTCAATTTCCAAATCATAATTCAAATTTTTAATATCCATTCTTGATATCCATAACCATTACTTTTCCATATCCATTGTTAATCATTTCTCTTTATCCAAATTTATCCATCTATTTTTATTCAAAATCCATTTTTTTTCTAGTCTATATCCAATAAGTCCGTTTCTTTAAACTACTTTTTTAATCCAAATATCCACATTTTTATCCAAAAATTTTCATATCCAATTCATTTTGGATCCATTTTCTTCTAACATCCAAACTAAAATCCATGTCCATTTCATAAGTCACATATACACATCCATATTCTTTTTTTAAACCCATATTCAATTTTTGATCCATTCTTGGTCCATGTTCATTTTTAATTGTCCATTTTTCAAACCAAATTAAATCCATATATCCATTTATCACACTCATTTTCTGTATCCAACTCTTCCAATCCAATATATTTCAAATAAATTCATTCTTGCTAGACTCATATCCTTGTTCATTTTCAAATATATCCAAATCGAATTAAGAGAGAAGTTGGTGGTACATAATACATTGTAAAGGGTATCTCAACAGTTTGTCTCTCCATGGTCGTTGTCATCAAGAAAGTTAAATGAACATCGGGTTATGTGCTAATGATGATTACGCCTATTCAAGGACTTGCTCCTTAAAGTCCTGATTGGAATGGATATCAGGCACTTGAAGTGTATCCAGAGAAGCTGATGGAGAACCATAATTGCAAGCCAAAAGAGATACTGGAAGGGATCCATGGTATCACCTTAACGCATAAGCAAGCAGCAAAAGGCGTTGCATCAAAAGAATGGAATTAATAGTGTAACAGCAGTTCATAAAAAACAAATACACGACAGAAAAGTTCAACAGAAAATCAGAAACTTCTAGCAGTTAGAGAATCCATAACATTCCCTAATTAACCCAAAAACATCTAACAGTTTCAATGACCGAAAAATCAAAGATCCTTCTAACACAGAACCAATTCCTCTAACTTCTCTAACAGAATTCTAACAAACTCTAACAGAAATTCAAATGAGATACCTATTCTACCCCCTCTAATCCTTGCTATAAATGAAGAAGTGCAGAGCTTCTGAAATGAGTTTTTTCGATACTCATTCTCCCAGCAGCATAGTTCTTCTAGTGCAAATCATCACTTTATGTTATCTTCAATTCTGCAACTCCAATCAATCTTCATCTCCGTCTTCAATAATTCTCCAAATTCCGGAAACTTCATCTCAACTGCATCACAGAGCTCCAAAATCTCCATTATTCTAGATCTTCGCGAGTTCAAATCGAACCAACCTGTAACAAACTCATCACCAATCTCCAACAACTTTGTCAGCCAGCAACAACCAGATCAAGGAATCATTCAGCAGAAGCGGATTCGTACAGGAAAATAGAAGAGGAACTCGGAAGCTCGATCAGCAATCACAACAACGCAACACTAAGAGAAGTAGAGTAAAGAAGAGAAAGAAGTGGATCGGAGAAGAAAGTGCGTGTTGGAATCGATCATGGATGCACATACCTGAATCGGAGTCGTTGAGTTCACTCCATCGTCATCGCGGTTGAAGAGCCATCGGAGCAACTCCGATAGGTATTCCGAACCTCTTTCTCTTTACCGTTGCTATTGAATTCATTTATAGAACAAGTTATGTTATGGATTTACTTGCGTTTTGGTGTCGTTGAGAGTGTTGTGTTTTTGATGCGTGTTCGTCCTTGTCCTTTTGCTCCTACGTCATATCCGTATCAGCACCTTGTAAAAGAGGTGAAGTCTCGCGTGTCTCGATGGAGGCCGTGTTGTCAACGACGGTCTGGAGATGGAGGCATTGCTACGTCGTCAGCGAGGTTTTGTTTTCATGATGTAAGAAGAGCGGACGATCATTAAGTGGCGGAGAGTGACAAGAAGACGGCCATGGAGGAGGAGAGAAGAATTTCAGTACGACGGACAGAAGAAGATTGAGAGAGGGCTACGAGATGAAGTTGGCAAAGAAGATGGTGATGTAAGGTTGGATGAAGAGGATGCTGACGGACGGAGGGAGTTTCGCGGTGATGGTACGGCGGCGCCGTTCGCGAAGGAAGAGCGACCATTTGGAGAGGAAGGGTGTGATGTTTTAGTTAGATGTAGATGTTTTTTATTAGGGTTTTCAGAGCTTCATGTTGCAAACCGGGCCTAGGCCCATTGGTCTTTTTCATTCCCACACCATTCACTATCCGCACCCTCCGTTTTACTCTAGGCACCCCTCCTGGCAACGTTAACAAAGGCCATTGGGCCTGAAAACCTTACGCCTGCTTTCAGTTTATACCACTCTGGAACTCTAAGCACTTTTTTTTGGGTTTTTTTTAGTTTTCTTTCTATTTGTTTTGTTATTTGTTTAGATGCTAATTTGTTAGTTTTAGTTCTTAATTTCACAATTAATCTTGGTTAACTGACAGTTGGAATTGGTTAATATTTTAGAAATTAGATTTGTGATTAGAATTAGGCCTTAATATTGGTTTTGATTGTAATTCCTAATTCTAATTTTGGTTAACTCATTTTAGTAGTTAGATTTAATTTTAGAATTTGATTAGTTAGAATTAGGTTTTTGGTAGAAACTAATTGGAATTAATTTTAGAATATAGTTTTAATACTAGTTTTAATTCTAGATTTAACCTTAGGATTAATTTTCTTTAGATTTAGTTTAGAATTAACTAGAACTAATTTTAGAATTAGTTTTTAATCTTAGATTAATCTTTTTTTTTACTAGAATTTAATCTTGATTTTTACGTAGCATTTTGATTCTAGCTTGGTTATTTTTGACCATGATTTTGATTGCCTATTCTTGATTAATTGTTGATTAATTTCTGTTTAGTTCCTGATTAAATGCTTCTTTGCTTGCTTAATTTTCTTCATCCCTCTTTAAGATCAACTTAACTTCCATCTTGGAAGTAAGTTGCTTCTTATGTTCTTCTCCTCCTTCTAGGATAGAGTTCTTAAACCTCACAAACCTTTAGGATCACTCCCTTAGCTAATCAATTAGGATTGAGTCTTAGTTCACATAGATTTTTACCTTTGATCCGCTCTTGAGTCTTTCATCTTCTCATCTCAAAAGAAAATGCAAAATATCTAATAAAGGTAGGCATTTATTGCATTTAGGCCTTTCATATAAAGAAAAGATTATAAAGGGGTCTTCTCTTGTAATCTTAGAATGTGTAGCATATAGCCCATCTTGGGTCAATGTGTTAAACATTTGATCTTGTATGAGGGACTTAAATGCAATACTTGTTGAAGGTACAAATAAAGAAAAACACTTCTTCATTACATAATCAACAAAAAACACTTAATAAACACAAGTATGCTAGTGTGTTTGAACCTTGACAATTGGAACTAAGTGTGGGGGTCTTCTTCACCCTTAGTGTGCTTTCTTACTCATTCCATCTTGGAATGTGAGAATGTACACATCCCAATGACTAAGATTCAGATACACTATCATACGCAAACAAAATAACAAAACTTCTTAAAAGACAAAAACAAACAATAACGGCTTTCCTTCGGGAATTCTTTCCTCATCTCCTTCAATCATTCCTTAAGGATGCGTCATTTCCGTTCTACCGCAAACAAGTAACGCCTAAGTCTCCATACAGCGAGCCGCAACACCTAAACTGCTAGAACGCGAACGTTGACGTATTCCACTAAAAAACACAAACGATCCATCCCTAGTTAGGGGAACTACGTCGCTCTGATTCTCATGTTCCCGATGAGATACGTAGGCAGTGGGGTAGGGCCCATGCGAGCACTTCTTTTATTTTCCCTACATTTGTTCTATTTCTTTCTCCTTTCTTTCTTTCAGTTCTTTTTCCAGTATCCTTTCCTACACCCTTTGATCGAGACGAGCAGGCGTGGATCCCATCGGGTACGATGGACGCGTGGGGGTGCTAATACCTTCCTCTCGCGTAACCGACTCCCTTACCCTTTCTCTTGGTCGTAAGACCATGCTCTATCCTTCCCCCAGGTTTATGCGGTGTTTCCTTTCCCTCTCGTGGGATAAATACACATTGCTGGCGACTCTGTTTCGGTGCCACTTTCGCGTTTGTACTTGGATGAAAATCCAGGGAGCGACAGCTGGCGACTCTGCTGGGGACAGGTTGACCTATTGCTGGTCCATCCTAAGCGAGTCAATCCTAGCGCTTGTCTGTTTTTCTTTCATTGGGTGTTTACTGTTGTGCTGTATTTACCATTTATTGTATGGTTATTTATTGTTTTACTGTACATCACCATATTTACTGCACTTTAGCATTACATATCATATATTATATTGTGTTGCACTGCTTTGTCTGTTTGGCGGGATGGGATTTCTGAGAGATAAGCCCATTACACAGGCTTGAGTATACACTTAGAATTAGAGTGGAGAGTAGTGGGACCTACGTGTCGTCTGGAGTACATTGGGTATTCACGAAATTCACAGATAGACGAGGCTATCTTGGGACCCATCATGGCGTGCGCATCTTGCGTATTCCAGGATGTCGATCTAGAGAGCTGTCGACTCTAGTGACCGATCATGAGGACCTTAGTGGAAACATCTCTCTTTAGTGGTGACAGTGGCAGACCACATTCTGTGGCAAACCCATTCGCACCCGAGGGCCCACTTTGGAACTTGCATAGGACGTCCTTTTTGAAAGAGAATCAGTGGAGGCACTCCTCGATTGGCGATAGTACTGTACCCCGAGGGATGAATGTACTATTGCTTCTTGACCTCAGTGCCAGAAGCTGAGGACCTTTCGTTTTGGAGAATCAGTTGAGGCCTCCTCGATTAATGATGATGCCAAACCAGAAATGGTGAACGTATCATCATTTCTCGACCTGAGAGCCCGGGATACTGAACATTCTAGTACCTACATGTGAGAGGGGCGGGTTGTTTACAGGTTTGCAGGTAACCTTGACCTTCAACATACCCGGTATTTTGGATTTCCTATCAGTGTGGACTTATCAGCCTGGTATTCTGGTATTCTGATCACCCGGTATTCTGGTATTTCAGTATTCTCTTCAGAGCAGACTTTTGAGCTTATTCAGTCAGCAGCACAACAGTTATGCAGAATCTGTGGAAGCTTTGATCTCATGTCTTATTGCATTCATATTATTGCATTGCATTTGCATCTTGCATCATTTTGCATATCCTTCTCCAGGCCAGACCAGTGAGCTCATCCATCCTTTATCTGAACTGCAGTTTGATTTCCCGACTTTTGTATTAGACTTGAACCAGCTTCTGGAAGAATCATGAACTCTGGGGAGCAGAATCAGTTTGTGACTAGGACCGATGTTGAATTGATGAAGCATCAGTTGGACCAACTTATGGAAGCTATGGCCACCATGACAAGGGGAGAGGCCAATGTTCAAAGAAATGAGAATGTTATTCCACCTCTGGTGAACGATGTTGCCCAAGCTCAGCCTGTGCAGATTCCTGTTGAGAATCATGCTATACACGAGCGTACCATCATCCGAGACGGGCATTCATCTTCTCTTGATGCCACGGACTATCAGAGCTTTGCATTCTGTGTGCCAGATGTCCAGGGGGTAGTTCCAAAGATGAACCCTAAGGATCCACGATCTATTGATGATGAAAGATACCGTGTGTTGGAGGAAAAGATTACAACCCTGGAGAGGCGTGATACTCTTGATTTGAATGCTTCGAGCATGTGTTTGGTGGCTGGCCTGGTAATGCCTCCAAAGTTTAAGATGCCGAAGTTTGAGCAATACAGAGGAGATAGCTATCTGAAGCTACATTTGGTGATGTTCTCCAGAAGAATGACCTCACATGTCGGCAATGACAAGCTCATGATCCACTGTTTCCAGGACAGTCTGAGTGGGGCATCGTTGAGTTGGTATATGCAGTTAGAAAGCGGTAGCATCCGATCATGGTCAGATCTAGCCAATGCCTTTGTGAAGCAGTACGATTATAATCTTGACATGGCTCCCAACCGATGCATTTGCAAGACTTGTCTCAAGCAGATAACGAATCATTCCGAGAGTATGCTCAGAGATGGAGAGAGTTAGCCGCTCGTGTTCAACCGCCACTTTCGGATAGAGAATTTGTTGATTTGTTCACGGATACCTTGCAAGGGCCGTACTTGGAAAAGATGATTGCCAATGGGGCAGCAAAATTTTCTGACCTGGTGATGGTGGGAGAACGCATCGAGAGACTGATCAATTGTGGAAAGCTCCAAGGCCTCTCGAACTTCCGAGCTAATGAAAATGAATCAGTTGTCAGTTCTCAGGAAGAATTCGAGGAAGAAACTAGTTCCATGCAGGAATCTCCACCACCTCGTTCTCAGTGTTCAGACATATCAACTATTCAGAGTCAACAATCTTATGGGTCTTCATATCAAAGACAATATTCTTCTGCAAATCAGAGACCTTTTCAGAGTCAACGATCATATCGCCGTCAGCCGCGTCAGCACGCCCGACAAAGGCCAAGAAAGCCAGAGAGGAATTTCACTCATTTGCCAATGTCGTACAGTCAAATACTGTCGGATTTGATCAGAGGTGGACTTATAGTGCCGAAAGAATTGAAGCCAATGCCTTTTCCGTATCCACCAGGTTTTGATGTCAACGCCCGTTGTGACTATCATGCTGGGGCACATGGGCATTCAACTGAAGACTGTAAGGTGCTCAGGAGCAAGATTCAGACACTTCTTGACTCCAATATGTTCTCATTCACGCCTCAGGGTATTCAGATAAACATTTCTCCTTCATCCAGTCAGGTGGGTCCATCAGTTCAGGTTATGAAAGAAGTCACTGAGAGCAGTTGTGTAGATGATTATCAGAATGACTTCGATGAGCAATTCTGAGGATGGCCAGCTCATTAGCAAATCAAGCTTGGAAAGCCCAGTTCCTCAAATCTGGCGACCATTTAGAGCAAGTCATTTCTTTGCATTTGTAGTTTCTTTTCTGTTAAAATGTACAAACTCATTTGTAAAACTTGTTGTTTTCGATTGATAATGATAATGAAATGAATATGCATGTTTTGGTTAAATCCAGTCGTGTTCACTCATACTTTTTATCGATATCATATGCTTGTTTAAGCAGAATCTTAGGGAGGATGATGATATTCAAAGACGCAGAACTTCCAATTGTATGCTTTTGGGACAAAACTCTGCTGATGATGTACAGGCATTGTTTCAATTCCTCAAACACCGGAGACATAAGGAAGATAATCCCTTGTCAACCCCGTTGAGCCTAGAAGCAGGAGTTTCTTTCTGAAAACGAAAAAACCCTCTATCTTAACCCGGGGCAGGGTAGGTGTCAGTTAATTTGACCAAGCGTTCAAATTTCGAAAGGAGTGTCTCAGTCGAGGATCAATTACATCTACGGTTATCCCTCACTAACTGAAGAGTGGGACGGTCTCAACCCTTTATAAGTCAAGACAAACCTGTGTCACATGAATAGTTCAAAAAAAAAAAAAGAAAAAAAGAGAATCAAAAGAAAAAAAAGGAAAAAAAGCCCGCTAAGTCAAAACTTGAAAACAAGTGACTTAGGCAAAAAGTTTAGGGCATCCCGCTGGACTTCAAAATCGAAAAATTCAAAAGAATCAGTCCAGGCAAAAATCAAAGATATCAAAAAAACAAAAGAATGGAAAAGCGAAAAAGCGAAAAGGATCACAAAAGAAAGATCCTCGAGCAAAGAACAAATCGTGTGAATACAGACACCAAAGGCAAAAAGGGTGAATGTCACTCTGTAAACCGTGTGGGTTCCTTAACTATCCTCATACCATTCACAACCTTTTGAAAGGTGAGCGCTTATGCCGAGTTAGCTGAACGTAGGACTGGAGAACATCAAGAAAATTGGGTGGGTTAAAACAATACTTTGAGCCTTATATCCTTTCTTTCTTAAACCGCAAACCAGGCCACGTTACAACATTCAAAAGACCTAATTGAAGCAGGGTTGTTTCGAAAGCATACTTCGGTTAAGATTGCGTCGAGGCTGACTCCTAAAAGGATCTTCTTACCATTCATGTTGGTATTAGTGACATTCTAATAAGTGATTCATTCACTATATGTCACAACGCTTTTTCTAGTGAACAGACTCGGATTTCAAAACTGTCACATGCATTGCATTAAAATTGTCATTTTCAAAACAAATTGTTTTACTTACGAGTAAACACTTGACATCAGGAAAGTTTCTGCAATGGAAAGATTTATTAATCTAAGGTGCAAAGTGCCCGAGTACTCCGTTGAGCCGGGGCAAGTCATACAAAATGGGTAATGCATTCCAAGATTCAGCAAATCTGGGGCAATCAAGTCGAGATTCCACAAATCTCTCAAAGATCAGTTAAAGGTACTCCTTCGCATATCAGCCAGACAGGGGCACAAATCATTTCAAGGCTGGGGCAGGCCACCCAAAGACCAGGAAGCTATTCTCTCTGGAGGACGGTTAATCAAAAGCCATGGGGCAATAGATATCGAATCTTCACAAGACATCCTGAAGACATGTCCATTCACAGGTTCCTTTACAGGTTATGCTGCATCGGGGCGCCTCTTTTGGTCATATCACATCTGCAGGGTTCATGTTGATAGCTGACACATGACGACCCTAGTAGAGTCTCTCTCCCTAGCAGAGATAGCTGAAGTGTTTGTCATATTCAGCAGAGCATTATGAAGACTATGATTGTTCTCCTCAGCAAGAGTTCAGGAGTTCGCTCTCCCCTAGCCAGTGTGACAAAGTTATTGCCTTTTCAGCAAGGGTTCATATTCCCGTACAGGATAAGAGTGTTGGATTTGTGCTTCCCCGGTTTGTGGTAAAGTTGCTTCCGTCTCCCCAACGGAGTAAGGGTAGAAGGTAAATTCCCAACAGAGGACCAAGTCTGATCTGGTCCCCTAGCAGAGCGATATTATCAACCATTGTCCCCAGGCATATTTTTGGATGGTGGTTAGATTTCCCCAGCAAGTCAAAGGTCGATTGTCATTGGCACTTTTCTTCAGCAGAGTCCTGGGATGTTCCTCCAGCAAACATTTGTTGATTGTACTTTCCTGCATAATGAAGGTTTAGTCGGGATCTCGAGCAGTTATGACCCTGAAGACGGTCCAGTTTGTTACCCCCAGCGGAGTTGGCCTCGTCTCTTCAGCATTTATTTTGCCGGAGTGCTCCTGTTGCATATCATGAACATCATTGCATAATCATCATCGCATATCATTCGCATAACATTGCATGAAGCCTTGTAAAACTGAACAGGAAATTCATAGCCCAACCTTGCTCGGCATCCTTCCATATCCCAACCTTGCTCGACACCATCAACAGCCCACTTTGCTGGCATATTTCAAAAAAAAACCTGAAGCCCTATCCCTATTGGCGTCTCCTTCGAAGCAAAAGTCCAATCCCTATTGGCACTTCATACAAAATCCAATCCCCATTGGTACCCAGAAAGATTTCGCCTTTGAAAAAAAAAATCACCATCAGGTTTCACCTGTTCCTGCCAGCAAAGTTCAATTGTACTTGGCATATCCTTCTTTTTCCCGGTAGCCCGAGCATACATCGGCATTCTGCATATAGTAATCATTGCATCCTCAAAACGCATAGCATTTCCATTTCGTATGGAGCATTACGCCATAGAAAGAAATTCAAACATATGCATGCGAAGCATAAGCCAGATTTGGTCCCTTGCGTGAAAGCCCAAATCCATTTTCAGTCAAAACGGTGACATATCCCCAACAGACATTACAATCAACCCCTCTGCTTGCCTTTCTTTTGGGTCGTAGATCATACGTCGATCTTACCCTCGAGCAGTCCTTGTCCATCAACCCTTTGATGACGACATTCCAAAAACAAGTTTCCTTTCCGTCATTTCTATGACGATGTGTTTCTTCGGACATGTTTCCTTTCTGTCATCCCTATGACAATGTGTTGCTTTCGGCCAAGTATTCTTTCTGTCATGCCTATGACAATGTGTCTCCTTTGGTCGAGTCTTCTTCCCGTCAACCCTTTGACGATGTGTTCTGAGCTCAGGTTTCGTACCTTCGGATGTTTTCAGTTTCTTTCCGTCAACCCTTTGACGATGTGTTCCGAGCTCAGGTTTCGTACCTTCGGATGTTTTCAGTTTCTTTCCGTCAACCCTTTGACGAAGTGTTCCGAGCTCAGGTTTCATACCTTCGGATATGTTCAGATTTTCTTTCCGTCATCCCCATGACGATGTGTTCCTACGGTGGAATTTTCTTTCTGTCATCCCCATGACGATGTGTTCCTACGGTGGAATTTTCTTCCTGTCATCCCTATGACAATGTGTCTCCTTCAGTCAAGTCGCTTCCTGTCATCCCTATGACAATGTGCTCCCTAAGTCAAGTCTTTCTTTCTGTCATCCCTATGACAATGTGTTTCCTTCAGTCGTCTTTCTGTCATCCCTATGACAATGTGTTCCTTAAGTCGGGTCGTCTTTCTGTCATCCCCATGACAATGTGTTATCTTCAGTCAGGTTTTCTTTATGTCATCCCTATGACAATGTGTTTCCTTTGGTCGGGTCTTCTTACTGTCATCCCCATGACAATGTGGTCCCTCGGCCAGGTTTTCTTTCTGTCATCCCCATGAAGATGTGTTCCCTCGGTCAGGTCTCCTTTCTGTCATCCCTATGACAATGTGTTTCCTTCGGTTAGAGTTTCTTCCCGTCAACCCTTTGACGATGTGTTCCGAGCTCAGGTTTCGTACCTTCGGATGTTTTCAGTTTCTTCCCGTCAACCCTTTGACGATGTGTTCCGAGCTTAGGTTTCGTACCTTCGGATGTTTCCATTTTTCTTTCCGTCAAATCCCTTTGACGATGTGGTTTGCTGGGTATGTTGTATTTCCGTCAGATTCCTTTGCAAAGTGTAACTGGGCTCCGTTTACATTTTCTCTCCTCGCGGTTTGCAAATTTTGCGGTTCTTTTTGTATTCAATCACCTTGTACCTTGAATGTCTGAAAGCAGTTGCTATCATCCTATCAAGTCCAAGTCGATTGAATAGGGGCAGTTGTAGCACCCCAAAATTTGCCCTACCTTTTTGGCTTTTGCTTCGCGCTCATTTTGCATTTTAGGTCATAACTCATAATCATTCATTGCATTGGTTTTCTGGGACATGGGATCAAGGCATTCTCGTGTGGTTTGAGCTTTCCGTATTCAGAAGTTCATCAGTGTACATCTGGGTGATTTAGGTTTCTATTCATGGTCGCGCTTGTGGATCGTTTATCGGTTGAGATTCTTCAGTGGATCAGGTGAGTGGCCAGATTGTGCGGTGGTAGCTGTGACCATTTTATCAGAGGCTTGTGAATAGTTTGTGATTGGTTTTGAATTCTTTGGGTTATTCATTTTCTATCCATCATGACCAGTTTCAACCATTTTAACCAATTTTCTATCCACATCCTTTTTTTTACCATTTCTACCCAAGTCCATTTTTACCTTTCCTATTACCCATTTTTATCACAAGTAACCACATTTCATCCATTTTTCTAAACCAATTATCCATTGCCAAAGTCCATTTCATATTCAAACCCACATCCATTTAAAAACTATATTTTAGCCCACATTCACATTTATCCATTTGTTAAACCAAAAATCTAATCCATATTTCATATCCATCTCCATATCCAAGTTTATTATCCATTTGAATATCCATTTGCTCACCCAAAATCCAATCATCCACTTTTAACATAAATTCATATCCATTTCTCTAATTCAATTTCCAAATCATAATTCAAATTTTTAATATCCATTCTTGATATCCATAACCATTACTTTTCCATATCCATTGTTAATCATTTCTCTTTATCCAAATTTATCCATCTATTTTTATTCAAAATCCATTTTTTTTCTAGTCTATATCCAATAAGTCCGTTTCTTTAAACTACTTTTTTAATCCAAATATCCACATTTTTATCCAAAAATTTTCATATCCAATTCATTTTGGATCCATTTTCTTCTAACATCCAAACTAAAATCCATGTCCATTTCATAAGTCACATATACACATCCATATTCTTTTTTTAAACCCATATTCAATTTTTGATCCATTCTTGGTCCATGTTCATTTTTAATTGTCCATTTTTCAAACCAAATTAAATCCATATATCCATTTATCACACTCATTTTCTGTATCCAACTCTTCCAATCCAATATATTTCAAATAAATTCATTCTTGCTAGACTCATATCCTTGTTCATTTTCAAATATATCCAAATCGAATTAAGAGAGAAGTTGGTGGTACATAATACATTGTAAAGGGTATCTCAACAGTTTGTCTCTCCATGGTCGTTGTCATCAAGAAAGTTAAATGAACATCGGGTTATGTGCTAATGATGATTACGCCTATTCAAGGACTTGCTCCTTAAAGTCCTGATTGGAATGGATATCAGGCACTTGAAGTGTATCCAGAGAAGCTGATGGAGAACCATAATTGCAAGCCAAAAGAGATACTGGAAGGGATCCATGGTATCACCTTAACGCATAAGCAAGCAGCAAAAGGCATTGCATCAAAAGAATGGAATTAATAGTGTAACAGCAGTTCATAAAAAACAAATACACGACAGAAAAGTTCAACAGAAAATCAGAAACTTCTAGCAGTTAGAGAATCCATAACATTCCCTAATTAACCCAAAAACATCTAACAGTTTCAATGACCGAAAAATCAAAGATCCTTCTAACACAGAACCAATTCCTCTAACTTCTCTAACAGAATTCTAACAAACTCTAACAGAAATTCAAATGAGATACCTATTCTACCCCCTCTAATCCTTGCTATAAATGAAGAAGTGCAGAGCTTCTGAAATGAGTTTTTTCGATACTCATTCTCCCAGCAGAATAGTTCTTCTAGTGCAAATCATCACTTTCTGTTATCTTCAATTCTGCAACTCCAATCAATCTTCATCTCCGTCTTCAATAATTCTCCAAATTCCGGAAACTTCATCTCAACTGCATCACAGAGCTCCAAAATCTCCATTATTCTAGATCTTCGCGAGTTCAAATCGAACCAACCTGTAACAAACTCATCACCAATCTCCAACAACTTTGTCAGCCAGCAACAACCAGATCAAGGAATCATTCAGCAGAAGCGGATTCGTACAGGAAAATAGAAGAGGAACTCGGAAGCTCGATCAGCAATCACAACAACGCAACACTAACAGAAGTAGAGTAAAGAAGAGAAAGAAGTGGATCGGAGAAGAAAGTGCGTGTTGGAATCGATCATGGATGCACATACCTGAATCGGAGTCGTTGAGTTCACTCCATCGTCATCGCGGTTGAAGAGCCATCGGAGCAACTCCGATAGGTATTCCGAACCTCTTTCTCTTTACCGTTGCTATTGAATTCATTTATAGAACAAGTTATGTTATGGATTTACTTGCGTTTTGGTGTCGTTGAGAGTGTTGTGTTTTTGATGCGTGTTCGTCCTTGTCCTTTTGCTCCTACGTCATATCCGTATCAGCACCTTGTAAAAGAGGCGAAGTCTCGCGTGTCTCGATGGAGGCCGTGTTGTCAACGACGATCTGGAGATGGAGGCATTGCTACGTCGTCAGCGAGGTTTTGTTTTCATGATGTAAGAAGAGCGGACGATCATTAAGTGGCGGAGAGTGACAAGAAGACGGCCATGGAGGAGGAGAGAAGAATTTCAGTACGACGGACAGAAGAAGATTGAGAGAGGGCTACGAGATGAAGTTGGCAAAGAAGATGGTGATGTAAGGTTGGATGAAGAGGATGCTGACGGACGGAGGGAGTTTCGCGGTGATGGTACGGCGGCGCCGTTCGCGAAGGAAGAGCGACCATTTGGAGAGGAAGGGTGTGATGTTTTAGTTAGATGTAGATGTTTTTTATTAGGGTTTTCAGAGCTTCATGTTGCAAACCGGGCCTAGGCCCATTGGTCTTTTTCATTCCCACACCATTCACTATCCGCACCCTCCGTTTTACTCTAGGCACCCCTCCTGGCAACGTTAACAAAGGCCATTGGGCCTGAAAACCTTACGCCTGCTTTCAGTTTATACCACTCTGGAACTCTATGCACTTTTTTTTGGGTTTTTTTTAGTTTTCTTTCTATTTGTTTTGTTATTTGTTTAGATGCTAATTTGTTAGTTTTAGTTCTTAATTTCACAATTAATCTTGGTTAACTGACAGTTGGAATTGGTTAATATTTTAGAAATTAGATTTGTGATTAGAATTAGGCCTTAATATTGGTTTTGATTGTAATTCCTAATTCTAATTTTGGTTTAACTCATTTTAGTAGTTAGATTTAATTTTAGAATTTGATTAGTTAGAATTAGGTTTTTGGTAGAAACTAATTGGAATTAATTTTAGAATATAGTTTTAATACTAGTTTTAATTCTAGATTTAACCTTAGGATTAATTTTCTTTAGATTTAGTTTAGAATTAACTAGAACTAATTTTAGAATTAGTTTTTAATCTTAGATTAATCTTTTTTTTTACTAGAATTTAATCTTGATTTTTACGTAGCATTTTGATTCTAGCTTGGTTATTTTTGACCATGATTTTGATTGCCTATTCTTGATTAATTGTTGATTAATTTCTGTTTAGTTCCTGATTAAATGCTTCTTTGCTTGCTTAATTTTCTTCATCCCTCTTTAAGATCAACTTAACTTCCATCTTGGAAGTAAGTTGCTTCTTATGTTCTTCTCCTCCTTCTAGGATAGAGTTCTTAAACCTCACAAACCTTTAGGATCACTCCCTTAGCTAATCAATTAGGATTGAGTCTTAGTTCACATAGATTTTTACCTTTGATCCGCTCTTGAGTCTTTCATCTTCTCATCTCAAAAGAAAATGCAAAATATCTAATAAAGGTAGGCATTTATTGCATTTAGGCCTTTCATATAAAGAAAAGATTATAAAGGGGTCTTCTCTTGTAATCTTAGAATGTGTAGCATATAGCCCATCTTGGGTCAATGTGTTAAACATTTGATCTTGTATGAGGGACTTAAATGCAATACTTGTTGAAGGTACAAATAAAGAAAAACACTTCTTCATTACATAATCAACAAAAAACACTTAATAAACACAAGTATGCTAGTGTGTTTGAACCTTGACAATTGGAACTAAGTGTGGGGGTCTTCTTCACTCTTAGTGTGCTTTCTTACTCATTCCATCTTGGAATGTGAGAATGTACACATCCCAATGACTAAGATTCAGATACACTATCATACGCAAACAAAATAACAAAACTTCTTAAAAGACAAAAACAAACAATAACGGCTTTCCTTCGGGAATTCTTTCCTCATCTCCTTCAATCATTCCTTAAGGATGCGTCATTTCCGTTCTACCGCAAACAGGTAACGCCTAAGTCTCCATACAGCGAGCCGCAACACCTAAACTGCTAGAACGCGAACGTTGACGTATTCCACTAAAAAACACAAACGATCCATCCCTAGTTAGGGGAACTACGTCGCTCTGATTCTCATGTTCCCGATGAGATACGTAGGCAGTGGGGTAGGGCCCATGCGAGCACTTCTTTTATTTTCCCTACATTTGTTCTATTTCTTTCTCCTTTCTTTCTTTCAGTTCTTTTTCCAGTATCCTTTCCTACACCCTTTGATCGAGACGAGCAGGCGTGGATCCCATCGGGTACGATGGACGCGTGGGGGTGCTAATACCTTCCTCTCGCGTAACCGACTCCCTTACCCTTTCTCTTGGTCGTAAGACCATGCTCTATCCTTCCCCCAGGTTTATGCGGTGTTTCCTTTCCCTCTCGTGGGATAAATACACATTGCTGGCGACTCTGTTTCGGTGCCACTTTCGCGTTTGTACTTGGATGAAAATCCAGGGAGCGACACTTCTTGATACACTGGGTGGAGAAATCCTCCACTGAGGAAGAAATCCTGAATGGGACAAAAATTTTCGTCTTTCTTAGCACTCTGGGCACAAGTTAGAGAGAAACCAAGACCTTTATTTGTCTTGTTATCAGTAGGAATTACAAGTTGCCCCCATCCTTTTGCGTTGTCATTCTCAATCACTTTGAGAGCGTCCTTGTATGAGGAAATCGACGTCCCTTTTATTGATTGATTCTCATTGTTCATTGAGAGAGCTTGGAACTGAGTTCCAACAACCTCCTCAGGTTCTATACAGGAAAATGATGATAAGTTGATCACAATTAAGGCCTGCTCTCCATATACTGTGATTAACTTGTCATTTTTGACGAACTTCAGCTTCTGGTGAAGTATCGAAGTGACTGCCCCAGCCTCGTGTATCCAAGGTCTTCCTAATAAACAATTGTAGGCTGCTCGGATGTCCATGACCTGGAAAGAGACTTGGAAAGTATGGGGACCAATAGTTATGGGGAGATCAACTTCGCCGATAACTGTTTTTCTGGATCTGTCAAAGGCTTTGACGATGATCTCACTGCCTCTCATCTGGGCTCCTTGAAATGATAGTCGTGTCAGAGTTGATTTTGGCATAACATTCAAAGATGATCTTGTGTCTACTAGTACGTTGGCTAAAGCATCGTCTTGGCAGTTGACCATAATGTTATGTGTCATGTTATGATTCTTGCCTTCTTCTGGCAATTCTTCATTATTGAATCCGAAGTTATTGCAGGAAGTGATGTTGGATATGATACTGTCAAATTGTCCTATTGCAACATCTTGTTCCACGAAATCTTGCTCTAAGACTTTCTGTAGAGGTTCCCTGTGAGCCTCGGAACTAAGTAAGAGATCGTATAGAGATTCTAGAAGGAGTTTGCAACAGTTGGTCTACAATGTTGTACTCGCTTTTCTGTATGTGCTTCACTATCTCATCGTTGTTCTTTGTAAGTTAGAGATTATTGGATTGCCTGACTTGTTGGTTTGGAAGTTTCGTTCGAGGTTCCTTTTCTTTGGTGGGTTCTTCAACTCCTCTGTTGAAGATCCGACCGCTCCGAGTAACTCGACTGATGTCGGCAATGTTCACTATGGAGGGTAATGGAGTTTCCTTTCCATTTTCGATTGTCATTGCACCGTACTTGTAAGGGATAGCCTTTTCTGATTGGTACGGTATTGGTCCTGGCAGGTAGATAACCACAGGAGCTTTTCGATTTCTCTGGCCATCGTAGGCAGCCTCAATTGGTTCCTGGTTGGGGACTTTTCTACTATTGAGTAGAAGTATTATGGCACAGACATATTTGGTCGTTCCATATTTGGAGATTATGGCAGTACTTTCGTTCTGACCAGGGAGATGGCCTTGTATCATGTTGATTGATTCAGAATTTGAACACGATTGAATTTCTTTTTTGTCCAACTGTTTTTGAAGTGCTACTCGCACGAGATAACATCCTTGGTTATTTTCTGAGCACACTTTACAACATTCATAATTATGAAGCGGTACTCGACCGTACCCACTTTGTATACATTGCACTCATACGATATCTGTTTCCATTAAGCTGACATCACAACTTTGATGTCTATCGGGAACCCCATCAGTCATGATGATCTTTTGTGTAGCTTCATCTAGGTAGACTAGAAGCCACCAGTGGTCTAATAAATGTTGAAGTGTTCTTTGCACCAGTGCGCAACCTTGATCATCTTCGGAGCATCCTCCGTAATCTTGATAATCATCTGAGGCTAGAAAGCCTAGTCCGACTTGTTTAGCATGTAATTCCACTAAACTGGTATTCATCAAGCGGATGTCAAATATCTGAACCATATTGACCTGATGGTTATTTCTTTCACGGTAGTCTTGGATCCATCCGAGATCCATCTTACGTTGGAGGGCCTCTTGTACAAAAGAGCATCCCTGATCGTTTGTTGAGCAGATCAGACAGGCACCATAATCGTGTCGCGGCAAAATATAGTATTGACTTTGCCTTGAATGCATCGCTACCAAATTAACGTTCATCTCAAGTATGTTATGGTTTTGCACAAAATTGGGATGTACATGAGCCATGTTGACTTCCCAGATCCTATGGTCCTGAATCCAGCCCAAATCCATCTGTTCTTGTAGGGCTGATTGTACTATGGTACACCCTTGATTATTTTTTAACAGATATCATATTGGTGATAATTGTGAGGTGGTACATGACCGTACCCACTCTGTCTGCAATGCATCCTGACCAGATTTGTTCCCAACTGGAGTACATCGCGAATTTGATAACTGCGGCCAAATTCTTCCTCTATTAAATTTACAACAGTTTTCTCGTGTTGAGGCAACGGGTTCACCTGAACATTTGGATTAATATCTTTGAAAGATAAGACCCCATTCCTGACAAGCTTATGTACATCGTACTTGAAGTTGAGACAATTCCTAATGTTGTGCCCCGATCCTCCTTGATGGTAAGGGCAAGTTTGATCCACTTTGAACTAAAAAGGCGGATTTTCTGGTACCACAAGAGGAGACCTGGTTTGGACATGCCCCTTGGCTAGTAGAAGTGGAAATAACTCTTCGTACAACATTGGTATAGGGTCAAACCCTGATGGTCGTGTCGTACGATTGTTGTTGTTATACTGTGGACGAGCCTGTTGAAGAGGTTATTGCGTCCTTTGTTGATACGGTTGTTGATTCTATTGGCTTTAAGCAACCTGAGGTTGATAAGTCGGAGCCAACGTAGGGTTGATAGCGGGAGTTATAGCCGCTACTGGTTGGTATCGTCGCCTTTGCTTTCCCAAAGAGATATTACTGATCTCTTGTTCCTTTTTCTTTTGAAAAGCACTACCATATCTTTTGGTACTGCTGGATGGCTCTGCATCTTTGACTAATCGTCCTTCTCGAACTGCTTCCTCAATGCGTACTCCCATGTTTACAATTTTAGTGAAGTCAATCGGCACACTAGAAACCATTCGGTCATAATAGAATGTGCTTAAGGTTTTCAAAAAGATATTGGTCATTTCTTTTTCTTCAAGAGGGGGACAGATCTGGGCGGAAATTTCACGCCATCTCTGAGCATATTCCTTAAATGTTTCCTTGTCCTTTTGTGACATTTCTCTCAGTTGATCTCTATCTGGTGCCATGTCCAGGTTGTATTTATATTGCTGAACAAAAGCTGCCCCAAGATCTCTGAAAGTACTGATCTTGGTGCGGTTTAAACCCATGTACCATTTGAGTGCGGCACCAGTTAAACTGTCTTGGAAATAATAGATCAGTAGTTGTTGATTTTCTGTCTGGGTTGACATCTTCCGAGTGTACATCACCAAATGACTTTGAGGGCAAGAGTTGCCCTTATATTTTTCAAAGTCAGGCACCTTGAATTTGTGCGGTATCTTTACATTAGGGACCAAACAGAGGTCCGCAGCATCCTTTCCGAATAAGTCTTGACTGCGAATGGCATGCAGTTCCTTCTGTATTTCTAAGAACTGCTCTTGGAACTCATTCATCCTTTCATTAATGTCTTCGTTTCCACCAGATATTGCTTGTGGAATCTGTCTTTTCAGGACAGTGTGTACCACTGATTGTGGTATAGACATTATAGTTGTGACTTTTGGCGCTTCAGTGCCCTGAAGTTTGTAACCTTCAGGAGTTGCCGTTGTAAACCTTGTATCTTCACCTTCCCAAAGTTTGTAACCGTCAGGACCAGTGGCTCTTGCTACAGTTTTTGAGTCTTCAGTGACCGGTGGGATGTATCCTTCAGGTATAAAGTTAAGAGGCATGCCCCAGGGCCGCCCTTTGGCCATGGTATACCATGGATCCTTCTCATATGTTTCCATCATGGGCGTAGATGTAATCTCTGAGATTATAGTTCTTTGTTGTCACTGCTCCTGAGCTTCACTGTGATATTTTTCCAAACTTTCCTTTAGAGCGTCGATTTCTTCGCTCAACTCTCTGGTCTCTTCCTCGAGATCGTCCAATTTCTTTTGTCGATTGGCCCGAGTATTGTACAAGTGAGACAGTTTGACTCTAAAATTATGACACGTACGTGAGACTCGAGAAAAATAAAGAAAAATGCGTTATGTGAGAATGATGAATGCAATGAAATATTTTTTAGTTTTTGTTTTATTCAAAAAGAAACTTCAATAGATTGCAAATAGCATACAGTGAGGGGAGACCCCTTTTATTGAATTTGAAAGATTGTAGTATGTTACAAAGAAAAGTACAGTATTTTACAAAGTGTTATAAAGGAAATGTTTAAGCTCAAGGATCCTGAGTCCTCTCTAAAGAGAATTCGGATGCCGGTTCCGGTAGTTTTCTTTTCTTTAATCGGGTCTCTTCAGTCGTTGTCGGGTCATCAGTTCTTTGCCAAGTGAAAGGAGCGAGCAAATTCCTTTGGTCATCTTGACTCTCTATAGCATATTGCTCTAATATCTCAATCAGAGCATCCTTTTCCTTGAGTAGTTCCTGAATCTTGGTACACTTTACATTGGGGATTCGGTATTTGTTCTTCCAAGAGTTCTTTTCCCGTTGAACTTTGTTAGAGCGACCTGGAGTTTTTCCGTATCAGACATAAAATAAAGGACAAATTTCTTTAATGGAAAAACTTCTTGGCGAGGGTAAGGCATCCTCAGCTTGAGGGCTCTAGTTTGCACCCAGTGGAGATAAGGTTCCATGGAGGTACAGTTTGGTCTTCCCAAAGACTCTCTTCCTATCCTGTGAATATGTTATCAGGCATGCACTATTTCTTTTTTCAGTGCCTTGTCATTTTCTCCTTCCTTGAAGAAAAGACCTTTCGGATGATAGTTGATTCCACATTTAGTTCCTATGAGGGGTACATTAGGAAAGTTTCCACATCTGTCGATGATCTCTATCCCCTTGTAAATCCGATTGTACCAGTCTATATCAGAGTTGGTAAGAGACATGATTCTCTGTGACCAACGTAGAGTACTCTTATGATCCCAAAAAGCAGCGGACTTGGGTAAGTGGGAAGTGAACCATTTGTAGAGCAGGGGTACACAGCATGTGATTATTCCTCCGCTGTTTAAATTCCTTAAGTGTACAGAATGATAAGCATCTGCGAGCAAGGTTGGTATGGGGTTTCCAATCAGAAATATCTTAATGGCATTGGTATCGACGAAATTATCGATGTTGGGAAAGAGGAATAATCCGTAGATAAGTAGGACAAAGATATCCTCGAAAGCAGTTATGTTTCCTACACTGGCAAAGTATAGAGCTTTCTCTATCAGGAATTTAGCTGGTAAACCCAGGATTCCTCCCTTAGTGGTCATGTGAGTCCTAACCTCTGACTCGTCCAAATAGATTGCTCTTGCAATGGTTTGATCCTTTGGAATTTCTTCCAGTCTAGAAAATGGAGCTTGGTTAGTGATAGGTAAATCAGTCAGGTGAGAATATTCCTCTAAAGTTGGTGTCAGTTGGTAATCCGAAAAAGTGAAACAGTGATAAACCAGATCGTAGAACCGTAATAGTGTAGACAAAATTCCTTCAACTACATGGACCCTTAACAGAGACAACAGTTCGCCGTGCTTAGCTGTGAAAGCCTCAGGGTTGGTAATCATCCTTGCCAACTTCCCTAAATCCTCTAGTTTTGGAGCCTTGAAGGTGTATTTGTGCGTCTTTCTTCTACCGAAATCCATAACGTAATCCCTCTCTGATATTTGCAATTATTGTTTTGTTTATTTTGACAGAAAAAAGAAAAGATTTTTTCTTGTTTGAAAAGAGTTTTTTAGATGAATACATGAATGCAGCACACAAAAACATTAGAAAACATGGGTTTAAGGGTTCAATGTCACGAGCATGGAGTCATGGCTCTACCCATCCCAAAAGGTTGTACTATTTTAGTTAATTTTGTACCTGTAGAACGGGTTTTAAGGTTCCCAAAATCATTGACCCCCCTAGGAATATCAACAACAAGTTGGTTCACCCGAGCGAGCTGTAACATCCTAGGATGAATCTCAATTTGAGTGTAGTATCGTGTATCAACTATTCTCGATAGTCATCGCACTACCAAATGGTCTCTATGGTTAATGTCTACTAAATCCTCAGTTTCACGGATACCACACTGGGATAACGTCTGCTTTCACGACGATGGGTCGTTCAACATAGTATCCACACGGGTATCTCCACTTATTTGATGGTCTACGAGGTCCAACTTAGTAGGGATTCACTCCCTATAAGCGTACCCGTCTATGCCATCACTTATCTTATTGTTTCTCTCAAACTTTCCACATGTGTATTAATCGCATTCCCATTGACAGAAAATAAACACGAATATCAAGTAGGAAAAGCAGTAAATATATATATATAGTATAGTATAAAATGCTAACCACCTAGACCTCTTAGGAGTTCTAATCCTACTTTGTTTCCCCAGCAGAGTCGCCATTTTTCTGTAGCGTGCGATTTTTGTCGGTGACGCGACCACCTTACTGCAATTGGTTTTTCCTCACCGCGATGGTAGGAATTGGGTGCTACTTTCTGATTTCTTATTTATCCTATGAAGCTGGAAAGGAAAGGGAAGCTATTTAAAACTAACCTTTCACGCAAATGTTTAACTGAACAAATGCTAAGAGAGATTTGGGAGTCTGGGGTCAGGTTATACAATGGGGATTTGTCAATTAGCCATCCTATACATGGTAATCCATGGGCTGATTAGCATTTTATTATGTTTTTCTACTTGATGGTGTTTGTCTGTCTTGAGATGGGAAAGTTTCTTCTTTGTGGGAAAGTTGAGAGAGAGTATTTTTGTTGTTTCGGGTTTTTCGATGTTTTAGGTAAGGTACTAGACCTAAGGTTTTTGTTTAGTGTGCTCGCTAAGATTTCGCAATCTTATGCATACGTATTCCCGTAAAGATACTCGGGAAATCAGAGAAATCATAGTTCCTCCTATTCTATGGGAGGAAAAGATGTCTGGTGTCTTGTTCAAAGCCCAAGATTGAAGCTAAAGGTTGTTTGTTTGTGTCTTGTTCAAAGCCCAAGATTGAAGCTAAAAGGTTTGACTGAGAGAGAATTTGTCATCTCTAAAGGCGGATATCTCATCTGTTTATCACATTTGCTGGTGATTGGTTTTAAAAGAAAATTACTTTAACTGGGATGCAGGATCCAGCAATGCCATAATTTCTTTTGTAAGGGGTATATCATGAAGGAGGAAACTTTAACTCAGTTTAGAGCAATGCCATTTTTCCTTATGAGTTTGTTATGCTAAAAGAAGGACGTTGACTTGGATGTAAATAATCCAGAGGCTTGCCACTTACAACAATTAAATGAAAGAGAGGGTTTACCAGGATAAGAGATGGGCTACAGCTTGGATATTTGAATCAACAAGTGTGTCACTTATATCAATTATCTGGAATTAGGGTCTTGTTTGATTATCTGTATTTTTGACATGTGATTACACAGAGAAATGTCTTCCTACAGAGAGATTTTGATTTTTCTCTGAGGGGATGTTGATTTTTGTGTGCCTTGATCAAAGCCCAAGGTTGAAGCTAAAAGTTGACTCTACTAAGGGAGTTTTATTTCTGTCTTGTACAAAGCCCAAGATTGAGGCTAAAGAGTTTACTCTTTGGGGTATATTTTATATATGTGTCTTGTACAAAGCCCAAGATTGAGGCTAAAGAAATATACAGACTTAGCTGGAGAATATTTATCTGTCTTGTACAAAGCCCAAGATTGAGGCTAAAGTTATTGACTCTACTAGGGGAGAGATTATTTCTGTCTTGTACAAAGCCCAAGATTGAGGCTAAAAGTTTTGAGATAATCATTATACAAAGCCTAAGAGGAGGCTGGTTGGAGAATTTCTTATATGAAGCCTAAGAGGAGGCTAGCTTCTGCCGAGGATTAATGAAATCCAGAGACAGGTCCGATTTGGGGAATCAACTCATACTGAGAATTATAGAAGAGTTGAAATAACAGATGCCTTGAGGTTCTGATTGACAGTAGTTTGACCCTGACTGGGGAATTTTGGATGGAAGTTTTAACATGTGGAGTTTTTACCTTTGAAGGTTTTAACTCTATTGGTGATTGATCAGGTGATTAGGGTTTTTTCCTGTGTTTTTAGGAAGCTTGAAGGTTTCCTTGAGATCCAAGAGGAGATGAGACTGTCCAAGTCTACTGGTATGAAAAGGTTTATCCTTGTATGATGCCCAAGATGAGGCTGTGATGTTAAGGGATGAGAATCAACCCTAAACTGGTCTGATGTTTTGACTCTGGAAAGACTGCTCTAACAAAGGATGACTAGGTTATGTCCTATACTTGTAAGAGGTCTCTGGGACCTTGTATTAAGCCCAAGAGGAGGCATGAGAACTTCTAAAGAGCCTGAGGGTCCTTGTACAAAGCCCAAGAGGAGGCTCAGGGATGCTTTTAGGAAGCCTGTGGGTCCAAACTTAAGAAAGTTTAAGAAAAGTTTCACCGGGAATAATCTTTTCTCTAGTGAACAGTTCTAGGGTTTGAAGAAATTCAAGAGAAGTTTCACCGCGAATTAATCCTCTCTGGGGGAAATGAATTTCTTGACAAATTTCTAATAGTGACAGTCTTGAGAAAAGTTTCACCGGGAATAATGCATTTCTCTGTTCCATATTGTATAAGCCCAAGAAGAGGCAAGACTGTATCTAGGAATTTCTACGGGGAACTAGTTTTGACTGTGTTTAAGAGAGTGACCACGGGTTTAATCTAAATTCTAGACCTAATTGCCGGAGAAAACTCTAAGCAGATATACAGGTATATATATATATATATATACACAAATGAGATGTATATAAGCAAGTATTTAAAAGAAAGCTGGTAAAAACTTACAGGCGAGCAAGCTTCCAATGTTATAGCTGTATGATTAGTTATCCAAGAAATTGAAGAAAGTTTTGATAAAAAAAACTTAACATTTTGAATTAAAAAGAAAGTTGTTTGGAAAAGAAGTTTGGGGCTTATACTTAAGAAGAGGCCCAGATGAATTCTTTCGAAAAGGCGACGATCGCGTCGTAGTTTTGAAATCACAGAGGGACTTATACAATGACTGAGGCCCAAATTTATTGTATTTACAAGAGATATTAGGTCTTACACTCTATTAGAGGCCCAAAGTTTATTTTTGTACAAGGGATGAGGCTTACAACTCAAGGAGAGGCCCAGATGAAAACAGGGATCGTACCGTTATTTTGAAAATTGTATCGGGACTTATACTATAGCAGAGGCCCAAATTTATTTATGTACAAAGGGGGTTGGGTCTTACACTCTATTAAAGGCCCAAAAGTTTTGAAAAATGAACAAAGATGGGACTTACAACACAAGGGTAGGTCCAGATGATTTTGTTTTGAAATGGCGATCGCGCCGAAATTTTAGAAAACACAGTGGGTCTTATACAATGATTGAGGCCCAAAAATTTTATTTACATGACAATGGGTGGGTCTTACACTCTATTAGAGGCCCAAAAGTGTTTGTGAGGGTGAAAATGATCAAAACCCTAATTTGATAAAAAGTGTACTTTAATTTGAATAAAAAATCAAATACATGTGATCAAAATTATCAAACATGTGTAAAAATACAAATTATGATCTAGGGTAAATGTTTGAAAAATCATGTTTTATCCCTAGAATGATTTAAAAATCATTTGAGTTTGAAAAATCAAGAAAAAGAAATATTTTCAAATGTTTAAAAACAAATAAAAATAAATTCTTTATGAAAATATTAAATATATAAAATAAATAATATTTTTGTGAAATTTTTGTAGAATAAAATATCTTAACATTTTTATGAATTTCGAAAAAAAGAATCAATTCAAAAACACAAATATTCAGAGAGAAATTAATTTTTGAATCAATTAAACAAAATAACAAAAATTCAAAAATTCAAATAGTTTGAAAAAAGGCGCCAACGGTCAAGAAAGAACACGCGCGTACCCTGTTTTTGCAGATTTGCGTTTTCTCACTTTTCTCCATGATTTCTCAATGGTTTTGCATGATTCAAGTACCAATCTTGTTCATTTTTTAACAAGGATCACAACCATATAGATAAATTGCATTTATATTAAGTATTGAATGAGAAATCAGAGTAAAACATCAAGAACCCTAATTTCAGCATGAACACAATGAAATTCTATACACGATTGATTCATGGCAATTGATTGAGGGTTATTACTCTACATACATGCAGGAACAAGATGGTAACTCAAAAATCAGAGTCAAAATTCTCTTTCAGCCTCAATCTTGGGCTTTGTACAAGACAGATAAACCTTTCCCCAAAAGAGTCAATTCTCTTCCAGCCTCAATCTTGGGTTTTGTACAAGACACAACTAAACACTCTCTTGTTGAGTCAGTCTTTTCCAGCCTCCTCTTAGGATTTGTATAATGATCTCCCCAATGGAGTCAATCAACCTCTTAGCTTCAACCTTGGGCTTTGATCAAGGCACACCAAAATCAACATCCCCTCAGAGAAAATCAAAATCTCTCTGCAGGAAGATATTTCTCTGAACAATCACACACCAAAACAGTTAATCAAAACAAACCTTAAATCCCCGGTAACTGCTCTAAGAGGCACACTTGTTGATTCAAACATCCAAGCTGTAGTCCATCTTTTATCCTGGTAAACTTCATCTAATTGCTGTAAGTGGCAAGCCTCTGGATTATTTACATCCAAGCCAATGTCCCTCTCTTAGCATGAATTCCTAAGAAAAAATGACATTGATTTACATAGAGTTAAAGTTTTCTTCTTCAGGACAAATTCCCTATAAAGGAAATTATGGCATTGCTGGACTCCATGCATTCCAGTTAAAGTAATCCTCCTTTATAAATCAGTCACCCAAACAACTGTGATAAACAGATGAGATATCTCCCTTTAGAGATGACAAATTCTCTCTCAGTCAAAACCTTTTAGCTTCAATCTTGGGCTTTGAACAAGACACAAATACTCAACCTTTAGCTTCAATCTTGGGCTTTGAACAAGACACCAGACATCTTTTCCTCCCATAGAATAGGAGGAACTATGATTTCTCTAATTTCCCTGTTTATCTTAAACGGGAATACGTAGGCATAAGAGTGCGAAATCTTAGCGAGCATACTTATCAAAAACCTTAGGTCCAATACCTTACCAAAAACATCAGAAAACCTAAAAAACAAAAAAAATACTCTCTCAGACATTCCCACAAAGAAGAAATTTTCCCATTTACAGACAAACACCCTCAAGTACAAAGCAGAACCTAAAACTGTCAACCCATGGATAACCATGTATAGGATGGGTAATTGACAACTCCCCATTGTATAACCTGACCTCGAACTCCCCAATCTCTCTTAAGCATTTGTTTAGTTAAACATTCGCGTACAAGGTTAGTTTTAGATAGCTTCCCTTTCCCTTCTAGCTTCACGGGATAAATAAGAAATCATAAAGTAGCACCCAATGTTCCTCCCATTGAGGTGAGGAAATCCCCATGGAGATAAGGTGGTCGCGTCACCGACAAAAATCGCACGCTAGAGGTAGGACACTCATATTTGATGTGTCCATATCCCTCACACTCATAGCACTTGATCCCTTTTCCTTTGTCATATTTTTCTTCATACTTAGAGTTTCTTCCAAGATTATTCCTTTTATGGCTGTTGAATAACTGAGGCTTAGCATTCGCTCTTGATTCCTCCTCTATCTTCTTCGGCAATTGACTGTACTGTTTTCCCAGAAACACAACAGCCTTAGACATCTCTTCTTTGGAGTTTGTCTTTCCTTCATCATGATCGGACACCAAGGCTAAGCTTTTCTTTTCTCTCAGTTTTTTCATTCAGTTCCATTTAAAAGGTTTGTAGAGAACCCATGATTTCATCTACTTTCAAGGTGTTTATATCTTGAGCCTCTTCGATGGTTGTCACCTTCATGTCAAACTTCTTAGAAAGAGACCTCAAAATTTTCTTGACAAACTTTGCTTCTGGAATCTTTTCTCCAAGATCACTTGAAGTATTGGCAATGTCCACAATATTCATATGAAATTCCTGAATACTCTAATCCCCCTTCATTCTCAAGTTCTCAAACTTGGAGGTGAGAAGTTGAAGTCTTGAGGATTTAACACGAGAAGTTCCTTCATGAGAAGTCTTCAAGATTTCCCAGGCATCCTTTGTAACAGTGCAGTTCTTGATGAGCCTGAAGATGTTCTTGTCCACACTATTGAACAAGGCATTCAATGCTTTAGAGTTACCTTGAGCAAGCTTATCATCTTCATCATCCCAGTCTTCTTCAGGTTTCAGCTCACCAGTAGCCTTACCATCTTTGTCTTTGGTCTTTGGTGGATCCCATCCTTTAACCACTGACTTCCAAGCTTTACCATCCATGGACTTGATGAACTCCACCAAGCGCACTTTCCAATATTCATAATTGGAACCATCAAGTATGGGTGGTCTATTTAAAAATCCTCCTTTATCCATTGAACCAGAAAGTATCGTCCCCGAATCTCACCCAGATATAGAGCAGGATGCTTGCTCTGATACCAATTGAAATTCTAGTTAAGCAGATCACTAAGATGTCGGACAAGATGTCATGACACTTGATCTCTGCTTCTCACACAAGGATAATGAAAAACAGAATGAAAACAGCAGAAAGAAAACAACACACAAGAATTGTTAACCCTGTTCGGTGATCAACAACACCTACGTCTGGGGGCTACCAAGCCAGGAGTGAAATCCACTAAGTAGAATTGGTTCTAAGCTAAGCTCCAACGTTTACAACTTGACACCTAGAAACTACCCGTACTAGATTTCTATCTAAGACTCTCCTAGGTATGAGACCCTTCTAAATTCCCTTTCAATCACAGCAGTGACTGAAAAATTACAACTCAATAAATTTTCAAACTCAGGTATTCACGCAATACAAGAGAGGCTCACAAAAGTACAAATCCTAGTACTCAATAACGGCTGTATATCTTCAGTGACTATTCTAGGTTAAATCCATCCTATTTATATTACTAAACAGAACTGGATTTGGGATTCACAATCGCAACAATTCAGCTCCAAAGAATCAGTGACCTATTCTTCTCTAGAATAGTTTCTTCAATCCTAAGTTTCAAAAAACGTCTCCATACTCAGAAACAACATATTCCTTTTAGAATCAGAATCTCTGATTCCTCAATCTCAGATGCCAGCTAGGACTAAATCATATTCCAATTACACCTGGAAAACAGAAACAATTATTCCAAACTGTAATAGACAGAGATGTCGAATCAACATAATAGGACATCTTGTCTAACATCTTAACCTACAATTAGTTCATCATGTCAGGACATCTTGTCCAACATATTTCTGCTAAGTTAGTTTTACCAAAATTGATGCCAACCTAAAAGGCTTGGACTCGTCAATGCTGTCAAACTGACCCACTGTCACATCCTGTTCTACAAAGGCATGTTCCGAGACTTTCTATAGAGCTTCCCTGTGAGCTTCTGAACTGAGCAGGAGAGATAACACAGATATCCGAGATGGAGTTTGCAAAAATTAATCCACAATGTTGTACTCGCTTTTCTGGATGAGCTTTAGCATTTCATCGTTATTCTTTACAGGTTCTGTGTTGGTGGATTGACCAATTTGTTGATTAGGAACTTCAACTTGAGGTTCCTTTTCTTTTGTCGGTTCTCTAACTCCTCTATTGAAGATTCGACTGTTTCGAGTGACCAAACTGATATCAGTAACAGATGGTAGTGGAATTTCTTTTCCATCTTCTATTGTAGTCGCACCGTACTTGTACGGAATAACTTTCTCTGACTTGTATGGTATTGGTCCCGGTAAATAGATGACCACAGGTGCTTTTTGGGTCTTTTGACCATCATAAGTAACCTCAATCGGTTCCAGGTTGGGAACTTTTCTACTGTCAGGAGGGATTTCCACGCGCTTTGATTCCTTGAGCAAAGGAATTATGGTGAAAACATCTTTGTTAATTTTGTAATTAACATATTCTTTATCATTGGAGACTGTGATGGTCCCTTTGTCCAGCAGTCCTTGGACCTTGTTTTGGCCAAGGAGGAACCCTTGCACCATGTTGATTGACTGAGAATTCAGGCGTACTTGGGTTTCCCCTTGGTCTACCTGATGCTGGAGAACTGCCCGTACGAGGTAGCGTCCCTGGTTATTTTCTGAACATACTCGACAACGTTCATAGTTGTGAGGTGGCACCCTCCCGTATCCACTCTGTATGCAGTGCATTTTTACCAAATTTGTTTCCAGGAAGCGGACGTCACAACTTTGGTGTCTGCCTGGATTCCCATTGGTTATGCTAACTTGTTGTGTGTCCTTGTTCTGGTAGACCGGGAGCCACCAATGGTCCAACAGATGTTGAAGAGTTCTTTGTACAAGTGCGCAACCTTGATTATTTTCGGAGCATTCTTTGCAGTCCTAGTAATTATGTGGGGACAGAAAATCGAGTCTGGCCTGCTTGGCATGCAATTCCGCTAAACTAGTATTCATTAAGCGAATGTCGAAGATCTGAACCATGTTGACCTGATGTTCATTCCTCTCATGGTAGTCTTGGATCCATCCAATATCCATTTGACGCTGGAGGGCCTCTTGTACAAAAGAGCATCCCTGATTGTCTTTTGAGCAAATCGGACAAGCGTTGTAATCGTGCAACGGTAAATTGTAGTACCGACTTTGTCTTGAATGCATTGCCACTAGATTGAGATTCATTGCGCGGATGTCATGATTTTGAACAATGTTTAGATGTGCATGGGCCATATTTACTTCACGAATCATGTGCTCCTAAATCCAGCCTAGATCAAACTGCTCTTGAAGAGTTGTTTGTATAATGACACATCCTTGATTGTTTTTAGAACAAATATCACACTGATGATAGTTATGAGATGGTACATGGCCGTACCCGCTCCGCCTATAATGCATTTTCACCAGATTTGTTCCTAGTAGGCGTACATCGTGAATTTGATAACTGTTGTCGAGTTCTCCTTCTATCAAGTTTACAGAATTTTTTTCATGTTGCGGTAACGGATTCGTCTAAACATTTGGGTTTGTATCCTTTAAGGATAAAAATATGTTCCTGACGAGCTTTTGTACATCAGATTTAAAGTTAGGGCAATTCTCAATGTTATGTCTTGGTCCTCCTTGATGGTAAGGGCAAGATTGATCTGCTTTGAACCAAAAAGGTGGATTGTCCGGTACTGTGAAAGGAGTCCTGGTTTGAACGTGCCCCTTGGCCAGCAGAAGTGGAAATAATTATGCATATTACATTGGTATAGGGTCAAACCCTGGTGATCGTGTAGTACGATTGTTATTGTTGTACTGCGGGCGAGCCTGCTGAAGAGGTTGTTATTACCTTTGCTGATATTATTGTTGACTTGGATGGCTTTGAGCCACCTGAGGTTGATATGTTGGAGCTAGTGTGGGACTGACAATAGGAGATACTGTTGCTACCTGTTGTCGCAACTGCGAAACTCAACCGGCGAAAAAGATAGAAGAGTCGCCACTGAACGTTATTTAACCTGGCGCAGGGAAAGGAAACGATCGAAGAAATCCTAGAAAAGGGAAAGGAATGGTCAGCGTAACCATAGTCTGGGTTCGGGAGTCGGTTACGCGAGAGGAAGGTATTAGCACCCCCTGGCGTCCATCGTACTCGATGGGATCCACGCTTGTTGTTCTAATAAAAGGGTGAGTTATCTAAAGCCTATTGCTAAATGGAACCGGAAAGAAAAAGGTGACTCGGTAGGACATCGTCGTCCTAGGCCTGCGTATTCCCTCCGGAATAGGAAAATTTGAGTCAACATATTTCGAAGGACTACGGGATTGTGGGGGAAGGTTGCTCGGCAAGACATCGCCGTCTAGTGCCTACGTATCCTCAATCGGACAGAAGAAAGGAAGTTAGAGCAGTCGTATTTCGACCTACAGGGTTTTGTTGTTTTGTGTTTTTTAAGTGGAAGACGCTACCGTTCGTGTTTTAGCAGTTTAGGTGTTGTCGCTCGTTGTGTGGAGTCTTACGCCTTTACCTGATTGCGGTAGAATGGAAATAACGTATCCTTTATGATAAGAGTGAATGATGTGAGAAGAGAATCCCGAAGGAAGATGAGTGGTTTATTTTTGTTTTTTTAGAAGGAAGTGTTTTGATTTATTGTTTGTAACACGTATCCTGCTAAAGTCTATGACATAGGATCGAACGCGTCGCAACTCGACCCAAGACGGGACATATGCTAAACATTCTAGAAAAGTGAAGGGAAGCCCCTCACTCTCCATTTCCCATGTACTTAAGACTCGTGTCGCACAATACGCGTTGTATTTATTAGATGTTTTGAGCTTGTTTAGAGATGAGAAGAGAAAGGATCAAAGTTGAAAGAAAAGTCTAAAGGAAACTTCATCCTATAAGTTGTCATGCATTGATTGATCCTATAGTTGAGGTTAGAGGATAATTGCTACCTATGTTAGCATACTTGGATTAAAAGCCTAATGTCTCTCCTACCTCCAACTTAATCGAAAATTAAGTGGAGCTAGGAATCCTAAGGGTTCATGTGAACAAACACAAGTAAACATTAGATAATTCAATCACAAAAGAGAAGTAAAGGAGAAGTGAGATGAAAGAGATGTCGTTTTAAAATGTATTTTTTTCAAAGAAAATTAAATAAAAATGATATAAAAATATCAAATATATTTAATAAACATGTTATGAACTTTGATAAATGTTTGAAAATAGATGTTTTATTCACATGATGGTTTAAAATTCAAATGGTTTTGAAAAAATCAAGAGAAAAAATTTATTTAAAATGTTTAAAACAAATTAAAAGAAAATTCTAAAAAATATTTAAAAATATGTCAAATAAAAATATTTTTTTGCGATTTTATAGGTGAATAAAATATTTTAAGGTGTGAGTGATTTTTGTGCAAAAAATCAATTTCAAATAATTAAAAGTGATTAAAAAAAATAATTATTTAAAATAAAATATTTAAAATGTCAAAAATGTGAAAATATGACCAAAAAAATGAAAAATTGCATGTGTGGGTGTTGAACCCACGCCCTCTAGCCAAACACACATGAAAAACACATGTTGCTGCCACTGGGGTGGTGATACATCCATGTATCAAAATCACGCCATAAACATATATGGGTGGTGTGTTTTTAGGCCAGACCAAGGGGCCATGGCCTACCCCTTGCCCAAGGATGACCAGATTTTCGACCTCTTGCAAGAATGTCATAACTTTCTTATTTCTCCATGAAAATGGATGAAATAAAGATGGGTCATACCCAGAATTTCAAGAGGAATCCAATGGTGGTCTTGGAATTTTCTAAAAATGCCTACATTTTAAAACCTGATAGTGGTTTCAAAATAGGTCAAAATTTGTAAATTATATGCTACAACTTCATACCAGCAATAATAGCATGGTAAATTGGTTCAGACACAACACATATGATATGTATGATATGTTCATGATCGATGGACATCCAAGCAATGTATATTTCACAAAGTTCAAGTTGTTATGCACTTACCTCTTGAGCTCCTCTTGTTAACTTTCATGATGCTTGTGCCAAAAGTAATCCAATGCTTTGGACACTCTTGATAGACCCCTTAGAAGCTTTTAGGATGATCAAAATCAACTGGAAAGCACTGGAACAAAAATTGACTCTTTCTTGCAAAAGTGGCAAAAATGACCAAAATGGTAACTCCCTCAATTGGTGTTACAGTTGAGAGATACTTGTTGGAACAGCTTAGGGATGATATTTGGAGAGTGTTTGAGGTTTTGTTTGGCTTTGAAAGTGATTGAATCAAGACATGGCTTGAAAAATGCAGAAAACATCAAATTTTGAGGTTTTGATGATTGATTTTCTGATTTTGTTATTGTGAGTTGAAGATGAAGGTTTGAACACCTCCAAGGGATGATTTGTGAAGTGGTTGGATGGTTGCTTGAGTGATTCAAGCTCTGGTTTTAAGAATTCCAAGTTTAATCCTTGAAACTTGAAATTTGGAGCAAGAGGAAGGAAGTGAGAAAACAAGGCTTTGGTATTGTTTTGGTGTATTGAAATCAGTCACAAATGACCTCTATTTATACTAGAGGAAGTTTGTTTTTGAAGGAATAGTGGATGGAGGCTGGATCATTCTATTATCCAATGGATATGCCCATGTATCACTTCCTTAAATGCCAAGGTACCAAGTCTCCTCTAGCCATTGACTTGAGCTGATCTTTGTAGCTTTAGGTCTTCTGATTTTTGGACCAATATTGACTCAAATGGACTGTCATGGACTGATACATGCCACCTATATGCATCTTTTCAATGCTTCATAACAAAATTGAAGTTTTTGGTTTTGAAACTTGAATGCCACATGCCAAAGGGATGGTGTCTTGACTTGCAAGGCTTTAAGGTATGATTCCTCTGCAGATAACAGGTGCATTGCATCTTAGAAACTTGTCTTGCATGGTGACAAGGCTTGCCAAGTCACAAAAATGACAAAACCAAGTGGTGTTGTGAAATCTGTCTTGTAAAACCAGGATGAAAAATGCTATTTTTGAGGCTTATAACTTCTTGCTTAAATTGAATCACGGGAGGCTCTTGTACTTTTAAAAAAGCCCACATATCATACTTCAATTTTTATGTTTGCATCTGGTCATGATTCATCTTGGATCATAATGAAAAATCCCTCCAAAGTTGGGCAAAACATGAGACAGATTCTGCCTAAAATTTTCTAAGTGTCAAGAAAAAGTTCATTTCTCAATTTTTGTGATTTTGATCAATCCATAACTTAAAATCCATGAAGATTTGGAATGTGGTGTAGTTGACAATCTTTTAGTATGTATTGAGAGCTTTCATTTGAGCTTTGGATGGAAGAAAATGGTTACTTGGATCACAGGTTATGGTCTTGCAAAGTTGGGTAAAAATAACTTTTTTCCATAACTTAGTGGAATTTTAAGTTTCTTAAGGTTACCCCTTTTGCAAGTAACCTCACTTTTCTTGATTTTTCTTGATGGATGATGATCCAAATCATAATTTAACATTATTTTTTACTTGAAGAGGACACATTTGTCAAAAAATCTCAATAGTCAAACTTGGTTTTGATCACAGTTGACTTTTTATCAGATTAATTTCAAACTTTGTGATCCTTTATGAAATCAAGTACTTGGGCCAAATCAAACCTAATGGATGGATTGCATAGATGTTTTAGAGTGTCTTGAGTCATATCTCAAGGTTTGAGATCATGTCTTGGTCAAAAGTCAAAGGTATGGTTGATTTTTTTTCAGAAACCCTAGTTCATGGTCCAGATGAATTTGAATCTATATATTGCTCATGAAACAAGTTCTTTGAGTCAAATTAAACTTGTAAGAGGATCAATATAAAATATTTGATGTCTTCAAAACATTTCTTGAGGTCTTGGCTCATGCCTTGCCCCAAAAGTTAACTTAGGGGTGAATTAGGTCAAGAAAATCCTAATTCCTGATTTTTGATGAATGCATCCCCTTAGGTTATTTTGAACTCATGATTGGACTCATGAGGTCCCTTTAAGCTTCTTGAATCATGTTTTGAAGTATTGGCTCATGCCCAGATGAAAATTTCCCTTTAGAGGCCTTGGTCGACCAAAACCCTAATTTGGTGACACTGGTGATCTTGAGGCTTGATCAGTTTGGAATGTTGCATTCTTGTGCTTGATTATAGATGTGGAGACCTATTGATCCTTCATTATGTTTGAGGTTTTGACAAGTTGAATATCATGTCAATTCTTGATTGATCATTTGCCTGAATGCTCTAAGAGGGCTCAAAAACCCTAATCCTTGGTTAAGGTGAATGTTCAACAATCTTTGAGAGGATTGATGAGGAATGAAGGTACATCCATATTGTGGTGATGATTTGCACAATGATGTGAAATCTTGTGGTCAAAGTTTAGGGTATGACATGTATGACACCTCCTGATGCCATTTTAAATTATTTTATTTCGGATTTGACATCTGAAATTCGTAATGAGATGGCTATCCATAAACCCACCTCTATTTCACAAGCTATTGGGCTAGCCAAATTCATTGAATCCAAACTAAAAGCCTCAAAACTCAAATTCTCCAATCCCTTTACGAGCCCTTACCAAAAATCCAACACCCTTACTTCTAACTCTCAAACCTCTAAACCTACCATTTCCCCTACAACCCAAGGGAACAATCCCCCTAAATCTCAACCATCCGTTACCCCTCCAAAACTCCCCATTAGACGCCTTTCTCAAGCCCAACTTCAAGAACGAAGGGCTCAAGGATTGTGTTTTAATTGTGATGAGAAGTTTATCCCTGGTCATAGATTCTCTTCTAGTCGTTTTCTAATCCTATTGACTGAGGATAATCTATTGAATCATAAGATTCTGTTGAGGCCATCAATGACCAAGAAAATCAAATAATTCATGATGATATTTATTTTCAACTGTCCACTCATGCATTAATTGGTCAATTTTCCCATCAAACTCTCAAGTTTAAGGGACTCATTGGTGGTTTATCTGTCATGGTGCTAGTTGACACTGGCAGCACTCTCAACATAATGCAACCTCGCATCGCATATCATCTCAATCTCAAAGTGTCATACCCTAATTTTTGACCCTAAGATTCTGCATTTTTCTTTTTTGCATCGTCTGCATAGCATATCACGCATTTCATCTTTGCATAATACCCAATTGATCAGCCAGAATAAATTTGTTAGAATTTACAGCCGAATCGGTCAAATAAAAGTCAACTGTGCAAAAAATCAGTGGACGGAGAATTTTAAAATCGAGCTTGTAAACGTCAGTGATATTAATCTGCATTTCGCGTAGTTTAACTTAGCGTGTTCATTTAAATTTTTCTATCATTTTTCAGTCGCATTTTGGACAGTTTAAGTTGTTTCAGCGAGTAAAATTTATTTCAAAATTTGACCAAACGCTGTATTTTTCCAATACGTATATTTTGCGCTGATCATTTTGGTGTATTCATGTACTTTGATATCGGTCAAATTTCCCGTTTTTATCGATGTCATTTTAATTATTAATTAAATAGAATTTTTATTTAATCATATCTCTTTTAATTAATTTGTACTTAATAGTTTTTATCTTTTCATTTTTTATTTCTTTCTTTTTATTATTTATCATTTTTGTTTTTGTTTTTGTTTTATTTTTAGCATTACTTAATAAGTAAGTTTTATGAAGTCATATTATTGTTTGGCTTATTTGGTGAAAAAGCACGTCCCATGCACCTGTTACGCTGCATATCCTCTGTCTGTACCCTTCAATGCCATGCGGACCCACCACTATCCTCTCTCCCTCACAGATGGCGATCGAAAATAAGAAAAAAGAAGAAAAATAAAAAATAGGAAAGCTACAGATCATGAATTGATTTTCTTCATTTTTACCATAACCTTTATCATAAAAAAGAGCTGGCATATGTTCAAAAGGGTAACTGCATCTCTCCCTTTAATACCCACTTTTTTCTATCATTACGGAGGGGGTTTGAAATGTAAACAATCACCTACTCACACACATACCGACGGTCCCCACTTGAGTTTGTTTTAATATATCATCATCTCTCATTATATCAACCTCATTCCCTTGTTCATTAAACAGCGCCTCCATCCTTCATTCACAGACAACCATCTTCTTCATCTCTCCCCCTCACCTTGCTTCAAATCCCCACGTAACCTCTCCTCTCTATCTTCAACATACAAGTTAATCCCACATTCTGTTAGGAAGAAAAACTCTAAATTAACAAAACTATAAAAAAACATTAAAATTAAGAGAAAGATAATACTAAACTATAAAAGTTAAATTTCATTTTTTTTCATTCATGCTAAACATATCTTAGCCTTTTAAGTGGCACAATCACAAGAACCAAAGAATATTCTAGAATACTATAATAATGAATCAAAACTAATATATTAAAATTCTATCTTAAATATTTCTAACTAATATTTATTAATATTAATAAAACTCTTTATTATTGCCGACGAGTTCACTTGAATTTTATCCTCAAAATTCTAAAATTAATATTTAAATAATAATATTATTATTTTTTTTTCGCACAAGGGAATGGATATATTTTTTTGAGTAGTAGGCGTGTCAGTTTGTGGAGTAGTGGAGCTTACACTTTGCAGAATTTCTAATCCATCATTGATGCGTGCGTAGAGGAGAATGAATTGATGTGTTGAAAGTGATTTAACACAAAGGACAAATCAGTCTGCATGCACAGTGCTCCATAAGGTAATTAATGAAAGAGAAAGTAGGAAGTAGAAACTTTTGTTGAAAATGTGATGCTGTATAGCTGGTTATGGGTTGGAAATAGAAAATTGGGTGGAAAAGAATCACTATAAAAATAATTAAAAATTATAAAAATAATAAGACTCTCTATCACATTCCCTTCATTTTCTTTCTCACACTAAAAACCATCCACCATTTCTTTCTCATCTTGTACATAAACTCCCATCTCCTTTTCTTCAGCCTCACAAAAACTCCACATCATCCCATGTTCAACAACAACACGGGCTGCAGTACAATACACAACAAACCCAAACCATTTTAAATCTAAAAAATCCTTAAATATCTCTCCTTTATCCTTCAATTTTCTTCAACAGACAATACCCTCTCATAATCATACAGCTTCCTTCACCTTCCATTAATATCCTTCTTTTCCTCACCTTCACATCAAAACCACTCCTTCTCACCTTGCAGCCAACGTGCAAAATTCATCCCTCATTACCAAATACCATAGCCACTTCCATTTCCTACCACAACCGTAAACCACTACATCACAAACTTCCATCAGCTGCAATTTCAAAAATCAACACAAGCAAAACCAAGTTGTTTCCTCATAATAACTGCAGCTCACACAAACCATAAACTCACTTCCTCCATTTCATTTCGCTATCACCAGCCACAAAGAACTCTCACTCACTAACATTCATACTCCCTCTATTACTATATTGCTTCAAAAATTAACACTCTCTTTCACAAAACCATACTCTCTTTCTCACAAACAAAAGAAAAGAATCTTTCATGAAAAAGTTACAATGTGAGTGTGAAAAACATCTATGTTTCATCGCAAACCATCCGTCGTTGACCACCGGCACACAACCACTGCTGTCGTTATTATACTTCTGTAGCCACCATCCTTCGACCACCACCTGCTACAAATCCAACCATGTTACCATCACAAAACTATTGAAGCTTCTGTCTGCGACGAAAAGAGAAATCGATACAAGCATGGAACCAAAAGCGATTGTGACGCGAGCGAGTTGCGTGAGAAGGTTAGAGCATATTACCTTTCATCTTGTTTTGATTCACCTATGGTATTTATCTTGTTGTTCGATTCTATTTTGGATGACAGTGATGTTGCTGGTTGTATTTTCCCTTTCGAAGCGTGTTTTGGTCATTCCCTTTGACTTTGTTGTTGTTTTGAAAACGATGTTGCTTGGCTATCAATTATCTACCCATTTTTTATAAGTTGACCAAACTCCCTAAATTATCTTTCCCATTAAAATTAATTACACTACTCCAAGGACAATTAAGTAACTAACAAATTCCACAATATGCTTCACTTTCTATTCCTTACGAATCCACGTGTCCATTTGGTAAAGGCACCAATTAAAATAATCTACTTCCCTCCAACAAAACACTGATCTCCTGCATACAACCATTCACAACGCACATCATTTCTCACGTTCTCTCTCCATAGCATTGTTACATCTTCCTCTTGCTCTGCTCCACGCTAAGGTAATCCTTCAAATCTTTCATGATTTTCGGTTCATATTCATCTCTCCACAGCACTTCCATGGTTTCCGTATCTTGATTCTTTATTTCTTAAATCTTATAACTATGATTCACTTCACTAACCTCTAACATTTGTTTTCACTATGAAAAGAACAATGTCAAGGCCTCCGATTCTTATTAAGGATCTGGTTAAAGGAAACCAAGTGTGGAAGATGCATATTAGGGTTTGACTTATGGGTTGTTAAGGAGATCAATGGCCAACAACACATTGAAATGGTCTTACAAGATGGAAAGGTATCATTTTTTCCGTTTATTTCAACTATGTTTGAGTTTCAGTTCTTTGTTATTTTCATGTGTATGGCGATTTGTTTGAATCAACATAACCTTTACCAACTACAACCATTTCTGGAAAGTGGTTTCTTCGTTTTTTTCTACACTAAAAATGTAACAAACCTATTTGTTTGAGTGAACATTGTTGTCACCAAGTTCGACTTCGCTATGGGTTGTTTTTAGTTGAAAATAATTATTTTCTTAGATTGTTTATAGTTGTTTGTTCGTTTGTGTCAACATTCGAAATGTAACAAATATATTTGTTTAATGAACATTGCTCTCACCAAGTTCTTCTTTGGTATGTGTTTTATTTAGTTGAAAAAAACTCTGTTATTTGTTTGTTTATAGTTGTTTCTTTGTTGATTTCAAGACTGGAAATGTAACAAATCTATTTATTTGAATGAACATTCCCTTTACCAACTACAAGCAACAGTGTGGTTTGTTCTTTGATTTCAAGTATGTTGTATATTAAATTAATGCACAGGCAGATCAAATCCAAGTTACCACTAGAAGCAGAGACTTTAAAGATTGGCTTGACCAACTAAAGGAGAATGAAACCTATTCTTTGTATAATGGAGAGCCGGTTGCTAATGATGGCCATTTCAAAGTCTGTTCTAACCCACTTAAACTTGTCTTCAATGGAGGGACTACCGTAACCCAAGTAGCCATACCAGAAATTCCGACTCACAGGTTTAACTTCCACGCTATACAGAACTTTCTCAATGGAAAATTCAAACAAGATTTCTTATATGGTGAGTTATGACTTGGTCTTATGTTGTGTTGCCTCTGAAATTGTATGCATATATGTAGTTTATGTGTTTGTGTTGTCATTGTCGTTTAGGGTTTTTGGAGTATGTTAATTGTCTAATGAGGAGACATTTTGTACTAGTACAGAAAGAGTAATTTACACCCGTTTTTTTTTACATTTTACACCCGTTTTTAGAGGGTGTAAATTCAACGGGTGAGAAATGTCTGACGAATTTACATCCGTTTTAAAATGGATGTAAATAAATGTTATATTACACTTTTTTTTTGTTGAAATCGGGTGTAAATGTTTATATGTATACATTTATAGATGGTATATTACATCCTATTTTATAGAAATTGGGTGTATATGTTTACATGTATACATTTATAGATGGTATATTACACCCTTTTTTGTTTAAAATAGGTGTATAAATATGTAATATTACATCTTGTTTTAGAAAACGGGTATAAATTTTTAAATAATTGCATTTGAATTAAACATATATACTCCCCATTTGATAAAAACCGGGTGTAAAATAAACAATATTTACTCTGGATATTGACAAATTTACACCCTATTTTCTTTAAATAGAGTGTAAAAATATGATATATTACACCCGATTTTACCATGAATGTTGACAAATTTACACCCAATTTTACCATAGATGTTGATAAATTTACACCCTATTTTCATGATATACCACACCAGATTTTACCATAGATGTTGACAAATTTACACTCTATTTTCTTTAAAATAGAATATGTTTGTTTTATTTTCATAATTATATTATATTTAATTTGATTTAAACCTTTTGCATTTAATCAAATATTTTTGTATACATCTAAACATTCGGTAAACAAAAAGCACAACCAAAACAAACATATAATTTATGTAATTCTCATTAAATCAAATGAATTTCGTTTTCTATTCAATTAGACCTATTTCTACGATGACAAAACCAGCATAATTTTCAACTATAAATAGTGCTATTGTTGTTGTTGATACATGAAAGATTGTTGCTGGTTGGACATATCTGCCATTTCAACTGAAGGTAGAGCAACCATTCTATTAGAGGCAAAAAATGGATCGTGCATTGCAGGTTGCATCATGCCTCCCGCCAGTGCTTGCTCCCATGGATTATAGCTAACATTTTGGTTGTTTCTTCTGAGTGCGTCGTCGTATAGGTTGTCTAGTGTAACCAGGTCCAAACCTTTAGCCTGAATATCGAATAGATAATCTCGCTTATTAACAGAAATAGAAAGCATATGTGCAAGCAAGGGACCGAGGAAAGATTGAAGAAAAAAGCATTCCAATTTGCTAGCTGCTGTAGCACTCTCATTCGAACTGGGAGACGTAACAAGTGTCCCAACCAGTGGTTCCATTTGCATGATTTAAAGTGCCAATTCCCAACCAATGGTTCCATTTGCATGATTTATAGCAGAAGGTTGTTGATCAGCTGAAACCACCATTAACAAAAAAATTTATGAATTGTGGTCAAAACATCATATCTAATTTCAATATCCAACACAATACAGAAATAGGAATAGCATAGTTCATTTCACATGATTATTATCCTCGGATTATTATCCTCATTTTATACCTAACACTCTACATAAAAACAGGAAACTTCATATAGCTGATTAAATATGAATCAAGCAATTGCATCAATTTTTCTATATAAATGTTTAAATATGCAAAAGGTCCCCAGCAATAAGGGGACACTTCGATTTTAATCCCCAAAAAAAATATTTCAATATGATCTTGCAATATTAAACATTTATAAATTGGTCCCTGGTCTATTTTTTATTGCTAAAGGGGCATAAAATACTTTACTAATCACCTAATTAACTCTATTAATCATTTTAAATCATTTTTTTTAGTAACTTCTTCATCTAGATCTTCATCACCCAGCCTAAACCAAAATAGGCACACAAAATACCTAAAAGGTGCACACACAAAAGAAAGACAATTATACCTCATGAAAGATAATGATGAATTGGGGTTGGCACCGGTATTTGGAGAAATCAAGGGATCTAAAGCAGTTGAAGAATTCTGATGAAGCAGTGCAGGTCCTTGGACATAATTTGGGTGTATTACACTCTCCACCCCAAACACTCTCACACTCAAGTTGAATATATGAACAGTGCCTTTGTCACTTGATGCTGCCAACCATTGGACATTTGGAGACAGAGATATACTGTTGATTTCAGCCCTATCCACCCCTCTTCTTACCTTACATGAGAGAGAAAATTGATTATTAAACACAAAAAAAGGAAAACAGATAAAAAAGACAAAAACTAATTACTATTGAAAAGAAGTTCCACTTCCAGAGTTTTATGGAGAACCCAGGAATATTGAGGTATAAATGCTTCTTGTCAAAAAACTTATATATAAACACAAGATATTCTATAAAATTGTTCTTGTAAGGAGACTTCCAAAAGTTGCAAAGAAAACTATTATATTTAATATGTATGTAAGAATGACCAAAAAGTAGGGCTGTGCAACACAAAAAAAGACAATAACAGTGTCTAACTAAAGTTTACTCGATTTTCTCACTTTCAATCAATTATAAGAAAACGGAAAAATTCTCAACAAAATAAAGCAGGGCTGTGCAACACAAAAAAGACAATAGTCTAAATAAAGACCTAGTCAATCCGTAAAATTCTATCTGTGTCAGAATTTTAATATCCCTATTCCCTACGTTCTACACACAAACAAAACATAGAGGCAAAAAAATTTGGACTATTTTTAACTTGTGGTGGATGTCTTTTCTAACGAAGAGATTTGCTTTATAATTAATGCATTAATATCAATCATTAATGTATTATTTTTTCTACTCTTGATTTTTTTATGACAATCAACCATTAAATTAATTAATAAAGGAAGAAATAGCCGAACCAGACAAATATAGGGGACAGACATCATTATTTCTTATTTCTGTGAGGTTGAGTTAATAGAGGAAACTACTTCACAAATTGCAAATTGATTCACCAACAGATACTAGAAACTGACTAGTTGGCCAGCTATCAATTCAAACCTACCCAAGATCCAAACACAATCATCATCATCCTTATCAACAAACTCAAAGATGGCTGAGGGATCAGATCAAGCAACAGATTTTGATCCTCAAAACAAGTCCAAAATGAACAAATTCTCTTCTACATGTGCTATCTTGGCTTCTATGACTTCTATCTTACTTGGATACAGTGAGTAGAGATACAATACAATCATACCATAAAACCAGTTAAACTTACTTGGATACATGTGCTATCTTTCCACAAAAAACAATGATTGTAGTCATTCACACCAGAAAACCAGTTAAACTTACAAGATTATCCTTTTGATGAACAATTGTTTCAGCTGCAAGCATCTCGGTATACAGCCAATCATGTTTTGATATGAGACGAGCGAGAGTCCTATAGTGATTGTCTGTCCAGTCCATCATTGGATCCACACTGAAATTCAAGCAACACAACAAATAAATGTTACTGAACCAAAACAGAATCGAACAACTACACAACAAACAAATGTTATTGAACCAAAACGGAATCGAACAACTACACAACAAACAAATGTTATTGAACCAAAACAAAATCGAACAACTACACGAAAAATTTAAATGGTATAATGAACATATAAAGGTTTCATGCAACAACATCGAAATATCATTAGTACCAACATCAAGATGTGTCTCACTTTCAAAAATGCCATGGTGTACCATCTTTTCATGAAAATAAACATGGCATTCGATTAGAAATATTTCAAACCCCATTCATTTGTATCAAACACATATGTATATGCATCTGTCTTTGAACCCGTTTGTTCTTAAATTACATAGACAAACACCTAACTTACCCACGAATTTCAGTAAGATCTCCAGTAAGCTCATAGCTATATGAGTAATAAAAGTATAGTCTCGAGGCTATAACATCAACAGTTCTTCTATTCAAGTTCTTGAGCCGGTCAATGCTAGATGAGGAACAAGCTTGGGCCTAAAATGAACAATTAAAGTAACCTCAGCATATACTCAACCATCAGTGGTCAATTAACATAATAAGATATTTGATCACAGTATCTATTCTAACCTCTTCATATCGTTTCTGATAAATAAGAAAAATAAGCACAAGTAACAGTAGATTTCTAGCTCAGGCAACAAGTACTTGGCTGGGGTTTGAATAGCTGCAGTTGTTGCAGAATCCACTTCCATCTCATGATCATCATCCTATACAACCAATGAAAAATAATATCACTTGAAGACCAAACCATAAACTATAAAATAAAATGGCTCTATTAAAAGTCAGTAAATAACACATGCGATAAATTATAAACTGTAAACTAGAGTTAAAATGTGTCTCAACTCTAAAGCTGCAGATGTTTATAAGTTGCTTCCATGAATGACATTAGATGCATCCGCTCGTTCTCGGCTTCTTCTAGCAACGCTTTGATCCATCTACATTGTGCTCGAAATGGATGCGGTAGTGATCAACTTTCTCGACTCAAAATTCAGGATTTTAATCAGTGGAATGTATCTTCCAATAAGATCCCACACATTGTACATTGTAATTAACATAAGGGCATACCTGTAATAAACAGAATGTAAACTCATAATTTAATTTGTATTTTCGATATATCCATAGCCCTCATGGTTGAAAGTAACAGACCAGGTTTGCGAGCACAAAACATGTGGATATGAATATATTAGAATGGTAAAACAAACTATCTCACAATATCAAACTCCCCAATGTAATATAAAAGCAATAGATCTAAGAAAATTTACACCAATAATCTAAGCCCATTTAGCCATGAGCGACATGCCACCAACGCTAAGAAACACAGCCAGATAAGATTTTAATTGAAGTTTAATACTACTCTGCATCCTCTTACTCATGAAATCAGCAGCAAGAAGATCAACCAAAGCCATATAAATTAAAAGACCAGCCGATAATCAATGCTTTTGGACTGTTCTCTTTGTAACTACTAGACATTGCATATCCTATTGTAATTCCACCTACTGTCTTCATCATAAAATGATGATGGTGACCAGCATGGACATCGCCCGTCTCTTGATCAATGTCTTCAGCTGAAACAGTAGCATTTTTCTTACCCTTCTGACTAACATCTAAGAAAACAAAGTTTTTAGAAGTCAATTTTTTACACTTTCAAAATTGATAGTCATATTTATACTATTTTGTTAGTTGAGAACAGTTGGAATAGTGGCAAAAGCACTGCACCTAAGTTTTTGTTCTGGTATTCATTAAATCAGAATTAAGATTATATCTAAAAAAAATGATATACATCTTCAATGTGTCTGATCACCTTACCGTTTTCTGTAAACAACTAGCAATTACTAATACTATAATAAACGAAATGCCAAAGTAAGCTGCTTCACAACAAAATTGCTAGTTTTCTGTAAACAACTAGCAATTATTTTTTATTTTCTATTATCACTTCTGCTATTACAGTTAACACAGAGAACTGCTGCTACAATTCGCATTTCACAACATAGCAATCTATACAGACTGTAGCAAGGACATATTTGCCATAAATTTGCAGTGGTATTTAAAAGCAAACGAATTCGCAGGACATATTTGCATATCAGTATCCTTGAAGCAGTCTGTAAGCCACCTTTTAGCTGACTGTAAGTCCTCGTAGTTGGGACCATAAGCACTATCTATTGCATATTCACTATCTATTCACTCACTCACTCATATTCACCTTTCATGCCTTTGAACCAGCCGCATCCATAAGATTCTGATCCACCTGCATTTGGCATATCGCACAACATTTAGTGCCACCAAATTGAAATAAATGCAGAAATATGTCTTGTTTTTACCCAAAAACACCATCTATTTTGACTACAATATTATATTAAGTACCTGAAATCCTTTAAACACTTGAAGGCGATATTCAGCTTATTCCTTTTGCCCCATGTTGGCCCAGATATCTAAATACACAATATTAGCTCCTCTAACAGTTTCTTTGGGATCATGACTTATCTCAATCTTGCTGATTCCAGCCTTCATTGCCTTCTCACCTGTTTTCGCATCAGGTTCGAAACCTTTTGGGCATGCACAAACAAAGTGAAAAGGAACTACAGCTGCTAACAACAACCATGAGTGCACAATATTATTCCCATCTCCAACATAGACAACCTGACATGCATATCACAGAATATGGTCAGATAACCATTCTCTAACTAGTGCCACCGAGAAACAGAAATAAGCAAACAATTCAAGATAAACAACACAAACACAAGCTGACCTTGGTTCCTTCAAACCGACCAATGTGCTTAATCATAGTAAGGGCATCAGCCATTATCTAGACAGGATGGTTGTAGTCTGTCAAACCATTGACGACAGGGACAGTCTCATACTTTGCAAGATCAAGTATGTCTTGCAATTAATTAAAATAGAAAAAGGATAAACTAAAAATAATTGCTTATTGGGAATACCCCGAATAAAATATAACCTTCAAATGTAAAAGCTTATAGCTGAATAATAGGAGAATTAAATTAGTGCCGCGAACAAAAGCTTATAGCTGAATAATAAGAGAAGTAAATTAGTGTCGCGAACAATAATAGTTCAAGATCAGTTTTCATAATATAATACGACCGACATCACAACAGACATCAATTATGAAAATTGTTCACTTTGGAATAAGTACTGGATTAGCACAACCAAATCCCATGAAGAACAATGATAAACTGTAACCAAACATGTTTTTTTAACATGTAACATATCATATTATAAATCAAGCAATTCCACCAGCAATATTCTCAGGCATGTGCCTACCTTCATGATGACCAGTCTTCTATCTAAGCTCCAGTTTTAGCAAATTCCTCCTCGTGCTTTCCATTGGTTTTCGGTGAGAGGTGGAGTGAGTGATTTCTCTCATTGACCAAGCAGGGTTCATATTTATTGAAATGGTGATGGTGATAGTGATGATGTCCAGACCGTTTATGCACTGATCTTCTGCTTTCTTCTTCAGAATTTTCATCTGAGGACTTCTCATATGATCTGTATTTTCCACCATGCCCATGATAATCAAAATCAGATGACCTCACCTCTGTATTATGTGAACGCCTATGATGCTTATGGTGCCTTCTGTGACATTTCTTCCTGTAAATATCATCACTTTCATCACTCGACAAATCAGATTCACTAGATTCCGAGTGACGGCGGCGTTTGTAATGCTTTCCATGACCTCCCTTTCGATCTGGAAAATCTCATTCGTCACTAGAGAAGTCTGTATCACTAAATTTTGATGGATGTCGCCGCTTGTACCGCCTTTTTCTCTTGTTGGCTTCATCAGCATAAGAATTAGAACCACTGGAATCTGATCTTGAACCTTGATCTCTTATCTTCTTCCTTTACCTCTTCTTTCTCCTCCTCTCCTCCTCAGAGCTACTCACAGAGTCATCACTACTGAAATCGCTAGACTCCGAAGACCGCTTCTTTGTCTTCCGCTTGGAACTTTTTTCCTTCCTTTTTTCACGATCACCTAATTCAATGAGAGAATGCTTCTTATGAGATCTTTTACTAGCCCTTTTAGTCTCATCATCAGTGTCATGATCACTTTCAGTATCAGAGCTCAATCTCTTCTTATGTTTTGCAGCCTTGAGCTTCTTCTCTTTAACTTCAGCATCAGCCTTTGCTATGGAAGCAGCTTCCAGCTTCTGCTCCCACTTCAAAGGAGCTTCTCCTTTTTCTCCATAATTTTCTTCTTTTTCTCCTCAACAAGCTGCATGAACCGCTTGGTGTCCATATATAATCAATATCCAACTCAAATACTACATTATGGTAAAATGATGGCCGGAAGTGCATCTCACAGAAGAGAAAAAACAAAGTTAGGTCTACAATCAAATCAAGTCATTATAACTAACTTCTCAAAGTTCTAGTCACACAAAAAAACTAATATTTAGAACTTTTTACATCTATATAATATATGTTTATATAATCAGATGTGTTTTGCACAATACGACAACATAATCAATAAAATAAAAAATACAAAAGAAATTTTAATCAGTTATATACATTATTAATGTATACTAAACAACTCTAGAAGTAGTGAATGTTAATGATGAAATATTTAATGATGGTACTTACATGATTGTGCAAACAACAGATGATGGAGCATGCCATAGTGGCTATTTGAGCGAGATGATAGAAATTCATTCTTGTATTTGAATAACTTGAAATTCTTAACCAAATTACAATGAATAGTTTATGTCGATGCAAAATTAAAATTGGAGAATCTATAAGTTCAATGGTATGCAAAACTTGGGTTGATGATCAATATTTATTTGGCTTATGACATGGATATAGCATATCAAAATGAGAAAATTATTGTAGCCAGAGTCCTATTTGAAGCTGTGTCAATTAATGAAAATGCTATCACATGAAAATGAAAATAGCTTTTCCTCTCTTATGTTATCACATGAAAACGAAAATGCTATATGTAGTAGCATTATATCCATAGCATAACCAAAAAACAGCTCCTGTATCAGTACTCAGTTCATAAAAACTCAGAAAATACATTCTGCACATGCCTTGTAGCAGCTGCGAGAATGGATTGAAGTCGATCCCATAATATGCACTCCTGCCAAAGTGAAATCTTGACAAAGGGCATAACTTGAAGAACACTCCATCCCATTATAAGGTAACCAAATTCTGGTGTGGTAAAACACTTCTACAAATAAGTCACCCCTCCGACTGGTGCTATCATTAATATTATCATTGGCTATAATTGAAGCAAGCACAAAGCCTTCTCTACCTAAACCATGTATGGAACATAAACGAAATAAGCAATTTACTTTATACGTAAACCATAGCCAAACTAGTCTCTCACAACTTCAGAGAAAGTACATAATTGTAAGCTACAAAAAAAGATATAATAATGTTACTTGGCTATCTCTCACCCTACTTTCCTCTATTCTATAGAGTATCATTATATATGCAAAGGATTTGAATGGCGTGAAAGATAGATGTGTTGGGGGAGCAATTAACAATTACACCACTCAGCTTCTTGACTATGACAAAAAAGACTCAACATATAAACAAACATTCTGTGACTTTTAAAACTCAGTTTTTTTCTTCATTATATCACCTTTTATATGCTGACTAACTAAATTCTTGTTTAACAATGGAATATCACAATATCAGATAACCTTACACAAGCACTTCTATTCCTTTATCATTATATGGGACATGTCCATCAGGTATATGTCTAAAAACTTCAAACAGATTTCACCGTCTAATCTTAATTCAAAAGTTGCGGAATCGCTAACTCCTTATATGTTTTGTTAAATTACAGCCTCTACATACTGGTTTTAAGATATACAAGGGAGGAAATACAATAGATGTTCATTGGTACACAAGGAAACAAAATCTTCACCATGTGAGTGATGATCACAATTCTTATCATCATAAACTACTACTGAATTTTTACAACTTAGGTTTGGGATGCTAACATTATTGAAACAGCAGAAGAAAGATTCTATGACAATAACATTGATGAATACTTCAAGGACATTCAAAAAAATATCACGGTATTCCATTCAGCTTTTCACTACATTTTTACAATCTTGCACAAGCTTTTCACTTCAAATTTTTCTGATGCAGAAAACATGGTCAGATGAAGTAGCAGATTGGGAAGCATGCAATTCTGACGAGATAATATAAACGATTGGGAATCTCAAAACTAATTGTACAACAAAAACCCTAAATTGCAGATTCACATAATCAATTTCGGAGGCAAAAACGATTCTACATACAATGCAAAATCCAAACATATCAAAATGAATCATACAACTCTAACAATTTTGATGAAAAAAAGAATCAAACGTGACACTAAACATAATAAAAAATTAAAAAGTAAAACCGTAATGCAATAATTAGAAAAAGAGATACAAACTTTGCAACGCTTGTTGAGAGGAGCATGTTCTTCTTCACGCGAATCCTCGATCACAAAACTGACATTTGATCCTGAACCGTGATTCCTTAAACCCATAAACTAAACCATCAATTAGAAAATCGGAATTTGGAGTGACGAGAAGAAAAATCGAAGACAGAAAATTACAGACGTAAACCCTAACATTATTAGGATTATATATTAAATGTGTACTTGTATAAGATTTAATTAAATGGATTTAAAAAAGAAAGTGAGGTATGATTGTTGAGAAAGGTTGTGTTTTGATCGATGAAAATCTGAGATTTTGAATGTACGATGAGGGAAGGAGATGAAGCTCTGGGATTCCAGAGAGAATGGGTTTCAAAGAGAAGAGGGTTTCAGAGAAATGTAATGGGTTTTGATCTGCAAATAGATTGTGGTAATTTATTATGTGTTTTTTCATAATTTTATTTTTATAATATTAACTTAATATATTTACATCCATTAATTCACTTAACTAGCAAATTAACACTTATAAAATATATTGTGGTTTATTAATGTGTTTAAAATTAATATTTAGAGGTATAAAAATAAATAATTTTTTTCAGCCAATCTAAAATCACATCTGTTTTTTCTTTAATAGAGATTTGATTATAATAATGTTTTAAATCTATTATAATAGTTTTTTTAACTTACACCCTTTTTTTTTTAAATAGGGTGTTTGTATCATATACTAATACTTAAAATGATATTTTATTTACAAATTTGTCACTGTATTTCTTATTTACACCTGTTTTTCGTATAATGGGTGTAAATTTTAAAATTATATTCGTCACTTTGTACTAGTGATCGTTTAGGGTTTTTGGAGTATGTTAATTATCTAATGAGGAGACACTTAAATAGCTAAACGGCTGAGGAAAGAGACCTCTCGTTGAACTTAACTTAATAGTCTAACCCATCACGGTTCATTCATGCACAAAACACAAACAAACAATTCATCTATTTAGTATTTAATAATAATATATCATAATATAATTAATTAATAATTAACTATGTCAATCCATATTTTATTAATTAAATAATTAATTTAAAAATCTCCCACTTAGATGACAATAAATTAATTATTAAAAAAATATTTTAATATTAAAATATCAATAATGGTCAAAACACTAATCAATCAAAAAGATGTAAATTTCAACGCTGCAGAAATTGTATTCGATATGGAAGACAAATCATATATGTTAAAATTCACAACGTTATATAAAGAATTATGAATTTAGAGTAACATATTTAAGTTAAGAGTAATATGTTACTCCCTCAGTTCCTTTTTAATTGTCATTTTTTGACTTTTTACGCATACCAAGAAATCCAATAATTGTTATTACTTTTTAGACTACGATTTTTCTTTTTCCTATAATATCCCTAGCTTTTAATTATTTTAATATACATATTTCTCTCCATAATAAATAGTTAGGGGCAATTTTGACAAATCTATAACTATTACTACCTTGAATTTTGAAAACGACAATTAAAAATAAACACAAAATTATTCCAATAATGACACTTATAAAGGAATGGAGGGAGTATAAAGAATGACCCAAGCATATCCACTAACCCAAAATATCATAAGACTTAGTCATGTGTATAAGTCTATGGTTAGTGGTTATACTAATGAGTTTTCAAATTAAAGGTCATAGCGTATCCACATAGGTCTAAGAATAGTAATTACATATAGGAATACCCTATTACGAGAGTAATTACATTTAATCATAAGTACCTTCATAATTCAATATCATACTCGATAGGAGTATTGATATTTACTTGTACTTTCATATTATGACCTAACAAATGTGTACTATTAAACATAAAATAACACAATATTATTGCATGCTAAATAATTATTGTGTCTTTTCAATATCGACTTAAACATTAAATTATGATGTTTCCTGAAATTAAGAGAATAATATATATCTCAGTATAATAGAATAAAACTTCTTAGAGTTATTATGTTAGATTACACTAAGGAAATCAAATAGATCTAAAGTGGCAAAGGAAGATAAATGCATAAGACATTAAACTTTTCAGAATTTTTCTTTGTTTCCAAATATGAAAGAGATGATAATAAATAGCTAGGGTTCAGCTCTAAACCAACTATGGGCCTGAAATAAAAAATGACCCATACCAAGGAAATAAAACTTCCACTTGGACCCCCTAATTAATAGTAACAATCCTTTAATAAAACATATACTTTTTATCTCTATTGGGACTTGGACTCTTCATACCATTACTCATTGGCCCAATAAGAACCTTGTCCTCGAGGTTCATTGAGGAAATGCTGATGGGTTGGGTATTGGTGGAAAGATGGACAAACGAAGTGAAGACTTTGTTTGGTAAGGCTGCATCACGTGAAATGTTGGAATGAGATTTAGAAAAATCAGCAGAAGGTAAGTTATATGCAGCTGGCAGTGTGGGGTCAGGGATCGTACGCGTGGCAGCGAATCTTGATGTTGGGATAATGAAGATAAGAGAGAAATCCGGATGAAGGGTGGTGATTTAAGGGAAGAAGATATGGGGTTTCTTGGGTAGTGTGCGTTGGATTTATTTAGAGCTAGGGAATCAGAGTTGTTGGGAATGGGTGAGGAAAAAGGTTATCGAGTCGCGCGCCCATGTGGAAAGGCTGAGGACGCATGCTGAAAAGGTGTGGAAGCTGGCATTAAAGGGTCACATGTATTGGGGAAAAAGTGACAGGTTTTTGTGGCACAAGAAGAGATGTTCGCATGGAGCCCCATGCTAGGTGTCCCTTATGACCGTTGAAAATGATATGCATTAGAGCATAAAGGCATATTAAGTGTTGTAGTGACTTCAGATGCCCTTTGTTTTGTACTTAGGTGACGTCCCTTAAGATTTTCCTCTTGTTGTTCAGTCTTAGCATTTTCAGAGAAGTCATTGAACTTCTCATCTAAATTTTTACTGTCTGAAAATTCCTTCTTCTTCAAATCTTTTCTAAGCCTAAGATCTTCCTTCAAAACACAACTTCCAGTCTTGTGGAAGAGGGAAAAAAGTTGAGGGAGCTTGGTTGTCAAAATATGGTCTCAGAAGAGAAACGTGAACAACTGGATGCACCTTTGAGGAAGATGGTAGATCTAACATATAAGCCATTTCTCCAACCCTTTTAATAATGAAGGAAAGGGCCATAGAAGCGTTTAGCCAGGTTCTGAGAAGTTCTGTGAATAACGGTCTGTTGTCTGTAAGGTTGAAGCTTCAAAAGGACAAAATCACCAACCTTGAAGGTAAAGTCCATTCTTTTCTTATTTGCTTGTTTTTTCATTTGAATACGACTTTTTTTAGGTTTTCTTTTAACTCTGTTATGATACGATTGCATTGTTGTAAGGTGTTTTTTAAGGAGTCCTCGACAACAGTATCAGATACATAAGCATGGATATTGGGAGGGTCTCGGCCGTACAAGGCTTTGAACGGCGTCATCTGGATCGTCGTGTGGAAAGATGTATTATACCATAACTATGCAAGGTGAAGGAACTTGTACCACTGGCGAGGATGGTCACTCTTAAAACATCTCAAGTATGTCTTAATGGGTCTGTTTATTACTTTAGTTTGTCCATCAGTCTCTAGATGATATGATGTGTTGTATTTTAAAGTAGTTCCTTGAATCTTGAAGAATTATTTCGAAAAGTTGCTGAGAAATAGAGGATCCCTATCAGAAATGATCGAGTTAGGATAACCATGAAGGCGAGCTATTTCCACAGAAAAACGAGCTACAAAATCTTTGGCTGTGAATTTGGTGGGCATAGCAATGAAGTGAGCATACTTTGTAAGGCGGTCACTAACGATCCAGATGATTGTGTGGCCAAAGGAAGTGGGTAAGTGTGTAATAAAGTCCATTGTTTGCGCTTCCCATACTTGATTTGGAATTGGAAGAGGTTGTAATAACCTCTTTTTCTCTGTGTTTGATACTTGTTGTGTTGACAGGTGGGGCAATGTTTGACAAGTTCTTTAACTGCAATGTATAAACCTGACCATGAAAATGAAGTAGAGACACGGGCCAAGGTTGCCTTGACCCTTGAGTGACCAGTTGTGGGTGTACTATGAAACTCTTGTAGAATGTTCATACGGAGGCCTGGAAGATCTGGTATGAATAATCTATCTTTGTAATATAATAACCCTTTTGAGAACTTGTAGAGATTGTTTTCACTGCTTGTATGCATTAACGGGTCCACTAAAGTGCGCCCAGTTGTGTCATTTGTGTAGAATTGACTTAGTTTGGACAAGAGGTCTGGGACAGGGGATGACAAATCCAACAACAAGGTGTTTTCAGAGTGAAATTTCCTTCTTAGAGCATTTGCAACCAGATTTGATTTTCCAGGTTTGTAAAATATTTCAAAGTTAAAACCCTGTAATTTGGAAGCCCATTTCTGTTGTTCTGGTGTTTGTATTTTCTGAAGTAGAAGGCTATGCAAACTCTTTTGATCTGTATAAATGCCAAATTGTTGTCCGAGAAGGTATTGACGCCATTTTTTTACGGCTTCTATAACAGCAAACATCTCGCGCACATACACCGAATCCGAATGCATTCGAAGACATAACTTTTTACTAAAGAAAGTGTTAGGATGACCACCTTGTGATAGGACTGCACCAACCGCGACTCCCGAAGCATCTGTTTTAACAGTGATTTTTTTTTTGTAAAATCTGGAAAATCCAGGACTGGCATGTCGGTCATTTTCTGTTTCAATTCTGTAAAGGCTTCGGCCGCATCTATACTTCATTCAAACTTAGTGGAATGTAACATATCGGTGAGGGGAGCAGCGAGAGTAGCGTAGTTCCACATGAATCGACGATAAAAACCAGTAAGACCCAAAAATCCGCGTAGTGTTGTGAGTGAATGTGGTTATGGCCAATCCAAAATGGCATTGACTTTATCTGGATCGGGTGCAACACTACCCACTGAGATTACATGACCGAGAAAATGAACCTTATTAACTGCAAAAACACACTTGGATAATTTCACAACAAAAGAATGAGATTTTAACAACTCAAAAATAACCTGTAAATGAATGAGATGGTCATTGAAATTGGAACTATAAATTAGTTTGTCATTAAAGAAAACTAAAACAAATTTATGCAAGTGTGGTCGCAATAAATCATTCATTGCTGACTGAAAAGTAGAAGGGGTGTTAGTGAGCCCGAAGGGCATAACGAGAAATTCGTAATGCCCGTCAAAAATCTGAAAAGTTATCTTATGCGTGTCTTTCGATGCAACTCTGATCTGGTGATATCTGGAGCGTAAGTCTAACTTGGTAAAGAATTTGGCAGAGCCCAATTTTCTAAGAGTTCATCTATGGTTGGGATGGGATAACGGTGTTTATTGGTAACAACATTGAGAGCACGGTAGTCCACACGAAAACGCCAAGTTCCACCTTTTTTAAAAAACGGGTGGGGAAAATGGACTATGACTAGGGATAATGACACCTTGTTGTAACATGTCTTGTATGATTGAAGTCATGGCTTCTTTTTAGGAATGAGGGTAGCGGTAAGGTTTGACGTTTATAGGTGGTGATTGGGTTTAAGAGGGATATGATGGTCATGTGGTCGTTTAGGTTGAAGGCCTAAATTTTGTTGAAAGATTATATTGTAGTTATGGATTACGGTCTGAATTTGAGGAGGTAGGGGTGGGGGGTACTGTCTCAAAAGTGGATTAGGGAGAAGTGAGACTGTTGGGGGAGGGGGAGGGGGGGGGGGTAAAGGAACAATGGATTGAAAAGTCATTAAATGTAATGAGGAAATATAATTTGTGTGCATAAGGTGACGAAGCTGATGGAAAGTGGTATGAGTTAGGTGATATGTATGGTCACCTTTTAAAGTGATAGATCTGTCTTAATGGGTGAAAGTGATGGAAGGGACAGAAAAATCTGCTTGAATTGGCCCTAAAGTGTGTAACCATGCCATGCCTAAAACCACATCGGCGCCTTCGATTGGCAATAAGTAAAAGGGCAGTTGGAAGGGTTTGTTTGGTAGAACAATTTGAACATTGCTGAAAATTCCCTTACATTGTAAATGGGATCCATTTCCCAGCATTACTGAAACTTGAGGAATAGGGGTGGCTTTTTGTCGCGGTGAGAATCGGATATCAAGCTATTGATTAACTTGAATCGCAAATCATAATTCACCACCGGTCTTTAATTTATTAAAGGGAAGGGAAAAAGAACGAATAACCCATAAATATGCAATGCAATGCAAAGCAAGAGAGAATCTAAGGTTCGGGGGTTGGTTATACCTAGGGAAGGTGCTAGCATCCTAAGTATCTATAGTACTCTACAGAAACTTCTTGTTTTATTGTGTTATTTGTTATTTGTATGCTAAAGGTGAAAAGAAAAGGGAGACCTAAGGTGTTACTCCTAAGTATGCTCGTCAAGACATCGCATCTCTTGCCTACGTATCCTGGCGGGAATGGAATCAGAGCATTCGTAGTTCCCCTCAATAAGGGTAAACGAAGTAAAAAGAAAAGGTAGTTCACCAAGGATTGACCTTGTGCCGACGTATTCTCAAAAGGAACTTTGAGAAATCAGAGCATCCGTAGTTCGGCCTACAGATAAAAGAAATGTTTGTTGGTTGGTTTCAGGAGAAGAGACAAGTTGTCATTTTAAGGAGAATACTCAACTGTACCACCACAAACACGCAGAAGATGGATCTTTGCTTCACATTAAGAGAAGGGCTCTGACTCGGATATAGAATCGACGAGTATGCCACTTACCTCTCTCAAGCGGAAAAGAATCAACATCTTTCTCAACTATGTCATGGGGTAGGAGAATTACATCTCAACTAAGGATGACTCATGTCTAATTCTCTCATGGGAGAAAATGGGGACTAACTGTAAGTTGTCTAAAGTTAACATTCTAAGGGAAACTATCCTAAGGGAAGCTATCCTAAGGGAATCTATCTAAAGTCAAAAATCTAAGTATGTACACCCTAGAGGGAATCAACCTAAAGGGGAAACATGGATCATACAAAGAGGTAAAATATGCAAATGAATAAAATACAATGCATATGACTGTATAGTCAACCACAAGTCCTTCCCTTGGACTCAAACAAGCAATCATAAAGATTCAAAAAGCCACATATGGATATCAGACAGAATAAGCATCATGAAAATAATGTACAATGTGCATACAGCAAAGTTAAGAGCATGAACAAATGATATCATATGTACATAACATAAATCAAGGTATGTAATCAAATCACAATGGAAATGTATCATGAATAAACAGGAAAATCTGGCCTAAAACAAAGAAACAAATAATCACCAAGATAAAGCCGAGACACAAGAGACTATACAAAATCAGTATCATGAAGATAAATTCAAAAATGTACATCACGAATTAACTAAAAAAAATAAAATTGAGGATCGTCAAGATTAATTTATGAATTAAAATACAACCTAATTAAACCAAAATTATAACAGATCAACTAAATAAATACTAATTAATTAATCCTAAATATATCAAACTAATCACCTAATTCTAAATTCTAATCTAAAAAACTAAACTCTAATTAAAAAAACTAAAATAATTAATTAAAGCTAAATAATTAGAAAAACTAAAATCTAATTAAATAACTAAATAATTAAATTCTAATTAAAAAAACTAGTTAAATAAATTCTAAATTCCAAAAAAACTAATAAAATTAAAATCTAATTAAAAGATAATAAAATTAAAATCTAATCAAAACTAAATAAACTAGATTCTAATTGAAAACTAATTAAATTAAATCCTAATTAAAAACCTAATTAAATTCTAAATTAAAAACTAATTAGACTAAAAATTAATTAAATTAAAAAAGTGCATAGTGATGGAAAAGCAAATCGGGCTTAATTAAGCCCATCACCATGAGGCCTACCACAACCAATGCTCACCAACATGTTTTTCTTAATGGGAATACTAGTAAGAAACTTGTGCCGACGCACGAGTTATTGTTGTTAGGTTTAAAATGAATATATATTGAAACATGTAAAAATTATTAATAGTAAATAATGGAGATTTAGTTTTAAAATTATAAATCAGAAAAGTAAATGAAATAGAATTAAGAAAATGTTAAAGCATTATAAAATTATGATAGAAATGATAAGTCTAATTTAAGAATCATAAAAAACTTTTAAAAAATATAAAGTGAATATTTAGTAATTTAAATAGGAGTTAGAGAATTAATTGAAAAAGAACTGAAATAAAATAATGTTAAGAAAATTGAAAAACGTTTTGTATGAAGGATAGAGGGGGTGCAAATGAAAAAAAAAAGTGGTGGTGGATCAAAGTAATTAAAAAACACCCGAAAAAGAAGACAAATTGTTAGGTTTTTGTTACGTGGGTTATTGGATGGGGACCCTTTTCAGATAAAGGTTGTGATTTGGGGAAAGACGTAGAAAAGTTAGGGTTAGCGTGAAAGGGAGACGACGAAAGAAAGGGAGACGAAGGTGAAGAATGTCAAGACACGGATCATCATCGTCATGACAGAGGTAAATATCTAATAGATTTATGTTAGTTGTAGGTTGTCTTTGTGAGTTTTGCGTTTCTATGTTTGGTACCTGGAACCGTGTTGTATCATGTTTGCTGAAACTTGATATTTGAAAAAATGTAGATGTAGGTTTTGGTGTTTTAAGAGTAGATTGAAAATCTATATGCATGTTGTGTAAATACGAAATGACTGAAAGTTGGATTTTGATATGTCTGGGTATTTAAGTTCTGAGTATTTTTGTTGTTAGTAAAGTAAAACACTGAAGTTATTTTTTTTTAAACCTATAGACAATTGTGCATTTTTACATGAACATGCTAACATGGTATGTTTCTTTCTGCATCAATTTGACATGGTAGTTGTGTAATCTTGTGCACTTAAAAATTGTCCTAAATAGTATTTTGAAAGTAAAATTGGGTGGAATGTTATTTTGCTAGAAACAGTGGTAGAAAATATAAGCATTGTCGAGTATTGAATTAGTATAGCTTTACAGGTAGATATTGGTTACTGAATAACCAAAGATATCCCTTCAAATTTCCGTTGACGTGAATGTAATCACTGTTAGTATGATACATATAATGCAGATTTGTAGGTGAAATTGTTTGCATGTTGTGTAAATTATGATTGAGTGAATGTTGATGTTGTTAAATTTTTTGGTAATGTGATTTGAAGAAACGAAAGGAATAAAATGATTTGAAATAAAATAATGTTAGTTATGTTACTTATTTTCAGGGAAGAACTGCGTTGATACTTCGAGCTTAAGTTAGCATATATGAGTTACGAAGACGAGTACGTGCGGTTGACGGAAAAGGAGAAAAAATTGTCATTTGAGGAATTCAGAAAAGAAAAAGAGAATGGTGACACAGGAACTTTAGCAAGAAGGTAATTGTGTGTATCTAAAATTCAGTTGTTGTTTATGTATATTATATTGTATGTCTAGCAGTATAATATTTTATGTTAATGTTTTTAAGAGGAAATGAAATGCCAGTGGGAGAGAAATCTAGTAGTACAAGGATTGGGGACCGTGGATGTGGTGTAGGACAAGAAGTTGTTGTTGAAATCAAGGGCAAGAAGCAAAATTAGGGAAATTCGCAATTTGGAGTGGGAGAATTCGATTTCAATTTTATAAATTTTACCAAAAAAGTGAATGTTCATGAGAAAGATATGAAGGGTAACATAATTTCAATTGAATACAACGGGGCGTCTGAGAAAGGAAAAGAACCTGCAGCTGAAGTTTTTGAAGGAGAAATTGGGAAGAAGGACGAGCCACCTATAGCCATATCATCTGATAGCGAAAGGTATTGAAAATTTTAATAAAGTTAATAGTTGGTTCAAAGATTGTTGAATTTTTTTATGACATAATATATTGTGTTTCTGATGTTTTGTTATGATTTTTAGTTATGATGATGACGATTGTCAGAAAGTGATCGGTAGTCGACTAAAGTACTATATATGGTTTCAGAAGATTCGTTCCGGAGAGACGGCAAGGAATAATGTTTTGGTAAATGTTATGTTTAATATAATTGTATCAATCTAAACTATTATAATGGAGACATGTTAACTTATGGATGAGTTTGTTTTTTTTTACAGCAACTACCTCTGCGAGTTATAAAAGAATGTTTGAAAGAAGGTGAAAGTCAAATTAAGTTGTGTGATGGTAACCTGAGAGAAATCTATGATTGTGGGCTGCATAGGTCGGTAAGAAAGTACTTGACTGAAGTTTTCATTGGTCGTGGATGGTATGAGTTTGGGAAAAAAGAGAACTTAAAGCCGGTGATAAGCTTGGCTTCATGATTCGCACACCTCCAGCTAAGAAAATTTATGTCAGGATCTTAAACCGTTGAATGCGACTAATTATTTTGAAGGAGGATCAACATTTTTGAATGATGTGGTGGTGTTAGTTTGTAGTATTTTTTTGTTTGCTAATCATGTAAATTTTAATGATTAAGTTGGAATCTATATGTTGTTGGTAGAATTATGTCAGTGTATTAAACTAAGTTGATGACTATTTTCGTCTGTAAGGATAATATCAGTATTATGTTATAAATATGTTTTGCTAAATTAAGTCTTATTGTTACTGATAAGAATTATTGATTAGTTTTATTTGTTTACTCACTGTCTATGGATGATGCTTGGATATGATGTATTGCAGTTGGTTTAGTAAAACAGCAGTGGTACAGCAGGCATATTATCGGCAGAGGGTGTGCCTGTTGTATGTGAGAACTTTTGTGTAAAGTAAGGCGCGAATATAGATAGGTATTGAATTTTGTAACTTGGGTAGTTGTGGTAATGAAGCTAATACTTATAGGTCTGGGATGGGATCTGAATGCGGTAAGATGGTCCATTTTTTTATTTGTATAAGTCATTGTTGTGGCTGTGTTGGTTAGCTTGATGATAGTCCCAGGTATAGTTTGTTCAAGCTGGTTGGGTGGATGTTAATGAATTTGGTGCAAGTTGTTAGGCGGTTTCGTATGGGGTCAAGTAGCAGAAGTTCAGTATAATGATGGACTTGGAACGGTTATTATTTTTTGGGAGTAGCATCGACACAGTTTGGTGATAATGCTCTGAACTGTATGGGTGCCATTGTGGCTCTAATAATTAGTGGGTAGGGTTAGTTGACATAACTAACAGTGGATATAGTGTTAGTTATGTCCGCCGAACATCGCTGCAGAAGAGGACAATAGCAGGGTAATATGCTGTTGCTGTTTGGTGTTGTGGTATTTCAATAGCTAGTAAGTTGTAGTAACTATGTTATTATTCAAAGAATAGAAGGATGAGTAAGTTAATATTGAGTTGTTTAGCATATCCAACAGTCTGCTTGCATGGGTAAAGTTGGAGTCAAAATTTATGTAGTGTAGTCTGGTATAGAAGTCACGGTTATGGTACTGTGATAGATGTTGTTGTGGTGTATTTTTCCTGTTGTAGGTGGAGTGAATGTTTCAATGTTCTATTGACTGGTAATGTACTGAATGTAGTCATATGTAATGCCAAATTAAGAAAATTTAGTTGGAATTCATTAATAAATTTAAATTTTAACGCGTGATACATGATGGGTTGCATTAGAAATGATTAATGATACAGTAGTTAAAACGAAGGAATTGATAATTAAATAGGATTCAAAAAAATATTAGCCCATTTAAACAGTTACGATAATAATGACGTTGTATTTGTTGGAATCTAAAATGTAAATAATAGTACAATGAATAGAAAAAGTATTTCCATATATCATGTTTGTAGTAATGAATTGTCAAATAGAGATATAGGAAATGATATTTAAAACAACCAAAATACATCACAATATTTGTGATTGAATTCATATAACAGCTGCAGAAAATAAAAAAGTGAATCCAAATGTGTGAGTTTCCCTTGTCAAAGATAGAAAGTCTTGAACTGCTACACCTGTAAAATTAATGACAGTGCCATATAGTAGGTAATATAGATTAATCGTATTTCATGTGTAAAGATTAAAAATTTACATTAGTAGACAACATAATGATACATAAACGAAGAAATACAATTCATATTGTTTAGAAAAAGTTTAATGTAATATGATTCTAAAATACATATTGAGAATGAATTGAATTTTTTAACATGTAGAAGGCAAAAAAATGTAGACTAATCATTCAATGACAAGAATACCTAATAGAATCCATATAAACGGTTTGCAATGAATAGGAAAAAAGTAGCTATAAAACATACCTTTCAAATGTTTTGGAACACTTCTTTGAAGACAACATTTGTGGTAGTACTCATAGGTTCTTTATCTTTGTCATGAATAAGAATCTTGAGTCCATTTTTGGATTTGACTCTAGAGATGGCGACATATAATTGTCCATGACTAAAAACTTCTTTTGGCAAGAACAAACCCACATTGTCTAGGGATTGTCCTTGAGATTTGTTAATTGTCATGGCGAAGGAAACAATAATTGGAAACTGGCGTCTGACCAACTTAAAAGGCCATGGTGACTGTGAGGGGGACAAAGACATTCTGGGAATATAAATGATATTGTCTATATTCTTACCAGAAATGATCTTAGCCTCAATGATATGATTGGCAAGCCCGATAACAGTGAGTTGTGTTCCATTGCACAATCCTTCAGACTGATCAAGGTTGCGCATTAACATTATAGTTGCCCCAACCTTCAACCTTATTGAATGATTAGGTAATCCAGAAGTTTTAAGAGCATTTAGAAACTCAGGTGTGACATGCTCATATGCATCGAAGTTAGTAGCATCAGATGTATCAATCGAATCACTACTAAAGTACTCTTTCTCATCACCTACAACAATTGAAAAAATATAATGAATCTAAGGTTTGAATAAATCTTTGTTTTACCACAAATGGAAAATATTATTAACAACCATGTTTTGATAAATCACATATGTAAGTTTGTAAAAATGCGAGTTACATACCTAGAAGAAGGCTTGTGATATATTGGTTGATATCATCAACAACTTCAATTGTTGAAGCTAAGATTGTACGACTTTGAAGATAGTCGGAATCAAGATAGTTATGAATGAGATCAGGGTAAGTATCCTCAACAATTGCCTTAATCGGATCACAAAATTTTTAAATCAAAAACTCTTCTGGAATCACAATTTCAGCATAACCTTCGTTTGGCTCACATATGGTTCCATCTCCAATTTTCAAAATCCACTCAGAAAAACTCCTTATTTCTTCAACTGTAGAAGTATTTGCAGCAGTTTGCAAACGCATGTTCTTTGTAAGCCTCAATACTCTACATTCATCCTAAATATATGACGCATTGATGTTTGCATGGATAATATTAGATCTAGTACCTCTTGGTATAATTGGGAGAATTTGTTTGAAGTCACCACCAAACACAACAACCTTACCTCCAAATATTTTAGATGCTTGTGTAGTTCCACTCATAATATCTTTTAAGGATTTGTCAAGAGACTCAAAGCAAACTCGGTTAGCCATTGGAGCCTCATCCCATATGATTAGATCTGTCATATTTAGAAGCTCTGCAAGATCATCATTTTTTTAATGTTGCAAATAGATGTTTCTAAAGTAGGGACAAAAATCTTAAATCTAGAATGAGATGTTCTTCCACCTGGCAACAATGAACTTGCAATCCCACTTGATGCAACCGGCAAGACAATTTTTTTCTTAGACCGTAGTGCTGCTGATAAAGTGTTCCAGATAAAAGTCTTACCAGTGCCACCGTAGCCATATAAAAAAAACACCCCGCCCTGTTGCCTTTGTAAACCATCCATGATTTCATTAAAAATGCTTCTTTGCTCATCTACAAAAAAGAGACCATTGTTTTAGATGTAAATATGATGCATTATGAGAAAATATTCTAAACATATTTAGTTGCAAATACATATTACCTGTAAGAGAAGAGTATAGGCTTAAAAAAAATTGTTCTTGAGCAACAACATCATATTGACGCTCATCATAAAGAAGTTTATTTCCTAAATCCACAACAATATAACATTTTGGATATGGCATTGTCTTGTAATCATTCAGACTTCTATTATTCTTTTGTAATAGTTTTTCAATAGCCACCAGGGTCAGTTCTTTAAGGTTCTCATCTGTTAGTGTCAAACCTATGGTAATGAAGCATTCAACACAACACATAAGATAAACAATTAGAAATTACTTGCAACTCAGGTCCAGCATAAACTGGAAAACAAATATAGCTATGCTTCATGTCTGTAGTTGGGATATACGAATATGAAAGAGTTAAGAAAATTAGCCATGCATTTTGTAATGCAAGAATAAAACAGCAAAACATAAAAGGAAACTGAACATTGTTTGGAATAAATAGGCAAAGAGTGATATAGCAAAGCATATTCCTAATATGCTAAGGCAATAATAAACAGGCAACAAATAATTGGAACATAAATTTGTTTAAAACAAACCGACAGACAATGTTATGACTACTATGTTGTAGTGGACCAGCCCTCATTTGGTACGGGAAGAATAAACAATCAACAAAACCTAGGCAGTGAAGATTGTTTCCAAAAAGCAACCCCATGTGCTGCATTTTCTATGAAAACCTATTTATGCTAAATTTCAGACGGGAGAAAACAATGATAAGCATTTGTTGTAGAAAGTAATCATATAGTTATAAATGAACTGAATCTAATCATTTCCATATTAGCACGGTGTTCCTTCTCCTTGGATATTTATCCCAACACCCAAGTTTGGTGGAGAAACCAATCCTGAGTTGTGTATAACAGTAGGACTGTTGAATGACTTTATGCAGCAGCGTAATAAAACACCAGTGCCACAATACCTCCACCGCGTTGTATCAGTAGATAAACCATGTGTATCCCAGCATCAAACTATTAAGGTTCCATTGGAATTTCATCAAGATAAAAGAAGGTATGGTTAAATAACCCCCCATGTTCTAGAACAGTGATGATTCTTAAGGAATTCCAGCAGGAGGCAAAACATTCAATCAGTGGCAGTGCAATGTGAGGAATACTAAAGATTCAGGCATTGCAATTTCATGAGTACAACAGTATCACTAAAGTTTTAATGATTATCACGAAAATGTTAATGAATATAAGCATTCATTTACTATACGGCGGTGAAGTTTAAGGAGGACCAATTAATTGGGTTGTAGGAATATTTTGTAATGATACATTCAGGAAATAGAATAGAAAAAATCTCTCTACGGTCGGCTTTCTTCCATGTATGGAATAAGAAAATATCCGCCAACATGCTTCACTCAGGGAGATGTATCGACAATCCAAGTATTGCTTGATTTCGTCAATGTTGTTTTTGTCTTGACCTTGTATCACAGCAGAAATTCGATCAGAGCCTTTGTTAATGTATTTGAAAAGGTATTTAATAGAAGTACTCTGATTGCACCATTCTATGTTGATGTGTGCTTCGTACTTTAATAATAAACTTGGGTTGTGAGGAACTACATGACCACTATGAAGAATGACACCGTTTTTCTCGATGGTGTGACCGTTGTTTCTTCTCCGATAAACAGGATAGCCATCTTGGTTAAATCTGATAGCAATTGATCAAACTTGATTTTGAATATTCTTGAAATGATATCAGGTCGATCTTGTGGTTTCAAATGAAGAGGTACAAGTGCTATTTGAATCTCAGGCCAATTCGGGTTGCAAGTAAATGTTATGAATAAATCAGGAAATCCAACCTTACTACAAATAGCCATCCCATCGTAGTACAACTGATCCATAAACCTACGACCGTCGACAAAGTGAGAAGGCAAAACAACTCTTTTACCTATGCTAGAACCTGGAGTTTGACTTTGATCGCCTTCTTCATTTAAAGAGTTATACTTGTACACCCGAAGCTTTGGTTGATTTTTGCGAAGCCATTCTAATTTCTCTGATTCTACCATTGTGTAACCATCGACCAGAAATTGTTGGAACAACCTTCGTGAAGATAACAAAGTCTTAGCTTCAGTTAACCTGGTTTGAATGCGATATGAAAACCATTCTCTAATTGTAAGCCTATTTCTTATGCTATTCATGAAAATGGGCCTGTCTCTATGAGCAATATTAGGTCTATATCCGTCCTCACCATACGGAAAAATCAAAGGATACTGGAAAGCCATGTAACTTGCATGGAGCTCATTAATTCTCTGAAGCCCTCCTCCTTTTGTTTGCATAATTATATCCCGCATTTCTGCTATGTCAATATCACCAACTACTAAGGCAGCCACTTCGGATACCGTAGGATGATTATATACCCTCCCATCCGTGGATCTATCAGATATCAGTCTAAGCTTTAAGTTTTGAGTATCACCGTGATCCAACCAATGTTTTTCCATTTGAAAACATTTAGCATGAGGATTATGTTCATACAACATACCAGACAATTGATGCACTAGCAACGGATCTATGTTCTTGGTGTTCCTAAACATGAGAAGTGTGCTAAAATGGTTAGCAAAGATTATATAGTAATAAATTGTTTTGCGTGTGGGACAATGAAAAAAAAAGGCAGAGTGCGATGTGCATCGGTTTACCTCAAACCTTGCATTCTATTTTGGACCTCATTCTCCGTGTCATAAATATACAGTTGGGCAAACTTAGGTGGTTGACCGTCAGGAGGTAACAAACTTCCAATCCGATGACACGTTTGATCTTGTATCCTTAGTTTTGGAGGTCGACGTCCATTGTTAAAACGATTGTCCAACTTTTCCCCAGGTGAAGTGAAGGCAAACATCATATTGTAAGTTCTGATGTGTTGCTGAAACTTCCTGCTATGTACATTTTCATGATCAAACAAAAGTTTTGCAAGTATTCTTGGAGGTTGTTTTAGCTTTGGTATTTCAACTTTGCCATTCCCACAACATAGCATAAACTTCGGATTAGCTGAATGTGAACTTTTGTGCATCCTCTCTTGATACCACATCATGGCACTGCAATAACGACATTTGATAGTCAGGTCTCCGATGTGCAATAATCTACACAAGCAATCATATTGTGAATTATTAACCAGAATTGTAACATGGTTTTCCAAGGTGGAATATCACAGCAAGTGGTATTAGAAAGAAATACCTTCAGAATTTCTGGCAGAATTATCATGAATTGTAAAAGGTGCTTCAACGTCTTCTGTTTTTGAATCGAAGTCATCGTCGGATAGATATGCTAATAACAACAAAAAAATAATTTACAAATGTTATACTTGTTGAATCAAACCACATAATTTGAATCTATTAATTTTCAGGGCATTCCCTAACCAAGCATTAAACTTACTTGCAAAAGGGTCATGGTCGCTATCATTGTCGGAACCGCTGTTAAAATCCAAATTGTTCGTAGGTGTAAAAATAGGACATGGAGGCTCAGTCATATGATATGAAATATTTGTTGTATGGGAGACTGGTGTAGGCACAGGAGTCACAGGTTGTTGTTTTTCAAGGGGTACTTGTTGATCAAGTCCAAAACTACTGCTGCGACTCCTACTTTAAAAATCATTAATGACAGTGATAAGTAGGATTTATGTAAAGAATAATTTAGAATTAAGTAGAGTGATCAAGGCATTTGGGTCATCCTTAGAAAGAACATGTACCTTGAATTTGATATTGATCCTGGTCTTCCCGTTGAAGTGGTAGTCCCTTGATCGTTTGTTTGGGAAGGAAATTTTCTGCTCAAGTTAAAAGCCATATTTGGAACTCCCAAAACTGACCTAGGCCTGCCACGACCTGGTTTGTGTATGGTTGGAATTCTGCTTGCACAAGCAACCAAATAACATTTAATTTATACAAACATTTATCAGGTTTAAGTATTAACAACAAAAAAGCATTCATCAGGTGTATCAAACATATAACATTTGAAAGACAAGAAATTAACATTTAACTGAACCATACGGTGGAAGTGCATTGTTAGACAGGTTCAAATCCTCAGGTATTGTCAAGTTGACTCCTAGCCCTGATGGTTTGTGAGAGTTTTTGTGGAGCTGCAACGTTCATAAAATAAACCAAATAGTATTGCAACATTTCTAAAAACATTACATAAGATATTATAAATAAGTAGAGTAACAAAGTAACAGTAGTAATGACAATATATGAATATGTACCTTGTTTGTAAGTTTGATCGGGGTGTTGGTGTAGACACACCCTTTTGTAGATTGTATGTTTGGATGGGAGTGTCGTTGTCTGAATGTAACGACAATTTTCTGAGTTGGAACTGTTTTCTGGGCCTGCCCCTCCCTGTTTTGGCAGGCTTTAGAATTCTTTATATACAACACCAAGCAGTTCCAAGTTATTATAACGATAGTGTCATAATTGTTAGTATGAAACACACAAAGAGAGGCGTAAAGAATAGGAAAAAATGTGGCGCAACCACATGGTGCGCCAAAGTTGACATAGTAAGGGAAAATGAGGTTTGGTTAATAAGGAACAATCATAGCCTATTGTAACATCAAAGTCTTTGTATGAAGGTATGTAACGTACGTGAGGTGATTAGAAGGACTCCCATAGCTATTGTCTGTGTTATGGTTAGAAGGAAAGCCAATACCATTAAATTGTATAGGTGAATGCGTAATAGTTTTGTTGCCATTGACCATAGAAGTCGATGAAAACTTAGACAATAAATTTGTTCCCAAAGATTAAATTTGGCATGCAGGAATATTTCTTTTGAAATAATGTTTTGATATGGTCGGTTCTGTTCCTGGTAATGGTGCACTGTTGAGAATACCGTCTGCATGCAAATGTGGACTCTAGTTACCGTTTCTAAATGACAGAGTTAACTCAGACAACGGTTGTCTCATTGGCACCACATTTGTAGAATTTTGACCACACTCGAAACCAAGCAGTTGTTGAGTAGTATGTCTTTGTCTTTTTGAACAGTTTTCTTTCATTATCAGTGATCTTCTTGCTCTCGCTTTTTTCCCTTCCCCAACGTTTTCATTGGGTTCCATTCTTGATTATCTATATATGATATTCCAAAGTCCAGCAAAGATTCTGTTAGACAATAAAGTTAGTTTGTGACTGATATGTTAAATAAAGGCTAACAACATTAACTATTTTCGTTTGCAATTCAACATACATTAATGGTAGTCTACAATATGTATGACTTAAAGATACATTAGGACACAAACATTAATTAGAGACTTAGCGAAACCTTAAATGAATGAGACAAAAGCTTAGTACAGCAGAATTTATTACTCCTTCCATAAAATTATAATATGTTCCATAGAAAGAGTTTGAGGTAGGTGCCGGTTTATTAATGAGTTCAACCTACTGCCATCAATAAAAATGTATCCTATAAATGTCATTCACTCGTCAACAGATTCTAAGTTGTTAGTTTTATGTATGAGAAATCTGTCTACAATGTTGTTGCTTATATGCGTAGTCAGGCAAAGGTAAGTCTCCACTATCCATTGTAGATGCATTCCTTATGGGTCAAGTCCAACAGATTTAATGTGCTAACATACTGTGTATGTTATGGAAACGATAGTGTATTGGTAAAAACATATTTTGTGAAGTTACAGACATATATCTACATTCAACTTAACTACTTATCACATGTTTCCTAATTCAATATCAACCAAGTAATATGTTGTATTCTTAAAGTATAATACGCTTGCAATTGTAGATATAGCCATAGTAACAATGAAGATACTTACCTTGTTGCAGAAATAACTTGGTTAACATCAACAAAGGGATTAGCGCATTTGCAAGCTAATCAAGCATTGTTAGTTTTCATCATCTATTTTGTTAAACGTATGACACTGGTTAGGCTTGTTTGTTTATTTACTAAAAGTTTGATTTTAATTTAGTTGTATGGTATATCATTTCAGGATTAGTAGAGGAGTTTTATGCAATATTATGTAAATGTAATAAGTAAAAGCCATTTACATCGTCCTAGTTAGAAGGCTTGTGATTCATCCATCATTTCCAACTTTAGTTACTTAGTTGGTTAATATCGAATTAAATGTGTACTTTGAACTTGTTAGGGTCAATGTTTTCTGCAAAAGTTAGAAGGGTAGTACTTAAGTGGCCATGTTAACCGGTTAATGCTATGGAAAAAGTAACAATATATAATAATTAAATTAGAACAACGGATAATAGCCAATGTTAAAGGTCATCTACATCCTACAGTTCGAGCTAAACACTGTCCTTGTAAAAGGTGCTGCAGCATGGGCAGACATTAAAACAACCTTATGCATTTAAGGTAGAAGTGACTATTTAATAATATAAAATGCAAAGGTTTTTAGGGGGTTGTTCCACCTACCAAACACTTACATCAATTGAGGTACTGAATGAACTTATAGTTATAATATGATGTTATAATAGATCTACAAAACAAAATAAAACTTTCAAAGGACTGCTAAGACGTACAAAAACAGTATTTGAAGTACCTTTGGCCATTTCCAGCATTGGTACATTGGACAATGTGTATGGTTCAATGCTTTTTGGAGAGGACAACAGGTGGCATTAATTGGAGACATGACAAAAGCCTGTTCTCATCCATAAAATAAGGAAAATCAACATTTGCCATATTTTTTGTTAGTTAGATGAGGAAAGTAGTAAATTAAAACACTTAAGATATTGTAATAATACCTATAGACAATAGCTCCTTTTTACATGAACCTGCTCACCTGCTATGTTTGATTCTGCAGCGATTTGACATCAAAGTTGCATCTGTTTTGCACTTATAAAGTGTCCTATGAAATAATTTGAAAGTAACATTGGGTGAGATGGAAGTTTGCAAAAAACAGTGCTGGAAAATATAAGCAGTGGTGGTCAGTGAATGACTATTGTATCCCATCAATATCGAAAACATATAGCAGTGTTGGTTACATATAGCTGAATGGGTTCATCCATTAAATAGAAAATATAGCATTACAGGTAGCCAATGGTTACTCAAGGATTACAACATTATATAATGCAGATTTCAAGCTGAATATGATGGCAAGAAACATTAGGGTCAGAATCACGAATATGCATTAAATTTCAACTAATAAGCATTATTTTTCTACTTATAAAGAAAACTTTAAGATTTAAATAAACTTTGGGGTTAAAAGCAAGTATTTGTTATCAAGAGCAGAAGTTAGTTTCGAAATTATAATCTTACTATAGAAGGACTCCATGGATGATTTGTTGCATATGATGGTTCAGCCGAGACTGATTGTTCAGAAGACTGTGTGACCTAGGTATGGCACAGTCAATATTAACTGCTATGGAGAATAGGAGGATTACAATTCATAAATTTAAATTTGAGTATAGGTAATGTTGCCTACCATAAGTTGTTTTGGGTCATTGGTTGGAGAGGTAGTGGAGATTTCCTTAGCAGCAGCATTTGAAGTATGCTGGAAATTAGGAAACAGGTAAATGGAAATGTTGAGAAAGAATTCAATCAAAGTATATTCCATATTCAGAATAGAGCTGTTGTACCTCATTGGGGGTGAGGTAGTTGTCAAACTTCGTGTAAATATTTTCCTTGTTTAGTATTGTCACTATAGAGTATTGTTCGTAAAAGGATTGATACTTGACACGAAACACCATATCTCTATTCAAGAGAACATCGAGGTGAGCAGGCCAAATTTTAGGATTGTCCTCTCCAGCCTACGTAGATACACAGTCACCAATCGCAAAGGATTCAATATTATTGATCGTTTTGAACAATAAGCCATACTAAAAGTAATGATGAGGGAAAACTAACCTCCTTCATGACTTGTTTTATTTCCTTAGCAGTCTTCTTAGTGTAAGGAATACAATCCTTATCCCAAAAAACAAAGGTTCCTTTGTGTTTATCATATTCAACTTCAACTTCAAGTTTGAATCTACGGGAAGCAAATGAAGAAAAGGTTATAGGTCAAGAATAAAATGAAATGTGTGATCATGTATGCACTAAGAAACATGAGATGCTTACTTAGTGATAGGTTCTACATCTGTGAGTCCACATGAGCACAAAAATCTTGGACTCATTGACTTATTAGAAGTTTTACAGTCAGGGCATGTCTCAAAATACCATCCAAACTTAGAAGCCTTGAAACATTTGGTAGTGCCAATAGTGGTTGCGAAACAATCCTATTGCATATTAGAGTAAACATTTCAAGCTTGAACTCAATAGGCAAATTTAACAAATAAATCAAAAGCCTGTTGACAGGTAGATGAAACAAACACACATTTCCTAATTCATAGATTGCACGGATACTCTTGACCTCATCGAGGCTAGTCCACATTCTGTTTGTGTTTTGAATAGATGAATCAGAAGTTAAAGACAACGACAATGAAGGTGCAGTTGCTAAATCAGTAGCTCCAAGACTGAAATGAAAAGACATAACACATCACAGCTGTAGGTATTTAAGGGGTAGTTTATCAAATTCTATGAAGTGAATGTATAGGAAATTAGCTAGACTTGAATTCTTCAACTTGTGGATGATCCAAGTTAATGTAAAGCTTAGAACCGCTCCATGCGTTAGATAGACTTGCTAATCCATAAACTGCACCATTTTGAAGCATTTGCTAGTTAGGGAAAAAAAAGGGTATCATATTATGTTGTTGGGAAAGTTGGGCGAAACTACTAAATATTAAAACCTTTATTTGGCTTGCACCAAGCATGTGTCAAGATGATAATGGTAGGACCAGCATCTTTGGCAGAGTTATTGTAATTCATGAATTGCTTGCCGTAATCATCCCACAACGCAACTTCGATAACATTGCCTTCAATATCACGTATTGTGATATTTGCGCAAGACTTCTTACCACCACCTCCCATTTGCGTCATCACAACATCTTGTAAAATGCCAATAACATCTGCACGAGCAAAACAGTGACATGAATCAAATTCGCGGGGCAACGGGTGAGAAATATCTGATTAGCTATTTAAGTGTCTCCTCATTAGACAATTAACATACTCCAAAAACCCTAAACGACAATGAAAGTAGTAATTTTCTCATACTTATACTCTCTGACGACAGTCTCTTCAATCTTATTAGGTATACCGTTCTTAATGATATTGATTATTCTATAATATAATAATATGATATAATTTATGTGTATTGAATTCAATTAAATCTATCAAAGGGTAGAATCTAGAATCAGACTCATGATTTTCTGATGGTAAGTATACATGATCTGTTTGGCAAATGTTATTATTGTTCTCTTTATTGTCAAGTGTAGACTGAGAAAGAATACAACTAGGAATGGATTTTGATGGTTTTATAAGCACGACATCGTTCCTTTCAAGCTTTAGGAGTGCTTCCAGACATGCCATTGAAAAGAATGAAGAAGGGATTTGGATGTTATATTGTTTTGGTAAATGGTGAGTAAACAAGTTGGAGAATAATTGCTTATATATTATTGACTTGAAGGCTTCTAATAGTTCATATCAAATGGTGGACCTATTCCATATTATGTTACCTTTTTTTTTTTTAATTTTTTATTTTGCATACATTTTAAGATAATTTATCTTGATTAATTGTTTTGAAAATAATATTAATAAAATATATTTTATTTATTAAAATATTTTTACTAGATGTAAATAGAATAATAATAAAAATAATTATTAATAAAAGATATTGATAAATATTACATGTGCTAAATACACAGATAAATTGAATAAAAAATAACTGAGGGTTAAATTGACTTATATATTATAAATATATTTATAATACTTTATTTGTTAGTAATTAAAAAATTAAGTTGACTAATAATAAATATATTTTAAAAATTAAAGTCGTTATCTAAAAATTGATTCTGCGCACCAGAACAGCTATAATTATAGCATCTATAATTTTAGCATGTAATACCTTATCTAATACATTCAAGAATCAAAATAGTTTTTGTATTAGAAAATAACATATAACAAGTGGGGCTTACCAAACTTTTATTGAGGCGTAAACCAAAACTTTACAAAGAGTCTTAAAAGAAAATTGAAAATATTATTTCATAAAAAGCTTACACGGCTTACTTTGTAAAATTATTTATTATTTATGTTTTCTTAAAAGTTATTTTTATTTTATTTGCTTACAATAAAAAGATATTAAACTTTTAAAATGAATAATTTTGTATATTTCTTAAAAATAATCAATTTTTAATGGATTGTTTTCATTTATTTTTTAAAGGGACAATTTTTAACTGACATTTTATTTTCTCTCTATGACAATTATTAATTTTAAAAATTACATATAACAACAATATATTTAAAAACCTAAAAATGGTAAACCATATTTTAATTTTTATTTGTGAAAATGTTAATGAGAGTAATAAGAAAGTGAGTCATGGCAGATGGAAGTTCGAGAGGATTGGATGGCGTGTAAGTTGAAGGATAAATTGAGATCTCTTAAAGGAACGCTTAAGGTTTAGAATAAGGAGGTGTTTGGTAATTTGGATTTTAAGGTTAAGGTTTGTTAGGATAAACTGCAGGAGTTGGAGCTGAAAGCGAGACCACGTATATTTCCCAAGAGGAGTTGGTTAGTAGATCAAGGGTGTTTCAATATTTGTGTTGCCTAATCAGGCGTTGTGATTCTCAAATGTACCAGAGGTCTAAATTGGTGTGGCTGAAATAAGGGGACGCTAATTCTATATTTTTTTCACGGTTGTTTTAGGCAAAGGAGTGGACAGAATAATTTGGTTGCGCTTCATGTTGGAGATTGTTGGTTGGATAAGGTTTTAGAGTTTAGAAGGGAGATTACTAGGTTCTTTCAAGAACACTTTGCTAGGCCAGAGGTAGTTAGGTCAAATCTTGATGGGCTTTATCTTCCTAATATCTCCATGGAAGAAGCTAAGTCACTTTCGGTTAGGTTTTTGCCTTTCGAACTAGACGGTGAAGTTTTTTACATGACTGTTTGGTTTTTGAAGTTTTATGTTTTTGTGACACTCTAATATTTGATTTTATTCAAATTATTTCATTTAAATGTCGGGTTGGAAATTAGGGTGTTACATAGTGGTATAAGAGCATGTCGGTCCTTCCGGCCAGGTTTTGTGATTTTTATTTGTTTCTTAGTACGTGACATGTGTGTGAAATACTGTCGGTACTTGTTTGTTTACTTACTGCTTGCCAACAGGAGCGGAATTGAAACAAGTGGGGGAGAAGCTTCTGCTTCTCTGATGGTTTTCTAGTGTGGAGGATTGGTTCAGCGGGCTGGTGATTGCGAGAGAACAGGTGTTGTCGAGGCTATATTGTTTCTTAAGCCCGAAAAAATACAGACTCGAGTTTCATTCAGCAGGTCAAGTTGCGATGTTTTCAAGGGAGAATGATCAGGTGTACGTGATGTTCGCTTCATTGAGAGTGGAATGCGATGTGACGGATAAGTGATATCCCAGTGATGTGTGGGATTCCTGATGTGTTTCCTAAGGACATTGCGACTTACTGTTAGAGCGAGAACTTGAGTTCGCCATATATTTAGTACCCGGTGCTAGACTTGTGTCAATGGCACCCTAGAAATGTCTCTACCTGAATTGAGTGAGTTGAATAGTCAATTGGAAGATGTTCTTGATAAGAAATTCATCATACCAAGTGTGTGACCTTGGGGAGCTCTAGTGTTATTAGTGAAGAAGACAGACTGCAGTATGAGGTTGTGTGTTGATTACCGTCATCAGAATAAGGTCCCCATCAAGAATAAGTATCATCTTCCTAGGTTCGACAACCTTATGGATCAGTTAGGGGTAGCCTGTGTTTTCAGTAAGATCGACTTGAGGTCGGGTGATCGTCAGATTTAAGTGAAGGATGAAGATATTCCGAAGACTGCGTTTAGGGAACGATACAGTCACTATAAGTACTCGGTGATGTCGTTTGGTGTATCTAATCCTCCAGTTGTATTTATGAAGTATATGACTAGGATTTTCCATGCATATTTAGATCAATTCGTATTGGGTTCCTTGATGAGATTAAAGAAAGTCAGAAGTTGGATGTGGCCCTGGTTGATCGTCTGTCATAAGCTAATGACGATGAAGATTTTAGAGTTTATCATAATGGGATTCTTAAGTTTCGGGATAGGGTTTGCGTACCTGATGTGCCGGAACTTAAGAAGACTATTTTGGAGGATAGTCACCTAAGCGGTTTGAGTATTCATCCTAGAACTACCAAAATGTACCAAGATCTCAAAAGGATATTTTGGTGACCAGGAATGAAAAGGGACGTTGCACAGTTTGTATATACATGTTTGACTTGTCAAAAGTCAAAGAGTGAGCACCATAAGCCATATGGAGTAATGAAGCCATTGGATATTCCTAAATGGAAATGAGATAGTATATTGATGGATTTTGTCACTGGTTTAGCGAATACTCTGAGAGGGTTTGATTCTATTTGGATGGTCATGGATAAGCTGACTAAATCGACACACTTCATTCCGATTAAGATCAGTTTTTCTTTGTAGGGGCTAACAGAGATTTATGTCTGGTGATTGTGAAGCTTCATGGTATTCCACCCAGTATGGTGTCGGATAGAGATACGAGGTTCACTTCCAAGTTTTGGGAGAGCTTACAAGGAGCTCTTGGTACTAAACTAATGTTGAGTTCTGCATATTATCCACAAACCGATGGTCAGAATGAGAGGGTTATTCATCCTTTGAAGGGTTTGTTAAGGGCTTGTGCCTTAGGGCAAGGAGGTGCTTGGGACAGTTTTCAACCATTGGTTGAGGTTACTTATAATAACAGTTATCATTAAAGTATTGGAATGACATCATTTGAAGCATTGTATGGGAGGAGGTGTAGGACTCTTCTTTGTTGGTATGAATCTGGAGAGTGTGGTTCTTGAACCAGAGATTGTTCAGCAGACTACAGAGAAAATGAAGACGATCTAAGAGAAGATGGTGTATCTCAAAGTAGGAAAAAGAGCTATCATGATAAGTGAAGAAAAGCCCTCGAATTTCAGGAGGGAGACCATGTATTTCTGAGAGTGACCCCTATGACTGTGTTAGGAGAGCTTTGAAGTGTAAGAAGTTCACCCCTCATTTTGTTGGTCCATATCATCTTTCCCATAGAATTGGAGTTGTTCCTTATAGGGTGGCCCTGCCACCGTCTATTTTGAATTTGAATGACGTTTTCCATGTGTATCAGCTTCAGAAGTATATTCCCGATGCGACACATATTTTCTAGATGAATGATGTCCAAGTGAGAGAGAATCTTACAGTGGAAGCGTTTCCTATCAGAATTAAGGATCGATAAGTGAAGCATCTTAGAGGGAAAGAGATTGTTTTAGTGAAGGTAGTTTGGGGAGGACCTGATGGAGGAAGTCTGACTTGGGAGCTGGAGAGCCGAATGAGAGATTCATATCCATATTTGTTCTCGCCATGTAATTTTCGATGATGAAAATTCTTTTAAGTTGGAGAGAGTTGTAAGGCCCCAACTTAATATTTAAATTTTTATTTAAATGATTGCTTGATTCGGCCTATATATGTGAATTGTGGTATTTTCATAGTGTAAGAGTAATTTGGTAATTTACTCATTATCGAAGTTAAAAGTTGTGAGTGCAAATAAATAATATTATTTTAATTATTACTTAATTTTTTATAATAAATAAAATAATATGGAGCGGAGAATTGTGATTAAATAATTATTTCATTGAAGATTTATTTAATTTAAATATTTATTTGATTTAAAATAATTATTTAATGGATTAAATAAAAGAAGGGTTAATACCCATTTTGCCCCCTGCCATATAGGCGCTTTTCGAAAAACCCCCCTATAAAAAAAAACTTGCAAAAAAAACCCTAACATTTGAAGATTCTCTCAGTTTTGACCTTCATCACATCCAGTCACTAAAAATGCCAAAATGGCAGGGGTCAAAATAAAAACGCTGCCAAAATGGCAGGGGTCAAAATGAAAACGCTGCCAAAATGGCAGGGGTCAAAATAAAAACGCTGCCAAAATGGCAGGGGTCAAAATGGCAGGTTTTTGGTGACTGAATGTGATGAAGGTCAAAATTGAGAGAATCTTCAAATGTTAGGGTTTTTTTGCAAGTTTTTTTTTACAGGGGGGTTTTTCAAAAAGCGCCTATATGGCAGGGGGCAAAATGGGTATTAACCCATAAAAGAAATGGGTAATTTTGTGATTAATGGAAAGTAGATGGTAGAAGGAGAGATAATTGGATTTATTTGGGCAAAAATCATAATTTTGGAAAAATGTGCCCATATAAATTCTAAAAGTTGTTACAAAATTAGGTTAAAAATCCAATTTTTGTCAGAACATGAAAGAGGCAGAAGGTTTCTGGGATTGTGAAGGATTGGGAGCAAGGTTTGAAAGTGGATTTTTCCATAAATCAACGTACGACAAATTCAAGGTAAAGGGGAGATTGTTTACACTTATGTGGTTTCAGGCTCGCAGGATAGTGAGTGTTCTTTAGCCTCCTATCAACGCCCTTAGGGATTTTAATGGATTTCCCTAATTTTCCTTTTTTTGAATTATGAGCTATGTTGTTTTCTTATCGTGATTGAATCCTGTGAAATTGGTGTTCATCTGTCTTGCTTATAGACCTTAGTGGGGGATTTGAGACAAATCCCCACGTGTTCTATATACCTTATGGTTGGAGGTGATAACCTCGTATATGGCTTGATTGCATTATTATCCTTTTTGTTGATTTGGTTCATGTTGTGTTAAACCTTGTCCCGAGGGTTTTAAACGACTGTGTTATGGTCGTTTGATTCCCTAGAAATTGATTTTGGAATTTGAAATGTTTTACAGAAAAACCTTATAAGGTGTATTCCCAAAATTTTACAGAAAAACCTTATGATGTGTATTTCCAAAATTTTACAGAAAAATAAAATGATGTGCATTCCCAAAATTTCCCAGAAAATCTTACGATCTATCTATTTTCCCTAATGTCAGAAATATAATTTTTTGGAAAAAAAAAAACTAGACCTTAAAAATTAAAAAATTAAAAAGAGAAAAAATGCAGAAAATCGCAGGTAGATATAGAAGAGGACTGACCGTCTTATTTCAAGCATAACTTGAGTTTCGTACGTTTGTTTGAGATTCTGTCATTTGCATTGGAAAGATAACACGATAAAGTTTCTTTTGAAGTAGAGAAATTGGGTTTAGGGGTGCTACAACAATAGCAGTTTGCTGGCTTTTATACCATAGATGTAGTCAATTTCAGTCATGCGTTGGTCATCATGTTTCACGCGTAACTTAAGTTTTGTAAGTCCTTTTAGGGTGCCGACAGTTGCATTAGAAAGAGGGCTTAATGATATTTCAAACTAGAAAGTTTCATAATTTTATCATGAGTATATAATTTTTCGTGCTATTTTGAATTCAGGCATTGTGTTTTAGAGTTTATGCCGAAATTGTCACGATAAGGCGGAACTGAAATGAATATAACTGGAGTTTCGTAGCTCCGCTTGAGGTACAGTAAAGTGTGTTTGAAAGAGGGTTTAAAGAACTTTCAAACTATAGAGTTTCATAATTTTATCCTAAATCTATAATATTTGGTGTTATTTTGAGGTGAAACAATTTTAGAGTTAGATTTAAAGTTTTGAGCAATTTTGGGTTTGGTGACCTTTCGTTACGTTTGGATGATTTTAAGGGTCCTATTTTATTATGTTAGAATTATTATAGAGTTTTCCTATTTTCTTTTGAGTTGTTTAGAGTTGGAGATCAGAATACATGATACACTTGAGCTGAGATTGGAGAACTCTTTACATTATAAGGTTACTTTATGAGTAATTTTGAGGAAAATCGCATGTTGTATCCTTAGTAGATTTTTCACTCATGAATCTTACCCTTAGAGTAATTGGGTACTTTATAGTACCCTTGGGGTACTCGAATGTTATTTTGATCATTTCCTAGAGTTTGTGGAGTTCGGAGCCTTTTGGTGACATTTTGGAGCATCTTGTGACATTAGAGTCCTTTTAGTGACCTTAGGGTCACTTTTGAGTAAATTAAGGAAAGTGCTTGTCATTACCCTGTTGATGGCCCGAAACAACAATAATAATAATAATATTAATATTAATAATAATAATAATAATAATAATAATATTTTTTTTTAGAAAATATGAGTTTTTGAGAAAATTATGAATTTTTGAGAAAATATGAGCAATGAGATTAGTCGAGGACAATTGGTAATAATATAACTTTATCTTTTATGATAAATAATTAATTTATATTTGAAAATATAGTTTGAGTATAGTAATCTAAAAAGGGATTACAGTGATGACCTTGAAAGGTGTTTTGAGTTAGTAATCCAGAGATAGATTACAACGATGGCCTTGAATGACATTTTGAGTTAGTAATCCAAAGATGGATTACAGTGATGGCTGATTATGGAGAATTATAGGTTCAAGAGTGGAACCCTTTGTGATTGATTTAGATTTTTATTTTGTTATGATTTTGAGATGATGAGATGTTGTATGTTGTGTTGTTTTGATCATGCATTCATGTATTTCGGAGATAGGTAGGACTTCGGTCCAGGGATGGTCTGGTTAAGAGAAGGACTATGGAGGTCTCACATCCAGAGAGTGACACGGTTCAGAGAGGAACCTGAGATATGGGAATATTCATAACACACCTCTGATCCTAGTGATTTTGGTACCACATGCATATGAGATGGAGATGGTGGCATTGCATTGCATTTGCATTATGATTTGTTGATTATGATTGAGAATACTGTTATATTCGTTATTACTATCTTGTCTTACTGTTATTCACCGTTAATAATTATTAGATGTATTCTCACCCCCTGTTTGTTGTTGTGGCGCATGTGCTCCTCAGGAGTACAGAGAATCAGGTACATTAGTAGTTATTGAGTAGGGGATGGCGTTTATGCCCCCTTTAGCTTTTATCATTGGGTCTTAAAGAATTCGTGTTGATATGTAAAACTGGGGATGGGATGTCTTCCGTCATTGTGTGATGTGTTATTTTGTTTTGTTGGAGTTATTGTTGAGACTTTATGTTGGATTTTGTTTAATTTATGCTACGTATTTTCATGTCTATTTGGTTTTTGAAGTTTTATGTTTTGCTGACACTCTAATATTTGATTTTATTCAGACTATATCATTTAAACGTTGAGTCGGGAATTATAGTATTACACCTTACACTTACATGGAGACCATGACGGTCTCCTTACTAGACTGCTGATTCCCGTCAATGTCTCAAAGCACATGACAACTTGGTCGTCATGCAGCTGACTGTTGGTGTAAGCCCTAGAGGCCAATACTTTTGGTACTTGTATCAAATTATTTATTAATAATAAAAGGCATTTCTTTATTATGTTTGTTTTTCCAAAATGATAAAGTCCCTAGAATAGCTAGTTCGTTTAATGAAACATTAAGTATGACTTAATCATGAGATTCCATTAAACATAAGGACACTATTCTTAAAGCATCCATAGTCGAGCTTTAATGTGAAATGGGATAGGCTTAAAGCATTAAGACTATTATGTAGATAGACTGATGATCACATCTCATGGATCATGGATAAGGAGTTATCAAGTCTTGACATAGGTATGAATATTAGGAGTAATATTTATACTGGATTGACCCACTATGAGAGTACTACATAGAATATTATGCAAAGTGTCATAAGTTACTCTCATGGTGATAGTGGTGTATACCACCCTTCGACCTGAAACTACTATGTACCCTAGATGTAGAGTCAAGTACTTTATTGCTGATCAAACATTGTCCATAACTGGATGATCATAAAGACAGTTGATGGGTACTTCACAAAGCATGCTGAGGGACATGAGTAGCCTAGATGGAATTTGCCCATCCTGCATAACAGGATAAATGTCTAAGGGCCCAATATTGAACTGGACAAGGATGACACGGTATATGCCTTGTGTTTAATATAGACATAGGGGCAAAAGGGTAATTGTACACACAAGTACTATCACAAAAGGTTTTGTCAGATCACATGACAATTTTGTGACTTGGGTAGCAGTGATGTGTTGCTAGATACCGCTCACTGTTTATTATGTTAAATACATGATTTAATATAATTGCCAACGTCACGAAATCCTACAGGGTCACACACATAAGAACAGTTGGAGAAGAGATAGAGTAAATAAGGAACACCGTAAGGTACGGTGCACTTGAATGGAATACGGAATATGGTAAGGTACCATGTAATATAATAATAGTTATTATTAATTTTATAATAGTTATAAAATATAATAATAATAAAATTATATTTATTATAATAGTTATTATAATAATATAATAATATTATTATTGAGTTGGGCTTTTTAGCTTGTAGCCCACACAAGTAGTTCTATAAATAGAACCCTTGTGCAGAAGCTCAAAAGTGGTTGTTGTTGAAACCCTGTCCGTATTCTATTTTTCATTTCCCTCACTCAAAACCTTCAATCGTAATCAGCTAGCACTGTGACTGAAGGAAGCTGTTCGTGTGGACTGAGTATAGGCGATGTTCATCGTACAACGCTCGTGATCATCCATAGATTTGGAATCAAAGGTTTCATCGCCACAAGAGGTAACCTTTCTATCACAGATCATGATCTTTCGTAAGGATCTCTAAAGGGAAAATTTTGTTTTCCGCTGCGTTTAGATCGCAAATTTCCCTTCACTAACGTCCGTCACCCTGCTAACAGAAGCAAAAACATGTTTTGCCATTAAAGAACCTTCAAAAAGACCCCTAAATCAATTCCAAACATCCCCAACAGCCTAGAATTGATACCTACATGATTAACACATATTAGCATGTTATTTCCCATTAAATTAACATTTAACTCCATCGATTAATCATCAAAATTCAGAATTATTTTAATGTTATAAAATCCTCAATGTCATACCAAACATCAAGCTTATGAACAGTTTAACATAAATAATAATCGGCACATTTATAGAGCACGAATTTCAATCGATTCATTGCATAAAACAACATCACATTCATGTAATTCATCAAATAACCAATCAAAAGCAAAGGAAGAAAATCCTATTGGACGTTAAGGGAAACCTCTATACTCTTTCATGATTAAGACACCCTTAGATGAATAATCCCCCTACTTTAAAAATTCAGTAAAAATAAGCAAGCAATCTCTTCTAAGGTATCCTCTCCCCAAAGCACTAGCTCTCCAATGCCTTGCTCCCAATTCTTCTCTTTTCACGTACTGTCAAAATGCTCTAAAAATCCTCATTCCTTCAAATTGTAGTAACCTAATTAGTTTCCTTAAAATTGTAATTTTAGCCCAAACAAACTTAAGCTTTTCATTACTAACCACATCATTTTTTATTATGTTCACTTTTTACCCCAACCTTTACTATTACCTAAATTTCTATTAATTTAATTAATTAAATCCCACAAAACCTAATTAGTTAAGTACAATTCACCACAAATGCCGACACCGGTCAAACACGTCATAAATCACATAAAATAATTATTTAAACCAATAAATCAATTAAATCAAATAAATAAATAAAAGGTTAATTAAGTTGGGGTGTTACATCGGAAACTCCTTCAAGTTTTCATACTTTTTCCTACATAATATACAATCATTAGGACATGCATGTATTTTGACATAGTCCAAACCCGTTAGACCCAATATCTTCTTGGCATCATAACTACGGTTTGGCAACATGTTACCTTCTTGAAGCATTTCATTCAACAATTCAAGCAATTCAGTAAAATTTGTATCCGTTCACTCACCTCTTACCTTAATATTAAATAGTTTTATCACAACAGACAATCTTGTAAAATTTTGGTATCACGGATATAACGACTCTTCCATGTTACTTTTCAAAGTATCTACCACGTCGGCTTTCTTAAAAGCATCTACTCCAATATCATGAATAGTATCTTCTAGAGTATCATTCATAATTCATCATCTTCAACTCTATGTGACGAATGTCTTTTTTTGTCACTTTATTATGTCATACCCATTTCATATAATTTTGAATAATTCAATCACAACCGCAATGATTGAATATAACAACACTTGGATGTTTTTGCCTATTTCGGCAAATTTTACAAGGACAAAAAAAATCTCATTATCGTCATGAAGAATTTTTCCGCAAATTCAAAAAATTGAATCAGTCCATTTCTCATACTCTTTACTTAATCTATGGGCTCTCATTCAACTATGACCCATAATAACACACAACTTCTGAAAGGATAATAAAAATGAACATTCTAAAATCATACAACAATAACAATAAACTGCAACAACTACAAATACCTGAAAAACAACATTGTACATTATACCCTAAGTCTAAAAAACAATGACAATAACAAAATAAACAACAACAAAAAAAAAAAAAAAAAAAAACAACAACAACGAAGACAATGACAACAACAACAACAACATTCACATGAGAGAGTTCTACATACGGGAAACATGAAGAAAATTATTGAATTGAGATTCGAGCTTCCTCCCCCCTCCTCCTTGGAAAAGATGGTGTTTCAGTTCGTTAGGTGAAGAGAATGGTGTTTCAGTTCGTTCAGTCGAAGAAAAGTTCTATGGCGTAAAAAGTGAATGAATGAAATTTAACATTCTGATGAAAGAGTAAAATACTAATTAGAGTTAACATCTTGATTTAAAAAAAAAACGAGGGAATCAACTGAGGTAAGAACTATGTTTAATTTATTTAAATATAATATTAATAAACTTATAATGTTGGTTTTTTAAAGAACCGAGGTAAAAGATGATTTACAAAATAAAAGAGAAATTTTGGTTCTAAATAAAGCATAAATTTGTAGGAGTTGGGAATCGAAACTCAAACCCTAATCTATGTAACCTATCAGTTCACTACAAAACCAAAGGAAAAGATTAAACTTTTTTTAAATGACGTGTTTCAGGTCATTTAACCTCAGATTTTCTTTGGCTTAGGTCAAGGCTTTATTATGAAATGTATTATTTTTAGTAGGGCAATCCTATAACTCAAAATGCCAAATGATTTATTTCATTTATTATAAAAGAAAACAACAATAATTGAGAAATGAAATAAAAAGATCGAAAGTAGATTTCATATGCTCTGCACGTGATTCATTTATACACCTTAATTTTTTATGATTGGATCCCCCCAAATCTACTTCACAATGCCATATCCAGAACCATTTAAATTTTATTAAAGAAACTTCAAAGTCTGTTCTAACGCCGACTAATCCTAAGTGCAAGCTAAGTACGACTCAAAGTCCTAGTAGTTAAGTCAAAACAGCCAATATGAATAACATTTCATATGCTATTATAGTACGTTCTTTGATGTATGCTATGGTCTGTATGAGGCCAGACATAGCGTACGAAGTGAGTCATGTAAGCAGGTATATGGTCGAAATCGAAGGATTTGTCTACTTTGATTATGTAAGTTATATAGATTACAAAAAATATATTTCTGGATATATGTTCACTATGTTTGGCTCGATAATCAGTTGGAAAGTAACACTTCAGAAGGTTGTTTCCTTATCAACCACTGAAGTGAAATATATTGCCCTCACTGAAGCTGTGAAAGAAGTATTGTGGCTTGAAGGTTTTATGAAGGAGCTGAAACTTCAAGGTCGAGTTATCACTGTTAAATGTGATAGTCAGAGTGCAATACACCTGTCGAGGAATTCAGCCTTTCATGAGCGAACCAAGCACATCGATGTAAGGTTGCATTTCGTCAAAGAGAGAATCAAGCGTGGAGAAATCCAAGTGCTGAAGGTTTTGACTGATGACAATGATGTTGATATGATCACCATGACATTGTCAGGCAGTATGTTTGTCCATTATATACAGTTGATAAAGCTGCATGATGAAAGCTAGTTTGTTCCCTTATTAGTGTAGAGTTTGTTCCAAGGTAGAGATTTGTGGTATTTGGATCAAACTCTAGTCTCGACAGAGATAACTTCATGGTTCGACAAAGGTTTGTCATGTAGTTGAAGTTTGTTCACATGTTGATCCTGCATGTTGTAGTTGAAGTATGCTTAAGTATACAGTAGTCGAAATGCTAGGATTGTTAGCATGTCGAATTGGACCTGTTTGTTTAGCCCAATTGTTTATGTTAGCTTGTAGCTTAAGTTAGTTTAATAGTCTATATATAGATTAGTTTCTCTCAGGATGTTGAGAGAAGAGAGAGTTTTGGTTGTTGATATTCACTTGTAATTTTTGAACTATAATAGAGAAAGTGAATAGTATAAAAGTTATAACCAATCATGATTCTTCTTGTTCCTTCTTCTCTCTTTCGTAAAATCTAATAGGGTTTCTTGTGTTTGTTCAAGAAACTCATTTTTTTTCATATTTTCATTTGTTCTTGACGGCATCGATTCACAGCAACTGATTTATATCTCAAACCTAGAGAGCATGAGTTTAACATAACATCATTACTTTAAAAACGAATATATTTCTTATTTTTAAGAATATTTTTATGCACATAAATATTGAAATATACTTATTTATTTATTTTGGAGCATAAACAATACGACTATTTAAGCATTTTTAATAAAAATTGGATGAATATAAATGACAAGAGAAAACATTTTATAACTTAAAAGATCAAGTTGTTTCAAATATAAAACATAATAAAGTAACTTGTTACGAACATATATCTTAATAAGCTAATGACTTTTTTGGTTTATTATAAAAGAAAATAACAACAATTGAGAAATAAAAAAGTAATATTGAAAATAGATCTCTTATACTATGCATGTGATTCATGCATGGCCTTAAGTTTAGATCCCCAAAACCATTTGGATACTATTAAATAAACTTCAAAGCTTCAATTTCATCTCTAAACTTTGGCATGGCATCAACGGGAAGTGAAGTGAAAATCCTAACCCCTTCTTTCATTGATGGATCATCATCATCATCAAATTGATTAGGAGATAAGAAAATGCATGTATCAATAGCCACCAACATCTTGCATGGTACTGGCACAAAATTCATTGCTTTATACCCTCCAAAATCTATATTGTTGTGAAACCCTAAATGCTTCCACTATGTCATAATAGTTACTGCACCACTAGCTTCTAGTTCCAAGCTTATATCCTCCTCTCGATTCGTCTCGTAAAAGTTTATCGACTTCGCCACATAATCAGCGGTAAAAGCAATATTTTTAGTTTCTTTGATCAACTTAACAATTTTATAGAGTGGTTTTTCGTTGATCTCGCTCATTTTTAAAACAACTTTTCCATCCACTATCGAATTTCCATAATAACCTTTCGGCAAAGCACAATCCTTCAAATTTCGTCTAATACCAACCAACATATCCAACATTGTTTCTCCATTGTTGCTAAGTTGTAAGGCTCTAACTCTTACTACGCCAAAAATATGTTTAGACAGCACCTAAAAGACAGCGCTTTTATACAAAAGCGCTGCTAAAAATAATAAAAAAATTTCGCTAAAAAAAAGTGCCTTAAAAGAAAGGCTTTAGAAAGCGCTTTTCAAAAGTGCTGTAAAAGACTGCCACCTTAGACCACCTTAGAAAGCGCTTTCCAAAAAGCGCTGCTATAGGTATTACTTTAGAGAGCGCTTTTAAAAAGCGTTGTCTAAAGGCCACCTTAGAAAGCGCTTTCAAAAAGTGCTCTTATAGGGCTCTAATTATTTTCACTTTAGAAAGCACTTTCTAAGGAAAAGCGCCCTCTAAAGTCCTTTACTAATTAAAATATAAAACAATTCTAAACATTTTCAGAGACACTTCTATTCATTTCCTCTCTCGACCGTTTCTCTAAACCCTTGCCGTCGTTCTTGCATGCCATTATTGCCGTCGTTCTTTGCCGTTGCCGTTGTCGTTACCGTCACTATTGCCATTATCGTCGTTCTTGCATTCAGGAAGCGTTCGAAACTCTCCTTTGTTCTTCAGTTCAGGTATTCTTCAGTTCCCATTATCGTCCTTCGTTCTTCTTTGTGAGCAATATTTAACAACTCTAGCTTATTGAATGTCATTGTTAGAAAAATAATAATAATATTGTCGAAAAATGTTCTGTTTGTTCTCAATATTCAGTTTGCATTACTTCCTTCGTAGAAAAATGTTCAAGATACTGCTGTTGCTTCTCAGTAACTTGGACGATAAGCATATCACATGTTTGATGTAATGCCACACAAAGAATGCCTTGTTCTGTATATATTAATAGTATTTTTCATTCTATTTTTCCATAATATGCAACCTTGTTTTGTTTTAAATTATAGAATCAGAGAAAATTAGGGGAATTCTTAGGGTATTTACTGTGATATGAATAGAGTTTTAAGAATGTAACCAATGTCTAGTTTTTAATCAAGAATGAGTCACTATTCTTTGATAACAATTATGTTGCATTTGTTGTGGTTGCATATTTTTCCTGTGTGATTCGTTGGCTGCAGTGTTGCTGAGTCAATGTGACTAATTCTTTTGTTGCTTTTAAATGTTGGTATTTGACTGTTATTCTTTTTTTGGTTAGAATGTGATTCAAACATTTGGTTACCACTTATACAAGTGATACTGCTTATTTTCGAAATAGATTCTTCATAGATGAATGATGATAGCTGAGTCAATTTGACTAATTCTTTTGTTACTTTTAAATGTTGGTATTTGTCTGTTATTCCTTTTTTGGTTAGAATGTGATTCAAACATTTGTTAGAATGTAATTTACATCTCTAAAGGTAATTAGTTGTTCCCTCTCGCCACTGTAATTATATATAACTTATGGATTATGGATTATGGATTATGGATTTTTATATTTGTCATTTAATTTTTGTTTTTTTCTTTCTTACAGGTAAAATGTCTAATAACCAGGAAGACACCCACGAGACACATGATACACAGGAAGCTCAGAATGAAGCTTCGAATGTAGAACATGAAATAAAAAGAGGAAAAACCATTATGAAGAGAATCATCCGTGCTAGAGATAAAGGGATGAGTTTGATGTACATTGGAGTGACCAGAACCAACTCATTGAGCCTAACGGTTCAATGTTGTCTTCATACATTGGTTCACTTGTCCGTTAGCACATTCCAATCACTAGTGATAATTGGAGGAGTAAATCGTTGGATGCCGGTAAAGAAAAGATATGGACCGAGATAGAGGTACTTACCAAATATGATTGATGTTATTAGATTTTTCTTGACGATTAAGTCTTTAATTTACTTATACTAACACACTTTATGTTTATATGTGTAAGTTTTTTCGTAGAGGTCCTTTAATATTGAAGAAAGCCGGAAAAAGTATTGTCTTCAATTGGCCGGAAAGAGACACAGAGGGTTTAGAGCCTTATTATCAAACAAATATCTTAGGGATGAGGACAAAAATTTTGTTGAAGCAGAACTTCCACCGTTGTATGCGGATGTGATTACACCGGAAGAATGGGGCATTTTTGTAGACAAACGGAAAACCGAAGAATTCAATGTAATGTTATCTTGTCATGTCTATTGATTGTATTATATATTTGTTTCATTAGTTTGTTTTGATATGACTTAAAAATTTTTATCCAGAAATTGAGTGCCATTAATCGCGAAAGAGCATCAAAACCCGCGTATCCATACAGAAAAGGGCGTTTGGGATATGCACGGTTACAACAAAAATTGGTAAGTATATATTAATGCTATGATTTTATTAATTGTATTATTGTGTTATAATTGATGAACTTATTATTTAACTAAATGTGTAGTTAGAAGAGTCTAAAAGTGAAGAATCATCACTTCCGGACCATGTTTTGTGGAAGGAAGCTCGCGTGGGTAAGGGTGGAGTAGTTACAGAAGATGTTCAGCATGTTTATGAAGAATGTGTAAGTATAACATTATGTCTCAAAGTTAATTGAAGTTTTATTAAATTATAATTAATTTTTAATCCCCACTAATAATTTTCGATATGTCAATGAATTTCAGGAGAATCTATCTAAATCCATACCTGCAGATGAGGATGATTGCAGGAGCATTCTTAGTCGAGTACTAAATGTTCCTGAGTATCCCGGTCGGGTGAGAGGTAAAGGATTTGGTGTGACTCCATCATCCTTGTATAAGCAATCAAAGAAAAAAAATCCCACCACCCAAGAAATCATGCAAACTGTGATGGCACTACAAGCGCAAGTCCAAGCATTGCAGCAGGATAAAGAGAGATATGAGGCGGAAAGGCGCGTTTCCGGTTTGAAAGATGCTAGTGACAAAGCTAGTATCAATTCTCCAAATAAAATTCCCGAGGTAATTAGCACATATTTATTTTAATTAAATTAACACATTTATTTTAATTGACCTTTATACATATTAATAGTTACATATTTATTATTGCTTCAGGGCATTTCATCTTGCCAGCTGTATTTGTCGTTTCCGACTTATCGCATGGTTGACAAGGGAAAAGTGCATAACTTTGTGGGAGCGTTACTTCACCATCATCCGATCCCACAAGGTTATCTGAAAGTGTCGGTTGATATCACTTTAGATACGGATACGTTACTACCGATACCAGACTCGGTTTCAGAGGTTACATTGCTGCGGGATGCAATAGGTTCGTTTGTTGCATGGCCGTTAGACCTCATTTCCATAGGTGATGAGGTATGTTGAAAACCATTACGAATCTCTTAGTATTCAAATGTCAATTCTGAACAATTATGAAAATCATTCTGAACCATTACTTACATTTTTTTTACATGGTAATGTTAGACTCCTACAAAACCCGCAGCAAAGAATAAAGGGGTTTTGCGGCAAAACGAGTCTGTTGAATCACACAGAGAGGTAGCTTTTAAGTGTTATTCTATTACCCGAATTCAAAAGTTTCATGATTTTCTACTTTACCAAACTTATATGATTGTTAGGTTCCTGCTCAACCTTCACAACAGACCGGCAAGAAAAAAGCTCCTACAAGGACCGTGAAGGAAAAAAGACCTCACTTTCAGACGTGTCTAGAAACACTTATGTCAATGTCAGATTTGATGCAAGGTGTTATTCGTCAAATCAACATGGACGAAGGTGTTTTTGGTTTTCCTCATTCCGAGATAATCGGAAAAGAGGACATGGAGCAGGTTTTCAATCATACTGAATTAGGCATCGGTGTTATGCATTCATACATCTGGTACTCCAATCAATCTATTATTTATTTAGTTGAACAATTTATTTACACATTTCAATGATAATTGTCTAATGTTTATTATGTTTTTATTTAAGGTGCATGTATGAAAAATTCATGCGGGGGGCGGATTTGTCAAACAAATTCCGTTTCTTCTGTTGCAACATTGTTAATGCACCCAGAATTGATATGAATGCAACATAAGTAAGAGACCACTTACTTGACAGATTTATGGCCAGCAACACATAAAGTCTGTTTCTTTTAACGTATAATACTGGAAACGGGTAAGATTTTCATTCTAATTTCATTCTAATCTTTAATTTGTATCTTTTGCGTAGAAATTATCCATCTAAACTTTTGTTATATTTTACAGTGGACACTGGCTGTTGGTTGCCATTAATCCTGTAAGAGAAGTGGTATATTATCTTAATTCATTGGATACCGATTGGTCCACGTATCAAAATATGAAGGATGTGGTTGACACGTAAGTGAGATTGTTCGAAATATTCGTGTGTATTTGTATATTTAATTATTTCTGTGACATTGTTCTAAGTTTACGTTTTTCTTTTATAGAGCTATACTAGTGTACCGTGCACAAAGAGAGATTCGAGTAGCACGGGCTAGAGCAACCAATGTTACATGGGTCAAAGTGGAGGTATATTAATTTTCACAATGTTGCTTATTAGTGATTCTACTTGATAACACAAAACATCTATATATTATTTCTTATTTAATTTGTTTGTCTATGTGTAGTGCCCTCGTCGGCGTAATGGCATAGACTACGGGTACTTCATTTTGAGGTTCATGAGAGAAATCATTCAAATGGAACAATTGGAGATTCCTATCATGGTATGTATGGATTTATAACTTAGGATTTATTTTAATATTTATCGGATATGTCATATAATTTATTATTTTTAACTAAATAATGCGTATTTTGTTTTGTTATGTAGTATTTCGAAGATATGGCGTGTTCTTGTTACACAAGGAAACAATTGAATTATATTACGGAAGAATTGTGCGAATTCTTTCTTCTAAGAAGAATTCTTTGAATGTATAGTTTTGTGAATGTAAATTTTAGTTTTGTGAATATAAGGAAATTCTGTTGCAAGAAGAATTCTGTTGTAAATTCTAGTTTTGTGAATAGAAGGAAATTCTGTTGTAAATTCTGTTGCAAGAATTCTGTTGTAAGAATTCTGTTGTAAATTCTAGTTTTGTGAATAGAAGGAAATTCTGTGTATTGAAATGTATATGAATTCTGTTGTTGCAAGAATTCTATTTATTGAAATGTATAAGAATTCTGTTGTTGCAAGAAATTCTATAAGAAATGCAGGTTTGAAACTATGCAGGTTTCTTCATAAAAAAAATGGCTAAAATGGGATTTTTTATACGTAGAAAAAATCAATAAAATTATAGGTATACTTTAGAGAGCGCTTTTTAGATAAAAGCGCTCTCTAAAGTCCCCTTTAGAGAGCGCTTTTAGGGAAAAAGCGCTCTCTAAAGGTATATAAAAAAATCATTTTCCGTATACATTAGACAGCGCTTTTCACAAGCATTGTCTAAAAGCACCTTTAGAAAGCGCTTTCTAAAGTATATAAAAAAATTTTAAATTTTAAACGTATACTTTAGACAGCGCTGTCTAAAGTCCCCTTTTAGAGAGCGTTTTTTCATAAATAAAAAAGCGCCGTCTTTACCTACGACAGCGCATGCTTAGACAGCGCTTTTAAGCGCTTTTATAGGGCAAAAAAAGCGCCCTCTTTTCCCGTAGTGTCTTGATCTCCACACATAACCACCTAGGGCTTCAAAAGTTGTGAACCTTAGTTTATCATTTTCCTTCATCAAACTCAACTTAAGCTTTTTGATCATTTCACTTGTCACTTTAAAACAATATAGCTTAATAATTATAGTGTTAGTTTGATTCAAAAAAGGTGTGAAAGCAATAGATTTCTTGTCGATCGGACATTGCGCAAACCGTTGCTTAGTTATAGATCCCACTAGTCGTTCTCTTTCCCATACAGGTTTCACTAAGGGCTCACTTCTTCCATTTGCAAGCTCAACAATTGCTTTGAATAATTGAGATGCACCAGTTCCATCACAAATTGCATGTGACATTCCCATTCCAATTGTGAAACCACCACAAAGAAATTTTGTAACCATTAACACCAGAGGGTTAGTTTTATCTTGAGGAGAAGGAAGATCTAGGACCAAATGTTTTGCAATTTCTATGTTATTATTGTCTAGGTAATGGATAGAAGAAAGAGTGCAGTTAGTGTTTGCTTCCAAGAAAGGAACACCAAACTCTGCACCATTAGTATTGCAATTGACTCTAAGTTTTCCATCATCATGTTTCACTAGTCTACCTGCAATATCAGACAAAATTTGTTAAAAAATTTAATACAACTTATGAATTTTTCAAAAATCTTCAAATATTAAACTCAAAATTATTCAATATAAATTTAGCAACCAAACTAACTTCATGTGGGTTTATGTGGGATTAGGAGCCACTATATTAAAATTAGTCCGTCTTTGAAAGCGTGGAAGACAGACTACTGCACATAGCCCAAAATTTATCAAATTTAAATCATGATTAATTAAAATTTTATAAAATATTTGTCACAAATAAATCATAGTAAAATAAGGCATTTGATTGTTTTTAATAGTTAAATTGCAGTTAACCTACACATATTTTTAAAAACTTGAGACGACTCTTGACACAATACAACTCATTAATAACATTTTTTAACAACAAATTAGCAACTATAGTTGTTGAAGGAAAAACCAAGTATACCTGCAAGAGGATAATAATAACATAAAGCTTTAGAGATTGCTTCTTTCAATACATGAGAAGGGTTGAAACTAGAATCAATCTCATGATTTTTTGATGGTAAGTATACATAGACTGTTTGGCAAATGTTATTACTGTTCTCTCTATTGTCAAGTGTAGACAGTGAAAGAATACAAGTAGAAGTAGCTTTTGATGGCTTTATGAGCACAACATCTTTCATTTCAAGGTTTAGGAGTGCTTCAAGAGATGCCATTGAAAAGAACGAAAAATGAGGAAGGGATTTGGATTTTGATGTTATATCTTTTTTGGGAAATGGTGAGTGAACAAGTAGGGGAAGTGTTAGATGTAATTCAGGTTTTGTCGAAGTCGAAGGACTTATAGGTTTTGGCGAAGTCAAAATGTTGTATAGTTGTAGTGTTGTAAGTCAGCTGTGTTCGACATAGTCGAATATAGATGATAAAGAGTTCAGTCGAAATGTTAGTTTGTGGGTCTGGGCTTTGATAGCCTATATAAAGAGTATTTTACTTTGTATTTTAAAATATAGCTTCATAATAACATTTTAAAAAAGTTTCAAACCCTAATCTCTTCTTATTTTCTTCTCTCTCTTTCTCCTTCTTCTTCTCTCAAACATTCATCTTTCTTGAACGTAGTTCCAACAGGAAGAACTCCTTATATACACGTCAAAGAAACACATAAAATGCAAATATTACTATAAATGCAAACTTTTTTTCCTTAAGGGAAATTGACTTAAGTGGCAAATATTAGTTCTAATCAAATGGTGGACCTCTTCATTGAACTTGTGCTCCATGCATATAACCCGATAAAATCGTGCTCATATATTGGTATTAAGTTATGTGTTTTTGGAATTTTGCACGTTTTAATGTAATTTATCTTGATTAAATTAAATGCATTGACGATGATGATGATAATAATAATAATAATAATAATAATAATAAAATATGTTTTATTTATTAAAATATTTTTATAAGATGTAAATAGAATAATTATATTCATTAAGGACCATCTAATTAGATGCAATTGAGTATTTCGAAAATTTGCATGAATAACAATTTTGATTTGGAAACATGCAACAATTTTAAATCCCTTGAGATAAAAGAAATAGTGGAATTTGGATCGAACTCTAGAAGAAACATGCCGTCGAAGTTGGATCACATGCTGCTGTCGAAAATAATGCATGTTTGTAGTCGAAGATTGTTCTAACATGTATTAGTTAATATTGCTAGGTTTGTTAGCATATTAAATTGGGTCTGTGTTAAGGATCCAATTGATTAAGTTAGCTTGTACCCTAAGTTAGTTTGTAATGGGTATTTTGTTAAAGGCCCATTAGTTTAGTGTGCTAGGTTTTATTATAAATAGCATGTTAGTCTCTCATTCTACAAGTGTGACAAAACCTAGAAGAGTGAGAGTGGTTAGTTTGTTATTCTTGTATACTTGTAATCCTTGTTTTAAGGAGAAAGGAAAGAATAACAGTTTTATAACCAATCCTTGTTGTTTACTCTTGTTTTCTTTGTTAACCCTAACCCTTGTGAGTTTCTTGACTGATCAAGGAACCAATTATACTTTGTTTCTAAGGTATCTGATTCACAACAGAAATAATTGGTCAAAAATCATAGATATTTTTTAGGATGCGTTTGTTTTATAGATTAAAACTATAATTGTGTGAATATTATTTTCGGGACATTATTGTTGACAATTTTATTCGCGTTTAGGTGTCTGATGAGTAATTTAATTTTTTAGAAACATTTATAAAAATATTTAATTTAAATTTTAAAGTAAAAAACAAATGAGTTAAAATATTTGAGAGTGGAAAGTTATGAGTGATTGCTTCTTATTTTCTTATTTATATGGCAATGTAACATTCTCAGCGTATAACATGGGAATAGAAAGTGATAATGATATGTATAAAATAAAATTCTAGAAATAAAAACAATTTATTAAAACTTAAAAAAAAAACAAGAGAATGAAAAATACTTTAGCTTACATTCTTGAGAATAAATTTGCAATACAAGAAACAAACGCCTTTTGCGAGTTTGGAGGGGGTGGGGATGAGAGGGTTTGGAAAAACTATTTATTTATTTTAAATTTAGATAAATTTTTAACATTTTAAAAAAATGATTTTGTATAGAATGATAAAAGAGTTGTAGTGTTATATTTGTGGAAGTCCTAAACTAGAGCGAGCTCGCCTAGGAACCGTATCGCCAAGGCAATAACTAGGAGACCCACCCAGATGTATCCATGATGTGTGAGTAAAAAAATATAGAGTCTCCACTAACTCCTAAAATATAGGTGGTTAATAACCTACACTGATAAGAGGGAAGTGGTTGATGCTATCGAGGAGGACCTAAACCATAGGTCCAAAGAGCCTCTATAAATACATATCTCATGCAGGATAAGAGACAACTCATTCTTTACACCTCAAACGAGAAGAATGCTTACTAAAGTGACAACATCATGGTTGATCATAACCATATACTTGCTCTCAAGCCTCATCGGTCATCAGTAGAGCCTTTCACCTCACGTGAGCAGGACTCTTAAATACCCCACAAAACACTACCGTACAAGGTTTCTGGCCGTTGTGAGCAAGCCTTAACCACCATATCGTGTTATAAACCTACTAAAGTCTCTTAGTCTCCCTGCCCTTGCAGGGGGATACACATACCTTTACTTTTTGACAAGTACAATGGCGCCCACCATGGAGGTCCTGTAAAATTAACTTGGACCACACCCTCTTTATCACCATCACCCTTCCCGCTGTTACCCTTCACTCTTATACAAAGATGTGTTCCACCATGGACGAATTACGCCGCCATAACAAGACGTTGGAAGGTGATGTCCACAACATCAGACATCACCAATAGGATTCCAATCCTCCAGATGAGATGGATATATTCGATCCCTAACCACTCTCAGATGAGATGGATTTATTTTTATCATATACTTATATACGTCCTCCGGTCCTTTTTATAAAAAAAACTTCACTTTTTAGATTCATTAAATAATTAATGTATCTGGTCTGCATTATAGACCAGATACATTAATTATTCAATGAATCTAAAAAAATGAAATATTCCTTATAAAAAGAATCGGAGATAGTATTTATTATTGATCATTGTATATACTTTCAAGTTTGAAAAATTTTATATCAATTATATATTAATTTATTATTGCGTGTTAATTTTCCATCCATCTCGAACTCGGGTTAAGATCTGCTACCTTTGATTTGGTGCCTTTTGTTAACTTCGTGTGTAATTTTTTCTACTAAATTTGTATCTCATTATTTTAATCATTTATACATGCAACTATTAGACTAAAGATATCAAAGGTATGCAACAGTAAAGGTAGGCAATCCTATCCCCTCGAACTCACCATCATGTTTACTACATTATTGCAGTGCTAGCCTTATTCAAAGGCAAGCCTACACCTCTACCTCTGACACCACCACTTTCATCAACCTTCGGTGTTGCTTGCAACGACAAAAAAGTCATATTTACTAATAGTCATTTTTTGTCGTTGAAACTCATCTTGGATATTCTACACGATAAAATGTTTGACTTTTAGTTTTTAGAGGGGTTGAGTGGATCACTTTTATTGTTTAATTTTGATGATTGGCAATGATTATTGCTCCTAATATTATTAAGAAGACTACTGTATATCTACTATTGGCAATGATTAGATTACATAGTCTTTATTCTAATTTAAGTAAAAAATCCTATTAAAATTTTGATATTTAATTTTCCTTCATTATTATTCTGTTTATTATTGTTAATTTAATTGCACATATGTGAAAAGGAAGAACAAATATCACAAGAATGACATTGTTTACATGTTTTTAAAAATATTAGTCAAACTTTAAATTCTACATTTGTGGGAAAACACGAAACAAGTAGAGGTGAAGTTGAAAAATGTTACAACCTTCACTATATTTCACCAAATTAGAGTTTGCTATAACTTGCAATGTCAACTTTAAATCCAGCCTCAACGGTTGAATATCTATTACCAAAAATCAATGTATTGAAAGTGAATTTGTGTTCGCAAGTTATGCTACTAAAACAAGTGGTAAACCTCCTCTCACCAACCGTTTGTTTTTTCTCTCAAGAATTCTAAGTAGAGTTCTAAATAATGAGAAACAACTATCAAACTGGATAATGTTATGATCGATGGTAGGAAAATACATGCAAACTTGCCGAGGTTCCAAAGGGGTATGAAACGGAGTTGTTTGATCGATCATCAGAGGTGTAAGGAGGGCAAGAAAGTAGGGAGGGTTACAAATAATCTTGGTGGAGATAACAATGTGAAGGTCTTCGATGGATCAGTCTCTTTTGCGGATATGCTGATGCAAAAGTCTGATGCGGTTTCAGGGAGGCAAACAAAGAAATGTGTTAGTTTTGTGTCGGATGTGGAAACTAGAACGAGGTTGAGTAAAGCTTATGTCGGAACCACCATTTGCCCTGGGTTGGCTTATAACGTGAAGACTTATTTCGAATGCGAGGGTATTTTTTCGATCAAAATCACACCATTGGGGTCGAAACTTTGCCTGCTTGAAGAGTTGGATGAGGGAGCTCTGAGAGATTTTGTAGAGGGTGGAGTATCGTGGTGGAGGCAGTGGTTCACAGATATTAGAAAATGGAGTGCCATGGAGGTTGACAGGGAACGAGATATCTGGGTTAGTGCTTTCGGGATTCCATGCAACGCATGGAGCTTGGAGTTCTTAGAATCAATTGCAAACTATTTCGGAACTTTCATTTGTTCTGATGACAAATCCTTTAAGGGGACATCCATGGATGTCGCTCGTTTCCTTGTCAGGGTTCCTGTTAATTTCAGATTAATGGAGTCTTTGGAGGTTGAGATCGATGGGCAACCGTTCTCTATTCACCTGCGTGAAGTTTCCTTGGGTCCGACATTTTCGTCGCATGCAGGTATCATTAATAATGATAAAGATGTGGATTCTTCTTGCTCCGGAAATTCCTCATGTTCTGAAAAAGATTGGTTTCCGGCTGAATTAGGAGGAAGAGGAGAAGACGTGGAGGAGGGGGAGGTTAGAGACAGTCTTAGTTGGGATCCAATGGGCAAAACATGGGAAGAGGTGGGTAGCAGTGTTAATAGGACGGAGGGTACAACTTTTGAGAAGGAAGATTGCGATTTGTCACTTTCGGCGGATGAAAAGGTGTTGAAAAGTTCTGATAGTTGTCACAATAAAGTGGAGGGCACCTTTGACAAGGAAGTGGAGAATTGTAGGTTGGTGAAGCAACCTTTTCAAGTCTTTCCCAGCGTAAGTAGAAACAAGTCTGATAGTTTTTTTTTCTACTGACACAATAGTGAAGGAAACAAAAGAGAATAGTGTGAAAGAATTTATAGGAGTGGAGAAGTATGCGCGTGGTGGGCCCATACGGGTTAGGTGTAAAAATTTAAAGAAAATGAAATTTAAATCTTGGCACGGCCCACAAGGTATTCTTGGGGCATTTAATGATAAAGGTATTAAAGGCAGTGGTATTTTACACTTATCTCCTAAGCCTTCGGATACTATTGATCCGTCTGAGTCTGATAAGGGTACGTGCCATTCTAAGACGGTAACTCATAGTTTCTCCAACATTCCTTTGAATAAATTTCATTGAGAAAATTCAGAAGCCTCTGATATTTTTAGATGCAATGCAAGGTTATGGGAGAACCTTGACTCGTCGGTTGGTGGTAAAGTGTGGGATGCTCTGTCAAGTTTGGGGGTGGTTGTAGTGGATAAAGAGAGGGATTACAAGAAGATGATTGATGAATTAGAGAGGCTGGACAAGGGTAGATCGAAGGGTGAGAAGGCGAAATTAATAGTGTTGAAATGATTATCGGATCATTCAACATTAGAGGGGGAGGTAGTTTGATTAAGAGGAAAAAGATTAGTCAAATTATCAAGAAAGGAAATTCGGATATTTTTTTTATTCAAGAAACTAAATTAGTTTCAATGTCGGATGAGGTGGTGAGAAATTTTTGGTCTAAAGAGGATATCGGATGGACGTGGTCTTGCGCCGAGGGTCTTTCAGGAGGTTTACTTATTCTTTGGAAGGTTAAGAGTGTGGAAGTTTTGTGTAGCTTTAAAGGGGAAGGTTTTGTCGGTATCAAAGTGTTATGGAGAGATTCTATCTTTTATGTAGTGAACATTTATTCTTCTTGTGAGCTTAGCAAGAAAAGAGTGCTTTGGAAGACTTTGTTGGATTTGAAAGCTAAATTCTCGGATGGGGAATGGTGTATGGGCGGTGACTTTAACGCTACTTGCAATTCTTGGGAGAGGAAGGGTAGGAGCGGGTGTAGCCGTAACGTGGAGATGAAAGAGTTCTCGGAGTTCGTGATGAAGAGTGAGTTGGTTGACGTTCCTTGTAAAGGGAAGAAATTCACTTGGATTAGTGGTGATGGTTCTTCTGTGAGTAGAATTGATCAATTCTTAATCTCGGAAAAGGCTATTGATAGATGGGGAGTGATAGGTCAATTCATCGGGGCTAGGGATATTTCCGATCATTGTCCGGTGTGGATTGTCGTGGATGTTTCGGATTGGGGCCCTAAACCGTTCATGTTCAACAATGAATGGTTTAACAACAAACACTTTTTAACCTTTGTTGAAAAGGAATGGGGGGAGTTGCGTGTTGTAGGGAGGAGTGATTTCGTTCTTAAAGAAAAACTTAGACTTCTCAAGTGTAGTCTTAGAAAATGGAACGTGGAGGTGTTTGGTAAACTCGATTTGGAGGTGGAGAATTGTGTGAGGGATATTAACGAGGATGATATGATGGCGGAGTTTGCTAATGGAATTTTGTCGACCGAAACCATTATTAACCGTAAGAAATTGACGAGTCAATTTTGGTTGAACATGAGAATCAAAGAGAACATACTCATTCAAAAGTCCAAGTTAAAGTGGCTTAATGATGGAGATAACAATAGTAGGTACTTTCATTGTATTTTGAAGGGGAGAAGAAGACGTAATCATATTGGTTATATCAATTCGCCTAGAGGTGTTTTGTTCTCGGCTAAAGAGGTAAAAGAGGAAGTGAAGAATCATTTCGCCAACAAGTTTGTCGAAGGGATTAGAGAGAGGCCTATTTTGGATGGAATTCATTTCAATGCCCTTAATCGTGTTGAGAGGGAGGCGCTAGAACGATCTTTTACGGAGGAGGAAATTAAAGAGGCGACTTGGAGTTGTGATAGTAACAAAAGTCTGGGGCCGGATGGATATTCTTTTATGTTCATCAAGAAATGTTGGCACTTTATCAAGGATGACTTCTAAAATTTTTTCAAAGCTTTTCATGATGGAGCCTTTTTGTCTAAGTCGATTGTGTCCTCCTTTTTAACCTTGATTCCAAAGTGTGAGAGCCCTTTGGGATTGGATGACTTTAGACCTATTTGTTTGGTTGGGTGTTTGTACAAAGCTTTATCCAAGCTTTTGGCGGGAAGGTTAAAGAGGGTCTTACATTCTTTAATATCTCCGTGTCAAAGCGCTTTTGTTCCGGGGAGACAATTACTTGATGGTGTTTTGGTTGCTAATGAGGTGGTGGACTTTGCGTGGAAGGAAAAAAAGGAGTGCACTCTTTTTAAGGTGGACTTTGAGAAAGCGTATGATAAAGTTAGTTGGGATTTTCTTAGGTATATGATGAGGAGAATGGGGTTTGGGGAGTGTTGGATGAAGTGGATGGAGGCTACCATCTTTTTGAGTAAGATGTCCGTTTTAGTCAATGGTAGCCCTACTAGTGAGTTTGTGGTGGAAAGAGGTTTAAGACAAGGTGATCCCTTATCGCAGTTTCTCTTTGTTATGGTGGCGGAGGGATTGACGGGTTTGGTTAAGAGAGCGGTGTCGAATGGTGACTTCTCCGGTTTCGGAGTGAATGGGAAATGTTTCATTGATGTTCTCCAATTTGCGGATGACACTCTCTTGGTGGGGGATTGTAGTTGGAAACATCTTTGGGCGCTTAAAACGGTTCTCCGCGGTTTTGAGTTAGTTTCAGGCCTTGGGATTAATTTCCATAAGAGCAAATTAATTGGAATTAATGTTACACCAAATTTTCTTGAAGCGGGAACTTTATTCCTTTCTTGTAGATCGGAACCGAGAGACTTTACTTTTCATGGTATTCCAATTGGTTCTAATCCGAGGAGGATTTCTACTTGGGCCCCTTTGGTTAAAAAGATGGAAAAGAAACTTTCTTGTTGGCATGGTAGATTCTTGAGTTTCGAAGGTAGAATCACTCTTCTTAAATCGGTGCTCAATAGTTTGTCGATTTTTCAACTTTATTTTTATAAAGCTCCGGTTAAGATTCGGAAAAAGATTATTAAAATTCAAAGTGGCTTTCTTTGGGGTAGCTCGGAGGGAAAGAGGAAAATTCATTGGATAAATTGGGATTCTCTTTGCTTGCCTTATGATAAAGGCGGCCTTAATTTGAAAAGGATTGGTGATTTTAATGTGGCCCTCCTCAACAAGTGGAGGTGGAGAATTCTTGTTGGATCGGAGAACTCATGGTACAAAATATTGCAAGCTCGATACGGGGACATTAAAATGATGTTATCGAATCGGGATTTTGATTTACTGCGGGGAAGGCTTTGCTCTACTTGGTGGAAGGATATTTTATCTTTTTCTAAAGTTTATCCGGAAGATATCTTCGTTAACAATTGTGGGTACCATGTTGGAGACGGTTTTTCTACTTCATTTGGGGTGTTAGGTGGATTGGCTTGGATTGTCTTAAATCCTCTTACCTCCGGCTTTACGAGGAGTCGAGCCTTAAGAATGTGGCTATTGCGACGTTAGGAGGTTGGGTGGATGATAAATGGCAGTGGTGGGATTTTGGTATCATTACTGTTGGCGGAAACGTTGGCGTCGGTTCATTTGATGCTCATAATTATGGGCAGCAGAATCTTCCAGAGGCGGACAATGTGGACAATGAGGACAATGTGGTTTTTCCTAACAGTTTTTTTGCAGGTAATGAAGGCTATGAGGCTGGTGTTGTTACAAACAGCAGTGCATCTATCCACGGTGATGCGATCATTGACAGTGTTGCGGAAAGCGCAGTCGATAATGTTCATGCAGATTTGGTGGATGCTTTACCCCTTTCTGTGGCTTCTTCCGTTTCTGTTTCTGTTTTGGATGAGGCTGGCTGTGTTCCGGTAATGAGGGATGCTGTTTTTAATAACAACGGCTCTCTTTTAGATATTCCCAGAAGCAGGCATTTTGATGGCAGGATATATGATTTGGATCCGTCAATTTTAGCGGCTGACCCTAGTTTGGAAGAGGGAGCGGTGCAAGGCCATATGGCTCATTCTTCGGCTGATGGTGCAGTGCCTCTTTTTTCAAGGCTGCGGAAGGAGTTGGACTCTTTTATTATATTACTTAGCAATGTTGTGTTGGATCGGTATTCGAAAGATCAAGTTTCTTGGTTGCAAGGAAACGAGGATTCGTATACTGTCAATTCTTTCTATCGGTTAACCGATGCTTTCCGTATTCCGTTTGGTCCGGCCAATAGGGACGATAAGGCGGTGGCTCTGGTTTGGAAAGTGTTAGCGCCTTCTAAGATTAAGGCGTTTGGATGGAGGTGTCTCCTCAATAAATTACCGACGAAGGATATGTTGGAGCTTAGAGGTATTATACCTTCAACCAGTGATTTTAATTGTTCCTTCTGCAACTCTTTCAAAGAAACGTTGTTTCATGCTTTCTTCACATGTCCGGTAGCTGTGTTGGTTTGGAGGGAGGTGGCGGTTTGGATTGGCATGATGGAGTTTCGTTGCAGTAGTCCTATGAGCAGCTTTTTGGATTGGTATGCCTTTTGTAAATCTAAGCATATCAGGGTAGGGAGGGAAGAATGTATTTGGTTAGCTGTTTGCTGGAACTTGTGGATTCTCAGAAACGAAATCATTTTCAGGAATCTCGAATGGAATGTCTTAGATACTGTTTGGGTGATTAAGTATACGGTTTGGCGGTGGTCTTTTATAGGAGATATTATCCATTCCAATTGTAATTTGTTAGAGTTTGACAAAGACCCTTTGTTTTACTTGTCTTAATTTCAATTGGTTGGTAATCTCTTTGTGTTTTTCGAACTGTGTTTCGATCTTTTGTATTCAGGTTTGAGTACCCTTAATACTCGCGTTGAATATATAATTTGCTTACAAAAAAAACTACACTACTTTCACAAATGCATCACCATCATTCACCTATAACTAATTAAATTGAAGCTACCAATTCTACTATTTTTATCCAATAAGCACCTCTCATTTTTAAAATAAAATTGATTAAGTTGTTAAAAATACTTTTGTAGTGTATATAATAATAATAATATTTAATTAGTCTTAATGACGTTTAGATAAGAAAAATAAAAATAAAATTAATTAGATTTATGTTGAAATTTGAGAATTAACTTCATTTTTAAAAATTAATATGTATTATAGTAATATTTATTTTAAAATAAAAGAAATATTTTATTTTTTTTCATTTAAAATTGCAATCAAAGCATGTTAGTTTCAATGGTTTTGGCCTATTTCTATGTAAATATAACTCTTTTTGTTCGAAATTTCATCCCTAAACTTTAATCTGGCATCTCTTCAATTTTCGATCATAGCCATATTATCTTTGGCAAAATTTTAGCTAAAAAATTTGGACAAAAAATCCGATAGAATACACAAAAATTTTGGTACAAATTAAAAAGTCCAGTGGTGTATTTAAAAATTCTAGTTGGAAATTACCAATTTTTTTAAAAAAAATACCATGTTATATCATACTTCTTACAAAACCTTGAAAAATCGGTAGTTTAAAACCATAGTTTTTTTTATAGAAAAACCTCCAGTAGTTACCGGGGTCTTTGGAAGATCTGCAAAAAAATATGGTAGTGTAATTTTAAGGGTTGAGATTTTGTCGATAGTTTTGTACAACTGTGATTACACCGTTTGATTTGTGTGGTTCATAATGAATCCAAACGTGTATAAATAGTGATCATGTGTTGTTAAGAAAAACATCTTACAATGTCTCAGTATTTGTTTATGCTAGAAGTGTACTTCAAGGGGTGAAACCGCCTGTTAGTTTTGGGTTTTCGAAGGACACCACCTGGCTCGCTCTTTTGATATCCAAATTAAATAATATGTTACCTGACATCGAGAATATAAAGGTGAATAAGATCAAGTTTCTTGCACCATGGATTGATATTGATGGAAGGGTGAATACGAGACCGTACTGAGTTGAATAGTGGTGAAGATTTGAATGTTACGTGGAGAGTATATCATCGTAGGCTAGCAAAGGGACCAATCGAGTTTGATGCGACAATTTCTAGATAGGTTGATGACAATCAAGATGTTGAAACGTCCAAAATCATCTGGTAGTGTTTATGTCTATTTATTTATTATTGTTTTGTTAAGTTATGTTATCGTCTGTTTAAAGTTACGTTACTCGTCATGTGTTATGTTATTTGTCAAATGTTAAGTTATGTTCATCGTGCAATAATGGAAGTGACCAAATTTTATATAATAAATTGTACGGTGCAAATGTATGAGTAAAAATAGACATAATATACTAATAATACAAAAATGAGGATAATGTCTACATAGGTTGAAGGGGTGAGAAACACAAGAATGGGGGGTTTGAATTGGGTTTCACAAACCATTGTATTTTCAGCGGAATTAAAAATTAATGTTAACAAGACAATAAAAATAAATTGACACAATTATTTTTATCCTGGTTCACTGTTAATAAAGTTACTCCAGTCCACCCACCCAGGTGATTTTGCCTTAGACAATGAGTTAATCCAATAATCTCAACAAATTACAACCTCTAAGTGTTAGAAAAGAACTTATCCCTCTCAAGTATCCAGACTAACGACTTAGTCACTTGAGGAATCTATACTTTGAAAAGTGTTTACAAAGATGTGTACATGAAATGCTTCTAAACAAGCAGGTGACACAATTGAAGTACATTAACACAAAAGCGTTTTTAGCAAGATATGAGCAACAACTCCTTGCTAATTTACAAGACTATGCTTCTCTCATTTCTTGTAGAGAAGCGCTCTAATTTGTTGAGCTTGAGTATCTTTTTCTTGATCTTATAACTTGGCGATTGCTTCAGCACTGCACACATACTGTCGTGTATTCTTCAGCTCTTGAACTTCTTGTTCTAGTTAATCTTTCTTGATTTTCTTTCCTTCTCTTGCAGTATTTTTCACTTCGGCATTTTGTATTTTTCTTGGCTTGTAGCAACAGCTACAGCAGCTTTGAAAGTAAGTCAAACATACATTCATGCACACGCTTGTAGGCAACATGGATTTTTGTAGATTTTTTTCTTCAAGTCTTCAGATCTTTAATAAATAGGACTTGAGAATAGATCCGTTGGAGGGTATAATAGGAAACATATTCCAACTGTATTATTCCAACGTTCACTTACAAGAATGGTCACATCATAATACAAAAATTTATCCTTGCGCCACCTAATCTGGTTAGAGGTCACATACTACTTTGTACTATTATATTCATTGAAACACACAAACCATTCTTCTGTCTTCTAATCTTCAGAGGCTTCAAATGTGTGTTTGATGAAGCATGTAGAGAGATCAATACTTGTAACTTCAGAACCTAAGTCTTCAGAATCTCAGATCTTCGTTCGACAGAACTAACTAAAGAGTCTTCAGCACTTGGTCTTTAAAAGTGATGTCTTTAGATACTTCAAAACTTTTTCAGCAGAATCTTGTGTAGCGGGGAAATTGTGAGTGTAAGCTATTGATTAACTTAACTCAAAAATGCTAGAGTCGTCACCTCACTTTTATTTTATCCAAAAAAGGAAAGGAAAAAAAGAGCGAACAAAACCTAAACAAGTTCTAAAACAAGAACAAATGAACAGAGACATCGTAGGGGGGTTGGTTACACGATGTGAAGGTGTTAGCACCCAATTGAATTACAATTTCAAGATCATTCCATCTTTAAGTTCATCCACTCATCTTGGTGGATTAAAGCACTAAACATATCATTAACTCAAAACACCTAAAATGAATTGAACAATTCACTTTAAAGATATATTTGAATTAGTGAATGTTTATTTAACTTCATCTACACCCTAAGTCCAATGAATTTAAAGAGGAATGGGACCTTTAAAAGTGAAAACCAAGGAAAAAACCAAAAGGAAATGGAAGAAGAAGAGAAAGGAACCAAAACAGAACTAAAAACTCAATTCTGCTACTGGTTAACCGATTAGCCAAATTGCACTACATTTGGTTAATCGATTAACCTTGACAGAAGAGCAAAAAAATTTGAAAAAAATTCAGCATTCATGATCCAATCATTTCTTCAAATACCTCATGGTCATGGATGCAAATTAGCACGAAAATTCAAGTAAAACAACAGCAAATAACACCAATAAAACACAATTTTCAAGATCCAAAGATCAAGCAACAAGAATCAACAATAGATCACTTTGTGAAGGATGTATCAAGAACAACAATGGTGGATCAAGAGTTTACCACTTCAAATCTGAAAATTCTTCAAATCAACTCCAAGAACCACACTCCAAAGCCTTGATCTACAAAAATTAATGATGAAAAAAGTAAATAGATGGAGGTTTAGCTCAAAGATTAGTAAGTTATAATGATGAACTTACTAACTTTCAATGGAAGAAACAACTTTGGTGAATTTAGGTAGATGAAGAATTGAGAGAAATTTTTGCAAGGTGAATTTGGCTATCAAAAGCTTGTGAAATGAATGAAATGAGGCCTCTATTTATAGGATTTAGGCTTGGAAATTTTGGTGGATTGGAGTTTGGTTTGGAACCAAAATAAGGCTTGGAATTTGAATTTGGAGGCAAAATCAAGATCAAGTGGTGATTAATGGGGGTGTATGGTGGGAATTAATTATGATGAGGTAAGGGAATTAAAATGAGGTGATCTAGAATATTCTCGTGATGAAACATTTGAATTTGGTGCCAAAATGTTGCAGAGTTTGAATTTGGCTCATTTTTCACAAAAATGCACTGGTTAATCGATTAACCATATAGTGTTAACCGATTAACACAGTAAAAAAGTGTGAAAAATTGCTTTTTGATGTGCTGTCTTGGCTCTGGCTCGATTCTTTTTACTTGTCAAAGAAGGCATGGAAATAAACACATGAACCTTGGAGTCTCTTGATTAATAGACAACCAAATCTTGGAAACTCTTGATCAGATGATTTTGAATTGTTTGCAGATCAACTTTGACTTATTCAGATGAATTTTATTCGAGCTGAGGAACTGGTATTTGACATTCTTGATTCCAACCTCTTTCTGAAAAAGTTAGTAAAGGGAAAAACAAACATATTTTTGGATTTTAATTAGGGGTTAGTAAACATAAACAATAAAAAATAAAAGCAAACAAGAAACAAGAGGTACATAGTGATCTTGCTTGTGGTATGAGATGCAAATGATAAGTGGGATCTTAGGGGTAAAAATTAGGGTATTACACCCATCCATAAAGGAGAATACTGAAAACTGAGCAATGTTGTCCACCAATACGTCAATGTGTGGAAGTGGAAAGTCGTCCTTAGGACTTGCTCTATTAAGATCTCGGTAGTCCACACACATTCTGACTTTCCCATCTTTCTTCGGTACCAACACAATATTGGCTATCCATTATGGATATTTTACAACAACTAAGAACCCTGCGTCGAATTGCTTTCTAACCTTTCCCCTGATTTTGAGAGTCATGTCAGTCTAGTCCTTCTTAATTTCTGCTTGATCGGTGGGCATTTTGGCTTGAGTGGTAGCTTGTGCTCCACGATATTTGTATCTAGTCCGGGCAATTATTGATATGACCAAGCGAACACGTCTACATACCCTCGTAGTAACTTATTAACCTCTTCTTTATATCCCTATTTAAGGAAGCGTCGAATTTAACCTTTTTTTTGTGTAATACCCCGTAATTTATTTTGCTCTGGATAATATTATTTTTGATCGACTAGGTTCCGGTGTACTCTGAGGAATTATCTGCAAAGATAATTTAAGAAATCGAAGAGCTCAGATCAGATCAAATTAATATTATCTGACTCCGAGGTGTTAACAATTGGTGCTATAGAGATATTTTGGACATTTAGTAGTGTTACTAATTATTTGATATTCTCTATATCATTTCTTTCCATCACTTGTGCCAAAGTTAGAAACAAAAGTTGGAAAGATAGAGAGAAGAAGTAGAGAGAAGGGAGAACAAAGAGAAAGAAAACCTAGAAGTTGAAGAACAACTTAGATCATCATCTCTTCTTCATCAAATCAACCCAGCATCTTCTTCATCTTCTTCATCTTGTTGTTGGTGAGTTCTAGTTAGAACCCTAAGTATAGAAACTTAGGTTAAAACTTGAATAAAAATGGTGAAATTGGATTAATCATGCTAAATGTTGTTTGCTATGGTTGATATATGAAATAGAACACATTATATGATTGGGTTGTGTGAGAAATTAATGTTTGATACTTGCTATTATGATGAGCTATGTGTTGATGACTTTCCATTGGATTTCATGTTGAAAATAACAGGTTTTTGACTTCTGGTTCAGTGGTAACCAGTTACTTGATTTGAGGTAACCGGTTACTTGCAGGAAATTAACAGTTTTTACGCAAAAATGAACTGAGTAACCGGTTACTCATTCTGAGGTAATCGGTTACCATATTGAATTTTGGCTACTGTAATGTGCAGTGAGAATGGGTAACCGGTTACTCATTCTGAGGTAACTGGTTACCACTGTTGTGTTTTTGAAAAATGTTTGAAAAATTAATATCTTTTGGATCGTATTTCCGATCGAGGTGTAGTGATAGCCGTTGTAAAGCTATGAAAATATCCTACATGATAAAGACGAAAAATATTGTTTTTGATACCTGATTAAATAAATCGGAGGGAACCTAAGAGTTATGTAACTTGTGATTGAATTATTATACGTAATTCTAATATGCAATTGTAATATGCTTTGTCTAATATATTGTTGTTAAACATGATTGAGAGAGTATGCATGTTAAAATATGGAATAGGAAGAGTGAGGAAACCTTACCATGAACATATATTAGTGTCATACCCCAAATTTTGACCACTAAGATTTCCCATCATTGTGTAAATCATCACCACAATATGGATGAATCATTATGCCTCATCAGTCTCCCCAAAGATGGGTGAGCATTCACTACAAACAATAACCAGGGTTTTAGGCCCTCTCAGAGCTTTTAGACAAAGGATCAATCAAGGAATGACATGACTTTCAACTTGTCTAACCTCTCAAACACCCACAATGGATCAAGAGGACTCCCACAGTAAGAATCAAGCACAAGGTTGCAGCAGTCTGAGTGGATTAAGCCTCAAGATCGCCAGTGTCACCAAATTAGGGTTTTGGTCGACCAGGGCCTCCAGATGGAAATTTTCCTCTGGGCATGAGCCAATGCTTCAAAGCATAACCTATGATAATCCAAGGGACATCATGGACCCAATCATCAAGTCAATTTAATCTCAGGGGATGCATTCACAAAAGATCAGGAATTAGGGTTTCTTGACCTAATTCACTCCTAAGTTAACTTTTGGGACAAAACATGAGCCAAGACCTCAAGACATGATTTGAGGGTCTCTAATAAACCACATTGATCCATTTGCAACAATGGATTGATCCAAGAAGCTTGGTTCACAAGTTTCAAGTTCATCAGAACCACAGTTAGGGTTTCGTAGAAAAAGTCAACTGTACCTTTAACTTTTGACTAGGACATGTTCCCAAACCCTAGGACATGATTCAATACACCCTATAACACCTATGAAATCAATCCATCAAGTTTGATTTAGGTCAAGGACTTGATTTCATAGAGGATCGCACAGTTTAGAATTCATCTGATAAAAAGTCAACTGTGCCCAAAAGTCAAACTTTGACTTTTTGAGATTTTTCACAATTATGGTTCTTTAACTCTAAAATGATGTTAATGTGTGATTGGAATCATCATTCATCAAGAAAAATCAAGAAAAGTGGGATAACTTGTAAAAAGGGGTAACCATAATGTCGCTCCCGAGGATTTGCATCCATGGTACAAACGCGAAAGTGGCGCGGAAAACAGAGTCACCAGCAATGTGTATTTATCCCAAGAGAGGGAAAGGAAACACTGCGTAAAACTGAGGGAAAGGAAAAGAGCATGGTCTCGCGACCAAGAGAAACGGGTAAGGGAGTCGGTTACGCGAAGGGAAGGTGTTAGCACCCCACGCGTCCATCGTACTCGATGGGATCCACGCTTGTTGTCTCGATCAAAGGGTGTCATCATCTGGAGCTCCACTGCTACTAGAAAGGAGAAGAATTGGGAATGGAAAAGAGCGAAGAAACGGGGAAGAAAAGAAAAGAAAAGTGACTCGATAGGACATCGCTCGTCCTACGCCTACGTATTCCCTCGTGCAACGGGAAAGTCAGAGTCAACGTAGTTCGGACACGAACTAAGGGGGGAGGTTGCTCGCCAAGACATCGCCGTCTTGTGCCTACGTATCCTCAATCGGACTAAAGAGAGGAAATCAGAGCAGTCGTAGTTCGACCTAACGAGGTCGGTTAGTGTTTTTTATGAGCGACGTTGGATTCGCGTCCGGCAGTTAGGGTCGATGCCTGTTTGCGACGAGACGGAAGTAACGTGCCCTTTTCTGAAAATGATTTGAGATTAACGATCCCGAAGGATGAAAAAGGTTTGAGTTTGTTTTTGTGTTTTTAAGACAGAAATGGATTGAAGTTAGTTTGTAACTTACATTGCACTAGAGTCTACCATGCGGGAACGAGTGAATCGCATGGTCGCCCCTAAATGGGACGTATGCTAAACACTCTAGAAGAGGAGAGGAGACCCCTCGTTCTTCATTTCCTACCCTTAAGGCTCGAGCGCAATATTCATTATATTTATTAAGTGTTTTAGAAGTGTTAAGAGATGAGAAGAGAAGACTCAAACGAAAACACTAAAGGGAGACTAAACGTTCCTAATGTTATCATGCAAAAGTGGCCCTATAGTTGAGGTTGAAAGGGGAACTTCTACCTAAGTTAGCATGCAAAGGGAAGCCTAATGCTAATCCTACTCCAAGCTTAATCGAAAATTAAGTTGGACTAGGTAGCCCTAAGGGAGTGAATCCAAGACTTAAACAAGTCTTGAGATTCAAGGGAAGAGAAAGAGTGAAGGAGGAAAAGAAGCGAATAAATAAAAACAGCAGCTACCACAACGCCCCTGCACCAAAACAGCGGTAAAAAGCAGCACACAAGCAGCACAACTTATAATAGCATACAATTCAGCACAAGAAAGGGTGTAAAATGTCAGCCAGTAGCATATACAACATCACATATACACATAGACAGCTGTAGAAACAGGGCAGCACGCGATACATTTGAAGACAATCCAAACATGGCATAGCAAATAGGCGTCAAGCATCACATAATCTTCAATCAAACGTGATCACAAATCATACCAAACACCGTGGTAAACATCATGAACGAAAATCAAGAGATGATGCACAATATTAAGCACATGAACTCGTCAAACCAAGTATGCATCTCATGACATTACAAAGCAAGCAAGCATGCACAATACGATAAGTCTAGCAACACCATCACCAAACGATAATTATCATGCTCAAAGAGTGTGTGCAAAGTGTTCATCGCATCGGGAACGCAACATCGCAAACGTGATCATAAACGATAAAAATTCGAGAATCGCGTGTCGGAAAAATGTGTGCATACAATAGTGTGAGGTGCAACAACTCAAGAATAGTCCACAAATCATCAACATATCAATCCATGAAGTTTAGACATGCAAGAGATCTCAAACAAGCAAGAAAATGCAAGAAAAACACAATCTGCTTCAGTGGTAATCGATTATTCACATAGGGTAATCGATTACTCAGTTGAAAATTGGCTAAAAACGTGAAAATCAGGCAGAGTAATCGGTTACCCTGTTAGAGTAATCGATTACCACTGAAACAGAGGCACAAATTCAACTTTGAAAAGCACTTTTCAGCAGCAAACCACTTATTCCAACATCCAAATGATCATGCAAACAATAGTGCACGAAAATTAAGTCCAATCACAACAATCAAACATCAATTAGATCCAACAATCATCAACATCCGCAATCAAGATCAACCAAATGAATCAAAACACATCAAAATTCATGGATCTACATTGTATAAGTTACAATTAAGCTAAAATGAGTATGGATATGAAATTAACCAACCTACAAAGCTGAGATTTGCTTTGGTAAGTGTTGTAAACAGAAATGGATGAATTCAAGTAGAGAAATCCAAGATCCACAAGCTTCTTGCACTCAAAAGTTGAAGATCCAAGCAAATAAGCAATAAAACTCCAAAATCACTTTCAATAATCACTTCTGAAAAATCAGAACTAGATCCAAACGAAAATCCAAGTTGAAAAGCTGAAATGTAGTGAGGATGAGAGGCTTTAGCTCATGAATTAACAAGTTCCAATGAAGAACTTGTTAACCTTTGGAAAAGAGCTTTGAGTGTGGTTGAAAATGGAGATTGAGAGTGAAAAAGTGAGAGAGAATTGAGAGAACTCTGAAAATTGAGAGTGGAAAAATGATCTAGGTTGGTGAGGTTTGAAATGAATTGATTTAAATAGAAGCTAGGTTAGGAATTCAAATGTGGTTTGGAGTGAGGTTAAATGAGTGGAAATTGGGATGAAATGTGAATTAGGAAATGAAATGAGGAATTAGAGTGGAAAAATGATGGAGAGAATTTGAATTTTGGGTGGAAAATGATGAAAATAGATCAGTTCTAGATCCTTCCCACACATGCACAAGCCAAGCACATGACCACAAAATACTCAAAAATTCTGCAGTGCTGAAAAATGCCACATTTTTGCAATTTCGCCCAGAGTAATCGGTTACTCACTTTGAGTAATCGATTACTCCATTCAAAAATTAAAAAATTGGCGCCAAAAGGAGGGAAACTTGGATATTCGTCCAGTTCCACCTGTTCTGAACCATGATAGACCTTTGAAACTTGCCAACTGATATTACCACTGGAACACACTTGAAATATGTTGCGAAATGTTTTTCGCACTCGGATTAAACTGCTGATAATAACCGTCTGGTGTTGGACAACTGATCAAAAATCGACTGCCGGGGTTTCTGAACATCCAGTCACTTAATGAGCAAAATAAATGCTCAAAAAGACTTGAAAAGATATATGCTCGTCTCTGAACACTATTAAAAATCATACTGGAGCTGACGACGCCGAAAGCTGCTGAAAGAATACCTCGATCCCATGCTCAAAAAGACAATGCAAATGCAGGACTGATAATGCAAATGAAAGGAAGCATAAGCCAAAAAGATTAGAAACAAAAGGGAAAATTTTGAGGCGTTACACATAAAAACTTAGAAATTTTTCTAAGTTATGGAACAAAGTGGCAAGGGTACCAACTTTGGAGGATCATAACTCCTAAACCATAAGGTCATTTTTCCTCATCCAAAGCTGGATTTGTAGCTCTCATGGCACTCTACAAAAGCTTCAAACATAACTCATTCCAATTCCTCATGGGTTTTAAGTTATGGAATGATCAAAATCATAAAAAGTGAAAATGTTACTTTTTTCCAACACTTAGTGAAATTTTCACTAAGTCAGAATTTGCCTTACTTTTTTCCAAATGTAGGGGCATTTTTCATTTGGATCCAAAAAGTATCAAAACCAATTATGATCAAACAGTTGTTGTATCACGTGAGGGCTTTCCAAAATGGCCAAGAACTCCATCAAAGTCCACTTGAGCCATGAGATATGACAATTCCAATATGCCTTGTTGCAAACTATCATGGCAAGGCAGATTTGGGAGTTTTGCTCGATTTGCTCAAATTTTGCAAAGAGGGAGCAACTCTATCCATCTGAACACCTCAAGGGGGGACCAAAGAGGAACCAACTCTGATCCCAAGCCTCCCAAGTCTTTGGAACCAAAAATAGCATGCCAAACCTAGATATGCCTAAAAGAGGGACAAGACTCCAATTTTGGATTGGAGCATTCAATGGATGCACCAAGGTGGCATGGACTGAGCCATTTCCAACTGAATTCAGTCAAGACTTATCCAAGACCATGGGGACCAGCAGCCTGTGCCCTAACCTCTAGTCAATGGCTAGAGGAGACTTGGATTCTCATTGCTCAACATTGGTCAAACCTCTGCTGCAGTTGCCATTCACTATTGCAGCCAAAACAAACTTGCTCTACTATAAATAGAGCTCAATTGTGTTCAGTTTGAGTACACCAAAGCACTACAACACTTGTTTTCCCCAAAATCTCTTTCTCTAGGCAAAAATACCTTCTTTAGCAAGGTAACACTGAGTTTTTGAGTTAGAGAGCAATTCCACCACACCTTATGATCCAAACACATCCAATATATCATATCTAAGCTGTCCAAACTCTCACAAGTGACCTGTAACACCAAAATCACAAAGTCACCTCTCAAAACCTCAAAATAGGACTTTTGTGCATTTTTCAAGCCATGTCTTGATTCTGTCACTTTCCAAACCAGATAAAACCTCAAACACACTCCAAATATCACCCTTGAGCTGTCCCAAATGGTTCCACACATCTGGAACACCATTTGAGAGAGTTGCTATTTTGGTCACTTTTTCCCCTTTTGCAAGAAAGAAATCAAACTTGTTCCTGAGGTTTCCAGCTGATTCCAACCATCCTAAAAGCTTCTAAAAGATCATTTGAGGTTGTTCAAAGCATCAAATCATTTCTGGAACAAGTGGCTTGGCAGATTGCACAAAAGCTCCAAAAAGAGGTAAGCATCACAACTTGGATTCTTTGAACCATGCTTTCTTTTGATGTCCACTGATCATGCATCCCTTATACATGTTATATGTGTTGTGTTTGCACCAATTTATCATGTAATTCATGCTTGTACCAAGAGGTGGCATAAAAAATGCAAATCATGGCCTATTTCAAAACCACTATCGGGTTTTTCAATAGGAGCATGATCTGAAAAAAAACACCACCATTGGATTCCTTGTGAAATTTTAGGCAGGATAGACCTAAATTTTGTCCCAATCCATGGAGAAATGAGAAAGTTATGGCCTTCACGTTTTCAACCAAAATCTTGCCTTGCCTTGCCTTGGGCCAGGCCAAAAACAAGGCAAGCCTTGTATATTTGTGGTTGTGTTTCTATCAACAGATGTATCACCACCCCAATGGAAAGGCGCGCGCCCTATACACAAGAGGTTTGGGGTTCGAATCCCCCTCGCCCCAGATCCTCTTTTTGCTATTTTCCCCATTTTTTTTTTATTTTTTTTCTTATTATTTTTAATGATTTGAAAAATTAATAACTCCCTCAATTTTAATTATTTTTTATTGGTTCTTTTTGCAAAAAATCACAAAAATGTTGAAATATTTTATTCCACAAAAAAATTAAATTTATATTAGTTATTTAATATAATTAGTATTTTTGTGAGTAAATTCATTTTTATTTATTTTTAAACATTTAAAAGTGAATATTTACTTTGAAAATCAAAACCTAATGAGTTCTAAATCATCTTGTGATTAAAACCTCATTTTTCAAACCTTCAACAAAAATCACAAGTGGTTTATTCAAACTTATTTGGTATTTTTATCATTTTTATTTGATTTTCTTTAAATATTTCCTTTTTAAAGAAAACAAATTTAGGGTTTCCTTGATTTTCACTCAAACAAAACTTTTAAACACTTTGGGCCTCTAATAGAGTGTAAGACCCAATCCCCTTTTAACCAAAACAATTTTGGGCCTCAGATATTGTATAAGTCCCTCTGCGTTAAAAGAAAATCTCGGTGCGATCGCCAGTTCAAAAATCAAACCCTTTGGGCCTACCCTCGTGTTATAAGCCCCATTCTTTAAAAATAATTGGGCCTCTAGTAGAGTGTAAGACCCAACCCTTTTTTAAAACCAAAATAATTTGGGCCTCAATGTATTGTATAAGTCCCGATACCATCAAAAAGTTCGGCGCGATCGTCGCCTTTTAAAACAAAATGTTTGGGCCTCTCCTTGAGCTGTAAGCCCTACCACTTGTACAAAAATAAACCTTTGGGCCTCTTGAGAGAGTGTAAGACCCATCCATTTGTGCAAAAAACCTTTTTGGGCCTCAGTCACTTGTATAAGTCCCTGTACAATTTCAAAACAACAGTGCAATCACTGATAAAACTTTGGGCCTCTCCCTGAGCTGTAAGCCCCAACAATCTTTTCAAAGCACTTTCTCCTTTAATTTTGAATATAATATTATTATCAAAGCTTTCTTTGTTGAACAAACTAACAAAACAACATGGAATCTCTACAACCGAGTAAGTGTTTACCCGCTTTCTTTATCCGTTTTCATATATATATATATATATATATATATATATATATATATATATATATATAGCTGTATTATGGGGCTGCTCACTGTAAGTCTTCTTTCATAAACTTTTATATACTTGTCAAATATCAACTGTGTAATACTAGTATAGTTATTTAAAGTTTTCCCCAGCAACTACGTCTAGTACTAGGTAAAGCCCTGTTGGCCACTCTTAAATACAAACAAAACTAGATCCCCATAGGATTACCAGACACAGTCTTCCCTCCTCTTGGGGTTAAACAATATGGAGACGTGAAAGGCAGCATTCTCAGTGAACCCTTTCTCAGACTGTCACTCTTAGAAATTGACAAAGAAACTCTACTCCCTAGAGATGATCTTTTCTCCGTGAATGGCATCTCTTGAGTTTCTTCCAAATTTTCGGACTTTCCTGGCTTGATCTATTCTCGGTGAATGGCATGTCTTGAACTTCTCAGGGTTTGGGGACCCACAGGCTTCTTAAAAGCATCCCCGCCTCCTCTTGGGCGTTGTACAAGGACCCTTCGGTTTCTTAAAAGCTCTCATGCCTTCTCTTGGGCTTAGTACAAGGACCCAGAGACCTCTACAGGTATAGGAACAGAACCTAGTCATCAATTTGCTAGAGCTGTCTTTCTGAGTCAAGTGTCAGACCAGTTAATGAGTTGACCTTCATCCCTTAACATGCCAGCCTTCTCTTGGGCATCGTACAAAGATCATTCACTACCTGAGAATCGATTTCTCAAAACACCCGTAGACTTGGACAGTCTCAATACCCTTTGGATTTCCCATTTCCTTAAAGAACAGGAAATAACCCTGATCTTCTGATCAGTGCCAAAGCACAACCATACCTTTAATCTTTTCCTCATATAAGAACTGATTTTCTCTTTTATCCAACATACTGGACCTGTCACTAAACTGAAACAGTCACCAGCACACTAGCCTCCTCTTGGGCTTTGTACAATGATTCTCCCCAGCGGAGCTAACCTATTCACACTCTCTTGTTAAGTATAAAAGGCTCTCTTGTTGAGTCAACCACTTTTAGCCTCCATCTTGGGCTTCATACGAGATACAAAAACACTCTCTTGTTGAGTATAAAAGACTCTCTGGTTGAGTCAAACATTTTCAGCCTCTATCCCGGGCTTCGTACGAGATACAAAACCACTATCTTGTTGAGTATAAAAGACTCTCTTGTTGAGTCAATCCCTTTTAGCCTCTATCTCGGGCTTCGTACGAGATACTAAAACACTCTCTTGTTGAGTATAAAAGACTCTCTGGTTGAGTCAAACATTTTTAGCCTCTATCTCGGGCTTCGTACGAGATACAAAAGCACTCTCTTGTTGAGTCAACCCTTTTAGCCTCTCTCCCGGGCTTTGTACGAGACACATAAAAGCACCCTCTTGTTAGGCCAATAGCCTCATCTTAGGCTTTGTATAAGAAAACCCCGGTTAAGTCAATCAACCTTTTAGCATCAAAAGTTGTGCCTCGTTCACAGTATACAAACATCAACAACTCCTTTCCCCCCATCTAATTGCTGTAAGCGGCAAGCCTCTGGATTATTTACATCCATGCCACTGTCCCCCTTTTAGCATGAGAAATTCATAAGGAAAGATAACATTACTCTACACTGAGTTAAAGTCTTCTCCTTTAGGTTTAAAATCCCCTATAAAGGAAAATTATGGCATTGTTGGATTCACATATCCCAGTTAAAGTAATTCTCATTTATAATCAGTCACCCAACAGTTGTGACAAACAGACCAAACACCCCCCATTAGAGATGACAAATTCTCTCTAAAGTCAAAACCGTTTAGCTTCATATTTTGGGCTTCGAACAAGATACAAATAGACCCTTCAGCTTTACATCTTGGGCTTTGAACAAGATACAAACCACCTTTAGCTTCACGTCTTGGGCTTTGAACAAGACACCAAAACAACCCTTTTTTCTCCCATAGAATAGGAGGAACTACGATCGCTCTGATTTCCTTGTTTCGTTAAACGGGAATACGTAGGCATAAGATTGGAAAAATCTTAGCGAACACACTAATCAAAAACCCAAAATCCCGCACCTTCATACATCAATAAAAAATCATCAGTCCTAACATCTTACAAATAATCCAGACATTGTGTTCTTAATAAAATATCCTAAGAGAGACCCACAATCTTTGTAGCATCTGTAAACCAACAGTCATCTATTCAAACTCAGTATGCAAGCAGGGTTAATTGGAGACATCTATTTCCCTTCCTTCATCAGCTTCAATAGGATAAAAAATGAATCGAACTGTAGTACCCCAAAGCGATAGTGCTTCGCAACCACGCAAAAATTCGCGCTACAGAAAAATGGCGACTCTGTTGGGGACAAACGAGATCTTGTTCTCTTTCCATCTCTTAGGTAGAAAACCCGGAGTTCTCAAAATATCAAAGAAATGACAAACTCTGCTGGGGAGTCATTGTCCATATAGGATCATAAGACTAGACGTCTAGGATGATTAAGACAAATATATATACTGCTTTTCCTAATTGATATCTGTGTTTATTGTTCTGCTAATGGGAATGCGTGTGATGCCGCATGTGGAAAGATTGAGTATACACCTAAGATAGGTGATGGTAATGCGGGTAATCTTATTGGGAGTGAATTTCAGTTAAGAGCCAAACTCAGTGGAGACTCCCTTTGCAAATACATTGCCTATACGACTTCGGTTGTTAAAAGTAGTGTGGTCGACTGGGTTATCTGGGAAGCTGAGGTTTTTAGTAGACTTAAGCCATTTTGTAGTGCGGAAGCTATCGAAAATAGTTGTCATGCGATACTACCCTCATCTGAGACCACTCTAGGATACATCAGCTCGCTGGCGATCTGCTTGCTGTTGTTATCCTAGAGGGGTCAATGATTTTGAGAGACATGTACAAAAAATCACCAGTATAAACCTTTGGGGGGGGGGGGGGGGTAGAGCCTTGACTTCATGACACCGACCCTTTGGCCCCATGTTTTTTCTATGTTTTTTTGTGTTGCATTCATGCATTCATTTAAAAAAAACATTAAAACAAAAAAAATCTTCTCTTCTAGTCTCTTTTTTAAAATTAAACTAAGACAATGATTGCAAATGTCAGAGAAGGAGATTGCGCTAATGGATTTCGGTAGAAGGAAAACTCATAAGTACAACTTCAAGGTTCCAAAGTTAGAGGATTTGAGAGGTTTGGCGAGAATGATCACCAACCACGAGGCTTTCAGAGCCAAGTATGGAGGACTGCTGTCCTTGTTAAGGGTTCATGTAATCAAAGGAATCCTGCCCACGCTAATCCAGTTCTACGATCCAGTTTATCACTGTTTCACATTCCCGGATTATTAGCTTGCACCAACGCTGGAGGAGTATTCTCACCTGACTAATTTATATATTACTGATCAAGCTCCCTTTTCTGGACTGGAAGAAATTCCAAAGGATCAGACCATTGCAAGAGCAATTTATTTGGACGAGTTAGAAGTCAGGACTCACATGACCACTAAGGGTGGCATCCAAGGTTTTCCAGCCCAATTCTTGATAAAGAAAGCTCTATACTTTACTAGTATAAGGAACGTGGCCGCTTTCGAGAGCATCTTTGTTTTTCTCACCTACGGGTTATTTTTGTTTCCCAACATCGATAACTTTGTAGATATCAACGCCATTAAGATTTTCCTGATCGGAAACCCCGTACCGACCTTACTCGCAAATGTGTATCATTCGGTACACTTAATGAATTTATACAGTGGAGGAATGATCACATTCTGTGTACCCCTGCTTTACAAATGGTTCACTTCCTACTTACCCAAGTCTGCTGCATTTTGGGATCAAAAGAATACTTTACGTTGGTCGCGGAGAATCATGTCCCTTACCAACTCTGACATCGATTGGTACAATCGAATCTACGACGGGATCAGAATCATTGACCGTTGTGGAAAATTCCCAAATGTACCCCTTATAGGAACTAAGGGGAGAATCAACTATCATCCAATTCTCGTTCGTCATCAATTCGGATACCCGATGAGGCGCGTCCCATGCAATGCTCATCTGGAAGGTCTTTTCTTCAAGGAAGGAGAAAATGACAGGGCACTAAAGACGAAAATAGTGCACGCCTGGAAACACGTTCATAAGAAAGGACGAGAGTCTCTAGGAAAACCAGACTGTGTCTCGGTGGAGCCTTATCTCCATTGGGTACAAACTAGAGCTCTCAAGCTGAGGATGTCTTACCCTCGCCAGGAAGTTATTCCATTAAGGGACTCTACCCTTTATTTCATGTCTGAGATGAAAAAACTTCAAGTTACTCTCAACAAAGTTCAGCAGGAGAAGAGGTCTTGGAGGAACAAGTACCGTATTCTCAATGTGGAATGTAAGAAAATACAGCAACTGTTAAGAGAAAAAGATGCCCTGGTTGAGATTTTAGAGCAGCATGCTGTAGAAAATCAGGATGACCAAAGGAATTTGCTCGCTCCTTTCACTTGGCAAAGGAATGATAACCCGACAACGGCCCAAGAGCCCCGGTCAAAGAAAAGGAAAGCACCTGAACTAGCACTTGAGCTCTCTTCAGAGAGGACTCAGGGTCCATTAGTTTAGATTTCCTTTTTCAGTGCTTTGTAATCTACTGTATTTCCATTTCCGCAATCCTTTGAATTCAATAAAATGGGGTTTCCCCACAGTTTGATATTTGCAATCTAATTGTCGAAGTTTACTTTAAATAAACAAAAATAATTAATAAAACCATTGCATTGCATTCATCATTTTGGCATAACGTATTCTTCTTACATAAGAATCTCATGTTTGCGTCTCGATTCTAGAGTCAAACTGTCTCATTCGTACAATACTCGGGCCAATCGTCAGAAAAAGATGGATGATCTCGAGGAAGAGAACAGAGAGTTGAAAGAAGAGATCGACACTCTGAAAGAGGATCTAAGAAAGCTTCATAATGACATACAAGCTCTAGCAGAAGCTCAGATGCAACAACAAAGGAATGTGATCTCAGAGATCACATCTACGTCCATAGTGGAGAAGTATGATCCTAGGTACAAAATGCCGAAAGATCGTCCTTGGGGCATGCCACTTAACTATATCCCGGAAGGATATGTTCCGCCGATCGCTGAGGATCAGGGAACCGCAGCAGGAGCCGCTGGACCTGAAGGTTACAAACTTCGGGAAAGAGAAGATGCCAGGGGCATGACAGCAACTCCTGAAGGTTACAAACTTCGGGAGGCACCGAGAGTCTCGGCCATAATGACTATACCACCACCCGTGGTACACACTGTCCCGGAAGGACAGATTCCCCAGATACCTTCTAGTGGAAATGAAAGCATGTTCGACAGAATGAATGAGTTCCAGGAACAGATCCTAGAAATTCAGAAGGAACTGCAAGCCCTTCGCGGTCAGGATTTATTTGGAAAGGACGCCGCGGACCTCTGCTTGGTCCCCAATGTGAAAGTTCTGCACAAGTTCCAAGTGCCCGACTTTGAAAAATACAAGGGTAACTCTTGCCCTCGTAGTCATTTAGTGATGTACGCTCGGCGAATGTCAGCTCAGACAAAGAACCAGGAGCTACTAATTCACTACTTTCAGGATAGTTTAACCGGTGCCGCATTAAAATGGTACATGGGTTTAAACCGCGCTACAATCGGTACATTCAGAGATCTTGGCGTTGCTTTCGTTCAATAATATAAATACAATTTGGACATGGCACGGGACAGAGATCAACTCAGATCGATGTCACAAAAGGACAAGGAAAACTTTAAGGAGTATGCTCAGAGATAGCGTGAAATTTCCGCCCAGATTTGTCCACCTCTTGAGGAAAAAGAGATGACAAAGATCTTCTTAAAGACCTTAAGCTCATTTTACTACGACAGAATGGTCGCCAGTACACCCAGTGACTTCACCGAGATGGTGGGCATGGGGGTTCGTCTTGAGGAAGCAGTCCGGGAAGGACATTTAGTAAAAGACGCTGGATCATCAAGCAGTACAAAACGATACGGTAGTGCTCTCCCTAAGAAAAAAGAGCAGGATATTGGGAATATCTCTCTCGGAAAGCAAAGGCGACAATATCAACCAGTAGCAGCTATAACTCCTGCTTTCAATCCCACGCCTGTTCCTACGTATCAACCTCAGGTTGCGCAGAGCCAACCAAATCAACAAAAATTTCAGCAAAGGACACAACAGTCTCTTCAGCAGACTCGTCCTCCGTACAACAACAACCATACAACGCAACCATCAGGGTTCGACCCTATGCCCATGTTGTACACAGAATTGTTTCCGTTACTACTAGTCAAGGGGCATGTCCAAACCAGGTCTCCTTTTACAGTACCGGAAAATCTGCCTTTTTGGTTTAAAGCGGATCAGACTTGCCCTTACCATCAAGGAGGACCAGGGCATAACATAGAAAACTGTCTCAGTTTCAAATCCGATGTGCAAAAGATTTGTTAGGAGCGGGGTCTTATCTTTCAAGGATACGAATCCAAATGTTCTCATAAACCTGCTGCCTCAACACGAGAAAGCTGCAGTCAATTTGATAGAGAGAGAGTCTAACAACACCTATCAAATTCATGATGTACTCTTGTTAAGGACCAAGTTGGTCAAGATGCATTGTAGACAGAGTGGATATGGCCATGTGCCACCTCATAATTATCACCAGTGTGATATCTGCTCTAAAAACAATCAAGGATGTTCTATGGTGCAAGTAGCTATACAGGAACAATTGGATCTCGGATGGATCCAAGAACATCGAGTTCGTGGAGTCAGCATGACCTATACGAATTCCAACGTCATCCAGAACCACGACATCCGTACAATGAATGTCAACTTGGTGACAATGCACTCAAGGCAAAACCAGTATCATAATCTGTCGCGGCACGATTATAATTCCTGTCTGACTTGCTTGGTAAACAAACAGGGATGCTCTTTTGTACAAGAGGCCCTCCAGCGTCAGATGGATCTTGGATGGATCCAGGACTACCATGATAGGAATCCCTATCAGATCAACATGATTCAAGTCTTCGATATTCGCTTGATGAATACCAGCTTGGTAGAGTTACATGCCAGGCAGGTCCAACTCGGTTTTCCCACTTCACATGATGACCAGAACTGCAAAGTATGTTGTGAGAGTAACCAAGGGTGCGCTATCGTTTAAAGAACTTTACAACACTTGTTAAATCACTGGTGGCTTCCGATCTATCTGGATGAAGACACACAACAAATCAGTGTGCTTAATAGAAACCCTACTCGGCGTCAAAATCAGGATGCCCGATCTATGGAAACAAACCTGGTAAGGTTGCACTGCATTCAAAGCGGACGTGGCCAGGTGCCACCACACAACTATGAACGTTGTAGAGTTTGCTCGAAGAATAACCAATGATACTACCTCGTGCGAGCAGCTCTCCAAGGGCAGTTGGATCGCAAGGAGATTCACCCATACCTAGCTTCGGGGTCCGTTGACTGGATGCCAGACTACTTCGCAGATCAAATCAGAGACATGGTTGTAATCTCTGACCCTGAGAGGAACAAGGATGTTTATACTATCATCCCTCTACTGGACGAATCAAAGGTTCTTAGCAAGGAACTAATTGAAGTTACTTACGACAGTCAGAAAAATCAGAAGGCTCATGTAGTTATCTATCTACCGGGACCTGTACCGTATGAATCAGCTAAGGTAATCCCTTACAAATACGATGCAATGATAATTGAGAATGGAAGGGAAATTCCATTACCCTCCGTCGTGAATATTACAAACATCAGTCGTGTAACACAGAGCGGTCGAATCTTCAACCGGGGAGTTGGAGAACCTAACAGAGAAAAGGAACACCCAGCAGAAGTTCCTAATCCTCCAGTCAGTCAATCTAGTGATCCCGACCTTTCAAACAACAACGATGAGATGCTGAAGCTCTTCCAAAGGAGTGAATACAACATTGTTGATCAAATGTTACAAACTCCTTCAAAGATCTCTGTGCTATCACTTTTACTCAGTTCCAAAGCCCACAGGGAGGCTCTACAGAAAATCTTAGAGCAGGCCTTTGTGGAACAGGATGTGTCAATATGACAGTTCGATAGCATCATCTCTAACATACTTCCTGCAACAACTTAGGATTCAGTGATGAGGATTTTCTAGAGGAGGGCAAACGCCATAACATGGTGCTCAATATCACAGTTAACTGCCAGGACGATGCTTTAGCCAGCGTACTAGAAGACATAGGATCGGCCATCAACGTTATGCCGAAGTCCACTTTAATGCGACTATCATTCAAATGATCCCCGATGAGGGGCAGTAAGGTCATCGTTAAAGCGTTTGACGTGTCGCGGTCGGCAAAAGTATTTGAGTCGCCACCATATTTTTTTAAGGAAAATAATGATAAACCTAAAAATCCTTAATCCCAAGGGCAGAGATTCCTACGGTTCGGGAGTCGGTTAACTGAGGGGAAGGTGTTAGGCACCCCTCACCTCCATTGTACTCAATGGGATCCTCCTTAGATTTAAGGGTATGCTTGTTTGTTTGTCTAAATGATTTATTTACAAAAGAAACCTAAGTTTTTTATTAATTGTACTCGCTAGGGTTTACAACCCTATGCCTACGTACCTTCAATTTTGAAGGATCAGAGTAACCGTAGTTCACCTCCCCTATTCCTACCCCCTAATCCTATTCCCATTCCTAATCCTAAACCCAATCCACTATTTATACTCTTGGATAAAGAGTGCTATCCCTTTATCTATTATTTATACTCCTAGACAAGGAGTTCTATCCCTTATCCATTATTTATACTCTCGGATGAAGAGTTTTATCCCTTGTCCATTGTTTATACTCTCGGACGGAGAGTTCTATCCCTTAATCTATTGTTTATACTCCTAGATTAGGAGTTCTATCCCTTGTCCATTATTTATACTCTGAGATGGAGAGTTCTATCCCTTATCCATTGTTTATACTCCTAGATGAGGAGTTCTATCCCTTGTCCATTGTTTATACTCTCGGACGGAGAGTTCTATCCCTTGATCTATTATTTATACTCCTAGATAAGGAGTTTTATCCCTTAATCTATTATTTATACTCCTAGATAAGGAGTTCTATCCCTTGTCCATTGTTTATACTCCTAGATGAGGAGTTCTATCCCTAATCCATTAATTTATACTCTCGGATATCAAGAGTTCTATCCCTAATCCATTTATTTATACTCTCGGATATCAAGAGTTTTATCCCTAATCCATTTATTTATACTCTCGGATATCAAGAGTTCTATCCCTAATCCATTTATTTATACTCTCAGAATATCAAGAGTTCTATCCCTAATCCATTTATTTATACTCTCGGATATCAAGAGTTCTATCCCTTGTCCATTATTTATACTCTCGGACGGAGAGTTCTATCCCTAAATCCCTTTGGCGTATGTTTTAACTCTTGGAACCTAAGAGCTTCATCCCTTATCCCATCCCTTATTTAGGCTCTCGGACCAAGAGCATCATCCCAAAAGCTTAAATCCTTAAGAATCCCTTATATCCCTTATTTAAAAACCATAGAACCCCTAAATTCCAAAACCCTATTTCTTAAACCAAACAAAAGAAAGGTAACTATTATGAAGAGCCCATTAAATAACGAAGCTACATAATATAAATTCAATATTTTAAAACCCTAAATAAAACCTACATAACCAATTAAATTAAGTTATTAATTTAATTGGCAAACCCAAAACCTAAGTTAAAAGAAAACCCACCCAATCCAACAATTAAATTAAGTTATTAATTTAATTTGATAGAAACCCTAATTTACCCCAAATAAACAATTAAATTAAATTCATTAATTTTAATTGATAAAAAAACCCTAATAAAACCTAAATGACCAATTAAATTGAGTTATCAATTTAATTGATTAAATTAACCCTAAATCCCTATTTATGCCTTAATTGAAAAAATTATCCTAATCAAATAATTAAATTAAGTGATTAATTTAATTATAAAAAAACCCATTTAAACCCTAATAAAAAATATCCTAATCAAATAATTAAATTAAGTGATTAATTTAATTATTAAAAAAACCCATTTAAACCCTAATTAAAAATATCCTAATCAAATAATTAAATTAAGTGATTAATTTAATTATTAAAAAAACCCATTTAAACCCTAATTAAAAATATCCTAAAATCCTTTTTTTTTAATCCTAATTAACCACTTAAATCCTAAACAATTAAACTAATTAATTAATTTAATTATTCACAAAAAAAAAACCAGGGGGTGCAATATATTATGTAACAGCACTTTGGGCCAGCACTTGGATAGTGTAGATAGCATTGGGCGTAAAGCCCAATGGCCAAAAGCCCAGCGTGAGGGGTGGTTCACACCTAGAGAGTCATACAACTGACTCTCAATCTGGTGCGTTGGATTGCGTTGACTGAGGTTATGCTAGATCAAATATTACACGCTGGATTAACATACTCCCAAGGTAAGCCAAACGGACGATTGAGATTGAGAGTCCACGAAGGGAGTACCATGATCTCTCCTTCACCGGAAGAGTCAAGGTCAATGAATCGCGCGGCCAGTAGAGGGCCACGCGTCCTAGATCTAACAGCGAGGGGGGATGGTATATAACCTCAAGCCCTTCAGAAATGATTCATTTGGAACCATTATTTCTCTCTCTTATCCTCTCGCTCTCTCAACGAGCTCTCTCCTCTCTCTAAATTTCCGTAGCCGGTGGGCCGTCCGGCCACCGTGCGACGTCCTCAACCACCCCCTAATTCCAGAATCCGGTTGAGGATTCAACCGGAAACCTCAAACGCCAAGAACCCTAACCTAACCCTACGAACCCTACCCCTTTTTGATGAACCCTAACCTAACCCTACGAACCCTAACCCCTTTTGATGAACCCTAACCCCTTATATGAACCCTAACCCCCCAAAATTTCCATAAACTCAAAGGATTTCCAATACACAACCAACAACGACTGAGCAAACAAAAGTTAAGTTTTTTAATACCTTTCTGGCAGTGATTCTCGTAGCAAATTGTTTATTTTTCCTCGTCTAATCCTTCTCTAATCTCCTTCTCTGATTTTTTGCAGGTGAACAAGAATATTCAAGGTTCGTGTTCGGTCGTCTCTCCCCAGTCTCCGAGTCCAACCCTCTTCTCTTTTTCTTTTTAGATTTTTATAGCTTAGAACTTAGGGTTAGGAATTGATTAGATTTTAAATCAGATTTCATCGTTTTAGAAAGTTTTGATGTACTTTTGATTTGTTGTAATTTTAGAATTAGGTTTCCTTGAAATCAAAGTTAGGGTTTTACTTTGTAATTTTACGATTTTCAATTATTGTACCAGAATTGATTGAAAAAATATTAATGGAAACGATTTGTTTTAATTTTGTTCTGATATGATCCAAATCTGCTTCTCTCACTTGCGTGAAATTAGGGTTAGAGACTTGGGGAAGGGGACGACCCATTCGGGTCAACACGTTTGACCGACAAAAAATAAAAATAAAATAATAAAAAAATAATACTAATAATTCATTCTGACTATATTAACAAATAAATAATAATATGAAAATAATAATAATCACGCTTGGCCCCTCCCAATTGTCACTTAAGCACTACCTAAATTCCAAATCTTCCATTAATAATAAAAACTATACCTAATTAATAATAATATACTCTAAACTTAAAAATTACTTCTAATTAAACATAATATACTTGACCTAAACCTATTTAAATAATTCTAGAGACCTTAAAAAAAATTATAATTTAAAAAAGACTAATTCTAGAGTAAAATCCTGATTATTATACTATTGAACTAAAAAGGCCCACACTTCCTAATTAACTAAAAAAATCCTAATAAAATATGAAAAATTAAACAAGCTCCCTCTAAATGAAAACAACTCTTTAGCAAAATAAAATTTAAACAAAAAAAGCCAAACCCTTATCCCACTAGCAAGTAAGAAGGAAGACTTCAAAAATCCTAGATATACACCCTTTCTGCTCAACTACCTCTGAAATGGGCCTAGAAATGCTAGGACTCTTAGAAGCCCAGACATCTAAATGACACCCCCCTGGTAGCACCAAAAAATCCCTAAAAGGTGAAAAATCACAGGTCAAATTTTAGGGTACTACAGCTGCCCCTATTTAATCGTCTTCGAATCAGAAGGATGATGTCGATGAGCCTTCCTCCTTTTGAGGAGGAGACGATTAAATACAAGAAGGACCCTAATTTTGACCACAGGACCCGATCGGTGCTAAGTTGATATCCTGAAATCCTTGGTAATAAACCCTTGGCGAAATACCCGATTAAACCCCTTGAAACTTAAATAAAAAACCCTTAACAGAATCCTGATAAAATCTCCAAATGAGATCCCTTTGGTGATTACGAACCCTATGCATGTATGCATGTTTGCGTATATGAGTGCATGTTAGATGCTAGAGCGTAGCGGCATGATTGATGCATGATTTGGGCTAACGTCTCTTTTATGATATGCAATGCATGTGTTTGTCTGAAATAATACTTTCCATAACGTTCTGACTCCCTGACCCTTGAGATCTGGAATACTGTGGTAAGCCATGATATCCTTGAATCTTGTTTAATATGTAACAAAGAATATCCCCTATTGGTTAGATCCTAACATATATTCCTGTCAGTGTATAGACCCTATATCCTGCTTTGGGAGAATGTGATCCCTTTGATGATTCCAAAAACCGAAGTAAAATCCCTTTTCCCTTTTCAAAGCTTTTATTTATACCTGATATTTTAATGCATTATTTCATAATTAATCGACACCTTGCAATCAAGCGGACTAATTTAGGAGGCAAAGAAATGTATTTGAAAAAGAAAATTTATTGAGAATTGGCCCAAAAATGGGCAATGATAAGTAAGGAGGGTAATTCTCATAAGGAGATATTACCGTAAAATCCAAAAAAAATGTAAAATGGCAATAAGAAAACAAATTTATTTATGTTCCTATTAAATTTAACACCAGCTAATATCCCTAAGACTCCAAGATCACGACACGTTGCTTCTGAAGATGACGGCTGGAATGATCGTTCCCTTCCGAATTCCTGTTACGGGGTGACTTGAGTGTTTTCAGTCATATGCCTTTTGGATATCCCTAAATTTTGCCGGGACCACTCTTTTTAGAGTCTTAGTCCACCAGGATGATATACCATTTTTTCGACTAAGCCGCCCTTTAGGGTTTTCGACTTGTCGGGTATCATTTCTATCCAAGTCCCTAATTTTTGCCTGGATTGCTCTTTCGAGTTTTCGATCCACCGGGACGCCCTAATTTTTGCCTAAGTCACCCTTTAGGGTTTTAGACCTAGCGGGCTTTTATCCTTTTTTTCTAGGCATAGCATTTTTTACCGAATCGGAGTTCACCGGTCGCGGTAAATCCGCTCCATCCACGGTTGTTAATATTAGTGCTCCGCCAGAGGAGGCACTCTTCACGACATATGGCCCTTCATAGGGTGGGGTTCATTCGACGTGGCGGTCTTTATGGATGGGTAATATTTTCCTTAACCCCAAGTCTCCCTCTTCGCGTAGGCGAGGACGAATTTCTTTGTCAAACGCTCTCTTAATTCCCTAAGGATATAACTGCCCACAACCACACGTTTCCCTTATAAGAGGTTAGCTGATCGAGCCTAGTTTGCACCCATTATGCCTTATCCAGATTAGATTCGTTTATGATCCTAAATTCCGATTGATAGCCCCTGTCCTTATGCAAACATAAGTTTCCCTCGAGATCCAGGTCTAGGTCCTTCATAGGAGTCCAAAGTTTCACAGTCCATTGGATTCTCAAATTTTGTTAAGTACATTACGAGTGGTCTCCTTGGGACTGGTGGCACCAATATAGGTTGCTTTTCCAAATATTCCTTGATCCAATCGAAATCCTTTTGACAATCTTCATTCCATTCAATGATTTGGTCCTTTTCTGAGTAGTTTGAAGATTGGCTCACGAGTAGCTGTAAGGTGGGAGAATCTCCCCAAAAATCCATGAACTTCCTTTTTTATCCTTGGAGCTGGCATCCCTTGAACGACTATCATTTTTTCCTTTATTCCCCTTTGACTGACCATGGACCCTAGTATTTTTTCAGATTTGATTCCATGAGTACACCTTGTGGGCTTTAGTCGTAACTTGAATTTCCTTAACTGATCCAACAACTTTTGCAAGTTAGTTATGTGATCTTCTTCCTTTTGTGACTTGGTAATCGTATCATCCATATGAACCTCTATCTCCTTATGCTCCATATTACCATAGTCCTTTGGTAAGTTACTCCTACGTTCTTTAACCCAACAAGCGTTACCTTGTGACAAAAATTCGAATTGCTTCTTGACTTCTTCCCTGATCTGGAGGATCATATCTGATCTAGTCTTCCTCAGCTTTTGCTTAATTGGCATGCATTCTTGTTTGAGTAGTGGTTTATGCTCGACGATGCTTGTATCAAGCCCTGGCGTATCATGGTATGACCATGCAAACACGTCGGAGTATCCTTGCAATAGCTCGATCATTCTTTCCTTTATATCCTTATCCGGAGAAGCACGACTTTGACCTCTTTCCTATCTTCCTTAGTTCCCAGATTGATCACATCCACTGGTTCCAGATGAGGTTGTATTTTGCAACACCCCGTTTCTACCCGGCGGATAATAATAAAATCAGAGTTACAACATAATTAGGATGCTACATTTTTCAACTTAAAACAACTTCATATTAATCACAATAAACAGATACATAACACTTAACTTGGATGAACCGATGACAACCTGATTTACTCTTTAAAATTTAACAACTTTTAATTAACTAAATAGCAGAATCATAATTTTCAACTTAAAAGATCATAACATCTTTGTTCAACTGAAACAACTTCAAAACAACATAGTATTCAATGACATCAACTTAAAATTCAGCAACAACAGTAATAACAACAATTAAACAACAATCGTTCATCCCCCCGAGTGTTATGTATCAGAGCAAGACCCTCTTCAAATAAAACAACCTAAAGACTCCATAAAGCCAATCTCGAGCTTCTACATCTATCCTTGATTACCTGCAAGTTACCCACGTTTCGAGGCAACATTTTCAAGCAGAAGGGGTGAGATATCTAACAATATAATTGAATGTATGATAAACAATATATTAGATCAGATTATATAAAACCACCACTTCATAACTTCCAACAACATTTATCATAACAAGATTATCAACACGAGATAACAACTATTTCACAGCTTTTAGATAGTACCTGTCACAACAAGTCAACAACATAAAGCAACCACTAACATATATCATCACCACAACTCAAAAATGCAACATAAAATGCAACTCAATTACAATGCACATGCATGTGGTACCATTGGAGCAGAACTCTCAGCTTAAAAATGGAGCAAAACTCCCAACTTAATAATTGCCAATTAATAGAGGCATTGGAGCAGAACTCCTAACTTAAAAAGTGCCAGTTTATCGGGCATCAACAAGGCATAAGCCTTCAACTTCAACTTTTTGCCAATCCAGGCCAACGTGGTTGAGCATTAGCTCCAACTTAGAAAATGCAATGTATGCGACTAATATGAATGGCATACAACAACAACAACAAATCGACGTTGGCTCGAGGCCTACAACTTAACAGCAACAATCATTCATCGCAAAGGCATAAGCCTATATCACCATTGTTACCAATAAATAGAGGCAACTCATCACAATTCAACACTGGCCATAGGCCTACAACTTAGTATTTCAACCACAATAATTCATCAATAATAATTCGACAACATCAACAACAAAACAACATTGGCCATAAGCCTAACAATTCACCACCACCTGCAAATTCATATTTTTCAGCAAGTATACAACAGACCGATTCAATTACCTTCACTATTAATTTATTATCGGCTAAAACTACTAATATTTCTATTATTTTCTACTCTGCTAATTTAATTAATCCTGCTACTAAATTACCTTCACTGTTAATATTGATTTCTGTTAAAAACTACTAGCCCTGCTATTCAATAATTCTGCTACTTTTGTTACTGCCAAGTTACTAGCATCTCTGCTATGTATAGTCTTATCCTGCTATCACTACCAACCCTGTTACTTCACTGCTACTAAAATATATACTGCTACTAAATTAATTAAACTAGTAACTCTGCTAAACTACTTGAACAAACTTTGTTTAACCACAAATTATTTCTGGGACACCATTGCTACTAAATATGCTACTACTAATTATAAATGTTACCTTATAGTCTCATTTTTCTACTACACATATACTACCTGTCATTTAATTATTAAGACTAATTCTTAGACTAGTAGAATACCTCTAATTCTAAAACTCCCAAAATTATCTTATTAATAATACCAAACCACTATTATCATTACTAATATATAGTTCATATGTGCTACGAACATGTATATATACTAATATATAATTCATATGCTACTGATATATATATATATGTTCTCCAAAGTTCTAAGCTACTATATATATATATATATATATATATATATATATATATATATTCTCCAAAGTTCTAAGCTACTATATATATATATATATATATATATATATATATATATATATATATATATATATATATATATAACTTCCAAGTAATACTAACATAAATATATCACTTCCAAGTAATGATACCATATATAATTTCTAAGTGATGTAACGCTACAGTATGCCACACACACAAAACAAAATTCAAAGAACCAAAAAGACATTAAGGGGCGCCCATCCCAGGCTACACAAACCAAAAAACCACGAAACAAATCTCCAATTTTCCACACAGCCCAGAATTTGCCCGCGTGACGGTCGTCACACTTCCATGACGGTCGTCATGGCTCCAAAACCTGCGATCTCTCTGTTTCTCTCATTCTTCTCCTCTGTTCACTCATGCAGTCCAGACTTTCCTCTTCGCTTCAGTTCCACAACAACATATTACAACAGCAACGTTGATAATTATATTCAAACGACATAAATTAATTATCCTACGATTAATTTAACAACATCAATCAATTCCTCCAACCTTCGGTATCAATTCTCATACCATCACAGTGCTACAACAATACAACAAAATCACACAAAAGCACAGCGATCAAATGATTCTACGACTAATTCAACCACATTAACCGATTTAGGTAATCAACCATAACGAATCAACACACACATGGACAGAAGCAATTTTACACAAATCCAATCCCACATACTATTTATCATAAACCCAATTATAGAGTCAGAACCCCACCCTTACCTTGGATTGAAGGTTGCTCTAAATTTTTCCGGTTGAAAACTTGCTCTAGCAGCCTCTACGAATTCTCTCTCAAAAACCCTTGTTCCTCTTTTCCTCTTCTCCATAACTTCCACGTTCTGCTCCTATTTTTCCTCTTTTTCTGCAACTCCCACTTACAGCCACTTTCTAACTCCTCCTTGTTTCTAAAAACTTAATATAATAATTCTATTATTTTATTTTCTTATTGGGCCTCATTACTACACCCCCACTATTACTACCATCTAAATAAGCCCAATATTTTCTTATACTTCTACTAAATTAACACCATATTATTTTCTACGACTTAAATCAATTTTAATTAAATAATCCTACTAAAGCCAACACAACTTAAATCAATTAAATTAATTAATATTCTACGAAAATAAATATTATTTCTAATATTAATTTCTCCAGACTAAATCGACTGATTACCCGATTAATACTTATTAGCATCAACCAATATATTCAACATATTCAACAAATATTCGAAAAAATACTCAATACTATTTAATTAAAATATTTAATTAAATACGGGCGTTACAACTCTCCCCGACTTAGAATATTTTCGTCCTCGAAAATTTGCTCGATGCACCACACTCCAATTACGTTATCTCAGCTAACAAATCAACTTCCCTGCCCTAAAAAGGAAAACCCCACGTCTAACACCAAACAACAATACATCACATCAACGACAACGACAACATGAAACAATGCTCACGCAACTCACCCAACGACTAACTCAAGACACAAAGAATAACCAAGTTAAGAACACACCAGTTCACTACGGGTCAACACAACACGATCGTTACCATCGCCGTAGGCAACACTCCCCTATTCCTCCATCATAGGAATTAGCTACTCGCACTCGAACCATCACCCTAGGTAACGAGGCAACAACAAGGATAAGAGCACAAAAGTCATAACACAACATCAACGTAATCAAACCACCAACATCGTTGTTACTCACATAAGAACCAACTGCTCTACACCGCGCTTTTGTTGCGCACTCTGATCACTTGCAACCATCAAATTTACCAAGTTCACATCTACTTCCGACTAGCAAAGCAGTCATAAGAAAAGACTTCCGACTTAATACTCCAGAATTCCGACCAACGGGTATTCTACACTTTGATTACTGACCACTTCGAACTTAGATCCGTAAATAATACCTCTGAATATCCAACACAACTACAACTGCAGCCAATTCCAAATCTTGAATAGGATAGATACTTTCAAGAATCCCCAAATATCGTCAACATAAGCTACAACTTCACCGTCTTGTATTAACATATCGTCAAAACTCATCTCAACGCATAACAACATTACAACAGCATAAGGATACAGGTGTCCAATTAATCTCAACAAGAAAAAAAATCGTCTTTCCAACAGTGCTTAACACCCAATAGCCATAGATTTAGCCTTAAAACCTACACTTAACATGACATATTAACCAAACCAATCAAACAAACTAATTCATCAAGTCCTACTCATACTAGCACAATTCTTCATACAACTTCATCTGAATTAACACAACAAGGCAACCTCATCTTACAAATCATAATTCACACCTTGCTAACTCAACATATAGCTTCACTTCTTTCAATACTTGTAACTCAACTCTCAAATACCCTACGCGCCTTCCTTCTGATTACATAGCATATCAGAGCATCCACAATAAACACCAGTTATAACATTATCTGAACAAGTATGGAAAATACAATTCATATTTCCTATATACACGTTAAGGCATACCAGCCACCAATCCGACCTCCTTGGTCAAATCGTGGTCCTACATTTCCATTTACTTCCTCCTTGGTTTATCTCTACAATTCTTCAAGTCTCATGTCAATCGAAATCTCGATCCACCACGAATCAAAACCCAAGTTATCCAGAACACAACTGTGAGTTTCCAAACTACTCACTGATCAACCCGCAACCTCATACTAACATCCTCAAGTCCGCCTCATTTCCCTATATAGGAATCCGCATCGACAACTCAAACAATTCATAAACACTTGGCTCAACCCCAAACAATTCACTGTGCATACTATTCTAGTTGGCAAGACACGTCTACTCCATCCACATGATTCCATATACTATCAACAAGAGATTAAGGGTGATCAGTTCCTCAATTTGTCAATAGACAGCCGGCAACCATAATGGTGGCATAAATCATCATTATCCAACTAAAATAACGTCTTCCTCCTCGTGCTCAACGTTATCTAAGCATACTGCTCTACCATTTCTCTAAGGCTCACAAACGTTTTTCTTAATTCCCTTATTTCCAAGAACGCACAAAATCCAACACATATATTCTTATACACACTTGTTGCACAACCTAATTATCGAATATCCTTCTGATACATCAAGTACAATCCAAATCGGTCCACTTCAATCGAAACATTTATCCAAGTCCAAAGCTTTTGACAACCCTAACCAATCCTTCGTCTTTCTTTTTAATCTCACAACTTTGATGATCCGTATAGTTTCACACTTGATCATCATTCCAATCACAATCTCAACAATATCATCTCATCATCTGGTTGGTGATATAACTTCCAAAAATTTCTTACTCATGTCGACACATCTCGCCAACAACACCCAATCCACTTTACTATTTAACATTCCTCAAAGATTTCTATACTTTAATCATTCTCAACTATCATATGCCGCACTTCCATGTGCTTCTCCGATACTCTTCTTCTTATTACTAAACATTTTATACTTGACTTCATCTTACTATTTCCCAGCAAGAATTGTCCAACTTCAAACACGATTATCTTCTTCAATCCAGACCTCCCAGACACAACATTATATTCCAAAATGAAGGGAATTTCATGTAGATTCCAGAACTTCAAGAATCGCTCAAATCTGAATTACGAGTAAAAAGTTATCGTCCTTGCAATGGGACTGGTCAAGAAATCTCGTATACAAACTTCCACCAAACAAAGTCAGCATCAGACCCAACTATTCAAACACGTCTTTCTCTCTCCTCAAAAACATTCCGAAGACAAAATTTATATGCAAACTGTAGGGAATTTCGTAAACTTTCCGAAAAGTCTAGAATCACTTTCATCGGAGTTACGAGTAGAAAGTTATGCCTCTATTACTGAAGGTTGTTCCATAAATACGAAAATAAAAACCAAAATTGGTGAACATGAGTTCTACCTCTTTCTCTTGCTTCCAAACTCTTCCAACTATCCTTGCTTTTTACCCATCTCTGAAAATCATCCGACTTCACTCCAAATATACTCCACTTGCATATCACTATTCGTCACATTGCCCTCTCTTCTCCGAGAAGCAACCATCAATCATATTGACTCGTCCTCCTTCAAATGTCTCAACTGGACCGACGGATAAAATCATGAGTCTATACTTTCGTCGATTTGCAACACAGTTCTAACGACATTCGCACTCTTGGAATCAATGTCACCTTGATCCAACTTCTCATACTACAAACATCTCTGAGAAGTAAACTTCTCCCCCACTTGTTTCAAACCAACTCTTGGAGACAAACAGTTAGAAAACTAATAACCAAGTACCGACAGTGTTTCACACACATGCCGCATACTAAGGAATAAACAACATTAGACAACTTGGCCGGACGGACCGACCTGCTCTGATACCACTAATGTAACACCCCGTTTCTACCCGACGGATAATAATAAAATCAGAGTTACAACATAATTCGGATGCTACATTTTTCAACTGAAAACAACTTCATATTAATCACAATAAATAGATACATAACACTTAACTTGGATGAACCGATGACAACGTGATTTACTCTTTAAAATCTAACAACTTTTAATTAACTAAACAGCAGAATCATAATTTTCAACTTAAAAGATCATAACATCTTTGTTCAATTGAAACAACTTCAAAACAACATAGTATTCAATGACATCAACTTAAAATTCAGGAACAACAATAATAACAACAATTAAACAACAATCGTTCATCCCCCCGAGTGTTACGTATCAGAGCAAGACCCTCTTCAAATAAAACAACCTAAAGACTCAATAAAGCCAATCTCGAGCTTCTACATCTATCCTTGATTACCTGTAAGTTGCCCACGTTTTGAGGCAACATTTTCAAGCAGAAGGGGTGAGATATCTAACAATATAATTGAATGTATGATAAACAATATATTATATCAGATTATATAAAACCACAACTTCACAACTTCCAACAACAATTATCACAACAAGATTATCAACACGAGATAACAACTATTTCACAGCTTTTAGATAGTACCTGTCACAACAAGTCAACAACATAAAGCAACCACTAAGATATATCATCACCACAACTAAAAAATGCAGCATAAAATGCAACTCAATCACAATGCACATGCATGTGGTACCATTGGAGCAGAACTCCCAGCTTAAAAACGGAGTAGAACTCCCAACTTAATAATTGCCAATTAATAGAGGCATTGGAGCAGAACTCCCAACTTAAAAAGTGCCCTTTTATCGGGCATCAACAAGGCATAAGCCTTCAACTTCAACTTTTTGCCAATCCAGGCCAACGTGGTTGAGCATTAGCTCCAACTTAGAAAATGCAATGTATGCGACTAATATGAATGGCATACAACAACAACAACAAATCGACGTTGGCTCGAGGCCTACAACTTAACAACAATAATCATTCATCGCAAAGGCATAAGCCTATATCACCATTGTTACCAATAAATAGAGGCAACTCATCACAATTCAACACTGGCCATAGGCCTACAACTTAGTATTTCAACCACAACAATTCATCAATAATAATTCAACAACATCAACAACAAAACAACATTGGCCATAAGCCTAACAATTCACCACCACCTGCAAATTCATATTTTTCAGCAAGTATACAACACACCGATTCAACCAAAACAAGTTACAAATGTTCAGTAATTATTCGGACAGTTTTCGACTAAAAACCGGTTAATTAATTATCGGCTAAAACTACTACTATTTCTATTATTTTCTACTCTGCTACTTTAATTAATCCTGCTACTAAATTACCTTCACTGTAAATATTGATTTCTGTTAAAAACTACTAGCACTGCTAATCAATAATTCTGCTACTTTTGTTACTGCCAAGTTACTACCATCTCTGCTATGTATAGTCTTATCCTGCTATCACTACCAACCCTGTTACTTCACAGCTACTAAAATATATACTGCTACTAAATTAATTAAACTAGTAACTCTGCTAAACTACTTGGACAAACTTTTTTTAACCACAAATTATTTCTGGGACACCATTGCTACTAAATATGCTACTGCTAATTATAAATGTTACCTTATAGTCTCATTTTTCTACTACACATATACTACATGTCATTTAATTATTAAGACTAATTCTTAGACTAGTAGAATACCTCTAATTCTAAAACTCTCAAAATTAACTTATTAATAATACCAAACCACTATTATCATTACTAATATATAGTTCATATGTGCTACGAACATGTATATATATTAATATATAATTCATATGCTACTGATATATATATATATATATATATATATATATAACTTCTAAGTAATACTAATATAAATATATCACTTCCAAGTAATGATACCATATATAATTTCTAAGTGATGTAACGCTACAGTATTCCACACACACAAAACAAAATCTAAAGAACCAAAAAGAAATTAAGGGGCGCCCATCCCAGGTTACACAAACCAAAAGACCACGAAACAAAATCTCCAATTTTCCACACAACCCATAATTTGCCCGCGTGACGGTCGTCACACTTCCATGACGGTCGTCATGGCTCCAAAACCTGCGATCTCTCTGTTTCTCTCATTCTTATCCTCTGTTCACTCATGCAGTCCAGACTTTCCTCTTCACTTCAGTTCCACAACAACATATTACAACAGCAACGTTGATAATTATATTCAAACGACATAATTTAATTATCCTACGATTAATTTAACAATATCAATCAATTCCTCCAACCTTCAGTATCAATTCTCATACCATCACAGTGCTACAACAATACAACAAAATCACACAAAACCACATCGATCAAATGATTCTACGACTAATTCAACCACATTAATCGATTTAGGTAATCAACCATAACGAATCAACACACACATGGACAGAAGCAATTTTACACAAATCCAATCCCACATAATATTTATCATAAACCCAATTATAGAGTCAGAACCCCACCCTTACCTTGGATTGAAGGTTGCTATAAAGTTTTCTGGTTGAAAATTTGCTCTAGCAGCCTCTACGAATTCTCTCTCAAAACCCCTTGTTCCTCTTTTCCTCTTCTCCATAACTTCCACGTTCTGCTCCTATTTTTCCTCTTTTTCTGCAACTCCCACTTATAGCCACTTTCTAACTCCTACTTGTTTCTAAAAACCTAATATAATAATTCTATTATTTTATTTTCTTATTGGGCCTCATTACTACACCCCCACTATTACTACCATCTAAATAAGCCCAATATTTTCTTATACTTCTACTAAATTAACCCCATATTATTTTCTACGACTTAAATCATTTTTAATTAAATAATCCTACTAAAGCCAACACAACTTAAATCAATTAAATTAATTAATATTCTACGAAAATAAATATTATTTCTAATATTAATTTCTCCCGACTAAATCGACTGATTACTCGATTAATACTTATTAGCATCAACCAACATATTCAACATATTCAACAAATATTCGGAAAAATACTCAATACTATTTAATTAAAATATTTAATTAAATACGGGCGTTACATATTTCCTTGTCCTTTTGCCTCAACAGTCTGGCTAACTCTTCGGGAAGCTCACACTTGTCCTCATCACCCCCTTCCGCTTGGTTAATCGGTAATCCGAAGTCACTCGAGATTATAGCGGTGTCATTTTTAATAGGTTCATTTTTTAATTTGTACGAGGAATGTTTTTTATTATCTCTTTTGGAAAGAAGTGCTAGAAATGAAAATATTGAAAGAAGGTATATTGCCATTTTGAATAAACAAAAAATGAAAGAAAAAAAGATCTTGATTGAAAACAAAAATGCAATTTTATTGATAGAAATAATCCAATGAAATAAAAGGTGGCCCTACAAAGCTTTATCCACATGCCTTAGGCATAGAAAGGGACTTATTATTATTTTAAGGAAAAAGTAAATTACTTCGAAACAAAAAACATCTCAGAAATCCCGATGGTTCTCCAATTGTTGAAATTAGGCATTCTTTCCTTCCTTTTCCACTAAGGCCACATGATCCCAAATTCCAAATCCCACACCATGGAAATCGCCTTCTAATCCTTCATTAGCTGGTTTGAACCCAGCCCAAACAAATCATTCTCCCCAGGTGACTCCCCTTGTTTGCCTCAGTTTGTTATGTCTCCCTTATTAATAAGGAATTCATCCCCCATCCCTTCCATGGCGTTGACTGTTGCCCCAATGTGCCCCAGTAATGCATTATCTCCCAGATTTGGTCCTTCAAGGTCTACAACACCGACATCATGATTTTCGGAATACCTTTTATTGTTATGTTGATCGGAGGATGACTGCCCAATATTTCCTGTCTTTAAACCGTTCTCAATCCTCTCTCCAATGATAACCAAGTCAGTGAATCCCGTTGAGACTGCCCCAATCATCCTTTCATAGTATAGTCCTTATAGAGTTCCCATGAATGTATCTACTAGCTCGCTTTCCCGCAATGGAGGTTGCACACGAGAGGCTAGCTCCCTCCATCTCTGGGCATACTCCTTAAAAGATTCGTTCCCTTTTTGAGACATGTTTTGCAATTGTATGCGATTAGGGGCCATGTCTACATTATATTGGTATTGCCTTATAAAGGCACTTGCCAGATCCTCCCAGTTCTTGATGTGAGTCCTTTCTAGTTGCATGTACCAATCCAAGGATGCCCCACTAAGGCTGTCTTGGAAAATATGCATCATCAACTTTTCATTTTTAGCATGAGCCCCCATCTTTCGGGAAAACATCCGGATGTGATTTTTGGGACAACTAACTCCTTTATACATCTCAAAGTTAGGTGCCTTAAACTTAGGAGGTATGACCACATCGGGCACCAGACACATTTCCAAGGCATCCACTCCAAGAATATTGAGTCCCTCCATGACCTTTAGCCTTTCCTCAAGTGCTTTGTACCTATCATCAATCCTTCTCCTTTCCCTAATAGTGGTTCCTTTATTTTCGAGGGCCACTTGTCTCAGATTTTCACCCTCGTATGCGTAGTTCTCACGTGGAGTAGGTCTGTAAGTAGTACGAGGTGCCCCATTGGAAATAGGTGGAGAGACAGTTCCCTCGAGAGGTTGGTTAACAGTTTTGTGCTTAGCAGTTTCAGACTCCTCATGTTCCAGATCATGGACAAAACCTAGTAGGGGGTTATTGTCTTCAACATGGGAGGTAGGAGTAGGAACCTTCCTTTGATGGCTTGACTTGGTTCTTCTGGCTATCAAATTCTGGACGGTAAGTGTCAGTTGATCAATCTGGCTTTTTATTTCTTCCACGTTCTCCTTGACAGTATCCATTTCTCCTCTTAGAGTAACCAGCTCCTTCTCCATCTGATCCATAGCTTTCCTTTGGTACGCTCGAGTGCGAGGTCGGGAAGTCAGATTGTTATACTCAATGACCCTGAGACAAATTTTTTTTAAAAAAATGATTTTTGTTCCTTTTTCCTTATGTTGAATGCATGTTAGTGATGAATGTATGAATATGCATGATGTATGCTAAATAATTTTAAAATTTTATTTGGGGGGAATTCCAAAATCCATTGTAGTTATAGATGAATATATCCCAAGGATGAAACCCATATACATTAAATATCAAATCCAAATCCATTAGCCAATCCCCAAATCCAAAATGCCTTCCAAACTCATAACAATAATTCATCGGGAATAACCCAAAACAATAATCCCAAAATGGAAGTTCCTGAACTTAAGAAGACGTAAACTAAATAGATGCCCCCAATGCCTTCCTAAAACTCCTCCAAGTACCCTTGCATTTCCCTACCTCCTTGTGGTGATATAATAGATCCTCAACAGGCACAGTTAAGTCTTTAGGCTTGACCCTTTTCCCCTTTTTTGTTTTTTTTTATGTTTTTTTTCTTTCCCTTTTTTGTTTTTTTTTTGTTTTTTCTTCTTTTGCCCCATGACCCTTGTAAGGTTTTTCCCTCTCCTTGTAAATCCAAGTAACCCCAATTGTTCCAGCGTAAGAGCTAGTTGAAAATCCTTGAAGAGGAAGTCACATAGAGAAGGATCATAAAGTTGTGCAAAGGAAATTATGGCCCCTACCTTCATAGGGATCCCTAAGAGATCGGGAATCCTTCCATACTTGTGTGTAAACATCCTTTGAGCAGATTTGGCATTAAGTCTCAAAGATCTTTGAGACTTTATAAATAAACATTTAGCACTCTAATGCGTAGGGTAGCCCTTTCGTTTGAATCCCTCTTTCCAATATTCCTACAACACATCTTAAAATTCCCCACAAAAATGCATATATGCAAAAAACATTTTTAAATGCATGATGACATGGACACTTTGTTCTTTGGTTAAACGGTTTTTTTTGGGTTAGGGTAAGGTGAAAATGCAAGCATGACCCTAACTAGGTAGGCTCCCTATAATAGGTTTAGATCTAAAGCTTGTCTACCCAATCCCCTCACATGTAGGACATAAAAGTTTGGACAGCATAACGACCCTATACTGTACAGAATATACCCTTGTTTTACCATGAGAATGAGCATGCCTTCCTATGGTAATCCTTCGGGATAAGTCTCATCTGGGTAGGACCCTAGTAACAGCCCTTGAGGGTTGAATACGTAGGGTCTCCATGAGTTGATAAGGGGTAGGCTAAAAGTTCTCAGAGTCTCGGACCACATCCAAATCATCCTCTACGTTAGGGGCTAGCCCTTCCATGAGGACACCTTTGGAAGAATCTATTCTGAGTGTGGCATCAATGATTTGTTGGGGATGTCACATCCCCCCCAAAAACATTTCTGTTCCACGTCCTAATCTAGGGTTATACTCCAAGCTTGGGTTTTAGCTTCACACATCATATGCCCCAATCCAATGCATGATGACAAAATAAAACAAAAGAGTCATATATAATAAATAAACAAATATATAAAATAAAACTTGAGAATAATAAAAAGAAAAAACAAAAAAACCATAAACACCCAAGACAAACAAACAAAACCCTAAAGCCTAAAGTTAGGAGGGACTCTCTTTAGGTATTCCCAACAGAGTCGCCAGCAGTCGCGGCCGGCAAAAGTATTCGATTCGCCACCATATTTTTTTAAGGAAAATAATGATAAACCTAAAAGTCCTTAATCCCAACGGCAGAGATTCCTATGGTTCGGGAGTCGGTTAAGTGAGGGGAAGGTGTTAGGCACCCCTCACCTCCATTGTACTCAATGGGATCCTCCTTAGATTTAAGGGTATGCTTGTTTGTTTGTCTAAATGATTTATTTACAAAAGAAACCTAAGTTTTTTATTAATTATACTCGCTAGGGTTTACAACCCTATGCCTACGTACCTTCAATTTTGAAGGATCAGAGTAACCGTAGTTCACCTCCCTTATTCCTACCCCCTAATCCTATTCCCATTCCTAATCCTAAACCCAATCCACTATTTATACTCTTGGATAAAGAGTGCTATCCCTTGATCTATTATTTATACTCCTAGACAAGGAGTTCTATCCCTTATCCATTATTTATACTCTCGGATGGAGAGTTCTATCCCTTGTCCATTGTTTATACTCTCGGACGGAGAGTTCTATCCCTTAATCTATTGTTTATACTCCTAGATGAGGAGTTATATCCCTTGTCCATTATTTATACTCTTGGATGGAGAGTTCTATCCCTTATCCATTGTTTATACTCCTAGATGAGGAGTTCTATCCCTTGTCCATTGTTTATACTCTCAGACGGAGAGTTCTATCCCTTGATCTATTATTTATACTCCTAGATAAGGAGTTTTATCCCTTAATCTATTATTTATACTCCTAGATAAGGAGTTCTATCCCTTGTCCATTGTTTATACTCCTTGATGAGGAGTTCTATCCCTAATCCATTTATTTATACTCTCGGATATCAAGAGTTTTATCCCTAATCCATTTATTTATACTCTCGGATATCAAGAGTTTTATCCCTAATCCATTTATTTATACTCTCGGATATCAAGAGTTTTATCCCTAATCCATTTATTTATACTCTCGGATATCAAGAGTTTTACCCCTAATCCATTTATTTATACTCTCGGATATCAAGAGTTCTATCCCTAATCCATTTATTTATACTCTCGGATATCAAGAGTTCTATCCCTTGTCCATTATTTATACTCTCAGACGGAGAGTTCTATCCCTAAATCCCTTTGGCCTATGTTTTAACTCTTGGAACCTAAGAGCTTCATCCCTTATCTCATCCCTTATTTAGGCTCTCGGACAAAGAGCATCATCCCAAAAGCTTAAATCCTTAAGAATCCCTTATATCCCTTATTTAAAAACCATAGAACCCCTAAATTCCAAAACCCTATTTCTTAAACCAAACAAAAAAAAGGTAACTATTATGAAGAGCCCATTAAATAACGAAGCTACATAATATAAATTCAATATTTTAAAACCCTAAATAAAACCTACATAACCAATTAAATTAAGTTATTAATTTAATTGGCAAACCCAAAACCTAAGTTAAAAGAAAACCCACCCAATCCAACAATTAAATTAAGTTATTAATTTAATTTGATAGAAACCCTAATTTACCCCAAATAAACAATTAAATTAAGTTCATTAATTTTAATTGATAAAAAAACCCTAATAAAACCTAAATGACCAATTAAATTGAGTTATCAATTTAATTGATTAAATTAACCCTAAATCCCTATTTATGCCTTAATTGAAAAAATTATCCTAATCAAATAATTAAATTAAGTGATTAATTTAATTATAAAATAACCCATTTAAACCCTAATAAAAAATATCCTAATCAAATAATTAAATTAAGTGATTAATTTAATTATTAAAAAAACCCATTTAAACCCTAATTAAAAATATCCTAATCAAATAATTAAATTAAGTGATTAATTTAATTATTAAAAAATCCCATTTAAACCCTAATTAAAAATATCCTAAAATCCTATTTTTTTTAATCCTAATTAACCACTTAAATCCTAAACAATTAAACTAATTAATTAATTTAACTATTCACAAAAAAAAAACCAGGGGGGTGCAATCTATTATGTAACAGCACTTTGGGCCAGCACTTGGATGGTGTAGATAGCATTGGGCGTAAAGCCCAATGGCCAAAAGCCCAGCGTGAGTGGTGGTTCACACCCAAAGAGTCATACAACTGACTCTCAATCTGGTGCGTTGGATTGCGTTGACTGAGTTTATGCCAGATCAAATATTACACGTTGGATTAACATACTCCCAAGGTAAGCCAAACAGACGATTGAGATTGAGAGTCCACAAAGGGAGTACCATGATCTCTCCTTCACCGGAAGAGTCAAGATCAATGAATCGCGCGGCCAGTAGAGGGTCGCGCGTCCTAGATCTAACAGCAAGGGGGATGGTATAAAACCTCAAACCCTTCAGAAATGATTCATTTGGAACCATTCTTTCTCTCTCTTATCCTCTCGCTCTCTCAACGAACTCTCTCCTCTCTATAAATTTCCGTCGCCGGTGGGCCGTCCGGCCACCGTGCGACGTCCTTAACCACCCCCTAATTCCAGAATCCGGTTGAGGATTCAACCGGAAACCTCAAACGCCAAGAACCCTAACCTAACCCTAACCCCTTTTGATGAACCCTAACCTAACCCTACGAACCCTAACCCCTTTTGATGAACCCTAACCCCTTATATGAACCCTAACCCCCCAACATTTCCATAAACTCAAAGGATTTCCAATACACAACCAACAACGACTGAGCAAACAAAAGTTAAGTTTTTTAATACCTTTCTGGCAGTGATTCTCATAGTAAATTGTTTATTTTTCCTCGTCTAATCCTTCTCTAATCTCCTTCTCTGATTTTTTGCAGGTGAACAAGAATATTCAAGGTTCGTGTTCGGTCGTCTCTCCCCAGTCTCCGAGTCCAACCTTCTTCTTTTTTTCTTTTTAGATTTTTATAGCTTAGAACTTAGGGTTAGGAATTGATTAGATTTTAAATCAGATTTCATCGTTTTAGAAAGTTTTGATGTACTTTTGATTTGTTGTAATTTTAGAATTAGGTTTCCTTGAAATCAAAGTTAGGGTTTTACTTTGTAATTTTACGATTTTCAATTATTGTACCAGAATTGATTGAAATAATATTAATGGAAACGATTTGTTTTGATTTTGTTCTGATACGATCCAAATCTGCTTCTCTCACTTGCGTGAAATTAGGGTTAGAGACCTGGGGAAGGGGACGGCCCATTCGGGTCAACACGTTTAACCGACAAAAAATAAAAATAAAAAAATAAAAAAATAATACTAATAATACATTCTGACTATATTAACAAATAAATAATAATATGAAAATAATAATAATCATGCTTGGCCCCTCCTAATTGTCACTTAAGCACTACCTAAATTCCAAATCTTCCATTAATAATAAAAACTATCCCTAATTAATAATAATATACTCTAAACTTAAAAATTACTTCTAATTAAACATAATATACTTAACCTAAACCTATTTAAATAATTCTAGAGACCTTAAAAAAATTATAATTTAAAAAAGACTAATTCTAGAGTAAAATCCTGATTATTATACTATTGAACTAAAAAGGCCCACACTTCCTAATTAACTAAAAAAATCCTAATAAAATATGAAAAATTAAACAAGCTCCCTCTAAATGAAAACAACTCTTTAGCAAAATAAAATTTAAACCAAAAAAGCCAAACCCTTATCCCACTAGCAAGTAAGAAGGAAGACTTCAAAAATCCTAGATATACACCCTTTCTGCTCAACTACCTCTGAAATGGGCCTAGAAATGCTAGCACTCTTAGAAGCCCAGACATCTAAATGACACCCCCTGGTAGCACCAAAAAATCCCTAAAAGGTGAAAAATCACTGGTCAAAATTTAGGGTACTACATGACGGATCTCGGAAAGTAGTTATCGGCGAAGTCGACCTTCCCATAACTATCGGTCCTCACACTTTCCTAATCACTTTCCAGGTCATGGACGTCCAGGCAGTGTACAACTATTTATTAGGAAGACCTTGGATACACCAGGCTAGGGCGGTCACTTCGACGCTGCACCAAAAACTGAAGTTCGTCAAGAACGATCAAATCGTCACGGTCTGTGGGAAACAAGCCATGCTCGTGAGCAACTTGTCATTATCTACTTGTGTAGAACTCGAGGAGGTTGTTGGAACTCAGTTCCAAGCACTGTCGGTGAGCAATGAGAATCAATCAGAAAAAGGAACCTCGATTTCCTCATACAGAGATGCTCTCGAAGTGATCGAGAATAACAATGCAAAAGGATGGGGACAGCTTGTCATTCCTGCAGATAATAAAACAAAGAAGGGTCTTGGTTTTTCTGCAACCTGCACCCAGACAGCTGCTAACGATGAAAGTCTTCATCCCATTCAGGACTTCTTCCACAGTGGAGGTTTCCTTCACCCAGTGCCTCAAATAATCCATACTATCAACGAGGAGGATCCCTCTGATACGGATGAGGAATGGAAGTCCTATCTCAACAATGACGGTTATATGTCTCGGGAAGAGGTGCCTATCCCTTTTTGCTATCCCGCGCAGAGTCCGAGATTTATACCGAGGTCAGACGTCGAAATGATATACGGAGATTGTGATCCTGAAGGATGTCGTGCTCCACCAAACTCATTAGAGGAGGACACTCTGATGAAGGACAGCTTTGACCACGACTATTATGGCCCAATGGATGACCTGCCTATCTGGCAGCCGTACCTAGGAGACTTGGGGCAAGAAAATCACTCGAACAATGAAAATCAACTGAGCATCATTGAACAGAATACCTGCGTCCCCACCATGTCATGGGATCAACACTCAGGTCATTCAGAACCTATCCAGTACGACGATGAATTGGCAAAGCTTGTCGGACTAGAATTCATCAATTATGCTTTTCCTGAGGTCAACGTCATCGAGAGAGATGACTCCTCCAGTTCCAAAGAAGTGTGGGACACCTTGGGGCAACCAAGTGGAAAATTTGACTTCATGGTCAAGTATACCGCTCCCGAAAGCTCTCGTATCAAGTTTGAAGATATCCAGCCAACTGGATGGGGAGATATACCTGAAAGCACAAATACTATGCAAAATACAACAGAGGAATCCTCCTACGACAACTCTGCCTGGGAGACAGATTCCAACGATCCTGCTTCACCAGAAATCAACGTCATTTCTGAAGACAAATAAAGGAAAGTACCAGACTTTGTGATTCACCGAGGAGTTCGCCGCCAATGGGTTGCTGTCGATATTCCAAAGATTGTTCATAAGTCAAAGTAATTGCCGTCTTTAACCTTTCACCCTGCCCAGGTAAAACTGATGTTTTGATAGGGCTCACTTTCTCTAAATTTCCCTCTGCGCTTTGCCTAAAGCGACAGAGTTTTGTTTTATAGGGCTGTAGTTTCAAGAATCGACTTGTTCATAAATAAAATAATGTCGTTCTGTAATTTCCGCATTAATTGCTGTTTTCTTTTTGCTTTTTCCGAAAATGGTAATCCTAAAAAATAAATCAATCATAAAAACAAGCAGTTTTCAAAGAAAAAACACTGCACACACTTGCATTTTCTCTATCTCTTCTAAACGTAAATCATACCGTCATGCAGATTGCTTGTTTTAAACCCTGTTGAAACATACGATCCGATGCCTTCTCCCAACTTTGAGTTCCCGGTATTTGGGGCTAAAGAAGAAGTTGACGACGAAATTCCAAAAGAGATCTCCCGATTACTCCGACAAGAGGAAAGGTCCATTGAACCTCACAAAGAGCCGTTGGAAACGATCAACGTGGGTTCAGAAAAAGAGAGAAAAGAAATCAGGATTGGGGCACTGCTCAGTCCAACTGCCAAAGAGGGTTTAACAAAGCTTCTCAAAGAGTTTCCCGATGTTTTCGCTTGGTCCTATCAGGACATGCCAGGGTTGGATACCAGCATCGTGGAACATCATTTACCGTTACGGTCAGAATGTCCGCCAGTAAAGCAGACGTTACTCACCCAGACATGGCCATCAAAATCAAAGAAGAGGTACAAAAACAGATTGACGCGGGTTTCCTCGCCACGTCAGAATATCCTCAATGGTTAGCCAATATCGTACCCATTCTAAAAAAGGACGAAAAGATCAGAATGTGTGTAGACTACAGAGATCTAAACAAGGCTAGTCCAAAGGACGACTTTCCTTTACCACACATTGACATGCTGGTAGACAATACAGAAAAGTTCAAAGTTTTCTCCTTCATGGATGGATTCTCGGGCTATAATCAAATCAAAATGGCACCGAAAGACATGGAGAAAACTTCGTTCATTACCCCATGGGGTACCTTTTGTTACAAGGTAATGTTGTTCGGTTTGAAGAACGCCGGGGCAACCTATCAACGGGCCATGACTACTCTGTTTCATGACATGATACACAAGGAGATCGAGGTATATGTCGATGACATGATTGCCAAATCGAAAACAGAAGAGGAGCATGTGACCCACCTGTCAAAACTATTCGAGCTGTTGAGAAAGTACAAACTCCGCTTGAATCCCAATAAATGCACCTTCGGTGTCCGTTCAGGGAAACTTTTAGGTTTCATCGTCAGCCAGAAAGGAATTGAGGTTGATCCTGACAAGGTCAAGGCCATTCAAGAAATGCCTTCTCCGAAAACTGAAAAACAAGTCAGAGGATTCTTGGGACGTTTGAACTACATCTCCAGATTCATATTCCTCATGACCGCGACATGCGTGCCGATTTTCAAATTACTAAAAAAGAATCAGGACTGCGTTTGGACAGAAGATTGCCAAACCGCCTTTGACAGTATCAAGGAATATCTGTTGAACCCACTGATTCTATCACCTCCAGTGGAAGGAAGACCACTGATCATCTACCTCACAGTCCTAGAGGACTCCATGGGTTGTGTACTTGCCCAACAAGACGAAACAAAAAGGAATGAGTCTGCCATTTACTATCTGAGCAAGAAATTCACTGACTGCGAGACGCGGTACACTATGCTTGAGAAAACTTGATGCGCTTTGGCTTGGGCAGCCAAACTTCTTCACCAGTACATGATTCGTCACACTACTTGGTTAATCTCCGAAATGGATCCAATCAAGTATGTCTTTGAAAAACCTGCTCTCACGGGAAGAATTGCCCGTTGGCAGATGTTGTTATCGAAATATGACATTGAGTACCACGCTCAGAAAGCCGTTAAGGGAAGTATTTTAGCCGATCATTTGGCTCATCAACCGATTGAAGATGTCATAAAAGACTGTGATGAACTGCTACCCAGTGAAGGGCCAGAACCAGGTTCCCAATGGGGACTAATCTTTGACGGAGCCGTCAATCATTACGGAAATGAAATTGGGGCAATTATCATAACACCTCAGGGTACCCACATTCCTTTCATTTCCAGACTTACATTCAAGTGTACAAACAATGAGGCCGAATAAGAAGCTTGTATTATCGGTCTCGAAGAAGCGATTGATTTGAGGATCAAGAACTTGGATGTATATGGCAACTCAGCTTTGGTCGTCAATCAGATCAAAGGAGATTAGAACACATACCAATCCGGATTGATTCCTTACAAAGACTATGCGAGAAGGTTGTTACCATTGTTCAACAGAATCGAGTTTCATCATATCCCTCGTGAAGAGAATCACATGGCTGATGCCTTAGCCATCCTCTCTTCCATGATTAGTGTAGGTCAATGGACCGACTTACCTAAGATCGACATAATGCGCCTTGAACGGCCCACTTACGTCTTCACGATTGAAGCAGTCATAGACGACAAACCTTGGTATCACGATATCAAATGCTTCCTTCAGAAACAAGAGTACCCACATGGGGCCCTAAGGAAGGACAGGAAAACCCTCAGAAGGCTGGCAGGCAGCTTCTTCCTGAGCGGTGAAACACTCTATAAAAGAAATTTCGACATGGTCTTGCTCCGATGCGTAGACAGACCAGAAGCAGAAATGCTGATAAAAGAAATTCACGAAGGAACCTTTGGTACTCATGCCAACGGACACACAATGGCCAGAAAAATTCTAAGAGCAGGGTACTATTGGTTGACAATGGAATCCGACTGCTACAAGTACATGAGGAGGTGTCAAAAGTGTCAGATATACTCCGACAAAGTCCATGTACCGCCAACGCGTCTCAAAGTTCTTTCTTCCCCATGGCCTTTTTCCATATGGGGAATCGACATGATTGGCATGATTGAACCCAAGGCTTCGAACGGACATCGGTTCATCCTGGTAGCCATTGATTACTTCACCAAGTGGGTCGAAGCAGCGTCATATGCTAATGTAACCCAACAAGTGGTGGTCCGATTTATCAAAAACAATATCATCTGCCGTTATGGTGTTCCGAGCCAGATCATTACCGATAATGGGTCTAACTTGAACAATAAGATTATGAAAGAGTTATGTGCAGAGTTCAAGATCGAACACCATAACTCATCACCCTACCGACCCAAGATGAACGGAGCGGTAGAAGCGGCTAACAAGAACATCAAGAAGATCGTTCAGAAGATGGTTGTAACCTATAAAGACTGGCACGAGATGCTACCCTTTGCTCTTCACGGTTATCGCACATCTGTCCACACTTCAACTGGGGCAACCCCTTTTTCTCTAGTATATGGCATGAAAGCAGTGCTCCCCTTAGAAGTAGAGATCCCATCAATCTGGGTATTGATGGAAGCTAAGCTAACAGAAGCTGAATGGTGCCAAAGTCGGCACGACGAACTAAATCTGATCGAGGAAAAATGAATAACGACACTATGCCACGGTAAGTTGTATCAACAAAGAATGAAGAAGGCCTTCGACAAAAAGGTCCGACCTCGCGTCTTTAGGAAAGGAGACCTTGTGCTAAAAAAGATACAATCATTTCTCACCGACTCTCGGGGAAAATGGACTCCGAATTATGACGGCCCCTATATGGTCAAGAAAGCTTTCTCATGCGGTGCCTTGAGACTCGTAATCATGGATGGAGAAGAATTTTCCTACCCCATGAATTTTGATGTAGTCAAGAAATACTTCACCTAAACTAAAAAAAAAAAACACGTCTCGGTGGATTGAAAACCCGAAAGGGCGGTCCAGGCAAAAATTAGAGACATAATAAAAAATCATCCCGGTGGATTGGAAACATCAAAGTACAATCCAGGCAAAAGTTAGGGATAATGGCAAGTAACTACATCTGATCAGTTCAGCTCTTCTACAGTCATGCCATCCCTCAGGAAACTCCAGTCAAGGTCATCTTCGACAGAAGCTCGGGATGTCCCGAATTCAAAGTTGGTAGAAGGATAATGGTCGTTATGTTTCGATGTAGCCCTTTTCCCTTTAATTACCATTTTCAAAACTTTGTAAATACTCTATGGAATCACGCGTTTGGCTGATTTCCATCCTACCAATAAAATTTGAGCCCTTGTGCTTTTGTTTGCAATTCTTATTTGTTTTAGCTTTACAAAACGACGTTTTTTTTTATCATGATTAACGATTCTTGAAATAAAACAAAAATGAATTTACTTGTAAAACTTTTTATGCTTTCTAAATAAAGATGGAAACTTCTTTTGACTGTTGAACATCGAAAGAATGGCGATTGCTTCTCCCAAAGGCGGTTAAGCTTCAAAGTGTAGAATCAAAGTACTCATTCTAAGCCAGTGCGCCTGAATGAAGGATCAGCTGTGTCAGATGCGACTTTCCCATCTGATACCCCCGGTAGAGTTCTTATCTCCTAAGCCTGACCAACGGTTGTCCCCGCAGGGACTATCTCTCCTAAGCAAGGCAGAATTGCTATCGTGAACCATTGATACTTTTCATCCCCCATAGTGGCCGAGTATCCAGCCTTGTTCATCTACTAGTCTGTATGTTGCGTCAGTTTTGTCAGCATATACATACATGCATCGTGCATTATTGATTTACACTCATATTCATATTGCATCACTATCACTCTAGTCGGTCTTGTCCCCTAGTGATAAAAGTCTTCACAATCGAGTTGTCAGTTCTTTCCTTGTCAGGAAATATTGCGTCTGAACAATATCTCTCCTCCAGTTTATTTCTGGATTAGAGTTGGCCCTTGACCACTTTGATAACTTGAACCTCTGAGAAAACCAGAGAAACTTTTGGCAAATGTCACTCTTCGCCATTGAAGATGATATCTTCGCTTTCCCGGATTAAGGAAAATCCCCAGAGAAAGCCTACAGACTCTCAGCAACACATAGATTTTCTCTCCAAAAAGTCAATGTTAATGAAGTCATCAGCACCTCAAAATTGGGGTACATCATATGGAATTTCTTTGAGAAGATCCTGAGAAAAGTATGATGCAATATCCCTAAGCGAAAGCAGTCTCCCAAGAAGACTCGTTTTCCCCAGATAGAGTCGAAAAATGGCATCTCCAACAGAGAAGTTTGTGCACCTCTACAACTCAGACGACTGGGTTCCCCAGCAAGTCTGACATCAAAATTTTTTCCCATCAAATGGCATCTCCCCAGGAAAATTCGGTGAGAAGTTTGAGGAAAACCGCTACGCATAGCGTCCCTTATCAAGAAGTTTATTGACAAAAGAAACTGATACCAGTTCCTTGGTAGAAAACCAGGATCGAGGGGAAGTTTTAGTTCAGAAACTAAGACCAGTTCCTTGGTAGGAAACCAGAATTGAGGGGAAGTTTATATCAGAGACTGAGACTAGTTCCTTGGCACCAAGACCAGGATAGAGGGGAAGTTTAGTTCAGAAACTGAGACCAGTTCCTTGGTACAAAGACCAGGATCGAGGGGAAGTTTACCTTTTCTAAGCATTATTGCTTAGCAAAAGAAGAAGGATGTGCAAACTACCATTCTTAACCACCATCAAAATTTCGGGTATTCCGATATTTAATCCTCTTGCACCCCGAATGCCCGAATACCTTCGCCATTCACACCTTCGGGTCTAAGAAGATTAAATAGGGGTGTCGCATCTGCGAAAATCAACCGACGAAAATGAACAGAAAAGTCGCCACCGAACGTTATTTATCCCGACGCAGGGAAAGGAAACGATCGAAGAAAACCTCAACAAAGGTAAAGGAATGGTCGTCGCAACCATAGCCTGGGTTCGGGAGTCGGTTACGCGAGAGGGAGGTATTAGCACCCCCTCGCGTCCATCATACTCGATGGGATCCACGCTTGTTTGTTATCGATCAAAGGTGTAGGTTATCTGAAGCTCAACTACTAACTAGAAAGGAATGGGAAAAAGGGAAGGAAAAATAAAAGAAGTGACTCGATAGGACATCGCCGTCCTAGGCCTACGTATTCCCTCAGGTGCGGGAAAGTCAGAGTCAACGTAGTTCGGACTACGGTTTTGTGGGGGAAGTTTGCTCGCCAAGACGTCGCGTCTCGTGCCTACGTATCCTTAATCTTACTGGAGAGAGGAAGTCAGAGCAGTCGTAGTTCGACCTAACAGGGTCTTGTTGTTTTGTGTTTTTTAGTGGAATACGTCAACGTTCACGTTCTAGCAGTTTAGGTATTGCCGCTCGTTGTGGAAGTCTTACGCGTTTACCTGTTTGCGGTAGAATGAAAATGACGCATCCTTTACTATGAGAGTGATGGAGATGAGAAGAGAATTGTTGTTTGTTTATTGATTTTTAGGAGAAGTGTTTTGATTTTTTTATGTTTATAACAAGTATTGCATTAAAGTCTATGACATAGGAACGAATGCGTCGCATGGTCGTCCTAACAGGACATATGCTAACACTCTAGAAAGGCGGAGGGAAACCCTCCTCCTTCCATTTCCCATGTACTTAAGGCTCATGGCATACAATACTTGTTGTTTTTATCACATGCTTTGATTTTTTGTTTTGAGATAAGAAAGAGAGACACAAAGGTGTTAAGAAAGGAAAAATCTAAGTGGGGAAGAATAATAATCCTAATGTTGTCATGCATGGATGTCCTATGGTTATGTGGAGTATAAGAACCACCTAAGTCTAAATAAGATAGAGGGATAACACTATCTAATGCTTATCCCACCTCACCTTAATCAAAAATTAAGGATGATCTAGGATCCCAAAGGGGTGTGAGATAGTTATACACAAAGCATTATCTCATGTTATTCACAAACACACAAGAGAAAGTAAAAAGATAAGAGAAGAGAGATGTGAGTATGGATAAGCATCCACATACTCAAATGTCTTACCTCCGCTCCTACACAAAAGGTTAGCATAAAACATTCACAAGTATTGAACATAAGTGCTAGAAAGTAAACCAAACAATGCTAGTTGCCTTAAGGAGACAACTTAAGAAGCATACAAGGATTAAACCACAAGGGAAGGGTCCTAAGGGTTAAAGATTCTTAAAAGTCAGTAGGTATAGGTCAAGGTACCCTACCAAAGTAAACATGTCAAAGGAAAGCACACAATGTCAAACTATGCACCAAACAATCATACAAATGCAAGTTATGCACTAACTATGCAAGATGAATGCAAATGAATCATGAACACGAATAAATGCGTGTGTAAGCATCAAAGTCAGAATTGAATGACATTTAAGAACGTGTAGAGATGTCATTAAGATGGCATGTGATTCATGAATGCAAACATTGATTAAGTAAGAAGAAGTGGTAGCAAACATCATTCAAGTTCCAACAATGAAGCATACTTGTAATGCAAGTAAGAAATGAAAATGTAAGATGAACAATCATGTAATATGAATGTAAGTCAGTAGCTCATGACACTTGAAATGACATTTAGAAGTCAAGAATATATGCACAAAGTCCCCACAAGTATCATGTTGAAGCACATTGATGATTAGGAGCAAACATGTTTAAATTAAGTCAAACAAGTTCAAACTATGCACACTCTAGGTAAAACAAACCAAAAGAAGTCATGTGAGTGAAATGAATCATGCTTGAGCATCCAAGTCAGTAGCATATGACATTTGAATGATGTTGAAACCAATATAAAAGACCTATAATGTTCATACACAACGCATGTCATTACTTGTTAAAAGTTAAGAGCAAAACAAATTCAAAGTTGTCAAACATGGATGACTTATGAAATGAATGAGGGTGGATGAAGTTATAATGAGTTAAAGGCATGTAAACATGTCAAATTCAGGGGTTAGATGCATGTTGAATGAAGTTAGAAGTCATACACTTTCATGCTATTTAGAAGTTAGAAGAGAGGTAAGTGCAAAACTAGTTCAAAGAAGTATTCAATCATTAATGTCTTTTGAAGTAAATGAAAGATGAGGTTCACATGGATAAAATGCATATTATACATGTCAAGGTTAGAGGCTATTGACCTCTAATAGGTCTCATACAAGTCCTAAAATAAATGAGAGAAGTACATCACACAAGGTACAAACAAATTTAATAAACAATGTTCAATTTGGAGATGACATATCAAAGTAGGAATGCATGAGACAAATGGGCATTTGTGAGCCAAAGGAGTATTTACAAGTATATGAACATATCATAGGTCATATGAGATCATGTGTGATGCAATGATGCAACAAGTAAAAGCATATTACATAAACAATGGGAACTAGCACAAGTTGAACAAGTGAAGACAATTTGAGGTCATGCGAATTCAATTAGGTGAGATGAAGTTATGAGTCACACATTAATGGTTAGAGATGATCTAAAACAGAAAGCAAGTCAAGTTTGGATGGCTTTTAGGTCATATAAGTCTTCATGAAGTTATGGTATGCAACACATAAGATAAAGTAGACAAAGAGGAGTCCAATACCAAGTGCCAATCCATGTTCAATCAAGTCTATACAAATCAATCAAAGTTAGGAGTTAAGGACCTATAATCTGGTTTTAGAAGACCTATAAAAAATGCCTAAACATGTACACAAATGAATGCATAGGTATCATGTTGAATGGTTACACAAGGAACACAAAGCCCTAGTACTAACAATCTAAGCATCTACACAAACAAGATGTACTTCAACAATCAACACAAGCATGATTAAATGTTGTAAAAATTCAAAGGAAACAAGTGAGATGGAGTGCAATCAAAGGCTAAACCATATACAAAATAATGAGGAAAAATTCATTTGTTATCATGTTTAAACAAGACTTATAACATGCTCTATAATCATTGAACAAACACATACAAAATAGCATTCAAAAGCCAATCAAACATCCCCTAAAAAATCCTATAAAATTTCATTATGATAATTAACATGTCCCAACATCCTATACCAAATTCCATGCAAAAATTATTCTTCTAAGTGTACTTAAAAAATAAACTACCAAACATGTATCACAAAGAAGGTTCACCCAAATGTGCTTAAACGAAAACTCACTAAAAATATGGGAAAAAAACAAAATCAGCAATTAAAATTCATCAAAAATTCATTAAAGGTGTTAAGATGACACATGAATATTTTTAGAATTTTTTGATATTCACAAGTATTTTTAAAAATGCATTTTCAAACATGTATGCAAAAAAAGCAAACAAAAATAGCAAAAAAAGGGAAGGGGTGCAACATAGTAAAAAACCATTTCAAATGCACGCATGGGCCTATACTGGGGGTGGGGATAGCACTAACAAGGAGGCCCAAGGCGCCTCCAGCCTGATGGCTCATGATATGTTCTCTGGTCAAATATATTGACTCAATGTGGTGCGTTGGATCAAGAATTCCATGATGATCACTAAAGGTAATTAGATCCTAGGGCTTAAGATCAACGCACATGGTAACAAACATGGAATTTCGCACGCCACTATGACATAATCAGAAAAAAAAAGGAAGAAAATAAGGATCACGTGGGAACTATGTTGCTTCATTAATGTGTTGTTGATCCACCATTGGTTCATTCGAATAACAATGCTTCATGCTGCGTGTAATCATTGCCTAATCATGGAGTAATAAGAAACCGAACCAATAGGACGAAGACACCTCATCGTCTTCTCCATTACTCATGCATAAGAACCAGAGAACATAAAACAAACCGGAAACGCAAGGGATTTTCACAAACTTTAACCTCGGATTTCTCTATCAATATCGCATCAAATTAAGCAACATAAAAGCCTAAAATGAAGCCCTAAATGCATAGATCACAAATCCACGAATAATTTAAACAACCAGTCACTTAATCATAGAGAAAAGTGGACCTAAAGTCATGGATCCGGTCACAAATTCTCACAAGATCTCACATTTCTTTGCAATCAATCTATATACAGCCAGTGCCTCAGGTAGGAGGGCTCAATATGCAGCTATCTACATGACTTAAACCACATGCTTTTTCAATGAATGCTTCAAAGATTCAAGAAGGTTACCGGGCTAAAAAGTGTAGTTCAAGCTTCAAGAAATCCAGAATACTTTGTACTATGACTTCTAATCAACACCAATATCAAAGAAGATGCTTCCAAGGCCTCGGATCTTACTACGAATGGAAGTTTGATGAAGATGATGAAGAATCCGAAAGTGCTTCAATGGTGGCTTTAACTCAGGACAAAAGCATACAGAAGAGAGACTGTGGCACTATGGCTTGATGATGAAGATCATGAAGGAATTTCGAGGAAAAATGCAGAAATGAGAGAGAAACGAAATCTGGAAGAGAGAGCGTGAAGTGTGATTTTTGGCGATTTTGTGAATTATGGTTGTAACCGAATCAGTTATGGAGGGTTAGAGAGTTTATATATTCAGGGTTTGTGAGTTTAATCATGGTTAAGGTGTAGTTGAAGGATGGTTAAGGACATTGCAAAAATGAGAGGTTATGAAAGTACACGGGTTTGGCTTGAGTGTGATGTATGGTTAATGATGATGTTGTATATTGGATGGTGGTGATGAGTAGTATTGGTGTGTTTATGAAGGTGATGACCATGATGACATGAGATGGCTGCTGTGGATAAAAATCAGAACTTGCTTGACACGTTGTTTCCTCTTTTGTCTTATTATGGCCATATGAATCAATGCAACGTATAGCATGCATGGTGTAGGATATTGTGTGGTCATTTAAGGCAAAAATGAGATCCGTGGGTATGTGCATGGAATATTCTTGGTTTGTGATGGCATTTAACATGACATGAACTTTTATTTGACATAATCATGAAGCTATATTTGAAGTGGGATATTTCAATGGTTAGTGAACCAATTCCTTCAATCTTGGTACCATTGGAAATAAGAGGTTTGATACATTAATATTGGTGTTGAATACAATCCAAATAGAGGTCTCGAGCATAGAAAAAGTTGGTGTTAAAGATCAGGTCACGAAAGCCGCCACATGGTATGACCTTGACATGAGTTTTAATATGAACCTTCAAGGGTGATTTTCGATGATTTTGGAGGAATGTATCTTCATGGATTTTGGATCAAATGTCAAGGTTCTTATAACCAAATTGAAGGGAATGTTTGATGCTACATCTTTGATGTTGGAGACAAGTGAGTTTAAGGCCCCAAACAAGGTGAAAAATGAGTTGGAACATTACCATACACGAGCTGCCAAATACATGAGATTCTTCTAAGTTATCTTCCATGTTGAACACCTTTGAATGTCCTAACTTTAACACACCATAACTCCTTCAATAATAATCCAATGGAGATGAACCACATATGGTTGGAAAGCTTGAAGAGCACTCTAAAATATTGATTTGAAAGAATTTTCGAAAGATGCTTAGATCATGGAGAAAATCTAGCTTGAAGATGGCTGAAATTCATGCAAAACTTTCCATAAAAGGAAAGTTCTAAAACCCTAGATTTTCCAAAAGTGGCAAGTTTCTCCATTCTTTGATTTTTCATGATTCTTGCAACATTGTTTGATCAAATTTTCTCCATTGCCCATATTTGACATAAGGAACATGATTTTGACTTTAAAAAATCAGGAGTTGACCTTTTCCCTGATTAATTGACTTTTTCCCCATTTTCTTTATTTTCAATCAATCATCCCATTGAAACCCTTATGAATGCAATTGTTGGCTCAAATTCCATTCATAGACACTTGTAAACATGTGGAATATCATATGATCAAGTCTCGCCCAAAAATCAGAAATAAACTGACTTTTATGCAAAACCCTAATTTGGTTCCCACAAGTTATGAGACATTGATTGATCCTCAAAACCCAAACTCCTCTGACTATGATGTAGATTGCCTCAAACCAAAATGATTCATGTGATGAGATGATGTTAAAGGCCCAAGATCCTTGCTTATGGAGGTGTTCTCAAGCTCAAAAGGTCAAAACCCTAGTTGATGACCAACCATCATGAGATTGCACTCTTCCTTCATCCTTTGCTAAATTCAAAACTCTTGATGACCTGATGGACCATATGAAATGTCTTTGAGGTATGGTGAGCCTTGGTGGATTGATGAATTAGTATCTTATTCTCCTTGCCTTGCACAACACAAAGATGGTGACACCCTTGATACCATACCTTATGGAAGCTAATGATGCATATGCAAATGTTTATGTCCTAGATGCAAATGAAATGTGAAGCCTAAGCCACTTATTGGGTGTAAATAAGAGGGAAAATTTTGAGGTGCTACAACTGCCCCTATTCAATCAACTGTGCATCTGAAGGGATGAGAGCAGCGCTTTCAGACATTCGAGGTAAATAGGGATTGAATACCAACAGAAACTAAAAATTTGCACTCTGGGGTATAAACCAGGGTAGAAGATCTGATGAGTGGGAGACTCTACTGGGGATAACAAGGAATATGTGAGTTTGGAAAATATGATATGGAGAAGACACGACACAGACCGGTGTCTAAAATCACAAGGTATGATGAGCATCGGATGATGACACTCACCGGTATCAAAAGGGAGGATGATACAGACACGAACACGTGTACTAAACCGACGACACTTACCGGCATCGAAATATGATGCTTTCTGGTATCAAAGGAGGAATGAAATAGCGACACCTTCCGGCATTGAAATATGATGCTTTCTGGCATCAAAAGGAGGAATGAAATAACAACACCTTTCGGCATTGAAATATGATGCTTTCCGGCATCAAAGGGAAGTTCAGACACTAAAGAGTGTTCTGAAGATACGACACTTACCGGTATCGAAGGATGATACTTACCGGTATCACAAAAAGATACACACACTAATGAGTGTTCTGAAAATACGATACTTACCGGTATCGAAGGATGATACTTACCGGTATCACAAGAAAGTTCAGACACTAATGAGTGTAATGAAAATATGATACTTACCGGTATCGAAAGATGATACCTACGGGTATCAGGGAATGAATTGACGATACTTACCGGTATCGAAAGATTATGTTTACAGGTATCACTGAAAGATTGAGTGGACGATACTTACCGGTATCGAAAGATGATATTTTCTGGTATCAAAGAAAAGACTGAATTAACGATACTTACCGGTATCGAAAGATGATATTTTCTGGTATCAAAGAAAAGGCTGAATTAACGATACTTACCCGTATCGAAAGAAAGATTGAATGAACGATACTTACCGGTATCGAAAGATGATACTTTCCGATATCAAATGGTGAATTGAGATGACGACGCTTACTGGCATCGAAATATGATGCTTTCCGGCATCAAAGAAGAAATTGAAATGATGACACTTACCGACATCGAAAGATGATGCTTTCCGGCATCAAAGAAGAAATTGAAATAACGATGCTTACCGGTATCGAAAGATGATGTTTTCCGACATCAAAGAAGGAACGAAATGACGATACTTACCGGCATCGAAAGATGATACTTTCCGGTATCAAAAGAAAGATTGAGAGTATGCTGGAATCCTAGTCAGACAACTCTGCTAGGGGACAAAGACCAAAAAGGGAAGAGGGACCGATCTGCTACCCTAGGGATTGATTAAGGTGCCTGCGGGAGGGCTACAGTTACGTCGTTCCTGTTGGGGATAAGAGAAGTCTGAACAGACAACTCTGTAGGGGAATACCAGTATGATGAACAAGTTCATTGGCAACTTCGCCGAGGATAAAATAAGACTAGTCCTCCTGGATTAAACCACTTTCTATTGGGGAACCGTCTGGCAGCAAGAATATCCAAACCTGGCTTATGCCTCAAATGCAAATGTTTGAATTTTTCTATGGCGTAATGCTCCATGCGAAATGGAAATGCTACGCGTTTTGAGGATGCAATGATTATTATATGCAAGATGAAAGAATGGTCCTCGACAAAATAAATGCTGAGGATATGAAGGCAACTCCACTGGGGGATGACAAACTGAATTGTCCTTTGGGTCACAAACCGTGTTGAGGGGGACAAATCGAACGACCTTCCTGATCCAAACCTCCACTGGAGATGAAATCAGAAAAGAATTTCCACTCCGTTGGGATTAAGAATGACAACTGAGGGTGATGGAACCCAAAGACCTGATACGGAAAAGGCGCCAATAACCATTGGACTTGGAGTCTACCGGGGACGATAATTAGCAACTCTACTGAGGAAGTGGTCACTGATCCGATCTTCTGACTTTTCGTGGGGAATAGATCAACAACTCGACCAATAGGAATGTTGATACATCTGGACCCTGAATCACGGAGAATGATGACTTTGCTGGGAAGACAACATCTGAACCAGTCCTGCTCGAGGGGAGCCTGTAACCATAGGACTCCGTAGGGGAAATGACAAGCTCATAACCTGGCTGCTGGGGAACTGAGATCAACTAAGTCTCCGCTGAGGAGGGGAATGCTTCCTGACTTGATGAGGAAACTATATCAGTACTCTGTGGGGAGAGAAGCGAGTCTCTTGCTGCGGATGCCATCCTGCTTGGAGAGCAAACAAATCATCCTTACCCTGTCCAGGGCTGGAATTCTTATTGGAGTAAAGATAGATCCAATCATGGCCGAGGAAACCAAGCCTCAGGACTCTTGTTGGGGAGGATAATAAGAAGACATAACCTCTGCCAAGGATGATACCATCTTGATTGTTTCTGCTAGGGAGACATTCCTTCTCAGATCTGAGCAATTTTACTAGTGCTGTGAGAAGGGAAAATGGTCTTTGACTTGCACACTGACCATTGAGTACGGATACCTGTACCTACAAACACAAAAAGATACACACATATGTCCCAGGGTATTGCATGGTCTGGATTTACCGACCAAGGGTACTCAATATTCAAAGCAATTTTAAATGTTTTTATGCATGTTCATGTGGAGCTTCATTGTCTTCAGATGCAATGCTTATCAAGAATTTGGACGTCCTTTGCAATCAAAACAGTAAAAATGAAAACGAAACGAAAGCTCTATGAATGAAAATCAATTTTATTGATTGGATAGCCTGTAAGTAGGCATTTACATCCGGAAGCAATTCCTAGAAAGAGGTAATTGCATAAAAGAAAAAGAAAAGAAACTACACTAATGGCAATGTAAAGATGGATTCCCATTGAGTTTCAATCCTGCTATGATTCATATGTCTTCAAGACGCTCCAAATACTCTGCTTTCCGAGAATGGCGATTGAATTGATTCCTACCCTTGGAGATTCCCAGTTGTTGAAAAGAGATGATGTACAGACTACTCAGATCGCAGCCTTTCGCTTTAATCCCTAAATTTTGCCTGGATCGCCCTTTACGGGTTTTCAATCCACCGGGATACCCATTTTTGCCTAAGTTGCCTTTTCAGGTTTTCAACTTAGCGGGTTTACTCATTTTTCTTTTTTATATCCCTAATTTTTGCCCGAACCTTTTTCTTTTTTCATGGTTCGCCGGGATGCCCCATTTTTGCCTGGACTTATTCTTTTTGCTGTCCAGCGGGTCTCTTTTATGCGAAGTATTTTTTAATTGCGTCTGAGTTCACAGGGGACGTAAAGTCTTCACCGTCCATAGTTGAAAGCATTAAGGCTCCGCTAGAAAAGGCCTTCTTCGCAACATATGTACCTTCATAATTCGGGGTCCATTTGCCCCTGTGATCTGTCTGTGGAGGAAGAATCCGTTTCAGCACCAAATCCCCAGCCTGGAAACAACGAGGACGCACTTTCTGATCAAATGCCTTCTTCATCCTCTTCATATACAACCGCCCATGGCATACAACTGCCATTCTTCTTTCTTCAATGAGGCTTAGCTCGTTGAATCTTGTTCGGACCCATTCAGCTTCGTCTAGCTTCACATCCATCATAACCCTCAGAGAAGGAATCTCAACTTCAACTGGCAAAACTTCTTCCATACCATACACAAGTGAGAATGGAGTTGCACCGGTTGATGTACGTATTGAAGTGCGATACCCATGTAAAGTGAAAGGCAACATCTCATGCCAATCTTTGTACACGACGACCATCTTTTGTACAATCTTCTTTATGTTCTTGTTGGCTGCTTCAACAGCGCCGTTTATCTTTGGACGATACGGGGAAGAATTGTGGTGTTCAATCTTGAAGCTCTGGCACAGCTCTTGCATCATTTTATTATTGAGGTTAGAACCATTATCAGTGATGATTCTCTCAGGGACCCCATAACGACAAATGATCTCTTTCTTAATACACCGGGCAACCACTTGTCTAGTGACGTTTGCGAAGGAAGCTGCCTCCACCCACTTGGTGAAATAATCGATGGCAACTAGAATGAAACGGTGTCCATTGGAAGTAGTAGGCTCGATCTTACCAATCATATCAATGCCCCACATATCAAAGGGCCACGGAGAAGTCATAACATTCAACGGATTCGGAGGAACATGCGCTTTGTCAGCATAAATTTGGCATTTGTGGAACTTTCGGGCGTACTTGAAACAGTCAGATTCCATGGTCATCCAATAGTAACCAGCCCTCAACAACTTTTTTGCCATAGCATGTCCATTGGCATGGGTACCAAAGGAACCTTCGTGCACTTCTTGCATTAACATGTCTGCTTCGTGTCTATCCACGCATCTGAGCAAGACCATGTCGAAATTTTGTTTGTACAAAACATCATCCTCATTTAAGAAGAAACTGCCAGCCAATCTCGTCAGAGTCTTCTTATTATTGTTGGATGCCCCAGTCGGGTACTCCTGACTTTTCAGAAAGCACTTGATATCATGATACCAAGGTTTATCATTCACAACTGTCTCAGCTGCAAACACATACGCATGCCTATCGAGGCGCGTCACATCAATCTTGGGCACATGGTTCCACCAATTCACTTTGATCATGGAGGATAACGTTGCCAGAGCGTCTGCCATCTGGTTTTCGTCACGAGGTATATGATGGAGCTTCACAGTAGTAAAGAAAGTCAACAATCTTCTCGTATAGTCTCTGTATGGGACCAGATTAGGCTGGTGAGTATTCCAATCTCCGTTGACCTGATTGATCACCAAAGCGGAATCTCCAAATATGTCAAGCGTTTTAATCCTCAGATCAATAGCCTCTTCAATACCCATAATGCAAGCTTCATACTCAGCTTCATTGTTGGTGCATTCAAATGTCAGTCTGGCAGTGAAAGGTATATGAGAACCTTTTGGAGTGATGATAACTGCCCCAACTCCGCTACCATTCATATTAACGGCCCCATCGAACATCAAACTCCACTTAGAATCAGGATTTGGCCCTTCGTCAACTAACGGTTCTTCGCAGTCCTTCATTTTTAGATACATGATGTCTTCATCAGGGAATTCAAATTTCATCGGCTGATAATCATCAAGTGGCTGCTGAGCAAGATAGTCGGACAGGACACAACCCTTGATGGCTTTCTGGGAAGTATACTGAATGTCATATTCTGTCAGGACCATTTGCCAACGAGCAACCCTTCTGGTGAGAGATTGCTTCTCAAATATGTACTTGACTGGATCCATCTTGGATATTAGTAGAGTCATGTGAGTCAGCATGTATTGTCTCAAACGCTTAGCAGCCCATGCAAATGCACAACATGTCTTCTCAAGCATTGAGTATCTTGACTCGCAATCATTAAATTTCTTGCTCATGTAGTAGATGACATGCTCTTTTCTACCTGTCTCGTCGTGTTGACCGAGTACACAACCCATAGAATTTTTAAGTACTGTCAAATACATTATCAGTGGTCTCCCTGGAATCGGAGGTATAAGGATCGGAGGTTGTTGAAGATACTCTTTTATCTTTTCAAATGCCCTCTGGCAGTCATCATTCCACCTGACAACCTGATCTTTTCTTAGCAGCTTGAATATTGGTTCACAAGTGGCCGTAAGATGAGAGATGAATCTAGCAATGTAGTTCAACCTCCCTAAGAAACCACGAACCTGCTTCTCTGTTCTAGGCTCAGGCATTTCTTGAATTGCTTTTACTTTGGCTGGATCAACCTCGATCCCTCTTTCACTGACGATAAAGCCCAACAATTTTCCAGACCGCACCCCGAAGGTGCATTTATTTGGATTCAGCCTCAATTTGAATTTTCTCAACCGTTCAAAGAGTTTATGCAAATTCACCAAGTTTTCCTCTTCGGCTGCGACTTAGCAATCATATCATCAACATAGACTTCAATCTCTTTATGAATCATATCATGAAAGAGCGTCACCATAACATGTTGATAGGTTGCCCCTGCGTTCTTTAAATCGAAAGGCATCACTTTATAACAGAATGTTCCCCATGGGGTAATGAATGTTGTTTTCTCCATGTCTTCCGGTGCCATCTTAATCTGATTGTAGCCAGAGAACCCATCCATGAAAGAAAATACCGAGAACTGAGCTGTATTGTCAACCAAAACATCAATGTGAGGTAATGGGAAGTCATCTTTCGGACTTGCTTGATTTAGATCACGGTAATCAACACACATCCGGACCTTGCCATCCTTCTTAGGTACCAGCACGATATTTGCAACCCATGGCGGGTAATTGGTAACAGCTAAGAAACCTGCATCCAACTACTTCTGGACTTCCTCCTTGATCTTGATTGCCATTTCTGGTTTCGTTCTTCTAAGCTTCTGCTTGACGGGAGAGCAACCCTCTTTTAGAGGTAGTCTGTGTACGACAATATCGGTGTCAAGCCCTGGCATATCTTGATACAACCAAGCAAAGATGTCTACGTGTTCATGCAGCATTTCAATCAACCCCTTCTTTACATTCTCATTTAAGGCAGCCCTAATCTTGACTTCCTTCTTAGCGTCCTCGGTTCCCAGATTAATAATTTTCAGTGCTTCCTCATGTGGCTGAATGGCTCTTTCCTCCTGTTTCAACATCCTGGCTAATTCCTCAGGAAGTTCACAATCTTCTTCACCATCCTCTTCGGCTTGGTAAATCGGATTGTCAAAGTCATTATAAGCCATAGCAGAATCGTTATCAATGGACTCCGGTGAAATGCATCTGCATGAATGATGATTCACGCTTTATTTTAGAATGAATGCAAGAAAACATCATTGCCATTTATTATTAAAAATAAAAAGAGAAAGACAGGGAGCACAATATTTGAATGCAAAAGAACGTCTTTTATTGATGATAAAATTGAATGTTTAACAACATAAGCCCTACAGAGAATCTCTACGCCCTGGGCGAGGTGCAAGATTTAACATGAAAACAAGAAATATTACTCTTCGCGAAGAGTGACTTGGATGAAGCCTTCAGCCGACCAATTGTGAAGCTCTTGCCCCGGGACAGCTGGGTGTATCCAGTTGCTGATGTCGCAGTCACTGTCTCCGTCTTCATCGCTCAGTGCAAAAACCTGACTAGGATTAATAACTCCAGCACTAGAGAATGTGATCGGTCCCTGATGGCCTTGAAACTTCGACCCTGTGTAACCAATCCCGAACCTGTTTTCCTTGAGGGGTGCTTCAATCACCTGGCCCCAACCTCCGGAATTACCAGATTGCACGACATCTTGGGCTTGCTTATAAGAGGCAATGAAGGTTTTTAGCTTTTTCTCTGATGAAGGAAAAACCACGTGCACGTTCACCGTTTCAAATGCTTGGCATAATGTTTCATGGATTTCACCATCCATCTCAACATACTTGAATGAAGAAATGTGACTCACAAAAATGTCCTCCTCGCCGCAGACAGCGACCACTTGTCCATCCACTACAAATTTAACCTTCTGATGGAGAGTTAATGACACGGCTCCGGCGCCATGAATCCACAGCCGTCCCAACAAACAGCTGTACGCGGGCTGAATATCTATTACGTAGAAGGTAGTGTTAAAAATTTGAGGTCCCACCTTGATTGGTAATTCCACTTCTCCAAAAACCGACCGCTTTGACCCATCAAATGCCTGAACTACCAAGTCGCTCGGCCTGAGCACCATTCCTTCAACGTCCAGCTTAATAAGTGCCTTTTTAGGAAGCACATTAAGTGAGGACCCGGTGTCTACCAGCACATGAGAAAGAACTGCTCCTTTGCATTCCATAAAAATATGGAGTGTTTTATTGTGGTTTCTGCCCTCCAAAGTTAAATCAAAATCAGTGAAACCCAGTCCACGGCTGGCATTAACATTGGAAATTACCCCTTCAAGCTGGTTGACTGAGATTTCCTGAGGCACGTACGCTGCATTCAGGACTTTCAACAAGGCATTACGATGTGTTTCAGAGCACAACAACAGAGACAAAATGGATATCTTTGATGGAGTTTGGTGGAGGTGATCTACAATCTTGTAGTCACTTTTTCTAATGATCTTCATAAGTTCTTTAACATCACTTTCAAAAGAGGTACCAGGCTCCGTCCTCTGCACAGGCTCTTCGTTTACCACTTGCTTGCCCTTGGCTTTTGCCAAGGGATCTGCATTATCACCTCGAAGAGTTTGCGGTGCGAACAACCTGCCGCTTCTAGTGAAACCACCAACTCCTACATTATCAACCTTCTGATCGACTGCAGACGGGATATCAACTTCTTGCTTTTGACCATTGTAGTATACCTCAGCACCATAGTGCCATGGGATTGCTTTTTCACTTTCAAATGGAATTGGTCCGGGCACCGTGATGGTAATCGGAGCTCGCCTGGAGGGCACTGGAATCTGTACCGGAGTAAAAGGGATGATAATAGTTGAAACATCATTATCAGCACTAGCAGCTTGACTGAATTATAAACAACCCTCATTCATCAAATTCTGAATACAATCCCTCACTCTATCACAACCATTCTCAAGAACCAAACAATCTGAACAGTCCGCATCACAACCCGGGAATACACCTCCCTTCAACAGATGCTCTTTCATAACTAGCAATGATGTTTTAATAGCCCCTACAACAGATACCAGCATCCAACCATCGTCTTCTTCAACAGCGCTTACAGCTGCTCCACAGTGGGGCGGTATTGGATTCTGAATGACATTTGGAGTGGCAGGAGGAGCAAAATTAATAGCTTTGGAATCTATCAAATCCTGAACTTTATGTTGGAAGGCTCTGCATCTTTTGATAGTGTGTCCAGGGCTACCTAAGTGAAAATCACATCAGGCATTTGCATCGTACCCCACTGGGAGCTTTGCCGGAGAGGGACCCATTGTACGGGGTTCCACTAGATTTAACTTGAGCAATTGTTGGAACAACATAGCATATGACATTGGTAAGGGATCAAAGCTCCGATCAAATGCTCTCTGCCTTTGTTGATAGGCCTGCCTTGGGGCCTGTTGTTGTTGTTGATTCTGTTGTTGTGTAGCAACGGGAATAGTTACAACAACGGTTTGGTGGTAAGGAGTCTGATAACCTCTGTTTCTGTTTCCTTGAGAAGAAACGACATTGGTCTCCCCCTCACGCTTTTTATTGACACCAGCAAAAGATTTCTTCACATCAGAAGTTGAACCCATACTCTCCTGAATTTTACCAATCTTGAGTAGATTCTCAATCCTTTCACCAGCAACCACAATATCCAAAAACCCATATGATGTACTCCTCGCGAGACGATCCAAGAACGTACCTTATAGTGTCCCCATGAACATATCATCCATTTCTCATTCGAGCAATGGTGGTTGCACTCGCGCAACCAATTCGCGCCATCGTTGGGCGTATTCCTTGAAGCCCTCCTTACTTTTTTGTGTCATACTCTGTAGCTGGGTGCGGTTAGGAGCCATATCAATATTGTATTGATATTGCTTCAGAAATGCTTCACCTAGATCCTTCCAATTCCTCACATTGGCCCTCTCCAACTTCATGTACCATTCGAGGGATGCACCGGACAGAGTGTCTTGAAAGAAATACATCCACAACTTCTCATCAGTAGTATAAGCAGAAATCTTTCTGACATAGGCTTGCAAGTGGGTTTTAGGACATGAATTGCCATTGTACTTATCGAAATTCGGGGCCTTGAACTTGGGAGGGATTCTCACTCCTTGAACCAATCCCAAATCAGCTACATCAATGCCCAGATTGTTATGACATTCGATAGCTCTGATTTTCTTAGCCAGCAACTCATACCTTCGATCTCCTCCATCGTTGTTACAGCCCACATCAACATTCATCAAGGAGAACTGGTCGTAGTTGTTATCCTCTACCTGGGGAACAGGAACAGGGATGGGGATAGGACCCCCGACAGCTTGGCCCACAGGAATGCCAATATTGACTCCCCCAATGGGTATATTGCCTCCAGGTGGAGGATCGACTTGATTGTCTGCGTGAAGAAACTCCCCTTCGGGTCTCTGGACCATAGCTCTCAATTCCCGTTGACCTTGGGCTACCCCTTGCATTAGCTCCATGAACTGGTTCATGCGAGTCCGCATTTCAGTCATCTCAGCCTGCAATTGTTCCATAGCTCGGACTTGATTCTGTCTGGTTGCGTAGCGGTGAATGTATGAATCAGCAATTCTGCCTGTAAATCACATAAGGTTAGGAAACCAGAGATAAATACATGTTATGCAAAATGATATGTATGAATGCATGCACATGCCATGTTTTATCATTTCCAAGGTGTTTTACACCCTGATTCCAGTCTTAATCACATGAAGCAAAGCAATATACAGATATTATTGAGAGAAATTCGTTGAGAAGAAATGTGTTGTGATAATGTGCTGTGATAATGTGCTGGCAAATAGAACACTGCCAAGGAACCATTTCTGAATAAACCATTCATTTCATAAAGCCAATACGTGCTGAAGCATTCTACAACGAGTTCATAAATTGGAAATACATCAAGAGGGTGGCTCCATCAACAAGCCTGATGGTAACCATGGTACAAAAGCTGCACTAGGAAAAAGGAAAGGGGACTATCAATCATTTAACTCCAAATCTTTCAGCTTCTCACTAGAACATTTGATTTCTTCAAAGAATATTCTGGTGCGCTGATGGTTTGGCCTTTCAATCATTTCTTTGATCAAAATATCCCTCTTCTTCAGAGCTTCAGCTAATGAATCCATGTGCATGAAAAGAGCCTCGTCATTACTCACCTCCTTAAGCCTTTTCACACCAGCTTGTACTTTAAGCTCTTTCATCTCTGCCATGGCACCTTCAAGTTCTTTCTTGGAAGCTTTCAACTTATCTCTAGAACTCTTCAACTGCTCTTGGCTTTTACCGGAGTCTTCACGGTGGTTTCTTCATTATTCATGCGCTTTCTGAAGTTCATCGTCTCTGGTCTTTAATTGCTCTCGCAGCTCTGCATTCTCAATTCTAACTTCGTCCCATGCTTGCTGAAGTTTAGTGAGCTTGGATTTTGCTTGGGCCAAAGATTGTTTGGTCTGTCTGTGAGTTTGAGCGGAAGTTTCTGCAGCCATATTAACTTTTTGGTAATGTCGGACCCTTTCAGCAAAATCTTTTTCTTTATCTGCCAAAATCTTCAATGCACCTTGGATTTTCCATTTTAAGTCTTTGTTAGTATACAGAGCATCTTATAGACGACTGCTCAGATCAGAGTTCTCTACCTAGAGGTCCTTTACCAAGGTCTGCAACTTGTTAAACTCCTCAATAGCGACAATATTCCTTTCTTCTTCAACCTCAGGGTATAAAGGTGGTACGGGATCAAAAGGTAGATAGAAATCTTCCACCCGTTTCCTTATCCAGCTCTCATAAGGAGGATAAGTTCGGTTATTGGGTTTTCCAATAACTCCTTTTCCCTTTCTTTGGATGCTATTCCAGGCTTCCGGAGCTTTTCGGACTATTGCTTGATCGTCACCTACTTGAAAATACAAGTACTCTTCCACACTTCTCTCGGTAGGGGGATTTTCCAGAGCATAACTGAATTGTCTAATGGCCAGAGAGGGATTATAGTTAATGCCCCCCTTCCTCCCTATCAATGGGACATTGAGGAATCCACCACAGCTATGAATAATATCCCCACAAAGTAACCCCCGATCTATCCAGATGATATCTTTAGCAGACAAACCCATCAGTCTATGACACCATTCCAATGAACTCTTGGTATCCACAAATGCACCTTTGCATGGTAACCGATGCGAAAACCATTTGTAGAATAAAGGCGCACAAAAATTGACATATCCCCCTCTTTTCTTTTCATTCCTGCTATGAACTGAATGATAAAGATCACCCAATAAAGTGGGTATTGGATTTTGAGTAGTGAATATTTTGATGGCGTCAATGTCAACAAATTCTGGCACATTTGGGAACAGTATAATGCCATATACACAAATAGCTAATACAGCACAGAAAACATTCCATTCTTTGTCTTTAGCGGCTTTTTGAGCAATCTTGGTCAAGTACGTCAGAGAGTACCCTCGAAATTCTCCTTTTTTTGTGATGTTGGCCTCCACCGTTGATTTGCTCAAATAAAGAGCAGCAGCCACGGCCTCAAAATCTGGATCTGTCTTCGAACTAAAAAATGGTACTGTTATACCCCAAATTTTGACCACTAAGATTCCCATCATTGTGCAAATCATGATCACAATATGGGTGTATCATTATGCTTCATCAGTCTCCCCGAAGATGGGTGAGCATCCACTACAATCAAATTTAGGGTTCAAGCCCTCTCAGAGTTCTTGGACAAAGGATCAATCAAGAAATGACATTATCTTCAACTTGTCTAACCTCTCAAACATCTAGAAGGGATCAAGAGGACTCCCACTTTAAGGATTAAGCACAAGGCTGCTCCCTTCCAGGTGGATCAAGCCTCAAGATTGCCAGTGTCACCAAATTAGGGTTTTGGTCGACCAGGGCCTCCAGTTGGAAATTTTCCTCTGGGCATGAGCCAATGCTTCAAAGCATAACCTAATATACTCCATGGAACCTCATGGGCCCAAGTGTCAAGTCAATTTGACCTCAGGGGATGCATACATAAAAAATCAGGAATTAGGGTTTCTTAACCTAATTCACCCCTAAGTTGACTTTTGGGACAAATCATGAGCCAAGACCTCAAGAGAGGGTTTGAGGGTCTCTAATACACCACATTGATCCATTTTCAACAATGGATTGATCCAGGAAGCTTGAGCAACAAGTCTCAATTTCATCTGAACCACAATTAGGGTTTCGCGAGAAAAGTCAACTGTATCTTTGAGTTTTGACCAGGACATGCTCCCAAACCCTAAGACATGATTCAATATACCCTATAACACCCATGGAACATGTCCATAGTGTTTAATTTAGGTCAAGGACTTGATTTCCTAAAGGATTGCACAATTTGGAATTCATCGGATAAAAAGTCAACTGTGCACAAAAGTCAACTTTGACTTTTTGAGATTTTTCACAAATGGATTTTTAACCCTAAAATGATGTTAATGTATAATTTGAATCATCATTCATCAAGAAAAATCAAAGAAAGTGGGATAACTTGTAAAAGGGGTAACCATAAAAACTTAGAAAATTTTCTAAGTTATGAACAAAGTGGCAAGGGTACCAACTTTGGAGGATCATAACTCCTAAATCACAAAGCCATTTTTCCCCATCCAAAGCTTGATTTTTAGATCTCATGGCCCTCTACAAAAGCTAAAAACTGACCTCTCTCCAAATTCTTCATGGATTTTGAGTTATGGATTGATCAAAATCACAAAAAGTGAAAATGTCACTTTTTTCCAACACTTAGTGAAATTTTCACTAAGTCAGAATCTGCCTTCACTTTTTTCCAAATGTAGGGACATTTTTTACTTGGATCCAAAAAGTATCAAAACCAAATATGATCAAACAGTTGTTGTATCATATAAGGGCTTTCCAAAATGGCCAAGAACATCACCAAATTCAACTTGAGCCATGAGATATGACATTGGCAAAATGCCTTGCTGAAAACTGCCAAGGCAAGGCAGAATTATGCATTTTTTCTCGATTTGGCAAAATCAGATAATTCCAAGCCTTGTCATCACTTTTGACACATCTGAGGATCAAATCTAAAGGGGACAATCACTGAGCCAAGCCTCCAAAGTCCTTGGAACAAGAAGTAGCATGCCAAACTTAGAATTGCCTAAAAGAGGGACAAGACTTCAATTTTGGATTGGAGCATTTAATAGATGCTTAGATGTGGCATGGACTGACACATTTGCAACTGAATTCAGTCAAGATTCCTCCAACAAGTAGGGAACCAAAGCTCTGTGCTCTAACCTCTAGCCATTGGCTAGAGGAGACTTGGATTTTCATTTGCCAACATTGGCCAAACCTCTGCTGCAGTTGCCATTCACTATTGATCCCAAAACAAACATGCTCTACTATAAATAGAGCTCATTTGTGCTCAGCTTGAGTACACCAAAGCCATCAAATAGATGCTTTCCTCAAAATCCCTTTCTCTTGGCAAAAATGCCTTCTTTAGCAAGGTAACTCTGAGTTTTTGAGTTTGAGAGCTTTTTCAATCAAACCAATCACACACACACACCTCATAAACATCATATGTAGGTGATCCAAACTCTCAAAAGTGACCTGTAATCACAAAATCACAAAGTCACCTCTCAAAACCTCAAAATAGGCTTTTTGTGCATTTTTCAAGCCATGTATTGATTCAGTCACTTTCCAAACCAGATAAAACCTCAAACACACTCCAAATATCATCCTTGAACTATCCCAAATGGTGCCACACATCTGGAACACCATTTGAGAGAGTTGATATTTTGGTCACTTTTAACCCCTTTTGCAAGAAAGGGCCAGTTTGTGTTTTTGCAGGTACCAGCTGATTCCAATCATCCTAAAAGCTTCTAAGGGATCATTTGAGTGTGTCTAAAGCAGCAAATCATTTCTGGAATAAGAGGCTTGACATTTTGCACAAAAACTCCAAAAAGCTCAAAAAGAGGTAAGCCTCATGACTTGAACTTTCCAAAATATGCAATGCTTTGAAGTCCACTGATCATGCACACCTCATACATGTTATTTATGTTGTGTTTGAACCAATTTATCATGTAATTCATGCCTGTATCAAAGTGTAGCATAGAACATGCAATTATAGGCCTTTTTCAAAACCACTATCGGGTTTTGAGGAGGGAGTGTGATCTGAAAAAACTACCACCACCATTGGATTCCTTGTAAAATTCTGGTCCAGATGCATATAAATTTTGTCTCAAACCATTAAGAATTGAGAAAGTTATGACCTTCACGTTTCTAAGCCAAAACTTGCCTTACCTTGCCTTGGGCCAGGCCTAAAACCAAGGCATGACTTGTATATTTGTGTTTTCACTCAAAACAATGGATGTATCACCACCCCAGTGGTAAGGCGCGCGGCTTGTGACCTTGAGGTCGTGGGTTCAAACCCCACCCATGCCATTTTGTGTTTTTTTCACATTTTGCCATTTTTTCCAATATTTTTATGTTTTATTAATTAATTGGAAAATTAATAACTCTTTCAATTTTAATTATTTTTTATTGGTTCTTTTTGCAAAAAATCAAAAAAATGTTGAAATATTTTATTCCACAAAAAAATTAAGGTTATATTATTTATTTAATATAGTTAGTATTTTTGTGAATAAATTCATTTTTTATTTGTTTTTAAACATTTTAAAATGAACATTCATCTTGAAAAATCAAGACCAAATGAGTTTTAATATCTCTTGTGATTAAAACTTCATTTTTAAAACCTTAAACAAAAATCACAAGTGGTTTATTCAAATTCATTTGGTATTTTTCATTGATTTTATTTTAATATTTACTTTTAAAAGATAACAAATTAGGGTTTCTTTGATTTTCACCCTCACAAATCATTTTCAAACACTCATGGACCTCTATTAGAGTGTAAGACCCAATCCCCTTTTAACCAAAACAATTTTGGGCCTCAGATATTGTATAAGTCCCTCTGCGTTAAAAGAAAAGTTCGGCGCAATCGTCGCCCGTTTAAAATAAACCATCTGGGCCTCTCCTCGAGCTACAAGACCCATTCAAAACTTTTGGGCCTCTATTAGAGTGTAAGACCCAACCCCCTTTGAAAACCAAACCATTTTGGGCCTCAGTCATTGTATAAGACCCACTGCGTTTTCAAAAATCTTCGCGCGATCGTCATTTCAAAAGAAAAATCATCTAGGCCTACCCTCGTGTTATAAGCCCCCACTCTTTTTATTTAAACCTTTTGGGCCTCTTGAGAGAGTGTAAGACCCACCCCTTTGTACAGAGAATTTTTCTCGGGCCTCAGTCGCTGGTATAAGTCCCTCTGTACAAAACGATAGTGCGATCACTGATAAAAACCTGGGCCTCTCCTTGAGCTGTAAGCCCCAATTTTTCTTTCAAAGCACTTTATCTTTTGATCTTGAATATACTGTTGTTTTCAATCTTTCTTTGTTGAACAACTAACCAAACAGCATGGAAGCTCTGCAACCGAGTAAGTGGTTATATGATTTCTTTATCCGCTTTCATATACATATAACTGTATTGCGGGGCTGTTTCACTGTAAGTCTTCTTTCATAAACTCATATCGACTGTGTAATACTAGTATAGATATTTAGAGTTTCCCCGGCAACTAGGTCTAACACTAGGTAAGGCCCCGTTGATCACTCTTAAAATAGACAAAACTAGATCCCCATAGGATTACCAGACACAGTCTTCCCTCCTCTTGGGGTTAAACAATATGGAGACGTGAAAGGTAGCATTCTCGGTGAACCCTTTCACAGACTGTCACCCTTAGACATTGTCAAAGAAACTCTACTCCCCAGAGATGATCTTTTCTCCGTGAATGGCATCTCTTGAGTTTCTTTCAAAATTCTCGAACTTTCCTGGCTTGATCTATTCTCTCTGAATGGCATGTCTTGAACTTCTCGGGGTTTGGGGACCCACAGGCTTCCTAAAAGCATCCCCGCCTCCTCTTGGGCGTTGTACAAGGACCCTACGGCTTCTTAGAAGTTTTCACAGCCTCCTCTTAGGCTTCGTCTAATGATTCTTCCTCCGGGAAGATAGCCTCCTCTTGGGCTTCGTACAAATTGTCCGTCGGCTTCTTAAAAGTTTTCTCGCCTCCTCCTGGGCTTCGTACAAATTGTCCCGACGACCTCCTAGAGGTATAGGAACAGAAATTAGTCATCTTAATAGAACAGTCTTTCAAAGAGTCTAGATCTTACTACTACTGTTTCTTAAGCATAGTACAAAAGATAAAACCCGTAGACTCGGACAATCTCAATACCCTTCGGATTCCCCATTTCCTTAAAGAATAAGAAATAATCCCGGTCCTCAGATCAAATCCATGAGTACAACATTACCCATATAAGAATTGATTTTCTCTTTTAACCAACATGTTGGACCTGTCATTCAACTGAAACAGTTATCGTAGCCTTCTCTTGGGCTTTGTACAAATGATTCTCCCCAGAGGATCAAACCCTTTAGCCTCCATCTCAGGCTTCGTACGAGATAGAAAAACGCTTTCTTGTTGGGTATAAAAGACTTTCTTGTTGAGTCAAACACCTTCAGCCTCCATCTCGGGCTTCGTACGAGATACAAAATCACTCTTTTGTTGAGTATAAAAGACTCTCTTGTTGAGTCAAACACCTTTACCCTCCATCTTGGGCTTCGTACGAGATACAAAAACACTCTCTTGTTGAGTATAAAAGACTCTCTTGTTGAGTCAAACAACCTTTAGCCTCCGTCTTGGGCTTCGTACAAGACACATACAAAAGCACTCTCTTGTTGAGTCAACCCTTTTAGCCTCTCTCTCGGGCTTCGTACGGGACACATAAAAACACCCTCTTGTTGGGCCAATAGCCTCCTCTTAGGCTTTGTATAAAAAAACCCCGGTTGATTCAATCAATCTTTTAGCATTAAAGCTGTGCCTCGTTCACAGTATACAAACTTCAACAACTCCTTTCCTTTCATCTAATTGTTGTAAGCGGCAAGCCTCTGGATTATTTACACCCATGCCACTGTGCCTCTTTTAGCATGAGAAATTCCTAAGGAAATATGGCATTGCTCTACACTGAGTTAAAGTCTTCTCCTTCAGGTCAAAAACCCTTATAAAGGAAATTATGGCATTGCTGGATTCACATATCCCAGTTAAAGTAATCTTCCTTTATAATCAGTCACCCAACAATCTTGACAAACAGACCCCTTTAGAGGTGACAAATTCTCTCTAAAGACGAAACTTTTTAGCTTCACATCTTGGGCTTCGAACAAGATACAAATAGACCCTTCAGCTTCTCATCTTGGGCTTTAAACAAGATACAAACCACCTTTAGCTTCATGTCTTGAGCTTTGAACAAGACACCAAAACACCATTTCCTCCCATAGAATAGGAGGAACTACGATCGCTCTGATTTCCCTATTTCGGTAAACGGGACTACGTAGGCATAAGATTGAAATAAAAATCTTAGCGAGCACACTAATCCAAAGCCCCAAATCTCGTACCTTCACATATTAATCGAAAAGCATCAGTCCAAACCTCCCACCAATCGCCCGGGCACTATTTTAACAAAATAACCTAAGAGAGACCCACAATCTTTGTAGCATTTGTGAACCGACAGTCATCTGTTTAAACTCAGTTTGCAAGCAGGGTTAATTGGAGACTTCTATTTCCCTTCCTTCATCAGCTTCAATAAGATAAACAATGAATTGAACTGTAGTACCAAAGCGATAGTGCTTCGCAACCACGTCCAAAATCGCTCGCTACAGAAAAATGGCGACTTCACTGGGGACAACTAGATCTTGTTCTCTTCCCATCTCTTAGGTAGAAACCTTAAGAAAGTGCCTCAGAAAAGTGGCGCCCACCGTGGGGCCCTTTTCTCTGTTTTCTTTCTTTGGAATTTCACTGGGATAGGATTTTTGTTGACTTCACTAGGATCTTAGGTCAAAACCTTTAAATTGGGAAGGAACCACAGAATGGCGCCTCCGCCGGGGAGCCATTTTCTGTCAGGAACATAAGATTCATAGCTCTTTAAAGTCTAGGACTTTAGGACAAATATATATACTGCTTTTCCTAATTGATATCTGTGTTTATTTTTTCTGCTAATGGGAATGCGTGTGATGCCGCATGTGGAAAGATTGAGTATACACGTAGGAAAAACCCTTTTAGTGGTGCGGAACCTATCGAAAATAGTTGTCACACGATACCACCCTCTTCTGAGGACTCTTCGAAAAAACATCACCTAGCACGGTTCCCGGCCCGCTGGTGTTTTTCTCGACAAGAGTTGATGATGTTGAGAGACAAGTACAAAAATCACTAGTATAAACCTTTGGGACGGGTAGAGCCTTGACTTCATGACACCGACCCTTTGACCCCATGTTTTTTCTATGTTTTTGTGTGCTGCATTCATACATTCATTTAAAAAACATTACATCAAAGAAAATCTTCTCTTCTAGTCTCTCCTTTTTTCAAATTAAACTAAGACAATGATTGCAAATGTCAGAGAAAAGGATTGCGCTCATGGATTTCGGTAGGAGGAGAACTCATCAGTACACTTTCAAGGTTCCAAAGTTAGAGGATTTAAGAGGGTTGGCGAGAATGGTCACTAACCCTGAAGCTTTCAGAGCCAAATACGGAGGTCTGCTACCTCTGTTAAGGGTCCAAGTAATTGAAAGAATCATGGATGCACTCATTCAGTTTTACGATCCGGTCTATCACTGTTTCACATTCCCGGATTATCAGCTCGCACCAACGCTGGAGGAATATTCTCATCTGATTGATTTACACATCACTGATCGAGCTCTTTTTTCTGGACTGGAAGAAATTCCAAAGGATCAGACCATTGCAAGAGCAATTTATTTGGACGAGTCAGAGGTCAGGACTCACATGACCACTAAGGGTGGCATACAAGGTTTGCCAGCCCAGTTCTTGACAAAGAAGGCCCTGTACTTCACTAGTATAGGGAACGTGACTGCTTTTGAAAGCATCTTTGTCTTACTCAGTTACGGGTTATTTCTGTTTCCCAACATCAATAACTTCGTCGATATAAACTCCATTAAGGTTTTTCTCATTCGAAACCCTGTGCCGACTTTACTCGCAGATGTATATCATTCTATACACTTAGGGAATTTGTACAACGGAGGGGAGATCACATGTTGTGTACCTTTGCTATACAAATGGTTTATCTCCCATTTGCCTAAGTCTGCTGCTTTTTGGGATCAAAAGAATACTTTACGTTGGTCACAGAGAATCATGTCTCTTACCAACTCTGACATAGATCAGTGCAATAGGATTTATGAGGGAATCAGGATCATTGACCGTTGTGGAAACTTCCCCAACGTACCCCTCATAGGAACTAAGGGAGGAATCAATTACCATCCAGTATTGGTTCTTCGTCAATTTGGATACCCAATGAGACATGTCCCAAGGAATGCTCATCTGGAAGGTCTTTTCTTCAAAGAAGGGGAAAATGACATAGTACTAAAGATGGAAATAGTGCACGCTTGGAAACATGTTCATAAGAAAGGATGAGAGTCTCTAGGAAAATCGGACTGTGTCTCGGTGGAGCCTTACCTCCACTGGGTACAAACTAGAGCTCTCAAGCTAAAAATGCCTTATCCTCGTCACGGAGTTCTTCTGGAAAGGGAGTCAGTCATGTACTTCATGACTGAAACGGAAAAACTCCAGGTTACTCTCAACAAAGTTCAGCGGGAGAGAAGGTCTTGGAAGAACAAGTATCGCACCCTCAATGTGGAGTGTATCAAAATACAACAACTACTGAAGGATAAGGATGCCCTGATTGAAATTTTGGAGCAGGATGCTGTGGATAATCAGGATGACCAAAGGAATTTGCTCGCTCCTTTCACCTGGCAAAGGAATGACAACCCGACAACGGCCCAAGAGCCCCGGTCCAAGAAAAGGAAAGTACCAGAATCAGCACCCGGTTTCTCCTCAGAGAGGACACGAGATCCCTTAGCTTAGGTTTCTATTTCCGCACCTTGTAATCTACTGTATTTCAATTTTCACAATCCTTTGAATTCAATAAAACGGGGTTTCCCCAATGTTTGATATTTGCAATCTAATTGTCGAAGTTTATTTTGATTAAACAAAAAAAAACAATTAATATAATCATTGCATTCATCATTCTCACGCAACGTATTCTTCTTACCTACGAATCTCACGTTTGTGTCTCGGTTCTAGAGTCAAACTGTCTCATTCGTACAATACTCAGGCCAATCGTCAGAAAAAGATGGATGATCTTGAGGAAGAGAACAGAGAGTTGAAAGAAGAAATCGACGCTCTGAGAGAGGAAATGAGAAAGCTTCGTAATGACATGCAAGCCATGGCAGAAGCTCAGCTACAAAGAACTGTGATCTCAGAGATCACCTCAACGCCCATAGTGGAGAAGTATGATCCTAGGTACAAAATGCCGAAAGATCGTCCCTGGGGCATGCCTGTTAACTATATCCCGGAAGGATATGTTCCGTCGATCACTGGAGATCCAGAAACTTCAGCAGAAGCCGCTGAGCCTGAAGGTTATAAACATCGGGAAAGCGAAGATGCCAGAGGCATATTGAGGACTCCTGAAGGTTACAAACTTTGGGAAACGCCAAGATTCACGGCAGTAGTCACGGTACCACCCCCTGTGGTGCACACTGTCCCGGAAGGACAGATTCTACAGATACCTTCTGGTAGAAAGGAAACTATGTTCGACAGGATGGACGAGTTCCAGGAGCAGTTCCTGGAGATGCAAAAGGAACTGTAAGCCATCTACGGTCAAGATTTATTTGGAAAAGACGCTGCAGACCTTTGTCTGGTCCCCAATGTGAAAGTTCCGCACAAGTTCCAAGTGCCCGACTTTGAAAAATACAAGGGTAACTCTTGCCCTCAGAGTCACTTGGTAATGTATGCTCGGCGAATATCGGCTCAGAAAGAGAATCAGGACCTACTAATTCATTACTTCCAAGATAGTTTAACCGGTGCCGCACTCAAATGGTACATGGGTTTAAACCGCGCTACGATCAGCACATTCAGAGATCTTGGCACTGCCTTCGTCCAACAATATAAATACAATTTGGACATGGCACCAGACAGAGATCAGCTCAGATCAATGTCGCAAAAGGACAAAAAAACCTTTAAGGAATACGCTCAGAGATGGCGTGAAATTGCTGCTCAAATTTGTCCACCTCTTGAGGAAAAAGAGATGACAAAAATCTTCTTAAAGACCTTAAGCTCATTTTACTATGACAGAATAGTAGCTAGTGTGCCCAGTGACTTCACCGAAATGGTCGGTATGGGGCTACGTCTCGAGGAAGCTGTTCGAGAAGGACGTTTAGTAAAAGACATTGGATCATCAAGTAGTACAAAATGATATGGTAGTGCTCTCCCTAAGAAAAAAGAGCAAGATATTGGGAATATCTCTCTCAGAAAGCAAAGGTGACGTTATCAACCAGTAGCGGCGGTAACTCCTGCTATCAACCCTGCACCTGTTTCTACGTATCAACCTCAGGTTGTACAGAGCCAACCTAATCAACAGCAATTTCAGCAAAGGACACAACAACCTCTTCAGCAGACTCGTCCTCCATACAACAACAACCGTACAACGCGACCACCAGAATTTGATCCTATACCCGTATCGTACGCAGAACTATTTCCGTTACTACTGGCTAAGGGGCATGTCCAGACTAAATCTCCTCTTGTAGTACCGGAAAATCCGCCTTTTTGGTTTAAGGTGGACCAGACTTGCCCTTATCATCAAGGAGGATCAAGGCATAACATAGAGAACTGTCTTAGTTTTAAATCTGACGTGCAAAAGCTTGTTAGGAGCGGGGTCTTATCTTTCAATGATACGAATCTGAATGTTCTCACGAACCCGTTGCCTCAACATGAGAAGGATGCAGTAAATTTGATAGAAGGAGAATCTAACAACATCTATCAAATTCACGATGTACTCTTGTTAAGGAGCAATCTGGTCAAGATGCATTGTAGACAGAGTGGGTATGGCCACGTGCCACCTCATAATTATCACCAGTGTGATATCTGCTCTAAAAACAATCAGGGATGTTCTGTGGTGCAATCAGCTCTACAGAAACAGATGGATCTCGGATAGATCCAAGAGTACCGAGTTCATGGAGTTAACATGGTCTATACGAATTCCAACGTCATTCAAAACCACGACATCCGTGCGATGAATGTCAACCTGGTGGCAATGCACTCAAGGCAAAGCCAGTATCATAATCTGCCACGGCACGATTACAGTTCTTGTCTGACTTGCTCGGTAAACGAACATGGATGCTCTTTTGTACAGGAGGCCCTCTAGCGTCAGATGGATCTTGGATGGATCCAAGACTACCATGATAGGAACCACTGTCAGATCAATATGGTTCAGATCTTCGATATTCACTTGATGAATACCAATCTGGTAGAGTTACGTGCTGAGCAGGTCCGACTCAGGTTCCTGATTTCACATAACTATCAAAGCTGTAAGGCGGGTTGCAAAAACAATCGAGGTTGTGCCCTTGTCCAGGAGGTACTTCAGCACTTATTAAATCACTGGTGGATGCCAATCTATATGGATGAAGATACTCAGCAAATTAGTATCAATAACAAGAACCCTACTCAGCGTCAAAGTCAGGATGTCCGATCTGTGGAAGCTAACCTAGTGAGGTTACATTGCATTCAAAGTGGGTGTGGCCAGGTGCCACCACATAACTACGAACGTTGTAGAGTCTGTTCAGAAGATAACCAAGGGTGCTACCTTGTGCGAGCAGCTCTTCAGGGTCAGGTGGATTGTAGAGAGATTCGCCCATATCCGGGTTCCGGACCAATTAACTGGGCGCCGGACTACCTCGCTGAGCAAATTGAGGACGTTGTCGTAATCTCTGATTATGAGAAGAACAAGGATGTTTGTGCCATCATTCCTCTACATGACGAATCGAGAGTTCCCAACTAGGAATAGATTGAAATTGCTTACGACAGTCAGAAAAATCAGAAGGCTCCCATAGTCATCTATCTGTCGGGACCACTACCGTATGAATCAACTAAGGCAATCCCTTACAAATACGGTGCGACGATAATTGAAAATGGAAAGGAAATTCCATTACCCTCCGTCGTAAATATTGCAGACATCATTCGTGTAACACGGAGTGGTAGAATCTTCAACAGAGGAGTTGGAGAGTCCAGCAAAGAAAAGAAACCTCAGACAGAAGTTCCCAATCCACCGGTCGGTCAGTCCAGTAATCCCGACCTTTTGAAAAACAATGATGAGATGCTGAAGCTCATCCAAAGGAGTGAATACAACATTTCTTTATCAGCTATTACAAACTCCTTCAAAGATCTCTGTGTTGTCACTTTAACTCAGTTCAGAAGCGCACAGGGAGGCTCTACAGAAAGTCTTGGAGCAAGCCTTTGTAGAACAGGATGTAACAATCAGACAGTTCGATAACATTGTCTCTAACATCACTTCCTGCAATAACTTGGGATTTAGTGATGAGGAATTACCTAAAGAAGGTCGCCGTCATAACATGGCGCTCAACATTACAGTCAACTGCCAGGACGATGCTTTAGCCAGCGTACTGGTAGACACAGGGTCAGCCCTGAATGTCATGCCGAAGTCCACTTTGATGCAATTATCATTCAAAGGTCCTCCGATGAGAACCAGCGAGGTCGTCGTTAAAGCATTCGACGGATCCAGAAAAACGGTTATTGGCGAAGTCGACCTTCCCATAACCATCGGTCCTCACACTTTCCAAGTAACTTTCCAGGTCATGGATATCCGGGCAACGTACAGTTGTTTATTAGGAAGACCTTGGATACATCAGGCTGGGGCGGTCACCTCGACCCTCCACCAAAAGTTAAAGTTCGTTCAGAACAACCAGCTCGTCACGGTTTGTGGAGAACAAGCCTTACTCGTGAGTAGCTTATCATCATCTACTTGTGTAGAGCCCGAGGAGGTTATTGGAACTCAGTTCCAAGCGCTTTCGGTGAGAAAGGACAATCAATCCGAAGAGGGAACTTCCATTTCCTCATACAAATACGTTATCAAAGCGGTCGAGAGTACCAATACAACAGGATGGGGACAGCTAGTCATTCCTACTGACAATAAAACAAAGAAGGGTCTTGGTTTTTCTGTAACCTGTACCCAGACAGCTACTACCAGGGATGAAAGTCTTCATCCCATTCGAGACCTCTTCCACATTGGAGGTTTCCTTCACCCAGTGCCTCAAGAAGTGCATACCAATAATAAAGATGATTCCTCTGATATGGAGGAAGAATGGGAGTCCTATCTTAACGAGGATGGTTATATGTCTCAGGATGAAACGCAGACTCCATTTTGCTTTCCTGCACAGAGCCCGAGATTTATACCAAGGTCATATGTCAAAATGATGTATGGAGATTGTGATCTGGAAGGATGTCGTGCTCCTCCAAATTCGTTAGAGGAGGACACTCTAATGAAAGACAGCTTTGACCACGACTATTATGGCCCGATGGATGGCCTGCCAATGTGGCAGCCGTATCCAGGAGACTTGGGGCAAGAGAATCAGCCGAACAATGAAAATTAGCTGAGCATCATTGAACAGAATACCTGTGTCCCCACCATGTCATGGGATCAACACCCAAGGTATCCTGAAAATACCCCGCACGATGATGAATTCGCAACGTTCGCAGGATTAGAGTTCATCAACTATGCTTTTCCCGAGGTCAACGTCATCAAGAGAGATGACTCCTCCGGTTCCAAAGAAGTATGGGACACCTTGGGACAACCGAGTGGTAAGTTTGACTACTTCGTCAAGTACACCGCTCCCGAAAGCTCTCGTATCAGGCTCGAGGACATCCAGCCAACTGGATGGGGAGATCTACTTGAGAGCACAAATGCTATGCAAAAGGCAACAGAGGAATCCTCCTACGACAATTCTGCCTGGGAGACAGATTCCAATGATCCTGCTCCACCAGAAATCAGCGTCACTTCTGAAGACAAATCAAGGAAAGTACCAGACTTTGTGATTCACCGAGGAGTTCGCCGCCAATGGGTTGCTGTCGATGTTCCGAAGATTGTTCATAAGTCAAAGTAATTGCCATCTTTAGCCTTTCACCCTGCCCAGGTGAAACGGATGTTTTGATAGGGCTCGCTTTCTGTAAATTTTCCCTCTTCGCTTTGCCCAAAACGACAGAGTTTTGTTTTATAGGGTTGTAGTTTCAAGAATCGACTTGTTCATTAATAAAATAACGTCGTTCTATAATTTCTGCATTAATTGCTGTTTTCTCTTTTTGCTTTTCTCAAAAAATGGTAATCCTAAAAAACATCTCAAATAATAAAAACAAACAGTAAAAGAAATACACTGCACACACTCTTGCATTTCTCTATCTCTTCTAAAAACAATCATCACATCATACAGATTGCTTGTTTTAAACCCAGTTGAAACATACGATCCGATGCCTTCTCCCAACTTTGAGTTCCCGGTATTTGGGGCTGAAGAAGAAGTTGACGACGAAATTCCAGAAGAGGTCTCCCGACTACTCAGACAAGAGGAAAGGTCCATTGAACCTCACAAAGAGCCGTTGGAAATGGTAAACTTAGGTTCGGAAAAAGAGAGAAAAGAAATCAGGATTGGGGAACTGCTCAGTCCAATGGCCATAGAGGGTTTGTTAAAGCTTCTCAAAGAATTCCCCGATGTATTCGCTTGGTCCTATCAGGATATGCCAGGGTTGGATACCAGCATCGTGGAACACCATTTACCATTGAGATCGGAATGTCCGCCAGTAAAACAAAGGTTGAGACAGACTCATCCGGACATGGCCATCAAAATCAAAGAGGAGGTACAGAAACAGATTGACGCGGGTTTCCTCGCCACATCAGAATATCCTCAATGGTTAGCCAACATTGTGCCTGTTCTAAAAAAGGACAGAAAAGTCAGAATGTGTGTCGATTACAGAGATTTAAACAAGGCTAGTCCAAAGGACGACTTTCCCTTGCCGCACATTGATATGCTGGTAGCCAGTACAACAAAGTTCAAAGTTTTCTCCTTCATGGATGGATTCTCGGGCTATAATCAGATCAAAATGGCGCCGAAAGACATGGAGAAAACTTCGTTCATTACCCCATGGGGTACCTTTTGTTACAAGGTAATGCCGTTCGGTTTGAAGAACGCCGGGGCAACCTATCAAAGGGCCATGACTACTCTGTTTCATGACATGATACACAAAGAAATCAAGGTATATGTCAATGATATGATTGCAAAATCTAGAACAGAAGAGGAGCATGTGACCCATCTGTCAAAGTTATTCGAGCGGTTAAGAAAGTACAAACTTCGCTTGAATCCCAACAAGTGTACCTTCGATGTCCGTTCAGGGAAACTCTTGGGGTTCATCATCAGCCAGAAAGGGATTGAGGTTGATCCTGACAAGGTCAAGGCCATTCAAGAAATGCCTTCTCCGAAAACTAAAAAACAAGTCAGAGGATTCCTGGGACGTTTGAACTACATCTCCAGATTCATATTCCTCATGACCGCGACATGTGCGCCGATCTTCAAATTACTCAAAAGGAATCAGGATTGCGTTTGGACAGAAGATTGTCAAACTGCCTTCGACAGTATCAAGGAATACCTGTTGAACCCACTGATTCTATCCCCTCCAGTGGAAGGAAGACCACTGATCATTTACTTAACAGTCTTGGAGGACTCCATGGGCTGTGTACTTGGCCAACAAGACGAAGCCAAAAGGAAGGAGTCTGCCATCTACTATCTGAGCAAGAAATTCACCGACTGTGAAACTCGGTACATGATGCTCGAAAAAACTTGCTGCGCTTTGGCTTGGGCAGCCAAACGTCTGCGCCAGTACATGATTCGTCACACTACTTGGTTAATCTCCAAAATGGATCCAATCAAGTATGTATTTGAAAAATCTGCTCTCACGGGAAGGATTGCCCGTTGGCAGATGTTGCTATCAGAATATGACATAGAGTACCATGCTCAAAAAGCCGTTAAAGGGAGTGTTTTAGCCGATCATTTGGCTCATCAACTGATTGACGATCAAGAATCAATCGGGTTTGACTTTCCAGACGAAGATGTCATGTATCTAAAAATGAAAGATTGCGATGAACCGCTACCCAGTGAAGGGCCAGAACCAGATTCCCAATGGGGACTTATTTTTGACGGAGTTGTCAATCATTACGGAAACGGAATTGGGGCACTATGCCACGATCAATTGTATCAACGGAGAATGAAGAGGGCGTTTGACAAAAAGGTCCGACCTCGAGTCTTCAAGAAAGGAGACCTCGTGCTCAAGAAAATACAATCATTTCTCACTGATTCTCGAGGCAAGTGGACTCCGAATTATGATGGCCCCTATGTGGTCAAGAAAGCTTTCTCAGGTGGCGCCTTGAGACTTGCAACTATGGACGGAGAGGAATTTTCCTACCCCACGAATGTTGATGTAGTCAAGAAATACTTCGCCTAAAAAAAACGTCTCGGTGGATTGAAAACCCGAAAGGGCGGTCCAGGCAAAAATTAGAGACATGATCAAAAATAATCCCGGTGGATTGGAAACCTCAAAGTACAATCCAGGCAAAAATTAGGGATAACGGAAAGTAAATATGTTCAACAAAGGGGCAAATCCTCAGCAGCAGTTACGTCGTCCATCAGAAAACTCTAGTCAAGGTCATCTTCGACAGAAGCTCAAGATGTCCAGAATTCAAAGTTGGTAGAAGGATAGTGGTCGTTATGTTTCAATTAAGCCCTTTCCCTGTAAATTACCATTTTCTAACTTTGTAAATACTCTATGGAATCACGCGCTTGGCTGATTTCCATCTTATCAATAAAATTTGAGCCCTTTGTGCTTTTGCTTGCAATTCTTATTTGTTTTAGCTTTATAGAACGACATTTTAACATGATCAACGGTTCTTGAAATAAAACGAAAATGAATTTACTTGTTAAAACCTTTTTCTGCTTTTAAATAAAGATGGCAATTACTTTTGACTATTGAGCATCGAAAGAACATTGCTCGCTACTCCAGAAATAGACGAGCTTCAAAGTGCAGAATCAAAGTACACCTTCTAAGCCAGTGTGCCTGAATGAAGGATTAGCTGTATCAGATGCGGCTTTCCCATCTGATACCCTCGGCCGAGTTCTTATCTCCTAAGCCCGACCAACGGTTGTTCCCCGCAGGGACTGTCTCTCCTAAGCAAGGCAAAATTGCTACTTTTGGATCAACGGTACGACTTCGCCCCGCGATGGCCGAGTATCCCGTCATGTTTATCTTTTAGTCTGTATGTCGCGTCAGTTTTGTCAACATATACATACATACATCATGCATTATTGATTTGCATTCACATTCATATTGCATCACTATCACTCTAGTCGGTCTTATCCCTAGTGATAACTGTCTTCTCAGTCGAGTTGTCAGTTCTTTCCTCGTCAGGAAATATTGCATTTGAATAATCTCTCCTCCAGTTTATTTCTGGATTGAAGCAGGTCCTTGACCACTTTGATAACTTGAACCTCTGAAAGACCAGAGAACCTTCAACCGATGTCACTCTTCGCCATTGAAGATGATATTTTTTCTTTTCCGAATTAAGGAAAATCCCCAAAGAAAGCCTCTTAATCAGAGATTTGGCAATACGGCGGTTTTTCTCCGAAAAAACCACTGATGAAAAGGTCATCGACACCTCAAAATTGGATCCCATCATATGGAATTTCTCCGGGAAGACCCCGAGAAAAGTATGATGTAAGACCCCAAACGGAAGCAGTCTCTCAAGAAACTCGCTTTCCCCAGTAGAAACAAATGGCGTCTCCAATAGAGAAGTTGGTGCACCTCTAAAACTCAGACGATTGGGTTCCCCAGCAAGTCTGACATCATTCTTTTTCCCATCAAATAGCATCTCCCCAGGAAAATTCGGCGAGAAGTTTGAGGAAAACCGCTACGAATAGCGTCCCTTGTCAATAAAGTTTATTGACAAAAGAACTTGAGACCAGTTCCTTGGTAGGAAACCAGGATCGAGGGGAAGTTTATTTCAGAAACTAAGACCAGTTCCTTGGTAGGAAACCAGGATCGAGGGGAAGTTTATTTCAGAAACTAAGACCAGTTCCTTGGTAGGAAACAAGGATCGAGGGGAAGTTTATTTTAGAAACTGAGACCAGTTCCTTGGTAGGAAACCAGGATCGAGGGGAAGTTTATTTTAGAAACTAAGACCAGTTCCTTGGCTAGAAACCAGGATCGAGGGGAAGTTTATTTTAGAAACTAAGACCAGTTCCTTGGCTAGAAACCAGGATCGAGGGGAAGTTTACCTTTTCTAAGCGTCATTACTTAGCAAAAGAAGATGAATGTGTAAGCTACCATTCATAACCACCATCAAAATTTCGGGTATTCCGATATTTAATCCTCTTGCACCCCGAATGCCCGAACACCTCCGTCATTCGCACCTTCGGGTCCAAGAAGATTAAATAGGGGCATCTGTCATACCCCAAATTTTTACCACTAAGATTCCCATCATTGTGCAAATCATGATCACAATATGGGTGTATCATTATGCTTCATCAGTCTCCCCGAAGATGGGTGAGCATCCACTACAATCAAATTTAGGGTTCAAGCCCTCTCAGAGTTCTTAGACAAAGGATCAATCAAGAAATGACATGATCTTCAACTTATCTAAACTCCCAAACATCTACAAGGGATCAAGAGGACTCCCACTTTAAGGATTAAGCCCAAGGCTGCTCCCTTCCAGGTGGATCAAGCCTCAAGATCGCCAGTGTCACCAAATTGGGGTTTTGGTCGACCAGGGCCTCCAGTTAGAAATTTTCCTCTGGGCATGAGCCAATGCTTCAAAGCATAACCTAATATACTCCTTGTAACCTCATGGGCCCAAGTGTCAAGTCAATTTGACCTCAGGGGATGCATACATCAAAAATCAGGAATTAGGGTTTCTTAACCTAATTCACCCCTAAGTTGACTTTTGGGACAAATCATGAGCCAAGACCTCAAGAGAGGATTTGAGGCTCTCTAATACACCACATTGATCCATTTTAAACAATGGATTGATCCAGGAAACTTGAGCAATAAGTCTCAATTTCATCTGAACCACAATTAGGGTTTCGCGAGAAAAGTCAACTGTATCTTTGACTTTTGACCAGGACATGCTCCCAAACCCTAAGACATGATTGAATATACCCTATAACACCCATGGAACATGTCCATCAAGTTTAATTTAGGTCAAGGACTTGATTTCCTAAAGGATTGCACAGTTTGGAATTCATCGGATAAAAAGTCAACTGTGCACAAAAGTCAACTTTGACTTTTTGAGATTTTTCACAAATGGATTTTTAACCCTAAAATAATGTTAATGTATTATTTGAATCATCATTCATCAAGAAAAATCAAAGAAAGTGGGATAACTTGTAAAAGGGGTAACCATAAAAACATAGAAAATTTTCTAAGTTATGAACAAAGTGGCAAGGGTACCAACTTTGGAGGATCATAACTACTAAACCACAAAGCCATTTTTCCCCATCCAAAGCTTGATTTGTAGATCTCATGGCCCTCTACAAAAGCTAAAAACTAACCTCTCTCCAAATTCTTCATGGATTTTGAGTTATGGATTGATCAAAATCATAAAAAGTGAAAATGTCACTTTTTCCCAACACTTTAGTGAAATTTTCACTAAGTCAGAATCTGCCTTCACTTTTTTCCAAATGTAGGGACATTTTTCACTTGGATCCAAAACGTATCAAAACCAAATATGATCAAACAGTTGTTGTATCATATAAGGGCTTTCCAAAATGGCCAAGAACATCACCAAATTCAACTTGAGCCATGAGATATGACATTGGCAAAATGCCTTGCTGAAAACTACGAAGGCAAGGCAGAATTTTGCATTTTTGTTCGATTTGGCAAAATCAGATAATTCCAAGCCTTGTCATCACTTTGGACACATCTGAGGATCAAATATAAAGGGGACAATCACTGAGCCAAGCCTCCAAAGTCCTTGGAACAAGAAGTAGCATGCCAAACCTAGAATTGCCTAAAAGAGGGACAAGACTCCAATTTTGGATTGGAGCATTTAATAGATGCTTAGAGGTGGCATGGACTGACACATTTGCAACTGAATTCAGTCAAGATTCCTCCAACAAGTAGGGAACCAAAGCTCTGTGCTCTAACCTCTAGTCAATGGCTAGAGGAGACTTGGATTTTCATTTGCCAACATTGGCCAAACCTCTGCTGCAGTTGCCATTCACTATTGATCCTAAAACAAACTTGCTCTACTATAAATAGAGCTCATTTGTACTCATTTTGAGTACACCAAAGCCATCAAACAGATGCTTTCCTCAAAATCCCTTTCTCTTGGCAAAAATGCCTTCTTTAGCAAGGTAACTCTGAGTTTTTGAGTTTGAGAGCTTTTTCAATCAAACCAATCACACACACACACACCTCATAAACATCATATGTAGGTGATCCAAACTCTCACAAGTGACCTGTAATCACAAAATCACAAAGTCACTTCTCAAAACCTTAAAATAGGCTTTTTGTGCATTTTTCAAGCCATGTCTTGATTCAGTCACTTTCCAAACCAGATAAAACCTCAAACACACTCCATATATCATCCTTGAACTGTCCCAAATGGTGCCACACATATGGAACACCATTTGAGAGAGTTGCTATTTTGGTCACTTTTAACGCCTTTTGCAAGAAAGGGCCAGTTTGTGTTTTTGCAGGTACCAGCTGATTCCAATCATCCTAAAAACTTCTAAGGGATCATTTGAGTGTGTCTAAAGCATCAAATCATTTCTGGAACAAGAGGCTTGATAGATTGCACAAAAACTCCAAAAAGCTCAAAAAGAGGTAAGCCTTGACTTGAACTTTCCAAAATATGCAATGCTTTGAAGTCCACTGATCATGCACACCTCATACATGTTATATATGTTGTGTTTGAACCAATTGATCATGTAATTCATGCTTGTATCAAAGTGTAGCATAGAACATGCAATTATAGGCCTTTTTCAAAACCACTATCGGGTTTTGAGGAGGGAGTGTGATCTGAAAAAACTACCACCACCATTGGATTCCTTGTGAAATTCTGGTCCAGATGCATATAAATTTTGTCTCAAACCATTAAGAATTGAGAAAGTTATGACCTTCACGTTTCTGAGCCAAAACTTGCCTTGCCTTGCCTTGGGTCAGGCCTAAAACCAAGGCATGACTTGTATATTTGTGTAACTCAAAACAATGGATGTATCACCACCCCAGTGGTAAGGCACGCGCCTTGTGACCTTGAGGTCGTGGGTTCAAACCCCACCCATGCCATTTTGTGTTTTTTCACATTTTGCCATTTTTTCCAATATTTTTATGTTTTATTAATTAATTGGAAAATTAATAACTCTTTCAATTTTAATTATTTTTTATTGGTTCTTTTTGCAAAAAATCACAAAAATGTTGAAATATTTTATTCCACAAAAAAATTAAGGTTATATTATTTATTTAATATAGTTAGTATTTTTGTGAATAAATTCATTTTTTATTTGTTTTTAAACATTTTAAAATGAACATTCATCTTGAAAAATCAAGACCAAATGAGTTTTAATATCTCTTGTGATTAAAACTTAATTTTTAAAACCTTAAACAAAAATCACAAGTGGTTTATTCAAATTCATTTGGTATTTTTCATTGATTTTATTTTAATATTTACTTTTAAAAGAAAACAAATTAGGGTTTCTTTGATTTTCACCCTCACAAATCATTTTCAAACACTCATGGACCTCTATTAGAGTGTAAGACCCAATCCCCTTTTAACCAAAACAATTTTGGGCCTCAGATATTGTATAAGTCCCTCTGCGTTAAAAGAAAAGTTCGGCGCAATCGTCGCCCGTTTAAAATAAACCATCTGGGCCTCTCCTCGAGCTACAAGACCCATTCAAAACTTTTGGGCCTCTATTAGAGTGTAAGACCCAACCCCCTTTGAAAACCAAACCATTTTGGGCCTCAGTCATTGTATAAGATCCATTGCGTTTTCAAAAATCTCGGCGCGATCGCCATTTCAAACGAAAAATCATCTGGGCCTACCCTCGTGTTAAAAGCCCCAACTCTTTTTCTTTAAACCTTTTGGGCCTCTTGAGAGAGTGTAAGACCCACCCCTTTGTACAGAGAATTTTTCTCGGGCCTCAGTCGCTGGTATAAGTCCCTCTGTACAAAACGATAATGCGATCACTGATAAAAACCTGGGCTCTCCTTGAGCTGTAAGCCCCAATTTTTCTTTCAAAGCACTTTATCTTTGGATCTTGAATATACTGTTGTTTTCAATTTTTCTTTGTTTGACAACTAACCAAATAGCATGGAAGCTCTACAACCGAGTAAGTGGTTATATGCTTTCTTTATCCGCTTTCATATACATATAACTGTATTGCGGGGCTGTTTCACTGTAAGTCTTCTTTCATAAACTCATATCGACTTTGTAATACTAGTATAGATATTTAGAGTTTCCCCGACAACTACGTCTAGCATTAGGTAAGGCCCAGTTGATCACTCTTAAAATAGACAAAACTAGATCCCCATGGGATTACCAGACACAATCTTCCCTCCTCTTGGGGTTAAACAATATGGAGACGTGAAAGGCAGCATTCTCGGTGAACCCTTTCACAGACTATCACCCTTAGACATTGTCAAAGAAACTCTACTCCCCAGAGATGATCTTTTCTCCGTGAATGGCATCTCTTGAGTTTCTTCCAAAATTTTCGAACTTTCCTGGCTTTATCTATTCTCTGTGAATGGCATGTCTTGAACTTCTCGGGGTTTGGGGACCCACAGGCTTCCTAAAAGCATCCCCGCCTCCTCTTGAGCGTTTTACAAGGACCCTACGGCTTCTTAGAAGTTTTCACAGCCTCCTCTTAGGCTTCGTCTAATTATTCTTCCTTTGGGAAGATAGCCTCCTCTTGGGATTCGTACAAATTGTCCCTCGGCTTCTTAAAAGTTTTCTTGCCTCCTCTTGTGCTTCGTACAAATTGTCCCGACGACCTCCTAGATGTATAGGAACAGAAATTAGTCATCTAAATAGAACAGTCTTTCAAAGACTCTAGATCTTACTAATACTGTTTCTTAAGCATAGTACAAAAGATAAAACCCGTAGACTCGGATAGTCTCAATACCCTTCGAATTCCCCGTTTCCTTAAAGAATAGGAAATAATCCCGGTCCTCAGATGAAATCCATGAGTACAACATTACCCATATAAGAATTGATTTTCTCTTTTAACCAACATGTTGGACCTGTCACTCAACTGAAACAGTTACCCTAGCCTTCTCTTGGGCTTTGTACAAATGATTCTCCCCAGTGGAGCAAACCCTTTAGCCTCCGTCTCGGGCTTCGTACGAGATACAAAAACACTCTCTTGTTGAGTATAAAAGACTCTCTTGTTGAGTCAAACACCTTCATCCTCCATCTCGGGCTTCGTACGAGATACAAAATCACTCTCTTGTTGAGTATAAAAGACTCTCTTGTTGAGTCAAACACCTTTAGCCTCCATCTCGGGCTTCGTAAAATATACAAAAACACTCTCTTGTTGAGTATAAAAGACTCTCTTGTTGAGTCAAACAACCTTTAGCCTCCGTCTTGGGCTTCGTACAAGACACATACAAAAGCACTCTCTTGTTGAGTCAACCCTTTTAGCCTCTCTCTCGGGCTTCGTACGGGACATATAAAAACACCCTCTTGTTCGGCCAATAGCCTCCTCTTAGGCTTTGTATAAAAAACCCCGATTGAGTCAATCAACCTTTTAGCATCAAAGTTGTGCCTCGTTCACAGTATACAAACATCAACAACTCCTTTCCTTTCATCTAATTACTATAAGCGGCAAGCCTCTGGATTATTTACATCCATTCCACTGTCCCTCTTTTAGCATGAGAAAGTCCTAAGGAAAGATGACATTGCTCTACACTGAGTTAAAGTCTTCTCCTTCAGGTCAAAAACCCTTATAAAGGAAATTATGGCATTGCTGGATTCACATATCCCAGTTAAAGTAATCTTCCTTTATAATCAGTCACCCAACAATCATGACAAACAGACCCTTTTAGAGATGACAAATTCACTCTAAAGACGAAACTTTTTAGCTTCACATCTTGGACTTCAAACAAGATACAAATAGACCCTTTAGCTTCCCATATTGGGCTTTAAACAAGATACAAACCACCTTTAGCTTCATGTCTTGGGCTTTGAACAAGACACCAAAAAACCATTTCCTCCCATAGAATAGGAGGAACTACGATCGCTCTGATTTCCCTGTTTCGGTAAACGGGAATACGTAGGCATAAGATTGAAAGAAAAATCTTAGCGAGCACACTAATCCAAAGCCCCAAATCCCGTACCTTCACATATCAATCGAAAAGCATCAGTCCAAACCTCCCACCAATCGCCCGGGCACTATTTTAACAAAATAACCTAAGAGAGATCCACAATCTTTGTAGCATCTGTGAACCAACAGTCATCTGTTCAAACTCAGTTTGCAAGCAGGGTTAATTGGAGACATCTATTTCCCTTCCATCATCAGCTTCAATAGGATAAAAAATGAATCGAATTGTAGTACCAAAGCGATAGTGCTTCGCAACCACGTCCAAAATCGCTCGCTACAGGTACCTCTTCCTTAATGGAGATCCCCAAGATATTTAAATATTCTTCCAAATTCGGGACCAAGACATAATCCTGAAACACAAAGCACCATAGAGAATGATCGTAGAATTGCATTAATGTGTGAAGGCCCAACCATTCATACCCACTGAGGTTGCAAACAAATGAAAAAATCTGCCCGTACTTTTTTCCGAATGCTTCCAACACCTTTGAGCTAGCCATAGCCTTCAGACTGCTGATAGAACCTAGTTCTGGCTTCAGAAATTTGTAGGTGATGACATTCTTTTTCTTTCTCCCAACATCCATCGGAAAAGAATCCCCTGACTGGAATCGAAGGTATAATATTGTCCTGGAAATGAAAAAACATGTATGTTAAGATATGAAAATACAATGCAAAGGCATGTGATCAGAGTGTCTGGTGTCTGTGTTGGACTGTGCAGATAGTGAGATTAGTATATTTGTGGATAGTGTCGGACTGTGAACAATAACCATCTGAACATAATAATATGAACCAGAAGAACCAAAATACCAGGTATATGGGAGGTCTAAGTCACCTGCAAACCTGTAAACACCCACCCATTCTCACATGTGGGTACTAAAACCATGGTTCCTCAGTTTCAGATTCTCAATTTGAGAAGCAATAGTACATTCATCCCTCGGGGTACAATACTATCGCAAAATAAAGAGGTCGTCCACTGATTCCCCAAAAAAAGGTAATCCTATGTAAGTTCCCAGTTTCAGGTCCTCGGATCGAGAATCGTAATGGGGTTGCCATTTCTAGTCTGCCATTATCGTTCTCGGGAGAAGTTCCTCTACTGATTCCTCGGGAATGGTCACCAGAGTCGACAGCTCATACAGGGATATCTAATGGCCTGCATAACATGCAGTATCAGATACCACCTATATGGGCCTCGTCTGGCTGTGGATCTCGCGAAGACTTAACGTGATAACACCACGCAAGCGATCGACTATCCACCCTAAATCCTATGTGTATGCTCAAGTCTGGGAAGTGGGCTTATCTCTCAGAGCACCCTGCCCACCAAACAGAAAAATCCAGCACAGTCCAGCACAGTATAATATATAGCAACAGTAAATGAAAAGCATGTAAATGCAATAAAATAGTAAACATGCAACAATGCCATAAATAAAGCGAGTAAAGTAAATAGATAAAACACCCTATAACAGAAAAGTCGCCACCGAACGTTATTTATCCCGACGCAGGGAAAGGAAACGATCAAATAAAATCTCAACAAAGGGAAAGGAATGATCGTCGCAACCATAACCTGGGTTCGGGAGTCGGTTACACGAGAGGAAGGTATTAGCACCCCCTCACGTCCATCGTACTCGATGGGATCCACGCTTGTTTGCTATCGATCAAAGGTGTAGGTAATCTGAAGCTCAACTACTAACTATAAAGGAATGGGAAAAATGGGAAGGAAAAAGAAAAGAAGTGACTCGACAGGACATCGTCGTCCTAGGCCTACGTATTCCCTCGGGTGCGGGAAAGTCAGAGTCAACGTAGTTCGGACTACGGTTTTGTGGGGGAAGTTTTCTTGCCAAGACGTCGCGTCTCGTGCCTACGTATCCTCAATCTTACCGGAGAGAGGAAGTCAGAGCTAACCGAGTCTTGTTGTTTTGTGTTTTTTAGTGGAATACGTCAATGTTCACGTTCTAGCAGTTTAGGTGTTGCCGCTCGTTGTGGGAGTCTTATGCGTTTACTTGTTTGCGGTAGAACGGAAATGATGCATCCTTTACGATGAGAGTGATGGAGATGAAAAGAGAATTGTTGTTTGTTTATTGATTTTTAGGAGAAGTGTTTTGATTTTTTTATGTTTATAACAAGTATTGCATTAAAGTCTATGACATAGGAATGAATGCGTCGCATGGTCGTCCTAACAGGACGTATGCTAACACTCTAGAAAGACGGAGGGAAACCCTCCTCCTTCCATTTCCCATGTACTTAAGGCTCATGACATACAATACTTGTTGTTTTTATCACATGCTTTGATTTTTTGTTTTGAGATGAGAAAGAGAGACACAAAGGTGTTAAGAAAGGAAAAATCTAAGTGGGGAAGAATAATAATCCTAATGTTGTCATGCTTGGATGTCCTATGGTTATGTGGAGTATAAGAACCGCCTAAGTCTAAATAAGAGAGAGGGATAGCACTATCTAATGCTTATCCTACCTCACCTTAATCAAAAATTAAGGATGAGCTAGGATCCCGAAGGGGTGTGAGATAGTTATACACAAAGCATTATCTCATGCTATTCACAAACACACAAGAGAAAGTAAAAAGATAAGAGAAGAGATATGTGAGTATGGATAAGCATCCACATACTCAAATGTCTTACCTCCGCCCCTACACAAAAGGTTAGCATAAAACATTCACAAGTATTGAACATAAGTGCTAGAAAGTAAACCAAACAATGCTAGTTGCCTTAAGGAGACAACTTAAGAAGCATACAAGGATTAAACCATAAGGGAAGGGTCCTAAGGGTTAAGTATTCTTCAAAGTCAGTAGGTATAGGTCAAGGTACCCTACCAAAGTAAACATGCCAAAGGAAAGCACACAATGTCAAACTATGCACCAAACAATCATACAAATGCAAGTTATGCACTAACTATGCAAGATGAATGCAAATAAATCATGAACATGAATAAATGTGTGTGTAAGCATCAAAGTCAGAATTGAATGACATTTAAGAACGTGTATAGATGTCATTAAGATGGCATGTGATTCATGAATGCAAACATTGATTAAGTAATAAGAAGTGGTAGCAAACATCATTCAAGTTCCAACAATGAAGCATACTTGTAATGCAAGTAAGAAATGAAAATGTAAGATGAACAATCATGTAATATGAATGTAAGTCAGTAGCTCATGACACTTGAAATGAAATTTAGAAGTCAATAATGTATGCACAAAGTCCCCACAAGTATCATGTTGAAGCACATTGATGATTAGGAGCAAACATGTTTAAATTAAGTCAAACAAGTTCAAACAAGTTCAAACTATGCACACTCTAGGTAAAACAAACCAAAAGAAGTCATGTGAGTGAAATGAATCATGCTTGAGCATCCAAGTCAGTAGCATATGACATTTGAATGATGTTGAAACCAATATAAAAGACCTATAATGTTCATACACAACGCATGCCATTACTTGTTAAAAGTTAAGAGCAAAACAAATTCAAAGTTGTCAAACATGGATGACTTATGAAATGAATGAGGGTGGATGAAGTTAGAATGAGTTAAAGGCATGTAAACATGTAAAATTCAGGGGTTATATGCATGTTGAATGAAGTTATAAGTCATACACTTTCATTCTATTTAGAAGTTAGAAGAGAGGTAAGTGCAAAACTAGTTCAAAGAAGTATTCAATCATTAATGTCTTTTGAAGTAAATGAAAGATGAGGTTCACATGGATCAAATGCATATTAGACATGTCAAGGTCAGAGTCTATTGACCTCTAATAGGTCTCATACAAGTCCTAAAATAAATGAGAGAAGTACATTACACAAGGTACAAACAAATCTAACAAACAATGTTCAGTTTGGAGATGACATATCAAAGTAGGAATGCATGAGACAAATGGGCATTTGTGAGTCAAAGGAGTATTTACAAGTATATGAACATATCATAGGTCATATGAGATCATGTGTGATGGAATGATGCAACAAGTAAAAACATATTACATAAACAATGGGAACTAGCACAAGTTGAACAAGTGAAGACAATTTGAGGTCATGCGAATTCAATTAGGTGAGATGAAGTTATGAGTCACGCATGAATGGTTAGAGATGATCTAAAACAGAAAGCAAGTCAAGATTGGATGGCTTTTAGTTCATATAAGTCTTCATGAAGTTATGGTATGCAACACATAAGATAAAGTAGACAAAGAGGAGTCTAATACCAAGTGCCAATCCATGTTCAATCAAGTCTATACAAATCAATCAAAGTTAAGAGTTAAGGACCTATAATCTGGTTTTAGAAGACCTATAAGAAATGCCTAAACATGTACACAAATGAATGCATAGGTATCATGTTGAATGGTTACACAAGGAACACAAAGCCCTAGTACTAACAATCTAAACAGCTACACAAACAAGATGTACTTCAACAATCAACACAAGCATGATTAAATGTTGTAAAAATTCAAAGGAAACAAGTGAGATGGAGTGCAATCAGAGTCTAAACCATATACAAAATAATGAGAAAAAATTCATTTGTTATCATGTTTAAACAAGACCTATAACATGCTCTATAATCATTGAACAAACACATACAAAATAGAATTCAAAAGCCAATCAAACATCCCCTAAAAAATCCTATAAAATTGCATTATGATCATTAACATATCCCAACATCCTATAGCAAATTCCATACAAAAATTATTCTTCTAAGTGTACTTAAAAAATAAACTACCAAACATGTATCACAAAGAAGGTTCACCCATATGTGCTTAAACGAAAACTCACTAAAAATATGGGGGAAAAAAAAATCAGAAATTAAAATTCATCAAAAATTCATTAAAGGTGTTAATATGACCCATGAATATTTTTAGAATTTTTGGATATTCACAAGTATTTTTAAAAATGCATTTTCAAACATGTATGCAAAAAAACAAACAAAAATGGCAAACAAAGGAAGGGGGTGCAACATAGTAAAAAACCATTTCAAATGCACGCATGGGCCTATACTGGGGGTGGGGATAGCACTAACAAGGAGGCCCAAGGCACCTCCGGCCTGATGGCTCATGATATGTTCTCTGGTCAAATATATTGACTCAACATGGTGCGTTGGATCAAGAATTCCATGATGATCACTAAAGGTAATTAGATCCTAGGGCTTGAGATCAACGCACATGGTAACAAACATGGAATTGCGCACACCACTATGACATAATCAGAAAAAAAAGGAATAAAAGAAGGATCACGTGGGAACTATGTGGCTTCATTAATGTGTTGTTGATCCACCATTGGTTCATTCGAATAACAATGCTTCATGCTGCGTGTAATCATTGCCTAATCATGGAGTAATAAGAAACCGAACCAATAGGACGAAGACACCTCATCGTCTTCTCCATTACTCATGCATAAGAACCAGAGAACATAAAACAAACCGGAAACGCAAGGGGTTTTCACAAACTTTAACCTCAGATTTCTCTATCAATATCGCATCAAATTAAGCAACATAAAAGCCTAAAATGAAGCCCTAAATGCATAGATCACAAATCCATAGATAATTTAAACAACTAGTCACTTAATCATAGAGAAAAGTGGACCTAAAGTCATGAATCCGGTCACGAATTCTCACAGGATCTCACGTTTCTTTGCAATCAATCTATATACAGCCAGTGCCTCAGGTAGGAGGGCTCAATATGCAGCTATCTACATGACTTACACCACATGCTATTTCAATGAATGCTTCAAAGATTCAAGAAGGTTACCGTGCTAAAAAGTGTAGTTCAAGCTTCAAGAAATCCGGAATACTTCGTGCTATGTCTTCTAATCAACACCAATATCAAAGAAGATGCTTCCAAGGCCTCGGATCTTACTATGAATGGAAGTTTGATGAAGATGATGAAGAATCCGAAAGTGCTTCAATGGTGGCTTTAACTCAGGACAAAAGCATACAGAAGAGAGATTGTGGCACTATGGCTTAATGATGAAGATCATAAAGGAATTTCGAGGAAAAATGCATAAATGAGAGAGAAACGAAATCTGGAAGAGAGAGCGTGAAGTGTGATTTTTGTCAATTTTGTGAATTATGGTTGTAACCGAATCAGTTATGGAGGGTTAGAGAGTTTATATATTCAGGGTTTGTGAGTTTAATCATGGTCAAGGTGTAGTTGAAGTATGGTTAAGGACATTGGAAAAATGAGAGGTTATGAAAGCACACGGGTTTGGCTTGAGTGTGATGTATGGTTAATGATGATGATGTTGTATATTGGATGGTGGTGATTGTCGTATCTCGAAAAATACGATCCTCGCGACGGACGTGGAAAAAACGTTCGAAACAGAGTCGCAACCGAACTTTATTCATTCCAAGGAAGGAATAGGAAAATATCGATAAAACCCTTAAAGGATAAGAAAATGGTCATCGCAACCAAATTCTAGGTTCGGGAGTCGATTACGCAAAGGGAAGGTGTTAGGACCCTCTACGTCCGTTGTACTCAACGAGAACCTCTTGATTCGATTCGGGAGATAAGTTAGCTTGGTTTGTTTGTTTTCTTCTTAGGTAAAATAAATTAAGGGGGAAAATGGGTGGTTTTTATTAGGGTGCTCAGAAAGGATTAGAACCCTTGTGCCTACGTATTCCCTCGTGCAATGGGAAAGTCAGAGCATTCGTAGTTCGTGGGACTACGGTTGGTTAGTGTTTTTTAAGCGAACGAGTGTTTAATTCGCATTCTAACTGCTAAACGTTTGCTTGTCTTCTCGTCATGGGAGGCTGAAGCACTAGTTCATATGCGCAAAAGAATGGTTTAAACAATGTTCTTTTGTGAAAAGTTGTTTGAATATGGATTAAGTGTATTAGATATTTGATTGAGAAAAAGGTTTGATTTGGACGTGTTTTTAGGCGAACGAGAGTTTAGGTTGCATTCTAACTGCTAAACATTGGGTTGTTTGCTCGCTAGGGGAGGCTGAAGCACGAGTTCATATGCGCGAAAGAATGACTTAAACAATGTTCTTTGAGTTGTGGATTAAGTGTATTAGGGTTTCGGTTGCGTGGGAAGTGTTTGGTTTGTTAAATATTTTAGAGGAAAAATGACGAGTATTTGATAAACGAGACGTCGGCCTTGCAACCAATTATTCGGGGCATTACTGAGATGCTAGATCTCAACGACACCTTTTTCATTCTATTAATTATGAAATCGTGTTTGTTGGACAATGGGCTTCTTTGTCCACGTAATTAGGGCAAGTGTTTTAGGAACGAAAGATCGAAATGAACAAAACCCAAAGCGTGCACCTCAAGAGCGTTCATTCAAGGGCCCAAGAAGTGCTAGACCTTAAGAGTCCACTACTTTCGTAATTTAATTAGGAAAAATATTTGAATTTGATGTATTTTAGACGCGTTAATTGAATTTGGATTTGAAGTTGTTAAGATTTTTAAAATGATTAAGTATTTTAATTGGGTTGAGAGTTTTTAAGTTTAGAAATGAAAGACGGAACGAACACAACCCAATGCGTGCACCCCAAGAGTGATCTTTCAAGGGCCCAAGGAGTGCTAGACCCCAAAAGCCCACTACTTCCATAATTAATTAGGAGAATGGTTTATATGTCTTAAGAAATATTTTAAGTTTGGTCTTAATAAAATAATTATGATTTAGTTTGATTTGAGCAAGATATTTTTTAAGGTTAAGAGGTTAACTAAATTAAGTCTTTTAATTTGAGAAAATGTGGTGTTTTTAAAGGTTAAGTGTTTTGATTAAAAGTAGAAGTTTTTAAGTATTTTAAAATGATTAGGAATTTTTTTTTATTATGATTTTTAACTTAATTAAGTAATTGTAAAGGTTAATTATATTTTGATTAAGCAAAAGTTAATCGTTTTATGTATTTTTTTTAAACGAAAGACGAAATGAACACAACTCAAAGCGTGCGCCTCAAGAGCATTCATCCAAGGACCCAAGGGGTGCTAGACCCCAAGAGCCCGCTACTTTCATATTTAATTAGAAAATAGTTTTAAAGTGATAATCAAAGAGGATTATGATTATAATTAGGTTAAATGATTCTTAAATTAGTTAAGAGACTATTCCTAATGGTTAAGTATTTTAAGTGTTGGAAAAAAATTGAATTGGAATACTTAGTATTTAATCGGGATTAATGAACTGTTCTATAAATTATTTTTATTTGATAATCATCTATTTATAATATCATAATATTTTTATAAAACTAGTAACAAAGGATTAGAGTAAAATAAAATAAGTAATGATCATATTCTACTATCACTGCTACTATCCTATTTATTAAATAAACATTTAATTGAACATCAAAGTAGGGAATAAGTAATTCAACTAAATAATCAGACTGGGTGCAGAACCAAAAAGGGAATTCCGGAAGCAACAAGCCACAGAGGGTCCAAACGGCCCAAAGGTGTTGCTCCCCACACCGGGTTGGGCCAAATGCCCACACTCAATCTAACTAAACAAAAAAACCTAGACGAACCCCACCAGATAAAAAAGAGAGGAGACAGAATTCCCAAGGGCCAAATGACAATGACCCCTACACTTTCCAATAGTCTGCGCATGGAAATAGGAGAAAAAGAAGTTTAAAAGCACACGCTACACGCTTTTTAGGTGGCTATCAAAAGCCAATTCCAAGGCATGCAACAAACACAATACTGCCAGTGCATTAATTCCACATACATCATCTCATTAATGATACACTTTAAAGCCACATAAATGAAAAAAAACAATGCCTTCTAAAACGTGGATCTGAAATATTTCTTGAACGTTTCAAAGTAACAAATGCCTTATACTCAGTTCTTCTTCTTCTCCAAAAAGGAAAATAACAGAACCTTCATCGAATATCATCGACACCTTACAAAATCATCGGTCAAACAACAACATAAGCACGAAACTAAGCAAACTTCATCCAACAATGAATACCCTTATCCCACGCAAACCCAACACCCCTCTTTCATTATTTTAGGCGTGATTACATGTACATTTGAGATCAGAACAAGAAATGCAAATAAAAAAAATCAAGGGTCCACCAACCGTTGAGACGCATTGGAACTTAAACACCAGGTACTCTGCTTCTCTTCTTTGTGTGATGCTTTTGTAAATCTTCTTCTTTCCCTAGTCGCTTGATGTTTGTAGTATGGTTTGAGCTTCACTCTCAACCAGAGCTCTGATGTGAGCTCTGAGAGAGAGTTATGGAAATGGAAGCTTTAGTGCATGTTAGGGTTAAATTTCAGCATAGCTTCGTTAGGGTTTTCCTCCGTTTTCTTTTTCGTCCCCCCTTTTCACCAACGATTAATGCTCTATTTATAGTAGAAATTTAGGGTTTTTGGTACGTGTGATTTGGGAAAAAAATCTGAGGAATATTCCTCTCATTCGTGTGAGATCATGAGCTGTCAATTTCAATACCGTTAGAGGGAATTTTCCATTGAGATTTTGTGGGGACCCAAGGTTGTACGATTTTTGTTTATTCTGTGATTCTAGAAAATGTGTTTTTTTCTAATTTTTCACTGTGTAAATTTGATTTTCACTGCTGTTTTACCACTCTTGGATTTTGCCGATGTGGCTTTAGTTGATATAAGTTGACTCTTGCTCTTTGGGAATGTTGACTGGTTCCCTTGTGAACATTCTTTCCTTTCTCTGTTGAAACAGGGCACTTGATATATATGCTTGCAAAAACAATATTCGTTTACTCCTCATCTTGAATTTTTCTACTTGTGTTCATTGCTGACTTCATGTGTTTATTCTTGATTTCATGTATCATTCTCAGAGCAACATGGTGCCATCCTTGAGCTTGGAATTCGGATTGGTGAAGAGGCCATTGATACCTTGAGGGCAAAGTTTGGAATGTGGAGAACTGGTGGAATTGGATATGATGAGGAAATCCGGCTTGATGAAGAGTTTAAGAGCTATTCTTGAAGCTTGGAGTAAAGAAGCTTGGATTAGGAAAATGGTGACTTGGTACAAGGTGAGTTGGCATGGTGTTTCAGAATTTGTCATAGGTAAAAGTATTCCTCTGTTACAATTACTCTGACTGCAATAAATTGACAAAGGCGGGTATTGATTGATAGACTGGTTTTGTATGTGCGTGGCTTTTCTTACAGGTTTTTTTGAAAATATTTAAACGGTTGGCTCATGAACCATGTAACGTATCAAACATTGTCTTGGCAAGGTAATGTAAATGATAGTATGGTGTATTGTTGTGCAGGTCACGTGTACGGAGTGTATAGTCGCGGTTTGAGGCTTGTGGTGGTGTACTCTTGCGGAAGTTGCGGGACCGGCTAGAGTTGAAATTTCACAAGAATGCTCTGTACATGGTGCTTGGGAATGGCTTGAGCATATCTTGTCTTGATGAAGATTTTTGTTTCTGCATCATGATCTTGGCTTGAAAGTGAAGGATGACTTGGAGTTTGTATTAAAGTCATGGCCTAGGAACATTGTGGCGAGCTGCTGTCCTTATTGTACTTTTGTCCATTTTGTAATAATTTACTATTAGTTTTGGTAAACATGGCCTCTGCTGAACGTCTGTAACCATTTTGTTCGTTGGAATTTTGCAATTTCTATATTACTTTGTAATAGGTTTGGAATTCAATTAAATATTGCAACTCCTTGTAACACATAATGACTTGAAATCCCAATCTAAACCTTGTATCAAATGTAACTTTGAACCCAATTCTTATCATTCCTTCTATTGCATCTTATTATCCAATGACATATCTTTGATCATGTGATGATTTCTTATATAAGTATAACAACATGTAAGATATGTGAACTAATGACTCGTGATTTTTGAAGCACTTCTTTCATAATGGAAAAAACATGAATTGCTCTACACGATCTTGTACGAATACGAATCAAGGTTTAGACCTTGACAAAGTGCTGAATGGATTGGAATTGACTAGATTGGAATTGAATTCATTCTTTTGAATCTTGAATGTGAATAATCCAGACTAACTTTGATATGAAACCAAATAAATGATAACCTCTTGACATCACGACCCAAAACAAAGAATTATCACCGAGTTAGGCCTAGAATTGCCTTGAAACCAGAGAATCATGACTTGAAATATGAACCTCAATACACTGTACACACCTGACCTGATAGCCATGCCTGAACTCATCCTTGCAACAACTGGACTTAGGAAACAGAAGCAACATATTTTTTGACTTCTCTGAATAAGAGTTAGTGGGTGGATGTACAGATGAAAATATACACAGGTAGGACAAATTTGGGGTATGACAGTGATGAGTAGTATTGGTGTGTTTATGAAGGTGATGACCATAATGACATGAGATGGTTGCTGTGGATAAAAATTAGAACTTGCTTGACACGTTGTTTCCTCTTTTGTCTTATTATGGCCATATGAATCAATGCCAACGTATAGCATGCATGGTGTAGGATATTGTGTGGTCATTTAAGGCAAAAATGAGATCTGTGGGTATGTGCATGGAATATTCTTGGTTTGTGATGGAATTTAACATGAAATGAACTTTTATTTGACATAATCATGAAGCTATATTTGAAGTGGGATATTTCAATGGTTAGTGAACCAATTCCTTCAATCTTGGTACCATTGGAAATAAGAGGTTTGATACAATAATATTTGTGTTGAATACAATCCAAATAGAGGTCTCGAGCATAGAAAAAGTTGGTGTTAAAGATCAGGTCACGAAAGCTGCCACATGGTATGACCTTGACATGAGTTTTAGTATGAACCTTAAAAGGTGATTTTCGATGATTTTGGAGGAATGCATCTTCATGGATTTTGGATCAAATGCCAAGGTTCTTGTAACCAAATTGAAGGGAATGTTTGATGCTACATCTTTGATGTTGGAGACAAGTGAGTTTAAGGCCTCAAACAAGGTGAAAAATGAGTTGGAACATTACCATACACGAGCTGCCAAATACATGGGATTCTTCTAAGTTATCTTCCATGTTGAACACCTTTGAATGTCCTAACTTTAACACACCATAACTCCTTCAATGATAATCCAATGGAGATGAACCACATATGGTTGGAAAGCTTGAAGAGCACTCTACAATATTGATTTGAAAGAATTTTTCGAAAGATGCCTGGATCATGGAGAAAATCTAGCTTGAAGATGGATGAAATTCATGCAAAATTTTCCATAAAAGGAAAGTTATAAAACCCTAGATTTGCCAAAAGTGGCCAGTTTCTCCATTCTTTGATTTTTCATGATTCTTGCAACATTGTTTGATCAAAGTTTGTCCATTGCCCATATTTGACATAAGGAACATGATTTTGACTTTAAAAAATCAGGAGTTGACCTTTTCCCTGATTAATTGACTTTTTCCCCAATTTCTTGATTTTCAATCAATCATCCAATTGAAACCCTTATGAATGCAATTGTTGGATCAAATTCCATTCATAGACACTTGTGAACATGTGGAATATCATATGATCAAGTCTCGCCCAAAAATCAGAAATAAACTTACTTTTATGCAAGACCCTAATTTGGTTCCGACAAGTTATGAGACATTGATTGATCCACAAAACCCAAACTCCTCTGACTATGATGTAGATTGCCTCAAACCAAAATGATTCATGTGATGAGATGATGTTAAAGGCCCAAGATCCTTGCTTATGGAGGTGTTCTCAAGCTCAAAAGGTCAAAACCCTAGTTGATTACCAACCATCATGAGAGTGCACTCTTCCTTCATCCTTTGCCAAATTCAAAACTCTTGATGACCTGATGGACCATATGAAATGTCTTTGAGGTATGGTGAGCCTTGGTGGATTGATGAATTAGTATCTTATTCTCCTTGCCTTGCACAACACAAAGATGGTGACACCCTTGATACCATACCTTATGGAAGCTAATGATGCATATGCAAATGTTTATGTCCTAGATGCAAATGAAATGTAAAGCCTAAGCCACTTATTGGGTGTAAATAAGAGGGCAAATTTTGAGGTGCTACAAGAGGCATCTGTCATACCCCAAATTTTGACCACTAAGATTTCCCATCATTGTGTAAATCATCACCACAATATGGATGAATCATTATGCCTCATCAGTCTCCCCAAAGATGGGTGAGCATTCACTACAAACAATAACCAGGGTTTTAGGCCCTCTCAGAGCTCTTAGACAAAGGATCAATCAAGGAATGACATGACTTTCAACTTTTCTAACCTCTCAAAAACCACAATGGATCAAGAGGACTCCCACAGCAAGAATCAAGCACAAGGTTGCAGCAGTCTGAGTGGATTAAGCCTCAAGATCGCCAGTGTCACTAAATTAGGGTTTTGGTCGACCAGGACCTCCATATGGAAATTTTCCTCTGGGCATGAGCCAATGCTTCAAAGCATAACCTATGATACTCCAAGGGACATCATGGACCCAATCACCAAGTCAATTTAATCTCAGGGGATGCATTCACAAAAGATCAGGAATTAAGGTTTCTTGACCTAATTCACCCCTAAGTTGACTTTTGGGACAAAACATGAGCCAAGACCTCAAGACATGATTTGAGGGTCTCTAATAAACCACATTGATCCATTTGCAACAATGGATTAATCCAAGAAGCTTGGTTCACAAGTTTCAAGTTCATCAGAACCACAGTTAGGGTTTCGTGGAAAAAGTCAACTGTACCTTTGACTTTTGACCAGGACATGTTCCCAAACCCTAGGACATGATTCAATACACCCTATAACACCTATGAAATAAATCCATCAAGTTTTATTTAGGTCAAGGACTTGATTTCATAGAGGATCACACAGTTTGGAATTCATCTGATAAAAAGTCAACTGTGCCCAAAAGTCAAACTTTGACTTTTTGAGATTTTTCACAATTATGGTTCTTTAACCCTAAAATGATGTTAATGTGTGATTGGAATCAGCATTCATCAAGAAAAATCAAGAAAAGTGGGATAACTTGTAAAAGGGGTAACCATAAAAACTTAGAAATTTTTCTAAGTTATGGAACAAAGTGGCAAGGGTACCAACTTTGGAGGATCATAACTCCTAAACCATAAGACCATTTTTCCCCATCCAAAGCTGGATTTGTAGCTCTTATGGCACTCTACAAAAACTTCAAACATAACTCATTCCAATTCGTCATGGGTTTTAAGTTATGGAATGATCAAAATCACAAAAAGTGAAAATGTCACTTTTTTCCAACACTTAGTGAAATTTTCACTAAGTCAAAATCTGCCTTACTTTTTTCCAAATGTAGGGCCATTTTTCACTTGGATCCAAAAAGTATCAAAACCAATTATGATCAAACAGTTGTTGTATCATATGAGGGCTTTCCAAAATGGCCAAGAACTCCATCAAAGTCCACTTGAGCCATGAGATATGACAATGCCAATATGCCTTGCTGCAAACTGTCATGGCAAGGAAGATTTGGGAGTTTTGCTCGATTTGATCAAATTTTGCAAAGGGGGAGCAACTCTATCCATCTGAACACCTCAAGGGGGGACCAAGGAGGAACCAACTCTGATCCCAAGCCTCCCAAGTCTTTGGAACCAAAAATAGCATGCCAAACCTAGAAATGCCCTAAAGAGGGACAAGACTCCAATTTTGGATTGGAGCATTCAATGGATGCACCAAGGTGGCATGGACTGAGCCATTTCCAACTGAATTCAGTCAAGACTTATCCAATACCAAGGGGACCAGCAGCATGTGCCCTAACCTCTAGTCAATGGCTAGAGGAGACTTGGATTCTCATTGCTCAACATTGGCCAAACCTCTGCTGCAGTTGCCATTCACTATTGCAGCCAAAATAAACTTGCTCTACTATAAATAGAGCTCAATTGTGTTCAGTTTGAGTACACCAAAGCACTACAAAACTTGCTTTCCTCAAAATCTCTTTCTCTAGGCAAAAATACCTTCTTTAGCAAGGTAACTCTGAGTTTTTGAGTTAGAGAGCAATTCCACCACAGCTTATGATCCAAACACATCCAATATATCATATCTAAGCTGTCCAAACTCTCACAAGTGACCTGTAACACCAAAATCACAAAGTCACCTCTCAAAACCTCAAAATAGGACTTTTGTGCATTTTTCAAGCCATGTCTTTATTCAATCACTTTCCAAACCAGATAAAACCTCAAACACACTCCAAATATCACCCTTGAGCTGTCCCAAATGGTTCCACACATCTGGAACACCATTTGAGAGAGTTGTTATTTTGGTCACTTTTGCCCCCTTTGCAAGAAAGAGATCAAACTTGTTCCTGAGGTTTCCAGCTGATTCCAACCATCCTAAAAGCTTCTAAAAGATCATTTGAGGTTGTTCAAAGCATCAAATCATTTTTGGAACAAGTGGCTTGGCAGATTGCACAAAAGCTCCAAAAAGAGGTAAGCATCACAACTTGGATTCTTTGAACCATGCTTTCTTTTGATGTCCACTGATCATGCATCCCTTATACATGTTATATGTGTTGTGTTTGCACCAATTTATCATGTAATTCATGCTTGTACCAAGAGGTGGCATAGAAAATGCAAATCATGGCCTATTTCAAAACCACTATCGGGTTTTTCAATAGGAGCATGATTTGAAAAAAAAAACACCACCACCATTGGATTCCTTGTGAAATTTTAGGAAGGATAGACCTAAATTTTGTCCCAATCCATGGAGAAATGAGAAAGTTATAGCCTTCACGTTTTCAACCAAAATCTTGCCTTGCCTTGCCTTGGGCCAGGCCAAAAACAAGGCAAGCCTTGTATATTTGTGGTTGTGTTTCTATCAACGGATGTATCACCACCCTAGTGGTAAGGCGCGCGCCCTATACATAAAGGGTCTGGGGTTCGAATCCCCCTCGCCCCAGATCCTCTTTTTGCTATTTTCTCCACTTTTTTTTATTGTTTTTCTTATTATTTTTAATGATTTGAAAAATTAATAACTCCCTCAATTTTAATTATTTTTCATTGGTTCTTTTTGCAAAAAATCACAAAAATGTTGAAATATTTTATTCCACAAAAAAATTAAATTTATATTAGTTATTTAATATAATTAGTATTTTTGTGAGTAAATTCATTTTTATTTCTTTTTAAACATTTAAAAGTGAATATTTACTTTGAAAATCAAAACCTAATGAGTTCTAAATCATCTTGTGATTAAAACCTCATTTTTCAAACCTTCAACAAAAATCACAAGTGGTTTATTCAAACTTATTTGGTATTTTTATCATTTTTATTTGATTTTCTTTAAATATTTCCTTTTTAAAGAAAACAAATTTAGGGTTTCCTTGATTTTCACTCAAACAAAACTTTTAAACACTTTGGGCCTCTAATAGAGTGTAAGACCCAATCCCCTTTTAACCAAAACAATTTTGGGCATCAGATATTGTATAAGTCCCTCTGCGTTAAAAGAAAATCTCGGCGCGATCGCCAGTTCAAAAATCAAACCCTTTGGGCCTACCCTCGTGTTATAAGCCCCATTCTTTAAAAATCATTGGGCCTCTAGTAGAGTGTAAGACCCAACACTTTTTGAAAACCAAAGTAATTTGGGCCTTAGTGTATTGTATAAGTCCCGATACCATCAAAAAGTTCAGCGTGATCGTCGCCTTTTAAAACAAAATTTTTGGCCCTCTCCTTGAGCTGTAAGCCCCACCACTTGTACAAAAATAAACCTTTGGGCCTCTTGAGAGAGTGTAAGACCCATCCCTTTGTGCAGAAAACCTTTTTGGGCCTCAGTCACTTGTATAAGTCCCTGTACAATATCAAAACAACAGTGCAATCACTGATAAAAACTTGGGCCTCTCCCTGAGCTGTAAGCCCCAACAATCTTTTCAAAGCACTTTCTCCTTCGATTTTGAATATAATATTGTTATCAAAGCTTTCTTTGTTGAACAAACTAACAAAACAACATGGAAGCTCTACAACCGAGTAAGTGTTTACCCGCTTTCTTTATCTGCTTTCATATATATATATATATATATATATATAACTATATTGTGGGGTTGCTCACTGTAAGTCTTCTTTCACAAACTTTTGTATACTTGTCAAATATCAACTGTGTAATACTAGTATAGTTATTAAGAGTTTTCCCCGGCAACTATGTCTAGTACTAGGTAAAGCCTTGTTGGTCACTCTTAAATACAAACAAAACTAGATCTCCATAGGATTACCAGAGACAGTCTTCCCTCGTCTTGGGGTTAAACAATATGGAGACGTGAAAGGCAGCATTCTTAGTGAACCCTTTCTCAGACTGTCACTCTTGGAAATTGTCAAAGAAACTCTACTCCCCAGAGATGATCTTTTCTCTGTGAATGGCATCTCTTGAGTTTCTTCCAAATTCTCAGACTTTCCTGGCTTGATCTATTCTCGGTGAATGGCATGTCTTGAACTTCTCGGGGTTTGGGGACCCACAGGCTTCTTAAAAGCATCCCCGCCTCCTCTTGGGCATTGTACAAGGACCCTTCGGCTTCTTAAAAGCTCTCATGCCTCCTCTTGGGCTTAGTACAAGGACCCAGAGACCTCTACAGGTATAGGAACAGAACCTAGTCATCAATTTACTAGAGCTGTCTTTCTGAGTCAAGTGTCAGACCAGTTAATGGGGGTACCTTCATCCCTTAACATGCCAGCCTTCTCTTGGGCATCGTACAAAGATCATTCACTACCTGAGAATCGATTTCTCAAAACACCCGTAGGCTTGGACAGTCTCAATACCCTTTGGATTTCCCATTTCCTTAAAGAACAGGAAATAACCCTGATCCTCTGATCAGTGCCAAAGCACAACCATACCTTTAATCTTTTCCTCATATAAGAACTGATTTTTTATTTTATCCAACATACTGGACCTGTCACTAAACTGAAACAATCACCAACACACTAGCCTCCTCTTGGGCTTTGTACAATGATTCTCCCCAGCGGATCTAACCTATTCACACTCTATTGTTGAGTATAAAAGGCTCTCTTGTTGAGTCAACCACTTTTAGCCTACATCACGGGCTTCGTACAAGATACAAAAACACTCTCTTGTTGAGTATAAAAGACTCTCTGGTTGAGTCAAACATTTACAGCCTCTATCTCGGGCTTCGTACGAGATACAAAACCACTCTCTAGTTGAGTATTAAAGACTCTCTTGTTGAGTCAATCCCTTTTAGCCTCCATCTCGGGCTTCGTACGAGATACTAAAACACTCTCTTGTTGAGTATAAAAGACTCTCTGGTTGAGTCAAACATTTTCAGCCTCTAGCTCGGGCTTCGTACAAGATACAAAAGCACTCTTTTGTTGAGTCAACCCTTTTAGCCTCTCTCTCTCGGGCTTCGTACGAGACACATAAAAGCACCCTCTTGTTGGGCCAATAGCCTCCTATTAGGATTTGTATAAGGAAACCCCGGTTAAGTCAATCAACCTTTTAGCATCAAAAGTTGTACCTCGTTCACAGCATACAAACATCAACAACTCCTTTTCCCCCCATCTAATTGCTGTAAGCAGCAAGCCTCTAGATTATTTACATCCATGCCACTGTCCCCCTTTTAGCATGAGAAATTCATAAGGAAAGATAGCATTACTCTACAATGAGTTAAAGTCTTCTCCTTCAGGTTTAAAATCCCCTATAAAGGAAAATTATGGCATTGCTGGATTCATATATCCCAGTTAAAGTAATTCTCCATTATAATCAGTCACCCAACAGTTGTGACAAACAGACCAAATACCCCCCTTTAGAGATGACAAATTCTCTCTAAAGTCAAAACCGTTTAGCTTCATATCTTGGGCTTCGAACAAGATACAAATAGACCCTTCAGCTTCACATCTTGGGCTTTGAACAAGATACAAACCACCTTTAGCTTCACGTCTTGAGCTTTGAACAAGACAACAAAACAACCCTTTTTCCTCCCATAGAATAGGAGGAACTACGATCGCTCTGATTTCCCTGTTTCGTTAAACAGGAATACGTAGGCATAAGATTGGAAAATCTTAGCGAGCACACTAATCAAAAACCCAAAATCTCGCGCCTTCATACATCAATCAAAAAGCATCAGTCCTAACATCTTACAAATAATCCAGACACTGTGTTCTTAACAAAATAACCTAAGAGAGACCCACAATCTTTGTAGCATATGTAAACCAACAGTCATCTGTTCAAACTCAGTATGCAAGCAGGGTTAATTAGAGACATCTATTTCAATTCCTTCATCAGCTTCAATAGGATAAAAAATGAATCGAACTGTAGTACCCCAAAGCGATAATGCTTCGCAACCACGCAAAAATTCGCGCTACAATTAGAACCTAGTAATGGGCTAGGAAATTGATAAATAGTCTAATGACGACGCTCACACATATAAGGCCGAGGCGTGCGTCCAATACCGAATGGTATAGAAAGAATAAGACACTAGTGGAACATGTGTAAACTATGATAAGTTTTGATAAAAGGCAAACGAGGCCTAAAGGCAAATCTACGAGGGTCCATGACTCGTTCTGACTTCTAGACGTAGAAGAGGGCAGGAGAAAGGGGATGCCTTGAAAAGGTTATCGATAGTGCTAATTTTGAGTTAACTGACTCATAACATGTTCCCATATAGTGTGAGATTGTGAACTCAAGGTCACTTCCCTTCCCTTTGACTTGAGTTAGGATGATAGAACCTTGTAAAGCCGAGAGAATCAATAAAATAGGGAACTCACTGAGATTTAATATCTCACCCCATGTTGTTGATTATATTACAGGTACTTCAGGTCCCGCGAAGGGTAAGGATAAAGTCGTTTGATTATCCTTCCTTATCTTGGCTTTTTGGGATGTCAAGACTTCCGTTGTGGAAATTATTTTGAGATCATTGTTGGATCTAGTTCTTAGTGCATTGGAACATCTTGTATATGTTATGCCATAGATTTTTTTTGTATTATGTACTTTGGGCATGTAATGTATACAAGGTGTTAACTAGGAACTTGTGGTATTTCAGTACCAAAACTTGGATTCATGTATAATATATATGATTTGATGTATGTTGCTATATATGGGTGTTATAGTTGGTATCAGAGCAGGTCGTATCCTCGACCTAGCCATGAAATAGTATAAGTTTTTTTTTCCGTTTCATATGTGTTGTGTCGCCATTGGTCTTAAGTGTTATATGTATGGCATTGAGCCTGATCAACTTAATCCTATCTGTATGACGTTTAGGAACATGGCTGACGGGCACAGAAGCAATCGTGGTAGACCCATAACTACTCATGTTGGGATGAATCTGTCAGGCGGCGACGAGTATGTCCCATGGCCCCAGTTTTTACAGCAGATGCAGTAGCAGCCAAACCAGTTCATGCAGCAGATGGTACAACAGATGAATGGGGGTTTTCATCCTCAAGTGGTTGTTCCGGATGCTGTAGGTGGGAGTTTTTGGGATTTCATCCGCATGAATCCTCCAGAATTTCATGGCGGATTAGATCCTGTGAAAGCTCATGAATGGGTGGCTGGTATGGAGAGAATCTTTCTAATAGTTCAGTGTAGTGAAGAGGACAAAGTGGTGTTTGCTTCTCACTCGTTGAAAGGTTCTGCTATGAGGTGGTGGGAGAGTGCTTCAACCTTAATGACTATCCAATGTGTGCCTAAAATCTGGGAGAAATTTAAGATTACTTTTATGGATAATTATTTCCCTAGTTCTTTGAGGACCCAGAAAGAGTTCAATTTCCAACAATTGAGGCAAGGTACGTCGACTGTGGCTGCTTATGCTGAGAAGTTTGAGATCATGGCTGATTACTCTAGACAAGCCATGTATGCTCTGGATGAGAAATGGAAGATTGATCAATTCCTCTTTGGATTAAAAGCTGAGATTTCTCACAGTGTGTCTCAAAGGGAGTTCACTAGTTATGCTGAATTGCTAAGGCAATGTTATGTGGCAGAGAAAAGTTTGAAAAAGTTCAGACAGAAGGAGATTCGCGTAGGTCGAGTCAGAATGATCGTGGTAGATCAAACCAACAGTTTAGGCCTAGGCAACAAGCCTTCAAGGGGAAACAAGTTCAGGATTCTAGATCAAGTACGCCTCCTGTGTGTCGTACTTGTGGTAAGATGCATTTTGGTAGATGTCGCTTCGAAGGAGTGGAGTGTCATCGGTGTCATAGAGTGGGTCATATGGCGAAAGATTGTCCTCAGAGTAGGAATCAAACGCAAGAAATAAGTATTGGCCGAGTTTATACTTTGGATGCGAAGAAAGAAAAGGGCGGTAACTCTTTGATTGTTGGTACATGTTTCGTTAATGGGAATCCTTGTTTTGTATTATTTGATTGTGGAGCAACAAACTCTTTTGTGTCGATGCAATGTGTGAAGCGACTTGGGTTGCAAGCTATTCCGTTGTCTCCACCCATGGTGGTTACTACTGCCATGGATGAGATGGTTGAAACACCTTTAATGTGTAAAAATTCTATTTTATCTGTGGATGGGAGAGTTTTTCAGATTGATCTTATTTGTTTGCCGCTTAAGAAAGTAGATGTCATTTTGGAAATGCATTGGCTTTCTGCTAATTCGGTATTTATTGGTTGTGAAGAAAAGTTAATCATCATTCCATCCGTTGAGACTACTGTGAAGGATGTGTTGACTACTATTTTAGAAGGTACGGTTGGAATGATAAATTTTTTGTTTGAGAAGGAAATATATGTTCTTTTGGTTCTCACTAAGGAGGAGAGTAGCGACCTACAAGTTCTGAGTATTCCTGTAGTCTGTGAGTTTTCTGAAGTTTTCCCCGAGGATATCACTTCTCTTCCTCTAGAAAGGGAACTAGAATTCTCTATTGACCTGATACCGGGAATGACTCCTATATTCGTTTCTCCGTATCGGATGGCGCCACTTGAGTTAAGGGAATTGAAGGAGCAATTGGAAGAGTTAATGGCTAAGGATTTTTTTTGACCCAGTGTTTCGCCCTGGGGAGCTCTAGCGTTATTGGTAAAGAAGAATGATGGTGGAACGTGGTTATGTATTGATTACCGGCAGTTGAATAAAGTCACCATCAAGAACAAATACCCATTACCCAGGATAAATGACCTGTTAGATCAATTGAAAGGAGCCAGAGTGTTCTCGAAGATTGATTTACGGTCAGGTTATCACCAAATCCGTGTGAAAAGTTCAGATGTATCAAAGACTGCGTTTAGAACCCGTTATGGTCATTATGAATTTTTAGTAATGCCTTTCGGTGTGACGAATGCTCCGACAATTTTTATGGATTATATGAATCGGGTATTTCAAGCTTACTTGGATCAATTTGTAGTGATCTTCATAGATGACATTCTTATTTATTCTCGTACTTCTCAAGAGCACGAAGAACATTTAAGGATCGTTTTATCGATCCTACAAGAGAGACAAATTTTTGATAAGCTAAGCAAGTGTGAGTTTTGGATGTCAGAGGTTAGTTTTCTTGGTCATGTCATATCTCAAGGAGGTGTGGCGGTAGATCCATCAAAAGTCAAAGCGGTGATTAATTGGGAGAGATCGAAGAATGTTTCCAAAGTTAGAAGTTTCTTGGGACTGGCAGGTTATTATAGAAGGTTTATCAAAGGATTTTCTCAATTGGCCTTACCAATGACTAAACTTACTTAAAAGGATTGTCCTTATGAGTGGGATTCGGCTTGTGAATGAAGTTTTATGAGTTTGAAGGAAAGATTGACGACTGCTCTTGTTTTGATCATTCCTGATCCTAGCAAGTCGTATGAGGTATTTTGTGATGCATCAAAGATGGGATTAGGAGGGGTCTTGATGCAAGATAGTCACGTGGTGGCTTATGCTTCTTGACAACTAAAAGTTCACAAGAAGAACTATCCAACACATGATTTAGAATTGGCGGCAGTTGTGTTTACACTGAAAGTGTGGCGTCATTAGTTGTATGGGGTACGTTTTGAGATGTTCAGCGACCACAAGAGTTTAAAGTATCTATTCGACCAGAAAGAGTTGAACATGTGTCAAAGGAGATGGATGGAATATTTGAAGGATTATGACTTGGAACTAAAGTACCATCTGGGTAAAGCGAATAAAGTGGCGGATGCATTAAGCCGAAAAGTGTTGCATAATGTCGAGTTGATGAAGTTAGAGTATGACTTATTAGAAAAGTTTCAAGATCTTAATCTTCAATTCATTTGGACTCCTAATGGTGTGATTATGGGAAACTTGAATGTTAATTCTACTCTTAGAGAGGAAATTCAACAAGGACAAGTGTTGGATGAGAAGTTACAAGAAGTGTTAGTTCAACCGAGTTTCGTGCGAGCTACCGATGGAATTATTCTGTTTGACCAAAGGATTTGTGTTCCGGATGATGTGATGTTAAAAACAAGAATTTTGGAAGAAGCGCATAAGTGTACTTTTACTATACATCCTGGTTCTTCGAAAAACTATCAAGACTTAAAGAGGGACTATTGGTGGTCCGGTATGAAAAGAGATATTGCGGTGTATGTATCGGAGTGTGCGGTATGCCAACAAGTAAAGATTGAACACCAAAGACCGGGTGGCTTATTACAACCATTAGAAATTTAGGTATGGAAGTGGGATAGTATTTCTATGTACTTTGCAGTTGGATTACCCCGTGCACAAGGTGGTTATGATTCTATATGGGTGATTGTGGATCGGTTGACGAAATCTGTGCATTTCTTAGCCGTAAAGACTACTTATAAGGCAAGTCATCTTGCAAGGTTGTTCATTTCGGAAATTGTGAGGTTACATGGTATTCCATCTAGTATTGTTTCGGATAGAGATCCAAAATTTACTTCAAGATTTTGGAGAGCTTTTCAACAAGCTATGGGAACAAAGTTGTGTTTGAGTACGTCGAATCATCCGCAAACGGATGGTCAGATGGAACGGACGATACAAATGATGAAAGATATGTTAAGGGCTTGCGTACTTGGAAGTGGAGGAAATTGGATAGAACTTTTACCGTTGATTGAGTTTTCATACAATAATAGTTACCATGCGAGTATTGGTATGGCTCCTTACGAGGCATTATATGGAAGGAAGTGTATGACGCCTTTGTGTTGGGCGGAAGTTGGCGAAGATAGAATTTTGGGACCCGAGATTATCCAAGAGACTACGGAAAAGATTAGAATGATCCGGGACAAGGTTAAATAAGCACAAGATCATCAAAAGAGTTATGTGGATAATCGTAGGAGACCTTTAGAGTTCGATGAAAGTGATCACGTGTTTTTGAAGGTCACTCCAAGATTAAGGTTGAAAGGATCGTTTAAGTCGTGGAAGTTAAGTCTGAGATACGTGGGACCATATCAAATTTTAGAAAGGATTGTTGAAGTAGCTTACAGATTAGCCTTACTTCCTTCTCTGTCAGAGATGCACGATGTTTTTCATGTGTCTCAACTCCGGAAGTTTATTCCAGATCCTCTTCAGCCAATTCTACCAGATACAATTGAGATAGAAGCAGATTTGAAGTTTGAACCTCAACTAAGTCGTATCACAGGAACAGAAACTAAGGTACTAAGGAATAAAGAGATTCCTCTAGTGATGGTTCAGTGGGATGCGACGCATCCGGGTGATGCAACTTGGGAACTAGAATCAGAGATGCGAGATGCTTACCCTCATCTTTTCAGGTAATCTTTAAATTCGTGGACGAATTTCTATTTAAGGAGGGGAGGATGTAATACCCTGTAATTTATTTTGCTCTGGATAATATTAGTTTTGATCTACTGGGTTCTGGTGTACTCTGAGGAATTATCTGCAAAGATAATTTGAGCAACCGAAGAGCTCAAATCAGATCAAATTAATATTATCTGACTCCGAGGTGTTAACAATTTGTGCTATAGAGATAATTTAGACATTTAGTAGTGTTACTAATTATTTGATATTCTCTATATCATTTCTTTCCATCACTTGTGCCAAAGTTAGAAACAAAAGTTGGAAAGATAGAGAGAAGAAGTAGAGAGAAAGGAGAGCAAAGAGAAAGAAAACCTAGAAGTTGAAGAACAACTTGGATCATCATCTCTTCTTCATCAAATCAACCCAAAAACTTCTTCATCTTCTTCATCTTGTTGTTGGTGAGTTCTAGTTAGAACCCTAAGTATAGAAACTTAGGTTAGAACTTGAATAAAAATGGTGAAATTGGATTAATCATGCTAAATGTTGTTTGCTATGGTTGATATATGAAATATGTCATACCCCAAATTTTGACCACCAAGATTTCCCATCATGGTGCAAATCATAACCACAATATGGATGTACCTTCATGCCTCATCAATCTCTTCAAGGATTGTTAAGAATTCACCACAATCAAGACTTAGGGTTTCAAGCCCTCTCAGAGCACTTAGACAAAGGATCAATCAAGAAATGACATGATCTTCAACTTGTCTAACCTCTTAAATAACCACAAAGGATCAAGAGGACTCCCATATCAAGAATCAAGCACAAGGTTGCAACATTCCAAGTGGATCAAGCCTCAAGGTCGCCAGTGTCACCAAATTAGGGTTTTGGTCGACCAAGGCCTCCAGGTGGAATTTATCTTCTTGGCATATGAGCCAATGCTTCAAAGCACAACCCAAGATACTCCAAGGAACCTCATGGACCCAATCATCAAGTCATTTTAACCTCAGGGGATGCATTTACCAAAATTCAGGAATTTGAATTTCGTGACCTAATTCACCCCTAAGTTGACTTTTGGGACAAAACATGAGCCAAGACCTCAAGAAATGATTTGAGGGCATCCAATACACCACATTGATCCATTTGCAACAATGGATTGACCTAAGAAGCTTGATTCACAAGTTTCAATTTCACCAGGACCACAATTAGGGTTTTGAGAAAAAAGTCAACTGTATCTTTGACTTTTGACCAAGACATGCTCCCAAACCTTGGGACATGATTCAATACACCCTATAACACCTATGGAATCCATCCATTAGGTTTAATTTAGGTCAAGAACTTGATTTCACAAAGGATCGCACAGTTTGGATTTCATCCATTAAAAAGTCAACTGTGCACAAAATCAAGTTTGACTTTTTGGAATTTTTCACAAATATGGTTCCCCTAAGTCAAAAATAATGTTAATGTATGGTATTGATCATCATTCATTAAGAAAAATCTAGAAAAGTGAGGTTTCTTGCAAAAGGGGCAACCATAAAAAACCAAAAAATTTCTAAGTTATGGAACAAAAGTGGTTTTGGTACCAACTTCCAAGGATCATAAATTGAGATCCAAGCAACTATTTTGGGTTATCCAAAGCTGGATTTGTAGGTCTTACTACACTCTACAAAAGCTTCAACTACCTCAGACTCCAATTCTTTATGGATTTTGAGTTGTGGGTTGATCAAAATCACAAAAACATGAAAATGACACTTTTTCCAACACTTAGTGAAAATCTGCCTAAGTTACCAGCCTTGAACATCAATGTTCATGAGGATTTTTCAGTTGGATCCAAATAGTTTCAAAACAAACAATGATCACACATGTTTTGTATCATATGGGGGCTTTCTAAAAAGCACAAGAGCCTCCCATAACTCAACCTGAGCAGGGAGATATAAATCCCTCAAAATCACCATTTCCAACTGTCCTAAGCATGGCAGAATTTGGTGTTTTGCTCGATTTAACAAATTTGGACAACTCCAAGCCTTGTTATCCATTTGGACACATCTGAGGATAAAACAAAAGGAGAATGATCTAATCCCCAAGCCTCCAAATTCCAAGAATCTACACTTAGCCATAACAAACCTAAAAAGGCTAAAAAGGTGCCAAGACTCCAATTTTGTTTCCAAGCATTCAATGGATGCACCAAGGTGGCATGGAATGACACATTCCTAACTGAATGAGTCAACAATAAGCTCTGAATCAAAGGACCATAGGCATGTGCCATAACCTCAAGTCAATGGCTAGAGGAGACTTGAGATTCCTTTTGCTCAACATTGGTCAAATGCCTGCTGCAGCTGCCATTCACTATTGATACCAAAACAAACTTGACACACTATAAATAGAGCTCATTTGTGCTCAGTTTAAGTACACCAAAGCACTACAACTGATGATTTCCTCAAAATCTCTCTCTTTAGGCAAAAATGCATTCTTTTGCAAGTCATCTCCGAGTTTTTGAGTTAGAGAGCAATTCCACCATAACTCATGATCCAAATATATCCAATATGTTATATTTAAGCTGTCCAAACACTCACTTGTGATCTGAAACATCAAAATCAAAAAATTAACCTCCAAAACCTCAAAATTGGACTTTTCTGCATTTTCCAAGCCGTGTCTTGATTCAATCACTTCCAAAACCAAACAGGGCCTCAAACACACTCCAAATATCATCCTCAAACTGTCCGAATTGGTTCCCCTCATCTAGAACACCATTTGAGGAGTTGTCATATTGGTCACTTTTGCCCCTTTTGCAAGAAAAAGCCAAAACTTGTTCCTGAGGATTCCAACTGGTTCTAATCATCCTAAAAGCTTCTAAAGGATCAATTGAGAGAGTTCAAAGCATTGGATCACTTCTGGCACAAGGAACTTGGCAGATAGCACAAGAAGCTCCAAGCGGTAAGTGCATCACAACTTGAACACTTTGAATTATGCATTCCTTTGAAGTTCATTGATCATAAACATCTCATACATGTTTTATATGTTGTATTTGAACCAATTTGCCCTGCTATTGTTTACTGTGTAGTGAGATAGCATAGAACATGCAAATCTAGGCCTATTTTGAAACCACTATCGGGTTTTAAAATAGGGATACTTTCTGAAAATTCCAAAAGCACCATTGGATTCCTTGTGAAATTCTAGGCCAGGTGCATCTAAATTTTGTCTAAATCTATGGAGAAATGAGAAAGTTAGAGGCTTCACGTAAATTGCCAAAACTTGCCTTGCCTTGCCTTGGCCAGGCCTGAAAACAAGGCACCCCATATATGCACATGAGGTGGTTTTGATACACGGATGTATCACCACCCCAGTGGTAGCGCGCATGTGTGTTTGTGTATAAGGTCATGGGTTCAAACCCCACCCATACCTTTTTCGCTATTCTCTCATTTTTTTGATATTTTTCAATATTTTCATGTTTTTGTTAATTAAATTGAAAAATTAGTTTCTCTCTCAATTTTAATTATTTTTTATTGGTTCTTTTTTTGAAAATTCCCAAAAATGTTAAAATATTTTATTCCATAAACATTTCACAAAAATATTATTTATTTCATATATTTAGTATTTTTGCAAAGAATTATGTTTTATTTGTTTTTAAACATTTAAAAATATTTCTTTCTCTTGATTTTGCACATTCAAGTAATTTTCAAATTATTCCATGAATGAAACATGATTTTTAAAACATTATCACAATATCACAACTTGTTTTTTTACACATGTTTGATAATTTTGATCATTTTAAATGAATTTTTATTTAATTAAAATACATTTTGAAATCAAATTAGGGTTTTGACTATTCTCAACCCCCACAAATCTTTTTCAAAACACTTTGGGCCTCTAATAGAGTGTAAGACCCAATCCTTATTGTACATAAACCTTTTTGGGCCTCAGTCATTGTATAAGTCCCGATACGATTCTTAAAATAATGGTGTGATCGTAATTTTTCATATGGGCCTCTCCTTGAGTTGTAAGCCCCATCTCTTGTACAAAAATAAACTTTGGGCCTCTCCTTGAGTTGTAAGACCCAACCCTCTTTATAAGTACAATAATTTGGCCCTCAGTCGTTGTATAAGTCCCGATACAATCTTTAGATCAACGGTACGATCACTGTTTTTCAACTGGGCCTCTCCTTGAGTATAAGCCCCAATCTTTTCAAAAACAACTTTCCTTTTGATTTAAGTTCAAAAATTTCTTTAATTTCTTGAAAAACTGACCATACAATTCTTACAATGGAAGCTTGCTCACCTGTAAGTTTTTATCAGCTTTCTTTACATGCTTTCATAAATATATATATATATATATATACAGTTATATATATATATACAGGTGAGCAAGCTTCCAGCAATACAGTTATATATATATATATATATATATATATATATATATATATATATATATATAACTGTATTGCTGAAAGCTTGCTCACCTGTAAGTCTTTCTTTCATATCCTTTTAAATACTTGTCATATATCAGTTGGTAACTATTTCAATACAGTCAAAACTAGTTCCCCATAGGAATTCCAGATACAGTCTTACCTTCTCTTGGGCTTAAACAATATGGAACAAAGAGAAAGGCATTATTCCCGGTGAAACTTTTCTCAGACTGTCACTATTAGAAATTGTCAAAGAAGTTCATTTCCCCATAGAGGATTAATTCCCGGTGAAACCTCTCTTGAATTTCTTCAAACCCTAGAACTGTTCACTATAGAAAAGATTATTCCCGGTGAAACTTTTCTTGAACTCTTCTTAAGTTTGGACCCACAGGCTTCCTAAAAGCATTTCCGCCTCCTCTTGGGCTTTATACAAGGACCCTCCGGCTTCTTAGAATTTCTCATTCCTTCTCTTGGGCTTAATACAAGGACCCTGAAGACCTCCTAAAGGTATAAGACAGAACTTAATCATCCTTTGCTAGAGCAGTCTTTCCAAAGAATCAAAACCTCAAACCAATTTAAGGGTTAATTTTCATCCCTTAAAACACCTGCCTCCTCTTGGGCATCATACAAAGATAAACTCTTCCATACTAGTAGACTTGGACAGTCTAATCTCGTCTTGGATATCAAAGACATTCTCAAGTTCCCTACAAACACAGGAAAAACCCTGGTCATTTGACCAACCTCCAGTAGAGTTAAAATCCTCACAGGGTCTAAAACTCAGTCTTCCCTCCTTGATTTCCCCAGCCAGGGTCAGCTTATCATCAGTATAACACTATCCTAAATCAGAACCTCAAGGCACCTGATACCTCAACTCTTCTGTAAATCCTCACCAAGAGTTGATCCCCCGACTTGGACCTGCCTCTGGATCTCAAAAATCCTCAGCAGAAGTCAGCCTCCTCTTAGGCTTTGTATAATGATTTCCTCAACAGAATTAGCCCCAACAACACCCTTTTGTTGAGCCCTTCTTATTTCTTAAAACACTCTCTTGTTGAGTTAACCCTTTTTAGCCTCAATCTTGGGCTTTGTACAAGACAAACAAAACCGCTCTCTTGTTGAGTCAATCACCTTAAGGCACTCTCTTGTTGAGTCGACCTTTTTCAGCCTCCTCTTAGGCTTTGTATAATGATTTTCCCCAGCTGATTTAGCTTCAAAAGGACTCTCTCGTTGAGTCAATCACCTTTTCATACTCTCTTGTTGAGTCAATGGTACAAAATAAGAACACTCTCTTGATGAGTCATCTTTTAGCCTCAATCTTGGGCTTTGTATAAGACATATATAAACTTTCTCCAACAAAGTCAAAATCTTTATAACCTTCTCTTAAGCTCGGGTTAAATATCTTCCCCAGCAAAGTCAATTCCTCCCAGCCTTCTTACAGGCTTTGAGAAATAATATCCCTAAGCAGAATCAATTTCCTTTTACAGCCTCCTCTTAGGCTTTGTATAATGATTTTCCTCAGTAAGGTCAGTCTCTTCTTGGGCTTTATACAAGACACCTAAAAATCTTCAGCTGAGTCAGTCAACTACCTTTCAGCCTCAATCTTGGGCTTTGTACAAGACAGATAAAGATTTCTTTCCCACAGAGTCAGTTTCTTTTTCAGCCTCAATATTGGGCTTTGTACAAGACACCGTATAAATCTCTCTAGCAGAGTCAATCTTCTTTTAGCCACAATCTTGGGCTTTGTACAAGACAGATAAAACCTCTCACCAGTAGAGTCAGTTTTCCTTTCAGCCTCAATCTTGGGCTTTGTACAAGATAGACAAAATATTCCCCCCGGAAAAGTCGACTTCTAGACTCCTCTTAGGCTTTGTATAATGATATCCCCCAAAGAGTTAGTCTATTTTTAGCCACATTCTTGGGCTTTGTACAAGACATATATTAACACTCTCTTATTGAGTCAGCCTTTTCTAGCCTCCTCTTAGGCTTTGTATAAGGACTTCCCCAGTGGAGTCAATCAATCTCTTAGCTTCAACCTTGGGCTTTGATCAAGGTACATACAAAAACCACCATCCCCTCAGAGGAAATCAAAAACTCTCTATAGGAAGACATTTCTCTGTGTTATCACACATCAAAACAAACCCTAATTCCAGATAACTACTGTAAGTGGCACACTTATTTATTCAAATATCCAAGTTGTCGTCCATCTCTTATCCTGGTAAAAATCCTCTCTTTCATTTAATTGTTGTAAGTGGCTAGCCTCTGGATTATTTACATCCACGCCACTGTCCCTCTCTTAGCATGAAAAATTCCTAAGGAAAAATGGCATTGCTCAACACTGAGTTAAAGTTTTCCCCTTCAGGATAAATCCCCTATAAAGGAAATTATGGCATTGTTGGATTCTCACATCCTAGTTAAAGTAATCCTCCTTTATAATCAGTTACCCAACTATTGTGATAAACAGAATAGATGTGTCCCTTTAGAGTGACAAATTCTCTCTCAGTCAAACTTTTAGCTTCAATCTTGGGCTTTGAACAAGACACAAATACTCATTTAGCTTCAATCTTGGGCTTTAAACAAGACACCAAATTGAATTTTGGCTACTGTAATGCGCAGTTACAATGGGTAACTGGGAATATGTAGGCATAAGATGGCGTAATCTTAGCGAGCATACCAATCAAAAACTCTAGGTCCAGTACCTTCATACCGATCAAAACTGAGGTCCAGTACCTCACCAAAATCGTCAAAAAACTCTCTCTCTCTCTCATATCTCCCAAAGAAGAAACTTTCCCAACCCATTAACAGATAAACACCATCAAGTACAAAGTAGAACCTAATGCTAACAACCTATGGATAACCACATATAGGATGGGTAATTGACAACTCCCCATTGTATAACCTGGCCCCGAACTCCCCGAATCTCTTTAAGCATTTGTTCAGTTAAACATTCGCGTGCAAGGTTAGTTTTAGATAGCTTCCCTTTCCCTTCCAGCTTCACGGGATAAATAAGAAATCAGAAAGTAGCACCCCACTCCTATCATTGCGGTGGAGAAACCCCATTTGCGATAAGGTGGTCGTGTCACCGACAAAAATCGCACGCTACAAAATAGAACACATTATATGATTTGGTTGTGTGAGAAATTGATGTTTGATACTTTCTAATATGATGAGCTATGTGTTGATGAGTTTCCATTGGATTTCATGTTGAAAATAACAGGTTTTTGACTTCTGGTTTAGTGGTAACCGGTTACTTGCAGGAAATTAACAGTTTTTATGCAAAAATGAACTGAGTAACCAGTTACTCATTCTGAGGTAACCGGTTACCATATTGAATTTTGGCTACTGTAATGCATAGTTAGAGTGGGTAACCGGTTACTCATTCTGAGATAACCGGTTACCACTGTTGTGTTTTTGAAAAATGTTTGAAAAATTAATATCTTTTGGATCGTATTTCCGATCGAGGTGTAGTGATAGATGTTGTAAAGCTATGAAAATATCCTACATGATAAAGGCGAAAAATATTGTTTTCGATACCCGATTAAATAAATCGGAGGGAACCTAAGAGTTATGTAACTTGTGATTGAATTATTATAAGTAATTCTAATATGCAATTCTAATATGCAATTGTAATATGCTTTGTCTAATATATTGTTGTTAAACATGATTGAGAGAGTATGCATGTTAAAATATGGAATAGGAAGAGTGAGGAAACCTTACCATGAACATATATTAGAACCTAGTAATGGGCTAGGAAATTGATAAATAGTCTAATGACGACGCTCGCGCATATAAGGCCGAGGCGTGCGTCTAATACTGAATGGTATAGAAAGAATAAGACACTAGTGGAACATGTGTAAACTATGATAAGTATTGAGAAGAGGCAAATGAGGCCTAAAGGCAAATGTCACCTAGAATTGTTGAATACAATTATGGTTGTATGTAAAATCACAAAATCGTAACCATTATCCTATTATGTGTCGTCCATGAGTAGCGAGCTCCTCTGGAATGAATGCACGATTACTTGGTAGGTTTGATTCCCAATGTTATAGTATGAATGGAACCTATAAGGTAAAGAGACTTGTGATGATTTATGCCATGTGAAGTGACGAATTAAGGTGATAATGTGTCCCTTAGTTCCGAATCCATCTCGTATGCCAAGTAATCTACGAGGGTCCATGACTCGTTCCGACTTCTAGACGTAGAAGAGGGCGGGAGAAAGGGGATGCCTTGACAAGGTTATCGATAGTGCTAATTTTGAGTTAACAGACTCATAACATGTTCCCATATAGTGTGAGATTGTGAACTCAAGGTCACTTCCCTTCCCTTTGACTTGAGTTAGGATGATAGAACCTTGTAAAGCCGAGAGAATCAATAAGATAGGGAACTCACTGAGATTTAATATCTCACCCCATGTTGTTGATTATATTACAGGTACTTCAGGTTCCGCGAAGGGTAAGGATAAAGTCATTTGATTATCCTTCCTTATCTTGGCTTTTTGGGATGGCAAGACTTCCGTTGTGGAAATTATTTTGAGATCATTGTTGGATCTAGTTCTTAGTGCATTAGAACATCTTGTATATGTTATGCCATAGATTTTTTTTTTGTATTATGTACTTTGGGCATGTAATGTATACAATGTCTTAACTAGGAACTTGTGGTATTTCAGTACCAAAACTTGGATTCATGTATAATATATATGCTTTGATGTATGTTGTTATATATGGGTGTTATATTTTGTCTTCTTCAGTTCCTAGATTGATCACATCCACTAGTTCCTGATGAGGTTGTATTACTTTGTCCTCTTGCTTTAATAGTCTATCTAACTCTTCAGGAAGTTCACGATCGTCCTTATAACCCTCTTTTGCTTGGTTAATCGGGAATTCAAAGTTGTAAGGGATTATAGCAGTGTCGTTTTCAATAGGTTCATTTTTAAATCTGCATAAGGGAGATTTTTCTTTATTATTATTTATTGGAATAAAGTGATGGGAATGAAAGTATTGTAATGGTATTGCCATTTTTGAAAAACTGGAAATGAAAGAAAAAGGATCTTGATTGAAAACAAAAATGAAATTTTATTGATAAAATAATCCAATGAAACAAAGGGGGGCCTACAAAGCTTGTCCATTTTCCTTGGGCAGAGCAAAGGACTTATTATTTTTAAAAAGAAAATAGTAAATTACTTCGAAACATAAATCATCTCAGGATTCTCGATGGCCTTCCAATTGTTGAGGATTGTATCTAGTGAGCAATGACACACCAAGTTTGGTATCCCTTTGCCTTCTCCTTCAATTGCAGCCACTTGATCTTCGTTTATGAACCCAGTACTGTGGAAAGTTTCTTTGAGAGTAAGAAGTTTATTCTAACAAGTCTTTTGAACCATTTCATTCGCCGATTTGTAATCCAACCCAAACCGATCTTTCTTCTCAGGTATCTCTAGTAACTTGCCCCAACCCCTTGTATTCCCATTCTAGATTAGATCTGTGATCTTTCTTGACATTTCCTTTTGTCGAGTGACTTGTTTACGACTGACCTCGCGATCTCCAAGGCTTGGAAGGGTATTTCAAAGGTCTCCCCATCTACTTTTATGTATCTAAATGACGAAAGATAATTGATGAACATGTCTTTCTCACACTCGACAATTATTAGTTTGTTCCTAGTTATGAACTTCAACTTTTGGTGAAGTGTGGAAGTGACGGCGCCTGCAGCATGGATCCATGGTCATCCCAAAAGATAATTGTAGGAAAGGTTGATATCCATTACTTGAAAGGTAACCATAAAGGTATGTGGTCCCACCATTATAGGTATGTTGACTTCTCCAATTACCATTCTTTTTAAACCTTCGAAAGCTCTAACAACCAATCAGCTAGCTTTCATAAAGGTTCTCACAACGGTTAGTTTCATGAGAGTATCCATGGGCATGACATTTAGAGCGGAGCCCATGTCTACTAGCACCCTTGAGAGAATAGTGTCTTGCCATTTGACTGATATGTTCAAGGCTTTATGATCGGCTTGCCCTTTAGGAGGCGATTCATCACTACTAAAACCCAGACAACTGCTTGCGGTAATGTTAGCAATAACCTCATCAAATTGATTTATTATTATGTCCTTGGTGACATGTGCCTTATTCAAGATCTTCAATAGGGCTTCCCTATGCACCTCATAAGATAGTAACAGAGATATCATGAATATCTTTGAAGGCGTCTGACTTAAATGGTCCACCACCTTGTAGTCACTCTTTCTAATGAGCCTCAAGAATTCTTCAGCGTCTTCTTAGGAGACAGTCTTCTTAGAGGGTCTTTCCCCTGAACTTGCAGTCTCTTTCCCTTTTGAAATTTTGGGGATATTCTTTTTTGTTGGTTGGTCAGGAGAGAACACTCTTCCACTACGGGTCATTCCCCCAATACCAGTTATGTTAGTAACGACTGGTGCTAGTACTATAGACTTTTCCCCTTCATATACGGTAGTGTTATAGTTTTAAATCCCTTACTTAGTACTTTCATAAGGGAACGGTGCAGGAACATGGGAAGACAATAGAGCCTTCTAGCTTTGATGGCACTAGAATTTGAAATGGTGTTGGAACCGGTATTTGAATTGGCGCTTGAGCAGACATTGAGACCGGTATCTGGAATAGTGTCACAGCTTTCCTCCTTTGACAAGGAATTTCAAAGGGTACGTGCCCCTTGTATTCTATGGCTGACACGTTGTTTTCCTTCCTTGAAAATCATATTTGGACCACACCTTGGTCCATCAATTATTGGAGAACCCTTTTCATCTTTCCACATTTGTCAGGATTGAGCAGGAAAACCTCACAATCGGCATGCAACTTTTCAAAAGACCCGTAGCTAATCAACATTTCCTTTACCTTGGTCACAGGGGTTTTTATCAGGTATACCCTTTTAATCAGGACGTCGTCTTCTATCCCTTCAATTGCATGGAAATTTGCCCCAATATGCCCCGCTAACAAATTATTTCCCACATTTGGATTTTCAGGAGTGAAGGAGATAATATTTTGGTCAAGAAATTCTTGTACTTTGAACTTGAGATCCAAACACTTCTTAGTGGTATTCCCCGGTGAACCAGCATGATAGTCACATCTAGCATTAGCATCATATCCTCGAGGAGGAAGTGTGGGACGAGGAGATAGCAGCTTAATTTCCACCACTCCTTTTTGAATTAAGAATGGCAGAATCTAGGTATACAATGTAGGTATATGGTCGAAATCCTTCCAAGGCCTCTTTTGGTCCCTTCGAGGATACAAGTTTTGTTGTTGCTAATTTTGTAGAGGCGGTGCACTAGACTGTTGGATTTGAGGCGTAGGATGCGCCTGTGGTGGGTACTAATTAGGAGCAGCTACAGCCACATAAGGGTTGTAGTGTATCTGAGCATACCTATCAGCACTAATAGCATTGGCCTCACCCTTCTTTGAATTATTATCGGAGTACCCTTTGTTGATATGTCACTACTACAAAATGCGCATACAACAACGCCAAGTTTATAATGGCTTGCCTATACACTGTTGTAATAGATGCGCACAATTTTTTAATCTCATTAAAAGGCTTTTAATGACGGTTAATATTCCAACCGTGGTGAAATGTGAGGCCTTTCACCACGGGTATTTAAAAAACCGTCATTATAGGTAGCGCCTGGTCATGGGTTCAATTCCCAGCACCAACATTTATGGTTTTTTTACATATTTTTTCAAAATGCCCACAACCTTTAACCATAGGTATTTGCAAAACCGTCATTATAGGTAGCATCTTGTCATGGGTTCAAGTCTCAGCACCAGCATTTTTGGTTTTTTTACTTATTTTTTCAAGTCTCATTACCAACATTATAGGTGGCGCGCATATTGAGTTTATTCACTATCCTTAAACAAATCTTGGCCATCCATTTAGTGATTATCAATGGCCAAGACATTACTATTAGTGATCCGCGTGAAACCTAAAACTTAGATATCTTCTACCTCCAAACATCATCTTTCATTTACGATACTCTACTTCTCCACTAAACCAAATTTCAGAACATATTTCAGAACTCGAGTTAGCAATGTTAGTTGTTGGTGTTCTTTTTTAATTATTGTTGTTCTTTGTTTTTCTTTTTTATTATTTTTGTTCTTGTTGTTCTTTTTTATTAATGTTGTTCTTGTTGTTCTTTTTTATTAATGTTGTTCTTGTTGTTATTATTGTTATTATTATTGTTATTGCTCTTGTTCTTTTTCTTCTTCTTCTTCTTCTTCTTCTTCTTCTTCTTCTTCTTGTTATTGTTGTTGTTGTTGTTGTTGTTGTTGTTGTTGTTGTTGTTGTTGTTGATGTTGTTATTGATGTTGTTGTTGTTGTTGTTGTTGTTGCTCTTGTTGTTGTTGTTGTTGTTGCTCTTGTTGTTGTTGTTGTTGCTCTTGTTGTTCTTGTTCTTGTTCTTGTTCTTGTTGTTGTTGTTGTTGTTTTTGTTGTTGTTGTTATTCTTATTGTTGTTCTTGATGTTCTTGTTGTTCTTGCTGTTGTTCTTGTTCTAATGCTGCAATTTATTTTATTTTACTAAAAGACATACAACAACGGGTATTTAAAATAATCGTCATTATAGGTAGCGCATTTTCCAATTTATTACAACGCTTTCTGAGTCGTGATTGTAGGTATCATATATACAACGACACTCTACATAACAACGCCTGCACCCATGTCATTATATCTCTTTCGAAACCGTTGTTAAATGGGCTTTCTGTAGTAGTGTGTTGACCAAACGAAGATGACTTCCCAATCTTCCCACTTTTCAAGCCATTTTCTATCATTTCCTCAATTATGACTAAGTCAGCGAATCCAGTTTATACTGAACCAATAATATTTTTATGATACGAACCTTGTAGAGTACCCATAAACATATCCACCAGTTCACTTTCTAGCAATGGAGGTTGCACGCGAGAGGCTAGTTCCCTCCACCTCTGGGCATATTCCTTGAAAGATTCATTGCCCTTTTGAGACATGTTCTATAATTGTATATGATTATGAGCCATGTCCATATTATACTTGTATTGTTTGAGGAAGGCATTAGCAAGGTCTTCTCAGGTCTTTACATGAACCCTCTCGAATTGCATATACCAATCCAGGGATGCCCCACTAAGATTGTCTTGGAAGGTGTGCATCATCAGCTTCTCGTTTGCAGCGTAAGCAGCCATTTTTCGGACAAACATCTGGAGGTGGCTTTTAGGACATCTAATGCCCTTGTACTTTTCAAAGTCTGGTGCTTTGAATTTAGGAGATATGACCATATCGGGTACTAGGCAAATTTCCAAAGAATCGACTCCAAAGACATTGAATGCCTCAATAACACTTAGTTTTTCTTAAATTATTTTATACTTGTCATCAGCCCTTCGTCCTTTAACAGCAGCAGTCGGCTTGTTTTCATAGATCACATGTCTCAAATCTTCCTCCTCATATCTGAGGTTACAATCTTCATAGTTTCATGGGAAACAGGTATTTGTGTAGGATGGGACGCCCCATTAGGCATTGGAGGAGGAAAAGACCCTCCTGGGGGGTTGAGTACTAGCTTTTTTTCTAGCAGCTTCAGCCTCTTCACGTTCCAGATCGGCAGCAAATCCCAAGAGAGGATTCTTGTCTCCAGATTGAGGGGTAGGTGTATGAACGTTCCTTCGGTTGCTAATCTCGGTTTCCCTTGCTATCATATTCTAGATGGGCCGAATCAGTTGGTCAATCTTGTCTTTCATCTCTTCCACGTTTCCCTTGACAGCGTCAACGTCTCCTCTGAGAGCAACTTGATTTTGCTCTAGTTGTTCCATGGCCTTCTTTTGGTGATCTCGGGTGTAAGGTCGAGAAGTCAGATTGTTATGCTTGATGATTCTGAAAGAAGATGATGGAAAAAATGATTTTGTTTCTTTTATTTTATTATGCATGCTAGTGTATGTATGAAGTATGAGTATGTAAAAAATAATTTTTGAAGGAATCTTAACCACTCATCAATTATAAGCAAAGCCAAAAATAAAGGAAATTCAAATATTTTATTAATTTCAAAGGGAAATACAAGGGACGCAACCCTATTCATTATTCATAAAAGAAATACCAAGGGAAAATCCCCAATAACTTGTTCATAATTGAAGAAGAAAACAACTCAAAAACCATTACATAAAAGAAATCTAACAACGATGCCTAATTCTGGCCCTAAATTCTTCCACCATATGACGACATAATTTATGGAAGTCAATTATTTCCTCCTTGGTTTTGAAGATGTCCTCCATGTATTCCGCCTCTCTCAAACTCCGAGGAACTTCATGAATTAGGTCGTTGGACAATACAACCAGCTTCAGATACCTTTCTCTATAATACTCTTCCTTTTGTTGAAGGTCTAACATGGTTGCATTATCCTCCTCGGTGGTGCGCTCCATTTGTTAGATATACCCCTCAATGTAAATACCCCACTCCCTTAGCTCCTCATAGGCTCCTTCAAGAAGTTTCATTTGCCTTCTAAGTTCCAAAACCTCTTCCTGAGTTTGCCTCCATTCATATGGATGTTGAGCAAGAAGTTCTTTGGTGGCTCTCCTTCGCAATATTGAGTCCATGGCTTGACTCTTGGTTTCACTGAGTGGATTGACCAAGTTTTGGACTTCGGCCTCCAAATTTTGAATACATCCTTCATACCTTTGTCTAACTTCCCTCTGAGTTGAGTTTAAACATATACTTTTCCACTCATCCCTTTGGTACCAAGCTCTATCTAACTCATCCTTGTGAGCTTTAAGATGTGAACTCAAAACTCCAAGGTCGGCATAAGCTTATTCTTTCTTCTCCTCTTCCACCTTAGTCAACCCTTCACTAATTCTGAGTCGTTCTAGTGTTTCATTAAGACTTCTATTTAATTGATTCTTCTCGCACGTAGTATGATAGAACTGCCCTCTCAACTCTTCTTTTCCCCTCCTCGGTTGTAGGATAGTGTCTTTGAGTTTTTCTCCCTCTTCCATGGAGATCACAGCCGGCGTGGGAGCCCTTGATTCCATAGGATGATCCAAAACAAAAGGTAAATTTACTATTCTTACCCTTTCCCTCATCCATTGGGCATAGGGTATTATAGATTCCTCTCTGTTAAGGGCCAAATTGTGCATACATTTGATGGTATTTTGTGGTCCTTTCTAATGGTTTCCTACATAATTTAGTAGTAAACCTATTAGTTTTAGTGTAAATATGTAAGTTTCCGATTTTATCGTAAATATTGTGAATTATGATCACTTTGATGCTTTTTGACAGGTCTTCTTACTGATATATGATGATAGGAACCTATGGTGAGGAAAGAAGGCATAAAAGATCAATTTCGAGGCGATCGTGTCGGTAAACCGCGATTAGCGCGCTTTTCAGCGCGGTCCCAACGTGTTTTCACTGTTGAGGTAGTAGCTAAGGCCTTCAACCGCGCTAAGCATCCTCCAACCTCGCTTAGCGCGCTTTCTGGGTTTCTGCCTCTGTTTTGCTGGCCGCGCTTAGCACGCTCCTGATGGCGCTTAGCGTAGTGCCACTTACTGCTACTTTTTCCACTTTGTATAAATATCTACCGTAGAAGATATTTTGGATAACTTTTACATTTTCAGATATTTTAGATATTTTAAGGGGTTTTTGGGTAAAAAAATGCTTAGAAACTCAAGAACAAATGAGAATCAAATCTTTGGATTATCAATCCTCGATTCTTCGACTTTGATGCTACCAAAGCTTTCTTTTTAACATGTTGATCAAGATACCATGGTGATGGGTGTAACACCTCAAAATTTGCCCTTTTGTTTCTAACCTTTTTGGCTTATTCTTCATTTCACGTGCATCGTTACTTCTGCATTTTGCATATTTCTTTCGGGAATGGGATCAAGGTATTTTCCAGCGGCTCATGGCGTTGTCAGTTCCAGTATGATTTTCAATGGTGTTCAGAGCCAAGCAGATAGCTTTCAAAGTCTTTTTGAGCATTTATTTCACTCATTAGATGATTTGATGATCAGAAACCCTGGCAGTCAATTTTTGATCGGTTATTCGGCAGCAGACATTATTAATACAACAGGATATCCCGAGGTGTTAGCAAGAATTTGTGTTCTTTTCAGTTGTTACTCAGTAGAAATATCAAGTTTTGAGTTTCAGAGGTTAAACGGGTTCAAAAACAGCTATCAGAAGTCACTTTTCCAAGTTCCCTCCAAAAGGCGCCAAAATTTAAAATTTGAACTGTGTAACCGGTTACAGCATATGTGTTAACCGATTACTCATTCATTTTCAGCATATTCTCAAGGCTTTTTGAACTATGTAATCGGTTATCAGTTATGTTGTAACCGGTTACTCTGGGCGCAGTTTGAAAAAAATTAAGTTTGCATCATTAGTGATCATGTGCTTGGCTTGTGCATGTGTGGGAAGCATCTAGAATTGTTTTTTCCATCATTTTCCACCCAAAATTCAAATTACCCCCAACATTTTCCACTCTAATTCCACATTCTTTTTTTCAAATTCCATTCCTAATCTCCATTCCACTCACTAACCCACACTCCAAACCACATTTGAATTCCTAACCTAGCTTCTATTTAAATCATTTCATTCCAAACCTCACATAATTTTGATCCATTTTCTGAATTTTCTACACCTCTCACCCCATTTTCTCTCAACTTCTCTCTCATTCCAAAACCCTCACTCAAAGTTCCATCATCAAAGTTCAACAAATTTTGCATTGAAATTTGTTGATCTTGGAACTAAACCTTCTTCCATTCACTAATTCTTGAAGGAATTTTGATTTTGCTACAGTTTTGCTTTTGGATCTAAGTTCTTGGAAGTGATTTTGGAGAAGCTTAAAGCAAGTTCATCACATTGCATTTATTTTGCATTTTCTCTTGAAGATTGGGTTGGATCTCTGTAAATCTTGCTTAGATTCATCAATTGCAGCCTATCAACACTCACTAAAGCAATTCTCAACTTTGTAGGTTGGTAAATTTTAGATCTACTTTTCATTTTAGCTTATTTTGCTTGTTCACATGTAGATCTCGAATTTGTTGTGTTTGATCCTTTGGATTGTGGATTTGATTGTTGTTGCTGGTTGATTGATGCGTGTTTGCTGGTTTTGAGATGTAATTTTCGTGCATATTGAGATGCCCTAACATGCAGGTGATTGGAGAAGTGATAAGCTGCTGAAAAGTGATTCTGAACACTTATTTTTTAATTCTGCTGCTGTGTAACCGGTTACAGCATATCTGCTAACCGGTTACCCTGTTGTTTTCTGCGTAATTTTGGCAATTTTGAACTGTGTAACCGGTTAGTAGTTATGTTGTAACTGATTACCACTGAAGCAGAACTTGATTTTCTTGCATTTTCTTGGTTGTTTGAGATCTTTTTCATGTCTAAACTTTATGGATTGATATGATGATGATTTGTGGGTCATTCTTGAGCTGTTGCACCTCACACTATTGGATGAACACAATTTTTCGACACGCGATTCTTAGACTTGTATCGTTTATGAACATGTTTGCGTTTGATGCGATGAACACGTTGCACACACATTCGAATCATGTTAATTCTTGGTTAATGCTCAACTTGATGGACATATGATGCATGATTGATGTTTGCCTCCATGGTTATTTGTGCATGATTTGTTTTGATCAATGAGTAAATCGTACAATTATGTTGAATGTGCTTGTTCTTGAGTGGTTAACATGATCATGCTTGTTCATCCTTGATGTTTGCAACCTCCATGCTTGATTTGCCTTGCTATGCATGTTCATTTGCAATCACTTCTTGTTTGGATGCATGCTACCCTGTTTTTACAGCTGCTGTTCTAAGTTTGTTCATGTGCTGTCTATTGTTCGCACTTGCTGCCTGCTGCCTTTTACACCTATTTTGTGCTGAATGTGTGTGCTGTTGAAAGCTGTCTTGCTTGTATACTGTCTTTAACCGCTGTGCAGGTGTAGAGGCGCTGTTGTAGCTGCTGCTTGTTTGTTTTATTCGCCTTTTCTTCTTCGTCTCTTTCACTCTTTCTCCTCCCTTGAATCTCTAGACTTGTTTAAGTCTTGGATTTACTCCCTTAGAGCTACCTAGTCCAACTTAATTTTCGATTAAGCTTGGAGTAGGATTAGAATTAGGCTTCCCTTTGCATGCTAACTTAGGTAGATGTTTCCCTTTCAACCTCAACTATAGGGCCACCTTTGCATGACAACATTAGGAACTTTAGTTTCCCTTTAGTGTTTCTTTTTTCTCTTGAGTCCTCTCTTCTCATCTCTTAACATTTCTAAAACACTTAATAAATATAACGTATATTGCGCTCGAGCCTTAAGTGTAGGAAATAAAGAACGAGGGGTCTCCCCTCCTCTACTAGAGTGTTTAGCATACGTTCCATTTGGGGACGACCATGCGACTCACTCGTTCCCGCATGGTAGAATTTGGTGCAATGTAAGTTACGAACTAACTTCAATCCACTTCTGTCTAAAAAACACAAAACAAACTCAAACCTTTTTCATCCTTCGGGATTGTTAAGTTTCGAATCATTTTCAGAAAAGAGCACGTTACTTCCGTTTTGTCGCAAACAGGCATCGACCCTAACTGCCGGACGCGAATCTAACGTCGCTCATAAAAAATACTAACCGACCTTGTTAGGTCGAACTACGACTGCTCTGATTTCCTCTCTCTAGTCCGATTGAGGATACGTAGGCACAAGACGGCGATGTCTTGGCGAGCTACCTCCCCCTTAGTTCGTGTCCGAACTACGTTGACTCTAACTTTCCCATTGCACGAGGGAATACGTAGGCATAGGACGAGAGATGTCCTATTGAGTCACTTCTTTTTCTTTTCTCCCTCGTTTCTTTGCTCTTGTCCGTTCCCGTTCCGTTCCCGTTCCAGCTACAGTGGAATTCCAGATGACGACACCTTTTGATCGAGACAACAAGCGTGGATCCCATCGGGTACGATGGACGTGTGGGGTGCTAACACCTTTCCTTCGCGTAACCGACTCCCTTACCCATTTCTCTTGGTCGCGAGACCATGCTCTTTCCTTTCCCTCAGGTTTATACAGTGTTTCCTTTCCCTCTCTTGGGATAAATACACATTGCTGGCGACTCTGTTTTCCGCGCCACTTTCGCGTTTGTACCATGGATGCAAATCCCTGGGAGCGACAGCTGGCGACTCTGCTGGGGAACGGGTTGACCTCTTGCTGGTCCATCCCTTTTGCGAGTCAATCCTAGCGCTTGTTTGTTTGTTTTCATTGGGTGTTTACTGTTGTGCTTTATTTTGTTGTATATTACTGTATTAATGTATTACTGTATTTACCGCATTTATTGCATTTCATTTCATTACTGTCATATGCTGTACTGTTCTGCTGCTGGATTTTCTGTTTGTAGGGTGGGTTAGATTCATGAGAGAAAAGCCCAATACCCAGGCTTGAGCATACACCTATGATTAGCGTGGAAAGTAGTGTGACTTGTTTGGCATTTGGCCAGACTTAGTATACATGAAAACTCCACATCCAGACGAGGTTTCCTTGGTAATATTATATCCTGATCATTTGGGGCAGACGATGGAGTATAACCTGGAAAATTTTCGACTCTGGCAACCGTCTCCCGAGGACTCAGCAATGCCTCTCCTCCCGAGATGTGATAATGGCAGTCCAGAAATTGCAAACCCATTACACTTGTCGATCTGAGGACCCAATGCTGGGATCTTACTATAGGATGACCTTGTTTTTGGGGGAATCAGTGGACGACCTCTTTGTTTGGCGATAGTATTGTACCCCGAGGGATGAATGTACTATTGTTTCTCAAATCGAGAATCCGAGACTGAGGATCCCGTTTTCTAGAACCCACATGTGAGAGGGGATGGGTGTTTGCAGGTTTGCAGGTGACTTTGACCTTCAACCTACCTGGTTTTCTGGATTTATCATCAGTGTACTGTTGTCATCCTGATATTCTGGCAGTTTGAATGGGCCGTTATTCTGGATTTCTGGGTTTCTGATATTTGGGGTCTTATTCAGTCAACAGAACAGTAGCAGTTTTGAGCATTATGGATACCTTGATCCCGTGTTTACATTTGCATCATCATGTTGCATTCTAACATGTTTGTTCATTTGTAGGGTTGCATCTTAACTTTGATTCCGGTTGCCTGAAGACTGTCCATGATGAATACTAGCCTTGAAGAGAGAAAGAATATCATCCCGTACAAGTTCCTTGAGCTTCATCTAGATGTTGTTCACAAGATCTCGGCTATGGCAAACCTGGGGTATTGACAGATTTTAGAAGAGAATATGGGAGGATTCTGAGTTTCGCCCGTGATGTTACCAACTATGAGTTTAGGGCTCTGTACACCCTGGTGCAGTTATATGACCCTCACCTGCGGTGTTTTCTGTTTGCGGATTATCTCTTAGCTCCGACATTGGAAGAGTATGCTCTCATTCTGGATGTTTTTGTCAAAGAAGAAGTTTCTTTCTATCCTTCTAAGGAGTTTCCCGGTCTGGAAAAGGTTTCTGCCGCTTTACGTTTGGATCAGTCTTTGTTGAAGAGAAATGCTGCTAGTAAAGGATGGGTGTAAAGGCTTTCACACGAAGTTTTTGATCGAGCAGGCTGCTGTTTATGCTAAGGCTAAGTGTTGGTCGGTGTTCAATGCAATCTTGGCTATATGCGTTTATGGGACGACGTTGTTCCCTAATGTGAAGGATTTTGTAGACGTTCATGCTGTCTGGATATTCACCACGAAGAATCCAGTACCCACCTTGCTTAGGGATCTGTACTATTCTATGCACTATAAGAATGAGAAGAGGAGAAGAGGAGAGGAGGATCTCTTTACTTTTGCGCTCCAATTTTCTACAAGTAGTTTGCCGATCGCCTTCCCAAATCCGGGGCATTCATAAACACCAAAGAAACAGCGGATTGGTCAAGGATACTGATGGGATTAAGGGCTGATAACTTAATTTGGATCAATCGTGATTTTTTAGGCCAAGAGATCCTGATCAGCTGTGGAGGTTACCCAAACGTACCTCTAATAGGAAGGAAAGGGGGAATTAATTACAACCATATTCTTGCTATTAGGCAATTTGGGTATGCTTTGAAAGAGCCGCCGAAGGACCAAGATGTTCAAGAGTATCTATATGTGAGTGGGGAAGCCAATCCGGAAATATTAAAAGAAGCTGCAAATGCTTGGAGAGATTGCCACAAGAAGGGAAAGACTTCTTTTGGAAAGTGTAACAACAAAGCCTTCCCTGCATACGAGGACTGGATTCAGAGGAGAGTAGAGAATGTACTTCTACCGTTCTACAGAGAACCTCCATCTTACCCCCTGCTGATTGAATCTCCGACCACAATTGAGATAGAGAAGTATAACAAACTGTGGGCTGAAAAGGAGAAGCTTCGAGAGGAGAACGGTGAGCTGCAAAGAGAAATCTACCAGTTGAAGCATGAGCGAGGTGAAGCTGTTCACATTGCCAAGTTGAAAACAGAGTTGCTCGCTGAGAAAGAAAAGGAGTTGGCCGATGAAATCACAGCTAGGCAGAAGGTAGGACAAGCCTTAAAGGGTGTTGGCAGGGTTCTAAAGTCAAAGAAGGAAGACTTGGCCAAAGCTTCACTAAGAATTCACAGGATCAATGCTTGTCAGAATACAGTAGTCACAACCAACAAGCAGAAAGAGGATAAGTATTTGGAGTAGATTGAGAGTCTAAAGTTGAAGCTCATGAAGAAAGACGAGGAGATCTTATCGGGAACATTCCAGAGACACGCAGTTGAGGAGCGACTGAATGAGGCCATAGCAACCATAAAAGAGCTGAAGATACGAGCTAAAGTGAAGAGGCCTAGGGGTGAGGGCTCTAGCTTAGGCAGTGGGTGATACTCTGTAGTTGGATCTTTCTTTGTTGTATTTTGGGTCACCACCAGAATTGTTGGCTAGGATCTTTGTTTCTCTTGTTTCAGACTTATTATCTTGGGTTGTAATCTCTGACAGTGATTTTTCTCTGGTATATAAGCAGAAGTTTTATTCCATCTTGTCTTTAAACTGGAATCAAGGGATGGATCGCCCTGCAAATATCCAAACATGTTCATTTGCATTTGCATAATCATAATCATTTTTGCATAGCAGGTGCTCGTCCCAGGTTTTTCTAACCTTTATTTGGTTGCAGGCAGGATTGATAACCAGCCAATTCACCGATATTCTACTAGATCAAATCAGAAGAGAATTATGGAGAAGATGCAGGCTGATATGGCTGCCATGCAGGCCTGTATAGACCAATTCATGGAGCTGATGCAAGGTGTTGCCCAAGGGCAAGAGCAACTGAGGACTCTGGTCCAACCCTTAGTGGTAAGGGTGGATGAAGACGGGGTTCTTCATGGCCATTGGTAACGGTACTCAGGGAGGTCCTACGGGCGTAGAGATCCATATTCCTGGTGTTGTGATCCCTCCGGGCAGAGGAGAACGGCTTGTGATTCCTTCTATTGTGGAAGGAGGAAGTGTTTGTGATGTTCATGGTCGTCGTTTCGAAGACCAACAGGACGACATTTTTTCTATGCAAGGTGTTGATGCTATTCCTCAGGTGGACAATGATCAAAGGTTCAGACTCATTGAAGAACAACTAAGGGGAGTGGTGAATCAGAATTCTGTAGGAATGTATTTGGAGGATTTAGGGCTGGTTCCCGGTGTTGTAATTCCGCATAAATTTCAGGTGCCCACTTTTGAGAAGTACAATGGTACCACTTGTCCTAAGACGCATGTCAGGGCATACGCAAGGAAGATGGCCGCGTACTCTAAAGATGAGAAATTGCTTATGCATTTCTTTCAGGACAGCCTGTCTGGGGTATCCTTAGAATGGTATATGCAATTGGAGATATGCCACGTCCGTAATTGGAGGGAGCTGGTGGAACCCTTCATCAAGCACTACCAATATAACACTGATATGGCTCCCAATTGGACCCAGCTATAGGGTATGTCTCAAAAGGGCAATGAAAGCTTTAAGGAATACGCGCAGAGATGGCGTGAGCTAGCGGCAAGGGTGCAGCCGCCCTTGTTGGAGAAGGAGATGTTGAACCTGTTTATGGATACTTTGCCAGGACGTTATTATGAGAAACTGTTGCCTTGCGTGTCAGGTAAGTTTGCTGATTTGATCATGGTTGGGGAGATGTTAGAGGGTGGAATCAAAGTTGGGAAAGTACCAGGTAATGATGGGTCGTCTTCTGGTCAGGGGAAGAAACCTTATGGGAATTATAAGAAGAAGGAGGAAGCAAATTCTATGTCATCTTACCGAGGTAAGGGGAAGCAACGCCAGAACTATAATCAGCAGGTGGCCTCAGTAACTATCCCTGCAGCACTTCCACCTCAAGCAGCGCCCCAGTATCAAAGAAGGCCTAAGCAGAATAGGCACTTCGATACTCCACCGTTTCCTTATTCCCAGTTGTTTCAACATTTGATGCAATTGCAGTTAATTCAGAAGAGGACTCTAGCTCCTGTTGTTGGTGATCCACCTCCGGGTTACAATCCCAATGCCCACTGTGAATTTCATTCTGGGGCACCCAGGCACTGCATTGAGGACTGCAAAGCTTTTAAGCATAAAGTCCAAGACTTGGTGGATTCGAAGGCCATCAACTTTTCCAATGACGCGCCAAGTGTCATCCAAAACCCAATGTCGGACCATGGTGGGCCGAGGGTTAATGTTGTGTTAGAGGAGAATGAATCTTTGAATCTGGTTATGGATGTTAATGAATTAAGGACTCCTTTGATGGTGGTAAAGGAGAGGTTATTGAGGGGTGGGGTGTCCCCCGGATGTGATGAGAATTGTTCAGATTGTATGTCGCAAATGAATGGGTGTGGTTTGTTGAAGTCAGGAATTCAAAAGTTGATAGATGAAGGTCAACTGCAGTTTGATCGGTGTGAGCAACAGAAAGAAGTTGTTATCAGGAAAAATAAGGTTGCTACCATTACTATCCCTTTCAAAACAATCACTATTTCAGGGCCGGTAAAACCAGCATCGGTTATTATTACAGCTCCCGGACCCGTGCCATATGAGAGCACCAAGGCCATTCCTTGGAACTATGGAGTCGAAGTGTTTGTTAATGGACAGAAACAAGAACTGGTGGGAACTTCTGTAGTGAACTCTTGTGTTGAAAACAGGGATGAGGCAGGGGCTATCACAAGAAGTGGTAGAGTCTTTATCCCTTCTGATGATCAAGCTGTTAGTTCTAGACAAGACAAAGGAAAGTAGGTTGTAGATAATTTTGTGCGAGCGCCAGTAGTGAATGATTCCACGACAAAACCAATTGATAATTCTTTCTCCGAGAATGTAGAAGAGTTTATGAGACTGATTCAGAAAAGTGATTATAAAATTGTTGATCAATTGCATCAGACTCCGTCCAAGATTTATATCCTGTCCCTATTATTGTGTTTCGAGGCACACCGAAACGCACTGCTAAAAGTACTGAATGCTGCTTACGTACCCCAGGAGATCTCAGTTAATCAGTTGGAGGGGGTAGTGGCCCATGTAAATGCAAGAAATGGTTTGGGTTTTACTGATGTCGACTTGACTCCAGCAGGGAGAAACCATAATAATGCCTTGCATATTTCTGTTGAGTGTCGTGGATCGTTGATATCTCATGTGCTTGTGGATACTGGATCCTCTTTGAATGTTCTGCCTAAGAAAGCCTTGATGAAGCTGGACACCCGAGGGTTGATATGCACACCTAGTGACTTGGTGGTGCGCGCATTCGATGGCTCTAAAAGATCCGTTTTCGGAGAGATTGTGCTACCAATTAAGGTTGGGCCAGAGGTTTTTGATGCTACCTTCTATATCATCGATATCCAGCCTGCTTACAGCTGTCAGCTGGGTCGTCCATGGATTCACAGTGCTGGGGTTGTAACGTCTATATTGCATCAGAAGTTAAAGTACATGGTAGACGGACATGTGGTGACAGTTTGTGGAGAAGAGGATATCATGATAAGCCAGCTATCTACTTTCAAGTATGTGGAGGTAGATGGCGAAATACATGAAACTTTATGTCAGGCTTTTGAAGCAGTAAAGATCCCTGAGGATTCTCTCAAGGAAGTCAGCCAACCTGAAGTGGTAGAGCAGCCTGCGGTGGTACATCAGCCGGAGATTTCTATGTCTTCCTTCAAGGATGCACGGGCCGTGGTTGAAGCCGACAGTTCACAAAAGTGGGGCCAGATTATTGATGTCCAGGAAAAGCAGAATACTTATGGACTGGGTTATAAGCCACCCAGGCGTCCTGAAGAGCCTCCCAAGTTCTATGGTCCAGTTCGTTTCACCAGTGCTGGTGTATTCTTTGACAGAATCAATGCTATTGATAAAGATGGGGATAGTGATTGTGATATAGATAGTTGGATCCGCCCCTGTGTTCCAGGTCAAAGTCTTCGCAACTGGTTATCTGAGAGAGCCATTCAAGTGACCGGACCAGAGTAATTGCTCCTGTTTGTCATCTATGTTAATCCTACATTCTTCCCAATACGTAGTGATTCGTGTTTGTATGGCTTGATTGTTTTTGTATGCTTTTTCTTTATCATTAATAAAGGACGTTTTCGCATTCAAATGTTTTGATCCCTGTTTTTCTGTTTTTTATTTTTGCATTAAAACCACAGCAAAATGGCAATGTGTTTTTGTTTGATGCATCCATAATAAACATAAATCATCAATCATGCAGGTTTTCTTGTTCAGATTCCACCCATCATGATTCAGCTATGGCTCGATATGACTTCGATAATCCCATATATTAGGCTGAAGAGGGGACTGATGAAGATTGTGCCTTACCAGAGGAATTAGCCAGGCTGTTAAAACAGGAGGAAAAGGTCATTCTGCCTCATCAGGAGGAAATCGAGGTTGTTAACTTGGGAACCGAGGACGCAAAGAAAGAGGTACGGATTGGGGCTGCTTTGGAAGACACTGTCAAGGGAAGATTGATTGAAATGCTCTGAGAGTATGTGGATATCGTCGCCTGGTCTTACCAAGACATGCCTGGGCTCGACACTGACATCGTGGTACATCGGCTGCCACTCAAAGAAGGATGTGCTCCGGTTAAGCAGAAGCTGAGAAGGACAAAACCGGATATGGCTGTCAAGATTAAAGAAGAGGTTCAGAAACAGTTAGATGTTGGGTTTCTTGCTGTAACAAATTATCCTCCGTGGGTTGCTAATATTGTGCCTGTACCTAAGAAAGATGGAAAGGTCAGGATGTGCGTTGATTACAGAGATCTGAGTAGAGCAAGCCCAAAAGACAATTTCCCGCTTCCTCACATTGACGTGTTAGTGGACAACACTGCTCAATATTTTGTGTTTTCCTTCATGGATGGCTTCTCTGGGTATAACCAAATCAAGATGGCCCCAGAGGACATGGAGAAAACGACGTTCATAACACCGTGGGGAACATTCTGTTACAAAGTGATGCCCTTTGGATTGAAAAATGCTGGGGCAACCTATCAGCGGGCGATGGTGACTCTCTTTCATGATATGATTCACAAAGAGATCGAGGTCTATGTTGATGACATGATTGCGAAGTCACAAATAGAGGAAGAGCGTCTGGTGAATCTCCAGAAACTTTTTGAAAGGTTGAGAAAGTTCAGACTGAGGTTGAATCCGAACAAGTGCACCTTCGGGGTGAGATCTGGAAAGTTACTGGGTTTTATTGTCAGCGAAAAAGGTATTGAGGTTGACCCTGCTAAAGTAAAATCCATTCAAGAAATGCCTGAGCCAAGAACAGAAAGAGAGGTTTGTGGTTTCCTAGGGAGGTTGAACTACATTGCTAGATTCATCTCTCATCTTACAGCCACGTGTGAACCGATATTCAAGTTGTTAAGAAAAGATCAAGCGGTCAGGTGGAATGAAGACTGTCAAAAGGCATTCGAAAAAATAAAAGAATATTTGCAGGAACCTCCGGTCCTTATGCCGTCAGTGCCAGGAAGGCCATTGATTATGTATCTTACGGTTCTTGAGAATTCAATGGGGTGTGTGCTTGGTCAACATGACGAGTCAGGTAGAAAAGAGCATGCCATCTACTACCTGAGTAAGAAATTTACTGATTGTGAGTCAAGGTACTCGATGCTGGAGAAAACATGTTGTGTACTTGCTTGGGCAGCTAAGCGTTTAAGGCAGTATATGTTAAACCACACAACCCTCTTGATTTTGAAGATGGATTCGATCAAGTATGTGTTTGAAAAGCAGGTGCTTTCTGGAAGGATAGCCCGTTGGCAGATGGTTCTGACAGAATACCATATTCAATATGTTTCCCAAAAAGCCATCAAGGGAAGTGTTTTGTCAGAATATCTCGTGGAACAACCAATTGGGGATTATCAACCAATGATGTTTGAATTTCCTGATGAACACATCATGTATCTGAAGATGAAAGACTGTGAAGAGCCTTTGCATGATGAAGGGCCAGAAATTGGGTCCCAATGGAAGTTAGTCTTTGATGGGGCTGTTAACTCATACAGCAACGGAATCGGGGCAATCATTACGACTCCACAGGGGTCTCATATACCCTTCACTGCCCGATTAGCGTTTAGATGCACCAACAATGAGGCGGAGTATGAAGCATGCATTATGGGGTTAAAAGAAGCAATTGATTTGAGAATCAAGAACCTCGATGTTTATGGTGATTCCGTGTTGGTAGTTAATCAGATCGCAGGAGAATGGGAAACTCGTCAAGCGAATTTGGTGCCTTATAACAACTATGCCAGAAGGTTGTTACCTTTCTTTGACAGAGTCGATTTTCATCATATACCCCGGTTGGAGAATCAGATGGCAGATGCGTTGGCAACGTTGTCTTCGATGTATCAGGTGAATCGTTGGATTGAAACTCCTTCAATCAGAATCATGCGTCTGGATAGACCAACTTTTGTGTTTGCAATTGAAGATGTATCAAATAGCAAACCTTGGTATCATGATATTAAGGTTTTTCTGAAGAGTCAAGAGTATCCAAAGGGTGCATCCACCAAAGATAAGAAGACTCTGAGGAGGTTGGTAGGAAATTTCTTTTTGAATAAAGATGACGTGTTATACAAGAGGAACTTTGACATGGTCTTGCTATGTTGTGTTGATGAACACGAGGCAAACCTGTTAATGGAGGAAGTTCATGAAGGATCTTTCGGTACCCATGCCAATGGGCATGCTATGTCCAGAAAACTGTTGAGAGCGGGGTATTACTGGATGACTATGGAGTCTGATTATTTTAAATACGCCTGGAAATGTCACAAATGCCAGATTTATGCAGATAAGGTGCATGTACCGCCTACTCCTCTGAATGTGTTGTCATTGCCTTGACCCTTTGCTATGTGGGGCATTGATATGATCGGGAAGATTGAGCCCACTGCTTCCAATGGGCATCGTTTCATTTTGGTTGCCATCGATTACTTCACGAAGTGGGTGGAAGCAGCCTCCTTTTCCAACGTCACCAGACAAGTGGTAGGCAGATTTATCAAGAAGGACATCATCTGTCGGTATGGAGTCTCGGAGAGAATCATTACTGATAATGGTTCAAATTTTAATAACAAGATGATGAAAGAGCTATGTCAGAGCTTTAAGATTGAACATCACAACTCTTTTCCCTATCGTCCGAAGATGAATGGGGCTGTTGAAGCAGCAAATAAGAACATCAAGAAGATTGTGCAAAAAATGGTAGTGACGTATAAGGACTGGCATGAGATGTTTCCTTATGCTTTACACGGTTATCGTACTTCAGTACGCACATCAATTGGGGCAACTCCTTTCTCACTGGTATAGGGTAAGGAAGCAGTTCTACCATTAGAGGTTGAGATTCCTTCTTTGAGAATTCTGGCAGACGTGAAGCTTGACGAAGCTGAATGGGTGCGTTCCAGATTGAATTAGTTGAACCTTATTGAGGAAAAGAGATTAGAAGCCCTTGCACATGGTCGGTTATACTAGAGCAGGATGAAGAAAGCCTTTGATCAGAAAGTGCGTCCTCGGTGTTTGCAGGCTGGTGAATTGGTTTTGAAAAGGATCATTCCCCCTCAGACAGATCACAGGGACAAATGGACTCCAAACTACGAAGGGCCATATGTAGTAAGACAGGTTTTCTCTGGTGGAGCCTTATTACTCTCAACTATGGATGGCGAAGATTTTACGTCCCGTGTGAACGCAGACGTAGTCAAAAAATACTTTGCATAAAAGAGACTCGCTAGACACAAAAAGAAAGTCCAGGCAAAAATGGGCATCCCAACGAACCATAAAAAGAAAAGGTTCGGGCAAAAATTAGGGATAAAAAAGAAAAAAAGAATAAACCCGCAAGGTTGAAAACCTGAAAAGGCAACTTTGGCAAAAAGGGGTATCCCGGTGGATTGAAAACCCGAAAAGGGTGATCCAGGCAAAAATTAGGGATTCGAAAGCAAAAGGATATGATCTGCGCTCGACCTGCGAGCATTCTTTGATACATGGAAATTTCGAAGGAAAGGAATTAGTTCAGTCAGTCTCTTTGAAGGCCAAAACATCTGCGGACAAGCGAGGCATATTGGGTCATATCTGAATTGAATCATGGTGGATGTATGTTCCCCACATTGCTGACATGTGTATTTTCTTTTATTTCTTTTTGTGCAATTACCTCTTTTCAGGAATTGCTTCCGAATGTAAATGCCTATTTACAGGCCAATTCATTCAATAAAATTTTCATTTCACTCAAAAGCTTTCCATTTGTGTTTTTTACTTTTGTTGTTTTGTTTGTGAAAACGTCCGATATTTTGATAAAACATTGCATGCAAAAATGTTAAGCTTTGCGAAGCATATCAGAAAACAGTGGAAATTGCTTAGGCAACGGTCGTTGTGATGGTAATCGAAGTAGCCTTTTTGCATATAGAATTTTCTGTTGATTTTGTTTGCAGGGCAACAAGTTTGTTCTTCCCCAGTAGAGCTACTCTCCTCGACATTGAAAAGTTCATCCTCCTCAGCAGGTTGTTGTTTTCCCAGCCAGAGTGTCGAGGATTATCTTCCTCAGCAGAATACAAAAGATTAATTCCCCAGCTAAAGTTGCGATCGATTCATTACTCTTTCTGCAAGCAGTCAGAAGTTGATGCTGACGCATCCCCAGCAGGAGACTTGTGAAATATTTTCTTTGGACAAAGATGTTATTTTCCCCATAGTGTAACACCCCAAATTTCGTAATAATATTTATTTAATTTATTTAGATATTGTATTCATGAATTTTGGTGAATTTTGGTGATTCGGGTTGATGTCGGTGATTTCGTGAAGTTTTGGTTATTTAATTAAATAATAGTATATATTATGTAATATAATGTATTATTATTTATTTTAAATAACATTAAAGGAATTAAGGGTAAGACAAACTTTTGATGAGGTTTAGTGAGGGTATTATGGAGAAAACCCATATTTGAGGCCCAAGAGTTAGATTATCCCAAAAATGAAGAATTGAGGAGAATTAGGATTCATTTGTGATTAACCGTGAAAAGAAGGAAAGAAGGTGCAGAGCTATGAGGAAAGAAGGGAAACGACGAGGATTTGTGAAGGTTTCCGCAGGATCGTTAGAGAAAGCTCAGATTCGACAATCTAAAGTATGGGGAGTATTACCTTTCATTGTTTTCAATATAGGAATTCGATGTGTTTAAGGCTGATTTTGAGGTTCATGTAAGTTTATGATTGTATTGATGATTTAGGTGTTGTTTTGTGGGTTGATGATGAATATGAAGGGTTGAATTAAATTAGATAAAATTAGGCCTTTGAGGCTAATGTTTCTTTGATGTTGTTTTGACTTTGTAGAAAAAGAGGATTGTACAGGTGAGAATTTGTTTCAATAATATAAGTATCATGAACGGGTAGAAAAATTCACTTTTCATTTATATAGTAGTTTGATTCTACTATTTTATATACATATAATGTTTCGTTAGTAATCATAGGAATAAGAATGTACTAGCGATCATTATTTCACTATCAGAAATTATATGACGATATTTCTATGAATATATTTACACTGTTGTGTCACTGTGAATACTTGTGACTGCTGTAGCGGCATTGTACCGGCATTACGATTGAAATTATATAGGAGTTAAATGGAAAACAACAAATTAAAAGGTACTGTAGCGATATGCATACACTTTTATTGCATTCATATATAGGTACTGTAACACCCATTAGAAAGCATCATCGTGCGACCCTCGCATGCGTACTTAAAATGAAATTGTTCATGTCACTGGCATATATACGACTAGAGTGTTTCATTAGCATAATAATAATAATAATAATAATAATAATAATAATAATAATAATAATAATAGTAATAATAATAAATTTATTAGTGATTTAATATTATTAGTATTATGTTTTTTTAGGAGTTTCGACTTAGAGATAAACATTCAGATTAATTGACTAAATTAAGTTATCTCTAATTTTATTAGAGTTGTCCATAAAATTGTTAGAGTTGCCGATTGAATCTATAAGACTTATTTGTATGAGCAAGAATTGTCCATAGAGCATTTTTAAACACTTTAGAGTTGTTGCAGAGTTGTAAGGTTTGATGTAAAGTTGTTTGGAGTTCCTTGAAAACTCACTGGAGTTATAATTTTGGATGATAATTTTGATTAAACTCTTGAATGATAATCTGGTGATTGTTTTGGTGATAAAATTGATGAGTATTTTGGTAATATTGCATGTTATTGCGAATTCATACATCATGGTGTACGGACTTTGGTCCAGTTTTGGTGAGCCTTGATTCTATGATGGGGATCAAGTGCGAGTAGCTAATTCTATAGAGGAATTAGTGAAGCGTTGCCTATGGTGATGGTAGCGATTTTGGTGTGCTCCGGTTCCAAGAGGGAATCGATCCTATGGTGGGGATCGTGGAGTGAAATGGACCTAAGTGTTCATAATTTGGTACCACATGCATGAGTCTTGTTGTGCATTTCATTTTAAGTGGCATTGACGTGATTTTGATATATAGTGATTCCTGATGTTTTCCTTTATGATGACCCTGATGATGTTGTATATGATGGTGACGCCATTTTCCATATCCTGTTTTTATATTGATTATAATGAATTGTGATTACTCACCCTGCCTGTTTGAATGTTGCCTCCACGTGGGTAACGTACAGGTGATCAGGTTTAGCTGTGGATGCCTTCGAGGACTTTTGGAGTTGTACTTTACTTTTGGTCGATGTAGAGGGTCATGCTCTGATAGTGTAACATCGGGTTGGGTTGTTGAGTCGAACCATTGTTGAGTTGTTGTTTCGTGATATTGATGACCATGGGTTATTTTGAAACCTTTTTTATTTATTGTGGTTATGGTGGTTCTGCTGCTAACTTTGATGGCTTTTGTTAAAAACCTTTTTATTTTGAATTATTGAGTTCCGCTGCCATATGAAGGTTTTTTATTAAAAATTGAGGAAGACCCGTGTTTACGGAGCAAGTGTTTAATTTGAATTTATTGAGAAATGTGCACCCTTCGAGGTGGTTTTTGATTTTACTCTGATAAATTATATATTTCGCCGTGTTTATTCGTGGGGTAGAAAAGGGTGTTACATTAGTGGTATCAGAGCAGGTCGGTCCGTCCGGCCAGGTTGTCTAATGTTGTTTGTTTCCCTAGTGTGCGACATGTGCGTAAAAACACTGTCGATGCTTGTTTTGTTTTCCATTTGCAGGTTGGGAATGGAACAAGTGGGGAGAAGATGATGCTTCTCCAAGGTGTTTCGAGTGTGGAGCGTTGGCTTAGTGTGGTGTTGGACCCTGCGAGAGTTGGTGGAGATAGTCTGTACCGCCTCATGATATTGGCTGTTATTGACAAATTGAGGAACTGATCACCCTTAATCGCTTGTTGATAATAGATGGGATCATGTTGGATGGGATAGACGTGTCTTGCGAACTTGAGTAGTGTGCGCAGTGAATTATTGGGGTTAAGCCGAGTGCTTACAGATTGTTTTGTTGAGTCGATGCAGACTAATAGACTTGAAGATGTGGCGAATTCGAGTTTCTTGTCTGACGGTCCAGTTGGGATATCTTGAGGAGAACAATCAGGCATTATTGATGTCTGCTTTTGAAGGATATAGAACAGGGTGATGGCTAGGGATGTGCCGATGGTGTGTAATTCCTGATGATCACCTGAATCTAATTTCGACGAAGGTGAAGAGTTGTTTGTTCTGTGAAGCAAGTTGATGAGTCTGTGAAAGATGGTACAAAGGTGTTATGATGTTGGATTATTGGAAGGCATAAGGGATGCGGTGGTGTGTGACTATCTGGAGGTGTTCCCATGAGATATCAGTGATTTACCACTCTAGTGTGGAGTGTAACTTGCTATCGACCTGGTACTCGATGCAAGCTTGATGTCGGTGATTGCATACGAGATGTATGTTTCTGAGTTAAGTGAATTGAAGGAATAGCTGGAAGAATTGTTTGAGAGGTAGTTGTTCGACCGAGTGTTCTCCTGTGAGGTTCCCCTGTGATATAGGTGAAGAAGAAAGATGGAAGTATGAGGTTGTGTGTTGATTATCGGCAGTTGAATATGGTGACGATCTAGAATAAGCGTTTGCTTCCGAGGATTGAGGAATTGATGGATCAGTTAGTAGATGCCTGTGTGTTTATCAAGATTGATTTGAGGTCTGGTTATCATCAGATTCGTGTTAAGCCTGATGATATTTCGAAGACGGCTTTCAGGACGAGGTATGGTGACTACGAGTATACTGTGATGTCGTTTGGTGTGTCTAATGCATCTGATATTCATGGAGTATATGGATCAGATTTTCTTGGGTATTTGGATAAGTTTGTAGTGGGTTTTATTGACGATTTTCTGATAGACTCTAAATCTGAATAAGAGCATGCTGAGCATTTGAGGACTGTGTTGCAGGTGTTGAAAGAGAAGAAGTTGTAGGTGAAGTTTCGAAGTGTGAGTTCTGGTTGAAGGAAGTGAGTTTTCTCGTCCATGTGATTTCAAGTCGTGGAATTATTGTTGATCCTTCTAGGATTGATGCGGTGTTGCAGTGGGAGCCGCCGAGGTCTGCTACTGAAATACGAAGTTTCTGAGATTGGCGGGTTACTACCGCAAGTTTATGGGAGTCTTTTTTTCTTTTCTAAGTTAGCATTATCTTTGACTCAGTAGACTCGAAAGGGTCAAGCTTTTGTGTGGGATGTAGCTTGTGAAGAGAGTTTTGTAGAATTGAAGAAGAGATTGATGACCGCTCCGGTGTTGAATTTGACTAATCCGAGTGAATCTTTTGTGGTGTACAGTGATGCGTCGAAGATGGGTCTTGGTGGAGTATTGATGTAGAAGGGACAAGTTATTGCTTATGCTTCGAGACAATTGTGAGTTCATGAGAGGAATTATCCTACACATGACTTTGAATTGGCCGCAGTGGTGTTTGTGTTGAAGATTTGGAGACATTATCTGTTTGGCTCTAAATTTGAAGTGTACAGTGATCATAAGAGTCTGAAGTACTTGTTTAATCAGAAAGAATTGGACATGAGGCAGAGAAGGTGATTAGAACTGTTGAAGGATTTCGATTTTTTTATTTGAGTTATCATCCAGGCAAAGCAAATGTGGTGGCCGATGCATTGAGCAGAAAGTCATTGCATATGTCAATGCTTATGGTGAAAGAGTTGGATTAATTGAGCAATTTCGGGATTTGAGTTGGTGTGTGAGAAGACTCTTGACAGTGTGAAGTTGAGAATGTTGAAGTTGACGAGTGGTGTTCCATAAGAAATCAGAGTGGGACAGCAATTTGGTTTAAAGTTGGTTGACCAATTGACTTTGATTAACCAAGGTAACGGAGGTGACTTCCGGATTGACGAGGATGGTGTGATGAGGATTTGAGATAGAGTATGTGTTCCGGATGTTTCAGATATTAAGAAGAGCATTCTTGAAGAAGGACATCGAAGTAGGTTGAGTATTCATCTCGGTGCTACGAAGATATACCATGATTTGAAAAAGTTGTTTTAGTGGCCAGGTATGAAGAAGAATGTTGCGGAGTTGTTTATGCGTGTTTGACTTGTCAGGAGTCGAAGGTTGAGCATCATAAGCCTTTAGGTATGATGCAGCCGTTGAGGATTCCATAATGGAAATGGGATAGTATTTCCATGGATTTTGTGGTGGGATTGCCGAAGACTGCTAAGGGAAATGATTCAATTTGGGTGATCGTGGATAGATTAACTAAATCGGCTCATTCTTACAGATGAAGATTGGTCACTCTTTACGGAAGCTAGCTGAGACGGGTATTGAAGGATTGTGAAGTTGCATAAGATACCTTCGAGTATTGTGTCGAATAGAGATCCGAGATTTTGTCGAGGTTTTGGAAGAGTTGCAAGATGCTTGAAGTACTAAGTTGAGGATGAGTTCTGCCTATCATCCGCAGACGGACAGTCAGACAGAAAGGACGGTCCAATCTTTAGAGGATTTGCCGAGGGCTTGTGTGTTGGGTTAAGGGGGATCGTGGAATGGTCATTTGCAGTTTTCATGCTAGTATTGGAATGACGTTGTATGAAGTTCGTGCGGAAGGAGGTGTAGGACTTCATTGTGTTGGTATGGGTCGGGCGGGAATGTTGTACTCGGACCTGAAATTTTGTAAGAGACACCTGCAAAGGTTAAGAGGATCTAAGTAAGAGGAAAGTTGGACTTGAGGTATGGAGTTCAGATGAGGGAGTCGTATCCGACTCTATTTCCTTGAGGTAATTTTCGAGGGCGAAAATTCAATAAGTGGGGGAGAGTTATAACACCCCAAATTTCGTAATAATATTTATTTAATTTATTTAAATATTATATTCATGAATTTTGGTGAATTTTGGTGATTCGGGTTGATGTCGGTGATTTCGTGAAGTTTTGGTTATTTAATTAAATAATAGTATATATTATGTAATATAATGTATTATTATTTATTTTAAATAACATTAAAGGAATTAAGGGTAAGACAGACTTTTGATGAGGTTTAGTGAGGGTATTATGGAGAAAGCCCATATTTGAGGCCCAAGAGTTAGATTAACCCAAAAAGGAAGAATTGAGGAGAATTAGGATTCATTTGTGATTAACCGTGAAAAGAAGGAAAGAAGGTGCAGAGCTATGAGGAAAGAAGGGAAACGACGAGGATTCGTGAAGGTTTCCGCGGGATCGTTAGAGAAAGCTCAGATTCGACAATCTAAGGTATGGGGAGTATTACCTTTCATTGTTTTCAATATAGGAATTCGATGTGTTTAAGGCTGATTTTAAGGTTCATGTGAGTTTATGATTATATTGATGATTTAGGTGTTGTTTTGTGAGTTGATGATGAATATGAAGGGTTGGATTAAATTAGATAAAATTAGGCCTTTGAGGCTAATGTTTCTATGATGTTGTTTTGACTTTGTAGAAAAAGAGGATTGTAAAGGTGAGAATTTGTTTCAATAATATAAGCATCATGAACGGGTAGAAAAATTCACTTTTCATTTATATAGTAGTTTGATTCTACTATTTTATATACATATAATGTTTCGTTAGTAATCATAGGAATAAGAATGTACTAGCGATCATTATTTCACTATCAGAAATTATATGACGATATTTCTATGAATATATTTACACTGTTGTGTCACTGTGAATACTTGTGAGTGCTGTAGCGGCATTGTACCGGCATTACGATTGAAATTATATAGGAGTTAAATGGAAAACAACAAATTAAAAGGTACTGTAGCGATATGCATACACTTTTATTTCATTCATATATAGGTACTGTAACACCCATTAGAAAGCATCATCGTGCGACCCTCGCATGCGTACTTAAAATGGAATTGTTCATGTCACTGGCATATATACAACTAGAGTGTTTCATTAGCATAATAATAATAATAATAATAATAATAATAATAGTAATAATAATAAATTTATTAGTGATTTAATATTATTAGTATTATGTTTTTTTAGGAGTTTCGACTTAGAAATAAACATTCAGATTAATTGACTAAATTAAGTTATCTCTAATTTTATTAGAGTTGTCCATAAAATTGTTAGAGTTGCCGATTGAATCTATAAGACTTATTTGTATGAGCAAGAATTGTCCATAGAGCATTTTTAAACACTTTAGAGCTGTTGCAGAGTTGTAAGGTTTGATGTAAAGTTGTTTGGAGTTCCTTGAAAACTCTCTGGAGTTATAATTTTGGATGATAATTTTGATTAAACTCTTGAATGATAATCTAGTGATTGTTTTGGTGATAAAATTGATGAGTATTTTGGTAATATTGCATGTTATTGCGAATTCATGCATCATGGTGTACGGACTTTGTCCAGTTTTGGTGAGCCTTGATTCTATGATGGGGATCAAGTGTGAGTAGCTAATTCTATAGAGGAATTAGTGAAGCGTTGCCTATGGTGATGGTAGCGATTTTGGTGTGCTCCGGTTCCAAGAGGGAATCGATCCTATGGTGGGGATCGTGGAGTGAAATGGACCTAAGTGTTCATAATTTGGTACCACATGCATGAGTCTTGCTGTGCATTTCATTTTAAGTGGCATTGACGTGATTTTGTGATATAGTGATTCCTGATGTTTTCCTTTATGATGACCCTGATGATGTTGTATATGATGGTGACGCCATTTTGCATATCCTGTTTTTATATTGATTATAATGAATTGTGATTACTCACCCTGCCTGTTTGAATGTTGCCTCCACGTGGGTAACGTGCAGGTGATCAGGTTTAGCTGTGGATGCCTTCGAGGACTTTTGGAGTTGTACTTTACTTTTGGTCGATGTAGAGGGTCATGCTCTGATAGTGTAACATCGGGTTGGGTTGTTGAGTCGAACCATTGTTGAGTTGTTATTTCGTGATATTGATGACCATGGGTTATTTTGAAACCTTTTTGATTTATTGTGGTTATGGTGGTTCTGCTGCTAACTTTAATGGCTTTTGTTAAAAACCTTTTTATTTTGAATTATTGAGTTCCGCTGCCATATGAAGGTTTTTTATTAAAAATTGAGGAAAACCCGTGTTTACGGAGCAAGTGTTTAATTTGAATTTATTGAGAAGTGTGCACCCTTCGAGGTGGTTTTTGATTTTACTCTGATATATTATATATTTCGCCGTGTTTATTCGTGGGGTAGAAAATGGTGTTACACATAGGGCCTGAGCACTCATTCTCCTCAGCTAGCCAAGAAATGCTTTTCTCACCAGCAACGGTATGGGTCAATCCCCCCATATGAGTATGCTTGATGTTATCCTCTAGCAGAGTTGATGTCATCATCACTGTTCCCTAAGCAGGTTTGCTAATAGTGGCTGATATTCCCAGCAGGGTGAAGGTAAAGTTTTCTCCCAGCAGCAGGTTACGTGCAGTAATATCCCCAAGTGGGTTTGGTATTATTGACTTGTCTCCCCAAGCAGAGTTTGATGGTGATCTTCGCAGTAGTTTGTACAACAACGGTTGATATCCCCAGCAAGTCTTAAGTCCAATGGTTATTGGCATATTTCAAATCCAGGTGTTGAGCTCTGTCTTCGATGAAAGTCATTAGTAATCCCCGGCAGAGGAAATTTCTCTTCGGGTTCCATCTTCAATTTTCGTTTTTATCCATCCCCAACAGAGTGGGTAGTCTCTCGGAGTTTTCATCTCTAGCAGAGTTTGTGATCAGGATCTTCCTCAGCAGAGTGAAGTCTTTCTCAGCAGGGTCTCTTGTTTTTAGAGGATAATTCAGTCTGTCATCCCCGGTGGTGTTGCTTTTGTCTTCAACATTTATTTTGCTGAGACGTTTCTTTTGCATTGCATAAGCATTCTTGTATGGCATCCTCCCAAACGCGTAGCATTTCCATTTCGTATGGAGCATTACGCCATAGAAAAAGTCAAACATATGCATTCGAAGCATAAGCCAGGTTTGATATCCTTTACCAGTTTCTTTCCCCAGCAGAAAGTAACATGATTCAGAAGATGTTGTTTAACATCACACCGCAACCAGTGGATTCGTCCTTCTTGTCGGTCCTTCCTACACTCCCCCGTAGAGTTATCTGTTTATATTTCTCTCTTCCCCAACGGAGTCATCTTTGTAGATCCGTTGATTCTACTTTTCTTGGGTTGGAAATTTCGTCTTCGACCGATCTTTCTTTTCGAGTCCGCTTTCGGTCGTACTCGTTTATCCTTTTCGAGTCCGCTTTCGGTCATACTCGTTTGCTGTTGAAAGAGCATTTTCGGCCGGTCTTTCTTTTCGAGTCTGCTTTCGGTCGTACTTGTTTATTCTTTTCGAGTCCGCTTTCAGTTGTACTCGGTTGCTGTTGAAAGAGCGTTTTCGGCCGGTCTTTCTTTTTGAGTCCGCTTTCGGTCGTACTCATTTATCCTTTTCGAGTCCGCTTTAGGTCGTACTCGGTTGCTGTTGAAAGAGCGTTTTCAGCCGGTCTTTCTTTTCGAGTCCGCTTTCGATCATACTCTTTTATCCTTTTCGAGTCCGCTTTCGGTCGTACTCGTTTGCTGTTGAAAGAGCGTTTTCGGCCGGTCTTTCTTTTCGAGTCCGCTTTCGGTCGTATTCGTTTATCCTTTTCGAGTCCGCTTTCGATCGTACTCATTTGCTGTTGAAAGAGCGTTTTTGCCCGGTCTTTCTTTTCGAGTCTGCTTTCAGTCGTACTCGTTTATCCTTTTCGATTCCTCTTTCGGTCGTACTCGATTGCTGTTGAAAGAGCGTTTTCAGATGGTCTTTCTTTTCGAGTCCGCTTTCGGTCGTATTCGTTTATCCTTTTCGAGTCCGCTTTCGGTCGTACTCGTTTGCTGTTGAAAGAGCGTTTTCGGCCGGTCTTTCTTTTCGAGTCCGCTTTCGGTCGTACTCGTTTATCCTTTTCGTGTCCACTTTTGGTCGTACTCGTTCGTTCTTATATCCCCAGTGGGTCCGCCTTCGGTCGGTCTTTTATCCCGAGTCCGCCTTCGTCCGTTCTCGTATTCATTCTATTTACTACCCCCACAGGTTGCAAATTTTTAGGTTATTTTGGTATTTAATCTCCGTGTATCCCGATTGTCTGAAAGCATTTGCTTCCATACCCTCGGATCCAAGGAAGTTTGAATAGGGGCAGCTGTAACACCTTAAAATTTGCCCTTTTGTTTCCAACCTTTTTGGCTTATGCATCATTTCACATGCATCGTTACTTCTGCATTTTGCATATTTCTTTCGGGAATGGGATCAAGGTATTTTCCAGCGGCTCATGGCGTTGTCAGTTCTAGTATGATTTTCAATGGTGTTCAGAGCCAAGCAGATAGCTTTCAAAGTCTTTTTGAGCATTTATTTTGCTCATTAGATGATTTGATGATCAGAAACCCTGGCAGTCAATTTTTGATCGGTTATTCGGCAGCAGGCATTATTAATACAGCAGGATATCCCAAGGTGTCAGCAAGAATTTATGTTCTTTTCAGGTGTTACTCAGTAGAAATATCAAGTTTTGAGTTTCGGAGGTTTAATGGGTTCAAAAACAGCTATCAGAAGTCACTTTTCCAAGTTTCCCTCCAAAAGGCGCCAAAATTCAAAATTTGAACTGTGTAACCGGTTACAGCATATGTGCTAACCGATTACTCATTCATTTTCAGCATATTCTCAAGGCTTTTTGAACTATGTAACCGGTTATCAGTTATGCTGTAACCGGTTACTCTAGGCGCAGTTTGAAAAAAATTAAGTTTGCATCATTAGTGATCATGTGCTTGGCTTGTGCATGTGTGGGAAGGATCTAGAATTGTTTTTTCCATCATTTTCCACCCAAAATTCAAATTCCCCCCAACATTTTCCACTCTAATTCCACATTCTTTTTTTCAAATTCCATTCCTAATCTCCATTCCACTCACTAACCCACACTCCAAACCACATTTGAATTCCTAACCTAGCTTCTATTTAAATCAATTCATTCCAAACCTCACATAATTTTGATCCATTTTCTGAATTTTCTACACCTCTCACCCCATTTTCTCTCAACTTCTCTCTCATTCCAAAACCCTCACTCAAAGTTCCATCATCAAAGTTCAACAAATTTTGCATTGAAAATTGTTGATCTTGGAACTAAACCTTCTTCCATTCACTAATTCTTGAAGGAATTCTGATTTTGCTACAGTTTTGCTTTTGGATCTAAGTTCTTGGAAGTGATTTTGGAGAAGCTTAAAGCAAGTTCATCACATTGCATTTATTTTGCATTTTCTCTTGAAGATTGCGTTGGATCTCTAAATTTCTTGCTTAGATTCATCAATTGCAGCCTATCAACACTCACTAAAGCAATTCTCAGCTTTGTAGGTTGGTAAATTTTAGATCTACTTTTCATTTTAGCTTATTTTGCTTGTTCACAATGTAGATCTTGAATTTCTTGTGTTTGATCCTTTGGATTTTGGATTTGATTGTTGTTGTTGGTTGATTGATGCGTGTTTGCTGGTTTTTAGATGTAATTTTCGTGTTGTTGTACCCCAAATTTTACCCCTTAGATGTCATAACATCTTTTGCATGAGCATCATAGATCAATCACCTATGCATTGCATAATTAACCTTTTTTTATCAGTTTTTGTTTGTTTTGTTTCACTTGTAAATCAGGGTTTGTTTCAAGAGACCTCCTATCCTCAATAATCCAACATGATTTGTTTTCATCACAAGTTCTTCCTCAAGGACCAGACAAGGTCATCAGGACAAGGGTCTATATGGTGTGGTTTGAGATTCAATGGAAGTTTGACCTGATCTTGGTCAAACAAGTGGTTTTTATCAGTGTCAGGTTATCAGGCAGTGGCAGAGATTTTGAATCAGGGTTTTGGTCCTCATCCAGTTATTTGTTTCATAAGTGTGCACTCAAGGCATGAGGATTAGGGTTTCTCACCCTTGGAGTTTATGGTTGACAAATATTGTTTCAGTTGAGTCTCCTAAGGCTAGCTAGTTCATGGTGTGTGCAGTACTGTTTCAGTTCAATTGAGGTTGCAGAGCCATCAAAGAGGTCAGAGCAGTTGGTATATTTCGAGTCGTGTGCAAGTATTTGGTTATGTAGTTCAGGATTTGTGGTAGTCAAGTGCAATTGGCAAGGTTCAGATGTTGTTCAAGTGTGGAAGCGCATGTCCATTCCCGTAACCGTTTTATCCATATTTCGTTATCCATTTTCATTTCTTAATCCAATCCTACATCTCATTTCCAATTTAATCCATTTTCCTAAACCATTTTTTTCTTATCCAATTACCCATTTCTCTTTTTATCCATTCCTACAAATATCCAATTCATTTTTGTCCATTTCACTTTAAACCATTAAATCTACCCACAGTTTTTTAGCCCATTTCTAAACCATTTTCACTTTCAATTATCCATATTTTATTTCAATTATCAATTTCACCTAATTCCATTCAAATCCATTTTTAATCCACTTTTCAAAACCATTGTCCATTTGTTCATTCCCATTATCCATTCTTAATCCATATACCTAAAGATCCTTTTTTTTTTCAAAAATCATTTAAGATACAATTTCAAAAATCACATTTATTCCAATTCCTCATCTCAATCTACCACTTTCTTTTTTCTTTTGCCACAAGTTATTATTTCAACCAAAGCCCAAGTCTTTTTCAAATGTAAATTCCATAATAAAATCCCATTTCATTTTTTTTCTTTCTTAAAGTCCTTTGCCCCAAATTTTTGTTTAGTGTCATTTGAGGGAACACTTGTTTATCCAACTTGTTCAGCAAGTATGTTCAAGAAAGCAACAAGGGTCACACGCATAAGAGGGGTCCATGGTATGCCTATTGAACTTTTTTTACATGTATAGTACACTGTACCAATCTGCAAAACGTACAAAAGCCAGTTCTGCTACTTTTGACTTTAACCTCTTCACAAAGTCGTACCAGCAATGCTACAAAGCAGCTGACCTATTGCGTTGGACGTCTTGCAGAGTTACACCAAAATGAAACCGGCGACAACAGTCAGCTACACGCAACAACAACAAGACTTCGGCACACTCCTGCCATCACGCAAGCTCCTGCACTCCAAGACAACAGCCTACCATGAAAACAACTCAACAACAGTCTGTGGAAAACCTACAGATGAAAGAGACCTCTCAAAACCATTAAACGTAATTAACAAGTCTTAATGGATTTAAAAGGGAAGAAGGAGAAAACCTGGGGAGGGGGGATAACAACGAGACCGAATCAAACCTTTGTTTTGGAACCCTTTCAACATCTCCAATCTCCAAACAACCCTTCATCCAACAATCACAAAACAACCTCAGCATTAATCTCAAATCAGAAACTACCCAAAAACAAATCCTTCCACGCCTCTTCACAAACCAAAACTCTCTCCCCCAAATAATCCAAACCGTCACCTTCAACCGCTTCAAGCAACCTTCATCAGTAACTCAAATCACTACACAACCACACTCAAAACCATTTTCAAACCGTACCCATTTATACACAAACCCATTCAAACAACAATCAATCACATCGTATGAACCTTAATCGTTCTTCTTCAACCCCAACAACCATAAACCTTTTCAACAACCGCAAAACAACATAACCTGATTTTCTGGTTTTACATTCACAAACCCTAAAACCAAATTTTCAGACACTCCCCTTTCAAACCTCAAACCCAATCAAACACAAAACTAAGTCAGAACAGAGTGAGACGAGGAGAGTGAGTAAACGAAACCAAAATAACTTTAAACACGAACCTGTAATACGAACCGGGAACTGAAGAGGAGAGAGATGAAATGATTTGCGGATAAACATTCACAGCGTAGAGAAAGTTGTAAGAAATTCGCAATGTTTGATTTGATTCCATAATCATATTATTGAGTTTCTCTTGCGTCAAAGGTTGTTGTTGTTTTGTGTCTGGCCATGGCTTCTCTGTTGATGCGGTTTTGTTTTGTGTCAAGAGGAAACTTGGTAGTTCTTGTGCATAGTTCTCGTGACTGATTTCATATCTGTTTGTTTACCGTGATTTAGCCATTTTGGGAAATTTTCTAGGTCTTCCATTGGCTCATCATATCATGGCCGAACCGAGTCAACCCTTATGACCCACGACCTATTTTGAAAGAGGATCTGGGCCGCTAAAACCTCTCTTGGTCCCCGGCCCAGTGTGATTTCTCTTACACCCTCCTTTAGTCATTTAAATATTAGTTAGTTTTTAGTTAATGAATTAGTTTAATTAAGTTTTCTAGTTAGATTAATCTTAATTAGATTTTATTAGTTAATTAGTTTTTAAATAGAAATTAGTAATTTAGTTTCTAGTTAGACTTTAATTTGTTAATTAGATCTCTTTCTTTGATTCTTAAATCAACCCTTGGTTTTATTTCAGTTAGTTTTTGAGTTTCGATTTTGGAATTTGATCCTTGGTACGTTCGAAGTTTTGACGCCAGTTTTGGATTAAGTATCAATCAGTCTTCCCCTCCTTCTAAAGGAAAAGTTTTTCTATTGACCTCAAATTCATAGAAAACTCATTACCAGCTTTGACCTCATAGTCATAGCCACTTCCCTCCTTGATCTCATAGTCATAGGATATCAGCTTTGACCTCATAGTCATGGCCACCTTCTCTTTGACCTCATAGTCATAGGATTCCCTTTTGGCCTCATAGCCATTCATCTTACAACTTAGACTTAGAGAGTTTCTTAAACTCTACATGAGCTCATACTCATTCCCCTTGGAACTTTGGCCATAGTCAATGGTTCCTACCCCTTAGTTAGGTGAACTACGGTTGCTCTGATTCTTTAGTCAGATACGTAGGCACAAGATGCGACGTCTTGGCGAGAAAACTTAGTGTACATACCTAGGTCTTTACTTTACCTTAGTACAGTTTTCTTTTAGCAAGCAAACATAACATAACACAAACTTAAACAAGAGGTTCCCGTAGAGTACTACGGATACTTAGGGTTCTAATACCTTCCCTTTGTATAACCAACCCCCGAACCTTAGATTCTCCCCCTTTAGGTTTTTCTAACGATCTTGTACCTTTCCTTTGGATAAATCAAAGTCGGTTGTAAAAGAAAATGATGCAAGTTAAGTAATAGCTTGTTATCCGATTTTCACCGCAACAGAAATGGCGACTTCACGGGGGATAAGAGTTTATTTTTTAGGGTTAAGCCCGCCTTGTTTTTGTTTATGTTATTTATGTTTGCCTGCTATGCTTGTACATATTTGTATATATCTGTATATCTGTTTACTTGGGATCTTCTGGGTGCAAGGTGCCATTATTGAGTGGTGAGATAAGTCCTAACCCGGACTTGAGAGTACATTTGATTAGGATCGTGGACATAGTCAAGGAAACTTCGAGGGAGAAATCCCAAAGGAGTGAACTTGAAGTCCACACTCAGTTGAGGCCCTCTCAGAAGTGGTATATGTTGAACGAGCAATCGTGAATGCGTTACTACTTTCGACCTGGGTGCCAGGGATACTGATGACCTTTAGTTACCCTTACCCCCCACTTGGCCTTTTAGGATGTAGTGCGATGATTATGAGGAAGTAATCTTAAATGGTTGCTACGCGATACTACACTCAGACGAGACTCTCTTGAGAATTTTATTGATTACCGAGCAATTGGGAAGTCGATAAAATCCGAAAGATGGGTTGTCGACTCTGGGAACTTTTTAGAACCCTGTTCTGCAGATGAAAACCCATAGTACACACCTTTTGGGGTGGGTAGATCATTGGCTCCGCTCATGTGACCCCTAAACCTAGGCTTTGTGTGCTTTGTACATATGTTTGTGCTTGTGTGTTTTTGCATACATCCATGACAACCCTTTTGGTTTCAAAGAACTCAGACGTTCTTTCCTTTGCAAGGATCAATAGAGATCATGGTTTTTTTTTTTAAATGAAACTTTTCACTCTTTTTTTTGCAGCCCGCTTTTGAGTTCTTTGAAACCATTTGGCTTGCATTTGCATTGCATGTGCATCGTCATCACATTTGCATTTCATTTGTATTTCTCTGCCTTGAGTCTCATCCATCCTTTATCTGTAACCCAGTTGACTTCCTGAAGCCATAATTGGACTTGAAGTAGACTGTGAAGGATCATGAACACAGAAGACCAGAGCCAGTTTGTGACCAGAGCGGATTTCGACTTGTTGAGAAACCAATTGGATCAGATTATAACAGCCTTGGCAAAGAAAGATGACAACACTCTGAGGACTGTTATCACTCAACCTGTGCAGACTCCTGTTGAGAATCAGGTTATACAAGAATATGCCGTTGTTCGAGATGGATATTCCTCTTATGTTGATGCTATGGAATATCGTAGTTTCGCATTCTCTGAGCTAGATTCCCAAGAGGTAGTCCCTGTGATGAAAATCAAGGATCCACGAGACGTTGAGTTAATGGAAAAATGTCGTGCCTTGGAGAAGAAGCTTGATGCACTTAAGGATCGTGATGCTACTGATCTAAATGCTTTGAACATGTGTTTGGTACCCGACCTTGTGATACCTCCTGAGTTCAAAACGCCGAAGTTTGAGAAGTACAACGGGGATAGTTGTCTGAAACAACATTTGGTGATGTTTTGCAGAAAAATGACTTCACATGTCCGCAACGACAAGCTCATGATCCACTGTTTCCAAGACAGACTGAGTGGGGCATCATTGAATTGGTACATACAGCTAGAGAGTCGCAACATCCAATCATGGTCAGACCTATCCAATGCCTTTGTTAAGAAATACAACTACAATCTTGACTTGGATCCCAGCCGCCTGCATTTGCTAGACTTATCTCAAGAAGACAATGAATCCTTCAGAGGATATGCTCAGAGGTGGAGGGAAGTAGCAGCTAACGTCCAACCACCACTCTTAGATAAGGAATTGGTTGATTGGTTTGTGGATACCTTGCAAGGCCCATACCGAGAAAAGATGTTTAGCATGGTGACATCAAACTTCTCTGATTTGGTAAATGCTGGAGAGCGCATTGAGAGCGGTCTCAAGAGCGGAAAAATCCAGGGCACCGGAAACATCCCAGTTAGTGAGAGTGAATCAATTGTCAGTTCTCAGGAAGAATGGGAGAAAGAAAGTAATTCCACTTGGGAATCTCCGACACTTCAACCTCAGCACTCATGCAACTCAAGTGTTCAGAGTCAGCAATCTTTTGGGTCTCAGCGTCAGACACTATCCTCTCCACAGAGATAATATTCTTCTCCAAATCAAAGACCTCATCATTATCAACAGTCCTACCGCCATCAGGCGCGACAGCATGCACGACAAAGGCCAAGAAAGCCAAAAAGGAATTTCACTCCATTTCCAATACTATACAGTCAGTTCTTACTAGATTTAATCAAAAGTGGATTGATAGTGCTAGAGGAGATAGATCCAACGTCTTTTCCAGACTCGCCGGGCTTCGGCACCGACGTCCGTTGTGACTACCATGCCGGGGCACAGAGACATTCAACTGAAGATTGTAGGGTACTCAGGGACAAGGTTCAGACTCTGCTTGACTCTAATATGTTCTCGTTCACGCCTCAAGGCATTCAAATCAACAATCTTTCATCTAATCAGGCGGGTTCATCTGAGTCCGAGATGGAAGAAATTTCCGAGAGTGGATGTGAAGATGATTCTCAGACTGATCTCGACAAACAACCCTGAAGATGGTTATATCAGCTTGGCAAATCAAAAAGGAAATTCCAGTTCCCCGAAGCCGGCAAACTTTTGACTGTTTAGCATTTTGTTGTTTTTTTCTTTGCATATTTGAATCTGTTTTTGCTTATAAGATTTGTTGTACTTTCAAATTGGCAAGATTAATAAAGTGTTTATGCATCTTTTGATTAAGTCCATTCGTATTCACTCATTCTCTTTCTTTTACTGTCATAAAACAAAAAAAAAACAGACGAATTTTTTTCAAACTATTGTTCAAGCAACGATTGGGGAGGATGATGAAAATGTTATACCCATAATTGTTGTGGTATGCTTTCGATTAAACCTTGCCGAGGATGTAAGGCATTGTTTCAATTCCCAAACACTGGAGAAATAAGGAAGATAATCCCTCGTTAACCCTTAGAGCCTAGAAGTAGGAGTTTTCTTTCCTTACACAAGAAACCCTTAAATCTCAACCTTGGGGTGGGTAGTTCTCAGTTTAACTTGGTTATGCATTCTAATGCAAGCGCTTCATGCAAGACACTAGTCAGCTCTCTCAGATCAAATGAGTTGTTCCTCCAAGCTACAAATAAGGAAGGATCGTCAAGAAATCCTTAATCGAAGAATAAGCCGAGTCCCTTTCAAGGCAAAAGCCAAGAAACATGGGAAGCCCAAAACTTCGCCTTATACAAGAAGGTTCATACAACAATCAAGACAAAGCAGGATCTCATAATATCAATCAAGCAAAGAAGAGGTCACATAACCTCAAAAGACAAGAAAAGGTCTCAAAACCTTAACAATAAAGGATAACCAAATTCTGCAAGGGAGTAATGACTACCCAGGTGTCTGAATCATTATCAACTATCATCAATTCATTCCTAACCTAGAGGAACCTGAATGTGTAGCTTAAGCCGACTGAGCATAGGATTGGAGTTCATCACGAAGATGGGGTGGGACAAATAAACTTTGAGCCTTTATCCTTTGTTTCATAAAACCGTGAACCAAGCCACGTTACAACCCTTAAAAGACCTAATTGAGGTAAGATTGTTTTGAAAAGCATACTACAGCAAGGTTAATTAACCTGACTCCTAATGATCTTTGTTATCTGCGTGTGTTGATTACTTCATCTATCATTCCGTAAATGACTAGATCTATTTTGTTTTTGATTTAATCATTCCATTGTGTGTGTTTCATCAATAAAACTTTGATTTCAAAAGCTTGCATGAATTTTGCATTTAAATTGCCAATTTCAAATGAACAATACTTGTTTACAAAGACAATTAAATGTCAAAGAAATCCCAACAAATGCAGTCAGCTAGGGAATTCGACTTGATAAAGGAAGCTCAGTCAGGGGCAACCAAGCGGAAGGATCTGCCAATCCACCATTCCAAAAGCTATTGAATCAGGGGCAGAACTCTTCAAGTTCAGAATATTGGGGCAAGTCTTCTTGAGGTCATCTTATGACAAGTTTAGACTCCAGTGACCTACCCATAGGGGCAAGTGTGTCCCCCGGTCGTTTCTACCGCAGTCTGAGGATTTTGTATCACGAATACCATTAATCAGGGGCAGTCAGGTCAAGATTCGGTAAATCTCTAAAGGGCTAATCAGTCTGGGGAATTTCCTTCACGAATCAACCAGTCTGAAGAGCAAGTTCAAAGACTCTATTGCGCAAGTGCTGTTAATCTGGGACAGTTACGCCGAGATTCATGAATCTAAGAGTTTGAAGATATTGAGGCATTTCGTATGCCGATTCTTCTGTAAAATCCTCTTGGTATTTTCTCCCAACATACCATGTAATCTGGGGGCAAAGAAGATTTGAAGATTACCTGTTGTAAGAGCTGTTGTTTATGGTCAATCTCCATGGATCTTCCTCCTCCAGTAAGGAAATCAAGCTCATGATGGCAATCCTAGTGAAGTCATGATGCTATACCTCAGGTGGAATACTCCTTTTCCCAGTGAAGTTGTTGATCCTACTTATTCATCCCCAATGATGGTCCAATCTGATGAGGTTGGCTGGGTATCCTTGTCGAGATGTTTATTTCATCTCCAGTCTCGCTTCTTTTTGTCTGTTTTGTCAGCATAAGCATAAGCATGGCATAAGCACTCATATGCATAGCATCTTAGCATTTTGCTATCTTCCTGGTGTTTACCTGTCTTTGTTCACTTTGGTGTTTATCTCCCCAAGTGACTGGGTTTGTCTATTCACTCCAATAGAAAGTCAGCCCTAGGCATAAAGTGCCCATTCTTTCTGAAATCCCCACAGAGTTCAATCCTCGTGGATGATGGTTGGTTCAGTTGTCTTTTCCACATTTGGATAAGGTAAATCCCCATTTGAGTTCATTCCTCAATGGTCGGAGTCTTGTTTGACCGTTTCTTTCTAGCTTGTTCCTAGATTGAACTTTGAGCCCTAGTAGGTGTGGTTTCTGAGCCCATTTTGAACGTGCATTTATTTTGCACTGTGTCTCGCAGGAGGAATCTTTTGCAGATCCTCATTGAAGATAATTATTCCTCCAGCAGTGTTGTAATATCAACATCTCTTTGGAATTTATACCCAACAACAAGTAGCAATCTCTTGAAGAAGCTTGTTTTTCTATAACGATAAGTGGCAATCTCTCATGAGAAGCTTATTCGTCCTTGGTCTTATTCTTACTTCTACAATTACAAATGGTGTCACCTTCAATCAGTCACTTTCCATCAACCTGTTTGATGTGATCTCTATTCTTGTTTCCTTTCCATCAACCCGTTTGATGTGATCCCTATTTGAGGTGCTTCTTCCTGTCAATCTGTTTGATGAGTTGTTCCGAGTTCAGGTTCCATACCCTCGGATATGTTTTGTGTTCTTGCCGTCAATCTGTTTGATGAGGTTGTTCCGAGTTCAGGTTCCGTACCCTCGGATATGTTTTGTTTCCTTGCCGTCAATCTGTTTGATGAGGTGTTCTGAGTTCAGGTTCCGTACCCTCGGATATGTTTTATATCCTTGCCATCAAACTTCTTGATAATGTGATCCCTATTCTGGTTTCCTTGTCGTCAAACTTCTTGATGATGTGATCCCTGCTTTGGTTTCTTTGCCATTAAACTTTTTGATGATGTGATCCCTGTTTTTGTTCCTTGCCGTCACCCCTTTTTGACGATGTGAACTTTGGTCAGTTGTGAACCTCAATCCAGGTCTAACTCATACTAATATTCAAAATCCAGCTCATACTGGTACCCAAGGTCCAACCCAAATGGGTGTATACTGACATGTCACTTCTGAGTCCAATCCTTGTTGGAACTTTAATCTGGTTCCCAACAGAAGTTTAGTCATTATCAATATCTCTTTGAAAGTCCTTGTGATTGATCATCATTTGGTGCACGCAGAATTCGTCTCTGTCTTTTCTGGCTTTTCTTGACGATCCCGTTTGAACTCTTCAGTATAAGAAATCCCCAGAAAATCTTGTATTTGGACGTCTATCCTTTTATTTCAAATTGAACCCCAATGGAGATCATGTCTTCTTTCTGGTTTCATATCCAGTAAAGAGTGTGTTTATTTCCCCAGTGTCGTCCGGTTACCTATGGACCTGTTGTCCATCTCCCTGGATCTTTCCCCAGTGGAGAATACCTTGCTGGCTCCTATCTCGAGTAAGGACCTGTAGGGTTTCCCCTCAGTTTCATTTTCTATCCCCATCATTTCCTCAGAGTCTCCCCAGTGAGTCTTGTTTTTTTGTTGGTCAGCCTGTATCCCCTTTGAGTCTTCCTTGTGGATACTAACCTTCATCCTTCCCCATTGAAGCTCACCCGTGTTTGGTAGCTCTTTATCCTTGGATGTCTTGCCATGTCTGCATCTTTGCACTACCATGACATCATATTATCATACTAGAAGTTCATGGCATGTCAGCATATGCATGTCTGTCGCTTGTCCTGGGCATCTGCATTCCATCTAAGGGCAAAATTTTCAGTTTGCTATATTTAAATACCTTACACCTTGGCGTCCCGAGGACTTTCTTTCCTCGTGCCACACGGTAAAGCTATTTAAATAGGGGCAACTGTTGTACCCCAAATTTTACCCCTTAGATGTCATAACATCTTTTGCATAAGCATCATAGATCAATCACCTATGCATTGCATAATTAACCTTTTTTTATCCGTTTTTGTTTGTTTTGTTTCACTTGTAAATCAGGGTTTGTTTCAAGAGACCTCCTCTCCTCAATAATCCAACGTGATTTGTTTTCATCACAAGTTCTTCCTCAAGGACCAGACAAGGTCATCAGGACAAGGGTCTATGTGGTGTGGTTTGACATTCAATGGAAGTTTGACCTGATCTTGGTCAAACAAGTGGTTTGTTATCAGTGTCAGGTTATCAGGCAGTGGCAGAGATTTTGAATCTGGCTTTTGGTCCTCATCCAGTCATTTGTTTCATAAGGGTTTCTCACCCTTGGAGTTTATGGTTGACAAATATTGTTTCAGTTGAGTCTCCTAAGGCTAGCTAGTTCATGGTGTGTGCAGTACTGTTTCAGTTCAATTGAGGTTGCAGAGCCATCAAAGAGGTCAGAGCAGTTGGTACATTTCAAGTCGTGTGCAAGTATTTGGTTATGTAGTTCAGGATTTGTGGTAGTCAAGTGCAATTGGCAAGGTTCAGATGTTGTTCAAGTATGGAAGCGCATGTCCATTCCCGTAACCGTTTTATCCATATTTCGTTATCCATTTTCATTTCCTAATCCAATCCTACATCTCATTTCCAATTTAATCCATTTTCCTAAACCATTTTTTTCTTATCCAATTACCCATTTCTCTTTTTATCCATTCCTACAAATATCCAATTCATTTTTGTCCATTTCACTTTAAACCATTAAACCTACCCACAGTTTTTTAGCCCATTTCTAAACCATTTTCACTTTCAATTATCCATATTTTATTTCAATTATCAATTTCACCTAATTCCGTTCAAATCCATTTTTAATCCACTTTTCAAAACCATTGTCCATTTGTTCATTCCCATTATCCATTCTTAATCCATATACCTAAAGATCCTTTTTTTTTTCAAAAATCATTTAAGATACAATTTCAAAAATCACATTTATTCCAATTCCTCATCTCAATCTACCACTTTCTTTTTTCTTTTGCCACAAGTTATTATTTCAACCAAAGCCCAAGTCTTTTTCAAATGTAAATTCCATAATAAAATCCCAGTTCATTTTTTTTCTTTCTTAAAGTCCATTGCCCCAAATTTTTGTTTAGTGTCATTTGAGGGAACACTTGTTTATCCAACTTGTTCAGCAAGTATGTTCAAGAAAGCAACAAGGGTCACACGCATAAGAGGGGTCCATGGTATGCCTATTGCACTTTTTTTTACATGTATAGTACACTGTACCAATCTGCAAAACGTACAAAAGCCAGTTCTGCTACTTTTGACTTTAGCCTCTTCACAAAGTCGTACCAACAATGCTACAAAGCAGCTGACCAAAATGAAACTGGCGACAACAATCAGCTACACGCAACAACAACAAGACTTCGGCACACTCCTGCCATCACGCAAGCTCCTGCGCTCCAAGACAACAGCCTGCCATGAAAACAACTCAACAACAGTCTGTGGAAAACCTGCAGATGAAAGAGACCTCTCAAAACCATTAAACGTAATTAACAAGTCTTAATGGATTTAAAAGGGAAGAAGGAGAAAACCTGGGGAAGGGGGATAACAACGAGACCGAATCAAACCTTTGTTTTGGAACCCTTTCAACATCTCCAATCTCGAAACAACCCTTCATCCAACAATCACAAAACAACCTCAGCATTAATCTCAAATCAGAAACTACCCAAAAACAAATCCTTCCACGCCTCTTCACAAACCAAAACTTTCTTCCCAAATAATCCAAACTGTCACCTTCAACCTCTTCAAGCAACCTTCATCAGTAACTCAAATCACTACACAACCACACTCAAAACCATTTTCAAACCGTACCCATTTATACACAAACCCATTCAAACAACAATCAATCACAATGTTTAAACCTCAATCGTTCTTCTTCAACCCCAACAACCATAAACCTTTTCAACAACCGCAAAACAACATAACCTGATTTTCTGGTTTTACATTCACAAACCCTGAAACCAAATTTTCAGACACTCCCCTTTCAAACCTCAAACCCAATTAAACACAAAACTAAGTCAGAACAGAGTGAGACGAGGAGAGTGAGTAAACGAAACCAAAATAACTTTAAACACGAACCTGTAATACGAACCGGGAACTGAAGAGGTAAAAGACGAAATGATTTGCGGATAAACATTCACAGCGCAGGGAAAGTTGTAAGAAATTCGCAATGTTTGATTTGATTCCATAATCATATTATTGAGTCTCTCTTGCATCAAAGGCTATTGTTGTTTTGTGTCTGGCCATGGCTTCTCTGTTGATGCGGTTTTGTTTTGTGTCAAGAGGAAACTTGGTAGTTCTTGTGCATAGTTCTCGTGACTGATTTCATATCTGTTTGTTTACCGTGATTTAGCCATTTTAGGAAATGTTCTAGGTCTTCCATTTGCTCATCATATCATGGCCGAACCGGGTCAACCCTTATGACCCATGACCTATTTTGAAAGAGGATCTGGGCCGCTAAAACCTCTCTTGGTCCCCGACCCAGTGTGCTTTCTCTTACACCCTCCTTTAGTCAGGTAAATATTAGTTAGTTTTTAGTTAATGAATTAGTTTAATTAAGTTTTCTAGTTAGATTAATCTTAATTAGATTTTATTAGTTAATTAGTTTTTAAATAGAAATTAGTAATTTAGTTTCTAGTTAGACTTTAACTTGTTAATTAGATCTTTTTCTTTGATTCTTAAATCAACCCTTGGTTTTTTTTCAGTTAGTTTTTGAGTTTCGATTTTGGAATTTGATCCTTGGTACGTTCGAAGTTTTGACGCCAGTTTTGGATTAAGTATCAATCAGTTTTCCCCTCCTTCCAAAGGAAAAGTTTTTCTAATGACCTCAAAGTCATAGAAAACTCATTACCAGCTTTGACCTCATAGTCATAGCCACCTCCCTCCTTGACCTCATAGTCATAGGATATCAGCTTTGACCTCATAGTCATGGCCACCTTCTCTTTGACCTCATAGTCATAGGATTCCCTTTTGGCCTCATATCCATTCATCTTACAACTTAGACTTAGAGAGTTTCTTAAACTCTACATGAGCTCATACTCATTCCCCTTGGAACTTTGGCCATAGTCAATGGTTCTTACCCCTTAGTTAGGTGAACTACGGTTGCTCTGATTCTTTAGTCAGATACGTAGGCACAAGATGCGACGTCTTGGCGAGCAAACTTAGTGTACATACCTCGGTCTTTACTTTACCTTAGTACAATTTTCTTTTAGCAAGCAAACATAACATAACACAAACTTAAACAAGAGGTTCCCGTAGAGTACTACGGATACTTAGGGTGCTAATACCTTCCCTTTGTATAACCAACCCCCGAACCTTAGATTCTCCCCCTTTAGGTTTTTCTAACGATCTTGAACCTTTCCTTTGGATAAATCAAAGTCGGTTGTAAAAGAAAATGATGCAAGTTAAGTAATAGCTTGTTATCCGATTTTCACCGCAACACGTGCATATTGAGATGCCCTAACAAGCAGGTGATTGGGGAAGTGATAAGCTGCTAAAAAGTGATTCTGAACACTTATTTTTGAATTCTGCTGCTGTGTAACCGGTTACAGCATATCTGCTAACCGGTTACCCTGTTGTTTTTTGCGTAATTTTGGCAATTTTGAACTGTGTAACCGGTTAGCAGTTATGCTGTAACCGATTACCACTGAAGTAGAACTTGATTTTCTTGCATTTTCTTGATTGTTTGAGATCCTTTTCATGTCTAAACTTTATGGATTGATATGATGATGATTTGTGGGTCATTCTTGAGCTGTTGCACCTCACACTATTGCATGAACACAATTTTCCGACACACGATTCTTGGACTTGTATCGTTTATGAACATGTTTGCGTTGTTGCATTCTTGATGCGATGAACACGTTGCACACACATTTGAATCATGTTAATTTTTGGTTAATGCTCAACTTGCTGGACATATGATGCATGATTGATGTTTGCCTCCATGGTTATTTGTGCATGATTTGTTTTGATCAATGTGTAAATCGTACAATTATGTTGAATGTGCTTGTTCTTGAGTGGTTAACATGATCATGCTTGTTCATCCTTGATGTTTGCAACCTCCATGTTTGATTTGCCTTGCTATGCATGTTTATTTGCAATCACTTCTTGTTTGGATGCATGCTGCCCTGTTTTTACAGCTGCTGTTCTAAGTTTGTTCATGTGCTGTCTATTGTTCACACTTGCTGCCTGCTGCCTTTTACACCTATTTTGTGCTAAATGTGTGTGCTGTTGAAAGCTGTCTTGCTTGTATACTGTCTTTAACCGTTGTGCAGGTGCAGAGGCGCTGTTGTAGTTGCTGCTTGTTTGTTTTATTCGCCTTTTCTTCTTCATCTCTTTCACTCTTTCTCCTCCTTTGAATCTCAAGACTTATTTAAGTCTTGGATTTACTCCCTTAGAGCTACCTAGTCCAACTTAATTTTCGATTAAGCTTGGAGTAGGATTAGCATTAGGCTTCCCTTTGCATGCTAACTTAGGTAGACGTTTCCCTTTCAACCTCAACTATAGGGCCACCTTTGCATGACAACATTAGGAACTTTAGTTTCCCTTTAGTGTTTCTTTTTTCTCTTGAGTCCTCTCTTCTCATCTCTTAACATATATAAAACACTTAATAAATATAACGTATATTGTGCTCGAGCCTTAAGTGTAGGAAATGAAGAACGAGGGGTCTCCCCTCCTCTTCTAGAGTGTTTAGCATACATCCCATTTGGAGGCGACCATGCGACTCACTCGTTCCCGCATGGTAGACTTTGGTGCAATGTAAGTTACGAACTAACTTCAATCCACTTCTGTCTAAAAAACACAAAACAAACTCAAACCTTTTTCATCCTTCGGGATTGTTAAGTTTTGAATCATTTTCATAAAAGAGCACGTTACTTCCGTTTTGTCGCAAACAAGCGTCGACCCTAACTGCCGGACGCGAATCTAACGTCGCTCATAAAAAACACTAACCGACCTTGTTAGGTCGAACTAAGACTGCTCTGATTTCCTCTCTCTAGTCCGATTGAGGATACGTAGGCACGTGACAGCGATGTCTTGGCGAGCAACCTCCCCCTTAGTTTGTGTCCGAACTACGTTGACTCTGACTTTCCCATTGCACAAGGGAATACGTAGGCATAGGACGAGAGATGTCCTATCGAGTCACTTCTTTTTCTTTTCTCCCTCGTTTCTTTGCTCTTGTCCGTTCCCGTTCCAGCTGCAGTGGAATTCCAGATGACGACACCCTTTGATCGAGACAACAAGCGTGGATCCCATCGGGTATGATGGACGTGTGGGGTGCTAACACCTTCCCTTCGTGTAACCGACTCCCTTACCCATTTCTCTTGGTTGCGAGACCATGCTCTTTCCTTTCCCTCAGGTTTATGCAGTGTTTTCTTTCCCTCTCTTGGGATAAATACACATTGCTAGCGACTCTGTTTTCCGCGCCACTTTCGCGTTTTTACCATGGATGCAAATCCCCGGGAGCGACAATGGGTAGCTAAACACTTTTGTGTCAAGATTAGAGGTAGTTAACCTTGCTATTATGTATTTCTTTTGATTTTTTGTATGTGAACAAGGTTTATGATCAATATATGATGAAGATCTTTGCTTTTAATTTTGTATTTTTGGTTTGAATCACTCTAGACATAGATTTTCCAAGTCTTGATCTAATTTCTTCATCTATTAACCAACAAAATCTAGACATAGATTTGAAAGTTAATATTTGCTTTGTATCGATCTTTGTGTTTAATGTTTCGATTGTTATTTCGAGAAATCATCTAGCGATTAAAACAATAATACCCACGGAGTTGCTTTAGAAATAAACAGATTCGCGAGGATAAGCGATTGAATTTATCAAAACTAAGTTCACATGCTTGATTAATCGGATATGTATGAAAGGGGTTAACAAAATCTAATCTTGACATGCTTTTCTTGAAAACAAAACATCCATTTTCTAGTTTACTCTTTGATACAAAACTTATGTTACAAAATAAGAACTCTTTTAAAACCTTTCTCTTAGAACGTTAAACTATTGAACGACAAGCATCAATATATCTGAACAATCCCTGTGGATACGATAAAACAACCCATCTAAAATACTTTTCAACAAAATCGCGCCGTTGCCAGGGATTGTTTATATTGATATTGCAAGCATTGCAATAGTTTAGTGATTTTAAGATATTTGTATTGTGAATCTCTTACCTCTGTAATTCTCTTGTGCTCTTTAATTTGTTTGGCTAGTGTGGAGAATCTGTTTATGCGAGGGAGTGTACCTGCAGAAGAACTTCTTTTTGATCCTGAGATTGAAAGAACTGCTCGTAGGCTCAATAGCAGAACAAGACTGAGACGATAACTTGCTAGAGAAAAACAAGAGCGAGGGGAATCTTCTTCATCCACACCAATTGGAACACCAACCACAGAAAATCCCCCTCCACCACTACCTCCTGCTTCAACACCATGTACCAACAGTCCAAGGCATAATGCTCAGTTTGTACGCTATATCAAAATTCTTTTACCGGTATGGATCATGAGGATCCTTTCACTCATCTCACAAAATTCTATGAAATCGCGGGTGCAATGGGAGTGCCAGAAGCTGAAGAAGAATCTTTGTTCAAGAGATTATTTCTTCATTCCTTAATAGGGAAGGCCAAGGAATGGTATCTTGATCAATCCACTTTGGTAATGATGGACTGGAATTTGTTAGAAGAAAAGTTCCTTGAACGATTTTTTCCACACAATCGATTCATGGAAACAAAGACCTAAATTTCGGTCTTTGCTCAAGGTGGAAATGAATCTCTCAATGAAGCTTGGGAGAGGTTCAAATCCATGTTAAGAAAATGCAAAGGCCGCGGTTTTGATGAACTAACTCAAGTGCACATCTTCTGAAATGGACTCCAATCGGTCCACAAGACTTTGTTGGATGCTACTTCGGGTGGATCATTAATGTCCAAAAGCGCTAAAGACGCAATTGCTATTATCTATAGGATGGCACTCAATGATCACCAAGGAAATCACAACCGTGGTACACCTCAAAGGAAGCCGAGCATGATAGAGTTGGGAACAAATGACGTGATTCTTGCACAAAACAAATTGCTTTCACAACAAGTGGAGTTATTGACTCAAAAAATGTTAAAACTTCCACAACAAATCAAAGAAATGAAAGAAATTCCCAACAATAACAAACAAGTGACGAGTTGTGAGCTTTGTAAAGGAGATCACCCTACCGGGTATTGTCCTCCGGTGGTTGAAGAGGCAAATTATGGGGGAAATCAAAACCAATGGTATCAACCTCAACCACCTTATCAACAAGGTAATCAAGGTTACCAACAAAGAGGTAATCAAGGTTATCAACAACAATGGAGGCCTCAAGATGCTTGAACTTCTAATCGTCAACAACAATATCAAAACTACACTCAACTTCCACAAGTTCCAAGTGGAAATTCAAAGATGGAAGACACCCTCACTCAATTCATGAAAATGTCAATGTCTAATCAAAAGAATACCGATTCGGCTATAAAGAACCTTGAGACGCAAGTGGATCAATTATCCAAACAATTGGCCAACCAACACAAAGGAAGTTTTCTGGCGAATACTCAAGTGAATCCAAGAGAGCATTGCAAGTATATTCTTACTAGAAGTGGTAGAGAAATTGATATGGGAATAAGTGAGGAAATTTTGGAAAAAGAGGGAGTAGTTGAAAAAGAAAAAGAGATTGATGAGAAAGAAGTAGAAAAGAATGTTGAGGGAGAATTAGTTGAAAATGAAAAGAAAAAGAATGAGGAAGAAGAAAAGAAAATGAGAGAATAAAAAAATAAAAAGACTAGGAAGGGGAAGGAACAGGTGAGTACTATTCTGATTCAAAATTTGTCTTATCCTCATGCTCCGACGAAGAAAGATAATGTGAGGCACTATGCTCGGTTTTTGGATATTTTTAGTCAATTACAAATTAATATTCCATTTTCCGAAGCATTTGAGAAAATGCCAAAATACGCAAAATTCATGAAGGATATTCTCACCAAGAAGAAAAGGTACACGGATCAAGAAACGATCATGGTTGATGCTAGTTATAGCGCTATCATTCAACGGACTCTTCCGCAGAAAGAAAGTGACCTGGGACGAGTTACTTTGTCGGTTACAATAGGAAATATTTATGTTGGCAATGGGTTGATTGATTTGGGATATAGTATTAATTTGATACCATTTTCCATTGTGAAAAGGTTGGGACATATGGAGTTGAGAGCTACTCAAATGACATTGAAACTTGCCGATAAATCCACTACCCGTCCTCATAGTGTAGCGGAAGATGTGTTGGTTAAGGTAGACAAATTCTTGTTTCCCATCGACTTTGTGGTGATTGATATGGAAGAAGATGATGACGCTCCCTTGATTCTTGAAAGACCTTTTATGAAGACTGCTAGAATAGCCATCGATATGGATGACAGTCTCATCAAAGTGAGAGTACAAGATGAGGAGATTTGTTTTAATCTATTTCAAGCCATGACGCATTTGAAGACAAAGGTGATTGTTTTAGAATCGATGCAACGGAGGAGGTGATTGAAGAAGTAGCAAGGCAATTACAAGTTCCTACCCCATTACAAAAAGTTCTTACAAATGCTCTTCAAAGTATCAATGAAAATGAAGAAAAAGAAATTGAAAAGTGTTTGCGAGAACTTGAAGAATTGGATGAGATTCCTCCCTTGAAAGAAAGGGTGGAAATTTTGAAAAAGAAAAATAATGAAGAAATCAAGCTTGAATTGAAGTTTTTTCCCTCTCATCTTAAATATGTGTTTTTTGATGATGAGGGGCATAAACCGGTGATCATAAGAAAGGAGCTAACAAAAAACGAGGAGGACAAATTAATTTATGTGTTGAAAAAGAATCAAGATGCTATGGGTGGACTCTTTCCAATTTAAAAAGAATAAGTCCTTACTATTGTATGCATAGGATACTCATGGAAGACGATTTCAAACCAGCGCTCAACCTCAATGTTTCTTGAATCCTACCATGAAAGAAGTGGTTAGGAAGGAAGTGGTGAAAATGTTAGATGTCGGAATGATCTACCTGATTTTTGATAGTCCATAGGTTAGCCTGGTGCAAGTGGTACCGAAGAAAGGAGGGATGACAGTAATTCAAAATGAGAAGAATGAGTTGATCCTTACAAGAACCGTGACCAGATGGAGAATGTGCAATGACTACCGTAGGCTAAATCAAGCTACGGGGAAAAACAATTTCCTTATTTCGTTCATGGATAAAATGCTCGAGAGACTTTCCGATCAAGAATTCTATTATTTTTTGGATGGTTATTCGGGTTGCAATCAAATTATTGTGAACCCGGAGGACCATGAGAAAACTGCTTTCACTTGCCCTCTTGGAATCTTTGCTTATAGGAGGATGTCGTTTGGGTTGTGTAATGCACCGGCCACTTTTCAACGATGTATGCAAGTAATATTTTCGGACTTGATTGAAAAGTCAATTGAGGTTTTTATGGACGACTTCTCGGTTTTTGGACCATCATTTGATTTTTGCTTGAAAAATTTGGATGTGGTATTGGAAAGGTGTGTGGAAACCAACTTGGTTCTTAATTGGGAAAAATGCAATTTCATGGTAACGGAAGGAATTGTGCTCGGCCATAAAGTTTCTTCATGAGGCCTTGAAGTTGATCAAGCCAAGGTGGACGTCATTGAAAAATTGCCACCACCATTGAATTTGAAGGGTATAAGGAGCTTTTTGGTCATGCAGGATTTTATCGGAGGTTCATCAAAGCTTTCGCAAAAATCGCAAAGCCTTTGAGCAATTTTCTCAACAAAGATAAGTCTTTTGAATTTGAGGAGTCTTGCATGATAGTCTTTAATTCTTTAAAACAAAGTTTGACTATCGCGCCCATAATCATCGCTCCAAATTGGAAAATTAATTTTGAACTCATGTGTAACGTGAGTGATTATGCTGTGGGTGCGGTACTAGGTCAACGAAGAACAAAAAGTTTCCATGCTATACACTACGCAAGCAAGGTCTTGAATGAAGCTCAAGTAAACTATGCCACAATAGAAAAAGAGTTGCTTGCGATAGTGTATGCATTGGAGAAATTTTGGTCATACCTAATTGGGTCTAAGGTTGTGGTTTACACGGATCATGCGGCGATTAAGTATTTGCTTACCAAGCCAGATTTAAAACAAAGGATAATTCGATGGGTCATTTTGTTGCAAGAGTTTGATTTAGAAATTCGCGACAAAAAGGGATCCGTGAATTTGGTGGCAGATCACTTATCCCGCCTTGTTAATGTTGAGGTGCCTAAGAATGAAAGCGAGATCAAGGAACAATTTCCTGATAAAAATTTATTTATGATGCAAGTTAGACCTTGGTTTGCCAACATGGCGAATCACAAAGTCGCCGGATTAATACCGGAAGGTCTAACTCGTAACCAGAAAAAGAAATTTTTTTTACGCCAAGTACTTTGTAAGTGATGAACCGTATTTGTTTAAGCTTGGTGTCGATAACATTTTGAGAAGGTGTGTGTCAAAAGAAGAGGCTAATAACATCCTTTGGCATTGTCACAACTCTCCGTATGGAGGGCATTTTAATGGTTTGAGAACGGCAATGAAAGTCCTCTAATCGGGCTTTCATTGGCCTTCTTTGTTTAAAGATGCACACGTGCATACACAAATTTGTGTCAAGTGCCAAAGGAGTGGTGGAATTTCAAAACAGAATAAAATGTTGTTACAAAACAAGCTGGAGGTTGAGGTGTTTGATTATTGGGGCATAGACTTTGTCGGCCCATTTCCATCATCGTTTTCCAATGAATACATTTTGGTCGCAGTGGACTATGTGTCCAAGTGGACAAAAGTGATAGCATGTGCTAAAGCGGATGGAAAAACTTTGATAAATTTTTAAAGAAAAACATTTTCTCTCGATTTGGTACTCTGAGAGTGTTGATAAGTGACGGAGGATCCCACTTTTGCAACACTCAGCTAGAAAAAGCATTGGAGCAGTATGGTGTAAAGCACAAAGTTGCAACACCATACCATCCACAAGAAAATGGGAAAGCGGAGGTATCAAATCGAGAAATTAAAAGGATTCTTGAGAAAACAGTGTCGGTGTCTAGAAAAGACTGGTCAAACAAGCTCGATGATGCTTTGTGGGCCTATCAGACAGCTTTCAAATCTCTGATTGGTCTCACACCTTTCAAAATGGTCTATGGTAAAAACTGTCATTTACCGGTAGAGTTGGAACATAAGGCATTTTGGGCCTTAAATTTTTTGAATTTTGATCCAACTTTAAGCGGTGAAAAAAGGAAGGTACAACTGCATGAAATAGAGGAATTGCACCTTCAAGCATATGACTCCAACAAGCTGTATAAGGATAGAGTGAAAACTTACCATGAGAAAAAAATAGTGAGCAAAGAATTTAAGGAAGGGCAGCTGGTCTTACTGTTTAATTCGAGATTGAAACTGTTCCCTGGAAATTTGAAATCCAAATGGTCTGGTCCGTTCCAGATTAAGGAGATCAAAAGCTTTGGGGCGATTGTCATTAAAGACACACTGTCAAATGAGAGTTGGACTATTAATGGTCAGAGGCTGAAGGTTTATCTTGGTGAAGATTTCGAGGGAAATATAGATATAGTGCCTTTTTGCAATCCGTGAGATCGCATTGGACCGTCGTGCTCAAACGATGTTAAACAAAGCGTTTGTTGGGAGGCACCCCAACATTGTAAGTATTTACTATTTTTTTAGTATTTTGAATTTAATCAGGTAGAAAAATCGGGAGAACGCAGCCTGAAGCCAAAATTCATTGGCTATGTTTCACTGAGCGCGCTTAGCACACTACTGAGGCCATTTAGCGCGGTCACGTGAACATGCCCAATCATTAGTGGGCCTGAGTGGAAAAAGGGAAGTGGGTCAAATGGGTCTGTTCATTTTAAAAAGATAAAAAAGCTGAAAACCCTCATTTCCCTCACTTTTCCTCTCACGGCTACTTCACTACCTCACTTGTGTTTCAACTTCCTTCTCTCAACTCAACTCTTGGTCTTCAAGCACATTCACTCTTTCCTCCCATTCACTAAGCTCGGGTTTGCACAATGTTTTTTATTTTGTTAAATTAGATTGCATGCTGCTAGGGTTTTATGGGATTAAGATGAATTTGATTTGTGAGTTTGTTTTTGTAGAGTAGGTTTTGAACCCTTTTTTACCAATGTTAGGGTTAAGTCACAAACTGGTTTGTTTGCTGCTCATTGTTGTTTCTGTGTTATTTTGATAATGCATGTGTTAGGGTTCACATTGGGTGAATTAAGTTGTTGGTTGTGCAGCTCAATATTCGTGGCAAATAAATTTTTTGCTAGATATCGCAGGCACGCTTAGCGCGCTATGAGCCGGCTAAGGGCGCCCCTCTTGCCCTGTTCTGATTATTTTTGTTTCTCTGATGTTTTCTGTTGACATGTGTTGGGTATGTTGATGTTTGATGATTTTTTGTGTAGGATATTTGTGTTTGGGGCAGGTTGGCTATAGAGCATTTTGTGCTTGCATGCCTGACCGCGCTAAGCGCGCCCCCCTGGGATCAAAATCCTAAATTTTTAATTTTTCGTCGACTGTTTGACTGTTTTGTGTTGACCGTTTCTTATTATTTTTCTTGAAATTCCTATATGGTTGTTTAACTTGTTTGGTGTTCTTTTGGTCTCTTTTCTTAGTTGCAAATGGCTCCTAAGCGTGCCCATTTTAGCACTGGACAATCATCGCAATAAAGATAGCCGCCTGTGTAGTATGATGCACACATATTTTTGGGGGCTGAGCAGCAGGGTCGATACCTTGAGCTAACCAGAAGAAGTATTTGGACTGAGCGGATTTTTCAGAATTAACCCTCAAGGGGATTTTCGTGGCAGTCAGAACATAATAGAGTCGCATGGTTAGCAAGCTCTCCTAACTCCACCGACCCAACTCAACTATGAGATAGTGCATGAGTTCTATGCGAACGCCATTCCGACGGAGGGTCAGGTGTACACTTTTATGACTTATATGAGAGGGATACATGTGTCGTTCTCTAGAGATGCAATCAATGAGTATCTAGGCAGCCCATTGGTTTTGGCGGAAGGTGAACGGTGCTCCTACTACAAGAGGGTGGCTAAAAATAACTGAAATTTAGAGAATGTGTGCTTGGCCTTGGCACATACCGGTCGAGGATTTGAGTTGAATGCGGCGGGGAGGCCAAAGATATTGAAGAGATGAGACATGAACACTACATCTCAGGTTCTGATGACCCTTGTCCTGCATAACATTAGGCCAAAGAGTCATACCTCCTCCATCCCGGTTGATATTGCGTATATGTTATACTATATCATGGAGGAGATGCAGGTTGATGTCGCTAGGATTATTTTTGATGAGATCCGAGCCATAGCTGCTAGCAGACATCGCTTGGGTACTAAGGTCCCTGCAACTTTGGTATTTCCAGGACTTATTATGGGCCTGTGTGCCTGAGCGGGTGTCCCAATCCCGGGTGTGGTCCACAAACCCATAAAGGGGGTAATGACGGACACATGGATCCAAAGTCACTATATGCCAAGACTTGACCAGCCACCACCACCACCACCAGTCCACCCAGATCAGCCACCACAGCAGCACAGATAAGTCCCACCCGATGATCAGGCATTTGATGAGCGTGTCATGTGCATGTACACGTGGGATATGCATATGGCTCATCAGAGGTCCTTTACTTTTTTGCACTAATCCATGCGAGCTTTGCATTTGCAGGTTCGTGAACCACATGTTGAGCATCTGTTCCCGATGCAAGAAGATTTTGACGCCTATGTAGCTTGGTCTGGGGACAGACCTTTCCATTTTCAGAGGGGGGCGGGTTCCTCCTCTGGGTACTCAGGTGCCCCAGCCAGAGGCTGCTAGGGACGATGCGGAGGATGTTGAGGCTGTGGTGGATGACGATGATGATGATAGCGGGGAGAGCACATGGGAGATTGGTTCAGAGGCCAGTTCTGAGTAGTTGATCATGGGTTTCTCTTATCTTTTGTTTACTTTATGTTATATTTATGTTTAAATTTTTAGGATTTTATTATTTCATTTTTATTGTATTTCTGTATCATTTTGTAGCATCCTTGGAAGGATGAGGAGCATATGTTGTGGCACCATTATTTTAGGTGTCGCAAATTTTGGTTTTATGATAATATGTTTTAGTATTTTGAGTAGTTTTTGCAATTGTTAGTTTTGGTAGAAAATTTTTGATTTTGTGTTGTTCCTTAGTTTGAAAACTTGAAGGAACCTTGTGACTAATGCCAAGATTGATGAATCAATGGGCATTTGAGTGGTAATGATATGATTGAGTAAAGGTACCGTGCAAGGTACATTTTTATCGCTTTCTAAACTAAGCATGGATAAGAAGCTTGTGATGGGTGTAAAAATTGTACTCATTAATTCTTTTGAAATACTTTTTCAATTATGAATCATTTAGAACACTGCCTTTGTGAGGAAGCTTTCATTGTATAATATATGCGGGATACCGACATTTCTGTTTAACTTGTTCTTATTATGTTGAATCATGCATGTGTGTTAATTTGTGAAAAAGGAAGAAAATGATCAAGGCAATTTTTGTGTATTTTGAGAAAAACCACTTGAACAAATAAGAATGATCAATCTACCTTGTGAGTGAGCGAGTATTTGATAACCCCATTGAGCCTTTGTATTAAGATCCGTGTGAATAATTGAATCGTGTAAATATTGTACATGAAAAATAAGTGAATTCTGAAATGGATCTTGAATTTTTGTTGTGAAACTTTTGAACCCCAACCTTAAGTATGGTTGCTTTTGTTGTTCCTTGCCTTAGATGTGTGAGAGCATTCTTAATATCATGTTTTTGTTGTGTTCAAAGTTGGGGAGAAAAAGCTAGATTGAGGCATCATGAAAAATAAAGTGGTTGTGAATGATGAAAGAGCTTGAAAAAAGAAACAAATGAAAAAGAAAAGAAATTGGGCATGAATTGTCAACAAAAAGCTCAAAGTTGTAATGATGCCTCAAAGAAGAGAAAACAAGAAGGTTAAGGTCTTTAAGTGCTATGATTGTGAGAATTGAATGTTCTCTTAGGAATAGGCATTTTTGTTTCAATGACTTTGATAAATGACCCTTCCTTATAGCCAAACCAAATTACAACCCTTGAAGCCCTTGTGATTCCTTCTTTTTCACTCATTAATGCATGTTGTTTGTTGAATGCATAATTTGTTCCGGATGTTTGCAGGATTGTTTGGTGAGTGATAAAACCTCATATTGTTCTCATCCATTGATGATTGTGTGCTTAGGTGTGATTCGTGTTGAAATTGTATTGCTCAAGAAGTTTTGATTTGTGTTTTGCACTTAGCAATAGTTTCATCTTCATGATTTGTTTGGAGTTTGTTAAGTTATCTTGTTTGTACTTTTACTTTTTAAACCATGAAATTGTCATTGTTCTATTATGTTGATTCTGAATTCTTGTACAGCTTTTCGGGTTCATTTTTGTTTGAGACACATTTTTTTTGGGACAAACAAAATAATAAGTTGGGGAGAGTTGTTACGGGCAAATTGTGCATACATTTGATGGTATTTTATGGTCCTTTCCAATGGTTTCCTACATAATTTAGTAGTAAACCTATTAGTTTTAGTGTAAATATTCAAGTTTCCGATTTTATCGTAAATATTGTGAATTATGATCACTTTGATGCTTTTTGACAGGTCTTCTTACTGATATATAATGATAGGAACCTATGGTGAAGGAAAGAAGGCATAAAAGATCAATTTCGAGGCGATCGTGTCGGTAAACCGCGATTAGCGCGCTTTTCAGTGCGGTCCCAACGTGTTTTCGCTGTTGAGGCAGTAGCTAAGGCCTTCAACCGCGCTAAGCATCCTCCAACTGCGCTTAGCGCGCTTTCTGGGTTTCTGCCTCTGTTTTGCTGGCCGCGCTTAGCACGCTCCTGATGGCGCTTAGCGCAGTGCCACTTACTGCTACTTTTTCCACTTTGAATAAATATCTACCTTAGAAGATATTTTGGACAACTTTTACATTTTCAGATATTTTAGATATTTGAAGGGGTTTTTAGGTAAAAAAAAGCTTAGAAACTCAAGAAGAAGTGAGAATCAAATCTTTGGAGCATCAATCCTCGATTCTTCGACTTTGATGCTAGCAAAGCTTTCTTTTTAACTTGTTGATCAAGATACCATGGTGATGGGTAGCTAAACACTTTTGTGTCAAGATTAGAGGTAGTTAACCTTGCTATTATGTATTTCTTTTGATTTTTTGTATGTGAACAAGGTTTATGATCAATAGATGATGAAGATCTTTGCTTTTAATTTTGTATTTATGGTTTGAATCACTCTAGACATAGATTTTCCAAGTCTTGATCTAATTTCTTCATCTATTAACCAACAAAATCTAGACATAGATTTGAAAGTTAATATTTGCTTTGTATCGATCTTTATGTTTATTGTTTCGATTCTTATTTCGAGAAATCATCTAGCAATTAAAACAATAATACCCACGAAGCCGCTTTAGAAATAAACGAATTCGCGAGGATACGCGATTGTATTGATCGAAACTAAGTTCACATGCTTGATTAATCGGATATGTATGAAAGGGGTTAACGAAATCTAATCTTGACATGCTTTTCTTGAAAACAAAACATTAATTTTCTAGTTTACTCTTTGCTACAAAACTTATGTTACAAAACAAGAACTCTTTTAAAACCTTTCACTTAGAACGTTAAACTATTAAATGGAAAGCATCAAGATATCTGAACAATCCCTGTGGATACGATAAAACAACCCACCTAAAATACTTTTCAACACTCCCTAGGTCTTTTAAAGCTACTCTTTCCTTTGATGAGCTGCCTCCAAGCATGAACAATTCTAAGAACAACGGGACTATTCACTGTCACTTCTTGTAAGATGAAACCTTCCAATAACTTGTCTTCGGGTTTATAGGCTAAAGGATACCCCAATTGCCTCATAGCTAGAATGGGATTATAACTTATACACCCTTTTGACCCTATTAGTGGCACATTGAGAAAATCCCCACAACTTAAGATCACATCTTTATGGTGGAGGATTTGAGGGAACCAAAGATGTCTGTATTAGTATGGGAGACCAAGTATTGGGCCCACTTGTACCCATTTATTCGTTCAATATCATTTATATTCCTTTCCAAATGATAACCAAGCCATTTATACAATAACGGAGCACAACACAACATTATCCCCCTCTCTTGACATGCACTTAATGAAGAGTAAGGTAAACTTCTGCAAGGAGGGCCGGTATAGGATCTTTTTCCCCAATAGTTACTGCCAAGAACAAATTAATAGTCGTAATACAAAATTCCTTTCACTAGGAAACAAGATCAACCCAAAGAAGAGGAGTACCATTATATTGTCCACTGCCTCCCAATTCTTATAAAGAGTACCCTTGAAACCATCTTGTACCCTTATGTTGGCTTGTAGGTCCCCTTCATGAATGTGGAAATAATTGGCGATTTCCCAAAACGAAGGGTGATACCCTATTGCTTTAAATAGACCCTTTTCAATCTTAGGAGACCCAAGATCTTACGAAACTCTCCAAGGGTAAGGGCTGTTTGGAGATTTTGAAACTTGAAGCATCTCAATTCAGGATCATAGAATTGAGATAAGGCAGACAATCCTTCCTTTTGAACATGAACATTAGAAAGGTCCAAGATCCCTCCATATTTACGGATTATGGGTTTCCTCCTTTCTTGTGGCAACCCTACAGCATAGGCCTTCAATCCCTCTATGTGTGATTCCCTTATTTTGGTTGAGAGTGTTTTCTTCTTTCCAAATTCCATTTTTTCTTAGCTTTACCTTTTTATAAAAGTAGTTAAGATTCCTATGTGCAAAGTGAAAAAAAAGGTTTTGATGAGGACGATGAATGAATGTTTTTTTTTAAATCTTGCAGGTTAGGATAAGGTGATATGCAAGTATGACCTAGCTTAGGTAGGCTCCCTATGATAGGATAGATCTAAGTTTAGTCTACCCAATCCCCTCACATGTAGGATATACAGTTTTTTGGTAGCATATTTAACAACGGTTGGGAAAGGTATGTAATCAAGCGTGCACATGCGTTTTTATGTAGAGTGTCATTGTATATATGATAAGTACAATGACGGACCACTAACCGTTGTATTAAACTGGAAAGAGCACTACCTATCACAACGGTTGATACAAACAACCGTTGTGATAAAGCAATTGTCCTAGGTTCGATTCCCAGCTGCGCTGTTTTGATATTTATTTTTTTCTAGATAGCGCGCGAGATATTATAACGGTTGTGTAATATAACCGTTGTTAAAGCATAAGTTATTATTACGGTTATCATGTATAACCGTTGTTACATATTCTACAGAATTAAGAAAAAGATTCCTGATTTTATAATTAATCCCTTTTTTTAACTTGTATTATTGTTCACCATATCACGGCAGAAAATACAACTAACATTTGTGATAAAGTAATCATAATAATTTTAATTGTATCATATTCGTAATATCACATAACTGTATCATATGCAATTGTAACAAATATCTTACAATATATCAGAACAAACAACCTGCAGTTTACACATTACATAACATCACATAATTGTATCATATTCAATTGTAACAAATATCTTACAATTTATCAGAACAAACAGCCTACATTTTACACATTATATAACATCACATAGTTGTATCATATTCAATTGTAACAAATATCTTACAATTTATCAGAACAAACAACCTACAGTTTACACAGTACATAACATCACATAATTGTAACTTGGTGTTTTGGTTTCTTGTCTCTTGGTGTCTTGACTCTAAAGACCTATGATTTCAAATAATTATACTTGTTAGTAAAAATATTTAGAAACTTGTATATACAATTAATATATTATGAATAAAGACTAAATTATGTACTTGTTAATTTTCCCGTATGCCTTCTTCATGATCAATTCGAACAGCGTGCACGACATCTCCATCAACTTCATCATATGAGGTAGGAACTTGTGTTGTGTAAGAAGGTGTGCACGGAATATCAAGACTTCCATCACTAAGAGGAATGTGTTTTCCTTGGAGAACGATTGACCATTTCCCCGATATGTCCGATGGGTCGGTAACATAGAAACTTGTTTTGCTCGAGAAGCCATGATGAATGGTTCGGTCATAAAAGAAGCCTTGCTAAGGTCGACCCGTGTGAATCCTAAGTCATCAATGTGTACACCAATACTATTATTAGGAACCCATTTGCATTTAAATAAAGCCACTTTGAAAATAACATAATCAATCTCCCAAATCTCATCAATGACACCATAAAATACGGTAGTTGCCAATACAAGATTTTTATCTTTCGAACTAGAGAAATACATCGATTCGGCTTCAACCATAACCCCACTATTTTGCATTGTACTACAATCATCTTTTGATTTTGTATAAAAGGTATAATGACAAATGTCGTATGCGGTCCAAGTAATGACACAAAATTTTGGCTCGTACGACAACCATTTAAGTATCTCGGATACACTATGATCATTAGATACACTTTTATTAAACCATTCTATGAATCTCTTGTTATGCTCTATCAACAACAACTTTCCACTTATTCGGGGATATTTTTTCCTCAAAAGTCCTTTGTGAGTATCTATGAAAGGTTGAACTTCATCTATATTATTCAATACATAGAAATGTGCTTGAATAACTACATCCCAAACCATTGACTTAACATTTAGACCTTGAATACCTCTTCCGTCTGTGTCAGCATGACGAGAAATTGGAATTCCTATAGAATCTGCGTCCGACAAATAGTTTGTACAAACTCAATAGCTTCTTCTGTGATGTATCTTTCAACAATCGAAGCTTCTAGTCGGTGATGATTCTTTGTATATCCTTTAAAGATCTTCATATATCGCTCTATTGGATACATCTACCTTAAATAAACTGGAACACAAATTCTGATTTCTCTGACTAGATGAAAAAGTAAGTGAACCATAATGTCAAAAAATGATGGAGGAAAATACATCCAATTGACACAAAATTATGGTAGCCTCATCTTCTAATTCATTTAATTTTTTGAAATCAAGAACTTTATTACATATGGCATTGAAGAATATGCACAATCTCGTTAGAGTTACTCTCACACTTGTTGGTAGGATCCCACGGATAACCACTGGTATAAGTTGTGGCATCAATATATGACAGTCATGAGATTTTAAACCAATTAACTTGAGATCTTTCATTGATTCAAGTTTCTTGATGTTTGATGAGTAACCTTGCGGAACTTTAATACCTTGCAAACACTCGCAGAAAATTTTCTTTTCCTTTTTAGAAAGAGTGTGACATGCTGGAGGCAGATAAGTTCTTTTTCCTTTCTCTATTAAAGCCAACTGTTTTCTTATACCCATCCTCTCCATATCAAGACGGGAAGTCTTACTATCTTTAGTCTTGCCTGGAATGTTTAGAAGTGTGTCAATCAAACTATCACACACATTTTTCTCCACGTGCATCACATCAAGACAATGTCTAACATCAAGACTTAACCAATACAGAAGATCAAAAGAAGATGGACCTCTTTTTACAAATATTTTTCGCAACTGCCCCTTTTTCTTTTTTTCTCTTCCCAAAGACAACATTAATGTGTTTCTGCCGTTTATAAACTTCTTCCCCGGTTAAAGGTTCAGGTGCCTTATCAAACTCTTGCTCTCCATTAAAAGCCTTCCGCAATCTACGATAAGGATGATCGGGTTTTAGAAATTTCCTATGCCCAAGGTAAACTGTCTTTTTTCCAAACTCAAGTTGGTGATAACAAGTATCATCTTCACATATAGGACACGCTCTATGTCCTTTGACACTATATCCAGCCAAGTTACCGTAAGTAGGAAACTCGTTGATTGTGCAAAATAACATTGCACACATCTTAAACTTTTCCCCAGAATATGCATCATTAACTTCAATGCCTTCATCCCACAAGAGTCATAAATCATCAATTAATGGACTTAGATAAACATCTATGTCGTTACCAGGTTGTCGTGGTCCAGAAATCATCATACTTAACAGTATATACTTGCGCTTCATACTCAACCAAGGAGATATATTGTAAATAGTGAGAAGAACATGCCACAAAGTATGATTAGTGCTCAGATTACCAAAGGGGTTCATTCCATCAGTGGCAAGTCCAAGCCTAAGGTTTCTTGGCTCAACTCCAAAATATGGAAACAACGAATCAATTTTCTTTCATTGCAACGAATCAGCAACTTGGCGAATGTTTCCATCACAAGTCATTTCATCTGCATGCCATCTAAGATTCTTTGCGTCATTCGAATTAGCAAAAAGTCTCTTAAATCACGAAATTATTGGCAAGTACCATAACACTTTAGCAGGAGGATGCTTCTTACTAACATTGTCATAGTCATTGTCATCACCATTGTTGACCTTCAGCTTGTAACACCACACACCACATTTCAGACATTGATACAAGTCTTCATACTCTTTCTTGTATAATATGCAATCATTAGTGCAAGCATGTATTTTGATATACTCCAGACCCATTGGACACAGTATCTTCTTGGCCTCATAACAACGATCCGATATTTGTTATCTTTTGGTAACATTTCCTTTAGCAGTTCAAGTAATTCCGTGAAACTTTTATCCGACCATCCATTTTTTTCCTTCAGATTAAACAACTTTAAAACCGTCGACAATCGTGTAAAATCTGTGCATCCCTTATATAAAGGGGTGTCTTTATCATTACATAAAGTATCATAAATATGAGCATTATTAAAAGAAGATTCTCCAATATCACGAAACATATAATCTAGTTAATCTTCCATATATTCATCTTCATCGACTCTTTGACTTTGTGACGCACGACTTTCCTCTAATTCACCATGCCACGTCCATATTATATAATTTTGACATATACCATCACAACAAAGGTGATGAAATATTTCATCCTTTCTACACTTTTTGATATTCGCGCAAAGAACACAAGGACAATAAAAGATACCATTATTTTCGGGAAGATGTTTATCAGCGTATTCAAGAAATTCAAGAACTCCTTTCTCATAAACCGGACCTAATCTATCGGCTTTCATCCAACTACGATCCATAACAACTTCTGAAATTTATACACATATAATAATGTGAATGACACACCAAAATGTAATAAAAAAACTTAATGCATTTACAAATCTAAACCTAAAGCATATAAAACATTTACTCTAATACTGACTTGAGCATAAACAACATAAACATACTGACTTGAGCATATAAAAAAAAGGAATGAAGATGTTGAAGAATACCGTACTTCGAAGCTGAAGAATCAAATGAACAATGAGGGTGTGAAGATTTGAGCTACGAAGAGGGTAAAGTTTACGTCGCGATGTCGTCTCTGGTGACTCGCTTGTTCAACTAGGGCGACTTTTGAAAGAAATAATAAAAAATAAGTTTTGTTTTAATTTATCAGTGAACCCTTTATTACGGTTGGGAAACACAACCGTAGTGGAATTGAAGACCTCTTAAAACGGTTTTTTACTTCACCGTTGTAAACTATTTTACAATTTATTTTTAAAATAATGAAGTTAAGTTCTATAACAACGGTTGGTTTAAAAAACCATTGTAAAATCATTTACAATTTATTTTATAAATAATGGGCTTAAGTGACAAATGCTTAATGTACTCTAAAAAATGGAAAAAGTGTAACTACAGGGAATCGAAGCTTGTTGCACAATATTTATTACTACGGTCTTTTATCACAACCTTCATTATATTTCTATTTATACGTACGGCTAGTTACTGGGCGCGAAAATTTTAACCTATTACAACGGTTTAGATGAATATGTTGTAAACCTAGCGTTGTTGTTTGCGTGTTTTGTAGTAGTGTACCCTCGTTTTACCACGAGAAGAAGCATGCCTTCCTATGGTAATCCTTTGGGATAAGTCTCATCTAGGCGGAACCCTGGTAATGACCCTCGCGAGTTGAATACGTAAGGTCACCATGAGTTGAAAAGGGAGTTCTAAAGGTTTCCAGAGTCATGGACCACATCCAAATCATCAACTATGTTAAGGGCATGCCTTACCATGAAGACAACTTTGGAGGGTCTCTTTCGAGTGTAGCATCCATGCATTGGTGAGATATCACATCTCCCCAAAAAGATTTATGTTCTACGTCCTAACTTAGGGTTCTCCTTCAAACATGGGTTTTAGCTTCGCACATGTGTATCCCAACCAAATAATGACAATTGATATATATGATACATATAACAAAAAATTAACATATATATAATAACATAAACAAAAAATATATATAAAAACATAGTGATATATATATATATATATATGTATATATATATATATATATATATATATATAACAAGGCAAACAAACAAGAACCCTAAAACCCAAGGTTAGGATGGACTCTCTTTTTAGGGAAGTATAAAAACTCCCCAGCAGAGTGGCCAGCTGTCGCGGCCGGCAAAATGACACATTCGTCATCATCCTTTATTCTTCTTAAACCCTAACAAAATATCATATATCCCTTATTCCAATATTTTTAGTAATCCCTATTCTTTTCTATTTATCCCTAATTAAATAATATATTATAATAAAAATATATTAAAAGACATAGATCATAAATTAATTAAAATTGAAATTAATTAAATAAGATAGAAAATAAAGTTAAACCCTTTAAACAATTTGATTATAAGAAGATTAATTACAAATTAACCCTAATTATAGATACTACTTAATTATATTATTTAAGCAAATAAAATAACCTTAATTATAACTAATTAATCTAATTTTAAAATTAGTTAAATTAAACCCAATAAAAATTTGAACCCTTAATTAAATAATTTCATCTATTTAGAAAATAATTACTTAAAATATTAAACTCTTAATTAGATTGAACAAGCTAATTAAATAAATAAATCCAAATAATGATTAATTAATTGCAATTGTTAATTAAAAGGCCAGAGGGTGTAGTTTTAACCAAGATATTAATGGGTTGAGTCTGGGGTTGTCAATAGTAATAGAATCATAGCCCATGACCCATTATTTAAGAAAACCCTAGTTAATCTTAACTAATACAACTAAATAAAAAAGAACAAAAAATCTACTTCTACTAGAAGTGTACCGCCCCGTCCACCCTTTTATCATTCTTCAATAAAAATTAAAAAAACACAATTTAATTAGTGATCGTACTTGGATCAGACAGTTAGACAGTGACCAGCAACGTCGTATGGACTTCAGTTCCGGTGATGATGATACGGCAGGGGGTATGCCTGCAAGGTACTCTGACGCTCAAGTCAAGTAAGGTCAGAGAAAAGAAAATACAGTGAAGTGAGTTTAGAATGTTTCTTCACCTTACCCTCTCAAGTGAGAGGGTATTTATAGAGAGCCCCCAGCGCGGGGCCAACAGTTACTTGCACTGGGCTGGATTGCAAGGCCTAATCCAAGTAACTGACAAGGCTTAAGTGGCGTAGTGAAGACCAGCACATGGTTTTCGCCCTGGTGTAATGGTCCCTGAATCTCCGGAAGTATGGCAGACCGATTCCTTCGGGAGTGGGAAGTTACAAGAGAATGTGTCCTCGCGGGGAGGAGCACGTGGGTGTCGAGGAGAGGTGCGTTTGGGGCTATGTACCTCTGCTCGACGATCTTTTTACCCCGCGTGTCCGACGTCCAAGAGGATTGGTACGTGCCCGACAAGGAGGTGACTTTGGGCCTCGTTGGGCCTTCGCCGATGATTGGGCTTGGGCCTGCCCGATAGTAGGGCAGGCGCTGGCCCTGTCCAGAACAATTAGTTTAGGCAAAATTGGACAGAGAGAGATTCAAAATTGAAATTTCATCTACTACTCCTTAGGCATGGCAACAAAACCCATACCCGTGGGTACCCACCCGAACCCGTCCCGAAGTTGACAGGAAAAACTCACTTTGACTGGGTTTGGGTTTGGGTTCGGGTTTGGGTTTTCCCTGATTAAAAAATATGGGGATGGGTCAGGTAATGGGGACACTAGTACCCACCCCGAACCCGTCCCCGTACCCGCCCTGTTTATTTTATTATGTACATTATTATTTAATTTTGTTAATTTGAAATATTAAATATGTGGTCAATGTTTTGATATTTTGATTTGTATTAATTATTTAAAATATTTAAAATGTAGGTAAGAATTTTCTGAGATTTTTTTTATTATTTGAAATGTAATTTGATTTTGGAAAAAATAAATATTTTTTATTAAAAAATTGATTTTACTAAATGGATGGTGGCGGAGCAGTGATACCCGAACCCAACCCAAACCCGTTTGGGACGGATTTGGGTTTAATTCTCCATCCTTGTTTGGGTTTGGGGCGGAAAACAGAGATTGTTTAAGGATTCGAGATTGGTTTGGGAGAGATAAAAACCGTCTCCGACCCACCCGTTGCCATGCCTACTACTCCCTTTCTCTCTCTCGTTCAGTTTCTCACTTTCTCACCATCTCCACATTTTGTTTCTTTTGTTCCCAGAAAAACAACATCCTAGCATACCCAACCCGTGTAAGAATGACAACAACTTGAAACAAGAAAAAGGGTGGCCGGAAGCCACGCACACGCGACGGAGGAATGGCGGACCCGCGACGGACAAAGTGGTGTTTTTCGTGGTGTCGCGGTTGTGACAGAGAGAAACTCCTGCGGCGCGGTGGCGGTTTTGCGTGGACAGAGGGGTCGCGATCGGTGGCAGTTTTGCGAAGAAGGAGTACCTTCTTCTTTTTTCAATTTTTTTTTCCTAGATTTTTTATCTTGTTTTCATATGTATTGTTTCTGTGTTGTTGTTCACAGATGGTTTCGGCACGGCTCTGTTGTAGGGGTCGTGACGGAGGTTGTGTGTGCGGTGGTTGAAGGACAGCCGCGGTTGAGGAACGGCAGCGTGAGGCTTCGATGTACCGGAGTCGGTGATGCGGCTACCTCAAGATTCTAATTTGCCTTCCTTTTTTTAATTCAACTTCTTTTTGTTTAGACTGTAAATTGTTTTTAGGAGATTCTTGTGTATATTGCTTTAGAAGGATTGTTAAAAGTTTAGTTTGAATGATGAAGATGTTGATGTTGTTTAGTTTGTTTTTGGAAAATTTTGTACGTGGGCAGGAAGAAGATTCTTTTTGGGTTTACGTTTTGTAATAATATACAATTAACAATGCAAAAATTTAATTAATTTACTTATATACAAAGAAAATTTTAATTATATACAAGAAATTAAAATTATTATACAAGATTTTGATTGAAAATTATTTATGTATAAAAGATTAATTGATTATACACAAAATAAAAATTTAATTAATTATATACATAAAAAGTTTTAATTATATATCTGAACTCAAAATTATACAAAGAAAAACATATTAATATTTGCATTCATCAAGAAATCCAGACAGAAATCAAACCAACTTAAACACCAGGTAAAATACTACACAAATAATAGTCTGAGATCGATTTACCAACCTAGAATGTCGTACGTAAGCTTCTGCTTCCTCCCTTCTTTTCTTTGCGTTCTCCGCGTTTTACTTTTCCTTCTTCGATTTTTCTTGATCAGTTGATGATGGAGGCTAAGGTTTAGTTGTTGTTCTTCAGTGTGAAGAACGCCAAATTTTGGGATAGGATTTAGTGAATTAGGAATGAGAAAGCATGTGGAAAGTAGCTCTATTTATAGGTAAATATCATGTCAAAGAATTGAATGAAATTGAATCATTTAGGAAAGATTTAATTTGACCGGATTTTATTTCTTTCTTAAAGCCCAAGCCAATGAATCTGGATGGATTCATGGCTTGGTGAATTTAAATAAAAACTGTTAATTTAAATAATAAAAAAATAGTCTAGTAATGATAATGAAAAAAGATTTTGATTTTTTTATTTTAATGATTTTTTGAGATTTTATGCATAAAATAATGATTTTAATGAAAAAAATAATATTTTAAAAAATGCTTTAAATAAAAATACGAAGATTAATAATTAAATGATACAAAAACTACTTTTTGTGATTTTTTTTTATGAAAATAAAAAGGTTAGAATAAAACTAAAAGAGAGAAACACAAAAAGTGAGGAAGGTGAGATTCAAACTCACAACCTCTCACACTCAAGCTCCTTACACATGCTCTCTTGCCAATTGTGCCATATTTTTCATTCGAAATAAAGTGGCTCTAGAAAGCATATGAAGGGTTGACAAAATTTGGGGTTCGAAAGTTGTAATCGTTTGTTTATGTAACTGTACCACTAAGAACCATTTGTATTTCATGTTGAATCATTTGATCCTTGTTAGTTATTTTCTTTTTGAGCCTATGAACGTTAATACTTTGTAAAATCCACATGAGTAGCTTGAATCACAAGTTAGAACATTTGAATTTTGATGCTTTTGGTAATTGATTTGGATCATGTGTAATATCTTATTCGAATCATTCACCTGTTGAAAATTGGGATTACATTCTCGATCATTTGATTCAGATCAAATTTTAAACATGATTCCAATCAGAATCCCATTTGATTCGAATCAAGTACAAATAATGATTCGAATCACGTGCCTGGAAAAGAAACTCTTTTTGGTTCTGTTCAGATTAATTCGAATCAAACCATAAAAATTCTGCAAGTTCCTGGATTGGCTGTTATTTTGGTAAAACAACAAGGTGATCAATGTTGATGTCATGGTGTTGATGTTGCAACATTGAGTCTTAACACTGGGTTGTGTTAAGTAGTTAAATTGCTGAAGTTGGATGTCTGATGTCACATGGCGATGTTGTGACATTAGATCTGCAGAACTGATAACAGCATGGGCTTGTTGTTATTAGGGCACGCGTGTTAGCTGGAATTGTGGAGAGTGGTTGGCTCATTGGATGAGAATATCTTGGGATAGATATTTTCTGTTACATGGGAGATTTGATTGCAGGTCTGTTGGATAATTAAAAGGTTGAAGATTTAAAAATATTTTGGGGATAAAATCTGTTTTGAAGATTCAGTTTTAATTAACAAATCTGATCAAATATTGTGACAAGTCCAAGCCCAATTCAGGATGCTATATAAAGCGCACAAGCCCAAAGGAAAAAGTACAGATTGAAGATAAAAAACAGAGGCTGAGTGTCTTAGATATTTGTACGAATTGTGAGTAAACCATTCAAGTGTGAATTGGTGATCTGTCCTCTCTAAAGCTGTGAAGCAAAGAGAGTTGTGTGACTTGATCGAAGCTAGGAAGCAAGATCAAGGTTTCTCAAAGAGGTTGTTCTTTGAGTGTTTTAGGGATTGAGTAGTGTTCTCATATCTAAGTGGGTTCTTAGGTAGAAAGTCACTAGTAGGGATTAAGTTTAGGAGATTGTCAACTGGGTTGTTGAGTCTGTAAATTAATTCTACAAGTAGTGAATTTCATCCTTGGCTTGGTAGCCCCCAGACGTAGGTAGTTAGACCGAACTGGGTGAACAATTTGGTGTGTTCTTCTGTTGTTTATTTTGTCCATTATGCAGAGTGTGTTGTTGTGACATCGCAATTAACATCACATGTCTGATACCAGAATTTCAATTGGTATCAGAGCAGGCATCCTGTCTGTCTCTGGGTGAGATCTAGGGAAGTTACTTTCTGGTGTAAAGATGGACAAAGAAGTTGGAGGATTCGTCAACAGACCCCCTATTTTAGATGGATCCAATTATGACTATTGGAAACCAAGGATGACCACCTTCTTAAAATCCTTGGACAACAGGGCTTGGAAGGTTGTTATTAAAGAATTGAAAGCACCTGTTGTGTGTGAGAAAGATGACGCTGGCAAAGATAAAGAAGGCACCTCAAGGCTGAAACCTGAAGAAGAATGGACCAAGGAAGAAGATGAGCTTGCCCTTGGAAATTCAAAAGCCCTAAATGCTATCTTCAATGGAGTTGACAAGAACATATTCAGGTTGATCAACTCATGTGAAGCTGCTAAGGTTGCATGGGATATTTTGAAGGCTACACATGAAGGAACATCCAGAGTGAAGATGTCAAGACTTCAGCTTCTAACATCGAAGTTTGAAAGTCTGAAGATGAAGGAAGATGAGACTATCCATGACTTCCACATGAGTGTTCTTGAGCTGGCTAATGTATCCAGTGCTCTTGGTGAAAATATGTCAGAGGAAAAGCTTGTAAGGAAAATCCTTAGGTCCCTTCCGAAGAGGTACAAGATGAAGGTGACTGCAATTGAAGAAGCTCAAGACATCAGTAAGATGAGGGTTGATGAGCTCATTGGATCTCTTCAAACTTTTGAGCTTGGTTTGAATGAGGAAGAACCAGAAAAGAAGCCCAAAAGTATAGCCTTGGTCTTCACTCCTGCAGAAGCTAAGAAAGGTACAGATGATGATTCTCAGGAAGATCTGTCTCAAGCCATTGTTATGTTGGGAAGACAGTTCAACAAGGTCTTCAAGAGGATGAACAATAACTCCAGGCCTAATGTCGAGAACATCTCTTCTGACATCAGCAAGTCAAAAGAGAAGGATGAAGAGAAGAATGCCCAAGATAAAGGAGTTCAGTGCTTTGAATGTAAAGGTTATGGACATGTCAAGAAAGAATGCCCCACATTCTTGAAGAAGCAGAAGAAGGGCATGACAGTTTCTTGGTCTGAATCTGATAGTGAAAGTGAAGGTGAGTCAGCAAAGCATGTTAGAGCATTAACAGGAGCTGTTGGTTCTGATGATGATTCTAGTGATGGAGAAATAACTTATGAGGAGTTAGCATCTACTTATCAAGAGCTGTGTTTAAAAAGTGCTGAGATTTGTCAAGAAAACAAGTGCCACAAGCAACAGATTGCTCAGCTTGAGAATGAAAAAGCTGATCTGGAAAATGAAGTTGTACTCGTTAAAGCCCACCTTAATCATATGACCAAAACTGTGAGGATGCTGAACAGTGGTACAGACACACTTGACAAGATCCTTCAGACAGAAAGGGTAGCTGGAGACAAGACTGGACTAGGATTGGTGGTCGAGGAAAAGATGTCTACTGTGGCAAGCACGCCAGGTTCAAAGAAGGAAGTGTCACAACCTTTGTCTCAACATCAGCCAAAGAAGCAGGATCCTACACTTAAGAAAGCTGATGTCTCACAACCTAAGAAGATTGAGAAGAAGACTGGTCCTAATCAGAAGAGAAAGCAACCACAAGGAGCTAGTCAGTATATGCCCCCACAATACCACAAGAGCATGCAAGCTGCTCAGTTCAAACAGCACATGTCTCATCAGGTGTCTCAACATCAGGGGTATGGTTACACCAATGTTGTTCCTCGAAAAAGAAAGCCACACCATCATGGGAGACAATCCAGGAAACAACATTCTCAGCCTCCTTATGGAAGAAGATACCAGCATAATAGAAGGCAGGCCAGTTATGGTAGGAGGATACCACATTATGGATGGCAGCCTAAGCAATCTCATCATGGCAGAAGATTTAGAGATGAAAGGGTGAGATGCTTTTATTGTGGTAGGTTTGGACATATGTAGTACTCTTGCTACAAGCTGCATGGATACCCTCAGCCTCAAAACAGATGGAGAGAGTACAGACCCAAAGTTGTTAAACAATGGGTATCGAAGGAAAATGTGAAGTGCTTATTAGCTCACATGGCTGACAAAGAGTGTAAAGAAGGAACATGGTATTTTGACAGTGGGTGTTCCAAACACATGTCTGGATGTAGCTCCATGTTTACTGAATTTAGATCGTGCCCCTCTCTTGAAGTTAATTTTGGTAAGGGGAGTAAAGGAGTTGTTGAAGGTATTGGAAAAGTACAAGGACCTGAACTTGACAATGTCTATCTTGTCAATGGTTTGAATGCAAATCTAATAAGCATCATCCAATTATGTGATGAAGGTTACTTAGTCAGCTATACCAAAGATAAATGTGTTGTAACTAATGAGAAGGGTGAGGCTGTTATGACTGGGGCAAGATCTAAAGACAATTGTTATCAGTGGATTCCTCAAACTGAAAGCCAGTCTGGTGATGATGAAGTCAATGATGTAACATCAGATGGTGACATCAAGTGTGAAAGTATGGTGAAAATTCAATCTGGGTTAATGACTTATGGTGCTGTTACTCCTAAGTTGGATGATGTGTTAAAAGCCAAATTGAGTAGTCAGTTATGTGAGCAAGATGAAGGAGTCAACAATGTTGATGGAAGGATCAAAAGCTGTGACCTTAAGAAGTGTTGGGAGATGAATACTTGCAAGGCCAAGAAAGATGACAACCTGACTAATGACTCCTATAGTTCAGAAGAAAAATTTCACAAGTTGACAATCCTTAGGTTGGAAGATGCAGATGTTAGAGCCGATGATGAACTAATTGCAAAAGTGGCTCCTGGGGTTGCTAAACGACTGAAATCAAGGAAGAGGAAAGCTATCGAGTCACCTCCAAAGATGAGAACTGATAAGCAGAAGATCTATGTGGATGGTACTACAAAATCCAGGAGTAAAGTGTTCATCTCTTCCAGAAATAGGAAGATCAGAGATAAGTCTGATGATAATGTCCAGGATATCTCTCAAATGAAGGAAGTCGTTGTTGTTAGAACTTTTGAGAAAATTCAAAAGGCCATACTAGATAACATTCCTGTGCTTTTCATAAAATGGTGGAAGTATGTTCTGAAAAAAAGAATTTGGTATAGATACTCTGGATATGGTTGAGTTTGCTAGGATATGGTTCAGAGAGGGTGTGGGAACTTATGGTATTCAGGTGTGTATGTTAACCTGACTAAGCTGCTCTGATTGTGTTTTTTTTGGAGCTTCTTGAAGGACTTCTTTGTGCAATGAGTCCTTTGGATGGTGAAGCTGATGTCCCAAAAGATGTTGTAACATCACGTTTGCTGGTGGTTATATCTGGAAGATGATTGGACATGTGGAAGAAGTGTTTCTGTTTATGTGGATTAGAATGTGAAGTTTAGCATGACTACTGATTTTGAAGACTTCACTAGTATCAATAACTACTGGTGGATGTAATGGTAGAGGTATTGTGATCTGATCATTATCTCTTGAAGAGACTGGATCTCAGTAAAGCTTTTAAGTAAGCTGAGAATTTGTGGAGTTTGTGACACAGTGTTGAGTTTGGATTATTTTGTTGATAGTAAATCCAGTAGTGGAGCATATGTAATGCCCTGGTGTCAAGGGTGTCAAGAGTATCCTTGGTGAAGGATGTCTTTGTTCTGAATCTGAAGCTTAGTGCTTGCATTATATCTAAGGAGCATCTACATAGTCATACGGGAGAATGATGAAGTAGAAGGTTTGCCTTGGATGGTGAAGATGAATTGTATGATAGCCTCTGGAGAAAGGGACAATGGTACCAAAATGCATATACTCAAAAAATGTGCTCAAATGTTCATCTCCATCTAGAGCAGTTGTTAATCATGACAGGGGAAGTACTTGTCTATGGATTTTGCAGCAAAGGTACATTTCTTGTGAAGATTGGTTGCCTCTTATGAGGATATAATGTCAGATAGCATTAGGTTGTTGATTGGTGTTTTGGTGTGGCCTTGAATGGTTCTAGTCATATGAAGCAAATTGTTTGAATCTTGCGTGTACATGCTTCTGAGGAGATGTCTGAAGACAAGATTGAATCATGGCCTTGAATAGATTGTACACTTGTCTTGGTGTGTGTTATTCTAAGTGTGAGGAGTTGACTTAGAGTTCAGTGGAAGACATTGTGTGTGTGCTTCAGATCTTGTGGATGATTGTGTGAAGCCTTCATAACTGGATGGATGAAGAATGTGTTTGGATATTCAAAATGTGGATATTGCTGACAGAAGATGTAAATCATTAGGGCTTCTAATTGAAGCTTATCTAATTGTGGCTAAAAAGGGGGAGAAATAGCCAAGAGAGTCAAGAGTATCCCAAGAGAGTCAAGAGTATCAGAGAATGCCAAATGCTGCTAATGTGATGCTAATGTGATACAGATAATGAGATATGAGAAGCAGTGTTGAACATTGAGGGGGAGCAACATTGTTGAAGAAGGTGCTAGATGCTGAAGCATATGAAGATACAGCTGAATTGAAGTGAAGTGAAGATATATATATCATAGCATTTGAAGAGTGCAGCCAAGCAGACATCAAGGGGGAGAAGTGCTGCACATTGTGAGCTACTGAACAGCTGTGATGCTGGTTCAGATTTTAGAGGGGGAGCACCAATTGGCTATTGTCAATAATGAAGATGGTGCTGCAGTAGATCAAGTGATGAAGACTATGAAGATTGTCAAACTGCTGCTGATGAAGATTTCAAATTACTGAAGATTTTCCGCTGCTGAAGACTCTGAGGGTTCAGAGGGTGTTTTAGCCAAAATTAGCCAAAGGGGGAGATTGTAAGTTCCTGGATTGGCTGGAATTTTGGTAAAACAACAAGGTGATCAATGTTGATGTCATGGTGTTGATGTTGCAACATTGAGTCTTAACACTGGGCTGTGTTAAGTAGTTAAATTGCTGAAGTTGGATGTCTGATGTCACATGGCGATGTTGTGACATTAGATCTGCAGAACTGATAACATCATGGGCTTGTTGTTATTAGGGCACGCGTGTTAGCTGGAATTGTGGAGAGTGGTTGGCTTATTGGATGAGAATATCTTGGGCTAGATATTTTCTGTTACATGGGAGATTTGATTGCAGGTCTGTTGGAGAATTAAAAGGTTGAAGATTTAAAAAGATTTTGGGGATAAAATCTGTTTTGAAGATTCAGTTTTAATTAACAAATCTGATCAAATATTGTGACAAGTCCAAACCCAATTCAGGATGCTATATAAAGCGCACAAGACTAAAGGAAAAAGTACAGATTGAAGATCAAGAGCAGAGGCTGAGTGTCTTAGATATTTGTACGAATTGTGAGTAAACCATTCAAGTGTGAATTGGTGATCTGTCCTCTCTAAAGCTGTGAAGCAAAGAGAGTTGTGTGACTTGATCGAAGCTAGGAAGCAAGATCAAGGTTTCTCAAAGAGGTTGTTCTTTGAGTGTTTTAGGGATTGAGTAGTGTTCTCATATCTAAGTGGGTTCTTAGGTAGAAAGTCACTAGTAGGGATTAAGTTTAGGAGATTGTCAACTGGGTTGTTGAGTCTGTAAATTAATTCTACAAGTAGTGAATTTCATCCCTGGCTTGGTAGCCCCCAGACGTAGGTAGTTAGACCGAACTGGGTGAACAATTTGGTGTGTTCTTCTGTTGTTTATTTTGTCCATTATGCAGAGTGTATTGTTGTGACATCGCAATTAACATCACACGTCTGATACCAGAATTTCAAATTCAATTTTCCATCACTCATTTAAATGTTTGTTTCTTTTGATTACAGTAACAAGTGTGGACATCTATGATTTTTCATAGAGACAAAAACAGTGATTTTTCTCATCTTATATTTAGTGTGTTCATCTTTACACCATTCTTTTCTCTTCTTCACCAAACATCAATCTTTGATATTGAACCCATGTCAGTCTTTTATCAGTTTTTGTTGCATCTTGATTGTGCAATTTAGGTTGTAGTTTTATGTTTTTGAGAACGAGTTGTTTAGATCCTGTTGAGGATTTGATCAAGCTCTTAATGACTATCAAGAATCAAGACCAAATTATCTATAAACTTGTTTGAACCTTATGTGTGTGTTCATCTTTCATAAAAACTAAGTTACTTGACTAATCGCTTGTAGTGTCAATTGTTGTTGAGATTATCTGGCACTGTTAATCATCTTCATCCTTCGTCTTTTTTCTTATTTTAGGACCCTTCTCTAAATATTGAGTGAAAGGAAGACTAGTGGTACATTAGGGCATCTAATGGGTTTGTGTGTAGCTAGTTTTTTATTTGTAACAGGTGCATGTATCGTTTCTTGAGTGCAGTTTGGGATTGAAAAGTTATCTAACAGGATAAGTATTTCCACTATACTCCAAGGAAGACTTTGGAAGAATCAAGTATCAATGGTCCATAAGGAGGAGTTGGAAATTGTCCTTCTTTGGTGGCATTGGAGAAAGATTGCTAGCAGACAAAGTTGGGAGTTGTCTAATATACGCTCAGTTAAGGGCAATCGCTTAGACAAGAAATCAGTGGGATCAGATGAATTGCCACACACGAATACTTGGAGCAGGTTATTTTGGATAATAAGGTTATTGGATCAATATCTTATTGGATCTTGTATTATGTTAGCAGTTTAGTGTTTGCTTCATCAGGAGGAATAATTTATGATAGTTCCTTGTATTCAAATCGCTATAATCATATTTTCATCATAGTGGAAGATCGTGATTATGTTCTTATGGCATCATCCATTGAAGAGAGCATGTAGGCAAAGCAAGGACGAATGTCGAAGCACTATATATCTATGTGTATCTTTCTCTTTCTCTATCTTTTTACTTTTCAAGCATTCATTCATCTCATATTTGCTACTGCATGTTTGCATTTGCATAGATTGTATACCATATATACTAGATCTTGCTTATAGTGTTTCAATGTATAAGCTTAGGTTTGTGGTGTATCAATTCTAAGGAATCATCATGAAGTTAATTATGAATTGTTAAGATCATCTAAGTAATGTGTTTTAAATCACTTCATTTGTAAGTGAATTTAAATGTCATGTAAATGATTTGTGCTAGAAATGATTCTTTCTATAAGTTCTCTTATGTATCATTTCATGAAACTTGATGCATTAATATACTTCCAAGATCTCATCTTTGTTTTTTTCTTCCGCGCTTTCTAAAATCTCTGAATTCGTTTTATGATACCTAAAAGTTTTTAAAATTGTCTAAAAGGATTTTGGGCTTATTCATCCCCCACCTTTATACATTGTTGTTTCCATATTCTCACCCAATAATTGGTATCAGAGCTCGGTTTTTTATCAAAGTTTAGCGACTCCGAAAGTTGAGGATATGGTTCCTACGATTCTAGACGAGTTTTCTTAAATGTTATGGAAGCTTATGCAATTCAATGAATACCCATGAAATTACATTAAATTACTTATGATTGATCATTCTTTGACAGTGCATTACATAGATTATTTCAAAGTAAATCTTAATAGAATTGTCTTCAAAGCATTAATTATACTTGAGATGTTCTCTAAGTGTTTATTCATCCAGGATTAAACTAACAAGTTTTCTGAGATTTGTTCAACTTGTTTGTAACATTGTTTCTTAAAGTTTATTTGACATTTATCCTAATTTTTGGGTCATGCATTCACTACAATATGATGGAAAGTATTATGAGAAAAGGAATTAGAAAATAAATCATCTTTTTGTGACCAAATCTTCTAAGGTCGTGGTGTAAAAGAAGACGAAGGCATTTTTTGCAACTATTGGAAATGATTCTCCAAAGTTTCAACTATCTAAAAAATATTTAAGGAATTTACTTGGCATGCTTATCAACTGTCCAAGAGTTGAGTTAGCGATTCGGGATTGACAAGTTGTGCTAATCAGTAATGATCATAATATTATTGTTTCAAGTTCATCTGAATCCTTATGAAAGAGAGTCTGATAATGTCCTTCATACATTCAAGGGGATCTCTATCCAATTTGTATTTGATTGTTCATGTTTAGAGCTTATGATTATTCTCGTTGTTGATTTCCATTTGGTATCGTTATCAATAGGTTAAGCTTAGATCGTCAAAATTAGTATGATCGTTCCAACCCTCCTTTAATTCTTTTGTGTATGTACTGGAGTATTTACTATGTTACCTATGTGTGTTGTTTGATTGGTATATGTTTGTGTTTTTTCTATGTTTTTTCATTCATTCATTAATTACTAAGTCATTTAACGCGTTAGTTTGTCATTTATGTCGCTCGTTCCTTGCATTCATATGCATCAATCATACATTTATGCATCTTCATTTTTTTAAAAGAAATTTATGCTTGATGACAGTGACTTGTTCTTGATGTGGTGTATCATCTACAATGGCATGCAATACTACAACAACTAGGTTAGATTCATCTTTGACGAGATGATCTACTATAAATACAACCGTAAGAAACTTATATTTTCTCTTCTTTTGTTATGATGATCTTGTAGCTTAATGCCATTGAGTGCAAGAAGGAAGATCTTACTAAATCTACAAAAATTATGGATTATGGTTTTGTGTCAAAAATGAGGTATTACAGATATTCGAATAGTGACCATCACTATATCAAGACTTCTGGAAGAAAAATCTATGATGACAAGATTGTTGAGAAAGAGGCTCCCGAGGATACTGGTCCATCCATTGATAGTGGAAGTGTTGTTGCTTCCACATTTGTTGATGTGAAGGAATTATTGGATGATATGCTCCATAAACTACTTGCACATAACCAGATCAGAGAGGATCGTATCATGGCACGCATTGATGCGTTTTCCAATGTTGGATAGAAGAATAAGGTGAAGGTGAAGGAAGAGATTATTGCATCGGAAGAACGTCTGGCTAGTCAATTGAAGTGGTGAAGAACTCAGTTGGTTATCTAGGTGGTAACAACTGCATCTTTCATCACGACACTGCTGAAGCAACTATTCATGTTCCAAAAGACCCTGTTGCTGCTAATGCACCTCCTCCACCATCCTTTAATTTTGTTTCTACTGATTTTTTGTGATACTTCATAGCATTTCATGTGATGACATTTAGCATGTTTAGTTTTCTTTTTATATTATGTCTGTTTTGGTTTGAGCTATGTTGATGCTATGACCTTTTGATCCTTTATTAGAACAACTTTTGTGTATCATGTGAATCGTATAATTTGAATTCACGTTGTTTTGGTATTTCTGATATTCCCTCAATTTCTATTTTATCTCGCCACTTTTTTCATGTTGCGTATTTGTGATTATTTCCTGTATATGATGTGTATGGTTGTGTTCATGATTCACTAAGTGTGGCATTCAATATTTTCTTTTATGTTAGCTAGGATTCTTTGTGCGTTTTTTCTTGTTTTTGTATGGTTCTCTCCTTTTTTATATTTGACAAAGGAGGAGAGGTAACTAAGATATTGTCGATATTTACGCACATTAAATGTTTAATGCATGGGGGATTTACAACTTTTATGACTTAAAGAAAGTAAAATGTGACAATCATCAGTACTATTAATGTTTCATCAAACTCCAAATTTCGCACTGGATTATTTCATCAACAATAATCTCAAACTCTTGCCAAACATAAAAAAGGGGGAGACTGAAAGCACATAGTATCATTTGGTATCTTTTACGTGTTTTAAGTATCTATTGAGTTTTGATGTTTTACAATTTGACTATGTTTTCATTATCCATTTGTAATTTGTATGTTATTTCAATTCATCCGTGTGATTGTAATCTTTCTTTCCAATTGTTGTAATCGTTTATTTATTTAATTGTACCACTAAGAACCATTTGCATTTCATGTTGAATCAGTTGATACTTGTTAGCTATTTTCTTTTTGAGCCTATGAAAGTCACTGATTTTTCATTTCCACATGAGTAGCTTGAATCACAATTTAGAACATTTGAATTTTGATGCTTTTGGTGATTGATTCAGATCATGTGTAATATCTGATTCTAAGGAATCATCATGAAGTTAATTATGCATTATTAAGATCATGTAGGTAATGTGTTTTTAAATCACTTCATTTGTATGTGGCTTTGTATGTCATTTAAATTACTTGCACTAGAAATTATTCTTTATATAAGTTCTCTTATGTATCATTTCATGCAACTTGATTCATTGAGATGCTTCCGGGCCTTCGTATTTGTGTTTTGCTTTCATGCTTTCTAAAATCCCCAATTTTTTTTATAGGACCTAACAGTTTTTTAAATTGTCTAAAAGGATCTTAGGTCTATTCACCCCCTTCTAGACATTGTTGTTTCCATATTTTCACCCAACATTTCACATACCCAATCATCTTGAGTACATGGGGACCTACAGAAGCTCTGTCAGCTAGCTTTCCTTGAAAAAGGGCTTTGGAAACTTCAAACTTCTCATGGTTATCCTACTCTTAATAAAGCATCTTTAGGTGTTCGATCATATCAAATGCTTCCATGTTCTCGTGTTAGTTTTTAAAGTTCATAGTCCATGGTAGTCAGGATGAGGCATGTAATTTCTAAGATGTCACGAACATTATTCTTATAAGCATCTCTTTCAGCCTTAGGAGCAGATTTGGAGGCTCTCTTCAGGAACAATTTTCTCTAAGACATACAAAATTTTCTCATGTTTGAATACAATCCTCAAGTTTCCGTTCCAATCCAAAAAATTTGTCACATACAACTTTTCCCTGTCAAGGATTGATCACAAATGTTGTTTAAAGTGTTTGTTCACATGGTAATCTACATTTAAAAAATAGTGAATATCTAAGTATCATTAAAAAAAACATCTTCAATTAAGTGTTTAATTAAATATGCTTATACTATTTTACTTAAACCAAATGACCCTCAACATTTGATTCAGAAAATCTCATTTGAAGATTTTTAGTGGATTGAGACCCATATTTCCTTTTATTTTAAGTCAGTGGTAGGATGATTACACAAAAATCAATTATTTAGGTATGAGTTCCTTCCAATTGTATCTAATACAACTCTCAATATTATTAGTTAAGTGAATAACTTGTTATTCTAATCCATCATGTGGATTGTTCCCAACTCTTGCTTCTAAACATGTACAATCTTATTATAATTAATTTAGTTTAGTTGAATCTAAAGTTTTAGCCATCTGGATACTACATATATCCCATAACATCTTAATAATATAGAACATGCACCTTGCCATGAGCGAACCTACATTATTTGATATCAGTCTTGATTGGTGATAAATATTGAAAAGCTTAAATTTAATATTCGTTTTGAGAGATTTTATAATTAATTTGAACTCACTGGCTTATTTATCATATAATGCGTCTCTCACATGCATTAACATACATTCACATGCGAAAAAATATATATAAAATAAAATGATACGGTTATGGTCCCTAGCGCAAATGTTTTCTCAAAGTCAATGAGAGAACCTAAGATAAACTTAAGAATGATATATGCTTCTCCAAACCATGCCTCTATGGTTGTCTTCCTTTGATCGTGTCTTCTTTTCTTTCTTCATTACATTAAATAAAATAATACTCATTTTACATATGAGGTAATAATATGAGAAAAGAAGCTACATATAGAGAGTAGAAAGAAAGTCACAACATGCAAGTCGTATTTAAAAATCCAAAAAATATAACTAAAAGAAAACTAAGGTCATAATTGTTCGCCACAAGATAACAATAATAAACACACTTTTATTATTATCATGATTATTACTATTATTATTATTATTATTATTATTATTATTATTATTATTATTATTATTATTATTATTATTATTATTATTATTATCAAGTTATGTTAATTAAACTAAAATTTGGCGATTGATCACACTGCTTAGAGTTAGTCGGGGGTTCCGTTGGCTGGTAAATTAAAATTATTCTTAATTAACAATTCATTTTGAATTGGAGCCATTTTTTACATCAACACTTGTTTCTTTTTGCAAACCCTAAAATCACACCTCTTGCGTTGTCACAAACCATAATCGTATAATTGATGGCAACATAACTCTTGCACCATCATAAACCTTAATACAATACATTCATACCATCAAAAATATAATTATCAATTACTCAAATAGGTTTGATCGAAATGTCATTGCTTCATCATACAAATGTCAGGTTCCAAAGCACAATGAACATTGATAATTCTAATGTATAATAATCATTATACTAATCAAATGAGAGAAACAAAATAATATATCAAATACTTTGGCATTGCATCATAATTATTTATATCATATATAAATCCATCAATCATATTTATATCATTTATAGATGATCGAAGTATCCTTGCGTTACCATACAAACATTGGATTCTGAAGCATAGTCAACATCAGACATCCAAATTATATAAAACATGATGCTAATATTTAATTTATATATTATTATTTAATTCATGTATGATTAATCTAATTGATACATAAAGTACATAATACAAAAATATCTGACTTATGGTTTTGTAAGTGGCTCTAATACCACAGAAGATAAAGTGAGACATAAAACGTAACATAAACCAAAATTTCTCATAATTTGTTCATTATGAATGAACATGATTAGCGGTAGAATGTTTGCCTCTTATGGTGATTAATCGTTGATGCATAATCAAGAGAACAACCACGAGCATTGAATAAAGAAAAATGCCTCTACTCAACTCATACGAAGAGAAAAAGAAGACTTTGACACACACACACACACCCACCCACCCACACACACACACAGAGATAAGTGTGTGTGTGTATGTGTGTGTGTGTGAGAGATGAGTGTGTGTGTGTGTGTTTGTGTTTGTGTGTGTTTGTGTGTATGTGTGTGTGTGTGTGTGTGTGTGTGTGAGAGTGTGTGTGTGTGTGTGTGTGCTGATAAAGGTTTAGAAACCAACTTCGGGTAATCATCAAATACTTATGTACAAGGGTTCTATTTATATAACTGCTTATGAGAGCTGCAAGCGGAACAAGCCCACTAAACACATTGTACCTTAAGATGTATTGTATTTCACTTAAGTGCATCATATCTTACGGTGCTCTGTATTTTACTTAAGTACATTATACCTTATGGTGTTCCTTATTTCACTTAAGTACATTCTATCCCATTGTGTTCCCTTTTCACTTTAGTACATTGTACCTTACTGTGTACCATGTATCTCTAATTAACATTAGCATGTTGTAAAACCGCACTATCGAATAAGCTTTATTTATTTATTTTCTCAATTTAATATGTCCTTTTGTGTGAAACCTTGCAGGTTCTCGTTACTTTGGAAATTATATCAAATCAAACATTTAATATAATAAATACTGAGTAGTATCTAGCAATACGTCATTGTTACCTAATTAGCAAAAATATCATGTGATATGACAAAACATTTTTGTGATAATGTTTTTGTGTATAATTAACCTTTTTCCTCATGTCAATATTGAACACAAGGCATAGATTGTCACTGATATGTGCCAAATTTATGTAAAATACATAGGCACTTATTCACTTATTATACAAACAAACAGTATAAAAATCCCCAATTTATCTATGAGAAGTGATATATTACCTATTGGAACATTCCTAGCATGTATTAATTGAAAACATGTAAAAAAAGACTAGAAAACCACGATTCAGCATGCAAAGACCTAGCTAGAGAAAACCCTAAAAATTAAGGCTCGTTAGGCCAAGACATTGGCGCGCTATGCAATCTCAAGAGGCCAGATGGCACTTTCAAGTTCAAGTAATTCATCTTGAAGCAAGGATTTATGCATTGAGGGTAGAGGCATTGCGCTTAGTGAGGCAAGGCAACTAAGGGCACCTGTCATATATCAAGCATTGCTTAGTTGAGAAGAAAGCAGGCTCGCAAGGCGTAAGGGCAGTGCACCTAGCAAGGGGCCTAAATCCTAGCTTGTAAATAGAGGTATCATGTTCATTACAAAGGTTATTTCAATGGAGTGAGGTAGTACAAAATTGGAATAAGTTCAACTTGGTCTACAACAAGAGAGTAAGAGATGGAGCTTAAATGTGGAAATGCTACTCAGGTGACAGGGCAGATAAATTTCCAAGCTCAGCTTCGCAGGATTACTGATACAACTATGATGAGTAAATGTAGCTAAAAATATATTTGTTGAGGGTTAGATGTAGACATTATAGTCATGTATTAAATAGATCATGACATTTTATGTAATTCAACGCAAGCTTTAATATTTACGACTCTTTAATCTTAATGCATATTTTAGATTTCCTACCTAAAACGTATTTGCATGGTATGGCTTGACATTCGAAAGGTGCTTTTCATTACTATATCCAAGTTAATCATCTATTGGATACCAATTCTTAAACATAATGTTAAGTTCAATATTCAAAAATATTGTAGTGGGATTGGTATGGAGTCTTATTGCTTTATAATTGTTGGAATGTAATGCTCTGCATGGGTTAATAGAATAAGATATTGGCTTTGAGGTAATGCACTTATTTCATGGCATTGAGACTAACAGGAGATACAAATGGGAGCAACATGTGGTAATATTAATATATGGGTATAGGAGCATATTACTGATCTATGGATATGCATGATAAATACGTAATGATGATATCTACCCATAGTAAGCTTTCTTACTACTAACACAGAAACCTCCAATTTAATTGATGCCATTTATTTTCTGTCATTTACTGTCACGCATCATAACAATATAGAACCCTTCTCTACTTTAAATCTTAAAAATTGTTGAACAGTCTTTTAAAACTACTATTCTCTGTAGATACGATAATTAAAAACTTACTTTTGTCTTACAACAAAATGACACTGTTGTCGGGGACGGGTGTCAGTTTTTTAAAGACATTGTGATAGTTTTTATTATGTTAATTACTGTTTATATATGTTTATATCTTTAATATTTGTATAATTTGTGTATTAACTACCCTAATAATCATGTTAGCTAGTTTTATTTAAAGTTGTTTATGCAATGTAACAAAATAGTCAAAGCTTTCACAAAGAAATGCAGGACGTTCCTATGCAACGAAAATTTTATTATTGTAAGCTTTGCGCTAGAAACCATCCCACATGATATTTCCCTCCACCAGATGAATTAATAAACTTCTTTAACAACTAACAAAGAACATGGAAATATCAAAACAAAAACAACTCAGATTATGGACAATATGCAAAACCAGTCAACATGTCGTACCTCAAAAAATACGATCCTCGCGAAGGACGCGGAAAAACATGTTCGAACAGAGTCTCCTCCGAATTTTAATTTGTTCCAATGAAGGAATAGGAAAATATCAAGAAAACCTTTTAAAAATGGAAAATGGTCATCACAACCATATCCGGGTTCGGGAGTCAGTACGTGAGGGAAAGGTATTAGCACCACCTCACATCTGTTGTACTCAACGGGAACCTCTTAGTCTAATTAGTGATTTTTGAGTGTTTAACACATGCTTATTTGTCTTCTTTGATAATAAAAGAGAAAAAGTTTGTTAAAGGTTTTAACTAGGGTTTAAGGAAAATGGTTTATTTTATTATTAGGGTGCTCGCCATGGATTAGGGCCCCTGTGCCTACGTATTTTCATTTGGGAATGATTAATCAGAGCAATTGTAGTTCGGCTACGGTTTGTGGGTTTGTGTGTTTTATAGACATCAATCACTCGAACACGAGAAAGATATCTCGCACCCAATTAATTGAAAGAAAAGAGTGAAAGATTCAACTCCCTTCTCGCGTCTTTTATTGAAATATTGTTATAATTAAGTATTTTAAATGGGCAGTTGTTTGACCCGAGAAAGGAATCTCGCATCTAACAATTCGGGAGAAATTTTGAAGATTTAAAACCCCTTATTAACGTTTTATAAAAAAATTTGATTTAGGTTTATTTTTTAATTATTTGAGAAAAATATGAGGTTTTAGACACGGGGTTATAAGAGTATTTGAATCGCTTAAGGAACAAACCTAGTCATTAAAGTTGATGGCGATCATGAATGACCGACTTACAAGGTATGAAAATGGCTTGATATAAATCAAGAATAATTTTTTTTAAAAAGTTTTAGGGTTGTAAATGAGAGGGTAGAATGTGATACATCATGGCATGAGTAAAACAAACGCATGGACAAAAGTAATAGACATGATAATTGAAGATCACATAATCAATAAAAGCACTAAACTATTAACTAAGTTAAATAAATTTACTTAATAAAGTTAATTAGCAATTTAATTAATTAAATTAAATTAAATTGTTTAAAATAATTAATAGTGTACATATTTTGACATTTTTATAAATTAATCAAAACAATACAAAAACAAATAGAAAATATATAAAATCAAACTCAAGTAAATTCACAAAGGCAAAATATTTATTGAATTAAAATAACAGATTCAGTCGAATTAATTCTAACCAAAAATATTTATTGGATTAACATAAAAGATATAGTTTAAAAATAAAAAGAGGTTTTTTTTAGATAAATCAGATATTTTGATTTTTCAATATTTATTAAGAGAAGTAGGAATGACAAAATAATATAAAAACAAAATAAATACGAATATATAAAAAAAATATAAAAAAGGGATGTGGGGTCCACCGTGGACCCCTGGTCAAAATTGACCACCAGTAGCATATCTCGCACGTCCGATCAGACTGAGTCAGCTTATTGACTCAAATTGACGGTCCTGGTGTAGGGTGCATGGTATAGCATATGGGTTCGCGCACATACGATTTGGCAACCACATAAATTCTAGAAAGAACCATTAAATGCCTCACTTGTCCCATCCTTTCCTCTCTCTTCGTTACTCTCTCTCTCTGAGACAAACTCTCACACTCTCAATTTCTACTTCCTATCTCACACAACTTCAACAAAATCAAACAAGCCACAAGCAATCAAACACAAATTCCTCATCAATCAAAAAGTACAACACACAAAAACACATGAAAATCAAACGAATACAGGTACCGGCAAAGGAGCAGCGCTCGCGACGGAAGGAGTGCGCAGAAATGACAACGTCGCGACCGGAGTTCGCGGCGGTGAGTAGCATTGCCGTCAATTTCGTTGCCAACGAGGAAGGTGTTGTGCTCGTGATTTCCGGCGATGTGAGGCTCGAGGGTCACGTTCGTTGATGCGTAGCGGCTGCGTCGACCTTGACCGCGGTAACTTCTTCTTCCTTTTGTCTCTATTTTTTCTTGTGATGTTGCTATTATCCCTTTTATAGACTTTGTGGAATTAAATTTCCAATCTCGAAATTGAATACGAGATTGTTCTGTTCTGGAAAGAATATCCCGTTATAAATCGTGATTCTGATTACTCAATATTGCCTTCCTTTCTCGCTGACTCCGCATTGATGAATCGAAATTTTGTTACTCATTATTGATTGTGATTGACGATTTCATGCGATTCTCGTGATGGTTTGATTCAATGCTAATTTTAAGATGATGAATAAATGTCTTTTTTCGTCACATCTCGTAAATTGATGATTGTGGTTCTGAATTATTTCCAAAAAAAATTCCAATTCTATCTTGTGATAATTCTTCCATGTTTTATTTCCAGCATCAATGGAAGAGCAAACTTCAGAAGCTTAAATGGAGTAGCGCCCGAGATTAATTAGCAAGTATGAATTGATGAGAATTTAAGCTATAGGAAGCAGTGGCACAAATGGGCCTATAGAATCTCCAGAGTGACCAAAGTCGTGCCCCGTTTCATCTTGATCTATAAGGGATAGGAAGACAAATCCTAACACAAGAAGAATGCCTTCAACTCCACACAATGTGAAGCGAACATATCTAAGAAAAGCTAAACATGAAGCTGCAAATGTGAGGACGAACGCCCCCAAGGATATGAGTGATATGGTTCGTCGAACAAGTCTTCTTCTAGTTTACCTGTACTAATTTCAAAGAAGACTATCCAAAATGAAAACTTTATAACTCAATGTCATTATGGCAATTTCTTTTCTCAGGGTCGTCAAGGCTTCATGATACAAACCTTTAGGAGACGGCATGGGTGGGTAGTTCGTTTGGTGTAGGAATGGTGAGTCCATTATGTTACTACTATAGATTGAGACTTGTGTTTGTTCAATGATGTGCCTTGCATCTATGTTTTGAAAGCCTGTTTGTTATGAATATTTAATTTTTGTTTTGCTTCGACAGGTTTCTGTTATTTACAATGATGATTGAAAATAATAATTTGATATTGTTTTCTCTTTGTGGATTAAATGCATGGTTTGTTGATGATGTTGTGCAACCTTGGAGGGCTGTATGGTTTCCTTCAACACCAGGACTTGTGCCTTGAAACATGGCGGCTTAATACATCAGCAACTGAGCTATACATCTTCTCGCGACAGAAACCAATCCAAAATCCCAACTTCTTCGTGAATACTGCTGGTAAACCATCTTTCTATCATGCCTCGTGGTACTCTTTTGATTTTAACTTGCGCACGTTATTGACTCAGTGATAAAATCAACACTAGAATTTGGGATTAGGAAATGGTTAGAGTAGTCTTGGTTATGAGAGGAATTAAATGATTATGTAATGTTGGCTGCCATGTCATGTCTTATGAACTTGATTTCTATTGATTTTGTGGATGTTCTGTTTTGTTCACATTTGTATGACTCGTCTTTCTTGTTTCGGAAATTGTCGATTATCCTACTATTATATTCAAACCATTAGCTGAAGAATATGATTTTGAACTTGTTTTTACAAAGAACTCATATGAACTTGTTCATGACATAACAGGGATTCGCGGAGCTTATGCGGACGTGGAGCTTATGCGACGACCTGGTGTATCAAGGCACACTATCAGCTGATGAACAGGAAGCATCACATTTACATGTCCCTTATATTGGCGAACTGAATGCTACCCTCGTTTGTCGAAACTGCGGAAGATTTTCAACTTGTGAACCGGTCTTTAATGGAAGACATCGAGTTGGCTTGGGAAAGAGGCACTTGGCTGTGGCAGTATCTTGAAGAATTGTTCTCCATGGAATTTGGCAACATTTATGTTTTTGTGGAGAAATCAAATTCAAAACTTTGTCTTTGCCATTGTTCTTGTAGATTTTGTAATGAACTTTGTGTAAATGAACTTAGATTTTTTTCTTGTGTAGCATAAAATTAGTGTCCTTAAGGGATTTTTGAGTAATGGAGTGCAGTGACCTTTTTGTGTATTGTACGTGTATGGCCTCAACAACTCCCAGGTTTGTACTGATCTAGTTAGGAATACAACCTATTAAATCAATACATTTACTACCAAAAGGCATGGCTTGGCCTAAATGTCTTGAATTGACCAAGAAAGCAAATGCATTTTCTTTATTGTTTTTCTTGTAATATACTTTGTGATTACCACTTGAGATGGAGATTTAACTTTAAAAATATGAACTTGTAACCTTGAATTTTGGAATAGAACTCGATATGAATTTTGTATGCTTTGAGCTTGTATCGCGCTGAAGATGATTGGTGAATTTGAAAACAACATAAATGCCTCGAGTCCGTATAACTTGTGGCTTGTTCCTTTAGTTCTGAGAAAATCCATGAACTTCCTAACCTTAATGTAAGAACTTCGAGTCAATCTACTGGAATAACTCGGACTCAGAACCACTCGAATGAATATTCCACCAAAATTCACAATAAAACCACCTTGCATTCTCAACCCAGCTTCAATATTCTAACCATGAGTGGCTTTAAGAATTTGGCCACAATTCACAATAAAACCACCTTGCATTCTCAACCTAGCTTCAATATTCTAACCATGAATGGCTTTAAGAATTTGATGGCCAAAAGGATTATGTCTTGCAATCGTGGACAATTATGACGAATACTTTTGCTTTAAAAACTCCAAATGATGCATGCCATTGTAATTTAGATTCCAAACGACCCATATAGATGATCTTGAACTTATCACCAACTCGTATTCTTAATGAACAACCTAACTTGCGTCACCAGTAATAAGTATTTGAAAAGAGAACAATGCCTTGAATACCACGGATTTTTGCCTTATATCTTGCATTTTAATCCACAAAGACACATTGACTTGACGAGGAACATAATAGAAATTCCTTGAAGGATCCTAAAAGATGAATAGGGACAGAACCCTAACATTCTTGATCTTCAATTGACCAAGCTAAAATACCATGAATAAGAAACCCAGATCTTCTTGAGATATACACTGAGACTTTTGAGAAATCTTGAAGGTAGTGACCTTGATACTTGATGAACCTTGATAAGAAGATGCTCAAAACCCTAGTCCCATAGTTCATGAAAGAACCAGTTGAGTTAATCCTTAATGAAGCTGAAGATTCAAATCTATAGGGAACTCTAGGACCCTTTGAGTCATGATCAACTGGTCGTGCCCTGAAATGCTTGCCTGTGAGAATAAACAACGTCTACACTTGAAATTAATGCACCTGCACAAACTTGTTAATAATAAACACGCACAAGTAATAACAAACTTGTTAATAACAAACTTGTAAAACCCTTTTTCTACCCAATAAAAAAACATGAATAACACGACAAGTAATCAGAGTGTCATCCCAAAAAGGGCATCACATATCGTCAAAATCATTCAAACATACACCTGTCCCGTCACACAGGTTTTACCATCATAATTAATTAAACACCACGCAGCGGAAAATCAAGTTTAAACAAATACTCTTATAGTTCAAAACTTCTCAAATAAAACTCATGAAAACATAATGTCCACATAAAGCAAAAGAACGTAATCGTTCGACTCAAACTTCTCGACCCGATGTTACATATCAGAGCAAGACCCTCTAATCGACGGAGAAATAAAAAATGCTTCAAAAATAATTCTTCATGCGCCAAAGGAGCTAAACCTGATCACCTGCACGTTACCCACGTGGAGACAACATTCAAACAGGCAAGGTGAGTAATCACGAAATCAATATATAAGATATGAGTAAAAGATCAAGCACGTCACAACAACAATATCAAATCATAAATAACTTCAAGAATACATCATTCACAACAATCTCATGCAATGCCACATAGTATGCAATGCAACATCAGACTCATGCATGTGGTACCAACATCGACATAATAGATGGACACTGGGCCATCACCCTCCAAAGATCCCCACCAATAGGATCGATTCTACACAAGAACCGGAGCACGTCATAAAACACTTCAATCCACACAATGGGATTAAAGCCACCAAATGGACCGAAGTCCTACTATGCCATGAATGCATGATGCAAAATCGTCATAATAAACATCGTCATAAAATCATCATGGTTGCATCATCATTCATGAATTCATCATCAAACAAACATCATAACATCATACTAAGTCGTACTCATCAAAGTTCATCGTTATAACTCGCAATGCGTCATGGTTAGTTCATCACATAAAATCCCCGATTTTTATTCTATTCATCGTCATTACTAGATTACTAGTGTCATATTATCCCATCATAGCCCTACGTCTCAAAGAAACCACGTCACAAGCGAAATCAGGACAGAAATCGCAAAAACGGGAAAATCTGCCCATGCCACTGCCCATACGCGTAAGGACCACCCTGTTACGCGTATGGCTCACTTTTCACGCCACCCCATACGCGTACTGCACCCTCCAATACGCGTATCAACAGAGAGGGTTTTCCTCTCAATTCTCCTTCAGATCTCCCCTTACGCGTAATGGCTAGCCCATACGCGTAAGACACTACCCATACGCGTACACCTCCCCATACGCGTATGCCCCATTTTCCTTCAGTTCCTATACGCGTATCAACACCCCATACGCGTATTACCTACAACCCCATACGCGTATGCTACGCGTACCAGCAGAGGGTCGTGTCAGCCCTTGGGGACGGGTGCATACATTACGCGTATCACCTTGGGAAGCCCCCTCATTACGCGTAATACTTTCCCCATTACGCGTATCACCAACGACCATCCAAAAACTCAGATCTCGCATCTGAACGCAAACTTCCTCATTCCAGCACCTTCGATCTACCACAATCGGCCTCAAACTAGCTTCGATTCATCACAGATCTATGTTATTCATCCTACTTCATCATCTACATCAAGTATCCCTAATTACTAAGTCTGGAATTGGTTATTATCAAATTCGAGTTTTAGATCTGGTTACCCATAAGTTCATCACAGCAGCATCAATATTCTCACGAAATTCACAACAAACACGACAATTCACACAGAGTTCATCACAGAAATCATACACATATCCGCACGAAATTTACATCACAGATCGTCACAGATCAACATCAAATCATCAGACACGAAAACACACAATTCCCTCTACCTTAAACCCATATCAAATACATTAACCCGAATTACCCCCCCATACCTCGAATTTCCAGCTGAGATTCTTCGTTTTCCGAGGTTCTACAGTTAATTCCTCGTTCTAGCCTCCTTTCCTCCGCTCTCCAATCACTTCTTAGGGTTGCAAATGCACATCAACCAATATTCTCGTGAACTCTCAACTGCCTGGAGGCGTAAGCAACAACTTGCCCGTTCTGCATCAATACTCCTCCAAGACCCATCTTCGATGCATCACAGTACACTATAAAAGATTCATTCGGATTAGGCAAAATTAACATTGGAGCAGTCGTCAATCTCTTCTTCAATTCCACAAAACTCTCCTCACAAGCTACATCCCACACAAAAGCTTTACCCTTTCGTGTCAGCTGAGTCAAAGGTAATGCCAACTTAGAAAAGCCTTCCATAAACTTGCGGTAATAACCCGCCAATCCCAGAAAACTTAGTATCTCAGTAGCAGACTTCAGAGTCTCCCATTGTAATACAACATCAATCTTCGAAGGATCAACAACAATTCCGCCACTCGAAATCACATGGCCCAGAAAACTCACTTCCTTCAGCCAGAACTCGTACTTCGACAGCTTTGCATACAACTTCTTCTCCTTCAATACTTGCAACACAGTTCTTAAATGCTCAACATGCTCTTTTTCAGATTTAGAGTATATCAGAATATCGTCAATGAAGACCACAACAAACTGATCCAAATACTCATGAAAGATCCGATTCATATACTCCATGAACACACCAGGTGCGTTGGACACTCTAAACGGCATCACAGTGTATTCATAGTGACCATACCTCATCCTGAAAGCTGTCTTCAGAATGTCATCAGGCTTAACACGAATCTGATGATAACCTGACCTCAAATTAATCTTGCTAAAAACACAGGCACCTACCAACAGATCCATCAAATCGTCGATTCTCGGGAGTGGATACTTATTCTTGATCGTCACTTTATTCAACTGTCGATAATCAACACACAACCTCATACTTCCATCTTTCTTCTTCACTAGCAGCACAAGAGCACCCCACGGAGAAACACTTGGTCGAACACACCTCTTCTCAAGCAGCTCTTCCAACTGTTTCTTCAATTCACCTAACTCAGAAGCAGACATCCGGTAAGGAGCCATTGACACCGGACTCGTACCTGGTACCAAGTCCACCGCAAACTCTACTTCACGTTCTGGAGGCAAATCACTGATATCATCGGGAAACACCTCGGGAAATTCACAGACAATAGGAAACTCCACACCTGCAACTTCACGATTAATCTGCAATGATGCAAACACTGCAAACACCAAGGCTTCGTCTTCTTGAAGTTCTTCCACTTGCTTAGCAGACAAGAACATCAACTCTCCACCAAGCTCCGGAAACTCTACAGTCTTGTTATAACAATTAATATGAACTCGGTTGAACTCCAACCAGTTCATTCCAAAGATTACATCGATTTGGTGCAAGGGTAAGCACACCAAATTCATCACAAAAATCTTCTAAAAAATCGTCATAGGACATCTCAAACACACAAAGGTAGTAGTAACAGAACCATTAGCTGGAGTTTCTATTACCATGTTACTATTTATATCACATAAATTCAAACCCAATCTATTAGCATGTTCAAGCGAGATAAAAGAATGAGTAACACCAGTATCAATAATAGCAATCAAATCGATATTATTAATAAAGCAAGTACCTCGAATCAGGTTGTCCTTCTCTGGCGCTTCTGCACCACTCAAAGTAAACACTCTGCCACTGGTCTGAGCTGCACTAGAAGTCTTCTTCGGCTTCTAACACTGGGTACTGATGTGACCCTTCTCCGCACAATTAAAACAGGTTGGACCATCATCTTTGCAATCAGTAGCTCTATGCCCCTTCTTACCACATCTGTAGCACCTCAACACATTATTGGTGCAACCATCAGCACAGTGGCCTTGCTCGCCACACTTGTAACACTTCCCAGAAATGGGAGCTGCTCCCCCACTTGTCTTTTTCCCCTCTGAAGCCTTCTGCTTCCCTTTGTCAGCTGAAGTCGTATAAGGTTTTCCCCTATACTGCCCTTTCTTCTCACTCATCTGCTTGTAGTGAGTAGATCGAGCTCGGCTATCCTCATCATAGATTCTGCTCTTGTCAACCAACTCAGCAAACCTGCGAATCTGTTGGTACCAAATACCTTGCTTGATTTCTGGTCTCAGCCCATTCTCGAACTTGAGACACTTGGACATTTCAGTATCAGCACAGTTGTAGTGAGGACAGAACTTCACCAGCATCTCAAACTTCGCGGCATACTCTGCCATAGTCATGTCTCCTTGCTTCAGCTCAAGGAATTCCACTTCTCTCTTGCCACGAGCATCCTCTGGAAAATACTTGCCCAGAAACTCTTGCTTGAGCATAGCCCAGGTTATCACAGAGACAACATCTTCCAGTCTCTGACGGGTGTTATCCCACCAATCCTTGGCCTCTTTTTCCAGCATATGCATTCCAAACTGCACTTGTTGCGTGTCAGTGCACCCCATCACCCGAAAGATCTTCTCAATTGCCTTCAGCCACTTGTGTGCACTTGCTGGGTCATGAGTACCCACAAAAGTCGGTGGATTGTTACTCTTGAACTCCCCCAAAGCACGAAACTCATCTGGAACTCCACCATTCGGATTGAGTTACGCCACTACATTAGCAATCGATTCCAAAGCATCAGCAATAGCACGATCATTTCTTCCAGCCATCCTACACACCACTAACAAGGTTAGAAGAAACAAAACATCGACAGTGTACACACATTCGTCGACTGACAGGGGACTGACATCACGTAAAAACCTGGCCGGACGGACCGACCTGCTCTGATACCACTAATGTAACACCCTTTTTCTACCCAATAAAAAAACACGAATAACACGACAAGTAATCAGAGTGTCATCTCAAAAAGGGCATCACATATCGTCAAAATCATTCAAACATACATCTGTCCCGTCACACGGGTTTTACCATCATAATTAATTAAACACCACGCAGCGGAAAATCAAGTTTAAATAAATACTATTATAGTTCAAAACTTCTCAAATAAAACTCATGAAAACATCATGTCCACATAAAGCAAAAGAACGTAATCGTTCGACTCAAACGTCCCGACCCGATGTTACATATCAGAGCAAGACCCTCTAATAGATGGAGAAATAAAAAATGCTTCAAAAATAATTCTTCATGTGCCAAAGGAGCTAAGCCTGATCACCTGCACGTTACCCACGTGGAGGCAACATTCAAACAGGCAGGGTGAGTAATCGCTGAAGATGGCTGGTTTATACCTGAGTGAATCGCACACTCAAAGGTATAACAGAGTCGCCACCGAACTTTATTTAGTCCCAAAGGACATGGAAAATATCAATAAAACCCAAGGGGAAGAGAAACGGGAACGGGGGTCGGTTATGCGAAAGGAAGGTACTAGCACCTTACGCATCCGTCGTACTCGACGGGAACCATTTCGCTTGCTTCTAGGCTTGAATGGGTTATCTATCTAAAGGCTTATAGCTAAAAGAAAAAGAGAGAGAAGAGAAAAAGAAAGAAGAGAAAGAAAGTGCTCGCTGAGGATTGGGGCCCTTGTGCCTACGTACCCTCATAGTGCAATGAGGAAATCAGAGCGCCGTAGTTCATGGAACTAGGGAAAAGAAAGGAAGAAGAAAGAAGGGTGGAAGGATGGAAGTGTGCTCGCCAAGATCATCGCGATCTCGTGCCTACGTATCATACATTCAAACGAATGTAGAATCAGAGCTTCCATAGTTCGGGGAACTAAGATGGAAAAAGAGAAAAGGAAAGTGGTGGCAGAACCAAGAGTAAAAGAGTAGAGAAAGAATTTGTCGGGGATCCAAAGAAACGGTGTCAAAACCAAGAAAGGAGTACAAAGGAAAAGATAACTGTATCGAGGATAAAGTGCAAGAGTGGTGTCAAAACCAAGAAAGAAACTCCGCTATGAGATAAAAGGAAAAGAGCTCGAAAAACAAGGAATGGTGTCAAAACCAAGAGCACAAGGTAAAGGAGTGGTGTCAAAACCAAGAGAGAAGAGCAAGAGCATTGATGTCAAAACTAAGAGAGAAAGATCGATAGAAAGAGCAACGGAAAACTCCACTGGGATAGCAAGAAGAGAAATGCTAGAGATTGACTCGGTGGGGATTAAAGTATAGGTATCAACATGCTGAGGAAAAACTGAGTGATCTGATGAGCAGTTCTTAACCGGGGAATGGGTGTAGGACCGAGCGAAGATCGTGACCCAAAGAATGGGTGTGGGACCAAGCGAAGGTCGTGAACTAAAGAGCGGGTATGGGACTAAGCGAAGGTCGTGACCCAAAGAGTGGGTGAGGGACTAAGCGAAGGTCGTGACCCAAAGAGCGGGTGTGGGACCAAGCGAAGGCCGTGACCCAAAGGACGAGTGTGGGACCAAGTGAAGGTCGTGACCCAAAGGACGGGTGTCGGACCAAGCGAAGGTCGTGACCCAAAGAGTGGGTGTGGGACCAAGTGAAGGTCGTGACCCAAAGAAAGGGTGTGGGACCAAGCGAAAGTCATGACCCAAAGGACGGGTGTGGGACCAAGCGAAGGTCGTGACCCAAAGGACGTGTGTGGAACCAAGCGAAGGTCGTGTCCCAAAGGACGGGTGTGGGACCAAGCGAAGGTCGTGACCCAAAGGAGTTCGGTACCCTGACTGAACAAACAGTACCTGACCGAAGAAAAGGGTATTTGAACCAAAAGAAGGTTACTAACCCAAGGGTGCAAGTATTCGAACCAAGAAAAGGTTGCTAACTGATGGGGATTCGGTTTTAACAGAAGAACTCTGATTAACCAAGAGAAGGTGATTAACTCAAAAGAAGCTCAGTATTTTAACAGACAGGTTGTGGTTAACTGAGAAATGGGTGATTAACCAAGAGAAGGTGATTAACCCAAGAGGAACTCAATATGTTAACAGATAGACTGTGATTAACTGAGAAGACATGCAAATTAGTGTTTTAACTCACAAGCAGTGGTTAACCAAACAAAGGGAGAAGAACCAAGAGAAGGTTGCGAACTCCGCAGGGGATTCAGTTTTGACAAAAGGACTGTGTTTAATCGAAGAAAGAGTGCGACTGCAAGGGAACAAAGCATTGGTTTTAACAGTATGACTGTGATTAACCAAAGGAAGAGTGATTACAACTCTTATGGGGAGTCAACAAAAGAAGTGACTAGCCACAAGAAAAGGTGATTGAACTCTCTTGAAGAGAACAAAGAAAAGGTACTGAAACAAGAGCAAGAGATATGACTCTCTAAAGATTGCTAATGATCGTGAACTAAGGGAACGACGACAAATCAAAAGATTGATTGAAAGAGGTAAGAGTGATCACGGATCGACTCAACTGGGGAAAAGAGATACGCTACCGCCTAAAGACAGAGATGACTAAGCCAGGCACAGGGTCATTCGTCCCCTACATGAAGCAGTCAGAATGAGTGTAGGAATTCTCCATTCTCATTCCTTCTCTAGCACACAGGGTGTAGTGCAGAAGTTGAAACGAACGGCATAACAACGCCAACATGTACAATGCTCCAGTGCGTCGTGCGAATCTCTAACTCAGCAAGAGAGAAAGAGAAAGAAAGCTCTAAAGGAAACCTAAAGAGAAGAGCAAAAGAAGGATCAATCGATCGAAATAAGGTTTCAATTAATTGATCAAGGGGAATTGATATGCCAACAATTTTCCAAAGAGAATGGAAAACCATTAAAGCAAAAGGTGTAAATTATTGATTATGCATGATTAAATTTGCTCAATAAAGAACAAACTTAATGTGATCAATAAATGAAAATGCAAAACAGTGCCAAACAAATATTAGCATGTATCACAACTCATGTGTTAAGTGATCCAAGATTGTGCAAGAATTAGCATGTTCCAACAAGTATCAAGAACACCTAATTGCAAGAATTGATAAATCAATCATTGAATTAATGTAAATATGCTTTAAACAGAGGTTAACAACACTTAAAACATCCATCAATATCAAGCATATTGATCCATGGAAGTTATAAGAAGAAAGCATGTCAAACAAGCTTGAAAAAGCATGAAAATGGCATTCTGGTTCAGTGTTAATCGATTAACCATTTACAATGCAAAATTGGTTAATCTATTAACTGCACAAAAATCAGCAAAATTACACTGGTTAATCGATTAACACTTTTGCACTGCAAAGTGTTAATCGATTAACACTTGAAAAACAGCAAAATTACACTGGTTAATCTATTAACACTTTTTGCACTAAAAAGTGTTAATCAATTAACACTACAGCAGTTGCAAAAAATCAGTTTTCCAAAAGTGCTTCCAGCAGTTAATCACTTATTTGAACTACCACATATTATGGTATGAACTTGTGCACGAAAATTATAGGAATTAGGATCAATTAATCATCAATTGAAAGCATGAACATGCATATCAAAGATCAAACAATCACGTGATTAATCGAAAAGAAAAACTATCGAAACTACATCATCAACGCGCAAAAAGTGAACGAAACGATAAATTAAGTCAGAATCGACCAACCTACAAGCCGGAGGTTTGGCTTGGTGATTGTTGCAAGTGAAATGTGATGAAGATAAGTGAAGAAAACTAGAGAAAGCCATAGAATCCTACACTTGCACTTCGAACTGTAGCGAAACCGAGCAAATTTCGATGAAACCTCCAAAATGAGAATTATCACCGAAGAAGCTTGAAATAATCACTTGAGATGAATCCAAAAGTTACTGAAGCTACAAAAAATCCAGTAGAATGGAATGATGATGAAGGTTAAGCTCAAGAGAAAGCACTTTCAAGGTGAAAGTAGCTTTTCTTCAATGGTGAATTAAGAGCTTTAGTGAGGTTTTGGAAGAGGATTGAGATGAAGATGAAGAAGTAGCAGAAAAAAATTATAGAGAATGTGAGAATTGAGAGTGTAAAGTGTGAGAATTTGTGAGAATGATCGTGGAGGAGTTGCAAAATGGTGAAGCTTTGATTATATAGAGTTTTGGTTTAGAGTGTGAGAGGATTGGAATTTGGTTTGGACTTAGCTTTGGGTGGTTTAGAATTAGGCTAGGAGTTAGTTACACTTGACTCACCGAGTCAAGCGGTTAACTCGGTTAGTTAGGAAGTTAACTCGGTAGCATTCCCAATGTAAGCTTCAAACAAAGGTTGACATGCTTGGAAACCAAGGAACATGATGCACTTAATTTAAACTGAAGCATGGGAAGAAATGTAAGTGGAGTGTCTCGAATTGTCTTGAAATGTCTAGAAATGTCTAGAATATTCCACACAATGCTAGCACCAAGTATACCCCAAAAATGTAGAGGAAAAGTGGATGTCATGAAAAGTAGCAAAATTTGCCAAATTTACAAGGATTAATCTATTAACACTTTTTGCATTGAAAAGTGTTAATAGATTAACCAAGCCAAAAAGTGCCTAATTTGCTTGAAAAAGGTGTTTTGGCTACAGTTTCAATTTTCACCTCTTGCTTTGATGAATAGGCATAGAAACCCTTGTTTTGTGCTTGTGTTGATGATGTGATGACTTGGTGAGGATGCGATTAATCGGGCTTGGAAAACCTGAACATTCCTGCAACAAAATCAAAGAGAAAAAAATGTGAGTGCGTATGTCGGCTATGCGAATGCACATGCTTATGCAAAAAAGAAAAAAAAAGGTCAAATTTCGGGTTACGACAACTCCCCCTATTTAATCCTATTGGACCTGAATGTACGAATTGCGCTAGCTTTTTTATTATTCGAGGTAGAAGGGGATTAAATAAAAGAGTAGCCCGAAAATTTGGCCGACGGTGACAAAAGAAGGGTTGAATGTTTTGAGGGTTGATAAGTGCGAAATTTGGCTGAATATCTGCTGGGGAGATGAATCAGGCCAAAAGAAAGGGAGCATGCTTGATGCATATGCTATGTATGTGTGTTCTACACGATGCTTGGTATCATGGTATGCAGCAGTGCTGTTAAAGGTACAGTGTCGCAAGCTGGCAGGTTCTAGACGGACCAAAGAATAAGGAAAGGTCTTTGGCTGAACCAAAGGAAAAGGAGAGACTTTGATAAAGTTTTCCAGACGCAAGATGGACTTGAAAAGTGTGTCAGACGAGAACCGGACTTTGAAAAAGGTGTTCCAGATGAGAACTGGACTTTGAAAAGTTTTCCAGGCAAAAATTGGAATTTGAAAGGCTCTCCAGACGAGAACTGGACTTTGGAAAAGTGCGCCAGACGAGAACTGGAAAAGTTTGAATGAATCAGATGGGACTGACTGAATTTTGTAAAGATTGGTCAGACGAGAACTGACTACCAGATGAGAACTGGCTACCAGACGAGAACCGGATTTTGAACAGACAAGTCAGAAGAGGACAGACTGCTAGACGAGAACTGGGTTTTGAAGAAGTTTGCCAAACAAGAACTGGACTTTAAAGAGATAAGTCAGACGAGGACCAACGACCAGACAAGAACTAGAATTTGAAGGGTAAGGTCAGATGGGAATTGACTACCAGACGAGAACTGGGATTTTTGGAAAAGTTGGCCAGACGAGAACTGGAAAAGTTTGAATAAATCAGACGAGAACTGGCCGTCAGCCGAGAACTTGGAATTTGATAAGGACACAACGTTGGACATGTATGGCGCAATGCTCCAACTTGATGAATATGTTATGCGTTTGAGGATGCAATGTTATGCGATGATGATTACTATATGCAGAATGTTAGTGATCAGGTTTTGAAGAGATGTCAAGTATGATCAGGCTTATGTCAATGCTCTATGCTATGCCGATGAACGTTATGCATGAGTGAAGCGACATGATTAATGCATGAGAGCGGTCTATGCAACGGTTCTAGTGTTTTTGTTGTGGGGAGGCGGAAAAGTTGAGGTTAAGGTGCAGCCATAAAGACGTGATTGCCCGAAACCTATTTCAGAATCAGCAGTTGTTGATGCCATATTGCTCTTGTCTCAAAATAGGGAGAGAACTTGCACTTTGGTAGCTCGTCTCTATCCCAGTCTGTTGGATATCTGCATGGATTGCCCCAGCCACACAATAGGAAATAGTTGTGTCACAGGATGATCTTAATCCGACTTGCACTAGCATATCGGAATAGCATGCCCTTGATTAATTGTCTCTTGGAGAGGTTGGTTTCTTGTGCTCTTGAGGTGGCCTGCCCCAATGTGAGCTCTGGAGTGATTTTGCCCCTGGTTGTTCGATCTTTGGAGGAATGCCCCTGACCAACCGATCTTTGAGATATTTGTCGAGTCTCAACGTGATTGGCTCAAATCGACTGAATCTTGAGATGGCTAGGCCTTTTTGCCCTTGTTCAATGGCGTTTTCAGGCATTTTGCCCCTTGAGATGACCAAACTTCCCATTGTGGAAACTTTATCGAGGTCAAGTGCTTCTCCACAAGTAAAAAGTGTTTGTTTTGAAAATGATAATGCTAATGCCATGCATATGTCAGTTTTGAAATCCAAGTATGTTCACTAAGATTATGACATATAGTGAATGGATCACTATTTAGAATGCCATGTCAATATCAGCACAGATGATAAGCAAATCTTTGGGAGTCAGTTTCGACATGATCCCACTGTAGTATGCTTTCGAAATAAACCCTGCTTCAGTTAGGTCTTTTGAGGGTTGTAACGTGGCCTGGTTCACGGTTTCAAAAAGAAAGGATATGAGGCTCAAAATTTATTTTAACCCACCCATTCTCCTTGATGTTTTCCAGTCCTACGTTTAGCTAGTTTGACACAAGCGTTCACCTTTCACAAGGATTTTGAACTATAGAAGCAACGGTAAAGGAACCGACGAGGATTTTAGAGCGGCGATCACTCACCTTTTTTTGTCACATATGATCACACGGACTTGTTCTTATTGAGGATTTTTCTCTTTTGATTCTTTGTTTTGTTCCTTTTGTTTTCCCTAATTTTTGCATAGATTGATTATTTTGAATTTGCAGTCTACCGGGATGCCCTAATTTTTGCCTAAGTCCTTTGTTTTTGAGTTTTTGACTTAGCGGGATTTTTGTTTTTTCTTTTTGTTTTGCTTTTGTGATTTTGCATTTTTTTAACAAATCGTGTGACACTTGTTTGCTTGATTTGTAATGGTTGTGACTGCCTCGCTCCTTTGGTCGGTGAGGGACAACCATTGTGGATTTGTGACTTTTCCAACCTCTTGCGAGGGATAGGATGTGGTTGATCCGCAGATGGGGTAATCCTTTTTTGAAATTTGAACGCATGGTCAAACTAACTGAAGATAACCCTGCCCTTGGTTAAAGTTGAGGGTTTTATATGCACAGAAAGAAACTCCTACTTCAAGGCCCAAAGGGGTTGACTAGGGACTATCTTCCTTATAACTCCAGTGTTTAGGAATAGAACCAATGCCTTACATCGTCAGCAAGGTTTTATTCGAAGCATACAGACATTGACCTCATGTCTTCTTGATTTCATCATTCTCTTTTTGATTTTGCTTGATCAAATGTGTAATACAGATAAAAAGTATGAGTGAACATGAATGAATTTATTCAAAATATGCATATTCATTTCATTATTATTATCATTTAAAAACAAACAAGTTTTACAAGTGAATAATGCTTGACAAACAAAAAGATTACAAATGGAAAAGATGGAATGACATGATGGTTGCCGATGTTGAGGAAGTGCTCACAGGCTTATTCAAGGGATTCTTTTGCGATCTTGGCCCTTACACGGACAAGGGATTTCCGTTCACCCGCAGCTTCTCACCTTGAACAGTTAAGTGTTTCTTATCAATCAACTGTTGGACTTTAGCTTTGAAAACATTACAATCCTCAGTTGAATGTCCAGCCGACCCAGCATGATATCCGCATTGCACATTGGGATCATACCCAGGTGGGAATGGTTTTGGAGGTGGCTTCAGATCTCTGGGAACCACCAGCGAGTTTTGAACTAGATATGGGAGAAGTTGAGTGTATGTCACAGGAATCGGATCTAGAGAAGCATTCCTTCGTTCTAGATTGTTTCGGGGCTTGCGCGGGTTTTGGCACTCTCGACCTTGGGCTTACTGATTATGAGTCCGAGGAGGCTGTTGATATTGGGTTGCAGCAACATCCGAGAATGAATAGTACGACGCATGAGCTAGAGGTGCTTGAGGATGAACCTGACGAGTAACATATTTTGGGAACACTTAAGCAGGGTGCATCAAACTAGGATTACCCATCCGATGAGCAGTCTGACCTAAATGAATCCCATACGGAGCATAGGGTTCCCCTGGATAAGCAACTGGAGGTGCAACAGTAGAGGGTGCCCCAGGATAAACAAAAGGCATTCTAGAGTTAACGGACTGAAAACCTTGGTAGGGGTATTGCCCAACAGGTTGAACAACTGGAGGAATCTGAACATGAGTAGGAGGACCGCTATTCTTAGCTTCGGCAGATGTTTCAGCAATCACAGGTGCATACTTCTGGCAAGGATTTTCTGTAAAGCAAAACAACTTTTGATCGAGGAGCTCTTGGACTTTGTTCTTAAAGATGACACAGGCTTCTGTAGAATGCCCCACATATCCAGCATGGTATCCACATGTTGCATTAGAATCATGCTTAGGATGATAAGGAAACTTGGCTGGCGCGATCTCTTTAGAAACTATTGCCCCATCATGAATCAGAATAGGCAGTAGATGCGTGTAAGTCACGGGAATTGGATCATGATGAGGACGTCTCCTCCCTTGATTGTTGTTCCCTTTACTGATTTACTTACGCTTTTGTTTCTGATTGCCTTCAGTGGTCTTCTGATTAGACAAGGGGTAAACTGGAAGATTGCTTGTATCCACATTCATGATCTTATCCACCTTTGGTCCATTATGGGCTTGCTCATTAATCACAACTTGATCCGAGGAGTTCATTGTCATACTGTCCAGAAGTAGTTCCACAACCATATCAACCTTGCCTTCCTTGTGAATTATGTTCTCATACCCAACCTGTTCCATGATCTTTTAGCTTTAGGCATCGGAGGATCGTTGTCTTTAGGCTGATGAAGGGAAGAAGTGAGCTTTCTCTGGTTTGGATGTATGCAATGCAAATGTATGTATGCATATGTTGTTTATGTAGATGGCATGCAAATGAGATATGCGACACCCAATGATGCAAAGGTTAGATGATGCAAAGGTTAGATGATGCAAAGGGTAGATGATGCAAAGGTTAGATGATGCAAAGGTTCAGTATACATATGATGATGCAATAACTCAAGTTCAAAAGTTTGGCATACATGACGATGCAATAACATTATGCAATAATGTAAGTTAAGGATGCAACATCTTATGGATAATCTGCCCACGTAGTTCTATGTAGATGAGAGGATCTGACGCGCATGAGAGAACAAAGGTATGAAGTGGCTTGGTTTCCTGTAAAAACCCATATCCCCCTCACAGCCGTGATCTAGACACAACAAGGTGGTCCCTAGAAAGGTCGCCCAAACCATATGACTCCGAATGAAAACCCCCTCCATGGTGAATTCTCACAGGACGAAAGTATTCTCAAGCGAATCACGATCTGGGATGAGGCTCTCGTGGTAACCCAACACGCGAAACACAGGCTTCACAACTATCCACGTTCTAGCCTATGTGTATGCTAAGCCCTGTGTTAGGACTTTTCTCTCCAATAATATCTACCCATCCTAACAATAGAAGAAAATTGTAGATATCCAGAATATACAACATATGAATATTCAAAGCAGTAAAGAAATGTGATAAATAAACATAAAGCTAAAGCATAAAGATAAAGCAAGTAAAGGGCAAAAGATAAACACCCAAACAAGTAAGAAAGTAAACAAAACTAGGCAAGACCCCATCTTACAAGCGCAAGGACTCCCCAACAGAGTTGCCAGCTGAAGATGGGGACTCCCAACTAGCCAGGAGACAAGCAAAGCGAGGCGAAGCTCAAGAGAAAGAACTCCCCAACAGAGTCACCAGCTGAATTTGGTTGGTTTATACCTGAGTGAATCGCACACTCAAAGATACAACATAGTCCCCACCGAACTTTATTTAGTCCCAAAGGACAGGGAAAATATCGATAAAACCAAGAGAAACGGGAACGGGGGTCGGTTATGCGAAAGGAATGTACTAGCACCTTACGCATCCGTCGTACCCGACGAGAACCATTTCGCTTGCTTCTAGGCTTGGATGAGTTATCTATCTAAAGACTTCTAGCTAAAAGAAAAGGAGAGAGAAGAGAAAAAGAAAGAAGAGAAAGAAAGTGCTCGCTGAGGAATGGGGCCCTCGTGCCTACGTACCCTCATAGTGCAATGAGGAAATCAGAGCGCCGTAGTTCATGGAACCAGGGAAAAGAAAGGAGGAAGAAAGAAGGGTGGAAGGATGGAAGTGTGCTCGCCAAGATCATCGCGATCTAGTGCCTACGTATCATACATTCGAACGAATGCAGAATCAAAGCTTCCGTAGTTCGAGGAACTAAGACGAAAAAAAAGAAAAGGAAAGCGGTGTCAGAACCAAGAGCAAAAGAGTAGAGAAAGAATCCGCTGGGGATCCAAAGAAATAGTGTCAAAACCAAGAAAGGAGTATAAAGGAAAAGATAACTGTATTGAGAATAAAGTGCAAGAGTGGTGTCAAAACCAAGAAAGAAACTCCGCTAGGAGATAAAAGGAAAAGAGCTCGAAAAACAAGGATGGTGTCAAAACCAAGAGTACAAGGCAAAGGAGTGGTATCAAAACCAAGAGAGAAGAGCAAGAGCATTGGTGTAAAAACCAATAGAGAAAGATCGATAGAAAGAGCAAGGGAAAACTCCGCTAGGATAGCAAGAAGCGAAATGCTAGAGATTGACTCTATAGGGATTAAAGTATAGGTATCAACATGCTGAGGCAAAACTGAGTGATCTGATGAGCAGTGCTTAACCGGGGAACAAGTGTAGGACCGAGAGAAGGTCGTGACCCAAAGAGCGGGTGTGGGACCAAGCGAAGATCATGACCCAAAGAGCGGGTGTGGGACCAAGAGAAGGTCGTGACCCAAAGAGCGGGTGTGGGACCAAGCGAAGGTCGTGAACCAAAGAGCGGGTGTGGGACCAAGCGAAGGTCGTGACCCAAAGGATGGGTGTGGAACCAAGCGAAGGTCGTGACCCAAAGGACGGGTGTGGGACCAAGAGAAGGTCGTGACCCAAAGAGCGGGTGTGGGACCAAGCGAAGGTCGTGACCCGAAGAAAGGGTGTGGGACCAAGCGAAGGTCGCGACCCAGAGGACGGGTGTGGGACCAAGTGAAGGTCGTGACCCAGAGGACGGGTGTGGGACCAAGCGAAGGTCGTGACCCAAAGGAGTTCGGTACCCTGACTGAACAAATAGTACCTGACTGAAGAAAAGGGTATTTGAACCAAAAGAAGGTTACTAACCCAAGGGTGAAAGTATTCGAACCAAGAAAAGGTTGCTAACTGCTGGGGATTCGGTTTTAACAGAAGAACTGTGATTAACCGAGATGAATGAGTGATTAACCAAGAGAAGGTGATTAACTCAAATGAAGCTCAGTATTTTAACAGACAGGCTGTGGTTAACTGAGAAATGGGTGATTAACCAAGAGAAGGTGATTAACCCAAGAGGAACTCAACATGTTAACAGATAGACTGTGATTAACTGAGAAGACGTGCAAATAAGTGATTTATCTGACAAGCAGTGGTTAACCAAACAAAGGGAGATGAACCAAGAGAAGGTTGCGAACTCCGCAAGGGATTCAGTTTTAACAGAAGGACTGTGTTTAACTGACGAAAAAGTGCGACTGCAAGGGAACAAAGCATTGGTTTTAACAGTACGACTGTGATTAACCAAAGGAAGAATGATTACAACTCTCATGGGGAGTCAACAAAAGAAGTGACTAGCCACAAGAAAAGGTGATTGAACTCTTTTGAAGAGAACAAAGAAAAGGTATTGAAACAAGAGCAAGAGATATGACTCTCTAAAGATTGCTAATGATCGTGAACCGAGGGAACGACGACAAATCAAAAGATTGATTGAAAGAGGTAAGTGTGATCAAGGATCGACTCAACTGGGAAAAAGAGATACGCTACCGCCTGGAGTCAGGGATGACTAAGCCAGGCACATGGTCATTCGTCCCCTACCTGAAGTAGTCAGAATGAGAGTATGAATTCTCTATTCTCATTCCTTCTCTAGCACACAGGGTGTAGTGCAGAAGTTGAAACAGACGGCATAACAGCGCCAACTTGTACAGTGCTCCAGTGCGTCATGCAAATCTCCAACTCAGCAAGAGAGAAAGAGAAAGAAAGCTCTAAAGGAAGCCTAAAGAGAAGAGCAAAAGAAGGATCAATCGATCGAAATAAGGTTTCGATTAATTGATCAAGGGGAATTGATATGCCAAAAATTTTCCAAAGAGAATGGAAAACCATTAAAGCAAAAGGTGTAAATTATTGATTATGCATGACTAAATTTTCTCAATAAAGAACAAACTTAATGTGATCAATAAATGAAAGTGCAAAACAGTTCCAAATAAATTTTAGCATGTATCACAACTCATGTGTTAAGTGATCCAAGATTGTGCAAGAATTAGCACGTTCCAACAAATATCAAGAACACCTAATTGCAAGAATTGATAAATCAATCATTGAATTAATGTAAATATGCTTTAAACAGAGGTTAACAGCACTTAAAACATCCATCAATATCAAGCATATTGATCCATGGAAGTTAGAAGAAGAAAGCATGTCAAACAAGCTTGAAAAAGCATGAAAATGACATTCTGGTCCAGTGTTAATCGATTAACCATTTACAGTGCAAAATTGGTTAATCTATTAACAGCACAAAAATCAGCAAAATTACACTGGTTAATCGATTAACACTTTTGCACTGCAAAGTGTTAATCGATTAACTCTTGAAAAACAACAAAATTACACTGGTTAATCTATTAACACTTTTTGCACTAAAAAGTGTTAATCGATTAACACTGCAGCAGTGACAAAAAATCAGTTTTCCAAAAGTGCTTCCAGTAGTTAATCACTTATTTGAACTACCACATGTTATGGTATGAACTTGTGCACGAAAATTATAGGAATTAGGATCAATTAATCATCAATTGAAAGCATGAACATGCATATCAAAGATCAAACAATCACGTGATTAATCGAAACGAAAAACTATCCAAACTACATCGTAAACACGCAAAAAGTGAACGAAAAGATAAATTAAGTGAGAATCGACCAACCTACAAGCCGGAGGTTTGGCTTGGTGATTGTTGCAAGTGAAATGTGATGAAGATAAGTGAAGAAAACCAGAGAAAACTAGAGAATCCTACACTTGCACTTCGAACCGTAGCGAAACCGAACAAATTTCGACGAAACCTCCAAAATGAGAATTATCACCAAAGAAGCTTGAAATAATCACTTGAGATGAATCCAAAAGCTACTGAAGCTCCACAAAATCCAGTAGAATGGAATGATGATGAAGGTTAAACTCAAGAAAAAGCACTTTCAAGGTGAAAGTAGCTTTTCTTCAATGGTGAATTAAGAGCTTTAGTGAGGTTTTGTAAGAGGATTGAGATGAAGGTGAAGAAGTAGCAGAAAAAAATCATAGAGAATGTGAGAATTGAGAGTGTAAAGTGTGACAATTTGTGAGAATGATTGTGGAGGAGTTGCAAAATGGTGAAGCTTTGTTTATATAGAATTTTGGTTTGGAGTGTGAGAGGATTGGAATTTGGTTTGGACTTAGCTTTGGGTGGTTTGGAATTAGGCTAGGAGTTAGTTACACTTGACTCACCGAGTCAAGCGGTTAACTCGGTTAGTTAGGAAGTTAACTTGGTAGTAATCCCAATGTAAGCTTCAAATCAAAGGTTGACATGCTTGGAAACCAAGGAACATGGTGCACTTAATTTAAAGTGAAGCATGAGAATAAATGTAAGTGGAGTGTCTTGAATAGTCTTGAAATGTCTAGAAATGTCTAGAATATTCCAAACAATGCTAGCACCAAGTATACCCCAAAAATGTAGAGGAAAAGTGGATGTCATGAAAAGTAGCAAAATTTGCCAAATTTACAAGGGTTAATCTATTAACACTTTTTGCACTGAAAAGTGTTAATAGATTAACCAAGCCAAAAAGTGCCCAATTTGCTTGAAAAAGGTGTTTTGGCTATGGTTTCAATTTTCACCTCTTGCTTTGATGAATAGGCATAGAAACCCTTATTTTGTGCTTGTGTTGATGATGTGATGACTTGGTGAGGATGCGATTAATCGGGCTTGGAAAACCTGAACATTCCTGCAACAAAATCAAAGAGAAAAAAATGCGAGTGTGTATGTTGGGGATGCGAATGCACATGCTTTTGCAAAAAAGAAAAAAAAAAGAGGTCAAATTTCGGGTTACGACAATCACGAAATCAATATATAAGATATGAGTAAAAGATCAAGCACGACACAACAACAATATCAAATCATAAATAACGTCAAGAATACAACATTCACAACAATCTCATGCAATGCCACATAGTATACAATGCAACATCAGACTCATGCATGTGGTACCAAAATCGTCATAATAGATGGACACTGAGCCATCACCTTCCAATGATCCCCACCAATAGGATCAATTCTACACAAAAATCGGAGCACGTCATAAAACACTTCAATCCACACAATGGGATTGAAGCCACCAAATGGACCGAAGTCCTACTATGCCATGAATGCATGATGCAAAATCGTCATAATAAACATCTTCATAAAATCGTCATGGTTGCATCATCATTCATGAATTCATCATCAAACAAACATCATAACATCATACCAAGTCGAACTCATTAAAGTTCATCATTATAACTCACAATGCGTCATAGTTGGTTCATCACATAAAATCCCCGATTTTTATTCTATTCATCGTCATTACTAGATTACTAGTGTCATATTATCCCATCATTGCCCTACGTCTCAAAGAAACCACGGCACAAGTGAAATCGGGACAGAAATTGTAAAAATGGGAAAATCTGCCCATCCCACTGCCCATACGCGTAAGGACCACCCTGTTACGCGTATGGCTCACTTTTCACGCCACCCCATACGTGTACTGCACCCTCCAATACGCGTATCAACAGAGAGGGTTTTCCTCTCAATTCTCCTTTAGATCTCCCCTTACACGTAATGGCTAGCCCATACGCGTAAGACACTACCCATACGCGTACACCTCCCCATATGCGTATGCCCCATTTTCCTTCAGTTCCCATACGCGTATCAACACCCTATACACATATTGCTTACAACCCCATACGCGTATGCTACGCGTAGCAGCAGAGGGTCGTGTCAGCCCTTGGGGACGGGTGCATACATTACGCGTATCACCCTGGGAAGCCCCCTCATTATGTGTAATACTTCTCCCATTACGCGTATCACCAGCGACCATCCAAAAACTCAGATCTCACATCTGAACGCAAACTTCCTCATTCCAGCACCTTCGATCTACCACAATCGGCCTCAAACTAGCTTCGATTCATCACAGATCTATGTTATTCATCCTACTTCATCATCTACATCAAGTATCCCTAATTACTAAGTCTGGAATTGGTTATTATCAAATTCGAGTTTTAGATCTGGTTACCCACAAGTTCATCACACCAGCATCAATATTCTCACGAAATTCATAGCAAACACGACAATTCACACAGAGTTCATCACAGAAATCATACACATATTAGCACAAAATTTACATCACAGATCGTCACAAATCAACATCAAATCATAAGACACGAAAACACACAATTCCCTCTACCTTAAACCCATATCAAATACATTAACCCGGATTACCCCCGATACCTCGAATTTCCAGCAGAGACTCTTCGTTTTCCGGGGTTCTACAATTGATTCCTCGTTCTAGCCTCCTTTCCTCCGCTCTCCAATCACTTCTTAGGGTTGCAAAAATACTGATTCTCATAATCCTTATTTCTCTTTTGTTAAACCTATGTTTTAGGCCTTAATCACAATTTACCGTATTATCCTCAAATGATCCACTCAGTATTACCGTTTTACCCTTAATGGTCTCCTAATTATTTTAATTAACAATAATAATAATAATCTAAATAATATTCTAATTATTCAAATTATTCCAATATTATTATTAAATAAATAATCTAATTAATTTACTAACTCTAAGGTTTTAAAGTTCCCTTAACCTAAGGATACCCCACAAATCACATAATTCATCAACGTCACCAAGTACACCAAAACACCGAATAATCATAATAATTTAATAAATAAACATTATAATTATTTTGGGGCGTTACACACACAAGATCATATGACCTAATTCTCAGAAGATCATAGCCAAAGGCCAGATGATCTTACAGAGAGAACGCTGAGAAAGGTATGACAAATTTGGGGTATGACACAACAAACAACAACCATGCTTAAATCCTCCTCAATAAGACAAAACATTAATGTTGGAGGATAAATTAAATTAGTTCATAGAATTCTCTATGGTAAAATACCATAATCCGCCTCAACATAATTGTACATCAAGATTGGAAGAGACAATAAATTCTTTCATGCAAGTGAATGTGAAAAACCAAAAATGCATAGACGCTGCAATAAAAAGATCTGGTGGTGTAAACTGTTCATTTATTCAAGGAACTACTTGATCTAAAAACCAATGTCAACACTTAAACTAACCCAAATGAACACCATAAAGTGAGTGAAAATGAAAGTAAGTAAGAAAATGAAAATTTTGTTGTTGAAAAAGGAAGTGGGAAAGAAGAAAAAGGAACAAGGTTTGAGAAATACTCAACTGAAGAGGCACAGACAAAATATCAAGGAACAACAGAGGAAAAGATGAAAATCTACATATTCAGAATCAAGGTTTTTCAGACACTCTTAAAATGATGTTGATGAGCACAACATTCTATGAAGCTTTGAACCAACTACCTTCCTATCTCAAATTCCCGAAAGAAAATAAGAAGAAGGAAACCAGGTACATTAAGGAATCTTAGCACAGGCATCAAGCTAAACACCTTAAACAACGCTTGTTGAGAGGAAACTCAATTTTTTAGCTTTAAATTTTCTTTTATGAAAATTATATTTCTCTAAAACAGGTAAAAAATTGGTTGAGATTATTCAGGACTTTCTCTAAGCGAGATCATCTACTCGCTAAGAGAAAACTTCACAAACATTTCATTTTCAGAGTTTACACAGCTTTTCCCAATGAAATGTTATTGTCACTAAGTAAAATTTTTAAGTACGAGATGCATATTTTTTATTCAAATCCCTTTATTCACATGATTAAAGCCTTAGGACATGTCAAATTTTTCCATAGGGAATGGATGTTGTGACTTAAGATTTCCAAAACTTGTGACATTTACTTTTCTATTAATTTTCAGTTATTTATTTAAAATGAACATGATCAATATTAAAATACCTGAGTACATTTTGTCTGAAGTTTTTGTCCATGGATGGTTCAAATGATTTGAAAAAGTCAAATGCAAATAAATCGATGCTTAGGATAAAGCCAAAATCAAGAATGAATACATGACAAGAAGTTATAATTTTTTAAAATCTTCATTCATGGTTAATAAATTGAGTATCTTCAAATTAATAGAATGATTAACAATTAGTTTCTTAATTCAAAAGTTTGATTTTACTATTTGTTTAGTGAAAGAATGTCAATGTAAGTCAAGAATCATAAACATAAACCAAGTGAGATTAGTGCATACCTCATATTTTACGTATATGAATGAGAGCAGACATGCATTCTAACTATGATAATTTTGTATAATTCTTTCTATTAGTTTATATATATATATATATATATATTATGTCATGGATATGATCAATGTATTGTTTGAATTTGAGTGAAAACTACTTAACTAAAAAGCCTACCTTGGAAGGGTGTGATCTTTTGACAACCCATTTTAGTCTAAAATAATTTTTTCAATGTTACAACTGTTGCCCAATTAAAAAAGCAAAATAATGTTCACCACCTTGTCTTAAGGATAGGAGAGAACTTAAAAATGTAAGGGTATTTCAAAAATAAAGTTGGCGATAAATTGAAATGTTGTGAAAAAATAACGTAGTGATGATGAAAAAGATAAGAAAAGAAAAAGAATATGCTTTGAAAAATCAAAACAAAAGAAAAAGAAATAATCAAATGCCAAAGCATACAGAAGAAATTTCTCAAAATAAAGTGTTGTAAAGTGGGAAGAAAATAAAAGATATAATCTAGAAAAACAAAACGATATACCTAAAAATATTTTGCTTTCTATCCAAAGGAAAACAAATGTTTTTGCAGTGTAGCCACATTACAACCAAAAGAAAGACCTTATGATCCATGACTGATTATGTATCCTATGATATTGCTTAAATGAAATGCAAAAAATTACTATAGTTGATGCATGATCTGATAATTGAGAGAAACACTAACCCATTTAAGTGATACACATGTGAGATAATGATTTTGATGAACAATTGATTACTGATCTAAATATATTTTAAGTTATACTTTAGTAAAAAAAATAGTTTATCTTCATGATATGGTTTATGGATTCTTATAATGTAATTTATGAAGAAACTCATGTCATACTTCAAAGTGATTTAAAAAAAAATCTTGATCTTCTCTTGAGATGTTTAATGAATGTTGCATAATGAAATGTTTTAAACCATTTGTATCAATGTTGTTTGAAGATAAACAAAAACATAAGTTAAGGAGAGATGATAAGTGCCAAATTTGCATAAAATATGTCGGCACTTATTAACTTATTTACATATAAATAATATGAAAACCATTTATTTATCTAAGAAAAGTGATAGAACGTCTGTTTGAACTTTCCTAACATCTATTAATTGAAAACATGTAAAAAAGGACTAGATAAACACGATTTAGCATGCAAATACCAAGCAAGAGCAAAACCATGAAAAACAAGGCTCACTAGGCCTAGACATAGGCGCGCTAGGCGAGCTCAAGAGGCCATGTGGTCAGTCCGGGTTTAAGTACTTCATGGTGAAGTAAGGATTTATGAGATAAACGCAGAGGTGGTATGCTTAGCGAGACAAGACAGATAAGGTAACTTGTAAAACACCTACCATTGCTTAACTTAGAAGAAAGCATGATCACTAAGCGCAAGGACGGTGCACCTAGCGAGGGGCCTAAATCCTAGAATATAAATAGAGGCTTCCAATTCATTACAAAGCGAGTTTTTATGGAGTAATTTAGTATAGAATTGGAGTAGGTTCACTTTTGTCTACAATAGGAGAATAAGAGATAAGGCTTTAAGGAGGAAGCACTACTCAGGTGACAAGGCAGATAAACTTCGAAGCTCAACTTTATGGGATTATCGATAGATCTATGATGAGTAAGCGTAGATAAAAGTTTCTTTGTTGGGGGTTAGATGTACTCATAATATTCATGTATTAAATAGTTCATGGTGTCTTATGTAAGTTTACTAGAGTTTTAATATTGATGACTCTTTAATCTTAATGCGCGTTTTAGATTTTCTACATAAAATGTGTTTTCATGGTATGACTTGATATTCAAAAGGTGCTTGTCATTACTAGATCCAAGATAATCATTTATTGGATACTAATTCTTATACGTGCTATAGGTTCATTATTTGCATGTACTGTAGTCGGATCGGTGTGAAGTCTTGATGCTTTATTACTGTTGGTATGTAATGCTCTGTGTTTGTTAATAGGCCGAGATATCAGCTATTAGGCGTGTGAGTGCAACCTTCTAATTAGATGTATTTTGAATGATGTCAAAACTAGGATACGTTAGCGTTTATGTACATTGGACGGTATCATCTGAGTCTAGCCATGCATTTTAGCCATTTTAGCTTTAGAGAGCATGACAACATGTTGGAAAAGGTTTAGAAAAGATTCATGCATCAAGAAATGGTTTAATGCATCCAAAAACTCATTTTTATGTGAAAAATTTCCTACTGGTCCGCGTATACGCATCATAGGTCGACCCATAGAAGTATAATTCTTTTATAGGTTGACACATACACATTATAGGTCGACACATAGAAGAATATTTCATCTACAGGGCGACACATACATTTTATAGGTCGACTCATGTGCTGCATTTTTAAATCTTGTAGGCTCTGTTAGATGTGCCACCTTTACAGGTCGACACATGACCTATATTGGTCGACACATGACTTTCATAGGTCGACCTGTACATTAAAAAACTAGAAATTTTGCATTGTTTTCCATTCCTTTTGCTTCATACTTGCTAACATATATATACATGTTACATGCATCATTTGTTTTAATGATTTTGGTAAAATCATAAGTGAAACTTGGAACATACAAAGAGTCTTCTTCATCTTCAACCTTGATTTTATGCATACACACAAACAAAGTACACATAATCATTCATTGTTTGGCTGCCATCTAGAATCAAGTTGATAACATCCAATTTAGATTGTGGTATTGTAAATTGGGTTGAGATCTTTGAGGGGTTTCAAATAAGAAAAGCAAGGTGGGGTTTTTCTTCAAGATCAAAGTGGGGATTTCAAGGTTTTGTAAAAGATTACGCATATTTGGATTCGATTGAGTGAAGGCTTTGAAGAGCTGCGGTTGTTGCAAAGGAGTAGCATGAGATGATGAATCAAATTGGTAAATCTTGGGTTACAAGAATTCTCAATTTGGATTCAATCGAGTGAAGGCTTTGAAAAGTTGCGGTTCTTGCAATGGATTGGTGTGAGACGGTGAGTCAAATTGGTATTGTTGGGTGACTTGATCAAGCTCAGATCAATGGAAGAGAAAGTGTTAGTGTAACGCCCCAATTTTAGTATTTTTATTTAATCGAGCCGTTTTGATTATTTTATTATTATTTTATTTTGGACTTTTATTTGGAAATATGTTATTTTTCAATGTTGTGATATTTTATCGGGTTTCGGGAACGTTTGCGAGATAATTGAGTGTGGGGGTATTTTGGTCATTTCATGATATTTTTCCTTAAGTTAGGAAGAATAGAAAGTAGAAAGAGAGAAAAATAGAGAGAAAGAAAAAGAGAAGAAGGAAAAGGGAAAGAAAAGAGAAGAAGAGAAGAAAAAGAGAGAAAAACTTGGAAATCAAGAAATCGATCTCCCGACTTTTCTAAACGCGATTAAATCGGGTAAGGGTGCGAAACTCGATTATTATATGCTTGTGCATGATTATGTATGTGTGTTTGCTGATTGTTATTGGATTAAAATGGAGATTATAGTAAAAATCATAATGTTTAGAAATTGGTAAAAATTGATCCAAGTGTGTCTAAACTCATGTTGATTGTGTTCTTTGTTGTTTATACATGTTGGATATGTATTGTTATACCTCAAATTGGTGTTTTTCTGAATTTGGATGATGATTTGGAGGATTTTGGGTGTGAAAACCGTAACAGCAAGAAATCTGCAGAATTCTGGTTTTGCCCAGATCATACGCGTATGGGGCATGTTCATACGCGTATGGGCCTTGGCAATACGCGTATCATTGGCGTGTTTTGGGGCCAATACGCGTATGAGATGTCACTTTTCCCGACCTTCTGGTGAGATGCGTATGGTACGCGTATGGGGGTTTTGCCGTACGCGTATGAGAGGGGCCATACGCGTATGGTCAGGAAAATTGTAAAATGGGACTTTTCAAAATATCGTTTTCGTTTTTCTTTCGTAACTTGGGTTCCGTTTATCCGATTTTTATATTCTTGGTATCGTTGGAAAGCTATTGAGTTGTACTTTCTTATTATGATGATTTGGAAATTGTTAGCCGATTTAATTATGTCGGGAATTTGGAATAGTGTCGGTTTGTCGACTTTTGTCGTTGTAATCGTGAGTAATTGATGTGTATCATGCAAGGTGTTGTTGTATGATGTAAATGCATATGTTTAGATGGTGTGGTGATGATTTGTGGCCGTATGGCAATTAAATGCATTATTTTAGGCTTAAGTGCAAAGTGTGCATTTGTTAAGAAAGATGAATGCATATATATGTGTATTTGAATGTCATGAGTCCTTGTATGCCAAGCATCATGATATGCATTGTTGTGACGTCCTGAGTGATGGTTTGGATTCCAGAGGGAATCTGCTATAACATCGTGAGCCTTAAAAATAAGAGGTATGAATAGCCTTAAAAATAAAAGGACCGAAAGCGATGGTTATAGACGATCGTGTGCCCATGCGGGGTGTGAGCGATCAGGTCGTGTGCCCGTGTGGGGTGTGAGCGATCCATAAATGTCATGTGCCCATGTGGGGTGTGAGCGATCCATAAACGTCATGTGCCCGTGTGGGGTGTGAGCGACGGGGAACATCGTATGCCCGACGGGGAGTTACAGTGATGTAACGAGCGATGATTCCAGCAGAGTTCCTGAGTGAACTAGTGATGAGAAACATTGGAAGTCGGTACCCGCATGTGCATATGCATAGAGTCGTTCTGCCGGTCTCTTGCATTTGCATAAATCATTAATGGTTGTTTATGTGTGGAATTGTGGATAAATTGATATATGGATATGTGTTGGTGATACTTGTATTGTGCATGGTTGGTATACCTGGGTGATGGAAATATGAATTATACATTGTGTTGTCTTGTGTTTGAATTATGGTGTGAGTTGTGATGAGAACTGTATATATGTGTATTTTTGTGTTATATATAATTGTATGCAATGATATTATCATTGTTTTTCTCACCTTTCTGCTGTTTTATAATGCTCTATGAGGCATTGTAGATTAGAGTTGCTGGAGGTCTTTTTGTGAAGCTTAGGACTTCATTTTTTTGTCGGTCGGCTCTGATATGTGACACCGGGTAGTTAGGGAGGCCGTTTGTGATTATTGTGTATTATGTATATATATATATATATATCCTTTGGCTTGTGCATGTATAACTTGATGTATGACGAACTTTTCATGTGATATATATATATATATATATATATATATATATATATATATATGATATTTAGTTTTAGATTTTCCGCTTTTATTCTACAAACTGAAATGTGGGTGTAAGGAACTGAGTTCCTCTGTTGATTGCTACCCCACTGTTGCATATCTTTATGAGCAGGTGTTGTATGATTTGTTTCAATATAATGTGATTCCCCCCGTCTATGCCATGATAATTTAAATATACTCTGATGAAATTTTGAATTTCCTTTTACTGCTTTAATTAATTGGGGGTATAGATTAGGGGCGTCACATTAAGTGGTATTAGAGCCAGTCCGTGTCAGTTGTGTCAGACCTTGTTGGTCGTTGTGTTTGGGTGAGCTGTTTGTTTAACCATAAGTGTTGTTATTGGAAATGAACAGAATATGGCTGGTAGGAACGATGCTGCTTTGGCTGCTACTATGCAAGCTATGGCTCGTGCTGTGCAGGATGCACCTAATGCTGCTGGTAATGATGAGTTCAGGAAGAACAAACCGCCTGTCTTCAAGGGAAGATATGATCCTGATGGTGCACAGATTTGGTTGAAAGAGATTGAAAGGATTTTCCGAGTGATGGATTGTGCTGAGGATCAGAAGGTGAGACTGGGTACTCACATGTTACTAGAAGAAGCTGATAATTGGTGGGTAGGTACACGTCATGTGTTGGAAGCTGCAGAAGAGGAAGAAATTACTTGGGAAGTTTTTAGCCGGGAGTTCTTGAGGAGGTATTTTCCTGAAGATGTAAGAGGAAAGAAGGAAATTGAGTTCTTGGAACTGAAACAAGGTAATATGTCTGTTGTTGATTATACTGCTAAGTTTGTGGAACTTGTGCAGTTTTATCCTCATTATGCTGAAGCGACTGCAGAATTTTCTAAGTGTGTAAAGTTTGAGAACAGATTGCGTCCTGAGATAAAGCAGGCAATTAGTTATCAGAGGATTCGGAGGTTTTCTGATTTGGTGGATTGTTGTAGGATTTATGAAGAGGACAGTAAGGCTCGTTCTACTCATTACAAGAGTGTGAGCGAGAGGAATGGGAAGCAACAGTTCCGTGGTGGTCCTTATGTAACACCAGCTGATAAGGGTAAACAAAGGGGAAATTTTGAGAAAAGGTCAAGTGGAGGAGGAATGTCTGGTCCTCTGAGATGTTATAAATGTGGTGAGTTGGGCATCGTCAGTTTGAGTGCAGGAAAGATATGAGGAAGTGTACTAATTGTGGAGGTGTAGGACATGTTGCTGCTGATTGTGCCAGGAAAAATGTGGTGAAGTTTTTCAATTGTGGTGAACCTGGTCATATTAGTACGAAGTGTCAGAAACCGAAGCAAGCTCCAGCTAGTGGGAAGGTATTTTCTTTGGCAGGGACTCAGACTTCAAGTGCAGATCGTCTGATCAGAGGTACTTGTTTTATTAATAGTACTCCTTTAGTTGCTATTATTGATACTGGAGCGACTCATTCGTTTATTTCGTATGAGTTCGCGAAGCGTTTGAATCTTGTGTTGTCTTTGATGGATGGCAAGATGGTTATTAATACTCCAGTAATGGGGTCAGTAACTACTTCCTTGGTTTGTCTACGTTGTCCTTTGACCATTTATGGTAAAGACTTTGAGATGGATTTGGTGTGTTTGCCGTTAGAAGGTTTAGATGTGGTTTTGGGAATGAATTGGTTGCAATTCAATCGGGTTCATATTGATTACTATCATAAGCTGGTAAGGTTTCCTTCTCTTGAGGAAGACGAAGACTCGAGTTTCTTGTCTTCCAAAGAGTTGAAGAGACTTTTGGCAGATGAAGCTCAGTTGTTTGGGTTGTTTGCGTCATTAACTGTGGATAGTCAAGTTTCACTTGATGTGTTTCCCGTTGTGTGTGATTTTCCAGAAGTGTTTCCTGAGGATATTTCAGACTTGCCGCCAGAGAGAGGTGAAGTTTTCTATAGATCTAGTTCCTGGTACTAGACCTGTTTCGATGGCACCTTATCGTATGTCGGCGTCTGAGTTGGTTGAGTTAAAGAAGCAGTTGAATGAGTTGTTGGAAAAGAGGTTTGTACGACCTAGTGTTTCTCCTTGGAGTGCTCCAGTTTTATTGGTGAAAAAGAAAGATGGAAGTATGTGATTGTGTATTGATTATCGCCAGTTGAATAAGGTGACGATTAAGAATAAGTATCCTCTTCCAAGAATTGATGATCTGATGGATCAGTTGGTTGGTGCGTGTGTGTTTAGTAAGATTGACTTGAGGTCAGGGTATCATCAGATTAGGGTGAAAGAGGAAGATATTCAGAAGATGGCTTTTAGGACACGATACGGTCATTATGAATATTCTGTGATGCCGTTCGGGGTTTCTAATACGCCAGGTGTGTTTATGGAGTACATGAATCGTATTTTCCACGAGCATTTAGATCGATTTGTTGTTGTGTTTATTGATGACATATTGATTTATTCTAAGTCTCGAGAGGAGCACGCGGAGCATTTGCGTATTGTTTTGCAGGTTTTGAAAGAAAGGAAGCTTTTTGCCAAGTTGTCCAAGTGTGAATTCTGGTTGTCGGAGGTGAGTTTTCTTGGGCACATAATTTCAGGTAATGGTATTTCTGTGGATCCATCTAAAGTAGAAGCAGTTCTATAGTGGGAGGCTCCAAGATCTGTTACTGAAATTCGAAGCTTTTTGGGTTTGGCCGGTTATTATCGAAGGTTTATTGAGGGTTTTTCTAAGCTAGCACTTCCTTTGACCCAGTTGACTTGTAAAGGACAAGCATTCATTTGGGATATTCGGTGTGAAGAAAGTTTTAATGAGCTGAAGAGAAGATTGACGACAGCTCCGATTTTGATTTTTTCGAATCCTAATGAACCGTTTGTGGTTTATTGTGATGCTTCTTTGATTGGTCTAGGTGGTGTTCTGATGCAAGAAGGTAAGGTGGTGGCTTATGCTTTAAGGCAGTTGAGAGTGCATGAGAAAAATTATCCTACTCATGATCTTGAATTAGCGGCTGTGGTTTTTGTGTTGAATATTTGGAGGCATTATCTCTACGGTGCAAGGTTTGAAGTCTTTAGCGATCATAAAAGTTTGAAATATTTGTTTGATCAGAAAGAGTTAAATATGAGGCAGCGGAGATGGTTGGAATTCTTGAAGGACTACGACTTTGGCTTGAATTACCATCCTGGTAAAGCTAATGTGGTAGCCGATGCATTGAGCTGGAAATCATTGCATATGTCCGCTTTAATGGTTAAAGAGTGGGAACTTTTGGAAGCTTTTAGAGATTTGAGTTTGGTATGTGAAGTGACGTCGGATAGCGTAAGGCTTGGAATGTTAAAGGTTACTAATGATTTTCTGATGACTGTTAGTGAGAAACAGAAGTTGGATGTGAAATTTGTGGATTTGATGTTGGTTGGAGAAAAAGATATGAATAGTGATTTTCAAGTGGATATTAATGGTGTTTTGAGATTCCGAGGCCGGATTTGTATTCCTGATGATGCAGAGTTGAAAAAGATGATTTTGGAGGAAGGACACTGGAGTAATTTGAGTATACATCCGGGAGCGAATAAGATGTACCAAGATTTGAAGAAGATTTTCTGGTGGTCTGGATTGAAGAGAGATGTGGCTCAGTTTGTTTATGCATGTTTGACTTGTCAGAAATCGAAGGTGGAACATCTGAGGCCTAGTGGTTTGTTGCAACCATTGGATATTCCTGAGTGGAAGTGGGATATCATCTCCATGGATTTCGTAACAGGGTTACCGAATACTCAGCGAGGGCATAATGCTATTTGGGTGATTGTTGATAGGCTGACTAAATCGGTTCATTTCATTCCGATTGACATCAGTTTTTCTTTGGAGAGGTTGGCAGAGATTTACATCAGTGTGATTGTGAAGTTGCATGGGGTTCCATTGAGTATTGTTTTGGATCGAGATCCTAGGTTTACCTCAAGATTTTGGAAAAGTTTACCGAAGGCTTTGGGTTCAAAATTGAGATTGAGTTCGGCTTATCATCCGCAGACGGATGGTCAGACCGAGAGAACGATTCAGTCGTTGGAAGATTTGTTGAGGGCTTGTGTTCTTGAACAAGGTGGTGCGTGGGATAGTTATCTTGCATTGATTGAATTCACGCATAATAACAGTTTTCATTCTAGTATTAGGATGGCACCGTTTGAAGCGTTGTATGGACGAAGGTGTCGAACACCTTTGTGTTGGCACGAATCTGGTGAGAGAACGGGGGTTGGACCGGAGTCGGTACAGCAGACTACGGAAAAAGTGAAGCTTATTCGAGAGAAAATGAAGGCTTCTAAGAGTAGGCAAAAGAGTTATCATGATCGGAGATGGAAGGATCTCGAGTTTCAAGAGGGCGATCATGTATTTTTGAGAGTTACACCGGTAACGGGTGTGGGTCGTGCATTGAAATCGAAGAAACTTACTTCACGGTTTATTGGTCCTTACCAGATATCCGCGAGAGTGGGTACTGTGGCTTATAGGGTGGCGATGCCGCCGAATCTGTCAAATTTGCACGATGTGTTCCATGTTTCGCAGCTTCGGAAGTATGTTCCGGATCCGTCACATGTGATTCCGATGGATGAGGTTGAGGTAAGGGAGAACCTTACGGTTGAGGCATTACCGGTTGAGATTTTGGATCGCGAAGTGAAGCGGTTGAGAGGCAAGGATATTGCACTTGTGAAAGTGGCGTAGGGAGGCGCTGCTGAGGGCAATTTGACTTGGGAGTTGGAGAGTCGGATGCGGGAGTCGTATCCAGAATTGTTCGTCTCAGGTATATTTTCGAGGACGAAAATTTCTAAGTGGGGGAGAGTTGTAACGCCCCAGTTTTAGTATTTTTATTTAATCGAGTCGTTTTGATTATTTTATTATTATTTTATTTTATTTTGGACTTTTATTTGGAAATATGTTATTTTCCAATGTTGTGATATTTTATCGGGTTTCGGGAACGTTTACGAGATAATTGAGTGTGGGGGTATTTTGGTCATTTCATGATATTTTTCCTTAAGTTAGGAAGAATAGAAAGTAGAAAGAGAGAAAAATATAGAGAAAGAAAAAGAGAAGAAGGAAAAGGGAAAGAAAAGAGAAGAAGAGAAGAAAAAGAGAGAAAAACTTGGAAATCAAGAAATCGATCTCCCGACTTTTCTAAACGCGATTAAATCGGGTAAGGGTGCGAAACTCGATTATTATATGCTTGTGCATGATTATGTATGTGTGTTTGTTGATTGTTATTGGATTAAAATGGAGATTATAGTAAAAATCATAATGTTTAGAAATTGGTAAAAATTGATCCAAATGTATCTAAACTCATGTTGATTGTGTTCTTTGTTGTTTATACATGTTGGATATGTATTGTTATACCTCAAATTGGTGTTTTTCTGAATTTGGATGATGATTTGGAGGATTTTGGGTGTGAAAACCGTAACAGCAAGAAATATGCAGAATTCTGGTTTTGCCCAGATCATACGCGTATGGGGCATGTTCATATGCGTATGGGCCTTGGCGATACGCGTATCATTGGCGAGTTTTGGGGCCAATACGCGTATGAGATGTCACTTTTCCCGGCCTTCTGGTGAGATGCGTATGGTACGCGTATGGGGGTTTTTCCGTACGCGTATGAGAGGGGCCATACGCGTATGGTCAGGAAAATTATAAAATGGGACTTTTCAAAATATCGTTTTCGTTTTTCTTTCGTAACTTGGGTTCCGTTTATCCGATTTTTATATTCTTGGTATCGTTGGAAAGCTATTGAGCTGTACTTTCTTATTATGATGATTTGGAAATTGTTAGCCGTTTTAATTATGTCGAGAATTTGGAATAGTGTCTGTTTGTCGACCTTTGTTGTTGTAATCGTGAGTAATTGATGTGTATCATGCAAGGTGCTGTTGTATGATGTAAATGCATGTGTTTAGATGGTGTGGTGATGATTTGTGGCCGTATGGCAATTAAATGCATTGGTTTGGGCTTAAGTGCAAAGTGTGATTTTGTTAAGAGAGATGAATGCATATAAATGTGTATTTGAATGTCATGAGTCCTTATATGCCAAGCATCATGATATGCATTGTTGTGACGTCCTGAGTGACGGTTTGGATTCCAGAGGGAATCTGCTATAACATCGTGAGCCTTAAAAATAAGAGGTATGAATTGCCTTAAAAATAAGAGGACCGAAAGCGATGGTTATAGACGATCGTGTGCCCATGTGGGGTGTGAGCGATCGGGTCGTGTGCCCGTGTGGGGTGTGAGCGATCCATAAATGTCGTGTGCCCGTGTGGGGTGTGAGCGACGGGGAACATCGTATGCCCGACGGGGAGTTACAGTGATGTAACGAGCGATGATTCCAGCAGAGTTCCTGAGTGAACTAGTGATGAGAAACATTGGAAGTCGGTACCCGCATGTGCATATGCATAGAGTCGTTGTGTCGGTCTCTTGCATTTGTATAAATCATTAATGGTTGTTTATGTGTGGAATTGTGGATATATTGATATATGGATATGTGTTGGTGATACTTGTATTGTACATGGTTGGTATACCTGGGTGATGGAAATATGAATTATACATTGTGTTGTCTTGTGTTTGAATTATGGTGTGAGTTGTGGTGAGAACTGTATATATGTGTATTTTTGTGTTATATATAATTGTATGCAATGATATTATGATTGTTTTTCTCACCCTTCTGCTGTTTTATAATTCTCTATGAGGCATTGCAGATTAGAGTTGCTGGAGGTCTTTTTGTGAAGCTTAGGACTTCATTCTTTTGTCGGTCGGCTCTGATATGTGACATCGGGTAGTTAAGAAGGCCGTTTGTGATTATTGTGTATTATGTATATATATATATATATATATATATATATATATATATATATATATATATATATATATATATATGATATTCAGTTTTAGATTTTCCGCTTTTATTCTACAAACTGAAATGTGGGTGTAAGGAACTGAGTTCCTATGTTGATTGCTACCCCACTGTTGCATATCTTTATGAGCAGGTGTTGTATGATTTGTTTCAATATAATGTGATTCCCCCCGTCTATGCCATGATAATTTAAATATACTCTGATGAAATTTTGAATTTCCTTTTACTGCTTTAATTAATTGGGGGTATAGATTGGGGGCGTCACACTTAGGACCAACAACAAACATAAGTTTTGTATGGTTGAATTGCTATATTTCTCTTGTAAACTACATTTGCAAAGTAAGGTTAATTTCATTATCTCAATTTGAGTTCTAATTGAGGATAGACATAGCAATAGCGAGGCCGATTGAGGAACTGCTTAAAAAAATCCTTGTATACTCTCTCTCTCTCTCTCTATATATATATATATATCTTTTACATTTCGTTTTTAAGTTGTTGAGTTCATCATTTGTGGATTAATTCGTTTGGTAAATTCTTTTGAAAGTCATTTGAAAAACGTTTTGTTGAGTTGATCGCAATTCTTTAGATTATGGTTTGATTTTAGGATCAACAAAATTATACAAATTTCCAAACAAAATTGATTGCACACAAGGTGTTCGATAGTTTGTCTCAATAGTATTTTTGTGTGATTTATCATTAGATATACCATTTCTTGTTGAGTAGCTTTCAAGTGATTATGAATGAAACATATTGATTGAATAGCTTATCATTATCTTCAATTTGTTTTCATATACGCATTTTCGAGCTTTTTGATAGCGATTAGGTTTAGTCAAATTGATCCAAGTCACTTTTGGTAGCCATTATTTTTTGAAAACGGGTTTTGTAAAGCTAATTGTTTGGGGGATATATTCACCCCCCCTCTAGATAAGTCACCTTATTCTAACAAGTGGTATCAAGAGCTTCAGTTAATTCCGCGCTTCAATATTCTCTTATTAGAAAATGGCTACCGAACCTAAGGGGTCGTACAATAGAGCGCCTATTTTTACTGGTGAAAACTATAGCTATTGGAAAGCTTGTAAGTGTATCCATATCAACTCAGATGATAAGGGTGTATGGGCCGCCATCATCAATGGTCCTAATCAAATTACATTGACCAATGCTCAAGTTGTCGTCGTACAAAAACTGGAAGCACAATGGGATGATAATGATAATAAATTGTGGTCACATGATTAAAAGGCACAACATATTCTCATATTTGTACTTCATGTTGTTGAGTATTATCGTGTCTCTCATTGTGAGACTGCCAAAGCTATGTAAGAGGCATTAGAAGTTGCTCATGAGGTAACTAATGAGGTCAAACAAGTTAGGATCAATACTTTAAATCAAGAGTTTGAACTATTTCACATGAACCATGGTGAAACCATTGCCAACATGTAAAAAAGGTTCATACATCCTATATCTCGCTTGAAGGCTATAGGTAATCATATCTCCAATGATATATCTACTAATAAAGTTTTGAGGTGTCTTAATAGGGAATGGCAACCCAAGGTCACCACAATCAAAGAAATGAATGATCTTAAAACACTTGATCTCACAACTTTATTTGGAAAGCTAGAAGAACGTGAGTAAGAACTCACTTGCTTTGAAAAAACATGAGAAAAAGTATGAGAAGAAGATGAAGAAGAAGAATGGTAAAGACAAGGAGGAAGAAAAAATTTTATTTCTCAAAAGACTTCAAGTTCAATGTCCTCAACCAATGAGCAAAGTGATTGTGAAACAAGAGATGACAATAATTCAGATGATGAAGATATGGGACTTTTGTGAAAATATTCAACAAGTACATCAAAAGAAATGGTGTAAAGTTATCTAACAAAAACTTCATTAAATTTAGAAGACAATCAAACTCATCAAAGGAAGATGATGACAAGAAAGGAAGATTTAGACATTCATGTCACAATTGTGGCAAAACCGACCATTACAAGCCGGCGTGTCCATTGATAGAGAAAGAAAAAAACAAAGGCCATTACAAAAAATCTAGCAAGTCTAGAAGATCTTATATTGTGTGTGAAAGAAATAGTGATTCCTCGAGTGATGAAAGCTCAAGTGATGAGAAAGAATTTGCAAATGTTTGTCTCTCGTCTTATTATCGTGACAAGAAGAAAAAAAATGTAAGTCACTATAAATATGAACATGTTGATGAATTGTCTTATTTCGAGTTGCAAAAAGCTTTTGAAAATCTACATAGAGAAGTCATAGACGCTTTCAAAAAGTTAGTTTCAAACAAAATAATTTTTGTACATTTAGAAGCTAAAGTATTGGAAATCAAAAAGAATATGGAAGCTCTTAAGCAATTTATGGTAGATATTCAAAAAGTTAAAGATGAGGATGAAGAACCTTCATGGTTCGATTGTGAAACTTGTCACATTTGGCAAAAAGAGGTAAATACTTTTAAAGCTAAGCTGGACAAGGCATTACAACCAAAGGTCACTTTTTCTATTGATACTACCAAATATAAGATGCCTTCTCATATTCTTTATAGAAGGTATAACGTTGTTGAAAATGATCAAAATAGAAAAGGTCACTCTTCTCATCATTTAACATATCACTTTTGTTGCAAGAAGGGTCATACCATTTCAAAATGCAAGTTTAGGAAATTTCTTGTGCCTAAAGGAGTTTTTCAATGGTTTCCTAAATGCAACCAAGGTTTAACTCACCCTCAAGGACCTAATTAAGATTGGGTACCTAGCATTTCTTGTTGATTTTTCAGGATAAATATCTTGGCTCTATGAAGAGAGTATGGGATCTCGTTTGTGGTTGCTCAACACATGATACGGGTGACATTTACTTATTTCGTTGACTTTGTGGCAAGAAAGAAGGGGTGTGTTACCATGGGAGTCAACAACTAGTGTTCTTTAATTGGTAAAAGTGTGTAGATTACTTGTAAGACTTATATCCAAGAAAGGTAGAAAGGGTATTTCATTTTATGCAATAGGCATATCTTCAAAAGACATAACATTGAATAAGGGATTGGTCAACCTGAGATAATGAAGCTTGAGGAGGAGTAAGATAGCTATCATGAAAGAGACAAGAATGAAAGTCCAACAAAAAAGGATGATCATCAAATTAATAATTTTTCTTGAATTCATTGCAAATTACACTATTGGATACTTTGTAAAAGTGAAAGGTGGTAAGATCTTTGTTGTTAATTGGTTTGTGGCATGTTTTGCATTTATTCTGACTTTTGTTCGAGAGTTCTTTGTGGAATGCATGTGCATCCTCCTTCACTTGTACGGTGAGGTAATATCATTTCAATTTTCGCTTTGAAAGTCAGTTTCTCTCTTTTACTTGTTTACTATTCAAAGGTATGTAATATATTGTGTGAATGATATATGTTATGAGTGTTCATTTCTAAAAATTTCAAGTGTAACCATCGTGTGTTTCATTTAACATGCGTGTGTCTCTCATCAATTGGTTATGCATAAGTCAAGTTGAGTCTTCCAAAGTCATCTCAAATTCATAAGTGTCAAAATTTTCAAGTTTTGAACCCCATAGGCCGACTCATCGTATAGGTCGGCACATAAAAATTATTTTTAAAATTTTTCAAAATTTTCAAAATTGGTTCAATATGTGTCGGCTCATGCTTGTGTAGGTCGGCACATAGAATTGATTTTTGCAATCTCTTAAATTTGCTTCAGCATGTGTCAACTCATAACCTTTTTAGGTTGGCACATGCTTCCAAGAGGTCGACTCATAAGTTTATTTTGGGGCATTTCTCTTCACTTCTCTTTTCCTCTCATACATGCACCAAAATTCCAAAATCCCTTCATCTCCTCTTGAATCTTGCAACCATTCAAAATCATCATTAAATTTTCTTAGATTCATCCTCCATTTATTGTCTACATTCATTTTTCCAACAAATCATTAAAATTATCATCAATTTCCTCATTTCATCTTCAAAACCCCTCATTCACCCAAATTCTCCAAAACTCCAAATTTCCTCTTATGTTTGGTTTTTCTTCACTTCTTTGTGTGGTTTTAAGGTTTTTTTTGGATTTGAGTTTGTGGGTAATCATTTATCTCTCAAACTCCTTCACTTCTTATTCACACATTTCATCGAACCTTTGGTGTGCAAACATTGTTAGCGTAATCCTCCATGGCACCTAAGCTTTCTAAATCCAAGGGTGATTCTAAAGGTAAGGGTAAGGTAACTACATCTTCTACAGTTGCAGAAACTCCATTTTCATTGATTTCAACTAAGTGTGTAGGAATTTGAAGAAAAACATCAACACCAGCTTGCTGTGAAGCAATACATTTGGAAGCCTATTGTGGTTGGTTGTTTGGATATTCCAGAAGTTGCTAGTCTTGTTGCGCATCAACAAATTGATTACTTTCTACAGCTTGCTCGGGGCTATAATGAAGACCTCATTTGTGTATTTTACTTTGGATTACATGATAGGCGAGGTTCATGCTTCAAGTTTACCATATGTAACACTGTATATGAGTTCACTAATAGTCTTTGAAAGTATTTATTTGGTATTACTGTGGTTGATGCTGGTGATGATGATGAAGTTAAACCGTTAATGTGGATACCAACACTCATATACAGATTAAGTGGAACGTTCATGTGAATGAGCTACTTAAAGCTCCCCACTTTGATGATTGTTATTATCCTATTACTACGGGTCAACTGAAGATGGTTCCTAGAATTTTGTTGTGGCTTGTGTCTCATGTTTTGCGCCCAAAAAATGGCAGGTTCTCAAGAGTAGACTTTGCTGAAATTCATCAAGCCTATATTATTTTGAACAAGATCAAAATTAATTGGGCTCATTATTTTGTAGCTCGCATGTTCACCATCAAGGAATGCAACAAATGGACGTCATTCTTTTATGTCTCCATGATTACCAAGATTTTGAACTACTTCAATATATGTATGCCGAATCTTACGTATAAATATCCAGGCTAGCCTCAATAGTTCTCTCAACGTACCCTGACCAACATGAACTATTTTTGGGATATAAAACATCGGGTGCACTACTTTCGTACGAGTAAGAATGGTAGCAAGATTTATAATTTTGATGATCTTACAGAGTTTGAGGATGATGTTGCTGAGACCCATATGGTTAATGATCAACTAATTGGTGCTTCTCATGATGTTTCTAAGGGTGATGCTTTTATGCAAGATGCTACTCACGAAGATGCTCATGGTAATACTTTTGGTGCTGAATTTGGTGCTTCAGCTTCCATCATGATTATGCTTCAGAACATGCAGCTGAGGCAAAATGAGCAGTATGAGGAAGATTGTAGGAGTTGAGATGCCTTTGAGGCTTCTCAAGTGGAAAGATTTCGTCTGATGCAAGAACACATAACTATACAAGATGCCAATTTTGAAGCCTTTGCTTCTTTTGTGACGGAAAGTCTTGTTTCTATGCGCAATGATATGAATGCAAGCTATGCAGATGCGATTGCTAGGATTAATCATATGATCTCTGCTCAAAATGATAATCATCATCATTATGCTCATTTTTATTCAGAAATGCATGATATCTTGGATTATAACTTTGGTAATGATGGACAAGGATGACATAGGGGAATGAGACCAATGCCAAGTGGTCGTGGAAGACGATGAAGTGTTGTGTTGTTGTGTCTTTGAGTCTTGTGTCTTGTAGTGCATTTATTTGAGTCATATTGTGAGTCTTCATGCATTGTTCTTTTGTTGGTTTGTTTTACTGTTAGTTATGTATTGAAAATGTTACTAATTTGTTTGCTTATGAGAAAATGGTTGTACTATGTGTATTTCCTTGGATGAAAATTATGTAATGTTGTTGTTTTTCTATTTATGTTGTGTTTATTTCTCTTGTGTATCTTCATGTATGTACTGTATATGTGAGTGCACGCCCTTATCTTTGCAAACACCTCTATATGGTTATTGTATATGTGTTATATATGTGATACTGCTAATGTGCTTACCTTGTCTCTTTTTGATGTTGTCAAAGGGGGAGAAGTATATGCAGTTATGAAGCTATGATGCATACATTCAGGGGGACCCTTTATAGACACAAAATGCATCGTCTCAAGTTTTTCCATCATCAAATATGGGGAGTATGTGAGTGAAACCTTCTGATTAGATGTATTTTTGAATGATGTCAAAACTAGGATACTTTAGTGTTTATGTACATTTGACAGTATCATCTGAGTCTAGTTGTTAATTTTAGCAATTTAAGCATTAGGGAGCATGGCAACATGTTGGAAAAGGTTTAGAAAATATTCATGCATCAAGAAATGGTTTAATGTATCAAAAACTCATTTTTATGTGAAAAATTGCCTACAGGTCGACACATATGCGTCATAGGTCGAAACATAGAAGTATAATTCTTCTATAGGACAACACGTACGCATTATAGGTCAACACAAAGAAGAAAATTTCTTCTACAGGTCGACATATATGTTTTATAGGTCAAATCGTGTGCTTCATTTTTAAATCTTGTAGGCTCTGTTAGATGCACCGCCTCTACAGGTCGACACATGACCTGTAGGTCGACACATGACTTTCATAGGTTGACCTGTACATTAAAAACCTTGAAAATTTGCTCTATTTTCCATTCCTTTTGCATTCCTTTTGCTTCATACTTGTTAACATATATATACTTGTTACATGCATTATTTCTTTTAATGATTTTGGTAAAATCGTAAACGAAACCTGGAACATACAAAAAGTCTTTTTCATCTTCAATCTTGATTTTATGCATACACATGACACGGCCGCAAGTGCACGACTATATCGTAGTAATAAAATGTTATCGATCCACAGGGGCCAATGGTTAAGTACCGATTTCTGTTTGATCTTTGTAGGCTTAATACCCTTTTTGGTCCTCTAACTATAGGGGTAGGTCCAATTAGGTCCTCTTTCTTTTAAAAGTGCCCAAATTGGTCCCATACGTTTTTAAATAGGTTCACGTTTGTCCTTGCCGTTAGAAAAGTTAAAATTTCACTTAAAATGTTGATGACATGGCATGGATGTGCTGATGTGTATGTTTCTGAATGGGGATGTGGCACGGTTTATATAGGTCAATTCAGAATTGTGGCTTATTTTCCTTAAGTCATTTTAGTTCTGCACATTTAACCCTAGAAGAGAAGGCATAGCAGACGAAGGCGATGATGACCGAGGGTGAAGACGAACACAAAGATTCCCAGACATACGATTGAAGACGAAGCAATATCCTGGTTAGTGGCTATGTTACTTTCGTAAAATTTTTGTTTTCTGTAGTTTAGGGTTTGTGTGTAGAAATTAGGGTTTGTTGCCTCCTTTTTAAAATTAGGGTTTTTTAAGTTCGTTTCGTAAAGTTTATGCTTGTTTATGATATTAGGTTGAAATGGAAGAAATGATTACCCTCAACATTCATCATAGTGGGGGAATTTATTGACTCTGATAAAACGAATTACGTGGGGGGTAAATGTAACGAATTACAGGTAGATGTTGATAGGTGGTCGTATTTTGAGTTGATAAGTGTTTTGAAAGACATAGGGTATACTGAGGTAGACAATATCTACTACAAGGATCCTACATTTGGGATTAATGTGCTTAGTGATGATAAAGGTGCGTTAGAGATAGCTGACCTATGTAGGGTACATCTGAAGGTCGACATATACATTGAACACCCAATATCCCAACCTGAGCATGTTGATGAGGGTGACACATTAAATGAAGAACCTACAAACATGGAGGAGGACACATTAAATAAAGAACCTACAAACATGGAGGAGGGCATATTAAATGAAGAACCTTTGGATGTTGTGAATCAAGAACAATATGATATTGTTGCTGAACTTGTTGATCAAGTCCTTAAGGATGTAAACAATTCTGTTGAGTGTGTCCACCCTAGTGAGGGAGTGAATTCTGGTGAGGGTGTTAAGGCTGGTGATGGAGTGAATTCTGGTGAGGGTGTTAAGGCTGGCGAGGGAGTGAATTTTGGTGAGGATGTTGCTGCTGATGAGAGTGTCAAGGCTGGTGAGGGTGTTGACAAAGAGGGAGTTGGGATTCATGGTAAAGCTGCTGATGGGATTCATGGTGAGGTTCATGATGGGAGTGACACAAGCTCTGATGACAGTGAGGATTCATCATATAATTATGATAATGCATTGGAGCTTGATTTTAGTGATTCTGATGTTAGTTTGGATTATGATGAAGAACATGTTGCCAAAATGGTGGAGTATGATGAAAAACATGAAGGAAGTAGTAAAATCAATAAAAGGACAGGGGAAGCATATAATGGAGGTGAGAATGCAGTTGTGTATGATAGTGATGAACTAGATAGTGGATGTGACACTGAGGATGATGAAGAACCAAGGAAGGGGAAACATCCAATTTTCAAGGCTATGAAAGACATGTCTAACTATAAATGGGATTTGGGAACCTATTTTAATACCAAAAGTGATTTTAAGGAAACTATTCAAACATATGCTGTTCAGAATGGGAGAGGTCTAAAGTTTCTAAAAAATGACAACAAAAGAGTGAAAGTGGTATGTAAATATGGTTGTCAGTGGGAGGGCTATTGTGGAAAGCTTCCTGATGAGGACACTTGGCAGCTTAGAAAATTAGTTGACACACATAATTGTGCTAGAGAGTATAATGTCAAGATGATGAGCATGAAATGGCTAAGCAAGAGGTTGCAAAATACATTGAAAAATAATCCTAAGCTTAAGCTAAAGGATATTAAGGAGAAGGCTCTTAAGAAATGGAACGTAGGTGTTAACAAGACAAAGGCAATTAGGGCCAGATTTGCATCCAGGGATATGGTAGATGGGTCTTATTTAGGAGATTACACTAGGATTTATGACTACTGTCATGAAATTTTGAGGACTAATCCTGGTTCCACTGTTAAGATAAATGTCACACCAGTTCAAGAGGGTGTTGAGGATGCTAGACCTTATTTCAAGAGGTTGTACATTTGTTATGATGCTTGCAAGAAAAGTTTCAAGTTGTGTAGGCCAATTATTGGCCTTGATGGATGTTTTTTAAAGGGCCTATGTGGTGGCCAGATCTTAGCTGCAATAGGAACAGATCCTAATGATCAAATGTTACCTATTGCCTTTGCTGTGGTGGAAGGGGAAAATAGAGACTCATGGACTTGGTTTTTAAAGCTCCTCATTGATGATTTGGGTGGAAGAGAAGAATGTAGGACCTATACTTTCATTTCGGATCAACAAAAGGTACCACTAGATTTATTGCATTAATTTAAGTTTGAATGTATTTTTTGATTTAGAATGTAATTTTGAACTTTTATTTGATATATGCATTTGCAGGGTCTTCTTCCAGCTATGGATGAATTGTTACTAAGTGTTGAACAGAGGTTTTGTGTGAGACATCTATACAACAATTTTAGGAAGAAATTTCCAGGAAAAGTGTTCAAGGAGATCATTTGGAAGGCAGCAAGAGCTACTTATCCACAGGATGGGGAAAGAGAGATGAGAGGCATGAGGAGGATAAATGAAGAGGCCTACAAACACATGATGCAAACACCACCAAGATTTTGGAGCAAGTCCTACTTCAGAACCACAACAAAGTCTGATACTGTCCTGAATAATATGTCAGAAGCTTTCAACAGTGTGATTGTGGAAGCAAGGGAAAAACCTTTGGTCACAATGTTAGAAGATATTAGGGGATATATAATGGAAAAATGGGTGGCAAATAGGTTGAAGTTCACTAATTTGGGTGATGATGGAGTGTTGCCAAACATAAAGAAGCAGGTGGAGAAAACAAGCAGTTATACAAATTTTTGGATAGTAAAGTAATAGACATACTTTTGTGTTTTATTATTATGACTTACTTATGATAGGTAATAGACTTACTTCTGTGTTTAATTATTATGAATTACTTTTGATAGATAATGCACTTACTTTTACAGGATGCCATCTGAATATATTTTTGAGGTGAGACATATTGAGAATCAGGGAGACATGTTCACTGTCGACTTAAAGGAACATGGTTGTTCTTGCAGAAAGTGGCACTGACTGGTCTCCCATGCGTCCATGCAATTTCCTCAATGAAGAGTAGAGGTCTTGCTGTTGATGAGTTTGTCCCAGACTATTACAAGAAGGCTAGGTATATTAAGGTGTATGAACCTATCATTTACCCTCTGAATGGTACAAATTTATGGGTGAGAACCGAATACCCTGATGTGCAGCCTCCCAAATACAAGAAAATTCCTGGACGACCAAAGAAGAAGAGGAATAGAGAACAGGGTGAGATTGATGGTTCTGATAGGAAAATAAGAAAAACTGGTATGATTGTGAGGTACACTAGGTGCAGACAAACTGGGCACAACAAATCAACATGTAAGATGACTCATCCACCACAACAGGCATCACAGGTTCTCAGCAACCATCTCAGTAAGTATCTCAAGCAAGTCAGGCAACCCAGGCAACTCAGGCATCTACTCAGGCAACTCAGGCATCTACTCAGGCAACTCAGACAACTACTCAGGCAACCAAGTCAACTCAGGAAACTAAAACAACTCAGGCAACCAAGTCAACTAAGGCAACTAAAACTACTCAGGCAACCACGTCAACTCAGGAAACTAAAACAACTCAGGCAACTCAGGCAACCAGAACAACTCAGGCATCCCAGGCAACTCAGGTTTCTCAGACAACTAACAACAAGATTGCAATGCAAGCTAGGTACAAGTTGCCTTTTAAGAGACCAGCACAGCTTTCAAGAGGACCCACCACCAGATTGAGTGCATCACAGAATGCAGTGAGTCCTACTACTAGGAGGACAACACCAACTAAAAGGAACATTTCAAAGAAATCCTCTTAGGGTCTATAGTTTGTGTTGTATTGTGTAATGTTGTCTTCTGATATTATGAACAATTTCTGCTATTTTGTGTACTAAGCATTTCTGATATGCTTCAGCTATTATGTGTAATGGTGTACTTATGTACTTATGGTGTACAATGTTTCATATTTTGTATTGATACTTCTGTTATGCTGTTGTCAAATTATGCTACTAAAGTTTTTTGTTAAGTACTTATGCTACTAATACTTCTGTCCACCTGTTGTCAAATTTTGGGTGTATACAAGTTGTTGTGTTGTACAAATTTTCTGTTAAGTTGTTATTGTACAAACCAGGTTACAAATTTGATGTACAAATATGGTTTATACAAAATTTAGTGTACTGATATCTACAACTCTGTTTCATATACAATGAGAAAAATCAGGTTTCAAATTTGGTGTACAAATATGTACAACTCTGTATGCCACAACCTACAACAACTGCTAAAATATGGCACTAAAATATGTTTATGACAGCAACAAAACTACTTTTTTACTCGGACCATTACTACATGTTTATGACAGTAACTTTTACAACATATATGGCAACAACTGATAAATATGGCAATAACACTAAAATATTGGCAACAACAATACTCTTTTACTCAGACCATTAGTACATGTTATGGAAGCAACTTTTACATCCATTTCACAAGAAAACAACAGCTGATAAACTACCAACAACTAACAAGATATGTTCCAACATTCACAACACCTTAACCTCTAAAACAAATAACACAGTAAAGCACAAGCACTTCCAGATTATCTTCCATTTCCTTGTGTTCTTCAAAGCTTCATCTAGCTGCAAATTTTTGACCCTAAAAACTTCAACCATTCTTTTTGCCTCTGCCAACTCTTTTTGGGCTTCTTCCAACTCCTTAAATTGCATTTCAATCTTCCATTTCATATTCCTCAAGCTTTCCTCCTTGTCATCTCTTGAATCATCATAGAACCATTCAAAAAAACCGTACCCGACATTCGTGTGTCCCTGTACATATATGAAGGCAACTTAAGAACAGTGAAGATGTACCAGATGGAAGGAATGTGTTTGAGATAGAAGATTACCTTAAAATGTTGACAACCCCAAAAAAGCTTTCCATAATTTTGGACAGTTCTTGCCTTGCGAAGTACAACAAGGTCTCCACAACCACACATGACTTTCCCAAAACTGGTATACACTTGCGAATCGACGCGGGTTCTTGAAGATGAAGAAGAAACTCGCCCAAAACTCATTATTGTACGGGGATTTTCCTTTCAATTTGGTTAATTTTGGGGATTTTGTAACCTAGGGTTTGGAATTGGGGGTGGATTTATAGAGTCTTAGATTGAACGAACAAGGAGATGCTGACTGTGCTACACACACTATCTAAGTCACATTCCACATCAACATTTTTAACACTGTTAGCCTGTAATTAACGGAAAGGATCAATACGAACCTATTTAAAAATGTATGGGACCAATTTGGCACTTTTAAAAGAAAGAGGACCTAATTGGACCTACCCCTATAGTTAGAGGACCAAAAAGGGTATTAAGCCATCTTTGTAAATCTAGAGCGACCAAAAAGTTGGAGAAACAGATCTGAAATAAGGGTTAGATAAATAATTAAAACAAATAGGATTTAGGATCATGATTCCCCACTCTAACATCTCCGTATGACTGGATTAATCGCGCTACAAGGATTTTTACACAAATTATAAAAAATAGATTTTGTAGATAACACCGACTTTCATAGCGTGTTATCATGGTTTCGGTAAATAATCTGTCAGCTGTCGCATGTTCAATAGAATTTACCGAAACCTTTATGTTACTGCACGGTCTATTAAGATGAAGCTTTTCTCAACCTCCTCCGAGTACTTTCGCATCATCGGATTCGATTGTCTAAAAATTCGTTTTCGGGTATCGGACAAAGTGCTTTCGCATCATTACCAATACCTAAGAACCTTTTACTTTCGTAACAAAGTTTAAAATAAAAACTCGAACTTTTAAAATAAGAACGCGTTAAATCCTTGTATTGCTTTTTATTTAATCATACGGATAGTCATGAGTGGGTCTCATGACCCTTAATCCCTAGAGAACTACTCACTCATGGTGAGGGTTGAAACAATAAAAACGATTGTAAAAATAATAGACATAATCGAAATAAAGTATAAAGATAATAATAATAAAAACCAGATGAAAATAAAATTGCTTCAATAATAAACTTGGTTTAGCTCCAATGGAGACTTGTACAGAAAAGATGCGTAGAAAGTAAATTGCAGAAAGCGTAGAAAAAATATGATAAAAGTGTTGTCCTCAAAACTCCCCTCTAATTGGAGTTAAATAGCCATAAACTAAAAATAAAATCAAATAAAGGGTCTTCAATGGCATTCCATAAGAGAATCATCCAGGTATCAATGCCAAGGTCTTCAAATTAGGAATTAAATCGAGACGAAAAAGGAAACAAAAAGTTGGCTTCTCAAACCTCTGTTACAGGCCGTAACACACGTTACGGGCACCCATAACAGAGCTCTGGTTTTTGTATGGGAGCGCATCCATCTTGGGATTTTCAGGGCCTTCTGTTACGGGCCGTAACATGCATTACGGGCACCCGTAACAGAGCTCTGATTTTTCTACTGGGAGGCTCCGGCTCTTGTGTTTTTCCTTCGATTTTTGCTCGATGTTATCTCCTTTTTTTTTCCAATATGCTTGTGAAGATTTGAAAATGACAAAAACACAATACCAAAGCATAAAATATGGAAAAAGCAAAAAAAGTAGGCAAAATGCAATGAAATAACAAGGAAAAATACTAAATTAAAGCGATACAAAATACACTTATCAAATTTCCCCAAACTTAAACCGTTGCTTGTCCTCAGGCAATGAACTCGGATAACGCTTTTTAGACTAAGCAAAGTACTTCACATGAGAACCAATGATATTAGATCTTGTTGATACTCATACGTGAGTTACTCGTTCCGATCGGCTAGTCGTCGTTCTTCCAATACTTCTCCGTCAACGAGGATATTCCAAGAACACAAACCATGGTAGAACCACGGACCTAGATACCCCTTTTCGGTCACCTCTCCAACTATGCTTTAGGCTTAAGTCTGTTCTCGATTTTCCCCCTTTTTGTTCGGACAGTCAAATTAAGACATTTTCGCTTCTTTGTATGCATAAGGTTGGTTAAGAGCAATTTTTTCTTTTTCTCTTTTTTTTCTTCTAGGCACCCTTTTTCTATTTTTTTTTCTTTTTATTATGCTCATTGGCATTTATTTGACAATTGAGATTCAACCGCCATTAGGCTAAGTAACCGAGTGAGAGAAGGCTACCCAACTTAAAATGCCGGTTGTCTTTATTATTTTTATTCTTTTTTTTTCTTTTTCGGTGCCTTGTTTTTCAACCAACCTCGATTTCTTTTTGATCATGTCAGACTTGCCAAGATAAACTACTTGGGGGTACTTTTCAAAGTTGAGTACTATGGCACAAATCTACGTGTCGGACTCGTGTCCTTACTCCGGGAGATCTAGGGTGTTCAAGCCATATTCAAGTTTTTGAATTTTCTTGAAGTCCCTATTCCTAGCCTCACTTCCCTCGAACTCAATATACTTTCTCAACATTCTCAAATTGAAGTAGAAAAATTTTCGGTTCTAGCTTGGGGTGGAAATCAAAGTGTTTTTTTGGATTATTGAAAGGAAAAACAAAAGCAAATAACATGAAAATTTTAAAAACTAAAAAGCATGTAAATACCCCCCAAACTTAAACCAAACATTGTCTGCAATGTTTTAGTAAAAGAAAGGGAGGGGGAACTCACAGGGCACCTCATTGAGGAGGTGGGGGAAACATTATCCAGAATTGTACCTTGCCGTGTTTGCTTCGGTTCCGTTCTTCCGGACATGATTTCTAGTACTGTATTTTTCTTTATTCTTCAGTTTATTTACTTGTTATCCTACAAAAACAAAGACAAAAACAAGGAAAAGAAAAACATTAGCATGAAATAGTGGGTTGCCTCCCACCGAGTGCTTCGTTTAACGTCGCATGGCTCGACGGTTCATGAGTGCTACCACTCAGGATGGTTCCCGAAGAACCAACTTTGTTCCTTGCTCAACTACATCCCTGATGGTGTAGTGCTTAAGTCGTTGTCCGTTAACCGTAAACTACCCTGTGGATTCACTCCAGACTTCAACTATTCCATAAGGTTTCATATTTTTAACAACAAAAGGTCCCGACCATCGAGATCTTAGTTTTCCTGGAAAAAGTTTAAGTCTCGAGTTAAATAATAAGACTAATTCACCCTCCTTGAAGTTCCGGCTAGAGATTCTCTTATCGTGCCAATTTTTTGTTCTCTCTTTATAGAGCTTGGCATTCTCATAGGCGTCAAGCCTTAACTCCTCTAATTTGCTCAGTTGTAATTTTATTTTCTCTCCCGCAACCTGATAGTCTAAGTTGAGGGCCTTGATGGCCCAATAGGATCTATGCTCTAACTCAACAGGTAAATGACAAGACTTACCATAAATAAACTTGAAAGGGGTCATACCAATAGGGGTTTTGTAAGCAGTTCGGTAAGGCCATAGTGTGCCGTCGAGCTTGGAGGACCAACCTTTTCTAGAGATGGAGACTGTTTTCTCTAAGATAGATTTTATCTCCCTATTAGAGACCTCGACTTGACCACTTGTTTGCGGGTGATAAGGTGTAGCAACTCTATGCCTAACCCCGTACTTCTTAAGAAGGCTCTCAAATTGCCTAGCAATGAAATGTGATCCTCCGTCTAATATGACGAGCCTAGGAACACCGAACCTTAGGAAGATAATTTTTTTGAATAGTTTTATAACGACTCGGGCATCATTTGTTGGTGAGGCAATGGCCTCAATCCATTTAGACACATAGTCAACAGCTACGAGAATGTATTGGTTTCCCAAAGAAGGTGGAAAAGGTCCCATAAAGTCAACTCCCTAAACATCAAAAATTTTGACTTCAAGGATGTTATTCAGATGCATCTCGCTCCTCCTAGATATGTTTCCCGTGCGCTGGCACTGGTCGTATTTCCTTATAAAGGAATTAACATCTTTAAATAGGCTAGGCCAGTAGAGACCTGCTTGCAAAATCTTTGACACAGTTTTGTCGGTACTAACATGCTCCCCCATAGGCGGAGGCGTGACAATGAGTCATCACGCTCTCCATTTCTTCTTCTGGGATGCACCTTTGGAAAATTTCGTTGGCGCCCCTCTTAAAAAGTAGAGGCTCATCCCAATAGTAATGCCTGAGATCGGAGAAAAACTTTTTCTTACGTTGGTAGTTCACGTCAGGAGGTAAGACTCCTGCAGCAAGGTAATTGACAAAGTCGGCATACCAAGGTGTCTTACTACTTATTAATGCAAAAAGTTTGTCGTCAGGGAAGGAGTCATCAAGAGGCAACTCTTCCTCTTTCAACTCCATCAACCTGGATAGATGATTGACAACCACATTTTCTGTCCCTTTCTTGTCTCTGATCTCAACGTCAAACTCTTGTAACAATAGAATCCACCTAATGAGTCGAGGCTTAGAGTCCTTTTTGCTTAGGAGGTATCTAATAGCTGCATGATCGGTGTAGACAATTATTTTTGATCCCACTAAATAGGAACGAAATTTTCCGATAGCAAAAACCACGGCCAATAATTCTTTCTCTGTGGTTGCATAGTTAACTTATGCCTCATCTGGTGTCCTACTAGCATAGTAAATGACATGCATCTTTTTATCCTTCTTTTGCCCCAATACCGCGCCTACCGCATAGTCACTGGCATCGCACATAATCACGAAGGGATTTTCCCAATTGGGGGGCTGCATTATAGGAGCTGAAATCAATGCCTCTTTCAAAGCTTTGAAGGCTTCAAGGCATTCACTATTGAAATTAAATTTGGCGTCCTTCATTAGCAGCCCAGTTAGGGGCTTGGTAATCTTGGAGAAATCCTTAATAAAACGACGATAAAAGCCAGCATGGCCTAAGAAACTTCTGACCTCTCTCACGTTAGTGGGAGGATTAAGCTTTTCTATAACCTCTATCTTAGCTTTGTCAACTTCTATTCCTCTTTTGGACACCAAATGTCCTAAGACAATGCCTTCTTTCACGATGAAGTGACATTTTTCCCAATTTAACACAAGGTTGACTTTCACACATCTTTCCAAGACTTTATCAAGGTTTAGCAAACATTCATCAAAACTACACTCATAAACCGAGAAATCATCCATGAAAACTTCCATGATATCTTCTAAAAAATCACAGAAAATCGACATCATGCACCACTGGAAGGTGGCTAGTGCATTGCAAAGGCCAAAGGGCATCCGCCGATAGGCGAATGTGCCAAAGGGACAAGTGAATGTCGTTTTCACCTGATCACTTGGAAATATGGGGATTTGGAATAGCCCTGAGTAACCGTCTAAGTAATAAAAATGAGAATGCTTTGCTAGCCTCTCAAGCATTTGGTTAATGAAGGGGAGTGGAAAATGATCTTTACGGGAGGCTTTGTTAAGCTTCCTATAGTCTATACACATTCTCCATCCCGTGATAGTTCTTGTAGCAACCTGCTCACCTTTATCATTCCTTGTAACTGTCATCCCTCCTTTCTTAGGAACGACCTGAACCGGGCTAACCCATTTACTATCGGAGATAGGATAAATAACTCCTGCATCTAGGAGTTTCAACACTTCCTTTTTCACTACTTCTTTCAAGTTGGGATTTAGCCTCCTTTGATGTTCTCTAGATGGCTTATAATCATCCTCTAACATGATCTTATGCATGCAAACGGAGGGACTAATTCCTTTCAAATCCTCAATGCTGTACCCAATAGCTTTAGGGTATTTCCTAAGAATGTTGAGAAGCTTAGCGGTCTCGGGCCCTCCAAGACTCGCATTTACTATTACAGGCTTAGTGGCTTCTTTATCAAGGAATTCATATCTGAGGGTTTGGGGAAGTTGTTTCAGCTCCAGTTGGGTTTCTTGGAGTCGGGCACCTCATTTTGTGTTATAAGTTCTCCAAAATTCAGAGGATTTTCCCTGCTTTCGAAAGAATAAACTTCTTCCCCTTCGGGAGGAGGGGACTCAAATGTGCTTTCTTGGACACAGGTATCGATTATATCAACAAGACTACAAGAGTCCCTGAAAGAGGGAGTTTTCATAAGTTTTACCAGTAAAAAATCGATCTTCTCCTCACCAACTTCGAAGGTTAACGTTCCCTTTTTAACATCAATAATGGCACCAGCTGTAGCCAAGAAAGGTCTCCCAAGAATTATTAGGATTTAGGTATCCTCTTCAATTTCCATGATGACAAAGTCAACGGGAACGTAGAGTTCACCTATCCTTACAGGGATATCTTCCAACATACCTACGAGATATTTTACCGACCTGTCTGCAAGTTGCAAAGAAATATTATTCTGTTTCATTTCCCCCATATCCAACTTCTTACACATAGATAAAGGCATTACGTTGACGCTAGCCCCTAAATCACATAGAGCCCTCTCAACAGTCATGACCCCTATATGACAAGGGATAGAGAAGCTTCCCGAATCTTTCAACTTTTGGGGAAACATGTTCCTAATCACAACGATACTATCAAAGGTCATAACTACTGTTTCATGATCTTCAAAATTTCTTTTGTTGGAGAGGATTTCCTTTAGAAACTTGGCATAAGTTGGCATTTGCGACAATGCTTCGGTAAGAGGTATCTCAATATGGATCTTTTTAAGGAGTTCCATAAAATTTTTAAATTGGGCTTCCACCTTGGCTTTCGCAAATCTTCGTGGGAAAGGAATAGGTGGTTTGTAAGGAGGAGGAGCAATATAAGGCGTCTCCTTCTCAACTTCTTCAACACTCCCCTTTTCTTGCGACGTAGGTCTACCAATTTTAGCTTCTTTTTCATTACCGCGAACACTACTCTCAACCCTTTCACCTTCTCTTTCCTTTAGGTCAACCAATTGTTTACCACTCCTTGTTGTCACAACATTCATGTGCCCTTTTGGATTTTGTGCAACATGGTAAATTTGTGTTTCCAACGATTTATTGTGAGTGGCAATATTTTCCACTTTTTCAGTCAGCTGCCTAAGTATCTCATTGGTATGGAGGTTTTGGTTCCAGATTTCCTCGTTTTGACGTATTTGCGTTGTTACGAAGTTTTCCATTAAAAGTTCCAAATCAGACTTTTTAGGAACCGGTGCCAATGCCTCTTGGAAACCCGGTGGTCCCATGGCTTGTTGTGGTTGGTTATTCTTGTAACGCCCCAGTTTTTATTAGTTTTATTTAATCGAGTCGATTTGATTATTTTATCATTATATTATTTTATTTTTTACTTTTATTTGGTAATATATTATTTTTTCATTGTTGTTATGTTTTATCGCGTTTTGGGAACGTTTGCGAGATATTTGAGTGTAGGGGTATTTTGGTCATTTCACTTTTTTTTTTCTTAAGTTAGTAAAATAGAAAATAGAAAGAGATAAAATTAGAGAGAAAGAAAAAGAGAAGAAGAAAAAGAGAAAGAAGGAAAAGAAGAGAAGAAAAGAGAGAAAAACTTGGAGAGGAAGAAATCTAATCAACCGACTTTTCAAACACGATTAAATCGGGTAAGGGTACGAAACTCGATTATATTATACTTGTGTATGATTATGTATGTTTGTATTTAGTTGTTTTTGGATTGAAATTGGATGTAGAACAAAAACCATAATATGTTGAGGTTGTTATAATTCGATTAAATTGTGTCAGAAATCATGTTTTCAGGTTCCTTATTGTTGATACATGTTAGATATATGTTGTTGTGCAATCTATTGGCAATTTTCTGGTGTTTAGGGGAGATTTGGGAGTGGAAGGGGTGGAATTTCACAGCAGAAATTCTGCAGAAAAATTCTGGGTTTCCTCTGCCGTTACGCGTATCAGGCATGTCCATACGCGTATTGGGTTGGGCAATACGCATATGGCAGGTGCATTTGAGGGCAATACGCGTAATGAAAACCATTTTTCTCGGCCATCTGCTGAAACGCGTATGAGTTTGGGCAATACGCGTATGGCTCAGGCAATACGCGTATGGCCAGCAAGGGTGCAAAATGTTGTGTTTTCGCGATTCCTTTTCTTTTTACTTCCGTAACTTGTGTTCCAATTATCCGTTTTGAACATTTTTGGTATGTTGGAAAGCTAATAAAATGTACTTTCTTATTAAAATGGTTTTGAGATTGTTGGCCGATTTAATTATGTCGGGAATTTGGAATAGTGCTGTTTTGTCGACTTTTACCGTTGTAATGGGTGTAATTGATGTGTATCATGCAATGTGCTTTTGATATGAATATCGTATGACTTGTGTGCTGTGTGTGATGAAAATGCATGTGATAAAGTGTTGTGATGATGGTTTGTGGCCTAAGGGCGAGTAAATGCAATGTAATGTATTTGATGATATATGCATGATTATGGATATGTATATGTGTGCATTTGAATGTCATGAGTCATTGTATGCCAAGCATCATGATATGCATTCTTGTGATGTCGTGTGCCCTAGTGGGTGTGAGCGACGAAACGATTCCAGAGGGAATCCGCTATAACATCGTGTGCCTTATACAAAGAGGTGTGAGTGATGATTATAAACGATCGTGTGCCTTATACAAAGAGGTGTGAGCGATCGGGTCGTGTGCCTTATACAAAGAGGTGTGAGCGATCGATAAACGTCGTGTGCCTTATACAAAGAGGTGTGAGCGACGGGGAACATCGTTTGCCCGACAGGGAGTTACACTAAGTAACAAGCGATGGTTCCAATAGTTCCTGAGTGAACTAGTGATGAGATTGACGGATGGATGATACCGCATTTGCATAGAGTCGTTGTGTCGGTCTCTTTGCATTTGCATAAATCACGAATGGATTGATTTTGTGTGGAATTTTGAACGGAATTGATGAGTTGAGATACATATATATGTTGTTGATAAATGCATTGAGCATGATTGATATGCCTTTGTTATGGATATATGGGATATGAATTGTGTTGTTTTGTGTTTGAATTATGATGTAAGTTGTGGTGAGAATATTTTACATGTGTATTTTTGGTATTATTATATAATTGTATGCAATTTTATTATGATTGTGTTTCTCACCCTTCTGCTGTTTTGAATGCTCTATGAGGCATTGCAGATTAGATGCTGGAGGTCTTTTTATGAAGCTTAGGTATTCATTCTTTTGTCGGTCGGCTCTGATATGTAGCACCGGGTAGTCGGGGAGATCGTGGTGATTTATGTGTATATGTATATATATCTTTTGGATTGTACATGTATGAATTTGTGTACGACAGACACACTTTTTATGTTATATATATATATATATATATATATATATATATATATATATATATATATATATATATATATATATATATATGAGATTCAATTGCAGATTTTCCGCTTTTATTCTGTATCTGATTTGTGGGTAGTAGGAACTAAGTTCCTCTGTTAATTGCTACCTGATTGTTGCATATCTATATGAGCAGGTTTATTATATTTTGTCTCAATTGATGTGACGCCTCAGTCTATGCCATGAATGTTTAATTATACTCTGATAAATTTTTTTATCGCTTTATCTATTTGGGGGTATAGATTGGGGGTGTTACAGTTCTTGTAGGGAAAGTTTGGATGATCACGCCACCCAGGATTATAGGTGTTGGAGTAAGGATTATTTTTCTGATTGTTCATGTAATTGACATTCTCTTGAGTGGGTTCTCCGGTGAGAACCATTTGACCATCACCACCAGTGTGCCCATTCACACCGCAAATCTCATAATTGAGTGAGTTGGTAGAAGCAACAGAGTTAGGAGCAGCGGGAGTGATGCTTAGCTCATCAATCTTCTTATAAAGAGCATCGACCTTAGCATTCATATGATCAAAATCATTCACTTCATGTACCCCACCGGCTTTCGGGGTTGTTTTAGCAGGTTGTTGTCGCACGCTACCCCAAGCATGATGGTTTTGCGCCATCTCTTCAATAAGATTATAAACAATATCCTTAGGACTTTTTATGAAGGCTCCGCCCGAAGCCGCATCAAGGGTCATCCTAGTGGAGTGTAGGAGACCGTTGTAAAAGATGTGGATAGTCATCCACTTTTCTAACCCGTGAAAAGGACAAAGTCTCAACAATTCTTTGAAACATTCCCAAGTATCAAACAAAGACTCACCATCTTCTTGCTTGAAATTATTAATCTCTCCCCTTATCTGAGCAGTCTTGCTTGGCGGAAAGTATCTTGCTAGAAAAGCGGCTTTCAACTGAGGCCAAGAAGTAATAGAATTTGCTGGTAAGGATTGGAGCCAAGCCCGTGCTCGGTCTTTGAGAGAAAAAGGAAAAAGCCTAAGATGGATGGCATTCTGATCAACACCATTAGCTTTTATTGTACCACAATTATCAACAAATATAGATAGATGGAGGTTCGGGTTTTCTGAAGATAATCCTGAAAATTGATTTTGCTGAACCATACCCACCAATGACGGTTTAAGTTCAAAATTGTTTGCCGTAATAGGCGGATGTACAATGCTACAGTGTGGTTCCTCGTCAGTGGGAATCGCATAATCCTTCAAAGGTTTAGTATCAACTTCATTGGCAGCCATTATGAGTTGTCTTTGGACTCTGCGCCCTTCTCGTATAATGTGCTCTAGATCGTCAACGGGTTCGACTGGAAGATCAGTGGAACGCGTTGTTCGCATAAACTGAAAAGTAAAACTCTAGTCTCTATGGTGATCAAATAGAACTTCAATATTAACGCAATTGGTCCCCAGCAACGGCTCCAAAAACTTGACGCGACCGCAAGTGCACGACTATATCGTAGTAATAAAAAGTTATCGATCCACAGGGACTAATGGTTAAGTACCGATTTCTGTTTGATCTTTGTAAATCTAGAGCGACCGAAAAGTTGGAGAAACAGATCTGAAACAAGGGTTAGATAAATAATTAAAACAAACAGGATTTAGGATCATGATTCCCTACTCTAACATCTCCATATGACTGGATTAATCGCGCTACAAGGATTTTTACACGAATTATAGAAAATAGATTTTGTAGATAACACCGGCTTTCGCAGCGTGTTATCATAGTTTCGGTAAATAATCTGTCAGTTGTCGCATGTTCAATAGAATTTACCGAAACCTTTATGTTACCGCGCGGTTTATTAAGATGAAGCTTTTCTCAACCTCCTCCGAGTACTTTCGCATCATCGGATTCGATTGCCTAAAAATTCGTTTCCGGGTATCGGACAAAGTGCTTTCGCATCATTACCAATACCTAAGAACCTTTTACTTTCGTAAAATAGTTTAAAATAAAAACTCAAACTTTTAAAATAAGAACGCGTTAAATCCTTGTATTGCTTTTTATTTAATCATACGGATAGTCATGAGTGGGTCTCATGACCCTTAATCCCTAGAGACCTACTCATTCATGGTGAGGGTTGAAACAATAAAAACGATTGTAAAAATAACAGACATAATCGAAATAAACTATAAAGATAATAATAATAAAAGCCTGATGAAAATAAAATTGCTTCAATAATAAACTTGGTTCAGCTCCAATGGAGACTTGTACAGAAAAGATGCGTAGAAAGTAAATTGCAGAAAGCGTAGAAAAAATATGATAAAAGTGTCGTACTCAAAACTCCCCTCTAATTGGAGTTAAATAGCCATAAACTAAAAATAAAATCAAATAAAGGGTCTTCAATGCCATTCCATAAGAGAATCAGCCAGGTATCAATTCCAAGGTCTTCAAATCAGGAATCCAATGAGACAAAAAAGGAAACAAAAAGTTGGCTTCTCGGACCTCTGTTACGGGACGTAACACACGTTATGGGCACCCGTAATAGAGCTCTGGTTTTTGTATGGGAGCGCATCCATCTTGGGATTTTCAGGGCCTTCTGTTATGGGACGTAACATGCATTACGGGCACCCGTAACAGAGCTATAGTTTTTCTACTAGGAGGTTCCGGCTCTTGTGCTTTTCCTTCGATTTTCGCCCGATTTTATCTTGTTTTCTTCCAATATGCTTGTGAAGACCTGAAAATGACAAAAACACAATACCAAAGCATAAAATACGGAAAAAAGCAAAGAAAGTAGGCAAAATGCAATGAAATAACAAGGAAAAATACTAAATAAAAGAGACACAAAATACACTTATCAACACACAAACAAAGTACACATAATCATTCATTGTTTGGATTCCATCTAGAATCAAGTCGATAACTTTCAATTTAGCTTGTGGTATTGTAAATTGGGTTGAGATCTTTGGGGGGTTTCAAATATGAAAACCAATGTGGGGTTTTCCTTCAAGATCAAAATGGGGATTTGAAGGTTTTGGACAAGATTACACATATTTAATTCGATCGAGTGAAGGCTTTGAAGCGCTATTGTTCTTGCAAAGGAGTAGCGTGGAATGGTGAATCAAATTGGTAAATCTTGGGTTACAACAATTTGCAATTTGAATTCGGTCGAGTGAAGGCTTTGAAGAGTTACGGTTCTTGCAAAGGAGCCGTGTGAGACAGTGAATCAAATTGGTATTGTTGGGTGACTAGATCAAGCTCAAATCAAGGGAAGAGAAAGTGTTAGGATCAATAACAAACTTAGGGTTTGTTTGGTTGCATTGCTACATTTCTCTTTTAAACTACATTTGCAAATTAAGGTTAATTTTACTATTTCATTTTGAGTTCGAATTAAGGGCATACGTACCCATAGAGAGGCTGATTGGGGGAACTACCTAAACAAATCCTTGTGTACTTTCTCTCTCTCTCTCTCTCTCTCTCTATCTCTTTTACATTTCTTTTGCAAATTGTTGAGTTCACCATTTGTGCGATTAAATCGTTTGGTATATTCTTTTGAAAATCATTTTAAAAACATTTTGTTGAGTTTATCATTATTCTTTAGATTATGGTTGGATTTTAAGATCAACAGAACAATACAAATTTCCAAACAAAACCAATTACACACAAGGGGTTCGAGAATTTGTCTCAATAGTATTTTTGTATGATTTATCATTGGATATAGCATTGCTTGTTGAGTAGCTTTCAAGGGATTATGATTGAAACATATTGATTAAATAGCTTATCATTATCTTATATTGGTTTTCATATACGCATATCCGAGCTTTTTAATAGCGGTTAGGTTTAGACGATAATCATGATTGTAATAATATGAAGGAGTGAACATGTTTCTCATTTTTCTTTCTTGGTGATCTTTATAAAAATGTCATATTGATCGAAAAAATAGCAAGTGTACTATTTTAACGATGTAGTAATAATAGGGGTTATCCCCAGTATCGATCTCGAGGACTGCGTAGGAAATATAATTTCTTATAGTAATTCAATTGAACAAAAGGTCATATGGGTTTTGAAAATTGTTTTTAAAATTGAAATAAACGATAAGAAAATTAACAGAGTAAAATCTACTTTTTACCAGATATGAGCAGCATGCTAGGGAAAGTGTATGAATTGCACAATAATAACCCTAAATCCTCATTCTAAGAGGCATCGCAGAAACAAACTTACCGATTCTTGAGATTATCTTTCCCTAATTCCTTAGCAGAAAAACATTTGATATTCTCCCTTGACAATGGAATTCGATCGCTACAAGTACATGAGGAGGTGTCACAAGTGTCAGATATTGATCGGTGGTTTTTATGCGTTATTTTACCGTTAATTTTAGTTAGTTTTATTATATGTTTAATTACATTTTATTCCCATTTACCGCATTTCATGCTTGGTTTGTGTCTTTTCAATGTTTTAAGCTTCAGATAAGCATTCACGAGGAATCGGAGCGAAAACCAGGAAAAAGTGCAAGAATTTAGAGAAAGTTGCATGTGCGTGTCAGGATGCATGGACCAAAAAAATCAACAAACATAAAATATATTGGGCAACCAATTCTCTTATCTATATTATATTATAGTTCTCTTCATTAGCTTTCCGACGTTTCGAACGGGGACCAAAACAGACTTACAGATCAAAAGTTATGATCGAAACAATTTCGATTATAAAATCCCGTGATCTGACACGGCCGCCTGTGTTGGCTGACACGACCCGTGTTAGCAGGTGACACTGATTTCATGATTTTTTCATATTTTCACCATATGTTAAGTTGTGGGGGCGCTTTGGGTATTTCCAACCGATCTGAGTGATTTTCTACTATTTAGATGAGTTTTGGCAAGAGAAAAAGGGGATTTTTGGACGGGAGAAGAATTCCACGATCAAGATTGGAGAGATCAAGGTTTTCAGAAAGCGGAAGGATTTTCATGAGTGGAAGCAATTGAGGATCCAAGTTTTTCCCAATCCATGTAATATCTACTTTTTATCTTGTATTTCCTTTAAACATTATGAATAGCTAAAACCCTATGCTAGGGGGGTGTCCCTGAATTGCTATTGTATTGACTCTAATTTCTTTTATTCTATGAGATAAGTGTTTTTTATTAATCTCTTTTATTGTGCAAAGTGCTTAATGCTTTTTCTATCTGACCAATGAAATTTGATTTACGGTTAAGGTTTGTGAGAACAAGATTTGGTTCTGCAATTTTATCTCTAAGTTTTGATGATATCAAATGAGTATTTGTGTATGAACAATTTTGTACAACTAATGTTTGTTATTTGTGAGAACTTAACAGACAGGTTATGCTTCCGTAAATTGGCGCGAACACAATGCTTAAAGGAAAATACTCTGCCTACACTCTTGAAAAGTAGAACTCATTTTTAAGATTTTAAGAAGCTCTCAAGACTATGATATAAAAGGAAAAGAGACCGAGTTCTGAAGATCTGAAGACTTAGGTTCTGATCGAACGAAGTCTAGATGCTGAAGACTTAAGCTCTATGATCAAGGTTCTGAAGACCTAAATCAAGTCTCTACTCATGCTTCAACCAAATACTATCAGAAGCCTCTGAAGATATGAAGACAACGCACCAAGTGAACAAGGTTCTAAAGACCAAGTGCTGAAGATTCTGAAGACGCTGCTCTGAAGATTCGAAGACTTGAAACTCTCAAGAACCAAGCGATGTTTTCCCTTCTTACTCATGCTCGTAAAAAGCCTCTGACGTTGAGAAGCCAAGAAGATAAATATACTTAGTACAGCTGTACCTCAATACAAAGCGAAAATATCTTGGTAATAGTGCAACGGTACAATCAAAGATATTCTGACAAAAACAGGACGCGCAGCACGCAAAAGCTTTTATCTGTCCTCACACTTCTAGCCGCCAGCCTAGTTAAGCTATCATGATTACATTTCAATGGATCTTTCTACACGGCTATAAAAGGAAGCAAAAGACTCGAAGAAAGATACACGAACGCTACTGCAATATTCCTTTCATCTGAAATCTTTCTTAAGTCATTCTGGTCAAAACTTGTTTACATTATCAGCTTGTATAGAAGCACTTGTCTATAAACGAAATTTATTCAAACTTAGGTTTGTGTTCCTTGAGAAAGATCGTGTGGTTATATTTCTTGAGAAGTCTAGGACGTGTAGTCTTAGAGGTTGTTCCTTGAGTAAGACCTGTGAGGTTGTATTACTTGAGAAGTCTAAAACTTGTGAGTTTTAGAGGTTGTGTTAGTCACCAGCGTTTGGGCTAGTGCATTGTACTAATTTGACTGAATAGTGGATTAAGACCTCGTTGAGAGAGGTAAAATCACCTTGGCGGGTGGACTAGACTAACTTGAGTGTTTCTCAAGTGAACTAGTATAAACATAACGTGTTTTCTTGCTGTGAGTCAAAAAGGGTTTTTATTGATGAAAGAAAGAGTCTTATAAAAAGCAAGTTTTCCTGAAAGAAACATTTTTATTTTGAAAAATTAATTCAAACCCCCCTTTCTTGTGTTTTTCACACCTTCAATTGGCATCAGAGCTCCGGTTCTAAGGTGATAAAAAGGTTGAATTTTTATCAAGCACTTAACAGTGTTCAGTACCAATCTAAGTGTGAAAAACAATGTCTATACCAAATGCTGAGACAAGTGTTATTGTAAATGAAAGAGATTCTTATAGTGCAAAACCTCCTATCTTTGATGGAGAAAAATTTGACTATTGGAAAGATAGAATTGAAAGTTACTTTTTGTCGTTTGATTTAGATCTATGGGATCTGGTAGTTGATGGCTACAGTCATCCTGTAGATTCTGCAGGCAAAAAGATTGATAGAAGTGCTTTTACAGATGCACAGAAGAAAATTTACAAAAATCATCACAGAGCAAGAACGATTCTGTTAAACGCAATTTCTTATACAGAATATGAGAAAATTACGAACAAAGAAAGTGCAAAGTCCATGTTTGACTCTCTTCGTATGACTCACGAAGGCAATGCTCAAGTCAAGGAGAAGAAGGCTCTTTCACTAATTCAAAAATATGAAGTCTTCAAGATGGAAGATGATGAATCTGTGGAAACCATGTTCTCAAGATTTCAGATGCTTATTGCAGGACTCAGAGTTCTGGACAAAGGCTATTCTACTGCTGCTCATGTCAAGAAAATTATCAAAAGTCTACCTGTCAAATGGAGACCAATGGTGACTGCCTTGAAACTAACAAAGGATCTGAATAGCATAAGTCTTGAGGAACTAATCAGTTCTATAAGAAGTCATGAAATAGAGCTCCAAGAAGATGAACCCCAAAAGAAAAGCAAATCCATTGCTCTAAAAGCTAAATCTGAAAAGAAAAAGGCGTACCAAGCAAAGGAGGAAGTGGAAGAATCAGAAGAAGAATCAGACGAAGATGACATATCTCTCATATCAAGAAAAATTAGTCAACTATGGAAATACAGAAGAAATAAGTTCAAAGGACCAAGAAGAAGATCTGAGCCTACATATGGTCAAAGGAGAACTTATGGAAGAGATGTCACGTGTTTTGAATGCAAGGAACCTGGACATATAAAAAATGATTGTCCAAAGGTTAAGAAAGATGAAAGACCTAAGAAAGCTAAAAAGGGTCTTATGGCAACTTGGGACGATTCAGAGTCCGAAGATGATTCTGATGAAGAACGTGCTAACGTAGCATTCATGGCTAAAACCAACGACGTTCTATCAGAAGGAGAACCTTCAGGCTCCGACGACGAAAGAGAGGTACTTTCTTCCTTATCTCGCTCTGAACTTGAAATAAGATTATATGAACTTATGGAAAGATATCAAACTCTTCGAAGAAAACACAAAACTCTGAAAAAGACTCTTGTGGTTCCTTCAGAAGATCTTACTAAAAGCAAACAAACCATCCTTGAATTAAATGAAAAACTACTTTCTCTAGAAAATTCAAATACCACATTAAAAACTAAATTTTCTAGGTTAGAAGAAGAAATCACCTCTAACAGAACCAATACCAATGAAGTAGTCAAGTATGATAGAGCTTTCCAACGCTTTCTCGCTAAAAGCATAGACAGAAGCAAAATGGCTTCAATGATCTATGGAGCCAGCAGGAATGGTAACAGAGGTCTGGGATATTCAGGACCATCACAACCATATGATGAGACCAAGAGCATCAAGATAATACCTCTGTCCAAACATTTTGTGCCCTCTGGCACTATCTTGAAAAATTCTGAACAAAAAGGTTCAAAATCTATCACTACACAAACACAGACACTGAAGAAAACTCCTAAACTTAAACACTATGCACAAGTTCCACACTATTATCCTAATATAAGAAAGTCCAAAGGTGACAGAACCTCTGGAAAAACTAATGAGAAAGGACCCACAAAATGGGTACCTAAGAATGAGATAGTTTATGTTGCAGACATCCTTAATGGCACCATTGAAACACCAATCATGGTACCTGGACAGTGGATGCTCGCGACACATGACGGGAGAAAGGCATATGTTCCAAGATCTGAAACTTAAACCCGGAGGTGTCGTCGGTTTCGGAGGAAATCAGAAAGGAAGAATTATTGGCTCCGGAACTATTGGAAATGGTAAGCTTCCTTCTATTAATAATGTTCTACTAGTTGAAGGTCTAATGCATAATCTATTGTCAATTAGTCAACTTAGTGACAATGGTTATGACATTATTTTTAATCAGACATCCTGTAAAGCTGTAAGTCAAAAGGACGAATCTGTCCTGTTCAACAGAAAGAGGAAGAACGATACTTATAAAATTAAATTATCAGATTTGATTATACTGAAAAATATCTTGTGAAGAAAGGGGATTGGACTACTCTCATTTAGGAGGAACCTGTATAAATTTTTGTGTCTTCTACTATTATTTATTTTCTTCTGTTAACATTCTGCTGCTAAGTATAACCAGAATCTGAACACCAGTTTAGATTCTGAACTCTAATCAGCCGTAAATTAAGAAAACGGAAAACACAATTCAACCCCCCCCCAATTCTTGTGTACTTTTCTCACCATCAGTTGGTATCAGAGCATGGTCTGTATATAACACTTAACAGGGGTGCAGCTAATGATCCAATGAGAAAAATATGTCCGTTAAAGACTTTCCTTCAAGAAGGAATCACGTGCCAAATGAAAAATATTACATTGTTTTTCCTACCATATTCAAAGGGTGATTCCACTGAATTTAAATGATGGAAAAGTTAAATATATTTTTAATTCATTGGACTTGATAAAGGGTTTTGTAAAGGTTTGTAGAATACCCTTGAAAAAGGTATTACTATAGAAGTTGATGGTGTATGGATGATCAAAGTTTGAAAGTCTCTCTCTTCATCTCAGAAGAAGCTTATTGTAAATATCTTCAGAGCTAGATGATTATGGTAGGTGCTCTATCTCGATTCTAAGTATATCAACATCATTAATACGTCTAATGCTCATACTATCTTTGAATCCTTGTGCTCATATTTGCGGGAATTAGTTATGAAGCTTGTCCAATTACACTTCATTTAATCTTTCCAAACAAATTCTGAGAAGATTGTTTTGAATTCAAACTTGAGGTCACACTTATTCAAGAAGTCATTCAACTTGAGTTTAATGTGCCTTGTAGATTTATCTTGCAATTTCCAAAGAAAAGAAATGGAATTAGATGATGAAAAACAATCTAACAGATCATTTTTCCTAAATTCTATTGAAGGATACTTCCTATGGAATGTCTGATGATGAGGAATTAACCTTACTAATCAAAAGATTTCTTTAACTGGCTGAATGGAATGTGACATCTATTGTTAGAAGAGTAATTTCAGAAGCTTCTGAGATATTCGTATTTCAACTGATTTCCCAAATCCAAGAACAAGGAGAAACACTACCAGAACCTAATGTTAGAGGTCTTCAGTGCATATTCATTTGAAGCTGACATTAGTGCAGGATTCAGAAGAAAGAATAATCTGGCTCTACCGGTCATTACTGCTTCTAAAGAAGCATCTGAATCCTGGAATAAAAATCAAGTATTGAAGAGAAAGAGATTATGCCAAATCTATCTTGCTTCAATATTTGATAATAAGGATTATGTTCTTTAAGGTGATGTCTTAAGTGACTCCATTGCTCCTTGATTGAGGGTCATCATGGAATTTATGTTAAAGGATAATTCTATGAGAAATCTTCAATTCTTCTTCTTGTTCTTCCATCAATTAGTGCTTTAATTTGCTTTATGCCAATCTCTGATAGATAACACTATCTGGTTCTATGCTTGTCAAAGATTTCAAATTCAAAAGATTTAATCCAAGACAATAAAATCAATGATTCTGCTAAGAACAAGATCTTGTTCATATCATGACTCATCCTAGACTAATACTCTAGAATGAATCATGATGCTGCTATCAAATTGAGGCTTAAGGCAAAGGAAAACCAATCTAGACAAACATGTATGGACTCATAGAAATATGAGTATCATTATTTAAATGTAGTTGTTGCAAATATCAAAGAAATGAGCAAAGGCATCTTCCACGTTGCTTATCAAAGGTTGTTTACAACATTTGATGGAAGAAGAGCCTAGAACCTAGACTCAAGTACTAGAGGTACTGAGTTTGGTGAAAGAAATGGAGTAAAACGTTTAAAAACCATTGAATCATAATCCACTCAAAGCAGTATTTAGATTCTACGGTCAAATTTGAATAGTCATACACACCTAACAGAGAAAATAAATAACAGGTGTGTCTGTTCTTTTCTGGCTTATTACTTGAATCAATGAGATATTTGTGTATATGTAAATACACAGTCTCTGTTAGATTTCTAGAGAAGTTCTTTTGATAAAAGAATCTTCAAAGATCTTTAAGAAGAAACTATTGTTATACCCTAATTTTTACCCCTAAGATCCCACTTCATTTGCATCTTTGCAATGCATCAAAATCACAAACATTGATTATCATGCCTTCTTTGTGGGTTTGCTTCTGAGGGAGATCACCAAGCATTTGTGTGTCTTACTTGCTTTATGTTTGTTTATACTTACTAACCTCTAACCAAAATACCAAAAATATGTTGCAGTTTTGTGTTTCCTTTTCTCTGTTTGTTTAGGGTTATGCAGGGATGACAAAGGCAATGGCATAGTTTCAAGTTAAATGTGGTGATTCATTTATGATCCATATCAGATGGAAGTTTGACCTCATCTTGATCAAACCATCAAGAGTTTGCTTTAATTGCAAGTTATTTGCATCAGTGGCTATTTCTCAGGCTATGTGTATCCAAGATCAAGTTGTCTTATGGTTATCAAGCAGTGATTCATGAGAAGTTTGGTTCAAAATTAGATTCATCAAGTTATAAGGATATCTTCATCAAAGATTTCTCAAGAACTAGAGAATTAAGGTTTCAGTTCATTGTGCTTGATAATGGTTCTTCCGTTGAAGTTCATGGCACTAGGATTTTATTTCACTTCAAGGCTATATTGAGCATCATTCTCTCTCTATTGCAAGTTCATCGTCATTTTAAGGTTTCTCCTAGTTATTTGCTTCACAAGTCAATATCTTCAATGAGGATTCCTCAAGGAATTACCTCTGTGTTTAGATCATCAATGGGAGAAGAATTTTGCTAAGTCAAGGAATTTGATTGATTGAGATACAAGTGCTGATATTTGGATTCATCATGGCATCAAGTTCTTAGGAACTTGTTTCACTCAAGATTTGGTTCAAGTTGGAAGATTCATTCTTTATGGCTTACTTGGAATATAAGGCATATTTTCAAAGTTTCAAGATCCATTCTTTCTTAGTTCACCTTTTATTCATTATCCATTCTCCATATCCATTCTCCAAATGTTCATTAACCATGTTCTCTAATCCATTTTGGTTATCCAATTTCAAAACCATTATCCATTCTTATCCATTTTTCTAAACCTATATTCAATATCATATTCATAAATCCAATTTCCAAATCCACATTTCTAATTTTCACATTTCAAATTCAATTCCAAATATCCATTCTTAAATCCATTTGATTTGGATGTACCATTTAAATATCCATTTATTTTTCTATTGAACCTTTTTCTCTGATTAAGTATCTATAACCAAATTTCCAATTATCCTTTTTTTCAATCCTTTTTCCTAATCCTTTTTTTAAATCATATTCACCTTTCATTAACCAATTTTTCAATTATATTTTTCTAACCAAATTACCCATTCACATGTATTCCAAAAGTCATGAAAAATATTCAAAATGTTTCAACAGTCCTTTAGAATGCCTTTCAACCAAACATGATGAAGCTACATGATGTCATTCCCATGTCCATGATACAAAATACTTGCCAAAAAAATAAACAAATGCACCTTTACAAAAATATACAAAGCCCAATGTGACTGAAATCTCATGCTACATGAAACCATAATTCTAAGTTTCTTTCCAATTCTACAAGCCTTGAAAATGCAAGCTCGTGCTAGCAAGTTCTACAAGACAACATGAAGCCATCAAAGCAAAGCCTCACGCGTAATGGCTCATGAAAGCAGCCCATAACCAAAAACAACATTGCTACTTGCCAAGCATTGCTAAGCCTCATGAAATTCATGCTACAGTCCATCCGTGTCATTACATGCTACCATTTACCAAGCTCATGCTCCAAACAAAGCAAGTCGTGCTACAATCCACAAGCATATCACAACAAGCTCATGCCATATGCATGCTTCCTCACGAGCTGCTCATAAATTCCAAGCTAGCCTTCCAACTATGACAAGCCGTGTGCAGCCATAACATTAAGCTTTGAGCCATACCACGTCACGATTAAATTGCAAAACAAGCTGTAAAGAAAATTGCAAAACGACGCTACATGAGCCAAAGCAAAATGACATGAAGCATTGAAACGCAACGCATTGAAAATTCAGCAAGTCACGAATAACACGTCAATTCAAAACTCAAGAAGAAACACAAATTGAAACACGTCAAATTCACCTCAAATTGAAACACAAAACCATCCAGAACAAGAAGAGAAGCAAGAGGAAAGCTCAATTGATACTTACTTGATCCATTGAAGGTAGATTGAAGCTTTTTCGCATTTTTCGTCTCGCATCCGTTGTTGACGATTCTTAAAATTGTTTGTACCGTTGTGTAGAACTTTTCGTTGCGATTAATTTTGCGTAATTTTCGAGCTCCGGCGCGGCGGAGAAAGTACCAGCTAGAGAGCTTTATTTCGCACGGCATGAATGAAGAAGATGATGATTCAAAGTCTGATTTCTTCTTCTTTTATTTTTTTTAAGATGCATATACCTTATGATATGCGCCTGGCCCATGGTTAATTGGTTTTTGCTACTGTCCCATCCTTGTTACTCATAAACCTCCTTCTCATTTCTTTCTAAAAATTTCTTTAAACTTTTTTTTAATTCATTTTGTTTTCACTATTTTTTAATTCATTTTCTTTATGATTCTTGGTTGAGAACTCTTTTTTTTCTCTTGATTTAATTTTGTTAGATCTTCTTTATTATTTATGTATTTTGATTTTTTTTTTAAAATTTACTTTTAAAAATCATTTGAATTGATATATTGATTGATTTTATTTTCTTGTTGATTCTTGACTATTGATTGTTGGTTGTTGCCTTGGATCTTGATTCTTGATAAAGATCTCATCAATATCAATGAACTTTGGGTGTTAATAGAAAATTCTAATCCACCTGTCATACCCTAATTTTTTACCCTAAGATCCCACATCATTTGCATTTCATTAGCATCATATGTATGTATATTTTTATGCATCACTAACCCATTTGGAGATACAAAGATTGTTGTTTGTTTCATTTGATTACAAATTAGGGTTTTGAGACTAAAAAAAGACTCAGGCAAAGGATCAATCAAGAATGAGCATGATTTTCAACTTGCCCAGTCTCTCATTCATCCATGAAGATCAAGAGCTCTCATTCATCAATAATCAAGTACAAGATTGCCTCATTTCAAAATCAACAAGCCTCAAGATACTCAGTGCACCAAAATTAGGGTTTTGACCTAATCAATCCCTAGGTTGACTTTTTGAGCAAGGCATGATCCAAGACCTCAAGATATGTTTTAAAGACATCAAATGCCTCATATTAGTCCATTCATATGATTAGATTAATTCAAAGAACTTAATTCATAAGCAGTGGAAGAATTCAAATTCATCTGGGCCACAAACTAGGGTTTTATTAAAAGTTAACTGTACCTTTGACTTTTAAGCAAGATATGATCTCAAACCTTGGGACATGATTCAAGATTTTCAAAAACACCTTTGGATTCCATCCATGATGTTTAATTTATCCCAAGGATTTTATTTCATAAAGGATCCCAAAGTTCAAAATTCTTCTGATACAAAAGTCAACTATGGTCAAAATCAAGTTTGACTTTTGGAGTTTTTGGTCAAACTTGGCCTCTTCAAGCCAAGAACAATGTTAAGATGTGATTTGATTCATGATTGATCAAGAAAAAAATAAGAAAAATGAGGTTACTTGTAAAAAGGGCAACCTTAGAGAACTTAAAATTTTTCTAAGTCTTGAAAAATAATGATTTTTACCCTACTTTCCAAGACCATAACTTCCAAACCAAGTAACCATTTTCTTTTATCCAAAGATTAAATTAAAGAGTTTGTTGCATACTACAACTTTGTCACTTAGAGTGGATTCCCAAAAAGTGCATAGATTTTAAGATATAAGGCCATGAAGTTAGAGTTTCAACACTTTTTGAACTTTGACACTTAGAAATTTTTTAGACAGAATATGTCTTGTGTTGAACCCAACTTTGAGGCTATTTTTCACCATGATCCAAGATGAATCCAGACCAATTTCAAACATCAAAGTTGAAGTATGACATCTCAGCTTTCCAAAATGTCTAAGAACACAATCTAATTCCATTTGAGCAAGGAGATATGGAGTGCACAATATGCCTTGATGCAACTATTTTGGCAAGATAGATTTGACATTACTTGTGATGCACGATTTTTTGAGTCTAAGTGTGATGATCATACAATGCTAATTCAATAAGAATATGAATGAATCATACAAAACCTGCAAGATAGAGCCACTAAGTTATGAGGAATCCCTTTGAAATGATGAATCATTACCACTTAAGCCTTAAATTCAAGAGGCATTTATGTGGAATAGTGCATTGTCAAAGAAACCACTCTCACCAGTCAAGATGCACTCTTAAACAATAATAAAAACATCTGCAGAATGTGGAATTGGTCAAAAGGAGAGCTTGGCTAGTGGAAGAGATAATGTACCTTGAGATAGAAGTAATGATGCATTGCCAAAACCATTGAACATTGAGCTCATCCTTCAACCATCACTATTCCTCCAAAACAAATCTTTTCCCCTATAGTGAGAATCGAGTTTTCAAAACCAGAGCTTTTCCACTCAAATTTTTTATTCAAACACTTCATATACATCATGTATAAGTGATCCAAACACTTAAACACTTTCTGTAACGTCAAATTCATCAAGATCACATCTCACCTTGATCGAGTTGTAGTTGAATTTGAGCCAAGCAATCCAGGAGGTTTCAACTTGTTCTAAGCATCTCAACACAATCCTTGAGGTCCAAGGAAGCTGGTAGGATCATCATTCCACGTCTGTAACACCTCCAACTAAGGATTCGATTTCCTCTTGCAAGGTAAGCCTGAACTTTTCAAACTCTATTATTCATGCATCATAAATGTTATTTCAAGTTACCAATTTGTTTCTGGTAGTTCATAGATCATTTATCCTCAATCAATTGTCATTTATATTATGTGTATAGGATTTCATTATAGTTTTTGCAAAACTAGGGTTCATCTGGTTCGTGCTTAATAATTCACTCCACACTAAAAATAAATGAAATTAAAAACCACCATTTAATTCCTTGTTTAAAAACGAACAATTTTCATGTTTACATCTTTCAAAATCATTTTGTATTAAGGGAATTAGAGCTCTTTCTGCAAATTTGTAGCCCGAGGAAGAAGATGAAGTTCATGGCGCACATTTTTTAAATTTGGCACGCAATTTTAATATTTATTCAAATGGTTGTGTTTAATTATCACCAACGCACGTTGGCTCAGTTGGCAAGGGCGTGTTTTGTTGGTTGGATCCTTGGTGGCGTGGGTTCAAATCCCTCCTACACCATTTTTTTTACCACTTTTCTTATTTTTCACATTTTTCTTACAAAATTCAAACATTTATTTCTCCTATCAAATTAATTCTTTTTGACCCAATTTTTCCCACACATATCAATCATAAACTCTATTATTTTAAACCATCAAAAAATTCCAAAAAAAGAATTTATTTAATCACTTTTTATTAAGTTGAAAAGAAGTGTTTTTTTAGGTTTAAAATTTTGAAAAATTGATTTTCTTTCTAATTGTTACAAACCTAATTCATTTTTGATTTTCATATGGATAAATATACTTTGTTTAAAACATTGATACAAGATCATAACATGTTTATCTTGACTTACACATCATTTATACCATGTTTAAATCATTTTCTTTGAAAAAGCCTTTGATTAAATCTTTCATTAGGGTTTCATCTTGATTAAAAATCTTTTTCAAACTTCTTAAACAAACTCTCAGGGCCTCTATTAGATTGTAAGTCCCTCCCCTCCTCCTCAAAACTTTCTTCAATTTCTCAAAGCATTCAATCTTTTAAATCTCAATCTTCAACTCTCATCAAACACAACCCTAGTGGCATTCAAATTTCAAACTCATTGGGCCTTTGTTAGAGTTTTAGATCCATCACCTTTTCAAGTCAATCATGCTTAGACATGGGCCACTGTTAGAGTGTAAAACCCATCACCTTTTCAAGTCAATCATGCTTAGACATAGGCCTCTGTTAGAGTGTAAGACTCATCACCTTTTCAAGTCAATCATGCTTAGACATGGGCCTCTATCAGAGTGTAAGACCCATCACCTTTTCAATTCAACCATGCTTAGACATAGGCCTCTATCAGATTGTAAGACCCTCCACTTTCAATTCATGTCTATACTTGTCAAATACTTGTCATGTACGTATTCATATTAAGTTTCTCTTGACATTTATAACACCCTATCCTTAGTTTAGACTTAGCTCAATACATTAAGGTTCCCTCAAATACAACTTAGTTCAAACCCTAGTTCCCCTTGGATGAAGTCAACTTCACCATAGCCTCATCTTGGGCTTCATATAGAGACCATAAATTCAAAACTCCCCCCAGTTAAGTCAGAGGCTACATATAGAGACCATAAATTCAAAACTCCCCCCAGTTAAGTCAGCCTCCTCACAGGCAAATAAACTTTTTAGCTTCACATCTTGGGCTTTGAACAAGATACAAATAAACTTTTTAGCTTCACATCTTGGGATTTGAACAAGATACAAACAAACTTTTTAGCTTCACATCTTGGGCTTTGAACAAGATACTAAAATAATTCAACTTCTCCCCAGAGATAGGGCATTGAGTCATCTCTGTAGGAAGATATCCCTTCTATACACCACAACTCAAAATCAAACATTAAAAACTTTTCTCCATATAAGTGATGTAAGTGACACACTTGTTGATTCAAAATCCAAACTGAAGTCCTTCTCTTATCATGGTCCAAAACTTTTCTTTAATCTAAGTGATGTAAGTGGCACACTTGTTGATACTATATCCAAGGTAAGGTTCTTCTCTTAGCATGCAAAAATTCATAAAGGAAGATGTGGCATTGCTTAGGATTATTTAACATCCAAGTTCAAAGCTTCTTCCCTTATGATATTATTCTCAAATGTTTGTGATGAATAGGTGGGATATCTCCCTTAAAAAATGACAATTTTTCTTTTCTTTCAAAACCAACAAAACTTTTTAGCTTCGTCATCTTGGGCTTTGAACAAGATACACAAACACCCTTTTAGCTTCAACAACTTGGGCTTTGAACAAGATACATATTCCACCCATAGTTAGGTGGAACTACGAACGCTCTGATTTCCCAAAGTCTTTTTTTTTGGGAATACGTAGGCATATGATTGCGAGATCTTAGCGAGCACACCTTTAAATATAACCCCTTAGGTCTCGGTACCTTTCATAAAACAAAAACTCCAGAAAATATCTCACATTCTCATTCTCATTCATAGGTTAAAACTTTCCCAATCAATAGTAAACAATTCAAGTAGATAAGATAACTAATAGTAAAAAGTGTACAAAAGGGTTCTATAGAGTATTATAGATACTTAGTATGTTAATAGCTTCCCTTAGTATAACCAGCCTCTGATTCCAGATCTCTTTGCATTTGTAGGAAAAACATTTGCACGCAGGGTTAGTTTAGATTCCTTCCCCTTCTTTTTAAGCATCATGGGATAAATATTAGAAATTCGAAAGTGGCACAAGCACGGTTCACGAGGGTCTCACCATCTCAGGATTGGTGGGGTCACGAAAACCGGTCCATACCACCAAGAGAGGTGATTGATATTGATGATGATTTAATCGTTTTGAGATTTAATTTGGTTGTTCCTTTCTTCTTAACCTCTTTCTTCTTTTTTTTCACCCTTTCTTGGATTAATTATAAGGTGTTGTTATCCATAATGTGTAGTTTCTTTTCCACCTAAGAGAGCTAGTGGCATACTTGTCGATTTTATCCAAGTTGGAACCCTTCTCAAAGGATGATGCAAAGTCCTCATACATTGTTGAGTTGATTAGTTGAGTAATCTACTTCAAATGACAAAATATATTCATTAACACCAACACTAACCTTTTAATTGTACTAACTTTTACTTTATGCTCTTTATTTCTATGCACCTTTACTTTTATGCTTCTTTACTTTATGCTTTTTATTTTATGCTCTTTATTTTTATGCTTATCATTATCATATCATATTATTCATCTTGTTTATGTTTATGAATTTTTCTCTTTGTCCATTTGGACTTTCTTTTTCTTTCTAAGACATTAATTAAGGCCTAAACATCTTAAAACTCTTAATGTGTTCCTTAGACTACTTGGTGACTATCCTTTGCTCATGGATAATGGACTTAGACTTAGGATTCTTAAACTATACTTTGGAGTATTACCTTGAGACTTTGGATCTTATTTTAGAACCTTGGCCTTGAGAGACCTCTATGAATACTTGGCTCGGATCTTTGGCTTTCATCTGATGTTTGGTTCTCTGATGCTTGTTTATCTCTTTGTTTGGTTTTCTCTGCTTATCTTATTGCTTATCTGATTTCTTATTGCTTAAGTCCAAAGGATGAGAGTTTTGGCTTGTTATGTCAAAGGCTTGTATATTGGTTAGATCTTTCTTTCCTTAGCTTTTATTTTATGCTTTAGGATAACCTCTTCAACTCCTCCATTTCTTCAATTTTCAAAATCTTCTCCCTTTTTCAAAACTTTCTTCTTTCAAATTAGAACTTCTTTCATAATAAACCTTGACTTTGTCAAGTGCATTTTCAAACTTCATTTTCTTAATAAATACTAATCAATCTTAAGCATACTTTGACCATTTTAAAAAGACTTAAAAAACACTTAACCCATTCAAATCATTTTGGGCCTTTGTGCACTTTTCCTTTTTAACTTTTCATAAAGTTTTGACACGACTAATTTAAAGTTGAAATGTGATCCTCTTATCCCCATAGTATTGTTTGAAATAGGTATAAATGTTTCCACCTTTGAGAGCTAGTGGAATACTTGTTGATTTTATCCAAGTTGGAACTCTTCTCATGGTGATGCAAAGGTCCATTTTCACATACTTTTGGGTGATTAGTTGAAGTTTTCTCCTTAAAATTACAACTTGTCTTTTCATTTAAAATGAATCATAACACATCATTTTGGTTATTTTTACCACGAACTACGAGGTTTTGATCCCCAATTGCACTTTATGGGTATGTAGGCACGAGGCTCAGGAAGTCTTGTCAAACACAAAAATTATAAAAAAAATACTTCTTTTCTCCCCTCCACCATCTTTTGCAAACAACACTTTTTATAATCCAAACACTAGATTTACAAAGACGTTCCTATAAAGTACTATAGACGTTTTGGGTGCTAACACCCTCCCTTTGCGTAACCAACCCCCTTACCCTATCTTTGTTTATTTGTTCTTGTTTTAGAACTTCTTTAGGTTTTGTTCGCTCTTTTTCGTTTCCTTTGGATAAAATAAAAGTGTGGCGGCGAATCTTGTTTTGCGAGTTAAGTTAATCAATAGCTTAATCTAAAATTTTCTCACTACAGAAAAGTGGCGACTCTGCTGGGGAGTAGTCCCTAGTGGGTTTAGCCTATCTTTGTTCATCTGTGTTTGTATTATATATAATGTTTGCTGTTGTTTGTTTTATTTTGGTGCTTTAGTGATCTTTGAGTGGTGAGATATGTCCTAACCTGGACTTGAGAGTAATTATGATATGAGGGTGGTATAGTATTGTTCAGCTTACGTGGAGTATTCCTTACTAAGATGACTTGAGATCCCTCGCTTAGTGGAGGCCCCTTTGGGATTACTGATGTCATACGAGTAGTCGTATTTGGCATTACTTTTCCCGACCTGGGAGCCCGAGAAGATGAGGGCCTTAGAACCCTTTAACCCCTCTTGGCCTTATTAGGACGTGGTGTGGTAGTTATTCAGGTGTTTACTTGAATTTGTTGTTACGCGATACCACACTCAGACGAGTTTCTCTTGAGAATATTGTTGGCTGACGAGTAATTGTTTAAGCCAATAATATCCTAGAGATGAAATCACGACTCTGGAAACTTTTTATAACCTTGTTCTATAGGTGGACATAAACCCTAGTACATACCATTGTGTGTTGTTCTAACCCTTGGCTCCATGCTCGTGACTTAGAATCCTTGACCTTGTTTATGATCTTGTTTGTGCTTGTTGCATAATGCACTCATGCATTCATAGACATATTGTTTCAATCGGTTTTCAAGGATCTCAGAGATTTTTCTTTGCAAACATCGCAGATTTTGTGATCATGGACATTGGAAGGAGAAATACTCAGAAGTACAGTTTCTGAGCTCTTGATCTTAGAAATTTGAAAAAGCTAGCATCCTTGGTAGTTGATCCTACAGACTTCACATCTCGCCATGAAAGACTTCTATCTGTTCTTTCTACTAACATTGAAGATAGAATTCTGAACACCCTTGTGCAATTCTATGATCCTATCTACTGATGTTTTACATTTCTTGATTATCAGCTCATGTCGACCTTGGAGGAGTACGCTTATCTCTAGGGTATACCAATTTCTGATGATGTTCCTTATACTGGTTTGGAGGATATTCCCAAGTCCCAAGTTATTGATGCAGCCGTCCATTTGAAGAAATCTTGAAAGCTCTGCTGATTTGAGCAAATTTTTGGGAAAAACAGAATGTCAAAAGATATGTTTAAACTTGAAGAAGTCTGATGAAAGAAGACTGGTCAGAGATGATGTCCTAGCAGATGTCTCGACATCTTTATCTGATATTGTAGGATGTTTCTAAATATGTTGCAAGAATTAAGGAAGAAATCAAAACATGGATCAAGGAAGAAATAAACAGAAGATTGAATCCCAAGGAAGCAGAAGACTCCATAAATAGAAGACTTAGACCATGGTTTTGATATGCCTTTTGTAACCTAGTTCTCTTGCGTAAAAAACAAGGGTTTAGGGTTTTGAGAATTGTTGGCTCTCTAGATTGTAAGTCTCCCTTTGTATCAGTTGATGCGTTGTGGCAGATATAGGCGTCGCACAGATCCATAAGCCTTGAGGTATTGGATTGTGTATTATTCTTGGATGAAGCTTTTAAGCAAATCCGAGTTAGCTTATTTATCAAGAAAGCTTGACAGATTTCTGTATTGATAGGGATGATGTAGAAATCACAATTTGTGATTAAGGGAAGTGAGTGGGGTATCTCATATCAGAGTTGTAAACGTTAGAGTTTAATTGTGGTAAAGATGTTCATTGGGTAGATGTTAGGATAAAGTTGTAAACGGCGGAGTTTAGCTTTGTAACAAGTCTGCAGATAGTGAAGTCTTCTTCCTAGATTGGTATCCCCCAGATGTAGGTGAATTGTACTGAACTTGGTTAACAATTGTTGTGTTCTTTATCATTCTGCAGCCTTACGTTTTTTGTTAGGGTTCATGATAAACATTTTGGATCAGATGTCGTGACATCTGTGATTCTGCAGTTCTGATATTCAAGGTATCAGTCTGTTGTTGCGCCTCTATGTTTAAATAATTATGTAGCACAATGTCTTGACATGTGTTAGGACATCTGTTGTCTGCATATGCCAGAATTTCAATTGGTATCAGAGCAGGCATCCTGTCTGGTTCTGGAAGAGATCTTTGGGAGATACTTTCTGGCATTTAAACAAAGAGGAGTTTTGAAGATCAGATCAATCAACTCAGACATACTCAAGGGTATTAATGGATAAGATTGATGTTCTGGATCGAAGGTAACAACCCATTGGTTGTTCATGTTGCTGAGGAGGTTCTACAACAACTACAGGAGAAGTGGCTAGTTCTCTTGTTGGGGTGCTTATAAGATGTTCTGACATCTTATCAGGGCAAGCAGGATCTGTTCCTTGGTGGTTCCGCTGCATATGTTTCTGATGGAAGAGCTCTAGAATTATGGGATTCTGGAGTTGTTGCTGAAGACAGTTAGTGGAAGATTTTAATCGTTGGCCTCTATATGTGAAGATGTCTGCATTCTTTTATTCTAAAGTCAGGAGCGATGGAATGAAGGGAGTTGTTGGTAGATATCTGGTATGGTGACTTGGTACTTGGAAGCTTGGTTTCTTGGTGCAGGTGAAGTCGGTTGAAGAGGAGAGGAGTTGAGTTTAAGTTTATCAAGTTCTTGCTCTGGGAGTTTGATAAATTATTGATCGGCTAGGTTGTCAAAGATACTTGAGAATTCTCTCAAGTCCACTCATAAAGGTGTCTATGTCGTGCATCTTAAGTCTTCTAGTTATTCTTTTAACTAGAAGGTGTTTCTTTGAAACACAATCTGAAGAAAGTGGAGGTGATTTATTTTCACCATCCAAAAACAGCAAGGAAGGATTCATCTCTCTTAACCCTAAGGGTGGATCTAATCTAATTGGAGCTTTCAAAATTGTTGAGGTAAATAAGGTTCATTCAGAGAGAATCTTAGTTACTTTAGTCAAGGGTGGCAGCCTTGGTATCTCAACATTGTTGGTCAAAGAAGATACTTGCAAAAGATTGAATACTTGATAAGTGTTCATGAAGTGATCTGGTGGAGCTTAGCTACAGCAGTGAAGAAGGGTTGTTGGACAAGGATTTAAGATTTAATTGATTATCCTTGAAAGTCAAGATTGCTGATGTTCAACAAGATGTTGGAACATCTCATCATCAGAGTTTGTGCAGAATCATGGGAGGGGTACTGCATACACTTTAGCATCTGTTTTAGTCTTAGGTGTTGACCTAAGACTGGGCTTCAGTCGGGTGTGACAGAAGCATATGTTCTCTGGAGAGTTTCCTGGCAAGAAACTGGTCTGGACTTTGATGCTTTTGAAGATGAAGATGAAGACATCATAATCTTGATGGTTACTGCATGGATCAGTTTATTTTTTATCTAGGTACTTGGGAGCATGGGATTTTGCTTAGTTTGAAGGTCAAAGTTAAGTGGCAGTTATCTCTGACTTTCTACAGTCTGCTCTACTAAGGAAAATGACATTCTTTGGTATGGCTATGGTGTAGTCTTGGACTACTTATCTTCTGAAGATTCAGACATGTCAGGTGTGAAATCTTTGGAGTTTCAAAGTAGGATGGAGGTTGTCTACTCAAACTTGGTTGTTGAATAAAGTCTACGAGAGCATGGAACTCTTGTTCTACAAAGGGAGGAGGTTCTTCTAAGTGGCAGAAGGAGGAGCTGAATTCAGCAGCTGGTTGCCGTATCAAAATGTTTTGACATTTAGTTTAACATCAGAGTCTCAGCTGGTGATGTGGCAAATCAGCTTAAGATAAGGTGATCTACAGGAGAATGGAAGTTATGGATGCTTCAAAAAGGTCTATCTCATGCAGTTTACGGGAGCGGTGGATGGGAAGATGTAACATGTCTAGAGGCTTGGTGGATCCAAGATGTCTTACTATGGAGCAAGTAGTTCATGTGACTTAAAGATCTGATTTCATTGGTGGATCAGTGTATCTTGTGGGAGTTCTAGAGAAGAGTGATATCAATCAAAAGGTGGCATTTGGTTGGTTTCACAGTGTGCATTCAAGCAGGATGCTTGAAACTGATTGTTCTTGTGCAGATGGCTGGTTGGTTGAAAACGTAAGGAGGATCTGGTTCATATTGGAGCCTGTGGCAGAAGTTCTCAATTTATGGAAGATTACTTTCTTTTGGTGGATGAGAGTTTATTTCTCCCTGGGTTTTTGAAGTTCTCTTTGTTCAAGCTGGTGACGCAGTGTTGTGTGAAGATCTTCAGTTTGGATTACTATGTTGATAGTAAGTCCAGTGGTGGAGCATATCAAGAACCATGGTGTGTGGTGTCTATGATGTGTGAAATATGTCCTAACTGATGTTAGAACATTTTTGGGTTGGTTATCCTTGGAGGAGGATTTCAAGTTCTGTGAGGAACTGGTTACTTGCATCGTGTCTAAGAAGTATCTACCTTGTCATATGGGAGAATGATGGAGTAGAAGAACTGTCTTGGAATTCTGATGTAAAGGTTTTGGTAAGACTGAAGTGGATCACGGGTTGATTGCATGAAGGTCTGAATTCTGATGCATTCAGAAATGGATATTCACCAGAAAATCAGAAGTATTCCAGGTTATCATACGGGAGAATGATGAAGGAATGACTGTCTTAAATTTTTGGGTGTCTATCTCAGTTTCTAGCCTTGGTAAGGTCAGTCGAAAATCTTATGAAGGGGATACAGCCCCTTGCTGCAAGTCATGCTAGTAGTTGATCAGTTTGGCAGCTGTGAAGTTCTGGAGCATGTATACGATATCTAACATCGTTATAACAAACTAAGGGCCCCTGTGCGTCTCTTTGAGGAATGTGAATCATTCTGATTCAATTAGATTGTGTCTCAGGGAACAAGGAGGTCTATACATAAGAATTCAAGAGGAATTCGTGTGGTGTATGGATAGTTTTTGAACGAGAGGGATCAATGGAGCTTTGATCTCAATCCAAGAGATTGTTATGGTGTCGCTCCCGGGATTTTCATCCTAGTACAAACGCGAAAGTGGCACCGAAACAGAGTCGCCAGCAATGTGTATTTATCCCATGCGAGGGAAAGGAAACACTGCATAAACCTGAGAGAAAGGATAGAACCTGGTCTTACGACCAAGAGAACTGGGTTCGGGAGTCGGTTACGCGCGGGGAAGGTATTAGCACCCCCACGCGTCCATCGTACCCGATGGGATCCACGCTTGCTTGTCTCGATCAAAGGGTGTAAAGAAAGGATACTGGAAAAGGAACTGAAAGAAAGAAAGGAGAAATAAAAGAAAAGGAACGGGAAACAAATGTAGGGAAAATAAAAGAAGTGCTCGCATGGGCCCTACCCCACTGCCTACGTATCTCATCGGGAACATGAGAATCAGAGCGACGTAGTTCCCCTCACTAGGGATGGATTGTTTTTTTTAGAGAACGGCTTACGTTCTAGCTCAGGTGTTGCAGGCTCGCTGGTCCGAGTGCGTTACCATCTTGCAAGAGAACGAGTAGAAGCGCGCTCGTGCGTTGAGAATGAACGAGATGAGAAAAGAATTCCCGAAGGAAAGACGTTATTGTTTGTTTTTTGTCTTTTAGAAGGAAGTGTTTTGTTATTTGTTTGCATATGATAGTGTATCTGGATCTTAGTCATTGGAATGTGTACATTCTCACATTCCAAGATGGAATGGGTAAGAAAGCACACTAAGAGTGAAGAAGACCCCCACCCTTAGTTCCAATTGTCCAGGTTCAAACACACTAGCATACTTGTGTTTATTAAGTGTTTTTGTTAATTAAGAAATGAAGAAGTTTTTTTTTTATTATTTGCACCTTCAACAAGTATTGCATTTAAGTCCCTCATACAAGATCAAATGTCTAACACATTGACCCAAGATGGGCTATATGCTATACATTTTAAGATTACAAGGGAAGACCCCTTATAATCTTTTCTTTATATGAAAGGCCTAAATGCAATAAGTGTTTACCTTTATTATATGTTTTGAATTTTCTTTGAGAGAGAAAAGAGACTCAAAGGAGGATAAAGGTAAAAATCTATATGGGCTAAGACTCAATCCTAATTGAAGATTAAAGGGAGTGATCCTAATGGTTTGTGAGGTTTCAACCTAAAGTCTAAAGAAAGAAAGAATTAAACAATTCACTTCCAAAGTAGAAGATGAATTGTAATTCAAAAAGGGAAAGTGATGAGTTATTAAAAGAAAGCACATAAGTGCTTAACAAAACACAAAATGGAATTGTAAAAGAGAAAGGATAGAAGTTGAATGTGGATTCCTTATCCACACTCAATTGAAACTTACCAAAGCCCTTACATGGTTAGTAAACATGTATAAGAAGTATAAGAAGTAAAAGAACATGTAATGCATCATAAAACTCAAAAGAATTAAATGAGAAACCAAATCCTAGAGCCACAATCAGAATGTACATCATATGGACAACAAGTGGATATCATCATACAAGTGCAAGTGAATAAGCAATAATCATCACCCATTAGCATTTAAACATGTTACAAGAAGAAGGGGTAGATGAAAGATGGAAAGAAATGAAGAGGACATGCATAAATGGAACATGTAAATCAACAACCAGAATTGAAACTAAATGGAAAATGGTTTATAAACATCTCAAAAGTATTTATGAATCAACTTCAAGACATTCAAGAAGTAATATAAGAAGAAATGAAATGAAAGTTCAAAAAGAAAGTGCAAACAATACATGTTAATGATGCACAAAGTTCAAATTGAAATGAACATGTAAAGATGACCTATAATGTGTATCAAAGACCTATAATATCATATGAATGGCTCATAACATATGCAAATGCTCATACAAATGTGCACAAAAGAATTCATGTAAACATGCACTAAAGTTGTAATGACATGCCATGGATTATACTTCCAATGTAATGCATCAAACAAAAATCAAATGGCCTCATGAAAATTATGAAAACATGGTATTGGAGTACACAAAACAGAAATGAACCACTTATCAAAGTATCATGTAAAAATTCAAGGCAAAATGATGTCAAATAATGCACTTAGGTCAAGTTGAAACATCATGCAAAGTGGTGCAAATATAGGCATCAAAACATGTGATAAAGTGACCTAAAAAATCAAAAAAAAATCATATAACATGCTTCAATGTATTAGTGAATCAATGCAAAAAGAATCATGTCAAAACAGTTGGTAATGAGTAAGAACAAAATTAAACAAATTCAAGTATCATGCTTAGAATGCATCTAAATGGAAATTCAAAGAAAATTATGGACCAGGGGTAAAAAGGTCATAAAATCAAGAAATAAAATCATGGAAAATTTCCTAAATGTTTTGGTGATACTCATGAATTTTTGTGGAATTTAATAATGCAATTTAGTATTTTTTAAAAATTAAAAACAAACGTGTAGAAAAATAAAAAAAAAGAAATGAAATGTAAATGTGCATGGGGGTGTGAACATAGCAAATGATCAGTTCAAAATCATTGGGCTTTAAAAAAAAGGAGGTGTGAATATCAATCAGGTTAGGTCCATTAAGCACGCAGAACATGATAATAAGCATGGAATCTCAGTCAACAAAATTGACTCACTCATAGCCACTAGATGGAGTCCAGGTCAAGCCAAAGTCAAAGTAAACATGATCAATGCACACACGCGAGGGAACACATTTACTAACATGCACTGCGCCACATTTTGTTTAAGTGAAATCAGAAATGGAGCACGTGAGGTGCACACCCTTTTTAATGTGTTGGCCAATCCTACACCACACGATGCAAGTAAATCCACGGTCACGATTAAAACTGCAAACCAAACCCTAACACATGATCACCGGCCGGAGAGGGACCTCCGATCACCTTCTCCGGCCACGCACCACCGTCTGCAACTCTCACACGTCCCAGAAATGCACAAATATTATACCAAAATGAAGCTGAGCTCACGTAGATTAAGAATTCACAATTGTTTTTCACATACCAAGCACACACATAGAGAACAGAGGAGATTAAATCATGCCCTAAATTTTGGATCTAGGCTTCTAAGAAGCTCTATCAACTAGCCGGAGTAAGCAGAGCTTCTATCAAGCAAAAACAAGCTAAAATTAATGAAAATCAACTGAAGCAAAGCTGGATGATGAAACCTGAAAATGTGGAGCAATTGGAGATGTTGAGAAAAACCAGAGGAAAGCTTGATATGCTGAGCTTCTAGATCTTCAAACTTAGCAAAATAAATGCTATGGATTCGTAAATAGATGAAGGATGTTGAAGCTTGCAATAATGCTGAACTTGCAGAAATGGAGTTGTTCTTGTTGCTCTTGATTCAACCACACCAAGCAATGATTAATGGAAGCACAATGGAGTTGAAATCGTGGAGAAGAAGATGAGAAAAATCAGAGAGAGTGAGAGGAGAATTCTGAAATGAATGTGAGAAAAATGAGTCCTCCCTAGAAATGTGAGTGAAATTTGGTTTTATAGTGTGAGTTAACCAAGGTTAACTGGGTGAATCAACTGAGTCATGGTGGTTTAGGTGAGTCATCCCTAACTAACTGAGTCAAGTTAGTTAGGGAGAGCAATGATAAGGTGATGATAGTTCATGGTAAGCTATGGTGATGGTGACAAGAGAAATGGAATGGCAAGGCTGTGTAACACAAAACTTGTTCAGCAAGCTTGTCATTTCTACTTTCATGCATAGCACGTGCTATGGTGTGTATGCAATGTGTTTGGTTTAAAAAGGCAATGGATAGCTGGTATGAATAAAGCACGTGCAAGCTTGTACCAACAACATCAACAACATTGGGTTTTTTTTCTGGTTTTTTATAACAGTTTGCAAACATGGGTGTTTAATGGTGATTTTCTCTTTGCATTGTGGATGATTTGATGAGTTCTTGGAGTTATTGGCAAGAGGGATTGTAGTAGGACTACTTTGGCATGAAAATTGAATGGAAATGATGCTTGGGAGAGGTTGAAAATAACTTAGAACAATAAGGTTTGGAAACTGGTTATGGGCGAAGAAATGAGGTTGGTTGGCAAGGTGTGCATGGCATGGATTTTCAGTTGTGTTGACCAATCTTTGAGCTATCATAACTCCTTGTCCTTTGATCAAATGAAAAAATCATGAACATCAATCTTGAAGATCTCACATAGGGGAACAACTTTGATGTTGCAAGATTTTTCATTTGAAGCCTTTAACCATGAGTAATTGATCCCTACATTTTGCCCACCAACTGTTTGAGAAAATGACTGCGCGCAGACCTGGCCAAACTTGGTCATGACATGGTTTTTGGCCTACTTTCCTCCAACTTTGATCAATCATATCTCCCTCATTTTTTATCCAATGGAAATGTTCTACCCATGGATTTGAAGCTTAAAGCAAGGCCTTTCATTGAGGCAGAGTGGAATTTTCATTTGGTGCTCCAAATTTGAATGGCCTTGGTTCAAATTCTGATGCAAAATGGCCAAAACTTGCTATTTTTAGTAACCCTACCTCATCCAAAAATGGCAACTTTCCACATCTTGATTTTTTCATGATTCCTTTGGAGTTTCTTGATCAAATTTTGTACATTGGACATATGTAACATGAATTTCATGATTTTGGGCTCAAAAAGTCAAGAGTTGACTTTTTCCCCTGATTATTTGACTTGGCCCCAAATTTCCTGATTTTTGATCTTTCTTCCAATTGAACCACCTCCAAAACCAATTGAGGGGCAATTCTCCATACACATACACTTAAGAACATGTAGAATACCATGACATCAAGTTTTGTCCAAAAAATCAAAGATCCCCTGATTTAATGGGAAACCCTAGTTTTGGTGCCCACCTCCTAGGAGAAAAATGTGCAGTCTTCAATTTCAAATTCCTCAGAGTATGTTGTGTATCCTCTTAAAGGATGATGAGATATACCATTTGAGGATGATTTTGGATCAATGAGCTATCTCTTTTGAGGGTTTTCCTTCAATTTTTGAACCTCTTGCATAGTGAAAGATGTAGTGCTTCAATCTCCCATTGAATCTCACTTCCTTGAGGTTTTGGATGATCAATTGAGATAGTATGATACATGAGAGACCTCTTGGCTTGCCTAGAGCCAACTTGATTGACCTTTTTGTGCTTTGAATGATTCCTTGATTGTCCACCTTCCACCTGATCACATGCCCTGATGGTAAGAAGGATGCCATGCTTCATTTTTCTATGTTGAATGCAATGTAATGTTAATGAGGTGGATATGATATGATAAATGATAATGCCATGCTATGATGCCAAAAGGGGAGAGCAAATTTTGGGGTATTACAGCTGCCCCTATTCAAGCGCTGTAGACCTGAATGCCCGAAAGCAATCGCTTTCGGACTTTCAAGGTATATAGTGATTGAATACCAAATATAACCAAAAATTTGCTCTGGATGGTGAAGAAGAAAAGGGATATAAACCCAACGAGACTGCTGGATTGAATCTTCGACGAAACGTCGGAGAGATCTGTCTTTTGAACGATGCCAGACGACTACTGGCTTACCACGCTGCTGGTGGACTTTAATAATGTCTTTTATGCAATTCCAGACGACTACTGGCCTGCCACGCTACTGGTGGACTTTGCAGCTTCGTGCCACCCGAAGATGGACTTCTGCCAATCCACTGTTGGACTTTTGCCACCCGAAGACGGACTTTTGCCAATCCACTGTTGGACTTTTGGAATATGCCACCCTTAGATGGACCTTTCGCCAATCCACTGTTGGACTTTTGCCACCCGAAGACGGACTTTTGCCAATCCACTGTTGGACTTTTGCCACCCGAAGACGGACTTTTGCCAATCCACTGTTGGACTTTTAGCTGCTTTGCCACCCGAAGATGGACTTTTGCCAATCCACTGTTGGACTTTTGCCACCCGAAGACGAACTTTTGCCAATCCACTGTTGGACTTTTGCCACCCGAAGACAGACTTTTGCCAATCCACTGTTGGACTTTTGCCACCCGAAGACGGACTTTTGCCAATCCACTGTTGGACTTTTAGCTGCTTTGCCACCCGAAGATGGACTTTTGCCAATCCACTGTTGGACTTTTGCCACCCGAAGACGGACTTTTGCCAATCCACTGTTGGACTTTTGCCACCCGAAGACGGACTTTTGCCAATCCACTGTTGGACTTTTGCCACCCGAAGACGGACTTTTGCCAATCCACTGTTGGACTTTTAGCTGCTTTGCCACCCGAAGATGGACTTTTGCCAATCCACTGTTGGACTTTTGCCACCCGAAGACGGACTTTTGCCAATCCACTGTTGGACTTTTAGAATTTCAAAATTGAATTACTCTCTGCATCTGCGTCAGACACTTCTGCCAACTCTGCTGAGGAACCATTATCAATGATTTGACTTTAGAGGTTCCTGAGAGGATAGTATCTCTGCTGGAGAATAAATAAACAATCCGTCTGCTTCGAATTGTCAAGTTTGCCAAAAATAAATTGGACCTGAAGAATAATAAATCTGCCAGTAATCACTTCATCTGCTGGGGGAATGAATTCTGGTCACAGCGACTCCGCTGGGGATAAGAATTTCTTTGCATGGCGTCTTGCTAAGGAAGAAAAGTCGTAAAAAAAAACTCTGCTTGGGGATCTATCCAATCCAAGACCCTTTATAGGGGTTATCAACCTTCTGACCCGGCTGGGGAAAGACTGTACCATCCTTGTTGAGGAATAGATTCTGCCGATCTTATAAACCTCTGCGGGGAGAACAACAACTTAGCTGGGGAGTATTGCTGACAAGATTCGATGCTGACCTCTGTGGGGGATCATTACCAGAGACACCATCTTGCTGGGGAATCAGGGTTACTCAGCCGGGGACATACAAATCCTGGTTAGAACATTCCACTGCAACTTGCTGGGAAAAAGTCCTTAGAGATCTGTTGGGGAAACCCAAAGCAAATCCACAGTAGTCTGCTGAAGAATATGACTGTCAAGCTTAGGATAAGTACTACAATGCCCTATGTTAGGCGAGCTTCCCTTTAGACAATTCCGTTAGGGATGACGAGTTTATAACAAACTCTGCTGGAGAAAACTGCTTTAAAGCGTCTCGTGTTGGGGAACGCCTTTTGAGAGAATTTTATAGAAGACCAACTGTCCTCAAACTCTACTGGGGATGATCAAACCTTCATGCTGGGGAAACAAACATGCCCCATGCTTAAGAAAACCAACAATTTGTCCCCGAAGAGGATGTCATAAGAGGATTTTACAGAAGACCAACTGTCCTCAAACTCTTGTGACTTCAACGGGGATAATGACCATCAGTTTCGGTGTCGACGAGACCACTCTTTTGGGGAACCTGTGACCGTTATCGACATAGAAAAGCTTGTAGCTGTTGGAAGGACTGAATAAGAGAATCGACTTAATAAGATGCCACGGTACCCAGTTGAACTTAATTCACTGATATCGACCCGTTATGAACAATCGTCGACCGAACGATGAACGCCGATCTCCTTACCCATAATTGCCCCAGTCTTTTGCGTGGGGTGATTTATTGCTAGTCTTGTGCTTAAAATCATCTGCACCTGCTACCTACAACAAAAGAATATGCCCACATGCCCCGAATATTGCGTGGCTAGAATCCACCATCCGGGAATATTCAACATTCGAAGTAATTTCAAATGTTTTTTCTGCGCATGTTATTGCAAGGCTGCCATGTTTTCAAATGCAATGTTTTATCAACAATTAGGACGTTTTTGCAAACAAAGCAATAAAACAAAAATAGAAAGCTTTTTACTGAAATTCAATTTATTGACTGAGAGCCCAGAATAGGCAATTACATCCGGAAGCTATCCCTGAAAGAGGTGATCGCTGAAAATTGAGAAAAGAAACTATCCTAATGGCAATGTGAAAACGGAATTCCACTGAGTTTCCATTCTGTTATGACCATTATGTCTTCCAAACTCCCCGACCTTGCCTTCTGAGGAATGATCGGACCGATTCCTATCCTTCAGAACGTCAGTTGTTCAAACGGTAATGGGGGATAGATAACTCAAACCGTAGTCATTCGCTTAAATCCCTCTTTTGTGTGGACCGCCCTTTCAGGTTTTCGATCCACCAGGATACCCTTTTTTACCTAAGTTGCCCTTTCGGGTTTTCAACTTACCGGGTGTACAAATTTTTTCAATTATATCCCTAATTTTTGCCCGAACCTTATTCTGTTTTTGGTTCGCCGGGATGCCCTTTTTTGCCTGGATTTTTTTTATTTTTATTATCCAGCGGGTCTATTCATGCGAAGTATTTTTTGACTACGTCCGAGTTGACAGGGGATGAAAAGTCTTCGCCATCCATGGTTGTAAGCAATAAAGCTCCGCCCGAAAAGACCTTTTTAACCACGAATGGACCTTCATAATTAGGAGTCCATTTGCCCCTGTGATCTGTATTGGGAGGAAGGATCCTTTTGAGTACCACATCTCCGACTTTATAAACCCGAGGACGCACCTTCTGGTCAAATGCCTGTTTCATTCTGCGCTGATATAGTTGCCCATGACATACAGCCGCCAATCGCTTTTCCTCAATAAGGCTCAGCTGATCAAATCTAGCTCGTACCCATTCAGCTTCATCTAGCTTAACATCCATCATAACTCTGAGGGACGGAATCTCTACTTCAACCGGTAGCACTGCCTCCATACCATATACAAGTGAGAATGGGGTTGCCCCAGTGGACGTGCGTACTGACGTTCGATACCCATGCAAAGCAAATGGTAACATCTCATGCCAATCTTTGTACGTGACAACCATCTTCTGCACAATCTTCTTGATATTTTTGTTGGCCGCTTCGACCGCGCCATTCATCTTTGGGCGGTACGGAGAAGAATTGTGATGTTCGATTTTGAAGTCCCGGCATAACTCAGCCATCATCTTATTGTTCAAATTAGAACCATTATCAGTAATGATTCTTTCGGGAACTCCATATCGGCAAATGATATCCCGTTTTAAGAAACGAGCGACCACTTGTTTTGTAACATTGGCATAGGATGCGGCTTCAACCCATTTGGTGAAGTAATCAATTGCCACCAAGATGAAACGATGACCATTGGAAGCTGTAGGCTCAATCTTTCCGATCATATCAATGCCCCACATGGCAAACGGCCAAGGCGACGACATGATACTCAATGGATTTGGAGGCACATGCACCTTGTCTGCATAGATCTGGCATTTATGGCATTTGCGGGCATATTTGCAACAATCTGACTCCATAGTCAACCAATAATATCCCGACCTTAACAACTTTTTAGCCATTGCCTGCCCTCCGGCATGAGTACCGAAAGAGCCTTCGTGCACTTCAATCATCAACAAGTCTGCTTCATGTCTATCCACACATCTAAGCAGGACCGTGTCAAAATTTCTTTTATACAGCACGCCATCTTTGTTCAAGAAGAAACTACCGGCTAACCTTCTCAACGTCTTCCTGTCTTTGGACGATGCCCCGGGCGGGTACTCTTGACTTTTCAAGAAACACTTAATGTCATAAAACCATGGCTTGTCATCGGACGCTGCATCGACCGCAAACACAAATGCTGGTCTGTCAAGGCGGGATACCTCAATCTTAGGTACATGGTTCCATCCTTGCACTTTGATCATGGAAGACAAAGTGGCCAAGGCATCAGCGAACCTATTCTCATCTCGAGGAATGTGGTACAGTTTCACTGTTGTGAAAAATGTCAGCAATCTCCTCGTATAATCTCTATACGGCACTAGTTTTGCTTGGTGCGTGTACCAACTCCCTTTCACTTGATTGATTACCAAAGCTGAATCACCAAATATATCAAGGGTCTTAATCCGTAGATTAATCGCCTCCTCGATCCCCATTATACAAGCTTCGTACTCTGCTTCATTGTTGGTGCATCCGAAAGTTATTCGGGCAGTGAAAGGCATATGAACACCTTCCGGCGTGATAAGAACTGCTCCAACTCCGCACCCATTCATATTGACAGCCCCATCAAACATCAGACTCCATTTGGATTCAGGGTCTGGCCCCTCCTCCGGAAGTGGTTCCTCGCAGTCTTTAGCTTTGAGAAACATGATGTCCTCATCAGGGAAGTCAAATTTCATGGGTTGGTAATCATCAATCGGCTGTTGCGCAAGATAGTCGGACAAGATACTTCCTTTGATGGCCTTTTGTGAAGTGTACTGAATGTCATACTCTGTCAAGACCATTTGCCACCGTGCAACTCTGCCTGTCAATGCTGGTTTCTCGAAAATGTACTTGATAGGATCCATTTTTGAAATCAACAAGGTTGTGTGCCTAACCATATATTGCCTCAATCGCTTAGCGGCCCATGCAAGCGCACAGCATGTCTTTTCAAGCATTGAGTATCGGGACTCACAATCATTGAACTTTTTGCTCAGGTAGTAAATAGCATGCTCCTTCCTACCTGTCTCGTCATGTTGACCGAGAACACAACCCATGGAACCTTCAAGCACTGTCAGATACATTATCAGCGGTCTCCCTTCAACTGGAGGCATTAGAATCGGAGGTTCCTGCAAGTATTCTTTTATCTTATCGAATGCCAATTGGCAATCGTCATTCCACCTGACCGTTTGATCTTTCCTTAGCAATTTAAATATTGGCTCACACGTGGCCGTTAGGTGAGATATGAACCTTGCAATGTAGTTCAATCTACCCAAGAAACCACGAACCTCTTTTTCTGTTCTCGGTTCAGGCATTTCTTGTATTGCTTTCACCTTGGCAGGATCAACCTCGATTCCTCTTTCGCTCACAATGAAACCTAGCAACTTTCCAGAACGCACCCCAAACGTGCACTTGTTTGGATTTAATCTCAGACGAAACTTTCTCAACCTTTCAAACAGCTTTTTCAGGTTAACCAGATGTTCCTCTTCTGTTCTCGACTTGGCAATCATATCATCTACATAACATTCGATCTCCTTATGAATCAAGTCATGAAACAATGTCACCATCGCCCGCTGGTACGTTGCCCCTGCGTTTTTCAACCCAAAAGGCATTACTTTATAACAATATGTACCCCACGGAATAATGAACGTGGTCTTCTCCATATCTTCAGGTGCCATCTTGATCTGGTTGTATCCGGAGAAACCGTCCATAAATGAGAACACTGAAAACTGAGCTGTATTATCGACCAGCACATCAATATGAGGTAGTGGAAAATCATCTTTCGGGCTAGCTTTATTAAGATCTCGATAATCCACACACATTCTCACTTTTCCATCCTTCTTCGGTACTGGCACGATGTTGGCTACCCACGGAGGATACTTTGTCACAGCCAGAAACCCAGCATCCCACTGCTTCTGGACTTCCTCCTTAATCTTTAAAGCCATGTCGGGGTGAGTCCGACGAAGTTTCTGCTTGACTGGCGGACATTCTTCTCTCAATGGTAGCCTGTGCACGACAATATCCGCATCCAACCCCGGCATGTCTTGATACGACCAGGCGAAGATGTCAACATACTCGCGCAACATTTCCGTCAAAGTTCGCTTCACATCTGCTTGCAAGCTGGCACCAATCCTGATCTCTTTCTTGGCGTCCTTGGTACCAATATTGATGATTTCTACAGTCTCCTGATGAGGCTGGATGACCCTTTCCTCTTGTTTCAACAATCTGGCCAGTTCTTCAGAAAGTTCACAATCTTTCTCATCCCCTTCTTCGGCTTGATAAATCGGATTGTCAAAGTCATACATGGCCATATCAAAATCGTTATCAGTGGTATCCGGAGGATCAAGTCTGCATGAATGGGTTCATGCCTTATTTTAGAATTTATTTTTAAGCAAAACAAAAGAAAATGAAACACTGCCATTTTTTGTGCAAAAATAAAAACTGAAAGACAAAGAACAAAATTTGATTGCAAAACGTCCTTTATTAATGATTAAACATTGCAAATGCAACCATGGTGGCCCTACAAATGAATCTATACGCCTTGGGCAGAGCGCAAGATTTTGACATGCATTATGGTTAGAAAAAACAAAGAAAAATTACTCTGTCTGAAGAGTAACCCGGATGACTTCTTCAACGAACCAGTTCTGCACTTGTTGTCCCGGAACATGAGGGCGTACCCAGTTGTCCAGGTCACAATCACTGTGAACACTATCCTCTGTGGCTGCACAAGACTGGTCCGTGTAGATAATTCCCCCACTATTGAAAGTAATGGGTCCCCTGCTCCCCGCATCTGAAGTTGTAGAGGGATGATAACCAATACCAAATTTGTCTTCCTTCATTGGGGTCTCTATCAACCTGCCCCAACCTTGGGCGTTGCCTGCCCTGACGACTTCGACAGCTTGTTTGTAAGATGAAATGGAGGTACCAGCCCCAACTGGTACAGAAGAAGACTCAGGTGCATCGTCAATGTTGATTGCTTCAAATGATTGGCACAGCATCTCATGAATTTCCCCATCCATTTCAATGTACTTGAACGTGGACAGGTGACTCACAAAGATGTCTTCTTCCCCACACACTGTCACAACCTGCCCTTCAAATTCATACTTCAACTTTTGGTGTAAAGTGGAAGTAACAGCCCCGACTCCGTGAATCCAAGGGCGTCCCAATAGGCAGCTATATGCAGGTTGTATGTCCATTACATGGAACGTGGATTTGAATACCTGTGGTCCAATTTGTACGGGCAATTCCACCTCACCAAACACAGATCGTCTGGTCCCATCGAATGCTCTGACCACCAATTCACTAGGCCTTAAGATCAAACCATCAACTTCCAGCTTCATCAATGCCTTCTTGGGCAAGACATTGAGTGATGAACCAGTGTCTACCAGTACATGAGATAACACTGCGCCCTTACACTCCATCGTGATATGCAAAGCCTTATTATGGTTTCTTCCTTCAACAGTCAAATCTCTACTTGTAAAGCCCAAGCCATGGCTAACATTAACATTGGAGATTACGCCCTCGAGCTGATTAACAGTAATTTCTTGTGGCACGTATGCACTCTTCAATACTTTCAACAACGCCTGCCGGTGCGCATCAGAGCACATCAATAGTGACAAGATTGAAATCTTTGAAGGGGTCTGATTCAGTTGGTCCACAATCTTATAATCGCTTTTCTTGATTATTTTCATAAATTCTTCCATTTCCTTATCAAAAGTAATCTTTGTCTCTGCTTCAGGTGTAGGCGCACTTTCAACCACCTGTTTACCCTTAGCCTTTGCTGCAGCTTCTGCCTCTTTATCGCTTCTCAAGGTTTGGGGAGCGAACAACCTTCCACTCCTTGTAAAGCCCCCTACACCCCCTACATTATCAATATTTGGGCTGATTGATGATTCAACTTCCTGCTTTTTACCTTCGTAATATACATCTGCCCCATAGTGCCATGGGATAGCTTTCGTAGATGTGAACGGAATTGGTCCTGGCACCGTGATAGTGACAGGACTGGGTCTTTCTGGCGCAACACTCGCCACGGGAACTGCATTGACCGGCATTTGAATCTCAGCGGGAGTGTAATAGATGGTCACGGTTGATATCTCATCAGTGTCTTTCACAACTCTGTCGAACTGTAGACATCCTTCATCGATCAGATTCTGTAAACCCATCTTCAACTTATCACAGCCGTTCTCCTGATTCATACACTCAGAGCAATCTTGATTACAGCCCGGGAACACCTGTCCCTTCAATAAACGATCTTTTACAACCAACAAAGAAGTTTTCACTTGATGAACGTCTAACACCAAATTCAATCTCCTCCCATCTTCAATAGCGTACACATTTGCTGCACTATGATCAGGCATGGGATGCTGAGTAATATTAGGAGCGGGAGAGAAATTGATGGCTTTAGCATCAATCAAATCTTGTACTTTATGATGGAAAGCCCAACATTTTTCAATGGAGTGCCCCTGAGCACCTGAGTGGAACTCACAACGAGCATTAGCATCGAAGTTAGGTGGCAGGTTTCCAGCAACCGGAGCTTTCATAGTACGGAGTTCTACCAACTTTAACTCGAGTAGCCGGGGCAACAACGCGGCATAAGTCATAGGGAGAGGATCCATCTTACGATCCCTCTGCCTAGACCTTTGCTGGAAAAAAGGTTGTTGCTGTTGAACTTGTTGTTGGGGTTGTTGTTTCTGAACAGACGGTGTGGGGATTGTTACAGCATCTACCTGATAATAAGCTCGAGAACGCCCTCTGCCTCGTCCTCTAAACACAGCATTCGTATCACCTTCTCTTCTTTTCTGGTTACTAGCAAACGGTTTCTTCGTCCCCGAAGAGCCAGCCCCACTCACATCCTGGATCTTTCCAAGCTTTAGCAGACTTTCTATTCTTTCTCCCGCGATCACAATATCAGCAAATCCAGTTGACGGACAAGCAGCTAATCTATCAAGATAAGCCCCTTGCAAGGTGCCCATAAACATATCCGCCATTTCTCTGTCTGACAAGGGAGGTTGAACCTGGGCAGCCATTTCCCTCCACCTCTGTGCATATTCTTTGAAACTCTCCTTGGCATTCTGGGACAATCCCTGCAATTGGGTGCGGTTGGGCGCCATGTCAATATTATACTGGTATTGCTTCAGGAACGCTTCTGCCAGATCTTTCCAATTCTTCACAGCAGCTCTATTCAACTTCATATACCAGGTCAAGGACGCCCCAGCCAGACTGTCCAGAAAATAGTGCATCCATAGCTTCTCGTCATCCGTATGGGCTGAAATCTTCCCAAAGTAAGCTTGAAGATGCGTTTGGGGACACGCATTGCCGTGATACTTATCAAAAGTGGGAGGTTTGAATTTAGGGGGAATTCTGACTCCTGAGACTAGCCCCAAGCTGGTAACATCAATACCCATAGAGTTCTTGCATTCTATGGCCCTGATCTTTTCTGCTAACTCCTCATACCTTCGATCACCTTGATTACCCACATCAGCATCTAGTAGAGTAAATTGGTCTTCCAGAGTATCTTCAAGAGTAACACCAGCATGCCTACCATTTCCATTACCCCGATTGTTACCACCAGGAGGAGGGTTGCCACCGGGAGGAGGGATGCCGTGTCCCTGTGAATTGTCATGCTGATCACCTTCGGGCCCATTGTCTGGACGCTCTACCAGAAGCCTCAATCTCTCCTGATTTTGCGCCATGCCAGTCATGAGGGTCATGAACTGGTCCATACGCGCCCTCATTTCAGCCAAATCACTTTGCACTTGATCCATGATTCTTACTTGATTCCTTCGCGTCGAATATCGGTGAATATGACTCTCCGCTATACTGCCTGAAACCAAATAAAGGTTAGAGTCCCTGCAACGAGTATCTGAAAAGCAAGTAACAAAAAATGCAAAATGATATGCAATGCCATGCAATGCCATGTTTGTCATTTCCGAGGTGCTTTATACCCTGATTCCAATCCAACCACAGAAATCTGAAGACCAGAAATTGTGATATAAAGAGACGTATCGTGGTCATGTGCTTGTGTACAAATATCTGATAAAGAGTAATTCTGAATAAAACTGCTCATACTCATTCAACAAAGTATTCAAGTACATTTAAGAAAGGCTCAACCGCAAATGCAATACAAGGAAAAATGGATCCATCAACAAGCCTGATGGTAACCATTAACAACAAAATATAAGGAAAAGAACATCAGTCTGACAATTCCACACCCTTCAGCTTATCACTTGAGTATTTGATCTCCTCAAAAAGTATACGGGTACGCTGATGATTCGGCTTTTCAATCATTTCTTTGATCAAGACATCCCTTTTCTCAAGAGCTTCAGTTAAAGAACCCATATGCAGCATCAGAGCCTCGTCATCACACACTCCTTTGTGTCTCTTTATGCCGGCTTGCGTCTTGAGTATCTCCCTTTCTATCATGACTTCTTCAAGCTCTTTCTTGGTATTCCTCAGCTCACCTCTAGCTTCTTCTAGCTGTTCTTGACTCTTACCGAGGCTTTCCCGATACTTTCTCCTCTGCTTATGCGCCTTTTCAAGCTCTTCGTCCTTAATCTGCAACCGTTCCTGTAATTCAGCATTCTCTATCCTAACTTCGTCCCAAGCGTGCTGAAACTTTGTTAACTTTTCTTTGGTCTGTGCTAACGCCTGTTTGGTTTGCTTGTGGGCTTGAGTAGCATCATCAGCACCTTTACTAATCTTCCGGAAATGTTGTGCTCTTCCAGCAAAGTCTTTTTCTTTTGCAGTTAGGATTTGTTCAGCATCTTGGGCTTTCCGCTCCAGCTCTTTGTTGGCATATAGAGCATTCTGAAGACGGCTACTAAACTCGGAATTCTCTCCTTGGAGCTTTTCCACCAAGGCTTGCAACTTGTCAACTTCTTCCACAGTAGCAGTGCTTCTTGCTTTCTCATTCTCCGGATACAAAAGGGGTGCCTTACCAAAAGGCAAGAGAAAATCTTCAACTCTTTTCTTCACCCACTCTTCATATGCTGGATAAACCCGGTTGTTAGGCTTGCCTAGAGTAACTTTCCCCTTTTTCAGTATGCTACCCCAGCTTTCAGAAGCTTTCTGTGCTGCTTCCCAACCATCTGATGTATGAAAATAGAGGGACTCTTCCACATCTCTCTTAATAGGCGGACCTGTCAGGGCATACCCAAATTGTCGAATGGCCAAAGAAGGATTGTAGTTAATCCCACCCAGCCTTCCTATCAGTGGAACGTTAGGGAACTTACCACAGCTGTGGATAATATTCTTGCCAATCAGCCCATGATCTACCCATACGATGTCCTTGGCCACCAATCCCATTAAACGCTGTTTCCACTCTAGAGAATCTTTGGAATCCACAAAAGCCCCTGATTGTGGTAAACGGCCTGCAAACCACTTATAGAACAAGGGTGCACAACAACGAATTATCCCTCCTCTTTTCTTTTCGTTTCGGTTGTACAACGAGTAGTGAAGATCTCCCAGTAGCGTTGGCACCGGGTTCTTCATCATGAATATTCGTATAGCGTCCGTATCAATAAAATCCGGCTCGTTGGGAAACAACACTATGCCGTATATACAAAGGGCTAACAAAGCATTAAAAACAAGCCAATTCTCGCCTTTAGCTGCTTCCTGGGCCTTCTTAATCAGATATTCCAGCTTGTAACCACGAATCTTTCCTTTGTTGGAGACATTGTCACTTAACTCTGATTTGCTCAAATAAAGAGCACCAGCCAACTTCCCAAAGTCAAGATCCCCCACCGATCCAAAGAAAGGGGGCTCCTCCTTGATAGCAATCCCCAACATGTTGGAATACTCCTCCAGGGTAGGAACCAACACATAGTCTGGAAATACAAAACACCTCAGAGGCGGATCATAGAACTGCATCAACGTATGGAGACCTCTGGCTTCATAATCACTGACATTACGGACCATAGATAAAATCCACCCATATTTCTATTCAAAAGCTTCTCGTACTGCAGGACTCGCCATTCCCTTCAGCATAACAATAGGGCCCAAAGTAGGCGTAAGGAACTTATAGCTGATGATATTCTTCCTCTCTTTAGTGTTCATCTTTGCAGGGACCTGATGACTGGAATCAAGGGTAATATATGCACCTGGAAATGAATAAACATGTATGTTAGGATATGATAATGCAATACAAAGGGCAATGTGATCAGGTAATCAGGTGTCTGTGCTGAACTGTGAACGGTGTCAGTGTAGCTCTGAGACTAATATAGAACCATAGATAAGAACCATCTGAATACAATAGGATGAAACTTCCTTTTTGTGCAATGATGATAGAAAACCGGGTATGTAGGAGGTCATGGTTACCTGCAAACCTGTAAACAAACCGCCCTTCTCACATGTGGGTACTAGGATGTTCAGTATCCCGGGCTCTCAGGTCGAGAAATGATGATACGTTCACCATTTCTGGTTTGGCATCATCATCAATCGAGGAGGCCTCAACTGATTCTCCAAAACAAAAAAGGTCCTCAGCTTCTGGCACTGAGGTCGAGAAGCAATAGTACATTCATCCCTCAGGGTACAGTACTATCGCCAATCGAGGAGTGCCTCCGCTGATTCTCTTTCAAAAAGGGATGTCCTATAGCAAGTTCCCAGCATTGGGTCCTCGGATCGAGAATATGCAATGGGTTTGCCACGGAATGTGGTCTGCCACTGTCACATCTCGGGAGGAGTGCCGCAACTGAGTCCTCGGGAATGGTCACCAGAGTCGACAGTCCCTCAAGAGAATAACCACTGGCCTGCATAACATGCAGTAGCAGAAAGCTCCTGATAGAACCTCGTCTGGTTGTGGGTCTCATGAACAACAATACGTGGTCACCACCACGCAAGCGTCATGACTATCCACTCTAATACCTATGTATGTACTCAAGCCTTGGTAGTGAGCTTATCTCTCAGAACACCCATCCCGCCAAACAGACAAAACAGTGCAACACAATATAATATATGATATGTAATGCTAAAATGCGGTAAATACAGTAAAATAAATAAACAACAACATATAGCACAACAGTAAACACCCAATGAAAGAAAAACAGACAAGCGCTAGGATTGACTCGCTAAGGAAACCAGAGATTCTGGGTTCGATCCCCAGCAGAGTCGCCAGCTGTCGCTCCCGGGATTTTCATCCTAGTACAAACGCGAAAGTGGCACCGAAACAGAGTCGCCAGCAATGTGTATTTATCCCATGCGAGGGAAAGGAAACACTGCATAAACCTGAGAGAAAGGATAGAACCTGGTCTTACGACCAAGAGAACTGGGTTCGGGAGTCGGTTACGCGCGGGGAAGGTATTAGCACCCCCACGCGTCCATCGTACCCGATGGGATCCACGCTTGCTTGTCTCGATCAAAGGGTGTAAAGAAAGGATACTGGAAAAGGAACTGAAAGAAAGAAAGGAGAAATAAAAGAAAAGGAACGGGAAACAAATGTAGGGAAAATAAAAGAAGTGCTCGCATGGGCCCTACCCCACTGCCTACGTATCTCATCGGGAACATGAGAATCAGAGCGACGTAGTTCCCCTCACTAGGGATGGATTGTTTTTTTTAGAGAACGACTTACGTTCTAGCTCAGGTGTTGCAGGCTCGCTGGTCCGAGTGCGTTACCATCTTGCAAGAGAACGAGTAGAAGCGCGCTCGTGCGTTGAGAATGAACGAGATGAGAAAAGAATTCCCGAAGGAAAGACGTTATTGTTTGTTTTTTGTCTTTTAGAAGGAAGTGTTTTGTTATTTGTTTGCATATGATAGTGTATCTGGATCTTAGTCATTGGAATGTGTACATTCTCACATTCCAAGATGGAATGGGTAAGAAAGCACACTAAGAGTGAAGAAGACCCCCACCCTTAGTTCCAATTGTCCAGGTTCAAACACACTAGCATACTTGTGTTTATTAAGTGTTTTTGTTAATTAAGAAATGAAGAAGTTTTTTTTTTATTATTTGCACCTTCAACAAGTATTGCATTTAAGTCCCTCATACAAGATCAAATGTCTAACACATTGACCCAAGATGGGCTATATGCTATACATTTTAAGATTACAAGGGAAGACCCCTTATAATCTTTTCTTTATATGAAAGGCCTAAATGCAATAAGTGTTTACCTTTATTATATGTTTTGAATTTTCTTTGAGAGAGAAAAGAGACTCAAAGGAGGATAAAGGTAAAAATCTATATGGGCTAAGACTCAATCCTAATTGAAGATTAAAGGGAGTGATCCTAATGGTTTGTGAGGTTTCAACCTAAAGTCTAAAGAAAGAAAGAATTAAACAATTCACTTCCAAAGTAGAAGATGAATTGTAATTCAAAAAGGGAAAGTGATGAGTTATTAAAAGAAAGCACATAAGTGCTTAACAAAACACAAAATGGAATTGTAAAAGAGAAAGGATAGAAGTTGAATGTGGATTCCTTATCCACACTCAATTGAAACTTACCAAAGCCCCTACATGGTTAGTAAACATGTATAAGAAGTATAAGAAGTAAAAGAACATGTAATGCATCATAAAACTCAAAAGAATTAAATGAGAAACCAAATCCTAGAGCCACAATCAGAATGTACATCATATGGACAACAAGTGGATATCATCATACAAGTGCAAGTGAATAAGCAATAATCATCACCCATTAGCATTTAAACATGTTACAAGAAGAAGGGGTAGATGAAAGATGGAAAGAAATGAAGAGGACATGCATAAATGGAACATGTAAATCAACAACCAGAATTGAAACTAAATGGAAAATGGTTTATAAACATCTCAAAAGTATTTATGAATCAACTTCAAGACATTCAAGAAGTAATATAAGAAGAAATGAAATGAAAGTTCAAAAAGAAAGTGCAAACAATACATGTTAATGATGCACAAAGTTCAAATTGAAATGAACATGTAAAGATGACCTATAATGTGTATCAAAGACCTATAATATCATATGAATGGCTCATAACATATGCAAATGCTCATACAAATGTGCACAAAAGAATTCATGTAAACATGCACTAAAGTTGTAATGACATGCCATGGATTATACTTCCAATGTAATGCATCAAACAAAAATCAAATGGCCTCATGAAAATTATGAAAACATGGTATTGGAGTACACAAAACAGAAATGAACCACTTATCAAAGTATCATGTAAAAATTCAAGGCAAAATGATGTCAAATAATGCACTTAGGTCAAGTTGAAACATCATGCAAAGTGGTGCAAATATAGGCATCAAAACATGTGATAAAGTGACCTAAAAAATCAAACAAAAATCATATAACATGCTTCAATGTATTAGTGAATCAATGCAAAAAGAATCATGTCAAAACAGTTGGTAATGAGTAAGAACAAAATTAAACAAATTCAAGTATCATGCTTAGAATGCATCTAAATGGAAATTCAAAGAAAATTATGGACCAGGGGTAAAAAGGTCATAAAATCAAGAAATAAAATCATGGAAAATTTCCTAAATGTTTTGGTGATACTCATGAATTTTTGTGAAATTTAATAATGCAATTTAGTATTTTTTAAAAATTAAAAACAAACGTGTAGAAAAATAAAAAAAAAGAAATGAAATGTAAATGTGCATGGGGGTGTGAACATAGCAAATGATCAGTTCAAAATCATTGGGCTTTAAAAAAAAGGAGGTGTGAATATCAATCAGGTTAGGTCCATTAAGCACGCAGAACATGATAATAAGCATGGAATCTCAGTCAACAAAATTGACTCACTCATAGCCACTAGATGGAGTCCAGGTCAAGCCAAAGTCAAAGTAAACATGATCAATGCACACACGCGAGGGAACACATTTACTAACATGCACTGCGCCACATTTTGTTTAAGTGAAATCAGAAATGGAGCACGTGAGGTGCACACCCTTTTTAATGTGTTGGCCAATCCTACACCACACGATGCAAGTAAATCCACGGTCACGATTAAAACTGCAAACCAAACCCTAACACATGATCACCGGCCGGAGAGGGACCTCCGGTCACCTTCTCCGGCCACGCACCACCGTCTGCAACTCTCACACGTCCCAGAAATGCACAAATATTATACCAAAATGAAGCTGAGCTCACGTAGATTAAGAATTCACAATTGTTTTTCACATACCAAGCACACACATAGAGAACAGAGGAGATTAAATCATGCCCTAAATTTTGGATCTAGGCTTCTAAGAAGCTCTATCAACTAGCCGGAGTAAGCAGAGCTTCTATCAAGCAAAAACAAGCTAAAATTAATGAAAATCAACTGAAGCAAAGCTGGATGATGAAACCTGAAAATGTGGAGCAATTGGAGATGTTGAGAAAAACCAGAGGAAAGCTTGATATGCTGAGCTTCTAGATCTTCAAACTTAGCAAAATAAATGCTATGGATTCGTAAATAGATGAAGGATGTTGAAGCTTGCAATAATGCTGAACTTGCAGAAATGGAGTTGTTCTTGTTGCTCTTGATTCAACCACACCAAGCAATGATTAATGGAAGCACAATGGAGTTGAAATCGTGGAGAAGAAGATGAGAAAAATCAGAGAGAGTGAGAGGAGAATTCTGAAATGAATGTGAGAAAAATGAGTCCTCCCTAGAAATGTGAGTGAAATTTGGTTTTATAGTGTGAGTTAACCAAGGTTAACTGGGTGAATCAACTGAGTCATGGTGGTTTAGGTGAGTCATCCCTAACTAACTGAGTCAAGTTAGTTAGGGAGAGCAATGATAAGGTGATGATAGTTCATGGTAAGCTATGGTGATGGTGACAAGAGAAATGGAATGGCAAGGCTGTGTAACACAAAACTTGTTCAGCAAGCTTGTCATTTCTACTTTCATGCATAGCACGTGCTATGGTGTGTATGCAATGTGTTTGGTTTAAAAAGGCAATGGATAGCTGGTATGAATAAAGCACGTGCAAGCTTGTACCAACAACATCAACAACATTGGGTTTTTTTTCTGGTTTTTTATAACAGTTTGCAGACATGGGTGTTTAATGGTGATTTTCTCTTTGCATTGTGGATGATTTGATGAGTTCTTGGAGTTATTGGCAAGAGGGATTGTAGTAGGACTACTTTGGCATGAAAATTGAATGGAAATGATGCTTGGGAGAGGTTGAAAATAACTTAGAACAATAAGGTTTGGAAACTGGTTATGGGCGAAGAAATGAGGTTGGTTGGCAAGGTGTGCATGGCATGGATTTTCAGTTGTGTTGACCAATCTTTGAGCTATCATAACTCCTTGTCCTTTGATCAAATGAAAAAATCATGAACATCAATCTTGAAGATCTCACATAGGGGAACAACTTTGATGTTGCAAGATTTTTCATTTGAAGCCTTTAACCATGAGTAATTGATCCCTACATTTTGCCCACCAACTGTTTGAGAAAATGACTGCGCGCAGACCTGGCCAAACTTGGTCATGACATGGTTTTTGGCCTACTTTCCTCCAACTTTGATCAATCATATCTCCCTCATTTTTTATCCAATGGAAATGTTCTACCCATGGATTTGAAGCTTAAAGCAAGGCCTTTCATTGAGGCAGAGTGGAATTTTCATTTGGTGCTCCAAATTTGAATGGCCTTGGTTCAAATTCTGATGCAAAATGGCCAAAACTTGCTATTTTTAGTAACCCTACCTCATCCAAAAATGGCAACTTTCCACATCTTGATTTTTTCATGATTCCTTTGGAGTTTCTTGATCAAATTTTGTACATTGGACATATGTAACATGAATTTCATGATTTTGGGCTCAAAAAGTCAAGAGTTGACTTTTTCCCCTGATTATTTGACTTGGCCCCAAATTTCCTGATTTTTGATCTTTCTTCCAATTGAACCACCTCCAAAACCAATTGAGGGGCAATTCTCCATACACATACACTTAAGAACATGTAGAATACCATGACATCAAGTTTTGTCCAAAAAATCAAAGATCCCCTGATTTAATGGGAAACCCTAGTTTTGGTGCCCACCTCCTAGGAGAAAAATGTGCAGTCTTCAATTTCAAATTCCTCAGAGTATGTTGTGTATCCTCTTAAAGGATGATGAGATATACCATTTGAGGATGATTTTGGATCAATGAGCTATCTCTTTTGAGGGTTTTCCTTCAATTTTTGAACCTCTTGCATAGTGAAAGATGTAGTGCTTCAATCTCCCATTGAATCTCACTTCCTTGAGGTTTTGGATGATCAATTGAGATAGTATGATACATGAGAGACCTCTTGGCTTGCCTAGAGCCAACTTGATTGACCTTTTTGTGCTTTGAATGATTCCTTGATTGTCCACCTTCCACCTGATCACATGCCCTGATGGTAAGAAGGATGCCATGCTTCATTTTTCTATGTTGAATGCAATGTAATGTTAATGAGGTGGATATGATATGATAAATGATAATGCCATGCTATGATGCCAAAAGGGGAGAGCAAATTTTGGGGTATTACATATGGTAGGATGGTGATCCTAATATTTACTCACGGGTAGCATAATAGTGTTCATGTGTGAGTGATTATTGGTTCTTGTCAGAAGAAGCAATAAGAGGGTTGATGATTGTGTTCAGCAGGTAGTTTAGACTGAGGGTGCGCTCTTGAAGACACGAAGATGCGTCTTATGTTTTCCATTCATCAGCTTAGTGTTCTATGGAGGAGCACTGGTTATCTTAGATAGGGGGAGTTGCTCTTTGATCTAAGATTTATTATTGCGGGGGTCCAGTTTAGGTTCCAGTTTGTATTGTGCGTAAAGCAAGCTGTGATTATGTGTCCATCCTGGGAGGATGAGATGTCAAGAAGGATGTCTTTACATTTGTATTGTTGCAAGTTGGGGGAGACTTGGCAGTGCAAATAACATGGTTCTTAATGGATGCTTAAGAATCAGTGGTTGAGTCTGGGAGAATTTATTTTTCTCTGCAGACTGTGAATTTTTTGATCAATACAGAAGTATCTTGGGTGCTAACTGGGAAATGTTTGAAGAAATGTCTTAACTTCTTGGTCTGTTCTATTTTTCTTTTGGTTAAAAGGTTTATCCTTGGACTCATCAACAGAATGGTGACTATGATATACTGAACAAGACTGACAAAATGTCAGGATATTGTTTAAGACCTGAGGGTGGGTCCTAACTGACTGTGTTGAACGGTGGGGAGTGCTTCCTAAGAGAAGGCATGGGTAACATGTGTTTTGTTACAAGTGTTTTTTTTGGACGGTTACACTTAAAAGTTGAATAGTCTTATCCTAGTGGGGCGGTGCACATTTATTAATGTTGAACTTACCAACCTAAATTTATTTCTCCTTTGAATTGTTCAGTGGTAACTTCTTTGGACCGTGGTTATCTAGAGAAAGCGTTTAGGTATTTAAAGAGTGCATCTGTGTGAGGAATTCCAGATTGTGGGTTGATTCATCATGTCTTTCATTCGTGTTTGGATAAGCAACATATGGATATGGAACTGCATTGGCTCCTTTTGTCAATTTTTGGCTAAAAAGGGGGAGAATAGTTGTGTGAGTGGGTCTTTCAACATACATCTCGGGTGCTGGTTTTGCAAGGATGTTAGAGAGGATGTTCTGACAGTCTATCGGAATCTTTCCCTTTGTGCCTTGTGATCTGAGTTAGGAAGCAGGTTGTGTCTTGTGACCTGAGTTAGATGTTCTATGGACTCAGTGTTACGCATGATACAACTGAACTTTCTTACGGGTTCTCTTATGCCTCTTAAGAGGAAGATTTATCCCTCCGTGGCAAGTACAAGTTTGAGGGGGAGTGTGCTATGCACTCTTCCTCAGGTACACCAACATTCAGCTGGGAATTTCAGGGATAAGAAGCAGTCTCAGAAGTGTTCCGATTATATCTACCAAATGTCGGACTTTCTTTTTCTACCTAAGGAGTTTTAACCAAAAATTTGTCAAATGGGGGAGATTGAAAGCTCTGCTGATTTAAGAAAATTTTTTGGAAAAACAAAATGTCAAAAGATATGTTTAAACTTGAAGAAGTCTGATGAAAGAAGACTGGTCAGAGATGATGTCCTAACAGATGTCTCGACATCTTTATCTGATATTGTAGGATGTTTCTAAATATGTTGCAAGAATTAAGGAAGCAATCAAAACATGGATCAAGGAAGAAATAAACAGAAGATTGAAGCCCAAGGAAGCAGAAGACTCTATAAATAGAAGACTTAGACCTAGGTTTTGACATGCCTTTTGTAACCTAGTTCTCTTACGTAAGTAACAAGGGTTTAGGGTTTTGAGAGTCGTTGACTCTCTAGGTTGTAAGTCTCCCTTTGTATCAGTTGATGCATTGTGGCAGATATAGGTCTCGTACAGATCCATAAACCTTGAGGTAATGGATTGTGTATTGTTCTTGGATGAAACTTTTAAGCAAATTCGAGTTAGCTTGTTTGTCAAGAAAGCTTAACAGATTTCTGTATTGACAGGGATGATGTAGAAATCACAATTGATGATTAAGAGAAGTGAGTGGGGTATCTCATATCAGAGTTGTAAACGTTAGAGTTTAACTGTGGTAAAGATGTTCAATGGTTAGATGTTAGGATAAAGTTGTAAACGGGGGAGTTTAGCTTTGTAACAGGTCTACAGATAGTGAAGTCTTCTTCCTGGATTGGTATCCCCCAGATGTAGGTGAATTGCACCGGACTAGGTTAACAATTGCTGTGTTCTTTATCATTCTGCATATATACATTTTCTGTTAGGGTTCATGATAAACATGTTGGATCAGATGTCATGACATCTGTGATTGTACAGTTCTGATATTCAAGGTATCAGTCTGCTGTTGTGCCTCTATGTTTAAATGATTATGTAGCACAATGTCTTGACATGTGTTAGGACATCTGTTGTCTGCATATGCCAGAATTCAAAATCTAATATAGATGCTAATCTTGTGGTTAAGGGAGGCATTGGAGGGTTGAATTTTAATTTCTTGGTTGAGAAAGCTACTTCATTTGCTAATGTTGGTAGCACATTGGCATTTGAGGCTATTTTTGCTTTGCTTATCTACAGACTAGTCTTGTTCCCTAACGTTGACAACTTTCGGGATGTTAACGCTATTCAGATTTTCTTGATAGGGAACCCTGTTCCAACTTTACTTGGCGATACCTACTTCTCTATCCACCATAGGATTTCTAAGGGGAATGGTACCATTGTTTGCTGCACACCTCTACTGTACAAGTGGTTTATTTCGCACAGCACGTTGCTCAAGCAACTCGATCAAGTAATTTTTCTCCTTCATTTGGAATAAGAGAACCGTGAACTTGGTGAAGAGGTTTCAAGTCTCCGTGCTGGCATGAAAAAGCTTAGTGCACTGGTCGAGTCTTTGATTGCCTTGCAGAATTAGTCTCCTCATCCTCCTACTCCTTAAATTACTCTACCTCAGACAACTGTTATATCTGAGTGATTTCTGTGCCCATTTTCGTGGCTCCTGTCAATGTTCCTGCTAATCAGATGCCTCCCAGATTTCCTTGGTGTATGCCATTGAACTTTATGCCTGAAGGGTACAGACCTGTTGTTGAAGTCACCACTGTTCAGCCTGGTATGACGATGCCTCCTCCTGTGGTACATGCTATCCCACAGAATGATGAACCTGTTTTCCACGCTGAAGCTAGTGAAAGTTAAGGTGTGTATGATCGCACCTACGAGTTCCAAGATCAGTTTGAGGAAATGCAAAAAGAGATTAAGGCCTTAAGGGGAAAAAACTCTTTGGAAAGAATGCTTACGAGCTCTGTCTGATTCCTAATGTGAAGATTCCTCACAAGTTCAAGGTTCCTGACTTCGAGAAGTATAAAGGCAATTTTTGTCCTTTAAGTCATTTGGTGATATATGCTCGCAAGATGTCCACTCAAACGAATAACCATCAGCTATTGATTCACTATTTTTAGGATAGATTGACTGGCGCTGCATTAAAATGGTATATGGGCTTTGATAGTTCTCAAATCCGCACCTTTAATGGTTTGGGAGAAGTCTTCGTTCTCCAATACAAGTATAATGTTGACATAGCACCAGACAGGGATCAACTTCGTGCTATGTCCCTGAAGGATAAGGAAACTTTTAAGGAGTATGCAGAAAGATGGTGCGAGATTGCCGCACAAATCCTTCCACCACTTGAAGAGAAGGAAATGACAAAGATCTTTTTGAAGACTCTAAGTCTTTTATATTATGAAAAGATGATTGCAAGTGCTCCAAGTGATTTTACATAAATGGTTAACATGGGAATGAGATTAGAGGAAGGTGTCCGTGAAGGACGGTTGTCTAAAGAGGAAAGCTCTGCTGGAAATTCTAAGAAGTACGGAGGAGGTCTTTTAAAAAGAAAGAAGGCGAGACCCGCCATTTCCAGTGACAGACGTAGAAAGAATTATGGTAGGAATGTTTCCAACTTTGATCCAAAAGAATCTGGTTCAGACCCGTACTCCTCCAGCTGTTCCTACAGATATTCCATGGTGGTATAAGCTTGAAGCCCATTGTGCCTTTCATCAAGGAGCCCTTGGGGATGATATTGAAAATTATTATCCTTTGAAGTACGAAGTTCTAAAGCTTGTTAGATGTGGTATTCTATCGTTTGGAGACTCTAACCCGAATGTACAATCAAATCTTCTACCTAAGCATGACAATGCTACTGTGAATATGGTAGAAGGGTGTCCTAAAAAGTATAGAATTTTTTATATTCGTATGTGTAGAAGATCTCTTGTTGAAATGGATGCTACTTTGTGCGAGTTGAGCCATTATGAACACGATCATGCTGCCTGTCGTATATGTTCAAGGAACCCTCGTGGGTGTGCAGTTGTGAAAAGAGATTTACAAGAAATGCTTGATCAGATTTTGATTCAGATTACTGCTAATAGAGATGAAGATGATCATGTGAATGTTATTGTTCCACACTTTAATATTCCAGAACCTGTGGTTATTTCTTATAATAGTCAGAAATCTGCTATTTCTCCTTTGGTTATTTGTTTGGAGGTTCCTTCGTCTTATGCTTCTAACAAAGTTGTTCCATACAAGTATAATGGTACAATGATAGAGGATGGAAAAGAAGTCCATATTCCTTCTCTTTCTTCTGTGGTGAGAAAGCAGGTTCAAGCTGATAATACTGTTATGCAATCTGGTGAATCCAGTGGCGTGAATCAAAAGTCTGATGTTGATGAGGTGTTAAAGTTGATCAAGAAGAGCGAGTATAATGCGGTTGATCAAATGTTGCAAACATCGTCCAAGATATCTGTTTTATCCTTGTTAATGATCTCTAGGGCTCATAGAGAGACTTGCAAAAGGCTTTGGAGCAAGCTTATGTTGATCACGATGTGACGATCGATCAGTTTGATGGCATTGTGGCCAATATTACTGCGTGTAACAACTTGAGTTTCTGTGATGATGAATTTCCCGAAGAGGGGAGAAATCATAACTTAGCGTTGCATATCTCTATGAATTTCCAAGAAGATGCTCTGTCTAATGTGTTGGTTGACACTAGCTCGTCTTTGAATGTTATGCCAAAATATACTCTTTCGAGACTCTCTTAACAAGGTGCTCTCATGAGGTATAGTGGAGTGGTTATTAAAGCCTTTGACAGTTCGAGGAAGACAATGATTAAGGAAGTTGATCTCCCAATCCAGATAGGTCCGTGCTCATTTCAGATTACTTTTCAAGTAATGTACATTCGTCCTGCCTATAGTTACCTTCTTGGTCGTCCATGGATTCATGAGGTCAGAGCTATCACTTCGAAACTCCGCCAAAAGATGAAATTTGTTAAGAATGGGAAGTTAGATCTGTTTGGTGGTGAACAGGCTATGTTGGTCAGCCATATTTCATCCTTTTCATATATTGATGTCGACGAAGCTGTGGGAACTCTATTCCAAACTCTTTTTGTCGTCGATGATGCTGTTAAGAAGAATGGAGCCTTCGTGTCTTCTCTGAAGGATGATCAACATATTGTGGAGAATGGCTCGTCTGTTGATTGGGGTAAAATCATTGAGCTTTCTAAAAATAGGAATAAGATTGGTTTGGGTTACTCGCCTGGTTCAACCCGAAGAGATTTAAAGCGTATCCAAGAGGTGTTTCACAACGCCAGATTTATTCATGCGAAAGATCAGTCTGCTGCTGCTGTCTTTGAAGATGACTCAGATGAGCATTTGCCGAACTTTGTGACGAGTGGAACAGTCTCCCAGAATCGGACTATTGTTGATGTTCCCACTATTGCTCATTCCTCAAAGTAGTTTATATTTGTTATTTTCAAAACAACTTTTCACTCTGCCCAAGGTGAAAGTGAATCTATGTGGGCTTTGTTTCAGACTTTATCATCATTAATAAAATGTTATTTTGCTTATCTATGTGTGTTTTTTTTATCTTTTTGATTTTTCTGAAAAATGGTAACATAAAACACCTAAGATTATAATCATTTTTATATCTGCATAGTACTTGCATTTTATTTGTCTTTCTAAATTCAAACATAAAATTAGTGTGCAGATTGATTGTTAAACCCATTGAAAACAATGACCTTATGCCCTCTCCCAACTTTGAATTCCCCATGTTTGAAGCGGAAGAAGAGGATGTATAAGATATTCCTGATAAAAAATTTTGGTTGCTTGAGCACGAGGAAAGAGCCATTCAGTCTCATGAAGAGTTAATTGAGATGATCACCTTGGGTTCCGAAGTTGATAAGAAGGAAATCAAGATTGGGGCACTGCTTGATTCAGATGTTAAGAAGAGGTTGGTAGAGCTTCTCAGAGAATATGTTGATGTATTTTCTTGGTCCTATTAAGACATGCCAGGTCTTGATACCAATATTATGGAGCATCGTTTGTCGTTAAAGCCTGAATGCTCGCTTGTAAAGCAGAAGTTGAGAAGAACTCATCCTGACATGGCTGTTAAGATTAAAGAGGAGGTTCATAAGAAGATTGATGTTGGTTTCCTTGTGACTGCTGAATATCCTCAATAGGTGGCCAATATTATGCATGTTCCTAAGAAAGACGGAAAAGTCCGGATGTGCGTTGATATGTTGGTAGATAATACTGCTAAGTTCAATATTTTCTCCTTTATGGATGGATTTTCCAGTTATAATCAAATAAAGATGGCATTCGAGGATATGGGGAAGACTACATTTATTACACCCTAGGGAACATTCTGCTACAAAGTGATGCCTTTCAATTTGAAGAATGCTGGTGCAACGTACCAGAGATCTATGACCACCCTTTTCCGTGACATGATGCACAAAGAAATTGAGGTATATGTTGATGATATGATCGCTAAGTCGAAGACTGAGGAAGCTCATGTTGAGCATTTGCTAAAGCTGTTTCAACGTCTGAGAAAGTTCAAGCTCCATTTGAATCCAAATAAATGTACTTTCGGTGTTCCTTCTGGAAAATTGTTGGGCTTTATTGTCAGCCAGAAATGCATTGAAGTTGATCATGATAATGTTAAAGCTATTCGAGAAATGCCTTCACCCAAGACGGAAAAAAAAGTAAGAGGATTCTTGGGACGTTTGAATTATATCTCCAGACTTATTTCCAACATGATTGCCACATGTGCACAAATATTCAAGCTGCTTCGTAAAGATCAAGATTGTGTCTGGACATATGATTATCAAAAGGCTTTTGATTGTATCAAAGAATATATGCTTGAACCTATAATTTTGTCTCCTTCGGTGGAAGGACGACCTTTGATTATGTATTTGACTGTGCTAGAAGAGTCTATGGGTTATGTTCTTGATCAACAAGATGAATCTGGTCGAAAGGAATTTACCATTTATTATTTGAGCAAGAAGTTCACTAATTGCGAGTCTCGGTACTCCATGTTTGATTTGTTGTGCTTTAGCTTAGGCTGCTAAATGCCTCCGCTAGTATATCTTGAATCATACCACTTGGTTGATATCCAAAATGGATCCAATCAAGTATATCTTTGAAAAGCCTGCTTTAATTGGTCGGATCACCCTTTGGTAGATGTTGTTGTCAGAATATGATATCGAGTACCGAACTCAGAAAGTTGTAAAAGGAAGTATTTTGGCTGACCATTTGGCTCATCATCCAATTGATGATTACCAATCCATCAGGTTTGACTTCCCTGATGAGGATGTGATGTATTTGAAAGCTAAAGATTGTGAGGAGCCATTACCTGAAGAAAGGCCAGAGCCTGGATCCCACTGGGGTTTGGTTTTTTATGGAGCTATTAATGCTTATGGCAATGGTATTGGGGCAGTAATAATTACTCCTCATGGTTCTCATATTCCTTTGACCGCAAGGTTTATGTTCAATTGTACAAATATTATGGCAGAGTATAAAGCATGTATAATGGGTCTCGAAGAGGCTATTGATTTGAGGATCAAGATTCTTGATGTGTATGGTGATTCTGTTTTGGTCATTAATCAGATTAAAGGAAAATGGGAAATCGGCCATCCTGTTTTCATCCATTATAGAGATTATGCAAGGAGGTTGTCAACTTTCTTTAATAAAGTTGATTTTCACCACATACCTCGTGATGAGAATCAGATGGCAAATGTACTGACAACTTTGTCTTCTATGATTGAAGTAAGTCGTTGGAATGATGTGCCAAATATTGATGTTATGTATCTTGATAGACCTGCTCATGTGTTTGCGGAAAAAGAGGTCAAAGATGATAAGTCGTGGTAGTATGACATCAAATGTTTTCTCCATAACTAAGAGTACCCACTTGGGGCATCCAAGAAGGATAGAAAGACCTTGAGAAGGTTTGCTGGCAGTTTCTTCCTGAATGAAGATGTGTTATACAAAAGAAATTATGACATGGTCTTGCTTAGATGCGTGGGTAGACACAAAGTAGACATGTTGATGAAAGAAGTTCATGATGGATCCTTTGGTACCCTTGCCAATGGATATGCATTGGCAAAGAAATTGTTGAGAGCGGGTTACTATTAGGTGACAATGGAATCCGACTATTACAAGTATGCGAAGAAATGCCATAAGTGCCAAATTTATGCTGACAATATTCATGTGCCTCCAACTTTTCTCAATGTTATCTCTTCTCCATGACCTTTCTCCATGTGGGGAATCGATATGATCGGAATGATTGAGCCTAAAGCGTCGAATAGACACCGTTTTATATTGGTGGCTATTGACTATTTTACCAAGTGGGTGGAAGCGGCATCATATGCCAATGTGAACAAGCAAGTCATGGTCTGGTTTATCAAGAACCAAATTATTTGTCGATATGGTGTTTCGAGCAAGATAATCACTGATAATGGGTCAAATATGAATAACAAGATGATGAATGAATTATATGATGAGTTTAAGATTGAGCATCATAATTCTTCTCCCTACAGACCAAAGACGAATGGGGATGTTGAAGCTGCTAATAAGAACATAAAGAGGATTATTCAGAAGATGGTTGTAATGTACAATTACTGGCATGAGATGCTCCCTTTTGCTTTACATGGGTATCATACATCCATCCACACTTCAATAGGGGCAACCCCTATCTCTCTTGTATATGGCATGGAAGCAGTGCTCCTTGTAGAGGTTGAGATCCCTTCTATGAGAGTTTTGATGGAAGCTAAATTGACTGAGGCTGAATGGTGTCAGAGTATATACGATCAGTAAAATTTGATTGAAGAAAAGAGAATGACGTCCTTGTCTCATGGCCAATTGTATCAACATAAAATGAAGAAAGCTTTTGACAAGAAGGTTCAACCTCGTGTGTTCAGAGAAGGCGACCTCATGCTAAAAAAGATCTCGACTTTTACCACTGATTCTAGGAGCAAGTGGACTCCTAATTATGAAGGCCCATATGTTGTTAAGAGAGCATTCTCTGGCGGTGCAATAATTCTTACAACTATGGATGGTGAAGAGTTCACTCATCATGTTAATGTCGATGCAGTCAAGAAATACTTCGCCTAAAAAATAAAAGAACGGCTCGCTAAGTTGAAAACCCGAAAGGGGGGCTTAGGCAAAAATGAGTGTCTCGTTGGGCTGAAAACCCGAAAGGGCAGTGTAAACAAAAATTAGAGACATAAACAAAAGTAATTATCCCGGTAGATTGAAAACCCGAGAGGGCAATCTAGGAAAAAGTTAGGGATCATGGCAAGTAACTACATCCGGCCAGTCTTGTTCACTTGAAGCAACATTGCTTGTCAACGATTCTCATTCAACCATTCTCAACAGAAGTTTTGAGCACAATGGTAATTGTATTTCAATGTAACCCTTTCCATGTATTTACCATTTTTCAACTTTGTAATGATCCATGGAGTTATGCCATTTGCGGACTTCCATTTTATCAATAAAATTTGGGCCTTTGTCCCTTTATTTGCAATTCTTATTTTGTTTCTGTTTGCAAAATTTCATTTATTTTTTATAATAATTTTTTAAACAAATAGATAAATAAATAATCATGCTTTTGAAAACTATAATAACATTTTCCTTTTATAATCTCCCAAGCAGAGTTTGTTCTTGTTGATGCATTCCACAGCTAAGTGTTAGTTCAAGCATCCTAAACTTGGACTCCCCTACTAAGTCTTGATTCAGATTTCCCCAATCGAGCGTGGTTCTTCTTCCCTTGACTATTTTTTATCAAGCATGTATAAGTGGGAATATGATTGTTGGATCCTATCTCGTTTTGTGATAAAATTTGATGAGGAATCCCCGACAGGTTTCTACCTCCTCTGTTATGGTTGGTTACTCTTATGGTCAATTTGAATCATATTCTCCTCCTAAGAAGTGTTGATATAGCAGTCAACTGTTGGGTTTTCTCTCACCCTGTGTTGAGTTTTAAAATCCCCCGCAAGTTGACTTTATGCTATGAGGTTAACTTCTTAATTATTCTTGCGATACCAAGATGTTTCTCTCAAGGTTGTTAGCACCCAAAGAATTGTCTTTGCTGATCCTTAACGGAGTTTGTGCATTTATTACTATTGGTTGTGAAAGATAGGGTATGATCCTCATCAGATCCATTTTCTTCCCCAGTGAATTCAAGCAGAATTATGTATCTATAAGGTTGATTATTGGAAGGTTCATCTTTCCATCCCCTACAATTGCTAGTAGGTTCCTTTCAGATTGTTACGGTGTGTTAGACTCATGAAATCAAATATTCCCTGACAGAGTTCCAGTTTGAATGTTCCCCAACTGTACATTAGAATTGAGAATTCCTCAGTCAAGTCTTGATCCATATTGTTTCTCCAACTGAGTATGAGTTACTTCTCCAGTAGGGTTGTGATCAAGAAATTGTTATTGTTAAAACCTGTTTCTCTTGGATATGGAAGCTCTGACAGAGTTTTTACCCTCATGATATGATATTATTGCTTTAATTGCTCCCCGAGCATAGAGCAATGTTGTTTCCTTCTAAGAAGCATTGAAATAGCCGTCAACTGTTGGGTTTTCTCTCACCTTGTGTTGGGTATTGATTTAAATTCCCCTTGGTTTGACCCTTTTCTATGATGTTAACTTCTTGAATATCTCTAACAAGTCCAGGATGTTTATCCTCGGAGGTGGTTGATCTCTAGAGATTTTCTCTACATTCCCTAGTTTGGTGATTCACCTGTGGATGTTTTTATTCCCACAAGAGTCTTGACTATGCATATTTTCCCAGCAGGTTTTTATCCTTCTGCGGCATAATTCATTTGAATTTTCTCATCCCCAAGAAGAGTTTGGAGGAGTTTGAACTGATGTGTTTCCCTGGAGACTCCTTCATTCCCTTGAAATGGATTTCATGTTGTTATCCCCTTTATGGATTATTGATTGTTAAGAGATTGATCTCTGGGTTTAATTCCCCAAGCAATATCTTTCATCTCCCTAGAGAGATTTTAAACCTTGTAGTAGGATTTATTTTCTTTTGATGGTTTTAGTTTGTCTCCTGCAAGATTTCTTCAGTTGAGTCCCCGACAGTATTTTTATTGATATCTCCATCTTATTGAGATTAACTAGTATCCAGTTGTACTGTGGTGATTCGTCGTCCCCAATTTTCCTTTGTTGGTTTTGTCAGCATATTCATACTCACATGTGCATTCATGCTGTGTGCATAGCATCTTGTTGTTGCATTATGCATCTTGCATTTCCTCGGTGCTTTCTCGCTCTCTGGTGCTATTTTCCCCGTAGAACGTGTGCGTCCTCTATTCAATAGAGTTTCACCTTTAAGCAGAAAGTGTTTATCCTTTCTAATTCCCCACTGAGTTTATTCCTCGTGGAAGATGTTTGTTTTTGCTTTCCTTTCCAGTTCATTATCTGGATGGCATTATTCGCCATTGAGATATTTCCTCATTGGGTCGAGTCTTTTTTTACCATTTCTCTCTAGTTTGTTCATGGATTGAACTTTGGTCGCCTGCGTTTATTACCTTCTTTTAAGCTACCCAGTAACCGGTAGTAGGTAATAAATCTCTTTGTTTAAGCTGCCCAGTAACAAGTAGCTGATGATATTTTTTCTCTTCTTACCCAGTAACAGGTAGTTGATATTTCTTTTCCTCGAGCTTATTACCTTTGTTAAACTTCCCAGTAACCGGTAGTTGGTAATATTTCTCTTATTACCCAGTAACAGGTTTACATTTCCTGGTCTTCCCCGCTCTCTGGTGCTATTTTCCCAGAAGAGCGTGTGCTTCCTCTTTTCAATAGAGTGTCACCTTTAAGCAGGAAGTGTTTATCCTTTCTGATTCCCCACTGAGTTTATTCCTCGCGGAAGATGTTTGTTTTAGCTTTCCTTTCCAGTTCATTATCTGGATGGCATTATTCTCCATTGAGATATTTCCTCATTGGGTCGAGTCTTGTTTGACCGTTTCTCTCTAGTTTGTTCATGGATTGAACTTTGGTCTCATGAGTTTATTACCTTCTTTTAAGCTACCCAATAATCGGTAGTAGGTAATAAATCTCTTTGTTTAAGTAGCCCAGTAACAGGTAGCTGATGATATTTTTTCTCTTCCAACCCAGTAACAGGTTGTTGATATTTCTTTTCCTCGAGCTTATTACCTTTATTAAAATGCCCAGTAACCGTAGTTGGTAATATTTCTCTTACTATCCAGTAACAGGTAGTTGATATTATTTTCCTGAGTCTATTGCCTTGTTAAAGCTATCATTTATTTGGTAGTAGGTAATGTCTCTCTTGCTTTTGGGTTGATTACCCTTGTTAAGCTACCCAGTAACCGGTAGTTAGTAATCTTTCCTTCACATATATTGCCTTGTTAAAGCTATCATTTGTTTGGTAGTGAGTAATATTTCTCTTCCTACCCAGTAACAGGTAGTTGATATTTGTTTCTTCCTGAGTTTATCTGTTTGCTTACCTTACCCAGTAACTGGTAGTTGGTAATCTTTTCCTTCAAGTTTATTACCTTTGCTTAAGCTACTTAGTAACCAGTAGTTGGTAATATTTCTCTTCCTACCCATTAACAGGTAGTTGATTATCTTTTTTCCCGAGTTGATTACCTTTGTTTAAATTACCCAGTAACTGGTAATAGGTAATGCATCTTTTTGTTTCCCTTACCCAGTAACAGGTAGTTGGTGATCTTTTATCCTGAGTCTATTACCTTGTTACAGTTATCATTTGTTTGATGGTAGGTAATATTTCTCTTCCTACCCAGTAACAGGTAGTGGATATTGTTTCCTCTTGAGCTTATTACCTTTTTTTAAGCTATCATTCTTTTGATAGTATGTAATATACTTCTTTTGCTTACCCTACCCAGTAACCGGTAGTTGGTAATATTTTTACTCTTGGAATTGTTACCTTTGTTTAAGCTACCATATTTCTGGTAGTAGGTAACCTCTTACCGAGTTGATTTGGATTCTTTTACCTTAGTGGAATGGGATATCCCTCTTTTATTTCTTGTGTTGGTAATTTTCCCTCAGTGGAATCTGACTCTTTTGTTTTTCCCTGCGGAGTCTCTTTTCTTTTCTTTTGCTCTCCAGTAGTTTGATTATCTTCTGTGATATCCTTTTCCCCCACAGAGTCTTTTGCATTCATTTTCATATCATATCATGTGCATTTTGCGGTCTCTTAGGGCCAAAAATTGGGTTTGTTGTTGTATTTAAGCATCTCCAATCCCGTCAAGACGAAGATTTAAATCTTCATATCTCTGAATTCAAGAACCTTAAATAGGGGCAGCTGTTATACCCTAATTTTTACCCCTAAGATTCCACTTCATTTGCATCTTTGAAATGCATCAAGATCACAAACATTGATTATCATGCCCTCCTCTGTGGGTTTGCTTCTGAGGGAGGTCACCAAGCATCTGTGTGTTTCTTACTTGCTTTATATTTGTTTATGTTTACTAACCTCTAACCAAAATACCAAAAATATGTTGCGGTTTGTTTGTTTCCTCTTCTCTGTGTGTTTAGGGTTTTGCAGGGATGACAAAGGCAATGGCATAGTTTCAAGTCGAATGTAGTGATTAATTCATGATCCAGATCATATGGAAGTTTGACCTCATCTTGGTCAAACCATCAAGAGTTTGCTTTATTTGCAAGTCATTTGCATTAGTGGGCTATTTCTTAGGCTATGTGTATCCAAGGTCAAGTTATCTTGTGGTTATCAAGCAGTGATTCATGAGAAGTTTGGTTCAAAATTAGATTCATCAAGTTACAAGGATAAAGCATTGAAATGCAACGCATTGAAAATTCAGCAAATCACGAATAACACGTCAATTCAAAATGTAATACATAAACGGAAAATCATTTCACACCTCTCATTCTTTAAATAAGAGAGCATTTCATTCATTTCAACCTAAGCTTTCAAGCCAAATAAATTATGACAATTTTTCTCACCAAATTTGACACTGCAAAACTGTTTCACAGCCATATTCATCTTATACTTTTTTCTTCGAATTCACCTCAAATTGAAATACAAAACCAGCCAGAACAAGAAGAGAAGCAAGAGGAAAGCTCAATCGATACTTACTTGAACCATTAAAGGTACATTGAAGCTTTTTCGCATTTTTATCTCGCATCTGTTGTTGACGATTCTTAAAATTGTTTGTACCGTTGTGCAGAAATTTTTGTTGCGATTAATTTTATGTAATTTTCAAGCTCCACCGCTGCCGGCATGGAGCTCCGCCGCAGCGGAGAAAGTACCAGCTATAGAGCTTTATTTCGCACGACATGAATGAAGAAGATGATGATTCAAAGTCTGATTTCTTCTCTATTTTTAAGATGCATATACCTTATTATATGGGACTGGCCCGTGGTTAATTGGTTTTTAGCTATTGTACCATCCTTGTTACTCATAAACCTCTTTCTCATTTCTTTCTAATTATTTATTTAAACTTATTTTTTAATTCATTTTATTTTCACTATTTTCTAATTCATTTTCTTTATGATTCTTGGTTGAGAACTCTTTTTTTTTTCTCTTGATTTAATTTTGTTAGATCTTCTTTATTATTTTTGTATTTTGAATTTTTGTTTAAATTTAATTTTAAAAATCATTCGAATTGATATATTGATTGATTTTATTTTCTTGTTGATTTTTGACTATTGATTATTGGTTGTTGCCTTAGATCTTGATTCTTGATAAAGATCTCATAAATATCAATGGACTTTGGGTGTTGGTAGAATATTCTAATCCACCAAGAGAGGTGATTGATATTGATGATGATTTAACCGATTTGATATTCAATTTGGTTGTTCCTTTCTTCTTAACCTCTTTCTTCTTCTTTTTCACCATTTCTTGGATCAATTGGAAGGTGTTGTAGGCCACCTTGTTCATGAAATCTTGAGTGGAGCTTGATGAACTTTCATCAATTAATATCTACCATTTGATTGATCATAAGATCAATTGAGGTACTTTGGATTGATGCATAAGTTTGTCTAAAGTACTATGAGAGGTTGATTGATGTAATGGATCCATCTTTCGTTGACTTAGCTCTTGATCCACTTTGTTTTGACTTGTGCTACATGTTTTACGAGTATGATCATTATATCATATATCTAACATACATGGTACATAAAGTTTATTGACCTGCCTCCTATAGTATGACCTTCCCTATAGGTTGTGCAACGATTGCTTAACATAGCGCTACATTTGTCCCTAATCAAAAAGTGATCATATTGGACCAATTTTAGATATGAGTCATCTTTAGTTTAGATGTAAATTTCCTATCCCCATAATGTGTAGTTTCTTTTCCACCTAAGAGAGCTAGTGGCATACTTGTCGATTTTATCCAAGTTGGAGCCCTTCTCAAAGGATGATTCAAAGTCCTCACACATTGTTGGGTTAATTAGTTGAGTAATCTACTTTAAATGACAAAATATCTTCATTAACACTAACAATAACCTTTTAATTGTACTAACTTTTACTTTATGCTCTTTATTTCTATACACCTTTACTTTTATGCTTCTTTACTTTATGTTTTTTATTTTATGCTCTTTATTCTTATGCTTATCATTATCATATCATATTATTCATGTTGTTTATGATTATGACTTTTTCTCTTTGTCTATTTGGAATTTCTTTTTCTTTCTAAGACATTAATAAAGGCCTAAACATCTTAAAACTCTTATTGTGTTCCTTGGACTACTTGGTGACTATCCTTTGCTCATGGATGATGGAAATAGAATTGGGATCCTTGACCTATGCTTTGCAGTATTACCTTGAGGCTTTGGATCTTATTTTAGCACCTTGACCTTGAGAGACCTCTGTGAAGACTTGGCTTAGATCTTTAGCTTTCATCTGATGCTTGGTTCTCTGATGATTGGTTATCTCTTTGCTTGGTTTTCTCTACTTATCCTATTGCTTATTTGGTTGCTTATTGCTTAAGTCCCAAGGATGGGAGTTTTGGCTTGTTATTGTTAGAGCAAGAGTTGTCTCTACAAGTCGTCTCTATGTTTTGATGATAACAATGGTATTTGTGAAAGAACCATTTTGTGTTCTAATGTGTGTTGTGTGCAGATCATAATCATAGAAGATATCAGATCCAACAAGCACGAGCCAGATGTGCATAATTGATTATATGCGAAGTTACTATGTGTGACACATTTCGCAAGAAGCAAGTATGTCTCTGTATCTGATCATGATCAGTCAGATCCAAGGATGTCGATATTGCTGTTGCAATGATCTTGTGGATGCTCTCTGAAAGTGGTTATGATTCTAAAGATAGCGAAGCGTCTGAAGAGATGATGTTATAGAGAACCAAAGTGCTGAAGATTCTCATGACTTGAAGTTCTGAAGGCTTAAGGCTCTGAAGACCAAGTGCAGAAAGATTCTGATGACTGAAGAGTTCTGAAGATTATGGTTCTAAAGGTCAAGTTCTGAAGACTCTGAAGACAGATTCCTAATTGACAAGCTCTGAAGATGGAAGACTTGAAAGATTTGAAGACCCAATTGTAAAGTCTCTACTCATGCTTCAATTAATTACCATCAGAAACCTCTAAAGATTTGAAGATAAATATTACCATTTGCAATGACTGTACACCATTCTAAAAGACCAATCCCATCACTTCTACAGGAAAAAGAAGATATGGCAGTACAACTTTAATCATTGCATAACGACTCTTTTCAAACGGCCAAAAGCTCTCCAACGGCTATATTTTTACTTGGCTATTTAAAGGAAAGGAGTATGCGCTTCTGAAGGTGTCGATGTGATGATAGTCGCAACGATCACTTCTCGTTGTTACACTTAACATTCAAAGCTATCACCATGAACACACGACCATTTTTTTGAAGCTCAAAGATCATCATTCAACACAACAACAATCAATTGGAACAGAAGCTGTTGATGAAGAAGACAACATTGCAAATCAGTCAACTCATCAACCACCTTCTCGTCTAAGCTACATTGAAGATCTGAAGCAAGGAGTTGTTGCTCGAAGCTTGCTCAACTAAAAAGACAAAGAAGAATAAGAAGATCTACAAGATGTCATAAACTGTCAAATCAACATACATCTTTGTAGAATCTGAAGATAGCAAGGAGCTGTTGCTCAAATCTTGCTTGAACACTAGTGTGTTCTTATGTACTTAAACTTAGGAGTTATCTGCTTATTAAGAAGCATATTTGTAATCTCCAGTTTAACTAATTCTATGTGAATTAGGATTCCTCAAGTGGTCAGGGTGATCGGAGACTTGAGAAGACAATGGCTTGGTGTCATTGAGGGAAATCCTGAAATATGGAAAGTAAACTTTATATTCGTTGAGACGAATCCCTGAACGTTTAGCTGTGAAATCCTGATAGTAGATCTTGCGAGATTGGAATCTATTAGGTTAATGTTTGTTATATTCATTAAATTGAATCCCTGAACGGTTCATTGTGTGTTAGTCACAGCTGCGGTTGTGCAGGATGTGAGTCACCGGCTGTTGCCCGTGCATCTATAATCGGATTTGGTTATAGTGGATTAAGTCCTTGTGTTCAAGACAAAATCACCTGAGGAGGGTGGACTGGTCTAGCTTGGGAATGGCTCAAGTGAACCAGGATATATCGTGTGTTCTTTACTCATGTTATGCTTTAAGTCATTGTTTATGTTTTTGTATTATTTATCAGAACCTCACATAAGCAAGTCAGAACCTTGCAACCAAACTCTGATAAGCTTTCGCACTGCAAGTTCTGAATCGAACATAATGTATTCAGACTCTTCTTCTTACTTATACCTTGTGTTGTACAAGATCTAAATGATGCATCTCGAGTCAAAGTCTCCCAACGAACTCTGATATTCTCTTAGCGCTTTAACAATAAGAGACGAAAAGTTTTTAAGAGCGAAAAAACAATTCAACCCCCCCCCCCCCCCTTTCTTGTGTTTTTCTCGCACCTTCAATTGGTATTAGAGCTCCGGTTCTGTTATTGATGGATATCAAACACTTAACAGTGTCAGAAAAAGATCCAGATATGGTGTGTAGAAATACTCTGGGTGAGATTTAAATCCACTTACAATTTCTGTAACGGTTCAGAAGATGACTGTGTACAAAATTGTAATCAATTGGATTACTTGAGCAAGTCACTGATTCTGGAAGTTTTGTAGTTGTCAACAACTGAATATTCCTCACTAAAACTTTGAAGAAGATTGAAGAATCAGCTGATAAGATAGATTCATCAGAGAAGTAGTAGTATCTGTTGAATGCCCATCTTAGAAGATACGCTTGGATAAACAACTTATTTGCTCAAGATTGAATCATCAGAAAACAAGAAATCTTGTTTGCTGAAGATTAATTCTGTATGAGTTTTTGAGATGTTTTCAAGAAACGGATTAGGTCCACCATTGACTTTCTCATTTAGAGCTCATTAAGAATCTCTTCATGTAAAGAAGAAAGATTGTTGTTCTATGATTTTGAACTTCAGAATGAAGTCTGCAGAAGAAGCCAGAAAATTGAAGAATTCGAACTCTTAGAAGTGATTCAACATCTGAATCTTAACTGATCAAGAAGTTAAATGATTCAATGAAGAACTTAATATTGTTTTCTTGAGAAGCCTTGCAGAAAACTGAAGAACATTCAGAAAGAGGAAATCTAGTGATTCATCACAAATTTGATTAAGAACAAATTCTGAGTCTTGGTTAAAATATCATAGACGACTGAGTTCTGTTAACTTGAGATTCTAATTCAGTTTGAACCAACTGTAATTTGTCGGAATGTTATCTAATATTTCTCTCAGAATTTCATAAATCCTAGAATCAGAAGATGCTTGATTAGACGAAGAAACAGAAGTCATCTACTCGGAGCCAAAAAGGATCTAAGTCACTAATGTTGCTCAGAATGAAGAAATCAGCTGACATTCTTTTCAGAAGTAGATATGATGTAAATCCTTTGATAAGACTAAGTCTAAACGAGTTAGATCAGCATTGCAAGAACAAGATTGTCATGCAAAACATGTCACGTGTTACACACATGTTTGCTGATACTTGTCTCTGAACAAGCTATGCATCTGTTCAAAAGAAGCCTGATGAAAGTCAGATGTCTGGTAATTAGAATTTTCGCACTCTGAGGATTACCTTCAGAAACCAGAATAATACTTCTGAACAATAGAACGTAGTGGTCATCTAAAGAGAAAATTGATTCTAGTCTCAGACTAGAGATCCGAGTCAGAGGACATCGATATTCTTCAAATGTCAGATCAATCTGAAGGAAGCAGAAGTTAAAGGATGATGATCAGAAGCTCAGAGTCAAAATGGAAAGTACTCACATGAAGTATTGCGGTAAAGATTTCAGACTCTCCAAGGTATGACTCTTCTTATGAATAACTGATTAAATGTTACTGAAAATTGAAAACATTAATGATATTCTGTCCCTCCAAGAAAAATCTTTTGATCAGATCTCTGGACAATGTGTTCACTCATTATAACATCTGTCATAATTGCATATCTTGAGTAATCATAATATATCCCTAAGAACATAGGTCCTATTGAAAACGTACTAAAGATTTTCCGTCTGACATAAGTAACTCAATTCTTATGATAGTTTTTGCCTTGATAACACTTCCAAGATCTTATCCATAATCTAAATAATATTTCTCCCTTTATAAATATTGTTCACATCATTAAATCAATAGCTCCAGTCAAGTGATATGTACTTAATCTACGTCATCCCTAGGCTAGGCACAACTCATCTTACCCAGTTATATGTATATAAATCACATATCCTTATCAAACGATTTCATACTCAAGTCCTTCTATCATAAAACCTTAAGTGTCAAAAAATCTGTTCTTTATCTACCATCATGCCTCCACTAACCTTTCTTAGGAACCAGGACCTTCTTGAAATTATTCCTGAAAAACAATTTGTAATCAATGTTCCTCCTCTTTCGAGTAACATCGCTAGCAGTCTAGCTAATGTGTTTTATACTCAACAATGGACTAGATACTCCAATATGTTAGAAAAACCCATTTACGTAAATCTAGTGAAATACTTTTGGAAGCATGCTTTCCTTGATCATGAAACTGGACATATCACCACCTTTGTTCTTGAAATCCCCATCACTATCACTCCCTTCTCAGTCACTCTAGCAACTGGATGTGAAAATGTGGGAATCTCTGTTGACTGTGACTTAAATAAGTTCTTTGTTGCTAAAAGATTTGCTTTCCTTCATAACCTTTCATCCGGATATGAACCATCCAATCCTGAAAATATCCTACCCATTCCCAAAGCATGGTACAAACTAGTTTTGTCAAATTTCCTTCCCAGAGGAGAATACCATGACATACTAAGATTTCATGACCATTAATTCATTCATTTACTGATGAATGACTTTCAAATAAACCTACCACACACAATCTTCAACTGTCTCTGGAAATCCATCTCTAAGTCAAGAAATAGCTCAAAGTCTTACATCCCTTATGGAAGAGTTTTGTTTGAGATTTTCTTCAGAGAAGGAATTGTGGATATGATCAAAGAGAAAATTGTAGAAGATGGTCCTGAAAGCCTTCCAGAAAACTGCTTGTTGAAGACGAAGTGTGAAATCTTTAGTAACTAGAAAAACTAGACTTATCTATGTTTAAACTGTGTCTGCTATGTGCATGTTATGTGGTAGTTTAAATTGTTTCTGGTCTAAGTTATTGTACTCATGTCAGTTTGTCCTTAAATGATCTGAGTCTGAAAATTGCTAAAATAGTGTATGTGAACTACCTTAACTAATGAAGTATCTTCCTCTTCTATTAGATGGTTCATAATCTTAATAACATGTTTTTCTCACGCTCATCACTACTCAAAATTGAAATTAAACAAATCAAAATCTGACATGCATTAAAAGAAAATAGATTTTATTTAAATCTCATATACACATATCTTTTGAAAGACTTTGAGCGGCTCAAGAAACCGCCATCATTAAAATACATCAGCCACATTTGCCACTCACAGAAGAGTAGTTATTACCTATAACCGATTAATATTTCTCCATTAAATTAGCTAACTACTCCGTTTTCCTTTCCCATATATCTACACCCTTTAGTATACCCTAGGCAATCATGACTTACCTAGGAAATAGTATACACAAATCTTTGGTATCGATTTAGTCATCACTCTTCACTCTCACTCACTTATAAATAGTTGGAATTTTCCTTCACCTTATTCCATCCTCAAAACTAAATTATCATCCTCCTAAAACCCTTATTTGAACTACAACAAAGTGATGGCTTCTCAGAGGACTGACCCTACCTTTCTAGGAAGAAAAGAAAATTTAGAAGTTATTTCTGAGAAAAGGCCTAACCTATCTCGTCTCATAGATGATGGTTTGGAAATTATAAGGAGCATGCAAGCTCAGTCTTGGCATAGCTACTACTCTCTACTAAATGGTCCCATCTTTCCAGACCTTGTCAAGGAATTCTGGAATTTTGCAAGGATCAGTAATGACGAGAATACTATCTGGTCTAAAGTCTATTTTCACCCCATCGCTATCTCTGTCTCCTCAATAGAGAAAATCACTATACGTGTCTCCTTTGGAGCCACGATTGATGACTATCTATCTGATTAAAGCATGGTGGAGAGGTGCAATATTCTGCTTGAAGATTCAATTTCATGTGAACCGAACAACCCTGAGAAGCTTCTTCCTTCTCCCAAAACCTGGTTCAAATTCTCCTTAACCAACCTTAGTCCTCGTGCAACTGCTAGAGGCACTCTAACGCACGATGACAAAATCTTTATCTTCCTCCTAACGCATCATGTTACGATAGACCTTCCCAAAACCATTTTTAACCATTTGAGATACTCTATCAAAGTCTCAAGACATCAAATGCTTTCTTACATTCCTTATGGAAGGATACTATCAAAAATAATACTAAAAGAAAAGGCCTGGGAATTGATAAGCAGGCTTGGACCAGGACCTTCACCGGCCGAAACCAGATGTGAAAGAGTGGAAAATGTTGAAGATTTTGATGATTAAGTTTTAAACCTTGATGTCTTTTCAGTCGTTGTTATGTTTTGTTGGTTGGATATAATTATCATTTTGTGTTGTTTTGTATTGATGTTTCTATCTCAATCTCTACTCCCTGTATGGTTCCAAATCAATTAATCAATGAAAATGCTTAAGGTTGATTTCTGAATGATTGTTCATTTTCATATTTCTTAAAATGCTTAATAATCTCTAAACTTTTTGATGATGTCAAAAGGGGGAGAAATAGAAAGATGATTTTGATAGAATGATAGAATGCAAACAAGTAAATCAAAGATATAAAATGCATTTACCACTAACGTTTGTTTGATGTTTAACCGAGGAACTCTGAACAAGTTCACTAGGCATTCTTACAGAACAGGATTAAATTGAAGAACTCTGTTAAAAGTTATTATGAGATGTTTGTTCATATGATCGAAGTTGTACACTTCGTGAACATGTGTTCAGAATCAGATTGACCCAGTACTGTTCAGAAGTTGAGAACTTTCTAAAAGTCAAAGTTATCGCGATTCCTGTTTCACTTTGTTCAGAAGCTGTAACATGTCTGTAGCGCGATTTTTGTGGTTTCGAATCACTATCGCATTGGCACTACAGTTTGATTCATTTTTATCCTGTGAAGCTGATTAAGGAAGGGAAATAGATGTCTCCAATTAACCCTGCTTGCATACTGAGATTAAACAGTCAAAACTGTTGGTTTATAGATGCTATCAAAATAGGGGGTTCTCCTTTAGGGTTATTTGCTTAAGAACAATGTCTAGGATATTGGTAAGGTGTTAGGTCTTATGCTTTTTGATTAATGTATGAAGGTACGGGATTTTGGGTTTTTTGATTAGTATGCTCGCTAAGATTTTTGCAATCTTATGCCTACGTATTCCCGAAATAGGGAAATCAGAGCGATCGTAGTTCCTCCTATTCTATGGGAGGAAAGGGGTTGTTTTGGTGTCTTGTTCAAAGCCCAAGACATGAAGCTAAAGGTGGTTTGTATCTTGTTCAAAGCCCAAGATGTAAAGTTAAAGGGTTTTGACTGGGAGAGAGTTTGTCATCTCTAAAGAGGGATTGTTGATGTTTGTATGCTGTGAGCAAAGCAAAAATTTGATGCTAAAAGGTTGATTGACTCAACTGGGGTTTTCTTTATACAAAGCCTAAGAGGAGGCTAGAAGTTGACTTTTTCGGGGAAAATGTTCTTTCTGTCTTGTACAACGCCCGAGATTGAGGCTAAAAGGGATTTTAACCCCGTTGGGGAGAATATATCTTGTGTAAAGCCCAAGATGGAGGCTGAACTGAGTTTGACTCAACAAGAGAGTGCTGGTATGTGTCTTGTACAAAGCCCGAGACGGAGGCTAAAAAGGTTGACTCAACAAGAGAGTCTTGAACGGGTGATTGACTCAACAAGAGAGTCTTTTATACTCAACAAGAGAGTGTTTTGCTGTCTCGTACGAAGCCCGAGATTGAGACTAAAAAGAGATTGACTCAACAAGAGAGTCTTTTATACTCAACAAGAGAGTGATTTATATGTCTTGTACAAAGCCCAAGACGGAGGATAAAAGTTTATTGACTCAACAAGAGAGTCCTTTATACTCAACAAGAGAGTGTTTTTCTATCTCGTACGAAGCCTGAGATTGAGACTAAAAGGAGATTGACTCAACAAGAGAGTCTTTTATACTCAACAAGAGAGTGATTTATATGTCTTGTACAAAGCCCAAGACGGAGGATAAAAGTTTATTGACTCAACAAGAGAGTCCTTTATACTCAACAAGAGAGTGTTTTTCTATCTCGTACGAAGCCTGAGATTAAGGCTAAAAGAGATTGACTCAACCAGAGAGTCTTTTATACTCAACAAGAGAGTGATTTACTGTCTCGTACGAAGCCCGAGATTGAGGCTAAAAGAGATTGACTCAACAAGAGAGTCTTTTATACTCAACAAGAGAGTGATTTTATATGTCTTGTACGAAGCCCGAGACGGAGGCTGAAAAGGTGATTGACTCAACAAGAGAGTCCTTTATACTCAACAAGAGAGTGTTTTACTATCTGTCTTGTACAAAGCCCAAGACAGAGGCTACAAGTTGACTCAACAAGAGAATCTTTTATACTCAACAAGAGAGTGTTTTTCTATCTCGTACGAAGCCTGAGATGGAGGCTAAAAAAGTGGTTGACCCAACAAGAGAGTCTAAAAAGGTTAGCTCCGCTGGGGAGAATCATTTGTATAAAGCCCAAGAGGAGACTGATTTACCGCCGGGGATTATTGAGATCCTGAAGCGGGTCCAAGTGTGGGGAACTCTCATGAGAGAGACCGAGTTTAGGCTGGTGATTGATCCAGAGTAATCGGTGTTTTTTCCTAGGTTTGAAAGGAACTTGAGAATTTCTTTGAGACTCAAGAGGTTTATACTGTCCAAGTCTAGAGTTTTATCTTTTGTACAATGCCCAAGAGGAGGCGCGAGTATTAAGGGATGAGTATCAACCCTAAAATGGCCGGAGTTTTGACACTGGAAAGACTACTCTAGCAAAGGATGACTAAGTTCTGTCTTATACCTTTAAGAGGTTGTCAGGGTCCTTGTATTAAGCCCAAGAGAAGGCATGAGAACTTCTAAGAGGCCAAAGGGTCCTTCTACGACGCCCAAGAGGAGGCGGGGATGCTTTTAGGAAGCCTGTGGGTCCCCAAACCAAGAGAAGTTCAAGAAATGCAATTCACCGAGAAGAGATCATTCCAAGAAAGTTCGAGGATTTGGAAGAAACTCAAGAGATGCCATTCACGGAAAAAAGATCATCTCTGGGGAGTTAGAGTTTCTTTGACAATTTCTAAGGGTGATAGTCTGAGAAAAGGTTCACCGAGAATACTGCCTTTCTCTTTGTTCCATATTATTTAACCCCAAGATGAGGGAAGAATGTATCTGGAATCCTACGGGGGATCTAGTTTTGTTTGTATATAAGAGTGACCAACAAGGCTTTACCTAGTGCTAGACGTAGTTGCCGAGGAAAAATCTAAATAACTATACTAGTATTACATAGTTGATATGTGACAGGTATATAAAAGGATGTGAAAGAATACTTACAGTGAAACAGCCCCACAATAGTTATATACATATGAAAGCGGTAAATGAAAGCCGATAAACACTTACCCGTTGTAGAGCTTCCATGCTGTTTGGTTAGTTGTTCAACAAAGAAATTAAAGAAAGTTTTTATGACAACATATATTTTAATTCAAAATCAAAGGAGAAAGTGCTTTGAAAAGATTGTTGGGGCTTACAGCTCAAGGAGAGGCCCAAGTTTTAACGATGATCGCATCGTTGTCTTGAAAACTGTACAGAGGGACTTATACAATATGTGAGGCCCAAAAAGTCTTTATGTACAAGGGGATGGGTCTTATACTCTATTAGAGGCCCAAAGATTTATTTTTGTACAAGGGATGGGACTTACAACTCGAGGAGAAGCCCAATTGGTTTTGTTAAAAAGGCGACGATCGCGTCGTTGTTTTTGAAAATACAGCGGGACTTATACAATGACTGAGGCCCAAAAAGTGGTGTATTTACAAAGGGGATAGGTCTTACACTCTAATAGAGGACCGTGAGTGATTTTAAGAAAAAGGATGGGGCTTACAACTCAAGGAGAGGCCCAGGTTTATTTGTTTGGTAACGACGATCGCGCCGAGGTTTTTGAAAACACCGTGGGTCTTATACAATATCTGAGGCCCAAATCATTTTGGTTTCAAAAAAAGGGTGGGTCTTACACTCTATTAGAGGCCCATGAGTGTTTGAAAATGATTGATGAAGGTGGAATCAATCAAAACCCTAATTCTATCATTTTTTAAAAGTAAATTCTTAAAGAAAATCAATAAAAATGATAAAACACCAAATAAGCTTGAATAAACAACTTGTGATTTTTTGTTAAGGTTTGAAAAATGAGGTTTTAATCACATGATGAATTAAAACTCATTTGGTTTTGATTTTTCAAGATGAATATTTACTTTTAAAATGTTTAAAAACAATTAAAAATGAATTTATTCATAAAAATACCAACTATATTAAATAAATAATATAAGTTTGATTTTTTTGTGGAATAAAATATTTCAACATTTTTTTGATTTTTTGCAAAAAGAACCAATAAAAAATAATTAAAATTGAGGGAGTTATTAATTTTTCAAATCATTAAAAATAATAAGAAAAACAATAAAAATATGAAAAAGTGGTAAAAAAGTGGATCTGGGGCGAGGGGGATTCGAACCCCAGACCTCTTGTGTGCAGTGCGCGTGTCCTATCACTAGGGTGGTGATACATCCGTGTACTAAACCCCAGCCATAAATATACAAGGCTTGCCTTGTTTTTGGCCTGGCCAAGGCAAGGTTTTGGCAAAAAACGTGAAGCTTGTAACTTTCTCATTTCTCCATGGATTGGGACAAAATTTAGGTTTATCCTGCCTAGAATTTCACAAGGAATCCAATGGTGGTGGTGGTTTTCTCAGATGAGGTCCCCATTTTAAACCCGATAGTGGTTTTGAAATAGGCCTCAATTTGCATTTTCTGTGCTACCTCATGGTACAGGCATGAATCACGTGATGAATTGGTCCAAACACAACATATATAACATGTATGAGATGTGTATGATCAGTGGACCTCAAAACAATGCATATTTTAAAGAGTTCAAGTTGAGATGCTTACCTCTTTAGGAGCTTTTTGGGCAATCTGTCAAGGGCTTTGTTCCAGAAGTGTTTTGATGCTTTGAACACTCTCAAATGAACCCTAGAAGCTTTTAGGATGATTAGAATCAGCTGGAAACCTCAGGAATAGAAACTTGCCCTTTCTTGCAAAAGGGGCAAAAGTGACCAAAATAGCAACTCTCTCAAATGGTGTTCCAGATGTGGGGAACCATTTGGGATAGTTCAAGGATGATATTTGGAGTGTGTTTGAAGCTTTATCTGGTTTTGAAAGTGACTGAACCAAGACATGGCTTGAAAAATGCAAAAAAGTCCTATTTTGAGGTTTTGGGAGGGGACTTTGTGATTTTGGTGTTACAGGTCACTGGTGGGAGTTTGGACAGCTTAGATATGACATATTGGATGTGTTTAGATCATGAGCTATGATGGAAATGCTCTCTAACTCAAAAACTCATAGTTACCTTGCTAAAGAAGGAATTTTTGCCTAGAGAAAGAGATTTTGACGAAAGCAAGTGTTGTAGTGCTTTGGTGTACTTAAACTGAGCACAAATGAGCTCTATTTATAGTAGAGCAAGTTTGTTTTGGCTGCAATAGTGAATGGTGTCGCTCCCGGGATTTTCATCCAAGTACAAACGCGAAAGTGGCGCGGAAACAGAGTCGCCAACAATGTGTATTTATCCCAAGGGAGGGAAAGGAAACACTGCATAAACCTGAGGGAAGGGAAAAAACATGGTATCGCGACAAAGAGAAATGGGTAAGGGAGTCGGTTACGCGAGGGGAAGGTATTAGCACCCCCACGCGTCCATCGTACTCGATGGGATCCACGCTTGTTGTCTCGATCAAAGGGTGTCGTCATCTGGAACTCCACTGCTACTGGAAAGGAAAAGGAACGGGAACGGAAAAGAACGGAGGAACGGGGAAGATAAGAAAAAGAAGCAACTCGGTAGGACGTTCTCATAGTCCTAGGCCTACGTATTCCCTCGGGAGCGGGAAAGTCAGAGTCAACGTAGTTCAGACTCGAACTAGGGGGAGGTTGCTCGCCAAGACATCGCCGTCTTCTGCCTACGTATCCTCAATCTAACCAGAGAAAGGAAGTCAGAGCAGTCGTAGTTCGACCTACTAGGGATTGATTTGCTTTTGTTTGTGTTTTTTAACGGAAGACGCCAAGGTTCGCGTTCCAGCAGTTAGGTGTCGCAGCTCGTTGTACGGAGTCTTAAGCATTTACCTGTTTGCGGTAGAACGGAAGTGACGCATCCTTTATGAAGGGAATGAAAGAGATGAGAGGAGAATTATTTGTTTTTATCTTTTATGAGAAAGTGTTTTGATTGTTTTTTGTGTTTATAACACATATGCATAAAAGTCTATGACATAGGATCGAATGCCTCGCATATTGACCCAAGACGTGACGTACGCTAAGCACTCTAAGAAAGTGAAAGAAGATCTTCCACTATCTTATTTCCCACATGCAAGGCTCATGTGCAATATATGTTAATCCTTTATTAGATGTTTTTGCTTTTTTGTTTTGAGATGAGAAAGAGAGACTCAAAGGAAGAAAGGAAAAAAAGTCTAAATGGGGGAAAGACTAAATCCCAATATTGTCATACATGGATGTCCAATGGTTATGTGAGGCGTAAGAACAACCTAAGTCTAAAGAAGAGAGAGGGATATCACTATCTAATTCTTATCCTACCTCACCTTAATCAAAAATTAAGGATGAGCTAGGATCCCTAAGGGATGTGAGAAGTTCTACACAATCAAGCATTATATCGTGTAATCCATATAAGCAACGAGAGGTGAATAAACAAGAAAAACAGCGGCTATTACAGCGCATCTACAATAATACAGTAGTAAATCCAACACCATATACCAAACAGCATTCTACAGCTCATGTTCAGCACAAAAATAGGTATAAAAAGCAGCAGGCAGCACATACAACAGCACATGTGTGTACAGACAGCGGTGGAAAATCAGGGCAGCATGCATTCACAAATGATTTACTCGAGGAAAAGCAAACGTGCATCAAGCATTTCATACTGATCATGATCACAAACACATCATACATCATGGTGAATGAATTTGAAAACGTCATGGAAGAATGCCCATTACGGGAGGATACATCATGTTAAGCATATGAACAAGTTGAAATAAGTGTACACCTCTTGAAATAAAAAGTAAATGAACATGCACATAGCAATTCCAGCAACACAAGTATCAATTAACAATTAACAAGCTCAATGAGTGTGCATTGTGTGCTCATCACCTCAATTAGTCAGTAATGCGGACATAAACATTCATCGATAAAAAACCAAGAATCGCATGTTGGAAAATCGTGTTCATGCAAAGATATGAGGTGCAACAACATCAAAATAGTCCACAAACATGTATCATATCAATCCACGAAGATTAAAAGTTAAACGGGATCGAAACATGCTTAAAAATGCACAAAAATCACACTCTGCATCAGTGTTAATCGATTAACCAATTGCAGTGCAATTGTGTTAATCGATTAATAGCTCTTACTACGCACATTTTGCACTGGTTAATCGATTAACCTAATTGCACTGCAATTGGTTGATCGATTAACACTGTAAAATCAGCACAAATTCAGTTTGAAAAATCACTTCCAGCAGCAAAAGCACTTATGCAATCATCTCCAATGATCATGTAATCAATAATGTACGAAAATTAAACTCAATCAGAGCAATCAAACATCAATTAGATCCAATAATCACCAACATCGAGAATCACATTCAAGCAAAATGGACCAAATTCAAGAACAACCAAAGATCTACATGGTATAAATTGCAAATAAGCTAAATCAAGTATAGATCTAAGGAAAACCAACCTACAAAGCTGAGATTTGCTTTGGTGATTGTTGCAAAGTGATCTTGGTGCAGAAAATTAAAGAAAACCAGAGATTCCTCGATTAGTAGCCGAAACGCGTCGAAACCGAGCAAAATCGCGAAAAATCACCGAGATCGAACTTGCACCAAAATAAATGGTGAAACCCTTGGATTGAAGTAGAATAAGCTGAAATTCCAGAAATCCCACCAAAGAAAGCTAAATGGTGGAGTTTAAGCTCAAGAATTAATCACTTTTCAATGTGAAAAGTGATTATCCTTCAAGAAATAAGAGCCTTTTCTGAGGGTTTGGAAGAGAGAATTGAGATGAAAATGTAGAAGTAGCAGAAAGTTTAGAAGGAAATGGGAGAATTGAGAGTGAAAAGTGTGAGAAATTTTGTAGAATGGTTCCTCCCTTTGAAAAATGAGTGAAGGGTTTCTTATATAGACTTTTGGTTTGGAGTATGGGATGTTTGGGATTAGCTTTGGACTTAGCTTTGGGTTTGGAGCTAGGGTCGGAGTTAGTTACACTCAACTCACCGAGTCAAGGTAGTTAACTCGGTTAGTTGGGATCAACTCGGTAACAATCCCAATGTGAACTTCAACATCCAAGGATTCACATTACTTAGAAAACAAGGAACATGGCGCACTTGATTTGAAATGAAACATTAGAATAAATGCCCTTGGAATCAATTTAATAGCTTTGAAATGTCTAGAGATGTCTAGAATACTCCATTTGCTGCTATAATACTGTAGAGTCAAAGACCCAAGTGTGTGCAATGGTGCTGTCATGAAAAAGAGCAGCAAAATATACAAAACCTGCCTATGTTAATCGATTAACACAATTGCACTGCAATTGGTTAATCGATTAACCAGGCCAAAAATTGCCCATTTTGCTTGAAAAATGATGTTGTGGCCCCAGTTTCAATTCTCCACTTTATGCTCTGATAAATAGCCAAAGAAACACTTGTTTAAAGAACACCGTGATCCCATGCCTTGCATCCAATGATGTGTATGATTTTAGTATGACCTATTATGAAATGCAAATGACTGAAACATAAGCCAATTATTGAAGAGAGATAAGACGACAAATTTTGAGGTATTACAGCTGCCCATATTCAATTAACTATGGACCTGAAGGGATGAGAGCAACGAATTTCAGACATTCAAGGTACATAGGGATTGAATACAAAAATAACCGGAAAATTTGCGCTCTGTGGGTAAAAAGAATGGATATATGACAATCACAGCAGTTGTGGTGATGGATGTTGGTGGAAAAGAGTCTGGAACAAATGAAATTCAAAGGTCGCCTGTCGGGAACAGCTAAAGTTGAAAGCTCACAGGGTCACCTGTCGGGAACGGCTGAAGTAGAAAACCTATGGCTTACCTGTCGGGAACGGTAAATGGGCCTGTCGGGAATGGCTAGGTTTAAAACACAAAAGGTCGCCTGTCGGGAACGGCTAAAGTTGAAAACCTATGGCTTACCTGTCGGGAACGGTAAATGGGCCTGTCGGGAACGACTAGGTTTATAACTCAAAGGGTGCCTGTCGGGAAAGACTAGGTTTAAAACTCAAAGGGTGCCTGTCGGGAACGGCTAAAGTTGAAAACCTATGGCTTACCTGTCGGGAACGATAAATGGGCCTGTCGGGAACGGCTAGGTTTAAAACACAAAAGGTCGCCTGTCAGGAACGGCTAAAGTTGAAAACCTATGGCTTACCTGTCGGGAACGGTAAATGGGCCTGTCGGGAACGGCTAGGTTTATAACTCAAAGGGTGCCTGTCGGGAACGGCTAGGTTTAAAACTTAAAGGGTGCCTGTCATGAACGGCTAAAGTTGAAAACCTATGGCTTACCTGTCGGGAACGGTAAATGGGCCTGTCGGGAACGGCTAGGTTTAAAACTCAAAGGGTGCCTGTCGGGAACGACTAAAGTTGAAAACCTATGGCTTACCTGTTGGGAACGGTAAATGGGCCTGTCGGCAACAACTAGGTTTAAAACTCAAAGGGTGCCTGTCGGGAACGGCTAAAGTAGAAAACCTATGGCTTACCTGTCGGGAACAGTAAATGGGCTTGTCGGGAACGGCTAGGTTTAAAACTCAAAGGGTGCCTATCGGGAACGGCTAAAGTTGAAAACCTATGGCTTACCTATCGGGAACGGTAAATGGGCCTGTCGGGAACGGCTAGGTTTAAAACTCAAAAGGTGCCTGTCGGGAACGGCTGAAGTTGAAAACCTATGGCTTACCTGTCGGGAATGGTAAATGGGCCTGTCGGGAACGGCTAGGTTTAAAAATCAAAGGGGTCGCCTGTCGGGAACTGCTGAAGTTGAAAACCTATGGCTTACCTGTCGGGAACGGTAAATGGGCCTGTCGGGAACGACTAGGTTTAAAACTCAAAGGGTGCCTGTCGGGAGCGGCTAAAGTTGAAAACCTATGGCTTACCTGTCGGGAACGATAAATGGGCCTGTCGGGAACGGCTAGGTTTAAAACTCAAAAGGTCGCCTGTCGGGAACGGCTAATGTTGAAAACCTATGGCTTACCAGTCGGGAACGGTAAATGGGCCTGTCGGGAACGGCTAGGTTTAAAACTCAAAGCGTGCATGTCGGGAACGGCTAAAGTTGAAAACCTATGGCTTACCTGTCGGGAACGGTAAATGGACCTGTCGGGAACGGCTAGGTTTAAAACTCAAAGGGTGCCTGTCGGGAATGGCTAAAGTTAAAAACATATGGCTTACCTGTCGGGAACGGTAAATGGGCCTGTCGGGAACGGCTAGATTTAAAACTCAAAGGGTGTCTGTCGGGAACGGCTAAAGTTGAAAACCTATGGCTTACCTGTCGGGAACGGTAAATGGGCCTGTCGGGAACGGCTAGGTTTAAAACTCAAAGGGTGCCTGTCGGGAACAGCTAAAGTTGAAAACCTATGGCTTACCTGTCGGGAACGGTAAATGGGCCTGTCGAGAACGGCTAGGTTTAAAACTCAAAGGGTGCCTGTCGGGAACAGCTAAAGGAATCATATCGGGAATGGTTCCTAAGAAATGTGGTTAAGATGTAAGATCAAAAGATTTAAAAACTGAGGAATAGGACTCTGTGGGGAGAAAAGTGGTGAAACCCTGGTATTGCTTTGAAATATCTGGTGGGGAATGAAAGAGGCATTCTTTTGCTTTGTCGACGATGTGATTGAAGAGAAACAGTTTTAGGCTCTCGCACGAGGTACCAAAACTGGCGTATGCTTCGCATGCATATGTTTGAATTTTTCCATGGCGTAATGTTCCATCTCGAATGGAAGTGCTACGCGTTTTTGAGGATGCCATGCATACTATATGCAAAATGCAAGGAGGCTCCTCAGCAAAATAAATGCTGAGGAAAAGAAGGCAACTCTGTTGGGGATAACAAACTGGATTGTCTTCGTGGTCTCAAACCATGCTGAGGAAGACAAATTACTTGATCTCCTGATCTGGGCTCTGACTTGACAAACCTGTTGAGGTTGCTGTAGGCAATGATAAATTTGCTGGGGAGGCATCATCTGAACCAGTCTGCTTGGGGAATAACTATAACCATAGAACTCCGCTGGGGAAATGACAACTTTCTGACCTGGCTGCTAGGGAATTGAGATCAAACGAACTCTTGCAGAGGAAGGAAATACCTGCTGAGGGACTGAGATCAACCATATTTCTTGCTAAGGGAAGAAACACTTGCTAGGGGACTGAAATCAACCAAAACTCCTGCTGGGGATGACAACCTTCTGACCTGGCAGCTGGGGAGTTGAGATCAAACGAACCTCTGCTGTGGAAGAAAATACCTGCTGAGGGACTGTTTTTGCTCGGGGGAACTATTATCTGAGTCCTGCTGGAAAAGACACTGAAGACATCACTTGTTCTTGATGGGCTAACCAGCGAACATTAACACCTGCAAACGAAAGGGTGTGCACATATGCTCCAGGGTATCCTGGGTTTTGAATTCATCGTCCAAGAACACCTGACATTTAAAGCAATTTTAATTGTTTTCTTTTGCACGCATGTCATTGTAAAACCTCGATGTTTTCAAATGCAATGTTTATAAAAAACTCGGACGTTTTTTGCAATCAAAACAAACTGTAAAAGAAAACACAAGAAATGGATATTCTGAATAAAGCAAATTTTATTGATTGAAAAGCTCGAAAATAGGCGTTTACATCAAGAGGCAATTCTTGGAAAGAGGTAATTGCTTAAAAGAGAAAAGAAACTATCCTAACGGCAAGTGGAAAACGGAAATCCATTGAGTTTCAATCCTGCTATGGTTCATATGTCTTCAAGACTTTCCCAAATGCTTCGCTTTCCGAGGGGGATGATTTGACCGATTCCTATCCTTCAGAATGTCTCTTGTTGAAACGAGATGAGATACAGGTTACTCAGATCACAACCTTTCGCTTTTAAATCCCTCTTTTACCTGGATCGCCCTTTGCGGGTTTTCAATCCAACGGGATACCCATTTTTGCCTAAGTTTCCCTTTCGGATTTTCAACTTACCGGGTGTACTCATTTTTTTTATTTTATCCCTAATTTTTGCCCAAACCTTTTCTTCTTTTTTTTCTCTTTTTCTTTTATGGTTCGCCGGGATGCCCTTTTTTGCCTGGACTCTCTTTTTACTGTCCAGCGGGTCTATTTATGCGAAGTATTTTTTGACTTCCTCTGAGTTCACAGGCGACGGAAAATCCTCACCATCCATAGTTGTAAGCATCAAGGCTCTGCCCGAGAAAACCTTCTTGACAACATATGGACCTTCATAATTTGGAGTCCACTTGCCCCTGTGATCTGTATTAGGAGGAAGAATCCTTTTCAACACCAAGTCACCTATCTGATAATTCCGAGGATGCACTTTCTGATCAAATGCCCGCTTCATCCTTCTCTGATACAGTTGCCCATGGCATACTGCTGCCAATCTCCTCTCTTCTATGAGACTCAACTCGTTGAACCTCGTTCGGACCCATTCAGCCTCATCAAGTTGGACATCCATCATGACCCTCAGAGAAGGAATCTCAACTTCAATCGGTAAGACCGCTTCCATACCATACACAAGAGAAAATGGGGGTGCTCCAGTAGACGTACGTACAGATGTACGGTACCCATGCAAAGCGAAAGGCAACATCTCATGCCAATCCTTGTACGTCACGACCATCCTTTGCACAATCTTCTTGATATTTTTATTGGCTGCCTCGACGACACCATTCATCTTTGGGCGGTACGGAGAAGAATTTTGATGTTCAATCTTGAAACTCTGGCACAACTCTTGCATCATTTTATTGTTAAGATTAGAACCATTATCAGTGGTGATCCTCTCGGGCACCCCGTATCGACAAATAATCTCTTTCTTGATGAACCGGGTAACCACCTGCTTGGTGACATTTGCAAAAGAAGCAGCTTCCACCCACTTGGTGAAGTAATCGATGGCCACCAGAATAAAACGATGTCCATTAGAGGCGGTGGGCTCAATCTTCCCAATCATATCAATGCCCCACATGGCAAAGGGCCAAGCAGAACTCATCACGTTTAAAGGATTCGGTGGCACATGCACTTTATCAGCATAAATCTGGCACTTATGGCATTTTTTAGCATATTTGAAACAATCAGCCTCCATGGTCATCCAGTAATAACCAGCTCGCAACAATTTCTTTGGCATGACATGTCCACCAGCATGGGTACCAAAAGAACCTTCGTGCACTTCTTGCATTAACATGTCTGCTTCGTGTCTATCCACGCATCTGAGCAAGACCATGTCAAAATTTCTTTTGTATAATACACCATCTTCATTTAAGAAGAAACTGCCCGCTAACCTTCTCAGAGTCTTCTTATCATTATTGGATGCCCTAGCCGGATACTCTTGACTCGCTAAGAAATGCTTGATATCATGATACCAAGGTTTATCATCGGTCGCTGTATCGGCTCCAAACACATGAGCAGGTCTATCAAGCCGCATCACATCAATTTTGGGTATATGATTCCACCAATTCACTTGAATCATAGAAGATAACGCTGCCAAAGTGTATGCCATTTGATTCTCGTCACGAGGCACATGATACAGTTTTACTGTCTTAAAGAATGTCAACAGTCTTCTCGTATAATCTCTATAAGGGATCAAGTTGGGTTAATGGGTGTGCCAATCTCTGTTGACCTGATTGATCACTAGAGCAGAGTCCCCAAATACGTCAAGAGTCTTGACCATTAAATCAATGGCGTCTTCAATACCCATAATGTAGGCTTCATATTCGGCTTCATTGTTGGTGACATCAAAAGTCAGTCTGGCAGTGAAAGGTATATGGGAACCCTTCGGAGTTATGAGAAATGTCCCAACGCCACTACCATTCACATTAACAGCCCTATCAAACATCAATTTCCACTTGTCATCAGGATCTGGTCCTTCATCAACTGGTGGCTCGTCACAATCTTTCATTTTCAAATACATGATGTCTTCATCAGGGAACTCAAACTTCATTAGCTGATAATCATCGATTGGTTGCTCAACGAGATAGTCAGACAGAATACTACCCATTATGGCTTTTTGGGAAGTATATTGTATGTCATACTCTATCAACACCATCTGCCAACGGGCAACCCTTCCGGTGAGAGCTGGCTTTTCAAAAATGTACTTGACTGGATCCATCTTTGATATCAATAGAGTTGTGTGAGTCAGCATATATTGTCTCAAACGCTTAGCAGCCCATGCAAATGCACAACATGTCTTCTCAAGCATTGAGTATCTAGACTCGCAATTTGTGAATTTCTTGCTCATGTAGTATATGGCATATTCTTTCCTACCTATCTCGTCTTGTTGACCGAGAACACAACCCATTGAACTTTCACGTACCGACAAATACATTATCAGTGGTCTCCCTGGAACTGGAGGCATAAGAATCGGAGGCTTCTGCAAATACTCTTTTATTTTATCAAACGCCCTTTGGTAATCATTATTCCAATGAATTGATTGGTATTTTCTCAATAATTTGAATATTGGCTCGCAAGTGGCTGTCAGATGAGAGATGAATCTAGCAATGTAGTTCAATCTCCCTAAGAAACCACGAACTTGCTTTTCTGTTCTTGGCTCGGGCATATCTTGTATTGCTTTACTTTTGTTGGATCAACCTCGATTCCTATTTCACTGACAATAAAGCCTAATAGCTTACCAGATCTCACCCCAAACGTACACTTATTTGGGTTCAGCCTCAGTCTGAACTGTCTCAATCGTTCAAAAAGATTTTTCAGATTCACCAAGTGCTCTTCCTCAGTCTGCGACTTAACAATCATATCATCCACATAAACCTCAATCTCTTTATGAATCATGTCATGAAAGAGCGTCACCATAGCACGCTGATAAGTTGCCCCTGTGTTTTTCAGACCAAAAGGCATCACCTTATAACAGAACGTGCCCCACGGGGTAATAAACGTTGTTTTCTCCATATCCTCCGGCGCCATTTTAATCTGATTATAACCTGAAAAGCCATCCATGAAGGAAAATACCGAGAATTGAGTTGTATTATCTACCAACACATCAATGTGAGGTAGTGGAAAATCATCTTTCGGACTTGCTCGATTTAAATCACGGTAGTCAACGCACATCTGGACCTTACCATCTTTCTTAGGTACCGGGACAATATTCGCAACCCATGGTGGATAGCTGGTGACGGCCAAGAAACCTGCATCCAACTGTTTCTGCACCTCCTCTTTGATCTTAATGGCCATTTCTGGTTTAGTTCTTTTGAGCTTCTGTTTGACGGGGGAACAACCTTCTTTGAGAGGCAGCATGTGCACAACAATATCTATATCCAACCCCGGCATATCTTGATAGGACCAGGCAAAGATATCGACATATTCGTGCAACATCTCAATCAGCTCTTTCTTCACATTCTCTGCTAGGCTAGCCCCTATTTTGACCTCTTTTCTCGCGTCCTCGGTGCCAAGGTTGATGACTTCTAGTGACTCTTGATGAGGCTGAATAACTCTTTCCTCCTGTTTCAATAATCTGGCCAATTCTTCAGGAAGTTCACAATCTTCCTCATCCCCCTCTTCAGCTTGGTAAATTGGATTATCAAAGTCATATCGAGCCATAGCATAACCATTATCAACAGAATCCGGAGGATTGTTTCTGCATGAATGATGGTTCATGCTTTATTTTAGAAAGAGCTTTTTGAAAAGAAAGAAAACAAACTATGGAGAAAACATTGCCATTTTTATTTGAAATAAAATGAAAAGTGTAAAATGAAAGACAGGGAACACAATTTTTGAATACAAAAATGTCCTTTATTGATGATAAACTTGCATATGAACCAAATGTGGCCCTACAATGAAATCACTAGGCCTTGGGCAGAGCCTAGGATTTTACATGCAACATGAAAAAAACAAAGAAAATTACTCTTTCTGCAAGGTGACTTGGATGAGGTATTCAGAGAACCAATTATTCAGCTCCTGCCCTTGGACACATGGGCGCACCCAATTGTCCATGTCATAGTCGCTATCCCCCTCATCTTCAGTTGTAGCAAAGACTTGACCAGGGTTGATGATCCCCCCACTAGAAAAAATGACAGGTCCCTGATGCTCTTGGCCTCCTGGCTGCGAAGCTTGAGTAGGCTGGTAACCAATTCCCCATTTGTCTTCCTTGAAAGGCAACTCAATCAACTGGCCCCAACCTTCAGCATGGCCTGACTGTACTACTTCGAGAGCCTGTTTGTAAGAAACTATAGAAGTCCCCGCTCTTGTTTCACTGGAAGGAGGATCACCTTCAATACTCACTGCTTCGAATGCTTAACAAAGAGTTTCATGAATCTCACCGTCCATTTCCACATATTTGAACGATGACAGATGGCTGACAAATATATCCTTCTCCCCGCATACTGTGACAACCTGACCATTGATAACAGGAATTTATATCATATTTTTACTTCGATTTATGTAGTTTCTTATTCCGTTTTTCGTCTAATATCCGATTTTCTCGAGATTATTTAAGTGTTTTTGCAGGTAATCCTATGTTTTATTTTTATTTTGCAAATTTTTAGTTTCATTTATATCATTTTAAATTTGATTTGAAAATGTTTTGCTGATCTTAAAATTGAAAAACTACAGGATTATAAAGTCTTTCTACTCTTTCTGTTCTCCTCTTCTGCTTACATTTTTTGCAAAGAGTACTAATTAATGGCAAACGAGGATAACTTGTTAGTAGAATTCAGAGATGGAGCACAGTGGCATCGCTATGAGGCTTTGTCTCTTAGACCTTTTACCTTGACAAAATTTGCCCACAAACCCACCATGACTGCCTTAGGTGTAGGTGAGAGCGTAGACTTTCTGTTTAGCCAATTAGGTTATGAGGGTTTTGCCAACAAGAAACATAAATGCTACCGTAGGTTGACTTTAGAATTCCTGAGCTCTTTAAGCTATAACCCTCACTGTGGAAAAGGTTTAACCAGGGGAAGAATTACCTTTAGACTATTTGGATACAGCTGCCAGTTCACCATAAAGGAACTGTCGGATCTTTTAGGATTTCCTGAAGGACCTAATGTTTTCTCTGTGGTTCAAGAGGACTTAGTGTTGGTTGGAGAGCTGAGTGATTTTTGGGATAGAATTTCAGGGAAACCTGATTTTGACATGGACCCTATGCTTTCAACAGAAATACATAACCCCGCTTTCCGTTACTTTCATATGATCCTGACCTATACTTTATTTGGTAAACCTGAGAATGATAACACTGTCTCGAGGGATGAGCTTTTCATTATGTTTTATGCTTCTCAGTCTAGAGAGGTTAATGGACTCACTTTTATGTTGAACAACTTTTGCAAACTCATTAATAATGATAACAGTCCAATTCTGATAGGTAGCCTAGTTACAAAAATAACTGATGCTATGGGATTCAGAACCCGACTTTCTAAGATTAACCCCTTTGGAGAATTTAGACCCATGAATATCACTTTTTGTTTCAATAGGGCTATGATTAGGAACCAAGGTCCGAACCATTTTCAGCTTCTGATTAAAAATGTTGTCATACCACACTTTACACTTCCAAATCATGAACGCACAAGTGTGCACAATCAACATAATTGGCTATATGACCTTGATGAACCCGTACCTGAACCGGAAGAAACCTTTCCTGAACCTGAGATCGACCCAAAAACACCCCCTCATTATCATGATCTTGATTATATGGAATTCCAAGAAGACATTAACATTCCTAAGGTTGATGCCACTAACTATGCTGCTAATATGAATTCTATTCTAAAGACTATGGATGAGTATCATAAAGAAATCACTTCAGTAAAGGATGAGCTAAACACTATGCGACAAAACATTGTTGGATTCATGGATTTGACCGTTGAACAATTTGATCATTTAAATCAAGCCATCGTATTTTTGAAGAAACGCCTTGGCTAGATTTATGTAGCACCTTATTTTCAAGATTTTTATGCATTTACTTTAGAACAATTTTACATTATTTCAGTTTTCATTTTTCATGTCGGGAATAATTTGATCTTCATACAGTTTTGATACATTGCTAGTATTTTACTAGCACCTCTTTGGTTTTAAAGGATAATTTCATTTGCTGCTAATGTTGACTCTTTATGATTTCAATTTCATTCCTGTTTATACTTTTAATTCTGTTTTAATTTATGTTGTCATGTTACTTATCTCTGTGTATGCAATATAATGCTGTTTCTATATGCTTACCATTGCCTGTTACTAAAATATTATGTTTGGAATTGTTTCTGTCATAAACTATTTCACCACCCAGAAATTGCGAGCGTCACAATCGTGACGACCCCGTGACGACCGTCACGCGGGTTTGGAACGCGTTTCTGTGTTAAAACAGAACGCTTCCTTCACTTTCTTTCTTTTCCAATTCCATAACCGTCCCACCATTACCATTTGACCCAAATTCAACATTTTCCTTTACCATTCGTCTTCCCCATTCACTATATATTCATACCGTGTACCATTTCTTTTCACAAACCCTCATTCTCCACAACCCATTTTCTTCCCTAATTTCTCTGTAACCCACCAATGGCACGACAAATTCCTGACCTATCAACATTGAACTTCAGAGATGGAGAGGCAGGAGAGCGTCAAAGGGCAGGGTACATCGATTACTACCAACGTTCCGTACAACCAACTCGCTACGTAGACGTTGCATGTCTAGAAGAACTCGGAATGCTTGAGGGAGTCAAATGGATGCTACAAAATGCTGGTCTATGGCAGCTCTGCACTCAGAGTCGGCCTACTTACGAAGCCCTAATGCTCGATTTTCTCAGTTCATTCACATACGTAACACCTTCTGGCGAGACGAATCAACTCACCGGCGTAGCCACGTTCCGCATGTTCGGTACTGAGTATAAAATCGGCCAAGAGCAACTTGCCGGAATGCTTGGTTTCCACCATGGTGAGAGTGTGCACCGCCGAGTACCACAGGAAACTTTCTTTCAAGCTGCATTTCAATTATGGAATCAGTTGACAGGAACAACAGTCGATAGCTGGGATAGCCTTAACACAACATATATCCACAACCCAGCCATCAGATATGTTCACCGCACATTAGGAAGCCCTATTTTTGCACGGGATAGCAACCACAAGGTAAACTCTAAGGAGCTGTTTTTCCTCCATTGTATGTTTCACCCAGAGCCGATCAACGCCGCGCCATTTCTGTTAGCACACATCCAGGCTAACTGTGCTAGAGGCTCCAAACCTTTCTATTTTGGAGGGATTGTCACCTCTATTGATCTAAGTTTGAATTTGGAAAACGAGCTTAACAGATTACCCTCCATGCCTCCGGTGTTCCTTGTCATAGACTATTGCCAAAACTCTCAGCTCATCAAGTTACGAAGAGATGGGAAATACCATCCTATGGTCCGCGCCAAAACCGTAAGAAGTATCATTATGCCTTGCAGGAGCCGCATTGACCCTCAGAATATGGCCAATTGGCTCTTTGATCTGAATGCTCCTGAGCAAAATGCGCCTACCCATGATGATCAAGAACATGGACCTGTTGATGAGATGGAGCAAGAGATGGATAACGCCCCAGAAAACCAACCACCGCCTCCCAATGATGCTCCTTCGACCTCCAGACGTCGTCGCTGCCCCGACCAAAACCCCGTTACTAATGAAGAAATCTTGAGGGCTATATGGCAACAAAACCAGCTGGATGCACAGAGAGAAGCACAGCAACAGACGCAACACAATGAAATGATGACTCTCATGCGTCAAATCCAGCAGGGGCAAGTTGACCAAGGTCAGAGGCTTGACGGTGTCATCGATGAGATGGGTGCATTGACACTGCGAGTACAGGACTTACATGATTACATCCATCACGTGGGCATTCCAGATCATGTGGCACGACATGGACGCGGCCGCCCTAGAGGCAGAGGACGTGGAGCTCCCTGATTTTATTCTGTTTTTCTTTTTAGTTTTTCTTGTTAGTCCCCTTTATATCGCAACATTGAGGGCAATGTCCGATATAGTGTGGGAGAGTTAGTTTATTTCCGTTTTATTTCCCTTTCTTGTACTTTCTTTGTCCTTATCAAAGTTAATATATGAGTATTTTCGTTCAGTATTCCGATTTCCCCATTTTATTCTGCCGTAGCAAAAAAAAATTTACGATTATGCACATCGTGACATACCAAGCTTTAAATTATGTTAAGAAGCTGGGAAAGTGCTAACAAGATCGATACCGTCTTGACACCTTAGACCTCTTGCGTATGCGATATCAGTTTCGATACTTATTATATGATACCTTGAGTTCAGTCCTAAAGTAACCCTTAGTAGTTTATATTAGCAGTCAGCACCATCTAAATTACAAACCACGTGGGGAGCCGATGAATATAAGTGTTTGATGCCCAGATCATGATATGAGAAAAATCTTTCTTATCCATATGCCGAAAAAAAAAATAGAATATGCAACAACTCTCACAGTTGTGAAAATGTGTAAGTAAAGAAAGAAAATCCGCTGTCGATTAGTTCAGAGGTACCTGATTCTGAACTTGGTAGGACGAACTACTGTTCGATCCCCCGCAATCTACGAACGCGATGCATAAAGAGTTACCACACTTGTGTATCAGGCCCCGTGAGAGAAAATGGGATCAAAGTCACTAACCGGTTACTCCACTACGTGCGTGAACAAGGCAAAAGGCTTAATGTGATTGCGTTAGAATGAAACCGGGTGAAATAGATACGAAAACTTATGGTTGAACTATAATATAATGATTAGAACTGGATTGTATAAAAGAGAGGTCTATGACAAAGCTTGTTGCTTTGTGTCATTAATGTATCCTTAGTGTTTTATACTAGTACTTGTCTTGCTAACAAGAAAACTTTTCAACATTTTTCAATTGGTATACCAAGTATGTGCTTTTGATTTTAAATTGTCCGATTTTAATAGTTTGATTGCTTGAGGACAAGCAAAGATTTTAGTGTGGGAGAGTTTGATAACACGAATTTATATCATATTTTTACTTCGATTTATGTAGTTTCTTATTCCATTTTTCGTCTAATATCCGATTTTCTTGAGATTATTTAAGTGTTTTTGCAGGTAATCCCATTTTCCAAGTCAAAGTATGCCAAGTGTGGAAAAGAACCAAAACATGCAAGAAAAGAGCAGAAAAGTGAAGCAAAACAGCAGAATTCAAAAACTGCTGCTGTGACGATCGTCGCAGTCCACCACGACCGTGGCAGTTGCGAAATCCACCATGACCGTCACAATCCATTACGATCGTCATGCGTCCAAAATGTGTTTAATCCGTTAACAGAGACGTGGTTACGAGTTTTCAGAGGAGCAGTTTCACACGACCTTATTTTCTTCGAATAAATCTAGGTTCCAAAGCCACTTAACTGCCAAGAGGAGATGCCTACTTTTTCTCCAACCACTACATCAGCTGGGGCTATAAATACATGTGATTACGAAGAACAAAGTGTGGCCTATTTTCTGTATTCTGAAGTACCGTCTTGCTGCCAAATTATTTCCAGATTTTGATTTGTTTTGTTTACGTTTACCTTTCCTTGTCACCCATTACCGAACAAAGTAATAGTTTCTCACATTGAGGAACTATTACACTTTAGATTTAGATTGTTTCATTGCCTTCATCATTTGCTATTTTTATTTTATCCAAGCAAAGAACCTACCAGTCTGTGGAGGGATTGCTACTACTGCATTTACCAGGTTTCCATTATTCAATTTATAGTATCGTTTATTTTCTTTCAATTATGTCTTTGATTAATTATTTTTCCGCTTTTACGTTTAAGTTCGTAATTATGTCTAGCTAAACCGATCTTATCGGCATGTAATGAAGTAACCAAATGGATTAAATAACTCTAAGCTAAAATCAATAATTAACTCTTCTTCTGGCTTCGATTTCTTTATTTTAAACCCAACATTTATTACGAGAGTAAAAAAGTAATAAAGGTTAAGGTCAAGACCACGGGAATGTGAGGCTTTACCCGGATAGCTGAAATCGGGCATTAGTTTTAAAAACAGCGGAAGCACTTTAAAGTTAATTAGGTCTTATTAGTTTTCAAAAAGTATTTTTAACCTCATATGGGCTAGCGAGAGCAGACATATTGACTTAAGAGTATAGTCCGAAGCAATAACCACGGGAGTGTGAGGTGAGGGCCTTTAAACTGGTTTTTCCTACAGATGCATAGGGTGATAAATCTTTATACGCTTAGGTTTAATTAATTCCACGTAGGTTTGCTAAATTATATACCGATATCTTATTCATAACTAGTACTCCCGAATTTTAATTTCCCTTTAATTTCCCGTTTGAACTTAAAAAACCAATTCCGATTAGCCTTAGATAAACATAGTAACGATAGATAACGGTGCGTTCGATTTCTAGTCTCTGTGGGATCGATAATCTTTTAAAACTACGCGATACGACTGTATACTTGCAGTTAGATTTATTTAGGCACACTAAATAGAGCGATCAACCATCCATGACAAACTTTATTTTCTGATGAAGTGTTGACGAAACGGCCCCTGCAGCATGTATTCATGGGCGCCCTAGCAAGCAACTATAGGCTGGCTGGATATCCATCACATAGAAAACCGTATTAAACACCTGGGGTCCAATCTTCACAGGCAACTCTACCTCCCCAAAAACTGATCTTTTGGAGCCGTCGAAAGCGCGCGCAACTAAATCACATGGTCAGAGCACAACCCCTTCAACATCCAACTTTGCCAAAGCTTTCTTCGGCAGTACATTAAAAGACGAGCCCGTATCTACCAACACATGGGACAAGACTGCACCCTTGTACTCCATGGAGATGTGGAGAGCTTTGTTATGATTTCTTCCCTCCGGCGTTAGATCAAAATCTGTAAACCCTAAACCGTTACTGGCATTGACATGGGCAATAACACCCTCGAGCTGGTTCACTAATATCTCTTGTGGAACATACGCCATATTCAAGATTTTCAGCAGGGCGTTGCGATGTGCCTCGGAACATAACAGTAGTGACAAGATAGAAATCTTGGAGGGAGTTTGATGCAGGTGATCCACTATCTTGTAATCGCTCTTTCGGATAATCCTCATAAACTCTTCAACGTCTTTTTCGAAGGAATTACTGGGCCCCGCCCTTTGCACGGGCTCTTCGTTCACTACCTGCTTTCCTCTAGCTTTCGCCAAAGCTTCAGCATCATCATTTCGGAGCGTCTATGGAGCAAAGAGCCTTCCACTACGGGTAAAACCACCCATTCCTCCTACATTCCCCACACTCGAACCAGTTTCCTTGGGAACCTCCACTTCTTGTTTCTGCCCTTGATAATAAACATCAGCTCCGTAATGCCATGGGATCGCTTTTGTACTTTTATATGGCATAGGACCCAGAACAGTTATAGTCACAGGGGCTAACTGCTCAGGCACGGGGAGATGTACTGGCGTATGCACGAGAATCTCTGCCGGAGTAAAGTAAATGGTAATCGTCGAGACCGTATCATCCTTCTTTCTCATTTGATCAAACTGTAAGCAACCTCCGTCTATCAACTTATGAAGGCCCTTCCTCAATTCAACACAACCATTTATCGTAGTCAAACATTCTGAGCAATTTTCTAGACAACCGAGGAACACGCCCCCTTTCAACAAACGCTTTTTCACGATCTCTAAAGATATTCTGACTTTGTTGACATCTGACACCAGATTCAAGCCTCTGTCATCTTCTATTGCATTGACATTTGGTCCGCCATGCGGGGGCATGGGGTTTTGAATCACATTGGGATTAGGAGCGAAGTTGATAGCTTTCGAATCAACCAGGTCCTGAACTATGTGCTTAAAAGCTTTGCAGTTCTCTACATGGTGGTCGGGCGCACCCGAATGGAATTCACACTTCACATTTGCATCATAGCCATAAGGTAACCTACCTGTTGGTGGTGCCAGCATTCTCAACTGTACCAAATTTAAGAGGAGCAAATTCTGCAACATCTGGGCATATGTCATAGGTAAAGTGTCAAAGTGGCGATCACTCAATCTCTGCCTCGGTTGGTATTGTCTTTGAGATTGTGACTGAGATTCGGCAGTTGGAACCAGAATAGTTACAACTGCAACTTGATGGTACGACCCCTGACGTCCTTTACCTTCGCCCCCCTGTCCATAGGCAGTACTAGTTTCACCTTCACGTTTCTTCGAGCCATTCCTAAAAAGCGTTTTTGCATTGGAAGAGCCTGCCCCGCTTCCATCTTGAATTTTCCCCGATTTCAGTAGATTTTCAATTCTCTCTCCTGCTATCACAATGTCAGAGAATCCAGTGGATGGACATCCGGCCAAGCAATCCAGATATGGGCCCCGCAAAGTATTCATAAACATATCATCCATTTCCCTTTCCATCATCGGGGGTTGTACTCGAGCTGCTAGCTCACGCCACCTTTGGGCGTATTGTTCGAAACCTTCCTTCGGATCCTGTGTCATATTCTGCAATTGGGTACAATTAGGGGCCATGGCAATGTTATACTGATACTGTTTCAAGAAAGCATCGCCCAGGTCCCTCCAGTTCCTGATATAAACTCTTTCCAGCTTCATGTACCATTCCAATGAAGCTCCTGACAGGCTATCCTAAAAGAAGTACATCCACATCTTTTCATCGTCAAAATATGCAGAAATCTTCCTGAAATACGCCTGAATGTGAGTCTTAGGACAGGTACTGCCATTATACTTGTCAAAGGTTGGGGGTTTAAACTTTGGAGGGATCCTCACCCTTTGCACCAGCCCCATGTCAGCAACATTAATTCCCATGGAGTTTTGACATTCCATGACTCTTACCTTCTCAGCCAACTCTTCATATCTTCTGTCATTACCATCATTATGAATCCCCAGGTCAGCATTCAGCACAAAGAACTGATCATCTTGATGGTCCTCTACATGTTGATGATTAATATGGCCAACTCCACCAGGAGCTCCGCCAGGAGGATCAACTGCCACTCCGACAGGAGGGTTAACTGCCGCTCCGCCAAGAGGATTAACTGTCGCTCCGCCAGAAGGGTTAACATTAGGGATTTCCACTTCCAACCTTTGAACTGTAGTTCTCAAATCTTGCTGCCCCTGGGCCATGCCCTGCATAAGGATCATGAACTGCTCCATACGGGTCCTCATTTCAGTGAGTTCTGCCTGCACCTGTTCCATGATTCTGGCTTGATTTTGTCGAGTCGCGTAGCGATGAATGTTGAGATCATCTATTCTGCCTGCAACCAAATAAAGGTTAGAAACTCCCTGGGACGGGTACCTGTTATGCAAAAATGATATGTTATGAAATGTATGCATATGTCATATTTAACCACTTCCAGGGCATTTCACACCCTGATTCCAGTCTTAATCACAAGGAGCTGAGCAATATACAGATATTGTTGAAAGAAATTCTTTGAGAAGAAACGTGTTGTGATAAAGTGTTGTGATAATGTGTCGGTGAACAGAACACTGCTAATGAACCATTTCTGAGTAAACCAATCATTTGAATTAACAGAGAGCCAAAAAGTGTTGAAGCATTATACAACGAGTTTGCAAACTGGAAATACTTCAAGAAAGTGGCTCCATCAACAAGCCTGATGGTAACACAGTACATCAACAAAACTGCACTAGGAAAATAAAGAGGAAACTATCAATCATTCAGCTCCAAATCTTTCAGCTTCTCGCTAGAATACTTGATTTCTTCAAAGAGTATTCTGGTGCGCTGATGGTTTGGCCTTTCAATCATCTCTTTAATCAAAATGTCCCTTTTCTTCAGAGCTTCGGCTAATGAATCCATGTGCATCAAAAGAGCCTCGTCATCACTCACCTGCTTAGGCTTTTTCACACCAGCTCACATTTTAAGTTGTTCCATCTCTGCCACAGCATCTGCGAGTTCCTTATTGGAAGCTTTCAACTCATCTTTAACCCTCTCCAGCCGCTCTTGGATTTTACCGGAGTCTTCACGATGCTTTCTTCGTTGCTCATGAGCTCTCTGGAGTTCATCATCTCTGTTTTTTAGTTGCTCTCGCAGCTCTGCATTCTCAATTCTGACTTTGTCCCATACTTGATGAAGCTTAGCTAGCTTGGCTTTTGTTTGGGCCAAAGATTGTTTAGTCTGTTTATAAGTTAGAGCAGAAGTTTCAACGGCCATATTAACTTTCTGGTAATGCCAGGCCCTTTCAGCAAAATCTTTTTCTCTTGCTGTTAAGATCTTCTCTGCATCTTGGGCTTTGTGCTCCAATTCCTTGTTGGTATGTAAGGCGTCTTGAAGCCGGCTGTTCATATCAGAATTCTCCCCTCTAAGCTCTTTCATCAAATTCTGCAATTTGTTGAATTCCTCAATGGCCACTGTGGTGGGTTGTTCCTGCGTCACTGGATACAAAGGTGGTTCACGTGAAAAAGGAAAGAGAACTTCTTCAACCTTCCTCTGGATCCACTATGTATACTGCGGATAGGCTCTACAATCACCATTACCAAAAACAGTCTTCCCAGTCTTATGGATGTGCCCCCAAGCATGTACAGCCTTCCTTAACACCTCTGTATCTTCACTCCCGTTAAAGAACAAGGACTCTTCCATATGTTGGTCTTCAAGAGGGTTCTTTGAGGCATATCCAAATTGCCTGATAGCCAGGACAGGGTTATAATTAATTCCCCCTTTCCTGCCGATCAAAGGCACATTCAGAAAGTTCCCACAGCTGGTAATGATCTCCATTCCTCGCAGCTGATGGTCAAACCAAACAATATTATCAGCAGCCAACCCCATTATCCGTTTAGACCACTTTAGAGAATCCTTCGTGTCTACAAAGGCGCCCGTCTGTGGTAAATTCTTCAAAAACCAGTTGGATAAGAATGGAGTACATCAGTTAACCTGTCCTCCCCTTCTCTTCTCATTCTTGAAATGCACGGAGTGGTAGAAATCACCCAACAGAGTAGGAACCAGATTTTTTAAGACAAAATAATGTTGGTTAGGAAATGTTGGTTAGGAAACAAGATGATACCGTAGATACACAAGGCCAGGATAGAGTTGTAGACTGCCCAATTCTTGGCGTTGGCACACTCTTGAGCTTGGTTGGCAAGAAATTCCAAGTGAAAACCCATAACTCCATTCTTATTAGCAACATTTCTCTTCAGCACTGATTGTTCCACCTGTAAGGCAATTGCAATTTCTTCTATGTTAGGGTGATCTCCCGAAAAGAATGGTACTGTTGATTTGACTGAGATATCCAGGATGAACGAAAACTCCTCCAACACAGGCATCAAGATATACTCCGGAAAGACAAAGCATCTCAACGACGACTCATAGAACTGCAGCAATGTGTGGAGAGTATCATGCTCATATTTTGTAATGTTACGGACCATTTTCATCAATCTCCCATATTTCATTTGGAAGGTGATAAGAACGCCCGGGTCAGCCATGGCTATCACCTTGTGGAGTAGATCCAACGTTGGCTCTGGAAATCTGTAAGCGACATTATTCTTCCTCTTAGCATTCGTCTCTGTTGAACCCATTGACTGGAATTAGAGGTAAAATGAGCACCTGGAAATGATAAACATGAATGTTATGATATGATAATGCAATGCAAAAGGCATGGTATCAGAGTGCCGTGTGTCTGTGCTAGATTGTGAACGGTGTCAGTGTAGGTCTGAGAACAACATAGAACCGTGAACAAGAACCGTCTGACTACAGTAGGAAGAATATTCCCTTCTGTGTGATAATACCAAAAAACCGGGTATGTAGGAGGTTATGGTTACCTGCAAACCTGCAAACACCCGCCCATTCTCACATGTAGGAACTAGAAAGCCGAGGATCCTAAATATCACGGACTCTCAGGTCGAGAAATGATGATACGTTCACCATTTCTAGTTTGGCATCATCATCAATCGAGGAGGCCTCAACTGATTCCCCTAAAAAAGGATATCCTATAGCAAGTTCCTAGCATTGGGTCCTCGGATCGAGAAGTGTAATGGGTTTGCCATTTCTGGTCTGCCATTATCACATCTCGAGAGGAGTGTCGTAACTAAGTCCTTGGGAATGGCCACCAGAGTCGAAAGCTTTCTAGTTTAACACTCTGAAATGCACAAGACGCGCAAATCAGAACATCTAACAAGAAAACCTCGTCTGGTTGTGGATTTCATGTAAACCATACGTACCAAGACACTACGTAGGCCACACTACTTTCCACTCTAGTCCTAGGTGTACACTCAAGCCTGTGTAATGGGCTTATCTCTCAGAACACCCATCCCACTAAACAGAAAAATCCAGCACAGTCCAGCACAAATAATATATATGCAACAGTAAATGAAAAGCAAGTAAATGTAATAAAACAATAAACATGCAATAATGCCATAAATAAAGCGAGTAAAGCAAACAGATAAAACACCCTATAATCAAAAACAAACAAGCACTAGAATTGACTCGCTTAGGAAACCAGTATCCCCAGCAGAGTCGCCAGTTGTCGCTCCCGGAATTTTCATCCAAGTACAAACGCGAAAGTGGCGCGGAAACAGAGTCGCCAACAATGTGTATTTATCCCAAGAGAGGGAAATGAAGCACTGCATAAACCTGAGGGAAGGAAAAGGACATGGTCTTGCGACCAAGAGAAATGGGTAAGGGAGTCGGTTACGCGGGGGGAAGGTATTAGCACCCCTACGCGTCCATCGTACTCGATGGGATCCACGCTTGTTGTCTCGATCAAAGGGTGTCGTCATCTGAAACTCCACTGCTACTGGAAAGGAAAAGGAACGGGGACGAAAAAGAACGGAGGAACGGGGAAGAAAAGAAAAAGAAGTGACTCGATAGTACGTCTTCAAAGTCCTAGGCCTACGTATTCCCTCGTGCAATGGGAAAGTCAGAGTCAATGTAGTTCGGACACAAACTAGGGGGAGGTTGCTCGCCAAGACATCGTCGTCTTGTGCCTACGTATCCTCAATCTAACCAGAGAGAGGAAGTCAGAGCAGTCGTAGTTTGACTTACTAGGGATGGATTTGCTTTTGTTTGTGTTTTTTAACGGAAGACATCAAGGTGCACGTTCCAGCAGTTAGGTGTCGCAGCTCGTTGTACGGAGTCTTAGGCATTTACCTGTTTGCGGTAGAACGGACGTGACGCATCCTTTATGACTGGAGTGAGGAAGATGAGAAGAGAATTATTTGTTTGTTTTTGTCTTTTAAGAAGTGTTTTGATTATTTTTGTGTTTATAACACATATTGCATTAAAGTCTATGACATAGGATTGAATGCCTTGCATATCGACCCAAGACGGGACGTACGCTAAACATTCTAAGAAAGTGAAAGATGATCCTCCACTATCTTATTTCCCACATGCAAGGCTCATGTGCAATACATGTTAATCCTTAATTAGATGTTTTTGCCTTTTGTTTTGAGATGAGAAAGAGAAACTCAAAGAAAGAAAGGAAAAAAGTCTAAATGGGGGAAAGACTAAATCCCAATATTGTCATACATGGATGTCCTATGGTTATGTGAGGCGTAAGAACAACCTAAGTCTAAAGAAGAGAGAGGGATATCACTATCTAATGCTTATCCTACCTCACATTAATCAAAAATTAAGGATGAGCTAGGATCCCTAAGGGATGTGAGAAAGTTCTACACAATCAAGCATTATATCATGTAATCCATATAAGCAATGAGAGGTGAATAAACAAGAAAAACAGCGGCTATTACAACGTATCTGCAACAATACAGCAGTAAATCATACACCATATACCAAACAGCATTCTACAGCTCATGTTTAGCACAAAAATAGGTATAAAAAGCAGTAGGCAGCACATACAACAGCACATGTGTGTACAGACAGCGGTGGAAAATCAGGGCATCGTGCATTCACAAATGATTTACTCGAGGAAAAGCAAATGTGCATCAAGCATTACATACTGATCATGATCACAAACATATTATACATCATGGTGAATGAATTTGAAAACGTCATGGAAGAATGCCCATTACGGGAGGATACATCATGTTAAGCATATGAACAAGTTGAAATAAGTGTACACCTCTTGAAATAGAAAGTAAATGAACATGCACATAGCAATTCCAGCAACACAAGTATCAATTAAAGTGTGCATTATGTGCTCATCACCTCAATTAATCAACAATGCGAACATAAACATTCATCGATAAAGAACCAAGAATCGCATATCAGAAAATTGTGTTCATGCAAAGATATGAGGTGCAACGGCATCAGAATAGTCCACAAACATGTATCATATCAATCCACGGAGATTAAAAGTGAAACAGGATCGAAACATGCTTAAAAATGCACAAAAATCACACTCTGCATCAGTGTCAATCGATTAACCAATTGCAGTGCAATTAGGTTAATCGATTAACCAATTGCAGTGCAATTGTGTTAATCGATTATTAGCTCTTACTACGCACATTATGCACTGGTTAATCGATTAACCTAATTGCACTGCAATTGGTTAATCGATTAACACTGTAAAATCAGCACAAATCAGTTTGAAAAATCACTTCCAGCAGCAAAAGCACTTATGCAATCATCTCCCATGATCATGTAATCAACGATGCACGAAAATTAAACTCAAACACAGTAATCAAACATCAATTAGATCCAATAATCACCAACATCAAGAATCACTTTCAAGCAAAATGGATCAAAATCAAGAACAACCAAAGATCTACATTGTATAAATTGCAAATAAGCTAAATCAAGTATAGATCTCAGGAAAACCAACCTACAAAGCTGAGACTTGCTTTGGTGATTGTTGCAAAAGTGATCTTGGTGCAGAAAATTAAAGAAACCCAGAGATTCCTCGATTAGTAGCCGAAACGCGTCGAAACCGAGCAAAATCGCGAAAAATCACCGAGATCGAACTTGCACCAAAATAAATGGTGAAACCCTTGGATTGAAGTAGAATAAGCTGAAATTCCAGAAATCCAACCAATGAAAGCCAAATGATGGAGTTTAAGCTCAAGAATTAATCACTTTTCAATGTGAAAAGTGATTATTCTTCAAGAAATAAGAGCTTTTTGTGAGGGTTTGGAAGAGAGAATTGAGATGAAAATGTAGAAGTAGTAGAAAGTTTAGAGAGAAATGGGAGAATTGAGAGTGAAAAGTGTGAGAAATTTTGTAGAATGGTCCCTCTCTTTAAAAAATGAGTGAAGGGTTTCTTATATAGACTTTTGGTTTGGAGTATGGGAGGTTTGGGATTAGCTTTGGACTTAGCTTTGGGTTTGGAGCTAGGGTCGGAGTTAGTTACCCTCAACTCACCGAGTCAAGGTAGTTAACTCGGTTAGTTGGGATCAACTCGGTAACAATCCCAAGGTGAACTTCAACATCCAAGGATTCACATTACTTGGAAAACAAGGAACATGGCGCACTTGATTTGAAATGAAACATTAGAATAAATGCCCTTGGAATCAATTTAATAGCTTTGAAATGTCTAGAGATGTCTAGAATATTCCACTTGTTGTTATAATACTGTAGAGTCAAAGACCCAAGTTTGTGCAATAGTGTTGTCATGAAAAAGAGCAGCAGAATATACAAAACCTGCCTGTGTTAATCGATTAACACAATTGCACTGCAATTGGTTAATCGATTAACCAGGCCAAAAATTGTCCATTTTGCTTGAAAAATGATGTTATGGCTCCAGTTTCAATTCTCCACTCTATTCTCTGATAAATAGCCAAAGAAACCCTTGTTTAAAGAACACCGTGATCCCATACCTTGTAACCAATGATGTGTATGATTTTTTATGTCATATATAGAATGCAAATGAATGAAGTATAAGCCAATTATTGAGAAAACTAAGAGAGAAAATTTTGAGGTATCACAAATGGCAACTGCAGCAGAGGTTTGGCAAATGTTGATCAATAGGAATCCAAGTCTCCTCTATCCATTGACTAGAGGTTAGAGCACAGGCCTTTGATTCCCTAGTTTAGAGATCATCCTTGACTGAACTCAGTTGGAAATGGCTCAGTTCATGCCACCTTGGTGCTTCCATTGAATTCTCCAAAACAAAATTGGAGTCTTGTCCCCTCTTTAGGGTTTTTTAGGTTTGGCATGCTATTTTTAGTTCTAAAGACTTTGGAGGCTTGGAGATCAGATCATCCCTCTTGGATTTGATCCTTAGAGGTTTCCAAAATGATGACAAGGCTTGGAATTATCTGATCTTGCCAAATCGAGTAAAAGTACAAAATTCTGCCTTGCCATGACAGTTGCAGCAAGGCATGTTGCAGCTGTCATAACTCTTAGCTCAAGTGGAATTTCATGGGGTTCTTGGCCATTTTGGAAAACTCTCATATGATACAACATATGTGTGATCATAGTTTGTCTTGACACTTTTTGGATCCAAGTGAAAAATGCCCTTACATTTAGGAAAAAGTGAAACAGATTTTGACTTAGTGAAAATTTCACTAAGTGTTGGAAAAAGGACATTTCATGTTTTCAGCCATTTTGATCCAACCATAACTCAAAATCCATGATAAATTGGAATGAGGTGTTGTTGACACTTTTAAAATATGCCATGAGAGCTACAAATCCATCTTTGGATCAGCCCAAATGGTTGCTTGGATCTCAAGTTATGATCCTTGGAAGTTGGTACCCTAGCCACTTTGTTCCATAACTTAGAAATATTCTAAGTTTTTTATGGTTACCCCTTTTACAAGTTATCCCACTTTTCTTGATTTTTATTTATGAATGATGATTCCAATCACACATTAACATCATTTTAGGGTTAGGGAACCGTAATTGATCAAAAAGTCAAACTTTGACTTTTGGGCCCAGTTGACTTTTTATCAGATGAATTCCAAACTGTGCGATCCTCTATGAAATCAAGTCCTTAACCTAAATCAAACTTGATGGATTGATTTCATAGGTTTTATAGGGTGTATTGAATCATGTCCCAAGGTTTGGGAGCATGTCTTGATCAAAAGTCAAAGGCATCGTTGATTTTCTTGTGAAACCCCAATTGTGGTCCTGATGAACTTGAAACTTGTGAATCAAGCTTCTTGGATCAATCCATTGTTGTAAATGGATCAATGTAGTGTATTAGGGACCCTCAAATCATGTCTTGAGGTATTGGCTCATGTTTTATCCCAAAAGTCTACTTAGGGGTGAATTAGGTCAAGAAACCCTAATTCCTGATTTTTTATGAATGCATCCCCTAAGGTTAAATTGACTTGATGGTTGGGTCCATGATGTCCCTTAGAGTATTTTAAGTTGTGCTTTGAAGAATTGGCTCATGCCCAAATGAAAATTCCATCTGGAGGCCCTGGTCGACCAAAACCCAAATTTGGTGACACTGGCGATCTTGAGGCTTAATCCACTTGGAATGTTGTAGCATTGTGCTTGATTCTTGATGTGGGAATCCTCTTGATCCATTGGGGATGTTTGAGAGGTTTAGACAAGTTGAAGATCATGTCATTCCTTGATTGATCCTTTGTCTAAGAGCTCTGAGAGGGCTTGAAACCCTAAGTTTGATTGTAGTGGATGCTCACCCATCTTTGGGGAGACTAATGAGGTATGATGGTTCATCCATATTGTGATGATGATTTGCACAATGATGGGAATCTCAGTGATCAAAATTTGGGGTACGACAGATGCCCCTATTTAATCTTCTTAGACCCGAAGGTGTGAATGGCGAAGGTATTCGGGCATTCGGGGTGCAAGAGAATTAAATATTGGAATACCCGAAATTTAATGGTGATTATGAATGGTAGTGTACACATTCATCGTCTTTTGCTAAGCGTTAATACTTAGAAAAGGTAAAAAATTCCCCTCGATCCTGGTTTTCAGCCAAGGAACTGGTCTTAGTTTCCTTTGTCAATAAACTTCCCCTCGATCCTGGTTTCCTACCAAGGAACTGGTCTCAGTTTCTGAAATAAACTTCCCCTCGATCCTGGTTTCCTACCAAGGAACTGGTCTCAGTTTTCTGATGTAAACTTCCCCTCGATCCTGGTTTCCAACCAAGGAACTGGTCTCAGTTTCTTTTGTCAATAAACTTTCTTGACAAGAAACACTATTCGTAGCGGTTTTTCCTCAAACTTCTCGCCTAACTTCTTTTACTAGGGAGATGCCATTTGACAGGAAAAAAATTTGATGTCAAACTTGCTGGGTAACCCATCCGTCTGAGCTGTAGAGGTGTACAAACTTCTCTGTTGGAGACGCCATTTGTTGACTCTACTGGGGAAAATGAGTCTCTTGAGAGACTGCTTCCTATTTGGGGATATTACATCATACTTTTTCTCGAGATCTTCTTGGAGAAATGCCATGTGATGTAATCCATTTTTGAGGTGCTGATGACCTTTTCGTCAGTGAATTTTCTAGAGAAAAACTGCTGTACTGCCGAATTTTGATTAAGAGGCTTTCTCCGGGGATTTTCCTTAATCTGGGAAAGCGAAGATATCATCTTCAATGGTGAAGAGTGACGTTCGTTGAAAGTTATCTTGCTTTTCAGAGGTTCAAGTTATCAAAGTGGTCAAAGAACCACCTTCAATTCAGAAATGAACTGGAGGAGAGGTTGTTCAGACACGACGTATCCTGACAAAGAAAGAACTGACAACTCAATTGACAAGAGGACTTTTATTACTAGGGGGTAAGACCGACTAGCGTGGTAGTGATGCAATATGAATATGAATGAATCAATAATGCATGATGTATGTATGTTTATGCTGACAAAACGGATGAGACATACAGACTAATAGATGAACATGACGGGATACTCGGCCACAGTAGGAGATGAAAAGTATCACTGGTTCATAATAGCAATTCTGCCTTGCTTAGGAGAGATAATCCCCTTGGGGAACAACCGTTAGTCGGGATTAGGAGGTAAGAACTCTGCCGGGGATGTCGGACGGAACATTCGCATCTGACACAGCTGATCCTTCATTCAGGTGCACTGGTTTAGAAGGAGTACTTTGATTAGGCACTTTGAGGTTCGATTACTTCTGGAGAAGCGATCATCGTTCTTTCGATTTTCAACAGTCAAAAGAAATTGCCATCTTTATTTGGAAAAGCAGAAAATTTTTGACAAGTAAATTCATTTTTTATTTATTTCAAGAATCGTTAATCATATTAAAATGTCGTTCTGTAAAGCTAAAACAAATTAGAATTGCAAGCAAAAACACTAAGGCTCAAATTTTATTGATAGGATGGAAGTCAACCGAACGCGTGATTCCATGGAGTATTTACAAAGTTTAGAAAATGGTAATTTAAAGGAAAAGGGCTACATTGAAACATAACGACCACTATTCTTCTACCAACTTTGAATTCTGGACATCCTGAGCTTCGGTCGAAGATGACCTTGACTGGAGTTTTTCTGGCTGATGGTGTAACTGCTGTTGAGGGACTTGCCCCTTTGTTGAACATAGTTACTTGCCATTATCCCTAATTTTTGCCTAGATTGTACTCTGAGATTTCCAATCGACCTGGATGATTTTTGATCATGTCTCTAATTTTTGCCTGGACCGCCCTTTCGGGTTTTCAATCCACCGAGACTCTTTTTTTTTTATTTTTTTTATTTAGGCGAAGTATTTCTTGACTACGTCATCATTCGTAGGGTAGGCAAATTCCTCTCCGTCCATGGTTGCGAGTCTCAAAGCGCTGTCTAAGAAGGATTTCTTGAACACAATGTCTCCTTTTCTGAAGACGCGAGGTCGAACCTTTTTGTCAAACGCCTTCTTCATCCTTTGTTGATACAACTGACCGTGGCACAGAGCCGTTATTCGCTTCTCTTCAATTAGATTCAGCTCATCATGTCGACTTTGACACCATTCAGCCTCTGTTAGCTTAGCTTCCATCAATACCCTGATTGATGGGATCTCTACTTCTATGGGGAGCACTACTCCCATGCCATATACTAGAGAGAAAGGGGATGCCCCTGTTGAAGTGCGAACAGATGTGCGATAACCGTGAAGAACAAAGGGTAGTATTTCATGCCAGTCTTTGTAGGTTACAACCATCTTCTGAACGATCCTCTTGATATTCTTGTTAGCCGCTTCTACCACCCCGTTCATCTTGGGTCGGTAGGCATATGAGTTATGGTGTTCGATCTTGAACTTAACGCATAACTCTTTCATCATTTTATTATTCAAGTTGGATCCATTATCAGTAATGATCTGGCCAGGAACACCATAACGGTAAATGATGTTGTTTTTTATGAATCGGACCACCACTTCTCTGGTTACATTAGCGAATGACGCTGCTTCGACCCACTTGGTGAAGTAGTAAATGGCTACTAGGATGAACCAATGTCCGTTTAAAGCCTTGGGTTCAATCATGCCAATCATGTCGATTCCCCATATAGAAAAAGGCCAAGGAGAAGAGAGAACTTTGAGATGCATTGGTGGTACATGAATTTTGTCTGAGTATATCTGACACTTGCGACACTTCCTCATGTATTTGTAGCAATTGGATTACATGGTCAACCAGTAGTACCCTGCTCTCAGAATTTTTCTCGCCATTGTGTGTCCGTTGGCATGAGTGCCAAAGGATCCTTCATGAATTTCTTTTATCAACGTGTTTGCTTCTGGTCTGTCTACGCATCGGAGCAAGACCATGTCGAAATTTCTCTTATAGAGTGTATCACCGCTCAGGAAGAAACTACCTGCCAATCTCCTGAGGGTCTTTTTGTCCTTTCTTAATGCCCCAAGTGGGTATTCCTGTTTCTGAAGGAAGCATTTGATATCATTATACCAAGGTTTGTCGTCTATGACTGCTTCAATCGTGAAGATGTAAGCGGGCCGTTCAAGGCGTATTATGTTAATCTTAGGTAAGTAGTTCCATTGACCTACACTAATCATGGAAGAGATAGTGACTAATGCATCAGCCACGTGATTCTCTTCACAAGGGATATGATGAAACTCGACTCCATTGAAGAATTATAACAACCTTCTCGCGTAATCTTTGTAAGGAATCAGTCCCGATTAGTATGTGTTCCAATCTCCTTTGATCTAATTGATAACCAGGGCTGAGTCGCCATATACATCCAAGTTCTTAATTCTCAAGTCGATCGCTTCTTCGAGACCCATGATACAAGCTTTGTATTCACCCTCATTGTTTGTACACTTGAATGTCAGTCGGGCGGTGAAAGGAATGTGGGTACCCTGAGGTGTTATGATGATTGCCCCAATTCCATTTCTATAATGATTGACAGCTCCGTCAAAGATTAGTCCCTATTGGGAACCTGGTTCTGGCCCTTCACTGGGTAGCGGTTCATCGCAATCTTTCATTTTCAAGTACATGACATCTTCGTCTGGGAAGTCAAATCCGACTGATTCTTGATCGTCAATCGGTTGATGAGCTAAATGATCGGCTAAAATACTCCCCTTTACGGCTTTCTGAGCGTGGTACTCGATGTCGTACTCTAATAACAACATCTGCCAACGGGCAATCCTTCCCGTAAGAGCTGGCTTTTCAAAGACGTACTTGATTGGATCCATTTTGGAGATTAACCAAGTAGTGTGACGAATCATATACTGGCGAAGACGTTTGGCTGTCCAAGCCAGAACACAGCAAGTTTTCTCGAGCATAGTGTACCGAGTTTCACAGTCTGTGAATTTCTTGCTCAGATAATAGATGACAGGCTCTTTCCTTTTGGTTTCATCTTGTTGGCCAAGTACATAACCCATTGAGTCTTCCAAGACTGTTAAGTAGATGATCAGTGGTCTTCCTTCCACTGGAGGTGATAGAATCGGTAGGTTCAATAGGTATTCCTTGATCAAGGCCACTGCAGCAGAGGTTTTGAGGTATCACAAATGGCAACTGCAGCAGAGGTTTGGCAAATATTGATCAATAGGAATCCAAGTCTCCTCTATCCATTGACTAGAGGTTAGAGCACAGACCTTTGATTCCCTAGTTCAGATATCATCCTTAACTGAACTCAGTTGGAAATGGCTCAGTTCATGCCACCTTGGTGCTTCCATTGAATTCTCCAAAACAAAATTGGAGTCTTGTCCCCTCTTTAGGGTTTTTTAGGTTTGGCATGCTATTTTTAGTTCCAAAGACTTTGGAGTCTTGGAGATCAGATCATCCCTCTTGGATTTGATCATTAGACGTGTCCAAAATGATGACAAGGCTTGGAATTATCTGATCTTGCCAAATCGAGTAAAAGTGCAAAATTCTGCCTTGCCATGACAGTTGCAGCAAGGCATGTTGCAGCTATCATAACTCTTAGCTCAAGTGGAATTTCATGGGGTTCTTGGCCATTTTGGAAAGCTCTCATATGATACAACATATGTGTGATCATAGTTTATCTTGACACTTTTTGGATCCAAGTGAAAAATGCCCTTACATTTAGGAAAAAGTGAAACAGATTTTGACTTAGTGAAAATTTCACTAAGTGTTGGAAAAAGGACATTTCATGTTTTCAGCCATTTTGATCCAACCATAACTCAAAATCCATGATGAATTGGAATGAGGTGTTGTTGACACTTTTAAAATATGCCATGAGAGCTACAAATCCATCTTTGGATCAGCCCAAATGGTTGCTTGGATCTCAAGTTATGATCCTTGGAAGTTGGTACCCTAGCCACTTTGTTCCATAACTTAGAAAAATTCTAAGTTTTTTATGGTTACCCCTTTTACAAGTTATCCCACTTTTCAAGATTTTTATTTATGAATGATGATTCCAATCACACATTAACATCATTTTAGGGTTAGGGAACCGTAATTGATCAAAAAGTCAAACTTTGACTTTTGGGCCCAGTGACTTTTTATCAGATGAATTCCAAACTGTGTGATCCTCTATGAAATCAAGTCCTTAACCTAAATCAAACTTGATGGATTGATTTCATAGGTTTTATAGGGTGTATTGAATCATGTCCCAAGGTTTGGGAGCATGTCTTGGTCAAAAGTCAAAGGCATCGTTGACTTTTCTTGTGAAACCCCAATTGTGGTCCTGATGAACTTGAAACTTGTGAATCAAGCTTCTTGGATCAATCCATTGTTGTAAATGGATCAATGTAGTGTATTAGGGACCCTCAAATCATGTCTTGAGGTATTGGCTCATGTTTTATCCCAAAAGTCTACTTAGGGGTGAATTAGGTCAAGAAACCCTAATTCCTGATTTTTTATGAATGCATCCCCTAAGGTTAAATTGACTTGATGGTTGGGTCCATGATGTCCCTTAGAGTATTTTAAGTTGTGCTTTGAAGAATTGGCTCATGCCCAAATGAAAATTCCATCTGGAGGCCCTGGTCGACCAAAACCTAAATTTGGTGACACTGGCGATCTTGAGGCTTAATCCACTTAGAATGTTGCAGCATTGTGCTTGATTCTTGATGTGGGAATCCTCTTTATCCATTGGGGATGTTTGAGAGGTTTAGACAAGTTGAAGATCATGTCATTCCTTGATTGATCCTTTGTCTAAGAGCTCTGAGAGGGCTTGAAACCCTAAGTTTGATTGTAGTGGATGCTCACCCATCTTTGGGGAGACTAATGAGGTATGATGGTTCATCCATATTGTGATGATGATTTGCACAATGATGGGAATCTCAGTGATCAAAATTTGGGGTACGACAGATGCCCCTATTTAATCTTCTTAGACTCGAAGGTGTGAATGGCGAAGGTATTCGGGCATTCGGGGTGTAAGAGGATTAAATATTGGAATACCCGAAATTTAATGGTGGTTATGAATGGTAGTGTACGCATTCATCGTCTTTTGCTAAGCGTTAATACTTAGAAAAGGTAAAAAATTCCCCTCGATCCTGGTTTTCAGCCAAGGAACTGGTCTTAGTTTCCTTTGTCAATAAACTTCCCCTCGATCCTGGTTTCCTACTAAGGAACTGGTCTCAGTTTCTATAATAAACTTCCCCTCGATCCTGGTTTCCTACCAAGGAACTGGTCTCAGTTTTCTTATGTAAACTTCCCCTCAATCCTGGTTTCCAACCAAGGAACTGGTCTCAGTTTCTTTTGTCAATAAACTTTCTTGACAAGAAACACTATTCGTAACGACTTTTCCTCAAACTTCTCGCCTAACTTCTTTTACTAGGGAGACGCCATTTGACAGGAAAAACTTTTGATGTCAAACTTGCTGGGTAACCCATCCGTCTGAGCTGTAGAGGTGTATAAACTTCTCTGTTGGAGACACCATTTGTTGACTCTACTGGGGAAAATGGGTCTCTTGAGAGACTGCTTCCTATTTGGGGATATTACATCATACTTTTTCTCGAGATCTTCTCGGAGAAATGCCATGTGATGTAATCCATTTTTGAGGTGCTGATGACCTTTTCGTCAGCGAATTTTCCAGAGAAAAACTGTTGTACTGCCGAATCTTTGATTAAGAGGCTTTCTCCGGGGATTTTCCTTAATCCGGGAACGCGAAGATATCATATTCAATGGTGAAGAGTGACGTTCGTTGAAAGTTATCTTGCTTTTCAGAGGTTCAAGTTATCAAAGTGGTCAAAGAACCACCTTCAATTCAGAAATGAACTGGAGGAGAGGTTGTTCAGACACGGCGTTTCCTGACAAAGAAAGAACTGACAACTCGATTGACAAGAGGACTTTTATTACTAGGGGGTAAGACCGACTAGCGTGGTAGTGATGCAATATGAATATGAATGAATCAATAATGCATGATGTATGTATGTTTATGCTGACAAAATGGACGAGACATACAGACTAATAGATGAACATGACGGGATACTCGGCCACAGTGGGAGATGAAAAGTATCACTGGTTCACAATAGCAATTCTGCCTTGCTTAGGAGAGATAGTCCCCTTGGGGAACAACCGTTAGTCGGGATTAGGAGGTAAGAACTCTGCCGGGGATGTCCGATGGAACATTCGCATCTGACACAGCTGATCCTTCATTCCGGTGCACTGGTTTAGAAGGAGTACTTTGATTATGCACTTTGAGGTTCGATTACTTCTGGAGAAGCGATCATCGTTCTTTCGTTTTTCAACAGTCAAAAGAAATTGCCATCTTTACTTGGAAAAGCAGAAAATTTTTGACAAGTAAATTCATTTTTGATTTATTTCAAGAATCGTTAATCATATTAAAATGTCGTTCTGTAAAGCTAAAACAAATTAGAATTGCAAGCAAAAACACTAAGGCTCAAATTTTATTGATAGGATGGAAATCAACCGAACGCGTGATTCCATGGAGTATTTACAAAGTTTAGAAAATGGTAATTTAAAGGAAAAGGGCTACATTGAAACATAACGACCACTATTCTTCTACCAACTTTGAATTCTGGACATCCTGAGCTTCGGTCGAAGATGACCTTGACTGAAGTTTTTCTGGCTGATGGTGTAACTGCTGTTGAGGGACTTGCCCCTTTGTTGAACATAGTTACTTGCCATTATCCCTAATTTTTGCCTAGATTGTACTCTGAGATTTCCAATCGACCTGGATGATTTTTGATCATGTCTCTAATTTTTTCCTGGACCGCCCTTTCGGGTTTTCAATCCACCGAGACTCTTTTTTTTTTTTTTTTTTCATTTAGGCGAAGTATTTCTTGACTACGTCAGCATTCGTAGGGTAGGCAAATTCCTCTCCGTCCATGGTTGCGAGTCTCAAGGCGCCGTCTGAGAAGGATTTCTTGAGCACAAGGGGTCCTTTTCTGAAGACGCGAGGTCGAACCTTTTTGTCAAACGTCTTCTTCATCCTTTGTTGATACAACTGACCATGGCACAGAGCCGTTATTCGCTTCTCTTCAATTAGATTCAGGTCATTGTGTCGACTTTGACACCATTCAGCCTCTGTTAGCTTAGCTTCCATCAATACCCTGATTGATGGGATCTCTACTTCTATGGGGAGCACTACTCCCATGCCATATACTAGAGAGAAAGGGGTTGCCCCTGTTGAAGTGCGAACAGATGTGCGATAACCGTGAAGAACAAAGGGTAGTATTTCATGCCAGTCTTTGTAGGTTACAACCATCTTCTGAACGATCCTCTTGATGTTCTTGTTAGCCGCTTCTACCGCCCCGTTCATCTTGGGTCGGTAGGGATATGAGTTATGGTGTTCGATCTTGAACTTAGCGCATAACTCTTTCATCATTTTATTGTTCAAGTTGGATCCATTATCAGTAATGATCTGGCCAGGAACACCATAATGGTAAATGATATTGTTTTTTATGAATCGGACCACCACTTATCTGGCTACATTAGCGAATGACGCTGCTTCGACCCACTTGGTGAAGTAGTCAATGGCTACTAGGATGAACTAATGTTCGTTTGAAGCCTTGGGTTCAATCATGCCAATCATGTCGATTCCCCATATAGAAAAAGCCCATGGAGAAGAGAGAACTTTGAGATGCATTGGCGGTACATGAATTTTGTCTGAGTAAATCTGACACTTGCGACACTTCCTCATGTATTTGTAGCAATCGGATTCCATGGTCAACCAGTAGTACCCTGCTCTCAGAATTTTTCTCGCCATTGTGTGTCCGTTGGGATGAGTGCCAAACGATCCTTCATGAATTGTCTACGCATCGGAGCAAGACCATGTCAAAATTTCTCTTATAGAGTGTATCACCGCTCAGGAAGAAACTGCCTGCCAATCTCCTGAGGGTCTTTTTGTCCTTTTTTAATGCCCCAAGTGGGTATTCCTGTTTCTGAAGGAAGCATTTGATATCGTGATACCAAGGTTTGTCGTCTATGACTGCTTCAATCGTGAAGATGTAAGCGGGCCGTTCAAGGCGTATTATGTTAATCTTAGGTAAGTAGTTCCATTGACCTACACTAATCATGGAAGAGATAGTGACTAATGCATCAGCCATGTGATTCTCTTCACGAGGGATATGATGAAACTCGACTCCATTGAAGAATTGTAACAACCTTCTCGCGTAATCTTCGTAAGGAATCAGTCCCGATTAGTATGTGTTCCAATCTCCTTTGATCTAATTGATAACCAGGGCTGAGTCGCCATATACATCCAAGTTCTTAATTCTCAAGTCGATCGCTTCTTCGAGACCCATGATACAAGCTTTGTATTCACCCTCGTTGTTTGTACACTTGAATGTCAGTCGGGCGGTGAAAGGAATGTGGGTACCCTGAGGTGTTATGATGATTGCCCCAATTCCATTTCTATAATGATTGACAGCTCCGTCAAAGATTAGTCCCTATTGGGAACCTGGTTCTGGCCCTTCACTGGGTAGCGGTTCATCGCAATCTTTCATTTTCAAGTACATGACATCTTCGTCTGGGAAGTCAAATCCGACTGATTCTTGATCGTCAATCGGTTGATGAGCTAAATGATCGGCTTTTCCTTCCCGTAAGAGCAGGCTTTTCAAAGACGTACTTGATTGGATCCATTTCGGAGATTAACCAAGTAGTGTGACGAATCATATACTGGCGAAGACGTTTGGCTACCCAAGCCAGAACACAGCAAGTTTTCTCGAGCATAGTGTACCGAGTTTCACAGTCTGTGAATTTCTTGCTCAGATAATAGATGACAGACTCTTTCCTTTTGGTTTCATCTTGTTGGCCAAGTACATAACCCATTGAGTCTTCCAAGACTGTTAAGTAGATGATCAGTGGTCTTCCTTCCACTGGAGGTGATAGAATCGGTAGGTTCAATAGGTATTCCTTAGTACATAACCCATTGGACCTTTCCTCTTGTCTGAGTAATCGGGAGATCTCCTCTGGAATTTCTTCGTCATCTTCTTCTTCAGCCTCAAATACCGTGAATTCAAAGTTGGGAGGAGGCATTGGATCGTATGTTTCAAAGGGGTTTAAAATAAACAATCTGCAAGACGTGATGATTGTTTTTAGAAGAGATAGAGAGAATGCAAGAGTGTGTGCAATGTATTTTTTTTTTACTGCTTGTTTTTATTATTTGAATTGTTTTTTAGGATTACCATTTTCTGAAAAATGAAAAGAGAAAACAGCAATTAATGCGGAAATTATAGAATGACGTTTATTTATTTATGATTTTGTCGATTCTTGAAACTACAGAACTATAAAACAAAGCTTTGTCGCTTTGGGCAAAGCGAAGAGGGATATTTACAGAAAGTGAGCCCTATCAAAATATCCATTTCACCTGGGCAGGGTGAAAGGTTAAGATAAATACGGCAATTACTTTGACTTATGAACAATCTTCGGAACATCGACTACAACCCATTGGCGGCAAACTCCTAGGTGAATCACAAAGTCTGGTACCTTCCTTGATTTGTCTTCAGAAATAACACTGATTTCTGGTGGAGCAGGATCATTGGAATCTGTCTCCCAGGCAGAGTTGTCGTAGGAGGATTCCTCAGTTGTATTTTGCATAGTATTTGTGCTCTCAGGTATATCTCCCTATCCAGTTGGCTGGATGTCCTCGAGCCTGATACGTGAGCTTTCGGGAGCGGTATACTTGACCATGAAGTCGTTTTACCACTTGGTTGTCCCAGGGTGTCCCATACTTCTTTGGAATTGGAGGAGTCATCCCTTTCGATGACGTTGACCTCGGGAAAAGCATAGTTAATGAATTCTAGTCCTGCAAACTTTGCAAATTCATCGTCGCACTGGATATTTTTTGAATGACCTGAGTGTTGATCCCATGATTCTGTGGGGACGCATGTATTCTTTTCAATGATGCTTAGCTGATATTCATTGTTCGGCTGATTCTTTGGCCCTAAGTCTCCTAGGTACGGCTGCCAGATAGGCAGGCCATCCATCGGGCCATAATAGTTGTGGTCAAAGTTGTCTTTCATCAGAGTGTCCTCCTCTAATGAATTTGGTGGAGCACGGCATCCTTCAGGATCACAATCTCCGTATATCATTTTGACATCTGACCTTGGTATAAATCTCAGACTTTGTGCAGGATAGCAAAATGGCGTAGGCACCTCTTCCTGAGACATATAACCGTCCTAGTTAAGATAGGACTTCTATTCCTCATCTGTGTCGGAGGAATCTCCCTCGTTGATGGTATGTACTTCTTGAGACACTGGGTAAAGGAAACCTCCACCGTGGAAGAAGTTCTGAATGGGATGAAGACTTTCATCGTTAGCAGCTGTCTGGGTACAAGTTGCAGAAAAACCAAGACCCTTCTTTGTTTTATTATTAGTATAAATGATAAGCTGTCCCCATCCTTTCGTGTTGTTACTCTTGATTACTTTGAGAGCATCTTTGTACGAGGAAATTGATGTTCCTTTTTCTGATCGATTGTCATTGCTCACTGAAAGCGCTTGGAACTGGGTTCCAACAACCTCCTCGGGTTCTACATAAGTGGACGATGATAGGTTACTCACGAGCAAGGCATGCTCTCCGCAGACCGTGACGAGTTGGTCATTCTGGACGAACTTCAGCTTCTGGTGAAGCGTCAAAGTGACTTCCCCAGCCTGGTGTATCCAAGGTCTTCCCAATAAACAGCTGTATGTTGCTCAGATGTCTAAGACCTGGAAAGTGACTAGGAAAGTGTGAGGACAGATAGTTATGGGAAGGTCGACTTCGCCGATAACTATTTTTCTAGACCCGTCAAATGCTTTAACGACGACCTCACTGCCCCTCATCGGAGATCCTTTGAATGATAGTTGCATTAGAGTGGACTTCGGCATAATGTTGAGAGCCGATCCGGTATCTATCAGTACGCTGGCTAAAGCATCGTCCTGGCAGTTGACTGTGATATTGAGCGCCATGTTGTGATTTGGGCCCTCTTCTGGCAATTCCTCATCACTAAACCCCAAGTTGTTGCAGGAAGTGATGTTAGAGACGATGCTATCGAACTGTCGTATTGACACATCCTGTTCCACAAAGGCCTGTTCTAAAACTTTCTCTAGAGCCTCTCTGTGGGCTTCGGAACTGAGCAAGAGCGATAACACTAAGATTTTTGAGGGAGTTTGCAACAGTTGATCAACAATGTTGTATTCACTCTTCTGGATGAGCTTCAGCATCTCATCGTTGTTCTTTGAAAGGTCGGGATCACTGGATTGACCGACTGGTGGATTGGGAACTTCTGTTTAAGGTTCCTTCTCTCTGTTGGGTTCTCCAACTCCTCTGTTGAAGATTCGACCGCTCCGTGTTACTCGACTAATGTCTGCAATATTCACGACGGAGGGTAATGGAATTTCCTTTCCATTTTTAGTTGTTGTTGCACCGTATTTGTAAGGGATCGCCTTAGTTGATTCATACGGTAACGGTCCTGGTAGATAGATAACTACAGGAGCCTTCTGATTTTTATGACTGTCGTAGGTAACTTCAATTAGTTCCTGGTTAAGAACCTTCAATTCATCAAGTAGAGGGATGATGGTACAAACATCTTTGGTCCTTTCGTGATCGGAGATCACGACAACATCCTTAATCTGATCAGCGAAATAGTCTGGTGTCCAGTTGATTGATCCAGAACTCGGACACGGTCGAATTTCTTTATGGTCCAACTGAATCTGAAGGGCTGCTCGCACGAGGTAACATCCTTGATTATTTTCTGAGCAGACTCCACATCGTTCATAGTTATGTGGTGGCACCTGGCCACGTCCGCTTTGAATGCAATGTAACCTTACCAGGTCTATTTCCATAGATCGGACATCCTGACTTTGATGCCTAGTAGGGTTCCCGTTAACCACGCTGATTTGTTGCGTGTCTTCATCCATATAGATTGGAAGCCACCAATGGTTCAACAAGTATTGCAAAGTTCTTTGAACGAGAGCACATCCTTGGTCACTCTCACGACACACTTTATAGTTCTGATAATTATGCGAAGTCAGGAAACCGAGTTGGACTTGCTTGGCGTGTAACTCCACCAAGCTGGTATTCATCAAACGAATATCAAAAATTTGAATCATGTTAACTTGATAAGGATTTCTATCATGGTAGTCCTGGATCCACCCAAGATCCATCTAACGTTGGAGGGCCTCTTGTACAAAAGAGCATCCCTGTTTGTTTACCGAGCAAATCAGACAGGAATTGTAATCGTGCCGTGACAAATTATGATACTGGCTTTGCCTTGAATGCATTGCCACCAAGTTAACATTCATCGCACGGATGTCGTGGTTCTGAATGATATTGGAATTTGCATAAGTCATGTTAACTCCACGAACTCGGTGCTCTTTGATCCATCCGATATCCAATTGTTCCTGTAGAGCTGATTGCACCACAGAACATCCTTGATTGTTCTTAGAGCAGATATCACACTGGTGATAATTATGAGGTGGCACATGGCCGTATCCACTCTGCCTACAATGCATCTTGACCAAGTTGGCCCTCAATAAGAGTACATCATGAATTTGATAGTTGTTGTTAGACTCTCCTTCTATCAAATTTACCGCAGGTTTCTCGTGTTGAGGCATCGGGTTCGTGAGAATATTCGGATTCGTATCTTTGAAAGATAAGACCCCGCTCCTAACAAGCTTTTTCACATCGAATTTGAAACTGAGACAATTTTCTATGTTATGCCCTGGTCCTCCTTGATGATAAGGGCAAGTCTGGTCCGCTTTGAACCAAAAAGGCAGATTTTCTGGTATTGTAAGAGGAGCCCTGGTTTGGACATACCCCTTGACCAGTAATAATGGAAACAATCCTGCATACAACATTGGTATAGGGTCGAACCCTGGTGATCGCGTTGTACGATTGTTTTTATATGGAGGACGAGCCTGCTAAAAAGGCTATTGTGTCCTTTGCTGATATTTCTGTTGATTCGGTTGGCTCTACACCACCTGAGGTTGATACGTAGGAATAGGCGTAGGGTTGATAGCAGGAGTTACAGCTGCTACTGGTTGATATCGTCGCCTTTGCTTTCCGAGAGAGATATTGCCAATATCTTGCTCTTTTTTCTTAGGGAGAGTACTACCGTATCATTTTGTATTACTTGATGATCCAGCGTCTTTAACTAAACGTCCTTCTCGGACTGCTTCCTCAAGACGAACTTCCATGCCGACCATCTTGGTAAAGTCACTGGGCGCACTGGCGACCATTCTGTCGTAGTAAAATGAGCTTAAGGTTTTCAAGAAGATCTTTGTCATCTCTTTTTCCTCGAGAGATGGAAAAATCTGGGCGGCAATTTCACTCCATCTCTGAGCATACTCCTTAAAGGTTTCCTTATCCTTTTGTGACATTGATCTAAGTTGATCTCTGTCCGGTGCCATGTCCATGTTATACTTATATTGTTGAACGAAGGCAGTGCCAAGATCTCTGAAAGTGCCGATCTTAGTGTGGTTTAAACCCATGTACCATTTAAGCGCGACACCGGTTAAACTATCTTGGAAGTAATGGATCAGTAGCTGGTTGTTTTCTGTCTGAGTTGACATCCTCCGAGCATACATCACCAAATGGCTTTGAGGGCAAGAGTTACCCTTGTACTTTTCAAATTCGGACACTTTGAATTTGTGTGGAACTTTCACATTGGGGACCAAACAAAGGTCTGCGGCGTCTTTTCCAAATAGATCCTGACCGCAAAGGGCTTGCAGCTCTTTCTGCATCTCCAGGAACTGTTTCTAGAACTCATTCATTCTGTCGAACATACTTTCGTTTCCACCAGAAGGTATCTGTGGAATCTCTCCTTCCGGGACAGTGTGTACCACGGGTGGTGGTATAGTCATCATGGCAATGACTCTAGGTCCTTCCCTCTCCCAAAGTTTGGAACCTTCAGGAGTTACTGTCATGCCCCGGGCATCTTCGCTTTCCCGAACTTTGTAACCTTCAGGTCCAGCGGCTCCTGTTGCGGTTCCCTGATCTTCAGTGATCGGCGGAACATATTCTTTCGGGATATAGTTAATAGGCATGCCCCAGGGACAATCTTTCGGCATTTTATACCTAGGATCATACTTTTCCACTATGGGCGTTGATGTGATCTCTGAGATCACAGTCCTTTGTTGTTGCATCTGAGCTTCTACTAGAGCTTGCATGTCGTTATGAAGCTTTCTCAGATCCTCTTTCAGAGTGTCGATGTCTTCCCTCAACTCTCTGTTCTCTTCCTCGAGATCATCCATCTTTTTCTGTCGATTGGCCCGAGTATTGTACGAATGAGACAGTTTGACTCTAGAACCGAGACACAAACGTGAGATTCATAGGTAAGAAGAATGCGTTACGTGAGAATGATGAATAATATGCAATGATTATATTAATTGTATTTTTTTGTTTATTCAAAGTAAACTTCGACAATTGGATTGCAAATATCAAGCAGTGGGGAAACCCCGTTTTATTGAATTCAAAGATTGCGGAATGGAAATACAGTAATTTACAAAGTGCTGTAAAAGGAAATGTCTAAGCTAATGGACCCTGAGTCCTCTCAAAGGAGAGCTCGGGTTCTGGTTCTGGTACTTTCCTTTTCTTTGACATGGGCTCTTGAGCCGTTGTCGGGTTGTCATTCCTTTGCCAAGTGAAAGGAGCGAGCAAATTCCTCTAGTCATCCTGATTTTCTATAGCATGTTACTCTAAAATCTCAATCAGAGCATCTTTTTCTTTTAACAGTTGTTGTATTTTCTTACACTCCACATTGAGAATACGGTACTTGTTCCTCCAAGACCCCTTCTCCTGCTGAACTTTGTTGAGAGTAACCTGAAGTTTTTCCATATCAGACATAAAGTAAAGGACAGGGTCCCTTAATGGAAGAACTTCCTGACGTGGGTAAGGCATCCTTAGCTTGAGAGCTCTAGTTTGTACCCAGTGGAGATAAGGTTCCACAGAGACACAATCTGGTTTTCCTAGAGACTCTCTTCCTTTCCTATGAACGTGTTTCCAAGCATGCACTATTTTCGTCTTTAGTGCCCTGTCATTTTCTCCTTCCTTGAAGAAAAGACCTTCCAGATGAGCAATACGCGGGACATACCTCATCGGGTATCCAAATTGACGACGAACTAAAATTGGATGATAGTTGATTCCTCCCTTAGTTCCTATAAGGGGTACATTTAGAAAATTTCCACAACGGTCGATGATTCTGATCCCGTCATAGATTCGATTATACCAATCGATGTCAGAGTTGGTAAGAGACATGATTCTCTGCGACCAACGTAAAGTATTCTTTTGATCCCAAAATGCAACAGACTTGGGTAAGTGGGAAGTGAACCATTTGTATAGCAGGGGTACACAGCATGTGATCATTCCTCTGCTGTACAAATTCCTTAAGTGTACAGAATGATATGCATCTGCGAGCAAGGTCGGTACAGGGTTTCCAATCAGGAAAATCTTAATGGCGTTGATATCTACAAAGTTATTGATGTTGGGAAACAAAAATAACTTGTAGGTAAGCAAAACAAAGATGCTTTCGAAAGCGGCCACGTTCCCTATACTAGCAAAGTACAGAGCTTTCATTGTTAAGAACTGGGCTGGCAAACCCTGGATATTACCCTTAATAGTCATGTGAGTCCCGACTTCTGACTCGTCCAAATAGATTGCTCTTGCAATGGTTTGATCCTTTGGAATATCTTCCAGTCCAGAAAAGGGAGCTTGATCAGTAATATGCAAATCAGTCAGGTAAGAGTACTCCTCCAGTGTTGGTGCTAGTTGATAATCCGGGAATGTGAAACAGTGATAGACCGGATCGTAGAACTGGATTAGTGTGGACAGGATTCCTTCGATTACTTAGTGTAATACCTCAAATTTTGCCCTCTTATCTCTCTCCAATAATTGACTTATGTTCGGTCATTTGCATTTCATAATAGGTCATACTAAAATCATACACATCATTGGTTGCAAGGCATGGGATCATGGTGTTCTTTAAACAAGGGTTTCTTTGGCTATTTATCAGAGCATAGAGTGGAGAATTGAAATTGGGGCCACAACATCATTTTTCAAGCAAAATGGGCAATTTTTGGCCTGGTTAATCGATTAACCAATTGCAGTGCAATTGTGTTAATCGATTAACATAGGCAGGTTTTGTATATTCTACTGCTCTTTTTCATGACAGCACCATTGCACACACTTGGGTCTTTGACTCTACAGTATTATAGCAGCAAGTGGAATATTCTAGACATATCTAGACATTTAAAAGCTACTAAATTGATTCCAAGGGCATTTATTCTAAATTTCATTTCAAATCAAGTGCGCCATGTTCCTTGTTTTCCAAGTAATGTGAATCCTTGGATGTTGAAGTTCACCTTGGGATTGTTACCGAGTTGATCCCAACGAACCGAGTTAACTACCTTGACTCGGTGAGTTGAGTGTAACTAACTCCGACCCTAGCTCCAAACCCAAAGCTAAGTCTAAAGCTAATCCCAAACATCCCATACTCCAAACCAAAAGTCTATATAAGAAACCCTTCACTCATTTTTCAAAGGGAGGAACCATTCTACAAAATTTCTCACACTTTTCACTCTTAATTCTCCCATTTCCTTCTAAACTTTCTGCTACTTCTACATTTTCATCTCAATTCTCTCTTCCAAACCCTCACAAAAGGCTCTTATTTCTTGAAGGATAATCACTTTTCACATTGAAAAGTGATTAATTCTTGAGCCTAAACTCCATCATTTGGCTTTCTTTGGTGGGATTTCTAGAATTTCAGCTTATTCTACTTCAATCCAAGGGTTTCACCATTTATTTTGGTGCAAGTTCGATCTCGGTGATTTTTCGCGATTTTGCTCGGTTTCGACACGTTTCGGCTACTAATCGAGGAATCTCTGGTTTTCTTTAATTTTCTGCACCAAGATCACTTTGCAACAATCACCAAAGCAAATCTCAGCTTTATAGGTTGGTTTTCCTTAGATCTATAATTGATTTAGATTATTTGGAATTTATACCATGTAGATCTTTGGTTGTTCTTGATTTTGGTCCATTTTGCTTGAATGTGATTCTCGATGTTGGTGATTATTGGATCTAATTAATGTTTGATTACTATGTTTGAGTTTAATTTTCGTACATTGTTGATTACATGATCATTGGAGATGATTGCATAAGTGCTTTTGCTGCTGGAAGTGATTTTTCAAACTGATTTTGTGTTGATTTTACAGTGTTAAACGATTAACCAATTGCAGTGCAATTAGGTTAATCGATTAACCAGTGCAAAATGTGCGTAGTAAGAGCTGTTAATCGATTAACACAATTGCACTGCAATTGGTTAATCGATTAACACTGATGCAGAGTGTGATTTTTGTGCATTTTTAAGCATGTTTCGATCCCGTTTCACTTTTAATCTCCGTGGATTAATATGATACATGTTTGTGGACTATTCTGATTCGGTTGCACCTCATATCTTTGCATGAACATGATTTTTCGACATGCGATTCTTGGTTCTTTATCGATGAATGTTTATGTTAGCATTGTTGATTAATTGAGGTGATGAGCACATAATGCACACTCATTGAGCTTGTTAATTGTTAATTAATACTTGTGTTAATGGAATTGCTATGTGCATGTTCATTTACTTTCTATTTCAAGAGGTGTACACTTATTTCAACTTGTTCATATGCTTAACATGATGTATCCTCCCGTAATGGGCATTCTTCCATGACGTTTTCAAATTCATTCACCATGATGTATGATGTGTTTGTGATCATGATCAGTATGTAATGCTTGATGCACGTTTCCTTTTCCTTGAGTAAATCATTTGCGAATGCATGCTGCACTGATTTTCCACCGCTGTCTGTACACACATGTGTTGTTGTATGTGCTGCCTGCTGCTTTTTATACCTATTTTTGTGCTGAACATGAGCTGTAGAATGTTGTTTGGTATATGGTGTTGGATTTACTACTGTATTGTTGCATATGCGTTGTAATAGCCGCTGTTTTTCTTGTTTATTCACCTCTCATTGCATATATGGATTACCTGATATAATGTTTGATTGTGTAGAACTTTCTCACATCCCTTAGGGATCCTAGCTCATCCTTAATTTTTTATTAAGGTGAGGTAGGATAAGCATTAGATAGTGATATCCCTTTCTCTTCTTTAGACTTAGGTTGTTCTTACGCCTCACATAACCATAGGACATCCATGTATGACAATATTGGGATTTAGTCTTTCCCCCATTTAGACTGTTTTTCCTTTCTTCCTTTGAGTCTCTCTTTCTCATCTAAAAACAAAAAGCAAAAACATATAATAAAGGATTAACATATATTGCACATGAGCCTTGCATGTGGGAAATAAGATAGTGGAAGATCTTCTTTCACTTTCTTAGAGTGCTTAGCATACGTCCCGTCTTGGGTCGATATGCGAGGCATTCGATCCTATGTCATAGACTTTTATGCAATATGTGTTATAAACACAAAAAACAATCAAAACACTTTCTCATAAAAGACAAAAACAAATAATTCTCCTCTCATTTCTTTCATTCCCTTCATAAAGGATGTGTCACTTCCGTTCTACCAAAAACAGGTAAATGCCTAAGACTCCGTACAACGAGATGCGACACCTAACTGCTGGAACGCGAACCTTGGCGTCTTCCGTTGAAAAACACAAAAAAAAAGCAAATCCATCCCTAGTAGGTCGAACTACGACTGCTCTGACTTCCTCTCTCTGGTTAGATTGAGGATACGTAGGCACAAGACTACGATGTCGTGGCGAGCAACCTCCCCCTAGTTCGTGTTCGAACTACGTTGACTCTGACGTTCCCACTCCCGAGGGAATACGTAGGCCTAGGACTCCGAGGACGTCCTACCGAGTCGTTTCTTTTTCTTTTCTTCCCCGTTCCTCCGTTCTTTTCCGTTCCTGTTCCTTTTCCTTTCCAGTAGCAATGGAGTTCCAGATGACGACACCCTTTGATAGAGACAACAAGTGTGGATCCCATCGAGTACGATGCACGCGTGGGGGTGCTAATACCTCCCCCTCGCGTAACCGACTCCCTTACTCGTTTCTCGTGGTCGAGAGACCATGTCTTTTCACTTCCCTCAAGTTTATACAGTGTTTCCTTTCCCTCTCTTGGGATAAATACACATTGCTGGTGACTCTGTTTCCGCGCCACTTTCGTGTTTATACTTGGATGAAAATCCCGGGAGCAATAGCTGACGACTCTGGTTCCCTAAGCGAGTCAATCCTAGCGCTTGCTTGTTTTCGATTATAGGGTGTTTTATCTGTTTGCTTTACTCACTTTATTTATGGCATTATTGCAAGTTTATTGTTTTATTACATTTACTTGCTTTTCATTTACTGTTGCCATATATATTGTTTGTGCTGGATTGTGTTAGTTTTTCTGTTTGGTGGGGTGGGTGTTATGAGAGATAAGCCCATTACACAGGCTTGAGAGTACATGTAGGATTAGAGTGGAAAGTAGTGTGGCCTACGTAGCGTCTTGGTACGTATGGTTTACCTAAAATCCACACCCAGACGAGGTTTTCTCGGGAGATGTTCTGATTTACGCGTCTTGTGCATTTCGGGGTGTTAACCTAGAAAGCTGTCGACTCTGGTGACCATTCCCAAGGACTCTGTTGCGGCACTCCTCCTGAGATGTGATAATGGTAGACCAAAAATGGCAAACCTATTACACTTCTCGATCTGAGGACCCAATGCTGATAACTTGCTATAGGATATCCTTTTTTAGGGGAATCAGTTGAGGCCTCCTCGATTGATGATGATGCCAAACTAGAAATGGTGAACGTATCATCATTTCTCGACCTGAGAGTCCGTGATATTGAGGATCCTCGGCTTTCTAGAACCCACATGTGAGAGGGGTTGGGTGTTTGCAGGTCTGCAGGTAACCTTGACTTTCATCCTACCTGGTATTCTGGTTCTCTTATCAGTGCAAACTTACCAGCCTGGTATTCTGGGATTCTGATTATGCCGATATGCTGGTATTCTGGTATTCTAATTATTCTGGCTCCCTGGCATTCTGGTATTCTGATTATACTGATATGCTGGCCTTCTGGTATTCTGATTATTTGGATATTCCGATGTTCCGATATTCTCTTCAGAGCAGACCTGTGAGCCTATTCAGACAGTAGCGCAGCACTTATCCAGAATGTGTGGAAGCCTTGATCCCATGTCTCTGCACCCATATCAGCATAACATGGTTGCATACATGTTCTAGTATTTCCAAGGATCTTAACTTTGAGACTCGTTGCTGATCATTTCCATCTATTTCTTATTGTTCTTATGTGAAAAACTTGAATCAAAGCAAAATGATTCCTTGGAAATATTCGAACATGGTATTTGCATAGCATTTTCATACTCATTTGCATAACAGGTGTTTGAAGCTGGTTATTCTCATCCTGATCTGGTTCTCTTCAGAATTTCATACTTAACTTTTTCAAAGAAGCTGGAAGTTGACCATGGATCAAGTTCAAGCGGAGCTGAGGGAAATACGAAGCCAAATGGGGCAGTTTATGGGGGACATGCAAGCCTTGATTCAAGACCAGAAAATGCTGAAAGAGGAGGTTAATTAACTGAATACTCTGATGAACTTGGTTATGGAGGCTGTGAGGAATGTGCTCAGAAAGGATGGCAATCCCGTGCCTGAGGCTGCAGCAGAAATTTTCATTCCGCCCTTGCCTGTGGAATCTATCCCAAAGTGTGATCTACCTCATGACTTTTCTGCACAATCTGGGGTTCTGGAGTTTCCTCGTCAGCAGCTACTTCCTGCCTCCCAAGACAATCCCAAGGCTAAGCAGTACGAACAAAAGCTGAAGAAGCCTGACCGGCATTTTGATCCACTACCTATGTCTTATGCCATGTTGTTTTAATAGTTTCTCAAACTGAATCTGGTAGAACCTCGTGCAATGGGTCCACCTCCAGTAAAGCTCCCAGTTGGATATGATGTTAGTTCCCGGTGTGAATTTCGTTCAGGTGGCCCTGGACATATTATTGAGAGGTGTCGAGCCTTTCATCATAATGTGCAAGATTTAATCGAGGCTGGGGTCATTACATTCACTGCCGATGGTTTGTACATCAACTGAAGCCTCCCGAGTGAGCACTCAGATTATGAGTATGTCGTCAAGAGTAATAAGTTCAGACGGAGTCAAGTCTCCTCAACAATGGCAATCATCAGTTTCTTTACTGCATCTTCATATGTAGCGTTCATTTGTTTGTTTAAACATTGTTTGCATGAAAAAAAATTTATTCTTGAATGACAATCATAATACAATAAGCATGTTTTTCTTGAAGTAATCCATTCCTGATCATCCTTAAATGTTCATGTGCATTGCAATACTGACTTTCATGCTTAAACTCTTTGAGGGAGGATGATGATTTGAAAACGCAAAAATCTCTAGGGGTGTGCTTTTGAATAAGAACCCTGTTGAGGATGTACAGGCATTGTTTCGAACCCCCAAACACTGGAGATATAAGGGAGATAGACCCTGGTTAACCCCTTTGAGCCTTGAAGTAGGAGTTTCTTTTCGTATGAAAAAACCCTCACATTTAACCCAGGGGCAGGGTAGGCGTCAGTTAATTTGACCGAGCGTTCAAATTTCAAAAGGAGTGTGCATCTGAGGATCCATTACCTTCTATTCCACCGTCAAAAGGTCAAGAGATGTGAAACCACAATGGTTATCCATCAACAATCAAGGAGTGAGGCAGTCACAACCCTTTCAACAAAGTCAAGATAAGTCAGTGCGCACGATTTGTTCCGAAAAGAAAAGAATTAAAAAAAAGAAAAAAAAGCCCGCTAAGTCGAAACTTGAAAACAAGCGACTTACGCAAAAGTCGGGGCATCCCGCTGGACTTCAAAATCTAAAGATTCAAAAGAATCAGTCCAGGCAAAAATTAGGGATCAAAAAGCAAAAGAATGAGAAAGTGAAAAACAAAGGGATTACAAAAGAAAATTCTCGAGCAAGAACAAAGTCGTGTGACTATGAACAAAAGACAAAAGGGGTGACTGTTACTCCAAAACCTCATTGGGTCTCAAACCATCAGTTTCATGGGTTCCTTAAAGATCACAAAATCTTTTTGAGAGGCGAGTGCTTGTGCAAATTGGCTGAGCGTAGGACTGGAGAACATCACGAAGAGTGGGTGGGCACCGATAAACTTTGAGCCTTAAATCCTTTTTTCTCAAAACCGTGAACCAGGCCACGATACAACCCTCAAAAGTCCTAATTGAAACAGGGTTTATTTCGAGAGCGTACTCCGATGAGATAGCATTCCTGACTTCTATGAGGTGTGCTAAAAGACGTTTGTTGGTATTGCATGTGCATGCTTTCTTTCATTCAAAAATCAATGTCGTATCCTAAGCAGTGATTCGTTCACATGGCTTTGCAACAACTTTTCAATAAAGACTTCAAGATTAACATGTGTATTGCATTTGAATAATCATTTTAAGAGTAAATATTTTCTACTTGCATACATTTGTTTGACATCAAAGAAGCTTACATGATGAACATCAGTCGAGAAGCTTGATCCTGCCAAGTTGAAATACCTGAGACTCCAGAGGACATGTTGCTGAAAGACTATGTGGGGCAAAAGCGTTCCCAGCCAGTTGTGTTAAGAAGTAACCAATCATGGGCAATCAAGTCGAGAAATCTCTTCAAAGTTCAGCCAAACTGGGGGCAACCACGTTGAGATCCGTTGAATCTCTCCAAAAGCGTTCAAACTGGGCAATTATGTCGAGATCTGATAAATCTCTCCACAAGCGAGTAATAAGGGGAAATCAGGTTGATTTGACAAATCTCTCTAAGATTAGTCAGGGGCAAAGTTTCTTCAAGACTCGAGGCAGGCCACCTCAAGAGTACGAGAAGTTGTCCTTTTCAAAAGATGACTAGTCAGAAGCACCTCTCAAAGAGTTTGAAGACACTGGGGCATTTTGAATGCTACGTCTTCTGTAAAATCCTCTCGAGGAAAAATTCTTTCATAGACCTTGCAGTCTGGGGCAATTTGAGAATTAAATGAGTCGTTGTTCACTCATGACGATCAATGGGCAGTTGATCAACTCAAAAGCTTGAAACAGAGGTCATTTCCAGCATGAGGTGTCTTTGATCTCTTTTCCCAAGCAGAATGCAATGGAGTTCCTCTCCCCAACAGAGTATATGAATATCCCTCTTCCTAGCAAGACATCAGGAAGTTTGATTTCCCCAGTAGAGTCCATGGTCATGGCTCTCCCCAAGCAGAAGTGGGTCCTACAACAAGAAAGTTCTTCCTTGAGGTTGTCATCCCCAGCAGTATAGAAGAATTCCTCACTCCCATGCAAAGTGAAATGATGGAATATTCCCAAGCAGTTTTGAAAATGGTGGAAAGTCAGAGTGTTCTCCTCCTCTAGCATATCAGATCTGTGATGTTGCCTGCAATTAAAGTCCAATGGCTATTGACAATTCAAACCCATCGGTTGTTCAGAGGTTATCCCCAGCAGGAGTTTTGGTTTATTTCAGTCCCCTAGCAAGTGTTTCTTCTCCTAGCAAGAAATATGGTTGATCTCAGTCCCTCAGCAGGTATTTCCTTCCTCCGCAAGAGTTCGTTTGATCTCAAATCCCCAGTAGCCAGGCCATAAGGTTATCATTTCCCCAGTGGAGTTCTTGGATTATAGTTATTCCCCAAGCAGACTAGTTCAAATGATGCCTCCCCAGCAAAGTTATCATTTCCTACAGCAACCTCAACAGGTTTGTCAGGTCAGAGCCCAGATCAGGAGATCAGGTCAATTTGTCTTCCCCAGTACGGTTTGTGACCACGAAGTCAATCCAGCTTGTTATCCCCAACGGAGTTGCCTTCTTTTCCTCAGCATTTATTTTGCTAAGGAACCTCTTTGCATCTTGCATGTAGTATGCATTGCATCCTCAAAAAACGTGTAGCATTTCCATTCGAGATGGAGCATTACGCCATAGAAAAATTCAAACATATGCATGTGAACCATAAGCCAGTTTTGATGCTTCGTGCGAGAGCCCAAAGCTATTTCTCTTCAATCACATCGACAAAGCAAAAGAATGCCTCTTTTATTCCCCACCAGACATTTCAAAGCAGTACCAGGGTTTCACCTCTTTTCTTTTCACCAGAGTCCCAGTTCCTCGGTTGGTAGATCTTTTGATCTTACATTTTAGCCGTATCTCTTAGGAACCATTCCAGATAGGATTCCTACCGCCATTCCCGATAGGCACCTTCTAAGTTTTGAACCTTAGTCATTCCCGATAGACGTATAGGTCAACCTTGTTTCTTCAGGAACCGTTCCTGACAGGTCCATTTACCATTCCCGACAGGTAAGCCATAGGTTTTCAACTTTAGTCATTCCCGACAGGCGACCTTTTGAGTTTTAAACCTAGCCGTTCCCGACAGGCCCATTTACCGTTCCCGACAGGTAAGCCATAGGTTTTTAACTTTAGTCGTTCCCGACAAGCACCCTTTGAGTTTTAAACCTAGTCGTTCCCGACAGGCCCATTTACCGTTCCCGACAGGTAAGCCATAGGTTTTCAACTTCAGTCGTTCCCGACAGGCGACCCCTTTGAGTTTTAAACCTAGTCATTCCCGACAGGCGACCCCTTTGAGTTTTAAACCTAGTCATTCCCGACAGGCCCATTTACCGTTCCCGACAGGCAAGCCATAGGTTTTCAACTTCAGCCGTTCTCGACAGGCATCCTTTGAGTTTTAAACCTAGTCGTTCCCGATACTGTTCCCGACAGGTAAGCCATAGGTTTTCAACTTTAGCCGTTCCCGACAAGCACCCTTTGAGTTTTAAACCTAGCCGTTCCCGACAGGCCCATTTACCGTTCCCGACAGGAAGCCATAAGTTTTCAACTTTAGCCATTCCCGACAAGCGCCCTTTGAGTTTTAAACCTAGCCATTCCCGACAGGCCCATTTACCGTTCCAGACAGGTAAGCCATAGGTTTTCAACTTTAGCCGTTCCCGACAGGCACCCTTTGAGTTTTAAACCTAGCCGTTCCCGACAGGCCCATTTACCGTTCTCGACAGGTAAGTCATAGGTTTTCAACTTTAGCCGTTCCCGACATGTACCCTTTGAGTTTTAAACCTAGTTGTTCCCGACAGGCCCATTTACTGTTCCCGACAGGTAAGCCATAGGTTTTCAACTTTAGTCGTTCCTGACAGGAACCCTTTGAGTTTTAAACCTAGCCATTCCCGACAGGCCCATTTACCGCTCCCGACAGGTAAGCCATAGGTTTTCAACTTTAGTCGTTCCCGACAGGCACCCTTTGAGTTTTAAACTCAGCCGTTCCCGACAGGCCCATTTATCGTTCCCGACAGGTAAGCCCTAGGTTTTCAACTTTAGTCGTTCCCGGCAGGCACCCTTTGAGTTTTAAACCTAGTCGTTCCCGACTGGCCCATTTACCGTTCCCGACAGGTAAGCCATAGGTTTTCAACTTTAGCTATTCCCGACAGGCGACCTTTTGAGTTTTAAACCTAGCCGTTCCCGACAGGCCCATTTACCGTTCCCGACAGGTAAGCCATAGGTTTTCTACATCTGCCGTTCCCGACAGGCGACCCTTTGAGCTTTCAACTTTAGCCATTCCCGACAGGCGACCTTTGAATTTCATTTGTTCCAGACTCTTTTCCACCAACATCCATCACCACAACTATTGTGTTTGTCATATATCCATTCTTTTTACCCACAGAGTGCAAATTTTCTGGTGATTTTTATATTCAATCCCTATGTACCTTGAATGTCTGACATCCGATGCTCTCATCCCTTCAGGTCCACAGTTGATTGAATAGGGGCAGCTGTAATACCTCAAAATTTTCTCTCTTAGTTTTCTCAATAATTGGCTTATGCTTCATTCATTTACATTCTATATAGGACATAAAAAATCATACACATCATTGGTTGCAAGGCATGGGATCACGGTGTTCTTTAAACAAGGGTTTCTTTGGCTATTTATCAGAGCATAGAGTGGAGAATTGAAAATGGAGCCACAACATCATTTTTCAAGCAAAATGGGCAATTTTTGGCCTGGTTAATCGATTAACCAATTGCAGTGCAATTGTGTTAATCGATTAACACAGGCAGGTTTTGTATATTCTGCTGCTCTTTTTCATGACAGCACCATTGCACACACTTGGGTCTTTGACTCTACAGGATTATAGCAGCAAGTGGAATATTCTAGACATCTCTAGACATTTCAAAGCTATTAAAATTGATTCCAAGGGCATTTATTCTAATGTTTCATTTCAAATCAAGTGCTCCATGTTCCTTATTTTCCAAGTAATGTGAATCCTTGGAAATTGAAGTTCACCTTGGGATTGTTACCGAGTTGATCCCAACTAACCGAGTTAACTACCTTGACTCGGTGAGTTGAGTGTAACTAACTCCGACCCTAGCTCCAAACCGAAAGCTAAGTCCAAAGCTAATCCCAAACCTCCCATACTCCAAACCAAAAGTCTATATAAGAAACCCTTCACTCATTTTTCAAAGAGAGAAACCATTCTACAAAATTTCTCACACTTTTCACTCTCAATTCTCCCATTTCTCTCTAAAATTTCTACTACTTCTACTTTTTCATCTCAATTCTCTCTTCCAAACCCTCACAAAAAGCTCTTATTTCTTGAAGGATAATCACTTTTCACATTGAAAAGTGATTAATTCTTGAGCTTAAACTCCATCATTTGGCTTTCTTTGGTTGGATTTCTGGAATTTCAGCTTATTCTACTTCAATCCAAGGGTTTCACTATTTATTTTGGTGCAAGTTCGATCTCGGTGATTTTTCGCGATTTTGCTCGGTTTCAACGCGTTTCGGCTACTAATCGAGGAATCTCTGGTTTTCTTTAATTTTCTGCACCAAGATCACTTTTGCAACAATCACCAAAGCAAGTCTCATCTTTGTAGGTTGGTTTTCCTTAGATCTATACTTGATTTAGCTTATTTGCAATTTATACAATGTAGATCTTTGGTTGTTCTTGATTTTGATCCATTTTGCTTGAAAGTGATTCTTGATGTTGGTGATTATTGGATCTAATTGATGTTTGATTACTGTGTTTGAGTTTAATTTTCGTGCATCGTTGATTACATGATCATGGGAGATGATTGCATAAGTGCTTTTACCGCTGGAAGTGATTTTTCAAACTGATTTTGTGCTGATTTTACAGTGTTAATCGATTAACCAATTGCAGTGCAATTAGGTTAATCAATTAACCAGTGCAAAATGTGCATAATGAGAGCTGTTAATCGATTAACCTAATTGCACTGCAATTGGTTAATCGATTAACACTGATGCAGAGTGTGATTTTGGTGCATTTTTAAGCATGTTTCGATCCCGTTTCACTTTTAATCTCCGTGGATTGATATAATACATGTTTGTGGACTATTCTGATGCTGTTGCACCTCATATCTTTCCATGAACACGATTTTCCGACATGCGATTCTTGGTTCTTTATCGATGAATGTTTATGTTCACATTGTTGATTAATTGAGGTGATGAGCACATAATGCACACTCATTGAGCTTGTTAATTGTTAATTGATACTTGTGTTGCTGGAATTGCTATGTGCATGTTCATTTACTTTCTATTTCAAGAGGTGTACACTTATTTCAACTTGTTCATATGCTTAACATGATGTATCCTCCCGTAATGGGCATTCTTCCATGACGTTTTCAAATTCATTCACCATGATGTATGATGTGTTTGTGATCATGATCAGTATGTAATGCTTGATGTACGTTTGCTTTTCCTCGAGTAAATCATTTGTGAATGCATGTTGCCCTAATTTTCCACCGCTGTCTGTACACACATGTGCTGTTGTATGTGCTGCCTGCTGCTTTTTATACCTATTTTTGTGCTGAACATGAGCTGTAGAATGTTGTTTGGTATATGGTGTATGATTTACTGCTGTATTGTTGCAGATGCGCTGTAATAGCCGCTGTTTTTCTTGTTTATTCACCTCTCATTGCTTATATGGATTACATGATATAATGCTTGATTGTGTAGAACTTTCTCACATCCCTTAGGGATCCTAGCTCATCCTTAATTTTTGATTAAGGTGAGGTAGGATAAGCATTAGATAGTGTTATCCCTCTCTCTTCTTTAGACTTAGGTTGTTCTTACGCCTCACATAACCATAGGACATCCATGTATGACAATATTGGGATTTAGTCTTTCCCCCATTTAGATTTTTTCCTTTCTTCCTTTGAGTTTCTCTTTCTCATCTTAAAACAAAAGGCAAAAACATCTAATAACGGATTAACATGTATTGCACATGAGCCTTGCATGTGGGAAATAAGATAGTGGAGGATCTTCTTTCACTTTCTTAGAATGTTTAGCGTACGTCCCGTCTTGGGTCGATATGCGAGGCATTCGATCTTATGTCATAGACTTTAATGCAATATGTGTTATAAACACAAAAATAATCAAAACACTTCTTCTTAAAAGGCAAAAACAAACATACAATTCTCTTCTCATCTTCCTCACTCCAGTCATAAAGGATGTGTCACGTCCGTTCTACCGCAAACAGGTAAATGCCTAAAACTCCGTACAATAAGCTGCGACACCTAACTGCTGGAACGCGCACCTTGACGTCTTCCGTTAAAAAACACAAACAAAAGAAAATCCATCCCTAGTGAGTTGAACTACGACTGCTCTGACTTCGTCTCTCTGGTTAGATTGAGGATACGTAGGCACAAGACGACGATGTCTTGGCGAGCAACCTCCCCCTAGTTCGTGTCCAAACTACGTTGACTCTGACTTTCCCATTGCACAAGGGAATACATAGGCCTAGGACTCCGAGGACGTCCTATCAAGTCGCTTCTTTTTCTTTTCTTCCCTGTTCCTCCATTCTTTTCCGTCCTCGTTCCTTTTCCTTTCCAGTAGCAGTGGAGTTCCAGATGACGACACCCTTTGATCGAGATAACAAGCGTGGATCCCATCGAGTACGATGGACGCGTGGGGGTGCTAATACCTTCCCCCCACGTAACCGATTCCCTTACCCGTTTCTCTTGGTTGCGAGACTATGTCCTTTTCCTTCCCTCGGGTTTATGCAGCGTTTCCTTTCCCTCTCTTGGGATAAATACACGTTGCTGGAGACTCTGTTTCCGCACCACTTTCGCGTTTGTACTTGGATGAAAATCCCGGGAGCGACACTTGGACCCTTAACAGGGACAACAGTCCTCCATACTTAGCTCTGAAAGCCTCAGGGTTGGTTATCATCCTTGCCAACCCTCTTAAATCTTCTAGTTTTGGAACCTTGAAGGTGTACTTGTGATTTTTCCTTCTACCGAAATCCATTAGCTATCTCTTTATCTGACATTTGCAATCATAGTCTTAGTTTAATTTGAAAAGGAGAGACTAGAAGAGAAGATTTTTCTTTGTTTTTTAATGTTGTTTAATGAAATGAATGCATGAATGTAGCACACAAAAACATAGAAAAAACATGGGGTCAAAGGGTCGGTGTCATGAAGTCAAGGCTCTACCCATCCCCAAAGGTTTATTCTGGTGATTTTTGTACCTGTCCTCAAAATCATTGACCCCTCTTGGGATAACAATAGCAAGCGGATCGCCAGCGAGCTGATGTATCTTAGAGTGATCTCAAATGATGGTAGTATCACGTGATAACTATTCCCGATAGCTTCCGCACTACAAAATGGTTTCAGTCTACTAAAAACCTCAGCTTCTCAGATAACCCAATCGACCACACTACTTTCAACAACCGAAGTCGTATAGGTAATGTATCTGCAAAGGGAGTCTCCATTGAGTTTGATGGTCAACCGGGAACTCTTAACTGGGATTCACTCCCCGTAAGATTACCCGTATAATGGCATCCCCTATCTTAGGTGTATACTTAATCTTTCCACATGCGGCATCACAAGCATTCCCATTAGCAGAAAAATAAACACGGATATCAATTAGGAAAAGCAGTATATATATTTGTCTTAATCATCCTAGACCTCTAGTCTTATGATCCTAAACAGACGATGACTCCCTAGCAGAGTCGCCATTTCTGCGGTACTGTGTAAACTTAAGGTTTCACTCAAAAAGGTGCAAGAAAGAATGCCTCCCACAGTGGTCGCCATTTTTCTGTAGCGCGATTTTTGTGGTTTCGAATCACTATCGCTTTGGTACTGTCGCTCCCGAGGATTTTCATCCATGGTACAAACGCAATAGTGGCGCGGAAAACATAGTCACCAGCAATGTGTATTTATCCCAAGAGAGGGAAAGGAAACACTGCGTAAACCTGGGGGAAGGGAAAGAGCATGGTCTTGCGACCAAGAGAAACGGGTAAGGGAGTCGGTTACGCGAGGGGAAGGTATTAGCACCCCACACGTCCATCGTACTCGATGGGATCCACGCTTGTTGTCTGTATCAAAGGGTGTCGTCATCTAGAGCTCCACTGCTACTGGATCGGAGAAGAAACGAGAACGGAAAAGAAAGAAGAAAATGAAGACGAAAAGAAAAAGAAGTCACTCGATAGGACATTGCTCGTCCTACGCCTACGTATTCCCTCGTGCAATGGGAAAGTCAGAGTCAACGTAGTTCGGATACGAACTAAAGGGGGAGGTTGATCGCCAAGACATCGCCGTCTTGTGCTTACGTATCCTCAATCGGACGAAAAGGAGGAAATCAGAGCAGTCGTAGTTCAACCTACGGGTCGGTGAAAAGGTCTCGAACGCACTGGGGCGAGAGAAAAAGGTTTCAATCAATAAGTCTCGATCACACGGAGGTGAGAGACAACAGAGAGGGAAGTTAGTTGTTAGTGTGCTCGCCGAGATATCGCATCTCGTGCCTACGTATCCTCAATCTATCCAGAGAGAGGAAGTCGGAGCGTCCGTATTTCGTGGTACTACGACCACGGAAAAAAAGGGATCTCAATCACAGTGAGGAGAGAGAAAAAAGGGGGAGACGCACGCAAGGTCTAGGGGAAACTGAATCCTACAAGTTAGCATACAAAGTGGCCCTAAAGTCAGGATTAGGAGGCAAGCCTACCTAATGTTATCATGCTTGGATTGAGAGCCTAATGTCTATCCTACTCCGAGCTTAATCAGAAATTAAGTCGGACTAGGAGCCTTAAGGGAGCATGAGAATACAGAGTAATCAATAAGTAAACACCAGACACCTCAATCGCAAAGAGTAATCGAATACGAAACTAAGTTAGGAGAAAATCAAGTACAGAGAGAAAATCAGGAATTAATCAGAAATTAATCAAGAATATCCACAAAAATTAAAATGCTAATTAAAATCAAGATTAAAAGTTAATCAACAATTAAAAAGTCAATTCAAAATTAAATCCTAAGATCTAATTAAAACAAAATTAACTTCTAATTAATAACTCAAATCAAATTTAATTTCTAATTAAAAGTTATCCTAAAAAAACTAATCCTAAATCAAAATTAATCAAAAATCCAATCAAAAATTAAATTCTAATTAAAAAGTTAAAATCTAATTAAAATCTAGTTTCCAAAAATATTAACTAACCTAATTATCCTAAAACAATTAATCAACAAAATAAAAAACCAATTAATAAAACTAAAACACAAATCCTAAGGGTGCAGTCAGGAAAAGCGAGGTGGGGAACTGCTTCAGGCGCATGGGCCTCTGAAGCTCTTAGGCCCAAGTTCTAAAGAACAAAGCTAAGGGGGGGGGGGGGGGGTGCGGTTAAGTACTTGGAATGGTGTGGAAAAGAAAAAACAAAACAAAGGCCCAAGGCTCGGTCCAATGCCTTGAAACAATTAGGTTTTAAGAAAACCCTAAACTTCTGCCTTCTCCTCCAATACGCTTTTCTTCTCCTCATAATTTCCTCGCCGCCGTTCTCCCTCCGTCTCGTGCTCACTCATCTCAGATTCACCATCACCTTCATCATCCTTCTATCTCTCTGTTCAGTCCATTTTTCTTTCTTCTTCTCCACAACAAAACACACTCCATGCTCATCCATTCCTTCGATTCAAACAACCACAATTACTCATGAACAACTCCCTTAAAATTGCTCAACTGAAACAAATCCTTAGATTCAAACTCCCTCCGTTGAATCTCAACCTCACACCAACGCATTCATGGCATCCTCCGCCGCTCCTTGCTCAGCAATCGCATCGTCGACGACGCCTTCTGCTTCGACTCCCCATTCACTCTCAACTCAACGTTCTCTCAACGTATCGCAACACTCACGCTCCCGAATATCAACAACAACCTTACATCGCAATGGAAACTACAAGCTACGAATCGCAAATCATAAATAGTAAAACACACGGCCAAATTGCCACACATGGAAGTATGGAACGAGGTTGACGTACCTACCGGAGAGAGTCTGGTGCTCCTTCGAATTGATGACGACGAGCAGAAAGAATTTGTTGAGAAATCCGAAGATCTTCAGCCTCTTGTTCAGGTATGCGTAAACTTCTTGTTCTCGAAATCTCTCCTTCTCTATTCACTTCTCTTTCTGCTTCTTGTTTAATCCTCTTCTACTCTTCTGCGATTGTTGTTGTGAACTCTCTTCGATCGTACTGACGATGTTGATGCGAACAATTGTTGCTGTTGTAACTTCTGCAGGTTGTTGCAGAATTGATGGAGAAGGATGAAGGTTGTTTGTTGTTGCTCTTGATTTATGCAGGAGGATTGAAAATGATGCTGGTTTTTTCTCTTGTTGAAGTTTAATGGAAGTTCTTGCAGCTTTAATCAAGAGAGAAGAAAAAAAGAGGTTGGAACAAAGGTGAAATTGAAGATGTTGGTTTCTGTGTTTGATGTAAGAAGGTTTTATGAGGTTTGTGTGATTTGTCGGTATGAAACAAGGTTTGTTGAGGTTATACGGTTCTCCATCTCTCTTCTTCTACTCTTTGTTCTTCTTCTGAGTTTGTTTTTTTTAGAAGAAAGGCGAAGAAGGTGTGTGGTTTGAAGAATTTAAAGGCGTAGGTTGATTTGTGTTAAGGAATCAATGTGGATTAAAGGTGAGTTTTCAGAGAAAAAAGAATTATGTTTCTTGCTCTTCTTGTCTTTTATTTTTTTTTCTCCTTTTGGCTTTCTTTCCCTCTCCTTAAAATTAAACAAAACTTGTCGATTAAGTTTGTAGTACAAGAAGTTTGTCTTGATGCTGAGACGTTATTGTCCTTGTTGTGTTGCAAATGTTGTCGCGCATGGCATGAGGCTTTGTGCAGAAATTTTGGTGTACTGTTGGTACAAGTTCATGGCATATGGTCTGGTGTGGCATTTTTGGTAGCAGGACAAAGCAGGTCGTACGTGGGGTCAGGTTGGTTGTGGAAATTGTACTGCGTGAGATGGCTTGAGTGGGTCCTTGAAGCTTGGAGTCACATGCTGAAATTTCAATTGAAATCAAACTTGTTTATTATTTTTTTTTTGGCTTTCTTTTGTAATGGACAATGGATATATGAGCTTGTAAATCATAATGGGCTTTGTAGAAATGATATGGTTTTGGTAATATTTTGTGGAGGAAAGTGATAAAAAAAGGTCTTGGATATTTAAAATGGGTTTAGAAAAATGAATTAAATTGAAAGGTGGATAATGGATAAAAAAGAAAAATGATTATTTAAAAAAAGATGTAAATTGGATGGAAATGGGTATTTGGAAGTTGATTTGTACATGGACAAAGAAAAATGGTTCTAAAACGTGGACAACCATATTACGCCAATTCCAAACTTTTCACCACATCACGACATCCCTTGAATGCAACCACAACTCGCAATTGAAACAACTGTCATCTGATGATTGAAATAAACTCCCCATGAATTAAGATTTGATGCCCTGATGACCTACACACCACATAACCTGTCCTTGGGTACACACTGGTTGAGAAACAATCACTGGCACAAATAATTTGAATCTGAAACAATCTCTTGATAGTTTGACCAAGATCAGGTAAAACATCCATCTAATCCTGATTATGACTGAATAACGACACCTGACTTGAAATTAAACACCTTATCCTGGAACCAATGCGCTTGAAATATGGAGAAGGATTCAAAACCTAATTCACAGCCTTCCCAATTAACCATGATGAAACCCTAATCTCTTGACGCCTCTTGGGAAATCTTGAAGAAAATGAACTTGATACTTGATGATCTGATTCAGAGAAACTCCTGATCCCATGTCTTAGAAAACCAATGCGATGCATAAATGATAATGCAAAATGAGTTGAAACACAAGTCAGTTAGAGGTTAGAAAAAGAGTGGGTAAATTTTGGGGTGCTACAGGTACTACAGTTCAATTCATTTTTTATCCCGTGAAGCTGATTAAGGAAGGGAAATAGATGTCTCCAATTAACCCTGCTTGCATACTGAGATTAAACAGTCAAAACTGTTGGTTTACATATGCTATCAAAATAGGGGGGTTATCCTTTAGGGTTATTTGCTTAAGAACAGTGTCTAGGCTATTGGTAAGGTGTTAGGTCTGATGCTTTTCGATTGATGTATGAAGGTACGGGATTTTGGGTTTTTTTATTAGTATGCTCGCTAAGATTTTTGCAATCATATGCATACGTATTCCTGAAACAGGGAAATCAGAGCGATCGTAGTTCCTCCCATAGAAAGGGGTTATTTTGGTGTCTTGTTCAAAGCCCAAGACATGAAGCTAAAGGTGGTTTGTATCTTGTTCAAAGCCCAAGATGTGAAGCTAAAGGGTTTTGACTGAGAGAGAATTTGTCATCTCTAAAGAGGGATTGTTGATGTTTGTATGCTGCGAGCAAAGCACACATTTGATGCTAAAAGGTTGATTGACTCAACTGAGGTTTTCTTTATACAAAGCCTAAGAGGAGGCTAGAAGTTGAGTTTTCTGGGGAAAATGTTCTTTCTGTCTCGTACAACGCCCGAGATTGAGGCTAAAAGGGATTTTAACCCCGTTGGGGAGAATATATCTCGTTTAAAGTCCAAGATGGAGGCTGAACTAAGTTTGACTCAATAAGAGAGTGCTGGTATGTGTCTTGTACAAAGCCCGAGACGGAGGCTAAAAAGGTTGACTCAACAAGAGAGTCTTGAACAGGTGATTGACTCAACAAGAGAGTCTTTTATACTCAATAAGAGAGTGCTTTGCTGTCTCGTACGAAGCCCGAGATTAAGGCTAAAAGGAGATTTACTCAACAAGAGAGTCTTTTATACTCAACAAGAGAGTGATTTATATGTCTTGTACAAAGCCCAAGACGGAGGCTAAAAGTTTATTGACTCAACAAGAGAGTCATTTATACTTAACAAGAGAGTGTTTTTCTATCTCGTACGAAGCCCGGGATTGAGGCTAAAAGAGATTGACTCAACCAGAGAGTCTTTTATACTCAACAAAAGAGTGATTTGTTGTCTCGTACGAAGCCCGAGATTGAGGCTAAAAGAGATTGACTCAACAAGAGAGTCTTTTATACTCAACAAGAGAGTGATTTTATATGTCTTGTACGAAGCCCAAGACAGAGGCTAAAAAGGTGATTGACTCAACAAGAGAGTCCTGTATACTCAACAAGAGAGTCTTTTACTATCTGTCTTGTACAAAGCCCAAGATGGAGGCTACAAGTTAACTCAACAAGAGAATCTTTTATACTCAACAAGAAAGTGTTTTTCTATCTCATACGAAGCCCGAGATGGAGGCTAAAAAAGTGGTTGACCCAACAAGAGAGTTTGAAAAGGTTAGCTCCGCTGGGGAGAATTATTTGTACAAAGCCCAAGAGGAGGCTGACTTACCGCTGGGGATTATTGAGATCCTGAAGCGGGTCCAAGTGTGGGGAACTCTCATGAGAGAGACCGGGTTTAGGCTGGTGATTGATCCAGAGTAATCGGTGTTTTTTCCTAAGTTTGAAAGGAACTTGAGAATGTCTTTGAGACTCAAGAGGTTTAGACTGTCCAAGTCTAGAGTTTTATCTTTTGTACAATGCCCAAGAGGAGGCACGGGTATTAAGGGATGAGTATCAACCCTAAAATGGTCGGAGTTTTGACACTGGAAAGACTGCTCTAGCAAAGGATGACTAAGTTCTGGCTTATACCTTTAAGAGGTCATCATGGTCCTTGTATTAAGCCCAAGAGAAGGCATGAGAACTTCTAAGAAGCCGAAGGGTCCTTGTACGACGCCCAAGAGGAGGCAGGGATGCTTTTAGGAAGCCTGCGGGTCCCCAAACCAAGAGAAGTTCAAGAAATGCAATTCACCGAGAAGAGATCATTCCAGGAAAGTTCGAGGATTTGGAAGAAACTCAAGAGATGCCATTCACGGAGAAAAGATCATCTCTGGGGAGTTAGAGTTTCTTTGACAATTTCTAAGGGTGACAGTCTGAGAAAAGGTTCACCGAGAATACTGCCTTTCTCTTTGTTCCATATTGTTTAACCCCAAGAGGAGGGAAGACTGTATCTGGAATCCTACGGGGGATCTAGTTTTGTTTGTATTTAAGAGTGACCAACAAGGCTTTACCTAGTGCTAGACGTAGTTGCCGGGGAAAACTCTTAATAACTATATTAGTATTACACAGTTGATATGTGACAGGTATATAAAAGGATGTGAAAGAAGACTTACAGTGAAATAGCCCCACAATACAGTTATATACATATGAAAGCGGTAAATGAAAGCGGATAAACACTTACCCGTTGTAGAGCATCCATGTTGTTTGGTTAGTTGTTCAACAAAGAAATTAAAGAAATTTTTGATGACAACATATATTTTAATTCAAAATCAAAGGAGAAAGGGCTTTGAAAAGATTGTTGGGGCTTACAGCTCAAGGAGAGGCCCAAGTTTTAACGATGATCGCACTGTTGTCTTGAAAACTGTACAGAGGGACTTATACAATATGTGAGGCCCAAAAAGTCTTTATGTACAAGGGGATGGGTCTTATACTCTATTAGAGGCCCAAATATTTATTTTTGTACAGGGATGAGACTTACAACTCAAGGAGAAGCCCAATTGGTTTTGTTAAAAAGGCGACGATCGCGCCGTTGTTTTTGAAAATACAGCGGGACTTATACAATGACTGAGACCCAAAAAGTGGTGTATTTACAAAGGGGACGGGTCTTACACTCTAATAGAGGTCCGTGAGTGATTTTAAGAAAAGGGATGGGCCTTACAACTCAAGGAGAGGCCCAGGTTTATTTGTTTGGCAACGACGATCGCGCCGAGGTTTTTGAAAACACAGTGGGTCTTATACAATATCTGAGTCCCAAATCATTTTGGTTTCAAAAAAAGGGTGGGTCTTACACTCTATTAGAGGCCCATGAGTGTTTGAAAATTATTGATGAAGGTGGAATCAATCAAAACCCTAATTCTATCATTTTTTAAAAGTAAATTCTTAAAGAAAATCAATAAAAATGATAAAACACCAAATAAGCTTGAATAAACAACTTGTGATTTTTGGTTAAGGTTTGAAAAATGAGGTTTTAATCACAAGATGAATTAAAACTCATATGGTTTTGATTTTTCAAGATGAATATTTACTTTTAAGGCAAAATATCCTTTTTGGTCCTTTAACTTTACCTCGGGGTTCATTTTGGTCCCTTAACTTTAAAAAGTGTCATATTGGTCCCTTAACTCTTCAAAACGTTTCATATTAGTCCTTTTCGTCTTATTGGCGACGGAAAAATTCAAAAATCAGTCTCTAAATTCGTCGCTAATAAGGCAAAAAGACTAATATGGAACGTTTTGAAGAATTAAGGGACCAAAATGACACTTTTTAAAGTTAAGGGACCAAAGTGAACCCCGAGGTAAAGTTAAAGGACCAAAAAAGGTATTTTGCCTACTTTTAAAATGTTTAAAAACAATTAAAAATGAATTTATTCATAAAAATACCAACTATATTAAATAAATAATATAAGTTTGATTTTTTTGTGGAATAAAATATTTCAACATTTTTGTGATTTTTTGCAAAAAAAACCAATAAAAAATAATTAAAATTGAGGGAGTTATTAATTTTTCAAATCATTAAAAATAATAAGAAAAACAATAAAAATATGAAAAAGTGGTCAAAAAAAGGATCTGGGGCGAGGGGGATTCGAACCCCATACCTCTTGTGTACAGTGCGCGCGTCCTACCACTGGGGTGGTGATACATCCGTATACTAAACCCCAGCCATAAATATACAAGGCTTGCCTTGTTTTTGGCCTGGCCAAGGCAAGGCAAGGCAAGGTTTTGGCCAAAAACGTGAAGCTTGTAACTTTCTCATTTCTCCATGGATTGGGACAAAATTTAGGGGTATCCTGCCTAGAATTTCACAAGGAATCCAATGGTGGTGGTGGTTTTCTCAGATGAGGTCCCCATTTTAAAACCCGATAGTGGTTTTGAAATAGGCCTCCATTTGCATTTTCTGTGCTACCTCATGGTACAGGCATGAATCACATGATGAATTGGTCCTAACACAACATATATAACATGTATGAGATGTGTATGATTAGTGGACCTCAAAACAATGCATATTTTAAAGAGTTCAAGTTGAGATGCTTACCTCTTTAGGAGCTTTTTGGGCAATATGTCAAGGGCTTTGTTCTAGAAGTGTTTTGATGCTTTGAACACTCTCAAATGAACCCTTAGAAGCTTTTAGGATGATTAGAATCAGCTGGAAACCTCAGGAATGGAAACTGGCCCTTTCTTGCAAAAGGGGCAAAAGTGACCAAAATAGCAACTCTCTCAAATGGTGTTCCAGATGTGGGGAACCATTTGGGATAGTTCAAGGATGATATTTGGAGTGTGTTTAAGGATTTATCTGGTTTTGAAAGTGACTGAATCAAGACATGGCTTGAATAATGCAAAAAAGTCCTATTTTGAGGTTTTGGGAGGGGACTTTGTGATTTTGGTGTTACAGGTCACTTGTGAGAGTTTGGACACCTTAGATATGACATATTGGATGTGTTTGGATCATGAGTTGTGATGGAAATGCTCTCTAACTCAAAAACTCAGAGTTACCTTACTAAAGAAGGCATTTTTGCCTAGAGAAAGAGATTTTGAGGAAAGCAAGTGTTGTAGTGCTTTGGTGTACTTAAACTGAGCACAAATGAGCTCTATTTATAGTAGAGTAAGTTTGTTTTGGCTGCAATAGTGAATGGCAACTGCAGCAGAGGTTTGGAAAATGTTGATCAATAGGAATCCAAGTCTCCTCTAGCCATTGACTAGAGTTTAAGCACAAGCATTTGGTTCCCTAGTTCAGAGATCATCCTTGATTGAATTCAGTTGGAAATGGCTCAGTTCATTCCACCTTGGTGCTTCCATTGAATGCTCCAAAACAAAATTGGAGTCTTGTCCCCTCTTTAGGGTTTTTTAGGTTTGGCATGCTATTTTTAGTTCCAAATACTTTGGAGGCATGGAGATTAGATCATCCCTCTTGGATTTGATCCTTAGATGTGTCCAAAATGATGATAAGGCTTGGAATTATCTGATCTTGCCAAATCAAGCAAAAGTGCAAAATTCTGCCTTGCCATGACAGTTGCAGCTGTCATAACTCTTAGCTCAAGTGGAATTTCATGGGGTTCTTGGCCATTTTGGAAAGCTCTCATATGATACAATATATGTGTGATCATAGTTTGTCTTGACACTTTTTGGATCCAAGTGAAAAATGCCTTTACATTTTGGAAAAAGTGAAACATATTCTGACATAGTGAAAATTTCACTATGTTGGAAAAAGTGACATTTCATGTTTTCAGCCATTTTGATCCAACCATAACTTAAAATCCATCATGAATTGGAATGAGGTGTAGTTGACACTTTTAAATTATGCCATGAGAGCTACAAATCCCTCTTTGGATCAGCCCAAATGGTTGCTTGGATCTCAAGTTATGATCCTTGGAAGTTGGTACCCTGGCCACTTTGTTCCATAACTTGGAAAAATTCTAAGTTTTTTATGGTTACCCCTTTTACAAGTTATCCCACTTTTCTTGATTTTTATTGATGAATGATGATTCCAATCACACATTAACATCATTTTAGGGTTAGGGAACCGTAATTGATCAAAAAATCAAAAAGTCAAACTTTGACTTTTGGGCACAGTTGACTTTTTATCAGATGAATTCCAAACTGTGCGATCCTCTATGAAATCAAGTTCTTGACCTAAATCAAACTTGATGGATTGATTTCATAGGTGTTATAGGGTGTATTAAATCATGTCCCAAGGTTTGGGAGCATGTCTTGGTCAAAATTCAAAGGCACAATTGACTTTTCTCGCGAAACCCCAATTGTGGTCCTGATGAACTTGAAACTTGTGAATCAAGCTTCTTGGATCAATCCATTGCTGAAAATGGATCAATGTAGTGTATTAGGAACCCTCAAATCATGTCTTGAGGTATTGGCTCATGTTTTGTCCCAAAAGTCTACTTAGGGGTGAATTAGGTCAAGAAACCCTAATTCCTGATTTTTGATGAATGCATCCCCTAAGGCTAAATTGACTTGATGGTTGGGTCCATGATGTCCCTTAGAGTATTTTAAGTTGTGATTTGAAGCATTGGCTCATGCCCAGATGAAAATTCCATCTGGAGGCCCTGGTCGACCAAAACCCTAATTTGGTGACACTGGCGATCTTGAGGCTTAATCCACTTGGAATGTTGCAGCAATGTTCTTGATTCTTGATGTGGGAGTCCTCTTGATCCATTGGGGATGTTTGAGAGGTTTAGACAAGTTGAAGATCATGTCATTCCTTGATTGATCCTTTGTCTAAGAGCTCTGAGAGGGCTTGAAACCCTAAGTTTGATTGTAGTAGATGCTCACCCATCTTTGGGGAGACTAATGAGGTATGATGGTTCATCTATATTGTGATGATGATTTGCACAGCAATGGGAATCTCAGTGGTCAAAATTGGGGGTATGACACTGTCTAAGAGTATGATATTCAGAACATAGGAATCAGAAGAAGAAATCTCTCTGAAAGCAGTCAAGATAAAGTCTACATCTCAAGATGCTCTTCAGAAGAACTAAGCAAATCAGAAGTCGAAGACTGTCTGAAGATCTGGATTGAAGATCCAAGAAGAAGAAGTTCTGATTTTCACCAAGAATCCAATTGAGAATAAAATGATTTGGTATCAGGCTAAATCTACACTTAGTAATCAGACTCAGTATATGAAGATTGGTATCAGACTCAGTCTATAGTAATATCAATCAGAGCTAAGCTGTGAAATGTTTTCAATACCTTCATTGGTATTAATTTCAGCATACTACGTAAATACCTTTCAATTGGTATTAGACTAAGAATCTTGATTAACATTGGTATCAGATTCAGAATCAAGCATTGATTGATCACTAAATTATCCCTCTATTGGTATCTGATCAAGAATCAAGCTTTGATGAACCACTGAGTTTTGACAATAACAAGGTTCTGAGATGAAGGCATGTGTTCAAAGTCAAACTCTGAAAAGTCATGATCTTATTGGTAATTTAAAATTAATATATCTGAATTATGATTCTGAAGATCCCAATATCTGACTTATGGAAACTAAGGGGAGACTACCCAGAAGATTCAAATGTTAAAATCTATAATCTTCATCAAGTCTGAAACTCAGGGGGACTTTCTTAAAGACAGTGTCTGTTTCTGATAAATAGCATGGCTAAGTTATTAGATGAGGATTGTTCTGTTTCTCTGCTAAAATGATTCTGCTGAAAAGTAGAAAATGCTTCAGATGACTCTGAAGATTATGAGCTCTGATACGATGACCAAAGGAACTAAGTTCTAAAGATCTGAAGACAGAGGTTCTGATGAACTAGTCCAGATGCTGAAGACTTTTGTCTCCTTAAGACAAGATAGAGAAGTATTCCTTTTCTATTCTATGTTCTGGCAACTCAAATTGTTATTTTGTGAGTCTTTGGATCATATGAGATTCTAGATAATCACAGATAAAATTTCGGGGTTAGCACATTCAGGGGGACCTGTTGTTCCGGACTCTGAATATGTTTAGTTTTGGTGATTACCTTGTATAAAATGTTCAATCAAAATACATGGTTTTGTCATCATCAAAAGGGGGAGATTGTTTGAGCAAGGGTTGTCTCTACAAGTCGTCTCTATGTTTTGATGATAACAATGGTATTTGTGAAAGAACTATTTTATGTTCTAATGTGTGTTGTGTGCAGATCATAATCATAGAAGATATCATATCCAACAAGCACCAGCCAGATGTGCGTAATTGATTATATGCGAAGTTACTATGTGTGACACAAGTCGCAAGAATCAAGTATGCCTCTGTATCTGATCATGATCAGTCAGATCCAAGGATGTTGATATTGTTGTTGCAATGCTCTTATGGATGCTCTCTGAAAGTGGTTATGATTCTGAAGATAGCGGAGCATCTGAAGAGATGATGTTATGGAGAACCGAAGTGCTGAAGATTCTCATGACTTGAAGTTCTGAAGGCTGAAGGCTCTAAAGACCAAGTGCAGAAAGATTCTGAAGACTGAAGAGTTCTGAAGATTATGGATCTAAAGGTAAAGTGCTGAAGACTCTGAAGACAGATTCCTAATGGACAAGCTCTGAAGACGGAAGACTTGAAAGATTTGAAGACCCAGTTGTAAAGTCTCTACTCATGCTTCAAATAATTATCATCAGAAGCCTCTGAAGATTTGAAGACAAATGTTAACGTTAGCAATGACTGTACATCATTCTAAAAGACCAATCTCATCACTTCTACACTAAAAAGAAGATATGGCAGTACAACTTTAATCATTGCATAACGACTCTTTTCAAACGACCAAAAGCTCTCCAACGGCTATATTTTTACTTGGCTATTTAAAGGAAAGGAGTATGCACTTCTGAAGGTGTCGATGTGATGATAGTCACAACGATCAGTTCTCGTTGTTACACTTAACATTCAAAGTTATCACCATTAACACGCGACCATTGTTGTTGAAGCTCAAAGATCATCATTCAACACAACAACAATCAATTGGAACAGAAGCTGTTGATGAAGAAGACAATATTGCAAATCAGTCAACTCATCAACCACCTTCTCGTCTAAGCTACATTGAAGATCTGAAGCAAGGAGTTGTTGCTTGAAGCTTGCTCAACCAAAAAGACGAAGAAGAAGAAGAAGATCTACAAGATGTCATAAACTGTCAAATCAACATACATCTTTGTAGAATCTAAAGATAGCAAGGAGCTATTGCTCAAATCTTGCTTGAACACTTGTGTGTTCTTATGTACTTAAACTTAGGAGTTATCTGCTTATTAAGAAGCATATTTGTAATCTCCAGTTTAACTAATTCTATGTGAATAAGGATTCTTCAAGTGGTCAGTGTGACCGGAGACTTTAGAAGACAATGGCTTGGTGTCATTGTGGGAAATCCTAAAATATGGTCAGTAAATGTTATATTCGTTGAGACGAATCCCTGAATGTTTAGCTGTGAAATACTGATAATAGATCTTGCGAGAATGGAACCTATTAGGTCAATGGTCGTTATATTCATTAAATTGAATCCCTGTATGGTTCATTGTGTGTTAGTCACAGATGCGGTTGTGCAAGATGTTAGTCACCAACTGTTGCCCGTGCATCTGTAATCGGATTTCGTTATAGTGGATTAAGTCCTTGTGTTCAAGGAAAAATCACCTGAGGAGGGTGGACTGGACTAGCTTGGGAATGGCTCAAGTGAACCAGGATATATCGTGTGTTCTTTACTCATGTTATACTTTAAGTCATTGTTTATGTTTCTGTATTATTTATCATAACCTCACATAAGCAAGTCAGAACCTTGCAACCTAACTCTGATAAGGTTTCGCACTGCAAGTTCTGAATCGAACATAATGTATTCAGGCTCTTCTTGTTACTTATGCCTTGTGCAGTACAAGATCTGAATGATGTATCTCGATTCAGAGTCTCCCAACGAACTCTGATATTCTCTTAGTGCTTTAACGATAAGAGACGAAAAGTTTGTAAGAGTGAAAATACAATTCATCCCCCCCCCCTTTCTTGTGTCTTTCTCCCACCTTCAGTTATGTCAAAGGATTATATCTTGGTTAGATCTTTCTTTCCTTAGCTTTTATTTTATGCTTTAGGATAGCCTCTTCATCTCATCCCTTTCTTCAATTTTCAAAATCTTCTCCCTTTTTCAAAACTTTCGTCTTTCAAACTAGAACCTCTTTCATAATAAGCCTTGACTTTGTCAAGTGCATTTTCAAACTTCATTTTCTTAATAAATGCTAATCAATCTTAAGTATACTTTGACCATTTTCAAAAGACTTAAAAAACACTTAACTCATTCAAATCATTTTGTGCCTTTGTGCACTTTTCCTTTTAAACTTTTCATAAAGTTTAAACGTGAGTCATTTTAAGTTGAGATGTGATCCTCTATCCCTATAGTATTGTTTGAAATAGGTAGAAACTTTTCCACCTTTGAGAGCTAATGGCATACTTGTTGATTTTATCCAGGTTGGAGCCCTTTTCATGGTGATGCAAAGGTCCATTTTCACATACTTGTGGGTGATTAGTTGAAGTTTTCTCCTTAAAATGACAAATTGTCTTTTCATTTAAAATGAATCATAACACATCATTTTGTTTATTTTTACCACGAATTACGAGGTTTTGATCCTCCATTTCACTTTGTGGGTACGTAGGCACGAGGCTCAGGAAGTCTTGTAAAACACAAAAATTATAAAAAAATACTTCTTTTCTCACCTCCACCATCTTTTGCATACAAAACTTTTTATAATTAAAACACTAGACTTATAAAGAGGTTCCTATAGAGTACTATAGACGTTTTGGGTGCTAACACATTCCCTTTGCGTTACCAACCCCCTTACCTTGTCTCAATTTATTTGTTCTTGTTTTAGAACTTCTTTAGGTTTTGTTCGATCGTTTTCCTTTCCTTTGGATAAAATAAAAGTGTGGTGGCGACTCTTATTTTGCGAGTTAAGTTAATCAATAGATTAATCTCAAATTTTCCCGCTACAACTATGTTGTATTTGTTTATACTAAATATATCATTCGCTAGATGATGGTCATATTTATGGAAATAGTTTCCTCACTTTTTGTGATGATACTATTGTTTGTTAGCTGTCAAAGAAACAATTTCAATATTCATTAATCACCCATGACACTTGTTTCAAGAGAAAATGTTTGGTTCTAAGTAGAATCTTGAAGACTGATGACTGACAGAAGATGTTTCACTCTAAGTCTAGATCCACTAGACTCTAATGGATGATAGCTTCTGAAAATTGTCAGACTCTGAGATTCATAAAAATGACTCTTTACTTCTGATAAAGCATTTTAATTAAAAGGTTTTTCCAAAACTTCTAAGTTACTTAAATATTCTTAAAGGTAAAAATCATCTAATGGATTCAGGAAATCAGCTGGATAAGAATCTTCGGGTAATGATGTTCTTTTTATATATTATTATTATCTTTAGCCCTTGTCTTGTTGAACATCATTTTGTGTCCTTTTTCTGACAAGATTCTTATTCCTTTAGTGTCTTTTTCAATTCTTTTCTTTTCTTTTTATTTTCTTTGGTTGTGTGCTAATCAAACCAAACCTGAGATGAATTCTCTAGTCAATTCTCCTTTGAATCAACTAGTTGTCATCTATGAAAAGTTTATGGATTTTGATGAGTTGCTTAAGCTAGGTTTTAACTTCTGGAAGACTGTGTTTGAACAAATTTGGAATAGATACTTTGAGATGCTCTGTGGTTTCACTTATCCAAGTCTTGTCAAAGAGTTTTGGATTAATGCTTCCATTGTTGAGCTGAATTCTGAGTGTGCTATTCTTTCTAAAGTGACTGGTGTTTCTATAACCGTAACCTCTAAATCGATTACTAATGTGATCAATTGTGAGGAGATTAGAGAAATCCCAGGAACTCTTGTTTGGGAACACTATCTTCCTACTTGGTGTATCTTTGTAGATCTATCTAACACATCTTTGGTCTCAAATCTTTGTCCTGATGCAATTGTTTGGAATCAGATTGTGAACTCAAACTTGCTTCCTAAGGATAAGGATCTAGACCTCGTTGACCCTATTGAAAAGGTGTTTCTATAACCGTAACATCTAAATCGATTACTAATGTGATCAATTGTGAGGAGATTAGAGAAATCCCAAGAACTTTTGTTTGGGAACACTATCTTCCTACTTGGTGTATCTTTGTAGATCCATCTAACACATCTTTGGTCTCAAATCTTTGTCCTGATGCAATTGTTTGGAATCAGATTGTGAACTCAAACTTTCTTCCTAAGGATAAGGATCTAGACCTCGTGGACCCTATTGAAAAGGGTTTGCTACTACTTCTCAATTCAAAGTTGCAGATTGATCTTCTTCAAGTCCTGTTTCACTATTTGAAGATGACTCTTTCTTCCTTTCACAAGGGAAAGACGTTCTTTATTCCTTATGGATGAGTTCTTTCAGAACTATTAGTCTAGCAGGGAGTTATCATAAGTTCAAAGGTTGATTCTTAGAAAATATGGAGAGACAAGTTTGAAGATATCTATGAGAGGTTCTGATGTTAGACTTCTACAAATTTATGTCTTATAATTATTAAGACTTTTTGTAAATCAATCTTATTGTTAATCTAAGTTTGTTCATGCTTTTGTGCATCTTAACTGTTATAAATATTCATTTATATTTTTGTTCAATAGGATAAAATAAATAGGATTAAAAACTCTAAATATGAAGCATTCTCATTAACTAAAAGCTATTACAAATTGTTAAGTCTTTCTAGGCATTCATATTTGCCCTAAGGTATTCCCTAGGATCATTTGACATATCTAGATTGTCTAAATAATCTTGTCATTCTTCCTTTGTAAACTCTACAACTTCCTTTCTCAATTGATTTCTGCGTTTTGACCTAGCAGTTTTTCTTCTTCTGTGTGCCTCAACGAAGGTTACTAAAGAAGTGTGTGCTTCTGAAGCCATCTGCTTACTTGTAGATCCTTCAGTTGCTGATCACTCTTACTTGCTTGAGTTGTTGCATTAAGCATGGCTATCTTTCTGAAATCTCTCTTTGGAACCCAAATTTTCTTTTGCTTATACATTTTGGTGTTCAGAAGATTAAGTGGTTATGAACGTGAGTCTGCTAAGGGGTTTTTATAGAATCGTGGCATTCATTACCTTTGAGTATTAAAAATTTTATTATTGATTAAGTAAAATTAATTTTAAATAGTGACTCTTGGAAATGATGTCTAGTATTCTGACCTATTAAGATTTTTTTTAACTGCTGTAAATAGTATTGTTAACATGTTAACTGTTGCTCCTGGTTATCTTATTACTTCATTAATGTTTTTATCATAAAATAAATAAGGGAAAAATAAAGTGATTATTTGCATGCAATGTATATAGAAATAAATTGGTAAAAACTTATTCTTCATTGACTAGGTTAAAGGATTACAAAATACATATTATAAAAGGAATTGGTATGAACATATAATAAATCCCTATCTAAGTCATCCATTGGCTTGTAGGAGAAGCAGTTTCCATAATAAATATATGGTTCATCTTCATCTATGTCCTCCTCTGTCTCTGGGACAACAGCTCGGTTAAACATCTTGTTGAGCCTCTTCGTCTTTGTCTTCTTCACGGATTTCTTCTTTGGTTTCATCACATCTACCGAAGAACCTAATTCTGTAGGTTGTTGAGGTACTACTGACAAAACTTCTTCTGAAGTGTTCATGGTAGAGGGCATAGGCTCAGTAGCAGATGCTTCTGAAGCTGTTGGCTTCTAAAGGTTTTGGATATTCAGATTCGTAGAGCTCTCTGTGACTTCTGTCACGATAGAGATTTTGTTGCTCTCAGTTGATGACTCCATGACGTATTGGTGTATGTTGATGAAAATGAACTAGGTTTTGGTTGATTTTATAATAGCTTCTAAGTAACCTAATCGACATAATAAGATTCTTTGCTTAATTCTTGGGACTATTACGACCAATAAATATTTAACATGCATTGCACGATCCTTTATTGTTCCCTGTTACTTGATTGTTTTCCCTTCCTTGGAAACTGATCTTGTAATGATGGCTTGTTATGCATTTATGACTGTAATTCTTTTATTTTTTCTCTTTTTATTCTTTTGATGTGACAAAGGGGGAGAAAAGATAGTAAGTATTTAATTAGAAACGAAACCCATTCAGTTTGTACATAATGGTCATTTATAATTTTTGTATTTAAATTTTTGTACATAATGGTTATTTTTCCCAGGCGACACATTTTGACTTTCTTGTACATAGAACTAAGGAGGAGCTTACAAACCTCAACTTTAGACTATCTGACTCAGAAGGAGCTTACAAACCTCGTATTCTAATGTTGCCAAAGGAAGTTAAAATATTATTTTTAGTTTTCTTAAATATAAATCTAAGGGGGGGCTTACAAACCTCAACTCTAGACTATTTGACTCATGGGGAGCTTACAAACCTTAGACTCTGATGCTAATAAGAAAATTAAAATAGTTTTTCTTGTAAGTAATACTTAGGGTGGGTTTAGAGAACTCAACTTGGGACTATTAGACTCGGGGGAGCATACAAACTTCATATGTTGATGTTGCAAAGAAAATTATAACTGCCCAACATTGTCATTTAAATACTTATGTTTGTCATCATAAAAAAGGGGGAGATTGTTAGAACAAGATTTGTTCATGACATATATTCTTTGGGTTTATATGATAACAAAGTATTAAAATAAAAATGTTTATATTTGATGTGTGTTTTATGTATGCAGGTTCTAATACTTATAGATATATATTCAGAATCTGATATACAAGTGCACACTTGAGAGATGCTGAATTGCAAGCTTCAAGTGATGCAGAATCTGAAGAACACTCTCTAAGTGATGTATGGCGTAGACTATGAAGCTGAAGGTCTCAGCATCAGAAGAAGCGACATAATTGTATCTACACTTGGTGAATGTAAATTGGCTTCTGGTGATCATTCAGAGTTAGTGATAAAACTGAAGCTATCCTTACTGCAGAAAGCAAGTTTCATTGTTAAATCAATTTGTCAGCTAGAGTCTTAGTTCACAAGGGTCAAGAAAAATTGGCATGCTTTACGGATATCTACTTTCAACGGCTCTATAGTACATGATCTCTTTGAAGACTCACTGGTTAAACACGCTACACAATAGATCAAGATGTTTTGGTGTATCTATGTTCAATGTCTCTTGTACTATGGAGAAAGCAAAGACACTTGATCAAGTTAACTCTCCAACGACTAGTCTTCTGAAAATGCTATATAAGTAGCTGAAGGTTCAAACTGAATCTTTAACAAGGATCAACCTGGTGGAGGAGTAATAAGATCAGCAATTATCAACACAATCGAGTATGCATATTTTCTGTTGTAGGTTGTAATTGTAAAATCCTTGATTTTTATTAAACTTTGAATATCTTAGAAATTTTAAGAGCTTTAGGTCTTTGTCATGGTGATTTCCCTGTACCTCTGATATTTGTATCAAGTACACCTTTTTTCTATTATGAACATGTTATTTAGCAGTTTAGATTAAGTCTCTCGCCAAAATGCTTGAGCTATGTAAGTCTCATGCTATGTGTTAGAGCATTGAAAGTCTTAATCAAGTAGATTGATTGAGCAACCAAGTCTCTCGCCAAGATGCTTGAGCCATGCAAGTCTCTTGCTATGTGCTAGACCATTGAAAGTCGTAATCAAGTGGATTAATTGAGCAACTAAGTCTCTCACCAAGATGTTTGAGCCATGTAAGTATCCTGCTATGTGCTAGAGCAATGAAAGTATTGAATCTATGGGATTTAAAAAAGGAAGTCTCGGATCAAGGGCCTGAGCAGAAGTCTTGAAATTGAGGGGTTTAAGTAGGAAGTCTTAGGTTCGTGGAACCTGAGTAGGGAAGTCTTGGGCCTGAGGGGCTTGATCAAGAAGTCTCGGGTCTGAGGGACCTGAGTAGGAAAGTCTTATATTGAGGTTCCAAGCAAGGATGTTTTGAGTCTATAGGACTTGAGCAAGGAAGTATTAAGCTTTACGGGTTTAAGCAAGAAGTCTCGGACTTAAGGTCTGAGCATTGTAAAAGTCTTATGCATAATGCATAAGCGATTGTAATCATGATTTGATTATAGTGAAAATCTCTTGTGAAGCAAGGGGACTGGACTAATCTCATTTGGGAGGAACCAGTATAAATCTTTATGTCTTCTGCTATTATTTATTTGCTTATGTTAACATTCTGATGCTAAGTATAACCAGAGCTAAACACTAGTTTAGATTCTGAACTCTGATCAGACACAAATTAAGAAAACGAAAAACACAATTCAACGCCATCCCTTTCTTGTGTACATTTCTCACCTTCAACATATGGTAGCTTTTTCTCCATCTAAGTAATACATGTTACTATCATCCCAGAAAATGTACGCTTTCTTATCTTCTTTTTTAGGTTTCTTGAACTTCCTCTAATTTTGGTTCATTTTTTGGTTTTAAGGGAAATTTTGTCTTATGTGTCCCTTATTTCCACATTGAAATCATGTAGGATTAAACGAGAATGTTTATTCATTCTTTTGTTACTCCTCTTACTGCTTTTTCGGTATCATAAATCTTCTGAAGGTTTGAACAATTAGTGTCATTTTTTCATCTGAGTTAGAATATTTGTCTTCCTCGATTTTGAGTACTAGAGTTTTCTTCTTCGTGTTTCCTTCCTCGTCATCTACAAGTCTTTTCAGCTGCATTTCATTTTTGTTCAAATTACCAAAAAGAGTAGCAAGTCCATGGATGATAAATTGCAAGATTCAAAAATCACAATGACTTTGGGTTGCCAACTGCGGTTTAAGCATCTAAGGAATTTTAAAACCAATTCTTCATTTTGAAAAAAAAATCGAAGGGTTCTCATGTGATTTACAATGTGGATAAATTATTTATTCATATCATAAATGTTTTCTTTAGCTTTTATTATGAAGATTTCATATTCAAGAGTTAATATGTTCATCCTTGCCCTTTTTACCTCGGTTGTACCTTCATGGGTATCTGGAAGGGTGTTCCATATTTCTTTCGCAATTTCAGAGTGAGAAACACGCAAAAGCTCACCAATTCCTAGGGAATTAATGATGATAGTCTTTGCTTTCCAACCGCATTGCACTTTTTCTCTTTCTTCTATGGTCCAATCATCTTCCTCTTTGTTAACCACAACTCCATTAACATGATGTGTGGGGAAAAAAAGACCATTCTTCACAGATTTCCAAATATCAAAATAAATCCCCTCTATAAAGATTCTCATCTTCTATTTCCATTGGGCATATCCTTCTCCATTAAAGGATGGGTTTTTTTAGTGAATCGTTTGAAGTCATTCCTTCCTCCTAGGACAATTAGTCCTAAAATAGAAGTTAGGCTATGATGCCTCTTGTTGAATTAGTGACTTCTAACACAATATCAGGGGTGAATTGTTTTATTTATAAATAAAATTTACTTTTAAAAACAATTCTCTTAGAAATGGTTTATGTTATTTTATTAAAGATATAACAACATAGAAGAAGAAGAAGAAGAAAAAGAAGAAGATAAAAAGTAAATAACAAGAGATAGAGTTAAAGAAAGTGCACCAGAGATTTATATAGGTTCGGCTTATCACTTGGCTTACTCATGTCCCCGAGAGTTTCCTCTTGAGTGTTCGACTAATAATGAGTCTTAATATTTTAAGGATATGCCCGCAAACCTTTTACAACAATGAGAGACTATACGTTGGATGATCCCCAAACCAAACTGGGCTTTTAACGGGTTGAGCTCAAAAATCAAATAGAGATTTTAACCAGTTGATCTCAAGAACCAAACAAGAATATTTCTCAATATAATCTCACCCTTGAATAAGAACAAATGCAACACCTCTCCAGTACAATCAAACTCTCACAAGTATTTTTCACCCTCTTTGCACTAAGGCAACTTTGTGAAGAAATATAAAAAGATGAAGTATGAGAGAGTATAAGTGAGAACAAATAGCTCTATATTTTTTTAAGGTGTAAAAAAGAAATGAGGAAAATCCCTCTACATATAGGAGAAGATTTGGCTAAAAAATAAAAGTATCCATGGGCTTTTTCAATGATCGGGTTGATTAAACCTTGGACTTAATCAACTAGATAAGCTAAATTAGTAGGTTTTTAGATCCCTGTCACTAATCTATTAGAAGCCTCCTTAAACTATTACGAGGAATTACAAAAGATTTAATCCATTAACCATAATGTGTTAATCGATTTACTACTATAAAAGTTACTTCTAATTGTTTAAGCAAGCTAGTAATCACTTTGGTACGTGCATAAAAACTTTTTTATGTGTTTTATAAAAAAGGATAGAGGCTTCAAAACATTTTTATTTGTGTGTTTAAATTTCTTTAGTATCTTGAGAGTTACTCTTATACATCTACATTTAAATGATTTCTCACACACAGAACCGAGAAAGATTTCATACTTCCTCTCTTTCACAACCTTAAAGCTTTAAGATCCCTAGCTTAATTAATCATTGATTTAACATTTCATCTGGGATTTGACTCTTCTAATTAATGAGATTTGATATAGCTTATTTGATAGACGCATTCATCAAAGGTTGCTTGACCAAATATCACCAGGGACTTCGCCAAATGTCATTTAACATTAGGTGTTGTCATCATCAAAACCACCAAGATCATCTAACGATTGCAGATAATTGTACTTACAATCACATAGATCAATAGTACTTTTAATTATTAAAAAAATAGAAAAAAGTAATGGGGAAGGGGTTCAAAAAGTGTGATTGATTTGGTTGTATATTAATTTCAAAACTAATTAACTAAATTAAGGGATAACATATGTTATGATAAAAGCGATTAAGTCCACCCTTTCACTCTTTTCCCTTTTACGTGGTCAATCACAACTTGAAATTATTATGAGTCTTCTTATACCACGACAATTTTTACAAAGAAAAGTAACCCATCAATTAATCACCATGTAACGCGCTTTGTTTGATGTGACCCCCTAGAGACCCCAAGGGAGTATAATCGCAACTTGCATAGGTTTTATTGCATTCAAAATACCTAATGTCACCCTATTATACTATATGCCTAGAAATATTAAATAGTCCAATGATGTTATTTAATTCCAATATGAAAATCTACGGTTAGTTCTCATTGCTATCTAGATCGATTCACTCAATTTTTTAGACCGGAAAAAGCATTAAACTTAAAATAAAATTTAATAATTATAAGAAGAGGTTTTTTACAAAGAGAAAATATACAAAGAACACCTAGCTCGCATTATAGGGGAATATTCATCCAATGAATATTATAATAAAAATAATATATTAGCCTTATAAACAATTAAGGATGCTTCCCTGATAAAGTTATGTCTTTTCCACTTCTCTCTTGCTAATCATCTCGCCATACCGAGTTTGAAACCACTACAAAATCCCCATTGAAAGATTGACCCACACTTTAAAGGGTTGTCGTTGTTGTTGATGTAAGCCCTGGAGGTCGATAGTTTTATTAAAACTTGGTACTCATATCAAATTATCTATTAATAATAATAAGACATTTTTTATTATGTTAGTTTGATGAACCATTAAGTGTGACTTAATATTGAAACTCCATTAAACATAATGACATTATTCTTAAAGTATATGTAGTCAGGATTTATTATAAAATGGAATGACATTAAAGCATTGATATTATTATGTGGATATACTGGTTATCATATCTCATAGATCAGGATAAAGAGTTACCAAGTCTAGACATATGTATTAATATTAGGAGTAATATTTATATTAGATTGACCCACCATGAGAATAATACATCATATATTATGAAAGTGTCATAAGTTATTCTCAATATGATACTGGTATATACCACCATTCTTCGACCTGAAACCATTATATATCCTAGATGTGGAGTTGAGTACTTTATTGTGGATCAAACTTTGTCTGTAATAGGATGACTATAAATATGGTTTATGGGTACTCAAAAAGATAATGTTGAGGGACATGGTCGACCTAGATTGAATTTTCCCATCTTGTGTAGCGGGATAAATGTATAATAGCATAATATTAATCTGGACAAGGGTAACACAGTGTATGCCTTGTGTTCAATATAGACGTGAGGGGAAAGGTAATTAAACACATAAACATTATCACATAAATATTTTGTCAAATCACATGACATTTTTGTGACTTAGGTAGTAGTGATGTATTTCTAGATACTGCTCGCTATTTATTATATTAAATGTGTGATTATATAATTGTCAATGTCACGAGAACCTACATACTCATACATATAAGGACGGATTGATGTGATAAAATAAACAAGTGAAAATTGTTCAATTGTGCGGTCTTGCAATGCACTAGCATTAATTAGAGTAATGTGGTACACCGTAATATATGGTGTAATTAATTGCAATATGAAATATTGTAAGGTATGATGTACTTAAGTTAAATAACAAACATCATATGGTACAATGTACTTAAGTAAAATAAGGAACACTGTAAGATACAATGCATTTAAGTTAAATGCAATACAACATAAAGGACGATGTTCTTAGTGTCCTTGTTCAGCTTGCAACCCACATAAGTGGTTCAATAAATAAAACCCTTGTGCTAAAGTATTTATTGCTTGAGCAAATTCGGTTTGTGAAACCCCGATCACACTTCTCTCTCTCTCTCTATCTCTCTCTCTCTCTCTCTCTCTCTCTCTCTCTCTCTCTCTCTCTCTCTCTCTCTCTCTCTCTCTCTCTCTCTCTTTATATATATATATCCCTCTCTCTCTCAAAGTCTCCATTCATAATAGTTATCATTAAGATTGAAGACACTTTGTTCATGTGAAATTAGTAGACCTGTTGTTGTTTCTTCATCGCTCATGATTGTTCTCGATCCTGCATCAAATTTTAATAGCCATAAGAGGTATCCATTCTATCACTCATCATGCTCATTTGTAAGGATCAACTTAGGTAAATTTTTGTTCTCTGTTGCGTATTTTAATCGCAGTTTGCTTTCAGTTGCTTCGGTACTCGGTTAAAAAATGTAGGTTCTCATCGATGACCTTCAAAGAATCTACGGTGAGAGAAATGTTAGTAAAAATAGAAACTTTAGTGCTACCATTATGAGAAGGAAAACATTATCGAAGCTATCACGGATTTGTTGCTAAGTAGTGGCGAGTTGAATCGAGAGTTAGATGTTTTCCAAAAACATTTATAGACTTTTCCTTCTCATTGTTTTATTTAATAAAAACATTGATGAATAATTTTATCTATCTATTTTATTCACTTCAACCATTAACAATTATTTTATTTTATAGTCCATGGGTCCTCAAATATAAAAATATCATCTTGAAATAACATATTAAATAAAATAATCATAATATATGTTGATATATTATATATAATCCAAGTTGAATTGTGTGGCCCAAGCCCAAAGCTAATTAGGGTTTAGAGTTTGTTACTTAGTTTGTTACATTTGTTGCTTAATAGTTAATTCACTTAGGTGTATATAAATAGACACTTTGTAATTCAGTTTTATTATTATTCATTCAATAATATCAATCCTTGTTTCATTATTCTCTCTCTTTCTCTTCTCACTAAAAGTGCCTCACGCACTAACAAAGTGGTATCTAGAGCTCCGGTTAGATTCTTGATCGTGTTTTCAAGAATCACACATCAAAGATTATATTTCATGGATCGTGGGTTGTTGTTAATCAATTGCTGCAAAGATGAATGGTAAAGGAAATTTACCAAACTCCCTTCCAACTCTTGATGGCAAGAATTGGCTTCGATGGAGAAAATAGATGCAGTCTCTATTTGGCTTTCAGAAACCCTAGAAGTGGTTACTAATGGTGTTCCTGCACTTGGTGAAGATGCAACTGACGCACAGAGAACCGCTCACAAGGATGCCAAGAAGAAGGATTGCAAGGCAGCATTTTACATCCAATTAGCGGTTGATGCAGCTAATTTTGACAGAATCACGCATGCTAAACTGACGAAGGAGGCATGGGATATTCTTGTCAAGTACTATGAAGGAGGTGAGAAAGTCAAGGTTGTCAAGTTACAAACATTGCGAAGACAATATTAATTGTTGTAAATGGGAGAAGATGAAAATATTGCAGGCTATGTGTCGAAGTTGCAGAAACTCGTCCATCTCATAAAGGGTTGTGGTGAAACTCTAACTGATTAGATGATAGTTGAGAAGGTAATGTGTACATCGACCTCTCACTTTGATCACATTATCGTAGCTATTCAAGAATCCAACAATCTTGAAACCCTAAAACTAGAAGATTTTGTTGGTTCATTGGAGGCGCATGAGATTAGGATTGTCGAAAGGAAAGGAGTTCAAGACTCAATACAAGTACTATAGGCTCAGTCATGGAAGAAGAATGGTGGTTCCAACAAGTTCAGAGGAAAAATCAACAAGACTTAGGACAAGAAGTCTTGGTTGAATCCTCACAAGAATAAGGTTGATGATAGAACTTCTAAATCTTCGAAAAGAGGAGAAGAAAATTCCTATAATAAAGATAAAGTAGAGAAAAAAAGGTGTGCAGTGCTATAACTATGAAAAGTAGGGTCACTTGGCCAAGCATTATTGGTACAGGAAAGACAAGGGATCGACAAAAGGAAAGGAGGAAGGAGCGAACCTTGCACGTCAAGATTCATATGATTATGATGATATGGTGGTTATGGCTGCAATTACAGATGACCATGTTGAATCTAAGATCTGGTTCCTCGACTCAGGCTGCTCGAACCACATGACTGGTCGAAAAGTAGTGTTAGTAGATTTCGACGAGTCGAAGAAGAGTAATGTCAAACTTGTTGATATTAGCTCGTTGCAAGTAGAAGGTACTGAAAACATAGTTATTCAAATGAATAATGAAGAAAAAGCCTTGATCAAAGATGTACTCTATGTACCTGGAATGAAGTGCAATCTGCTAAGTGTTTGACAACTGGTCAAAAAGGGGTTCTCAGTGGTTATGAAAGATGGAGCCTTAGAATTTTTTGACATCTAGAATAACTTGGTCTTGAAATCTCCTCTATCGAAAAATAGGAAATTTAAGGCAATGATTAGTTCGACTGAGGTCCAATGTCTGAAAACAGTTGTTAACCACAAGAATAGTTGGTTGTGGCATCTGAGGTTTCGTCATCTAAACTTTAGGTCACTCAATCAACTGATCACTCAAGATATGGTAATCGGTATACCAAGTCTTGAGATGCCTGAAAAACTTTGTGAAGATTGTTTGTCGGAAAGCAGTACATGAAGTCTTTTGTTTCGACTATACCAATGAGATCATCCTGCATACTCAAATTTGCACATTCAAATGTATGTGGTCCTTTTGAAGAGCATACCATTGGAGGAAATAAGTATTTCATCTCATTTATCGATGAGTACAGTTGAAAGCTCTAAATCTATGTGATCAAACGAAAGGATGAAGTATTTGAAATCATTAAGAGATTCAAGATACTTGTCGAAAATCAGGGTGAAAAGAAGATCAAAGTTATGTGAGTAGATGGAGGTGGCGAATACACATCCAAGATATTTGAAGCATTTTGTGCAGAACATGGTATTAATCATGAGATAACGGCTCCTTATACTCCTCAACATAATGGAATAGCAGAAAGAAGAAATATGACCATATTGGACATGGCAAGATGCATGCTGAAGTAAAAGAATTTGCCAAAATCCTTATGGGGTAAAGCTGTTTCGATTGCTGTTTATATTCTGAACAGATGCTCTACCAAGTAGCTGAAGAACAAGGTTCCTGAAGAAGTGTGGAGTGGCAAACGACCATCAGTGAGTCATTTGAAGGTGTTTGGCTCTATTTGCTACAAGCATGTTCCTGATGCAAGAAGAAGGAAGCTTGATGACAAAAGTGAACCTATGATTATGGTAGGATATCATAAGACTGGAGCATACAGGCTATTCAATCCAATGAACAATAAGACCGTGATGAGTCAGGACATTGTGATGGATGAAAATTCTGCCTGGGACTGGAATTCTAATAATGCAATTGACAAGCTATTGATGACTTGTGATTTCGACAAAGCAAGTAATGATGTCAAAATCAAAGATATTGTCGATATTCTAGTTGAAGTCGAAGTTTTTGCTGACATACCCCACACAGTCAAAGTTGAAGGGATATGGGTGGAACAAGCCAAAGACCTCAAAGAACTAGAGCTCTTCTATCAAGACTTCAAGACTATGAAGTGGTTGGTGATGATGAAGTCACAACAGATAGAGAACTAGTTCATTTTGCTTTACTTGCAGGTGTTGAACCAATCAGCTATAGTGAAGCCTCCAAATATAAACACTGGAATTCTGCTATGGTCAAAGAGTTACAAGCAATCAAAAGAAATAACATATGGGAGTTGGTCAAATTTCCAACACATACAAAATCTATCGAAGTGAAGTGGGTGTTCATGTTTAAGCACAATGTCGATGGGTCGTTAGCAAGACATAAGGCGAGATTGGTAGCTCGAGGATTTATTTAGAGAGAATGACTCGACTACTCTAAAGTATTTGCACCTGTTGTAACACCCCCAATCTATACCCCCAAGCTATTAAAGCGGTAGAAGAAAATTTAAAATTTCATCAGAGTATAATTAAAACATGCACGGCATAGACCGGAGATGCCACATCAATTTGAAACAAACATACAACACCTGCTTATACAGATATGCAACAATTCAGGTAGTAATACACCCACGAATCAGAAACAGAATAATAGCGGAAAATATGCAACTGAATCTCATATATATATATATATATATATCATGAAAGTTTATTTGTCATATACAACCATACATGTACAATTCCAAAGATACATATACATAATACAAACTAATCACAAACGGCCACCCTAACTACCCGGCGTCACATATCAGAGCCGACCGACAAAAGAATGAAGACGTAAAGCTTCACAAAAAGACCTCCAGTAACTCTAATCTGCAATGCCTCATAGAGCATTATAAAACAGCAGAAGGGTGAGAAACACAATCATAACACAGTTGCATATAATCATATATTAACACAATGCACATATAAAATATTTTCACCACAATTGCACCACAATCACGTACAACACATATTCTATATATACATCACCGATGCATATCAATCATATACAATACTCTCATCAACCACATAGATATACTTATTTCATCTCATCAGTCACATTCACAATTCCATACACAATTAATCCATGATTTATGCAAATGCACCGAGACCGACACAACGACTCCATGCAATGCACATGCGGTACCGACTCATCACATCTCAGATCCAGTTCACTCAGGAACTATTGGAACCATCGCTCGTTACTTAGTGTAACTCCCCGTCGGGCATACGATGTTCCCCGTCGCTTTTGGTCCTCTTTGTATAAGGCTCACAATCCGATCGCTCACACCCCACAAGGGCACACGATCGTCTATAACCATCGCTTTTGGTCCTCTTATTTTTAAGGCTCACGATATATCAAATTGCTTTAGGTCCTCTTATTTTTAAGGCTCACGATGTTATAGCGGATTCCCATTGGAATCTATCCGTCGCTCGTACCCTCATGGTACTCGACTTCGCAATATGCATATTATGATGCTTGGCATACAATGACTCATAACATTCATATGCACACATTTACTCATCCATAATCATGCATAACTCAACAATTACAACACATTGCAATTTCTTGCCGTAAGGCCACCAATCATCATTACGATATGTATTTCATGCAATTTCATCACTCAACAGTACACAAGTCATAAAATATCCACACCAACAACATATTGCACATACACATCAAGTTCACACAATTAAACGGCAAAAGTCGACAACAAAACAACACATTTTCTAATTTCTGACATAATATAATCGGCCAACAATTCTCAAAACCATCATCAATATAAAGTACATTTTATAAGCTTTCTAACGCATCAAACCACGCCTCAAACCGAACCACAGATCAAAAGTTATGAATTTTCAAAGAAAATAATTTATTGAGATACAGCCAAATTCGCCTGGCAACTTGAGAATTTGCCTGGCGTATTCCCATTCGCCAGCCATTCGCCATGGATTTCGCCTAGCGAATCCCATTCGCCAGCAGTTTGCCTGGCGAGCTAGTGGCGAGTCACCAATTAGAAAAAAAACCAAGAGTTACAGAAGCTACCCCCTTTCTGAAATTCCTATTTCACCTGGCGACTTACGAATTCGCCTGGCGAATCCCATTCGCCAGTAGTTCGCCTTGCGAGCTAGTGGCGATACTCAATTCGCCTGGCGAATCCCAAATTCGCTTGGCGAATCACACCAGAGCCAGAAAAATGCTGTTACGGGTTACACTATCCAAAAACCTCATTTTTCATTCCAAATCAATTCCAACACCAAAACAATTATCAGCAATGACTCACAAACACATGGTGATCATACAATGCAAATTATAGCAATTTCCGACCGTGCAAACATCGATTCCTAATCATTTTATCATTTTCGACCTAGAACTCAAAAGCCATGGAAAGACAAGAAACATCCAAGCAAACACATACATAATCATACACAAGCATGGCATAATCGAGTTTCGCACCCTTACCCGATTAAATAGCGCATAGAAAAATCGGTTGCTTTATTTCTTCTTTCTCAAGTTTTTCTCTCTTTTCTTCTTTTCTCTTCTCTTCTCTTCTTTTCTCTTCTTACTATTTTTCTCTCTTTTTCTTTCTATTCTTAACTTAACCAAATAAATCAAAACGCCCAAAATACCCCTACACCCAAATATCTCGCAAACGCTCCCAAAACCCGATAAAATATAATCTCGACTAAAAATAACATATTTTCAGATAAAAGTTAGAAATAAAAATAAAATAATAATAAAATGATAAAAAATGACTCAAATAAATAAAACTGACTAAAACTGATAAAAACTGGGGCGTTACAACTCTCCCCCACTTAGAAATTTTCGTCCTCGAAAATATACCTGAGACGAACAACTCTGGATACGACTTCCGCATCCGACTCTCCAACTCCCAAGTCATATTGCCCTCAGCAGCGCCTCCCCACGCTACCTTCACCAGTGCAATATCCTTGCCCCTTAACCGCTTCACTTCGCGATCCAAAATCCTAACTGGTAAAGCCTCAACCGTAAAGTTCTCCCTTACCTCAACCTCATCCATCGGAATCACATGTGACGGATCCGGAACATACTTTCGCAACTGTGAAACATGAAACACATCGTGCAAATTCGACAGATTCGGCGGCAACGCCACCCGATACGCCACAGTACCAACTCTCGCGGATATCTGGTAAGGACGAATAAACCGAGAAGTAAGTTTCTTCGATTTCAATGCACGACCAACGTAACCCTCAAAAATACATGATCTCCCTCTTGAAACTCAAGATCTTTCCGTCTCCGATCATGATAACTCTTTTGTCTACTCTGAGAAGCTTTCATCTTCTCACGAATAAACTTCACCTTATCTGTAGTTTGCTGCACCAACTCCGGTCCTACCACCGTTCTCTCACCAGATTCGTGCCAACCCAACGGTGTTCGACACCTTCGTCCATATAATGCTTCAAACGGTGCCATTCCAATACTAGAATGAAAACTGTTGTTATACGTGAATTCGATCAATGCAAGATAACTATCCCACATACCACCTTGTTCAAGAACACACGCTCGCAACAAATCTTCCAAAGACTGAATCGTCCTCTCCGTCTGACCATCCGTCTGCGGATGATAAGCCGAACTCAATCTCAATTTAGAACCCAAAGCCTTATGTAAAATTTCCCAAAATCTCGAGGTAAACCTTGGATCTCGATCAGAAACAATACTTAACGGAACCCCATGCAACTTCACAATCACACTGATGTAAATCTCAGCTAACCGCTCCAAAGAAAAACTGATATCAATCGGAATGAAATGAGCCGATTTAGTCAGTCTATCTACAACCACCCAAATAGAATTATGCCCTCTCTGAGTGTTTGGCAATCCCGTTACAAAATCCATCGAAATGCTATCCCATTTCCACTCCGGAATATCCAACGGTTGCAACAAACCACTAGGCCTTAAATGTTCAACTTTCGACTTCTGACAAGTCAAACACGCATACACAAACTGAGCCACATCTCTTTTCAATCCAAACCACCAGAAAATCTTCTTCAAATCTTGGTACATCTTATTCGCTCCCGGATGTATACTCAAATTACTCCGGTGTCCTTCCTCCAAAATCATCCTTTTCAACTCCAAATCATCAGGAATACAAATTCGGCCACGGAACCTCAAAACACCATTAACATCCACTTCAAAATCACTACTCGCATCTTTTCCGCCAACCAACATCAAATCCAAGAATTTCACATCCAACTTCTGTTTCTCACTTACCGTCATCAGAAAATCATTAGTAACCTTCAGCATACCCAGCCTCACACTATCCGAAGTCACTTCACATACCAAACTCAAGTCTCTAAACGATTCCAAAAGTTCCCACTCCTTAACCATTAAAGCCGACATATGCAATGATTTTCGACTCAACGCATCAGCTACCACATTAGCTTTACCAGGATGGTAATTCAAGCCAAAGTCGTAGTCCTTCAAGAATTCCAACCATCTACGCTGCCTCATATTTAACTCTTTCTAATCAAACAAATATTTCAAGCTTTTATGATCACTAAAGACTTCGAACCTTGCACCGTAGAGATAATGCCTCCAAATCTTTAACACAAAAACCACAGCCGCTAACTCAAGATCATGAGTAGGATAATGTTTCTCATGCACTCTCAATTGCCTTGAAGCGTAAGCCACAACCTTACCTTCCTGCATCAGCACACCACCTAGACCAATCAAAGACGCATCACAATAAACCACGAATGGTTCATTAGGATCCGGTAAAATCAAAATCGGAGCTGTCGTCAATCTTCTTTTCAGCTCATTAAAACTCTCCTCACACCGAATATCCCAAATGAACGCTTGCCCTTTACAAGTCAATTGGGTCAATGGAAGTGCCAACTTAGAAAAACCTTCAATAAACCTCCGATAATAACCAGCCAAGCCCAAAAAGCTTCGAATTTCAGTAACAGATCTCGGAGCCTCCCATTGTAGAACTGCTTTTACTTTAGATGGATCCATAGAAATACCATTACCTGAAATTACGTGTCCAAGAAAACTCACTTCCGATAACCAGAACTCACACTTGGACAATTTTGCAAAAAGTTTCCTTTCCTTCAAAACCTGCAAAACAATACACAAATGCTCCGTGTGCTCCTCCCGAGACTTAGAATAGATTAAAATATCATCAATAAACACAACAACAAAACGATCCAAATACTCGTAAAAAATACGATTCATGTATTCCATAAACACACCTGGCGCATTAGAAACCCCGAACGGCATCACCGAATATTCATAATGACCGTATCGTGTCCTAAAAGTCGTCTTCTGAATATCTTCCTCTTTCACCCTTATCTGATGATACCCCGATCTCAAATCAATCTTACTAAACACACAAGCACCAACCAACTGATCCATCAGATCATCAATCCTTGGAAGAGGATACTTATTCTTAATCGTCACCTTATTCAACTGACGATAATCAATACACAATCGCATACTTCCATCTTTTTTTTTCACCAACAAAACTGGAGCACCCCAAGGAGAAACACTTGGCCTCACAAACCTCTTCTCCAACAACTCATTCAATTGCTTTTTCAACTCAACCAACTCAGATGCCGACATTCTATAAGGTGCCATAGACACAGGTCTAGTACCAGGAGCCAGATCTATAGAAAACTCCACCTCTCTCTCTGGCGGCACATCTGAAATATCCTCAGGAAACACTTCAGGAAATTCACACACAACAGGAAACACATCCAGCGACACTTGACTAGCCACGGTCAAAGATGCAAACAACCCGAACAACTGAGCTTCCTCCGCCAAAAGTTTCTTCAACTCTTTGGTAGATAAGAAACTCGAGTCTTCGTCTTCCTCAAGAGAAGGAAACATTACTAGATTATGATAACAATCAATATGAACCCTATTGAATTGCAACCAATTCATTCCCAGAACCACATCTAAACCCTCCAACGGCAAACACACTAAATCCATCTCAAAATCTTTACCATAAATGGTCAAAGGACAACTCAAACAAACCAACGAAGTAGTTACTGAACCCATTGCTGGCGTATCAATAACCATCTCACCATCCATTAAGGATAACAAAAGATTCAAACGCTTCGCGCACTCAGACGAAATAAACGAATGAGTCGCTCCAGTATCAATAATAGCAATTAAGGGCATACTATTAATAAAACAAGTACCTCGAATCAGACGATCTGCACTTGAAGTCTGAGTCCCTGACAACGCAAAGACTTTCCCACTAACTTGAGCCTTCTTCGGTTTCGGACACTTAGTACTAATGTGACCAGGTTCACCACAGTTGAAACATACCAACACATTCTTCCTTGCACAATCAGCAACCACATGTCCTACACCGCCGCAATTAGAACACTTCCTCAAATCCTTCCTATACTCAGACTGACGATGTCCCACATCACCACATCTAAAACACCTTAGAGGACTAGACATTCCTCCCCCACTTGACCTTCGATCAAAAGCACCCCCTTGCCTACCTTTATCAGCTGGTGTCACATAAGGACCACCACGAACCTGTTGCTTCCCTTTCCGGTCGGTCATACTCTTATAGTGAGTAGAACGAGCCTTAGTATCCTCCTCATAAATCCTGCAACAATCCACCAAGTCTGCAAACCTTCGAATCCTCTGATAACCAATAGCCTGTTTAATCTCAGGACGCAACCCACTTTCAAACTTAACACACTTAGAGAATTTCGTAGTTGCCTCCGCATAATGTGGATAAAACTGTACCAACTCAACAAACTTAGCAGTATAGTCTACAACAGACATACTACCTTGTTTCAATTCCAAGAATTCTATCTCTTTCTTCCCTCTGACATCTTCGGGAAAATACTTCCTCAAGAACTCCCGGCTAAACAACTCCCAAGTGATCTCTTCCTCCTCCTCCGCTGCAGCTTCCAACACATGACGAGTACCAACCCACCAATCATCAGCTTCTTCCAACAACATGTGAGTACCTAGTCTCACCTTCTGATCCTCGTCACAATCCATCACTCGGAAAATCCTTTCGACCTCTTTCAACCAAATCTGTGCACCATCAGGATCATATCTTCCTTTGAAGACAGGTGGTTTATTCTTCCGAAACTCATCATTGCCAGCAGCATTCGGTGCACCCTGCACAGCCCGAGCCATAGCCTACATCGCAGCAGCTAAAGCAGCGTCGTTCCTTCTAGCCATATTCTGTTTATTTCCAATAACAGCAACTATGGTTAAACAAATAGCTCACCTAACCACAACGACCAACAAGGACTGACACAAACTGACACGGACTGACTCTAATACCACTTAATGTAACACCCCCAATCTATACCCCCAAGCTATTAAAGCGGTAGAAGAAAATTCAAAATTTCATCAGAGTATAATTAAAATATGCACGGCATAGACCGGAGATGCCACATCAATTTGAAACAAACATACAACACCTGCTCATACAGATATGCAACAATTCAGGTAGTAATACACCCACGAATCAGAAACAGAATAATAGCGGAAAATCTGCAACTGAATCTCATATATATATATATATATATATATATATATATATATATATATATATATATATATATATATATATATATATATATATATATATATATATATATATATATATATCATGAAAGTTTATTTGTCATATACAACCATACATGTACAATTCCAAAGATACATATACATAATACAAACTAATCACAAACAGCCACCCTAACTACCCGGCGTCACATATCAGAGCCGACCGACAAAAGAATGAAGACGTAAAGCTTCACAAAAAGACCTCCAGCAACTCTAATCTGCAATGCCTCATAGAGCATTATAAAATAGCAGAAGGGTGAGAAACACAATCATAACACAGTTGCATATAATCATATATTAACACAAAATGCACATATAAAATATTTTCACCACAATTGCACCACAATCACATACAACACATATTCTATATATACGTCACCGATGCATATCAATCATATACAATACTCTCATCAACCACATAGATATACTTATTTCATCTCATCAGTCACATTCATAATTCCATACACAATTAATCCATGATTTATGCAAATGCACTGAGACCGACACAACGACTCCATGCAATGCACATGCGGTACCGACTATCACATCTCAGATCCAGTTCACTCAGAAACTATTGGAACCATCGCTTGTTACTTAGTGTAACTCCCCGTCGGGCATACGATGTTCCCCGTCGCTTTCGGTCCTCTTTGTATAAGGCTCACAATCCGATCGCTCACACCCCACAAGGGCACACGATCGTCTATAACCATCGCTTTCGGTCCTCTTATTTTTAAGGCTCACGATATATCAAATCGCTTTAGGTCCTCTTATTTTTAAGGCTCACGATGTTATAGCGGATTCCCATTGGAATCTATCCATCGCTCGTACCCTCATGGTACTCGACTTCGCAATATGCATATTATGATGCTTGGCATACAATGACTCATAACATTCATATGCACACATTTACTCATCCATAATCATGCATAACTCAACAATTATAACACATTGCAATTTCTTGCCGTAAGGCCACCAATCATCATTACGATATGTATTTCATGCAATTTCATCACTCAACAGTACACAAGTCATAAAATATCCACACCAACAACATATTGCACATACACATCAAGTTCACACAATTAAACGGCAAAAGTTGACAACAAAACAACACATTTTCTAATTTCCGACATAATATAATCGGCCAAAAATTCTCAAAACCATCATCAATATAAAGTACATTTTATAAGCTTTCTAACGCATCAAACCACGCCTCAAACCGAACCACAGATCAAAAGTTATGAATTTTCAAAGAAAATAATTTATTGAGATACAGCCAAATTCGTCTGGCGACTTGAGAATTCGCCTGGCGAATTCCCATTCGCCAGCCATTCACCATGGATTTCGCCTAGCGAATCCCATTCGCCAGCAGTTCTCCTGGCGAGCTAGTGGCGAGTCACCAATTAGAAAAAAAAACCAAGAGTTACAGAAGCTACCCCCTTTCTGAAATTCCTATTTCGCCTGGCGACTTACGAATTCGCCTGGCGAGCTAGTGGCGATACTCAATTCTCCTGGCGAATCACACCAGAACCAGAAAAATGCTGTTACGGGTTACACTATCCAAAAACCTCATTTTTCATTCCAAATCAATTCCAACACCAAAACAATTATCAGCAATGACTCACAAACACATGGTGATCATACAATGCAAATTATATCGATTTCCGACCGCGCAAACATCGATTCCTAATCATTTTATCATTTTCGACCTAGAACTCAAAAGCCATGGAAAGACAAGAAACATCCAAGCAAACACATACATAATCATACACAAACATGGCATAATCGAGTTTCGCACCCTTACCCGATTAAATAGCGCGTAGAAAAATCGGTTGCTTGATTTCTTCTTTCTCAAGTTTTTCTCTCTTTTCTTCTTTTCTCTTCTCTTCTCTTCTTTTCTCTTCTTACTATTTTTATCTCTTTTTCTTTCTATTCTTAACTTAACCAAATAAATCAAAACGCCCAAAATACCCCTACACCCAAATATCTCGCAAACGCTCCCAAAACCCGATAAAATATAATCTCGACTAAAAATAACATATTTTAAGATAAAAGTCAGAAATAAAAATAAAATAATAATAGAATAATCAAAAACGACTCAAATAAATACAACGGACTAAAACTGATAAAAACTGGGGCGTTACACCTGTCGCAAGATTGGAAACTGTTCGACTAGTGGTAGCCTTGGCATGCAATCAAGGTTGGTCGACATCTCACTTAGATGTGAAATATGCATTTTTGAATGGACCTTTAGATTAAGAGGTGTATGTCACACAACATCCTGGGTTTGTGATTCAAGAGGAAGCAAGTAAAGTATACAAGTTGCATAAAGTGCTATATGGTCTCAAGCAGGCACTTAGGGCATGGAACAAGAAGATCAACTCACACTTAGTCAAATTGAGATTTGTCAAATGCAAATCTGAGTATGGTGTCTATGTTCAGGTTGTGGCACAAGATATAACAATCATCTGCTTATATGTCGATGACTTGTTAGTAACTGGAAGTAGCTTGGAGAACTTGTCAAAATTCAAAGAGCTGATAAAAAAGGAATTTGAAATGTCGGATATGGGAAAGTTGTCGTACTTCCTAGGCATGGAATTTCAAATATCGAAGCAAGGTATGGTGTTACATCAAAGAAAGTATGTCAAAGAGATACTCAAGAATTTCAGAATGGATGATTTGACTCCTGCATCTTCGCCTATCGAACCAAACTTGAAGTTGGAGAAGCATGGAGAGGAAGACAATATTGATGCAACTTTGTTCAAACCAATTGTTGGATATCTGAGATATGTGTGCAAAAGTCGACCTGATATATGTTTCTCAGTCGGATAAGTGAGCAGATATATGAGTGAACCAAAGATGTCACATGTAATACCCCATATTCCCTTAAATGCTCATTTGGGTGTCAGTTGGGATCAATAGAGTAACTAGTAGACTCTGAAGAGATTAATTATTGATAAAAGAGACAGACCAATATTAATAAGTATAAGAGAGGATATTTTGGTAACTCTAATATTTGGTCAATTGGTGTTAGGTGACAAAATATCAAATGGAGATATTTTGTACCACTATATAATATTTTATTATATATGTATTTTATATATATATATATATATATATATATATATATATATATATATATATATATATGGTAAAGAGAAAGAAAAAGATAGTAAGAAAAAAAAAGAAAGGGGAAAAGAGAAAGAGAAGAAAAAGGGAAAAGAAGAGGAGAAGTTCTTGGAAGGGAAAAAGAAGTTCTTAGATTCATCATCTTCACCATCATTTCATCTTCTTCGTTAAAGGTGAGTTCTATTAGATAGTATAGCTTTGGGAGGGAAGGAAATGTAGGATTTGGGAATTAGGTTTGTGTGAACGGTGTTAAATGTGTGGAATTTCCATCCTATATGATGATTATGATGAAATGCATGTCTATATGTGATAATCCATGTTTGGTTGGGTGTTTGGATGCTAAGAGAACATGTGGGTTCTAGTTAGAAACTCATAATCTTTGGGATTTAGGGTTATAGTGAAATGTTCGATTGGTGAATTAAATTCATGACAACCTGATGAGCATTCCCTCTTGATTATGAACCATGACTTGAACATGTTTACTATGATATGGTGTTGTTATGATTGAATGTTTTTGTGTGATTATATGTTTTCATAGACTTGAGATCAATGAAATTGTTGTTCTTATATCCATGAGTTTTCTATGAATGGTGCCTTGTTTGTGTTATTCATGACTTTGGTAGTTCATATGCTAAATATTGTGTTTGTTACATTGAGTTGTGATTTCCATGTTGAGAAAGGAAATAATGGATTCATGTGATTTATGGGTAATAGTATTTTAGAATGTTGGGTTGAACTTCATGGTTGTTGATGGAAAAGTTCATGACATTACAAGTGGTAATAGAGGAGTTTAGAGGTGAGTTTTCATGAAAATAGCAGGTGCAAATCGATTGAACTGAGATGCAAATCGATTGGTGATAGTTCCAGTAGCGAAATCTTGAAATTTTGGTTGTGCAAATCAATTGCACTGATTCCATTAGAAAAATTCTACAATCCTGTAATTGTGCAATCGATTGCTCTATAATGCAAATCGATTGCACACTGCTATTTTTCCAAAAATTGTGTTTTTTTCCCTTTGTAGTGTTTGGGTCATAACTTGAGAACCGTAACTCAGAATGAGGCACAGTCAGACGCGTTGGAAAGCTACTTAAATGCTCTATGTGATAGTGAAGTAAAAGCATGAGTTTATGTCATTGTTTGATAGGATAGAGATGGAATTGAAGTGAGTATGGATTATGTGATTCTTATTTTTCCCACCATAATTCATGAATCGGAAGTCCGATTGATATGAAACTTGAAGCCTTGGAAAGAGAATCTAATGTGCTATTATATGGTGATGTGAGACCATGAACTAATCAAGGATGTTTGGTAAAAGGGAAGTCGTGGCTTGTATATCTTTATATGTATGTGAACCACTATGTTGATTATGTTTGACATGTTATGCTATTATGTGGGTTCCATGAATGATATTGTTATATACCTTTGTGTTATGACATGATGTATGATATATGAATGTGATTGTGTGATAACATGCTTAAAAGACTATAATAATGGTGAGGAAACCTTTGATATTAATAAATGGAATGAACTAGTAAAGTGATTAGGACATAATGAATAACATAGATGGAAATGCTAGTGCCATGATGCCTAGGTGTGTATCATTGGTAAGAAGTTGCCTAGTTGTGAGGAGAGCTTTGTATGGATCATGTTTAGGTTGTGTTACTTTGTGAATAAGATGAATGTGTCGCCTTACGATTGTCGAATACAATCATGTTTGTGTGTGATCACGTACTCGTAACTAATCCCTTGAGTTGTACCGCTCCAAGAGCAAGGCTTATGTAGATCGCTCCTCTGGAATGTATGCACTATTACTTTGGCAGGAGATCCCATAAATGAATGGAGTCTACGGGAAAAAGACTTGAGATGGGGAGCAGTCTCATGGGAAGTGACGATTCATGCGGGAATAACCTTGAATTCGAATTCATTCATTTATTGTGTGAGTACGAATTGAGCCTACAGGTAAAAGGCTTGAGATGGGGAGTGGTCCCATGGTAAGTGACGATTCATGTGGGAATAACCTTGAAATTGAATCCATTTCATATGCCAAAGTACATTACAAGGATCCATGATCCGAGTCGAAAGTCCTAGACGTAGGAGAGGACGTGAAAAGGGGATGCCTTGGTAACGTTTCTGATTGGTGATTGTACATGTTTCCATACATTGCAAACTGTGTGAACTCAAGTCTTATCCCTTTCTCTTTTGACTTGAGATAGAAATTGATTAGAACCCTGTAGAGCTGAGTGAACTCATAAGATAAAGGAACGCACTGAGATTATTATCTCACCTCATTATTGTTGTTGTTTTTCAGGTATTGTTTGTAGGTATAGTTTGCATGTGGAGCTTGCTCGAGTGTTTCAAGAGAAACTTAGATTATGCTCTTGTGTATCTCGTACAATGAAGGATATTGTACTTAGATCTTAGTTTTATTGTTTTGGCCATTTCCATATCTTGTACCTTAGGTTGTTTTATGTGTTTTAAATGGTCAAGTATGTAAATTATGCCAATAGGAACTTATGATTGGTGTCAGTACCAGATAATAACTCTTGTATAGTATTATTCTATATATATATATATATATATATATATATATATATATATATATATTATACAGGGTGTTACATCACACATGAAGGTTGCCAGAAGAATCTTGAGATACTTAAAATGATCGACAAACTATGGAATTTTATTCGACGAGACTCTGAAAGCAAATAAGCTATGGTTACTTGTTAGTTAGATGTTGATTGGTGTAGGTATAGGGAAGATTGAAGAAACACTACTGGATATTTCTTTCAAGTATTTGGTACCCCAATCTCATGGTGCTCGAGAAAGCAACCTGTGGTGGCATTGTCATCGTGTGAGGCTGAATATATAGCAGGGTCTTATGTTGCGTGTCAAGTAATTTATATCATATATGTGTTAGAAGAGATCGAGGTCGAAGTGAAGAAACCTCTGGTACTGCAGATCGACAACAAGTCAGCCATAAATCTGGTGAAGAATCCAATTTTGAATGGAAGAAGCAAGCACATCAAAGCTATATTTCATTTCCTTAGAGAGAAGGTAAATCAAGGTGAATTTGAAGTAAGGCATTTCTCAACTGAAGCCCAATTGGCCGAAATTTTTACCAAAGGATTAAAGATCGACATGTTCCTAACTTTGAGAAATAAATTAGGAATAGTTCAGATCGACAATGATTAGTTTGTTTTGACAACTTGGATTATGTTGAGATATTAGATATAATCCAAGTTGAGTTATGTGGCCTAAGCCCAAAGCTAATTAGGGTTTAGGGTTTGTTACTTAGTTTGTTGCTTAGTAGTCAAGTCACTTAGGCGTATATAAATAGACACTTTGTAATTCAGTTTTATTATTATTCATTCAATAATATCAATCCTTATTTCAGTATTCTCTCTCTTTCTCTCCTCACTAAAAGTGTCTCACGCACTAACAATATGTAATTTATTCATGTCATATTTTATGAAATCAAATGCTAAATCAATATACAAAAGAAACTTACTTCAGAAGTAAACCATCCTCCAAATCTTGTGTGGTACCCAAGACTTTTGGACGAGCGTTGCTTCTCAATTTTTCCAGAATCTTCCTAATAAAAGAGTGTGACGAACCGCCATAGTTGCAATAGTCACAATTAATTTAAATTTAGGCATGTGTTAGTATTATCGGGCTCCAAGGTGGATTTCAATTGTACTCGTGATAAATACAATGAGGTGAGCCCGACTTGCATAGAATAAAGCAAAAGGGCTTTTGAGTATTGAATTTGTAAAAAAAGTGAACTAATCTCTCTAACCTTGAAAATTGAGGTATTTATATATGTAACCCATGAGCCATGTTGTGTATGAAGAATTGATTTTAATATCCAACAACTTAACTAGAACGTGGGATTTGGAGAAACTCGCCTTCCCCTTTAACTAGAAGGTGATGTTGTGGTTACTTTCTCACACATTTGTGGACATAAATTAATACGCTCGAGTTGAATTGAGGATGTGTGCCCAAAGCGCAATGGGTCAGGTTGGGAGAGTTCATGTGCTCACCATGTGATATCGCCCTTATACGCCCCATCTCCTCTTGCAATATTCTCGAGCCGAATGTGATATAGGTCAACTTTTTAGAATTTAGATCTGCTAATCTAGTTCATAGTCCCTCAAATATAAGACATAGAAGATCCTTATAACAAAAGAAAGACATATCGATTCAACATTAAAAAAAAAATCGAAAACAATAATTTTTTAAAAAGTGAAAATACTTAAATACACCATTCAGCAAATTCATATTTTTACATTAATTTTCTTAATCAATACCCAAAACATTCATGAGTATTTTCCTATTTAATATGATAGAGTGAATGACACCCTACGAAACAAGAAAAATATCTAAGTTTATGTTAGCCGCCATCCAGTCAACCACTCCCTATGACCCAAAAATAAATGCATAAATAATAACTTAAATAAAAAATACACAACTTTTCATTTTCCCTTCATAGAAACATCATCTCATACTACCTCCTCATTTTCTTCTCCTCCTCCTTCATCACACGCTCCTCCATCTTCTTCTTCTCTCCACTTTTTCACCTTCAATTTTTCATTTTCTCTCACTCCCCATTTTTTCTCTTAATATTAACAAAACAAAACACTCTTCATTCTTATTCATCTCAACTTCATCACCACCACACCTTCTCCATTCTCAATGACCTCCTCTTTCTTCTCCGACCTCCTTAACTCCCCCACCAACAAAGACACCCTCAAAGACACCGAAACATCTCACCATCATCATCATCATCGTCATAACAATGTTTTGTTGGATCAAACCGATTCAGGTTTACCCAAATTCAAGTCCACACCCCCTCCATCACTTCCTCTCTCTCCCACACCTCTCTTCTCTCCTTCTTACTTTTCCATCCCTCACGGCTTCTCCCTTTCCGAGCTTCTTGACTCTCCCGTTCTTCTCAACTCTTCTCATGTAAGTCTCTCAAAAAATTATTCATCGTAGACTTTTTAGTTGACTTCATAATTCTCATCATGTTTAGTTTCTTCGGTTTGGTTGCATAATATGATATAACTTTGTGTTGTTTTGATGTAGATTTTACCATCTCCAACAACGGGATCATTTGCTAATAATCAAAGCTTAAATTGGAAGAATAATTATGGTGAAAAGCAGCAGAATTTCAAGTCAGAAGATGAAACCTTGTCAAGTTTCTCCTTCCAAGCTCAGCCTATGCTTCAAACTTCAACCGAAGACACAGCTCAAAACGTGTGTAACAAATTTCAATTCACAAAACTCATTTTTCACACTTCTACGTATACATGATAATATGATATGATCAAGATTTTAAATAAATAACTTTCCTGTTGCATTCGCGTAAAGGCTTTTGCGGTTTCAGTAATTATAGGTGTTGTGATAGTTGTTGCAGTAGTCGCAGTGTGAATTAACCTCAGTTTTTTAGTATCGGCACTTTTCAAAACCGTTGTCTTAATTAACTGTGTTTTTTAGAACCTTGACAAAAATTAGAGACATGTTTCTAACTTTTTGTCTACAAATTATAGGGATGGAGTTTTCAAGAAACAGCAAAACAAGAAGGCTTAATATCTTCTGGAATGAATATGAGTATGGTGAAAACAGAAAACTCTTCATCAACTCATAGTGGACAAAATAATCACAAGAGAGATTATGGCAATTATCAAACTCAGCCACAGCAACAAGTTCAGACACTTAGTAGAAGATCAGATGATGGATACAATTGGAGAAAGTATGGACAAAAACAAGTAAAAGGAAGTGAAAATCCAAGAAGTTACTATAAATGCACATACCCAAATTGTCCAACAAAGAAAAAAGTTGAAAGAGCTTTAGATGGACAGATTACTGAAATTGTTTATAAAGGTAATCATAATCATCCTAAGCCTGTGGCTAACAAGAGGAACATGAATTCAATGTCTTCCTCTTCGTCGTCACTTGCGAATCCTCCTTCAAATCAATTTGGAAATGATATGCAAATGGTGTTGGTTGCCACGCCGGAGAATTCTTCGATTTCGGTTGGAGATGATGATTTTGAGCAGAGTTCTCATAAATCGGGTGGAGATCATGAGTATTGTGACGATGATCAACACGATGCTAAAAAATGGTAAGTTTGTACTCTCTTTTTTATTTATGTAATTTCAGTCAATTGTGTCTACGTTTGTAAATGCAAAACCGTTGTAAGTTTATATTATTATTTGAATGAATTAAGGTTTTAGGTTTTATTTAATTGATGAAATCGGATGAAGCAGAGTGGTATGAGATGGAATGAAATCGTATTTTATTGTTTAAATCATTTAAAATTGGATGGAGAGGAGGTGAATGAAGTGGTATGAATTTCATTCGATTCCTTCATTACCACTATATTTCTTTCCTTCTGATTTGAACAGAATGAAAAATTTGTCTGCCATCCTACATTTTTCAAACAATGAAATAGGATCATCGAATTCGACTCCGCTCCATTCTGTCCTAAAGTTTCCTTTGTATGGTTAATTTGATTTCATATTTAATTTTGAATTTCATGAACATTGTAGGAGAATTGAAGGTGAAAATGAAGGGATATCATCCGGAATTGGAAATGGAACAGTGAGACAACCTAGAGTTGTGGTTCAGACAACAAGTGACATTGATATTCTAATTGATGGGTACAGATGGAGAAAATATGGACAAAAAGTAGTAAAGGGAAACCCAAATCCAAGGTAAAGAAAAAAAAACACCCTTAATTTCTTCCTTTGACTGTTTCTTTTTGGACATAAATGTCCAACTTTATAAATGTTAGTGTTCTTTAATATTCTTATTGGTCAAAATTGGCAACCATGCATGCACGAGACAAGACTCACATATTCTATGCCATGTCATGTCTAACACTCGAAAGTTTTATCTTTACTAAGGAAGTGGTCCTATAATAACTTTCACAATTTCGATCCAGTCAGTATAAGAGTTATACTATTAATTGTGGTTGTCGTGTGAATTAATCATAATTTATTCTTTAATATAAAAATGATAAATTACAATATCAGGATCCGTATTAACATTCACTGATATCATTTGTCACATTCGTTTTTGCTGACCGTTTTTTTAAACCCTTCTATTTTACTTTATGAAATAATATTGTGACTAACTAAATTAATACATAATATAGGAGTTACTACAAGTGCACAAACCCTGGATGTCAAGTAAGAAAACACGTGGAAAGAGCTTCACAAGACCTAAGATCAGTGTTAACAACCTATGAAGGAAAACACAACCATGATGTTCCTGCACCACGTGGAAGTGGAAACCACTCTATCAACAAACCAATACCTAATATACCAACTATGAACAACACCATGAGTGTCAACAATGGATTCTTCAACCATGAGATGCTGCAGAATAACGAGTTTCCAATGGATCCTTATATGATTATGAATCAGCAACGTGTCGATAATAATGTTAGAGGTAGAGCCAAGGAGGAGCCTGTAGTAGAAGATGACTCGTTTTTTGACTCTTTGCTATCTTGAAAGGAATATGCCTTTTTTTGCATGGTTTTGGAGGGCTGGTTAATTAGGATTTTATACATACATATATACATAAATATACTTAAGACTAATAAAATTGAGTTCATTCCATTTATTCTATTTGTAATTTATTGTATATCTTCACACCTATAGGATTGGTGTATACACTGTATATTTAACAATTGTTGTAAGTTAATTACGATGATAACTATATATGTTTGTAACTTTATTATTATCATAATATAGAATTAGGAATCAATTTTTTATTTTAATTTATTACTACCTCCCTCCGTTCCTAATTATAAGACCCTATTGAGTTTTTTTCTTGTCCCTTTTTATAAGACCCTCTTCAACTTTCAAAGTGCATTAATTATTCTTTTCCAAACATACCCCTAATTATATTACATATTTTTTTGCACTCTATAATAAATACAATTACATACACATTAATTATTTCTCTCTCATAAGGATAAATTTGTAAAATTATACAAAATAGTCAATACATTTAATATTTTAACCAAATTTCTTAATTTCCGTGTTTTTCTCAACGGAGTCTTATATTTAGGGACGGAGGTAGTATTAATTTAGTGATCTGCGATTATACGTCAATATCGAAGTAGTAAAAAGGTTGTCGTGCCACAAACACCAAGTATTTGAAAATCGAATTCAACCTTATCCTTGTGTAGTTAAAGTGATCGAAAATGAGTTTGAGTTTGAAACGTATAAAATTTTAAAGGATGAAAATTATAATAAAAAGTTGATCATAGGACACATGATTCTTGTCTAAGGCTATATAACAAAACTCTTGTGAATCTCTTATTCTATTACGGAAGACACGTCAATATTAAAATAGAGAAAATCGAACAACACCTATTTTCGCCAGCGTGTTGTGTTGCCTAAAAACAAATAATATATCCACTTTCATTTGTCCAGATTATTTGTTGAGATAGATTTCGCACCGCTATAAAAATGGGGCTTTCTCAACTGCATCTGAGAAACTTTTGTCATCTCGTAAGCAACTGTCTAGACTTCTGCCTTCACATACCAAAACGTACCCTTTCAATATATGATTGGTACCTAATTCATCTTTACTTTCGTAAACGAAATTTGTGAGAAAAATTTCAGAATTCTAGAATAACTTTTAAATATATTTCTCGTAGTAAAACGTAGAGGATTCACTAGAGGTTTGTCATGAGACAATCCCCATGACCCTTAGTCCTTAGGAAACTCTACTCACGCATATTTAATGGTAAAGTGAATAAAACATACACGACAATTGCATTCATGATCAAGAAAATAATAACAATAAAAATAAGAATCTAGATTAAAGCCAGAAAAACTTGAATAAAATAGTTTAAATGGAGTTGAATGCAATACTTGATGAAAGGGAAATTGCAAAAGAAAATTAACTTAGAAGTAAACTAAAGCTAGAGCATTAGGATCATCTTTTGTTATCTCTCTTTCCAAGAATATATAGGTTGAGTGCCATTATAAGCCTTCAATTTCGTGTCCTTTTAGTGCTATGGACGTTTTAATACAAAGAAAACAGTTAGAAACCCAAGAGACAAGAGAAACTAAACAAGAGAAAATAAAAAATTATAGTTGTTAAAGCTCGCTACAACCCATAGCAGCTGCTACACCCACCCGTAGCAAGCCTCAAGTTCTTACAAATGAGGCGCCTTAAGGGCTATTACAACTCGTAGCAACTGCTAAGACCACCCGTGATAGGCCCCTCTGAATTTTTTTCGCATTTTGACGCATTTTGCTCCTCTCATTTCCTCTTTTTACAAGGGCACTCTTTCGAGCCGGAAAGTAGAGAAAACACACAACCACACATAAAATAAGAATAAAGCAAAAACTTAAACGAATAAAAGCGAATAAAAATAACTAATAAAACGATGAAAAAAACTAATTATCATGGCCAATGTTTGCAATCAAATTTCATGTGCAATTTTTATCATTAAAAAATTGAATAAATCATCAATTTAGTTCATAAATTATTTTATCTCTTAGAATTAGTGTTTAAATTATATAAATATTATAAATAATTTTTAAAATATATAAAATCTATTCATTCATAAATACTCTCTTTGGTCCTTAATATAAGAAAAAAATTATTTTTTAGATTTATTGAAGAATCAATGTATTTGGACAACATATAGTCCAGATACATTGATTATTCAATGAATCTAAAAAGTATATTTTTTCTTATATTAAGGACTAGAGGTAGTACTAAGTTATACAAATATATGTTAATTTAGTCCCTAAAATCTTAATGACCCTACTTAATGATCCTACTTGATGATCCTACTAGATGGGGTTAATATTAATCTCCAACCTGATATGTGGTTATGAATGCATGATCTTTCTTAAGTCTTTTCAATGAATTTGACTAATAAGGCTCTTCCGATAAGCTTTAATTCTCTGAGTATATAATCATCTATAAGTTATTGGCAGGCAGGATGAAGAAGGCCATGCCTAAGTTGATTTTTTCTTGCCAAACAACATTTGTCCAAAATTGACAAATGCTTGATGAAGTGCTAATCGTCAATGAGATTATGGACTTTGCAAAGGTGCAAGAGGAAATGTATGTTGGTGAAGATAGACTTTTAAAAGGCTTTTGATAGTGTGAGTTGGGTTTATCTTAGAGATATTATGAGAATGATGGATTTTTGGTCAAGATGGATGAGGTGGATGGAAGGTTGTGTTTTCACAAGTTCTATGTCAATCCTTGTTAATTGCAACCATATTGTGGATTTCCAAGGTTAAAGAGGTATGCGCCAAGGGGATTCAACGTACCTATTTCTATTTCTATTGGCTATTGAATGACTGACTATACTAGATTGCAATACCATCCATTTGGATGAGTACCTAACTTGTAGGATCAATGAGGATATTTATTTAGAGATCATGCAGTTTGTTGATGACACGATTCTTTTATGTGAAGGAAATTGTTCAAATTTATAGAGAATTAAATCCATCATGTGTAGATTTGAGTTGGTGTCTGGATTAGGAGTTAATTTCCGCGATAGAAGAAGAATGAATTGGGTAAGCTGGTATAACTTATGCAATCCAAAAGAAGATTGTGGGTTATGATCATTGTGGTTGGTTGAATCTAGCCTTATTGAGTAAGTGGAAATGATATGTTCTCAATTAAGTTAGGACCATTTGTAAGGATTTTTTATCATTTATCTATAATGGCATCAAATCCAAGGTCATTGATGGGGTGTATCCTAGCAATTGAATGATGGGTTACTTGTGGTGGAAGGATTTTAGGTATGTGGATTCATCACATTTTGAAGAACTAAATTTGTTCCAAAACAAAATCAAGTATGGGGTGGGAAATGGCATAGGCATACATTTCTGAAGATTCAAATGGTTGGGTTGAGACATTATGTGATGTGTATCCTAATGCATTTTCTTGTTCAAATCATAGTGATGATAAAGTTTCTCATATGAGGGCTTGTTCTAAAAATGGGTGGGAGTGAGACATCTACATAGATTGTATTAGTGAGTTATATGAATTATCAACCCAATATGAGGAGTTGATGGCTTTGTTGTAGGGAGTAAGTTTGAAGTGGATGTTGATGACAGATTTGTATTGTGGAAGGGTGTGAAGGTTTTTCACTCAGGTCGAGTTACCATGTGTTTTCAGTGATTTTCAATGCAGGATATCAGGTGGTAATGGAAGTGCAACATGAACTATATATTATGTGGAAAATAAAAGCTCCAAGTAAGATTTGATTGTTTGGGTGGAGGTTATTCCTAAACAGATTGTCTAGTAGAATGGAACTACAAAAGCGGGGAGTCATCAACGGTAATCATAATTCAGTTTGTCCACTATGCTTTGAAGAAGATGAGATAATTGACCATTTATTATTGTCTTGCTCGCTTGCGACCCAACTGCTGAGGAAGGTGTAAGCATGGATTTGTACTGATATTGAGGGGGGGCTTTTATCACAAACATTATAGGATTTTTTGAAGGAAGTTAAAAGGAAGAATCATAGATAAGTTAACCTATATGTTTTGGTTGACATCATATTGGTCCATTTGGCTTAGAATTTTTGGAACTTGGAACCATAAGATTGATGAAAATGGTGAATAATTGAGTGTGGAGAGAGAGGGAGAGAGAGAGAGAAAGTGAGAGAAAGAGAAAGAGTGAGAGAGAGAGAGAGAGAGAGTGAGTGAGTGAAAATATGAATTACATCATTTTTAAGATACCCTAAGGGTATTAATATAATTACATGATGAGGTACAATTATCAAACAAAATAAAAATTGAAAAACTCTCAGGTGTAACTGGCTGACATATTATGTCAATCGGTTGCACTTCACTACTGAGTTCGTTTTTAACTTAAAATACAAAGATGTAACCGGTTGACATATTATGTCAACCTGTTGCACTTTTCTACTGTAAGTTTTTGTTTGACAAATTAAAAAGGGGGTAACCAGTTGATATAAAATTGCAACCAGTTACTTGCACATGAATCATCTTTTTCTCTCAACACGTCACCTTAATTAGTGTGCTATAAGTCTTTCATGCCCATTACCTTCTTCAATCTCTTTAACACTTTAATTGTGGATCCCTTGGTCAACAAATCGACCACTTGGTCTTCACTTCTAGAATACCCCAATCTCAACCTTCCTTCGCTAACAAGTTCTCTCAAGTAATGAAACCTCTCTCAATATGCTTGCTTATCCTATGTGCAATGGGGTTCTTAGCATGGTTTATAGAGGAAACATTATCAACCACGAGTGTTATAGCGTCACACTCTTCACTGGGCAACTCCTTCAACAAATTCGCCAACCACATGGCTTGGCACGCACACAATGAAATTGCAATGTACTTGGCCTCACAAGATGAGAGTGTCACTACTAGTTCCTTATTTGAACACTAAGATATTTTTGTTTTCGAAACATAAATATGTATCTAGCTATAGAATTTTTATCATCTTTATCTTTGCACCAATTGGAATCAGTAAATTTGAGTAAATTGTATTTTCTGCCTTGTACACCATGGGAAAGAAAATTCTACAACCAATAGATTATTTGACGTATCTTAGAATTCTCTTGACTACTTCCAAATGAGACACCTTCGGTCTCTCCATGAATCTTCTCACAATACCATCATTAAACGCCAAATTCGGTCGCGTATTACACAAGTAACATATGGATCCAATCAGCCTCCAGTAACGATCTTATTCCTTTGCAAGGCGTTAAGATATCTAAATTTGAGACGCCTAACCCTATAATTCCATAACCACTATTCTCTACTAGTTATAGTAGCAAGACACATATGCTCCATATCCTTCAACTTAACTTTGAAAGTTCTATTGGCGGCCATAGGAACTTTTAGGATCAAAACCATGTTTGCATCCATAACGTGTAACGTTTTGTTCTCTATATGAATCTTGTAGTCCTTATCAATTAATTGGTCAATACTTAGAATATTACACTTGATTTTGGGGATATACAATACATCATTTATCAAAGAATGTCCATCATCCCTTCTCCTGATCGATATATCTTTGATCCCTTCCGTCGTTAGAGTGATATCATCCACGAACTTAACTTTGTTCTTCATGGCACAATTGTTGTAAAAAACCAATATTTCCTTCCCGTTATATATGTTGAACATCCGGAGTTCAAATACCATTAACCGTTGTAGTGCACTACTTTTTTCAAGGTCACTATGATGTTTTCTTCAGTATGATACCGGTTGTCATAAAACCACAACTAGTTGCACTTTGGTTCTTTAGTGTCTTTCAAACTGATGTTGTTGTCTTGCAATTTGTTGATGCTACTAGGGGTGGACAACGGTTCAGTTCGGTTCGGGCCCAAACCCCATAACCATACCAACCCACGGTTGAAAAGAGTGGACCCAATTTCGACCATTTAATCTATCGGTTTTTTTGGGTTCGGTTCAATTTAATAATTTGATTTTTTTTTGTTAACTTATTATTAGCTAATATTATATTTTAGGCCTAAATTTGAAAAAAAAAAATCTATTTTTTTTTCTTTCTTACAAATTAATAAGTTACTAGTGACATGTTAAAATTTAGGCCCAACTTAAATCAATGGTTTTTTTACAAATATTTTAATTTTTCAATAAAGATTCTAGTAACATTCAATAGATAATATAATATTTGGTGTTGTATCATGTTCCCCCTTCTTCCGGTTCCTGCCAATAGTAAATTAATAATGAGCAAAATTGAAAAGTTCAACAAAAACATCAATAGTAAAATTGAAATTTTCAACAAAAACATCAATAGTAACAATTAACAATTATAACAATTTTATTAATGAATAACAATAATCTCAACAGAAGAAAACTGCTCTACCTTATAAACCTATAACCTAAAATATTCCAAGCTTCAGAAATAAGATCTCGCCAACCAAAAAAACTATACAACAGACAAAATTAGGAACATGAAATTAAAACTTTGATCTAAACCAGAATAAGAATTCATTCGTATATTTTTTTAAACTCTTTAAACATGGTTATAAATAAAAGAATCAAATCACTTTCATTCTATAACTTTGATCTGAAATAAAATAAGAAAATATTTCTAACCATAATCAGAAAACAAAATTCTTTTTTAAAATCCCTAACTATAACAACAAATTATAATTAAATTTCTTTAAGAAACAACATACACTAACCTTTTATTATAATATGAGATGATAGAAAAATTTTAAACTAATTTAAGGACAAAGAGGGATGAAGGATGGTGATGTGAGAGATGAAGAGGCCTGGGTGAGGGATGAAGAGAGGAGAACAAGTGAGTGATAAAGACAGGAGAACAAGTGAGTTGCGACTAGGTTTTTTCAAGCATGTTGTGTATTAGGTTAAATTAATAGGTATATTTATTGGGCTTTAAAAATTATCCAATCCAGCCCAGAAGAACATTAAAAATAACATGTAATATGGTCGGGTTCGGTTTATGTTGGATTGAATTGGTTCAACCGAACCGAACAACTGTTATCCAGTCAAAACCGAGTGGGTCACCCGACGGGCCCGAAGCCCGAATTAGACATGACCGAATTGCATTTGGTTTGTATGGGTCCGACGGATAGGTTCGGTTACACTTATTTTGTCCACCCCTAGCTGTTGCATTCCCCTTATATAATCATGACCAAAAGTGTGTTCTTTTCATCGAACACTTGGTGTGCAACTTTAACTTCATATTCTTGAGGTTCTTTATTGTTGGCATTGCACTCTCTTGCAAAATTTCCAAGTTTTTGACAATTATAACACTACACACTGCTCTTGCCAGCCATCCTTCTTCCTCCTCTACCTCTTACATTGCCACCTATAGAGTTGTTTAATCCAGCAACCATATTTCCATTGTCTTCACCCCTTTGGAATGTTGAATTATTGGAACTTAAGGATTCTCTTCCACCAAATTCTAAAAGTTCCCTCTACCTTTGTTCATAGGACACTTTCCTTTTGCCTTCTTGTGTCTCACATTGACACGAGCTTGTAAAGTGATCTCCGCACTTACCTTATCAACATTTCTTTCCTCCATTCTCTGCTCATATGTTTCAAGAGAGCTTTACAATTCCTCTCTGCTCATCGTCGCAAGGTGCTTCGATTCCTCAATTGCAACCACCACATTGTCAAATCTTTGCGTCAGCATACTACTCTATGATCATTTATCCATACGCCTTTACTTGGTTTACCAATCTTGCAATTCTCGTTGTGCATTTTCAAATTGTTTCATTCTCTTCCATTTGAATCAACTCGAGTTGCCTCTTGTGAGTTTGTAATCTCACTAATTTACCCTTGTCAACTCTTGCATATGTTTTCTCCAAGATTTCTCACGCTTGTTTCGAAGTTATGCAATCACTAACTTTCTCGAAATTATCTGCATCAACACATTGATGGATTAAAAAGAGTGTCATGTAATCTTTCGAATTCTCCTTATGCTTAGATCATTGAGGATTTGTTACACCTTCTACAAGTGGATTAACTTCATTCTTGATACTTCGAGAACATCTTGATAACCAAACCACACCTTTATTTGTTTGCACCACTTGTCGTAATTCTTTGCTTCGAGAATTGGAAGATTTGTAAGGATTTGTTCATTGAAAACAAATGTCATTTTCGCACACTAGGTGTTTAATGGATCGAACCAGACTCTTGATGTCAAATATTATGTCAATCAATTGCACTTTACTACTGTAAATTTCTATTTGCCAAAATAAAAGAGTGTAATCAATTGACATAAAAGTGCAATCAATTACATACACATGAATTAATTTTTTCTCAAAACAATAATAAAAATGAATGATATTCTCTATAAAGGTAAGATTAAGGGAGTAGATATTACCTTTTGAGAAAATAGTTTCTTCGAGCCTTAAAGAAAATGGATCGTGTTATTTGGAGGAATATTGGAATACTAATCATTGTCTTGTATCCTAAGGGACCAAACCTTGTAACTGCTTGAATAGAGTATGCCTTCAACTCTATAATACAAATTATTTAATTATAAAAAAAAAACAAAAACAAAAAAAACAAAAAAAAAAACAAAAAAAAAAATTCCGTAGATGTTCTCGTAGTTTTTAGGACTAGATTTCAGTCACTTTGAAAGAATATAATTTTGATAACTTTAGGCAACAAATTATTTTATTATTATTATTATTATTATTATAATATATATATATATATATATAAAATGCTAACACACACCTAAAATTAGTAGATCCCACTCAAAAATACAGTATTTCTTTTTATTTTTTTTAATCTTTCTAACGTGGATTCCACTAAAAAATAATTGGCCCCACACAAAAATATACTAATGCACACCTACATGAGTGTGTATTAGCATGACTTTATATATATATATATATATATATATATATATATATATATATATATATATATATATATATATATATATATATATATATATATATATATGATCGTAACAGTAAAGTTACCCAAGTCATTTCCTAGTTTTTATGAGTTGTTACATAAGATAAAAATTTATCTCATATAAGGAAAAAAAAACATGAGAGTTTGAGAAAAAATCTTAAAATTTATATTCATTGATAAAAGATAAAAAGAAAAATACATGAAATGTTATGCATATATACCTAGCAGAGAATAAACAAATTAAATACTTACTAGCAATCTCTAATGATTTTTTAAACTAACTTTTGTATTTATATTTAACTAATTAACCGAGAGTAATTAAATAATAATACTACTACTACTAACTTTTTAATCGAAAATGAAATTTGTGCTATCATATTCATGAAAAGGAAAAATCGTGTTGAGAAGGTGGTTTTCGTGATTGGAGCTCATTGCATATGTCACTTTACTTATTTCTTTACATATATAATATTATACAATACAAAAAATCAATGATGTTGAGATAACGATAGATTACTTGGTGGGCAAGGCGGTGAAAGTCAACTTTGATTTTTTTTGACAAGATTTATGTATTCTTGTTATTTGACTAAATGACAAAAACATTGTTAATCCAATAGTAATTAAACTTTATTTATTTTATGCTCTAAAATTTAGCATCTTTATTTATTCGAATAAACTACCTACCCAAGAATGAAAAATGCTTAGTCTTTCCCTAATATACCCTTCTATTAAAATAATTTTTCCACTATCATTTACCCATTTTGGTCATTGACTAACTTAAAAAACATTGACCAATCAAAGTATTTGTTTTGTACACATGGCATCATTTTTTTCAAACCTTTCACCCTCTTTCTCATCAGATTTTTCCCTCTCTCACTCATTTACTTCTCCTTCTCGTCACCACCTTCCCCCCTCTCTCTCACCAAAAACCCTCTTTCTCTGTCTCTATCCCCCTCCGCCGTTTTTCCCCTGTTTTTTCCTCTTCCTTCCCGCCCTCTTTCTCACCTTCCCTCTTTCTCTCACCTTCTCTCTCTTTCTCGTACCCTCTTCTTCCCTCTTTCTCTCAGCATTCTCTCTCTTTCTCGTCTCAGCATTCTCTCTTTCTCGTACCCTCTCCCTATCTCTTTCTCCATTTTCTCCATTTTTCTTCTTCTTCCTTCCTCAATATTTCTTCTTATGCTCATTGTCATGGTTCCGATTTCAACTACAACTGCAGAAGATGGAGATTTGGGCGTGGGTTGTGGTCTGATTTCGGCATACTTTCATGTCGTAATAATCTGGTTAAGTATTCGTTTTCTCTGGTTTTTTTGTTTATATTTATTGTTGAGGTTTAACCTGTGTTTGTTTCTTCATTTTTTCATGGCGAGTGGGTCAGATTCTGATTTACTCTTTTAGGGTTTTTGATGGTTTTGGTATTTGGTGAAGGTTTGTGAAGGATATGTAGTCCATCGTCGCCCTCGCATCGGTAACGTTGGCTAAGTTCTTTACTCTTTAAATTTAGGGTTTATTATTTGTAATGTTGATAGTTTGACATGTTATTGGCAATTCTTTTGCTGAGTGGATCATAGTATTCACTTATTGAATAAATTTTGCAGGTTTTAGGGAAGTACTAATTCAAATTTGATCCTGTTGGAGAGGGTGCTAGATGGCGTCGAACATTTGGTCAAGAAATATACTCGTCCTTGCTTCTAGCCTTCACATAGGTGGTTAATGAATTGTTGTTAAAAGTAAATGTATAACTCTTTATAGTTAAATTAATAATTGTGTTTTAACTAGATTTGTGGCTTATTTCTTAGTAGTAGAAGTATTAACTAAAGAACACTTGAGGCATGATTTGTATTAGGCCTGAATCTTTGAATGGTTGGAAGTGTATTTGGGTTCTCCTAGGTTTAACTTGCCAATCGGCCATTTTGAAATTGTTGGCGAACCTGTTTTTTATATTAATTATCTCTGTATTAACCTGTAAGCTCATACTGTTGGCGTTACATTCCAGGGAGATGCTTTTTATTTGTTTTACGAGGCAAAGAATTCAATCACCATGCAAGGTGATATAGGAGTTTCAAAAAGTACTGATAAGGGAGCAACATTGCAACAATTGGGAATTGCCTTGAATGAAGACTGTCATCTTTCTTATCCTTATGTATTTCGGCACGGTGATTATATGCAGTTATATTTTATCTTATTTTCTTGATTTTGTTGATCTTATACTTTAGAACTGATGTTCTGTTTTCAACCTGTTGTTGTGCAGTTAATTCATCGATTATGGATTCATATACTTTGAAGTCTGTGTTCGATTTGCCTCAACCTTTTCAATCAAGTTTTAGTTTCAGGTACTATATAATGCTCTTTTAATATGTGCGAGATATAGTAGATTGCTGCTACTATAACGTGTATTTTTTATATGCTTTTAATAAGAGATGGTGCTCAATTGCTCATTCATCATGTATATTTGGGACATATTATAAAAGTTGATGATATTTTTGTACAATTTTAATCCTCTGATGTCACAGATTAGAAACGAATATGCAACCAAAGTGATCTCATGCCGGTTTTTTATGAACATAATAATGAACTCTCTATGTTATGGGGAATACAGATGTTGGTTAATTATGCATTCATTTTAATAGGGAGGATATGGATCTTCTTGGTTTATTGTAGTTCTGACACTCTCCATTACAGGCCACTGCTGCTAGTCCTGTTGTTGGTTCCCAGGTTAGGGTGGAGGACTCTGATGTAGCCTCGATGGATGGCGAGATCTTGGAGGTTAATGGGGAAGAAGTAAAAGTTCTTTGCACTTCAGGAAAGAATGTGAGAATGTTTTATATAGTTTTATTAAAATCCCTTCATTTCTGTAAGCAAGTTATTTTCATGCTCTTAATTGGCCTCATTTCCCCCATTTTCTGTTAATTTCCAGTCTAATCCTGTTCTAAAAGCCTTTGGAAATGCAAAGACTGTTAGAAACAATAATACATGGTGGAATGGAACACATCGAACGCAGATATATGGTGTTCCTGTCATTTGTTTGAGTATAAGGGTTACCTCTGTAGACATGCGATTGGTGTTCTCCAAATGTCTGGTGTTTTTAGCATCCCGACAAAGTATATATTGAAAAGATGGACAAATGCTGCTTTAAGTAAGCATCTTATTGGTGAAAAACTGGAAGACGTTCAATCCAAGGTCTAGAGATTCAATGATTTATGCAAACGGGCCATAATATTGATAAAAGAAGGTTCTTTATCCCAAGAAAGTTACCATATGGCTTTAGGTGCAATAACTGAGGCTCTAAAGCAATGTGCCAATTTGAACAATTCTGTTGAGAATGCAGCCTTAGCTACTCATGTTGGTTGCAATGTTGTAGAAGAGTATCAATCTGTTAGTACATCTACCGATAAGGTGTCTGATCCAAAGATGATTACGGGTAAGAAAGCTGCGAGGACTAGTGTGGCTGGTAGGAGTCTAGAAGGTATCGAAAATGTTGAAGGAAATAAAGGAAAGGTGAGTTTTTTTTGTGATTACCGATTGCGTGATGTACTGGTTTTCTCTTAAGCTTGTCTTTAACTTGTCAGCTACTCATTCGGTTTGTGACTTACTAATTCGTGATGATTTTTACCTATTGGAGCAACATTTGCCGCAACAGATTCTGTTTGCACGTTGCAGGTTTGAAAACTATGTAGTTTTTTTTTGCATTTTTCCAACAACTAACACATATGAACTGAAACTTTCAACGGTATGCTTTGCACTTTATTATTTCTTTTGATACATGATACACAATACATATTGCTAATGCTAATTTCTATAATCTATTCATGAATGAGTTATTTATTTTCCCTTGCTTGTGTTAAATACTTATATAGTGGCCATGCCTTGGAGATTTTGTAAAGTGGGAGCAGGCTAAAATTGCTCTCAGAGAAACTTTGGATGAGTTTGACAATCCATGGCAGGTATGCTTGTCATTTTGAATTAAATTGTAGACTTACTTGATACCCTCATTTTGAATTCAATAACCACTTTCTGTTTCAAAAGTTGCTTACATTTAAATGCATGTTACTTTTTTTATGGCTCCATTCACATGATCAACTGCAAGAACAGGCTAAACCGATACTATTATAAAGGAAGTTGTTTCGAAATTTACCTCGAAGACCTTGCAGGTCAGGTTTTAAGATAAACTTTTAAATTAACAATGAAATAATGTCAGTCTTATGGATTGATTGTTCGTTTTTGTGAACATCACTCAGTTGTGAAACCTCTGTATTTGATTATGTTTGTCTTGCTGACACTATCGGTAGCTTTGAGGATATCATGTCTGTCTTGCTGAAATTATCGGTAGCTTTGAGGATATCATGTTTGTCTTGCTACATTAATACTCAAAGGTTCCTTTCATTTGCTACTTCTCAAGAAGTAAAGATTATGATCCAAATAACTATTCAGTTTACAATTGTCGTGTTCCTCAGGATCATTTTACTTCCTGCTAATCCATTTATGCATAACAAACACAAAGGTTTTGCAGATCAACAAACCTTCATGCATTAAACAATGCATACTACATATACAAGACTAGATATAGAAATTTGTGCTCCTTCAAAAATAATTACTCCTGCTGAATAGACTTCTTTGGCTCTGATATCTCTTTGATCTCATAAGCTGAAGTAAGGATTTACAACCATTGCCCAAGCAAATTTTTCCAACTCAGTTTGACTAAAAATCTGAGGATTTCAAAGTTCCAACCAACAACAGTACCAATGATTCAGTTCACTATTTTATGATTAAGAGAATAATACTATAATCAATATTAATCATAACAATTGAAGAAGTCCATGGCAAATCACATTGACATGTTGTATTGTATTTTTCAGAAACATGTTGTATTGTATTGTATTTAATTTTTTAAAATTCATAAGCTTTGAACATTGTGTTATCTTCTTCATTATGCCTCCTTGAGCAGAAAGACATTTTTGAATGACAGATGTTTTCATTCTTTTGTTGCACAGGACAAGCAAAATTGTTGAAGTCGTCAATTTTAGTTGTGGGAGCTGGAGGGTTGAGTGCTTCTGCATTGTTATATTTTGCAGCGGCTGGTGTTGGTAAATATTACAAAATCAGCTTATGAAAAGGAACTAATGGAGTAGCGTTATCCATCCAACACTGGTGAACGTACTTAATGGCGCGCAAGTTCACTATCAGCACGGATCAAAAGAGTCTGAGATAGTTACTACAATAATAGATTGGTAAAATTGGGCAGCAAAGTTGTTGGGCTATTGGTTTGATATAATATACCATCATATGATAGCTTGAGTCTCTAATCTATTGAGACTTGACTTATCATATTAGTTTGCTGAACAGAGATATGGCTTGATGAATATACAAGTTGCTTGCAAGCAAATACTAAGATCATACTCAATTGGCTCATATCATGTAATAATATTGAGTTGCACTCTGATTCATCATAAAGTGTAGATTATTCATTGTCTTCGCTTAATCTTATTTCATTTAGGTTTATCTATGCCACCTACTCAAACTGTAATGTGATGGATATTATTATGTAAGAAACAAGCCACCCCAGAAAGTCAACTTTTGTAATATTCAGTTACATTATAATTGCCCAATATTAGCTGCTTACTCTATAAAGGAAACATATATCAATTGCACTGACATGATATCTCTAGATTATACTGTGTTCAAGTAACAACACTTTCAATATAAACTATAAGCATTTTTAGTTCAAAGAGTAGATTATTTTATGGATAATGGATATTGCTTCAGCCTCTGGCAGGTTTGGTGCATCAAACACTTTGCAAACACGCTATTCACCTTTCCCTTTCCTGAACACCAGCCTTATTGTGGCTGCATGAGCTAGCACATGGCCTCCTGCTGGTTTCTTTGGATCAGTTATGAACATACCACCTCCTGGATTAGCTATGACTGCAAACAAAACATATTTCAACATATTTCAAGGGTTGCAGTTGGAGAATGTACTTACCTCCTGGATCAAACACAACACATACCACCTACCTAAACTAAGCATGCTCAGTGTACCTCAAATATCAACATATTTCAAGGGTTGCAGTTGGAGAATGTACTTACCTCTTGGAGCAAAACTTGCAGTTGTGTGAAATGGAGTTCCAGCAAGGTTTTGTTGCTTTGAGTAGCTCCTAAATATCCTCTTTATACTTTATGAATGCTTGGAAATCAAAGGAGTTGATTGGACTGAGGTATGCCTTCCAAATTGTACAAATGACCAAAATTGTCAAAAGTGAACTTAGGTCAAATGATGTTACAGTTGCAAATTTAAGGTTTGGACACCTTAAGAATGATTTATGGGAGGTTTATGAAGTGTTGGAATGGCTGGAAGTGAAGGGCATCAAGACTGGTCCATGAAAATGCAGAAAGTCAACTTTCTTTGGGTTTGAAGGTTGACTTTTGGATTTATGAGGCTTTTGATGGTTTTGAGAGTTTGGACAGCTCTAACACATATTTTGTGATGTGCTAGAGTGATTTGTTTGGTGGTTTGGTGTTTGGAATTGATTTTGGATGGATTTGTGCAAATTGGTGCTTTTGTTCACAAATGGTAACTTGAAAATGCAAGACCAATGTGGAAGGGTTTTGGACTGAGATTATATGCTCTGAATACTCTTCAAATCCTCCCCCAAATGTGTGGAAATGATGATCAATTTATAGGCCAAGGATTGCATTATGGGACAGCCTTGCATCATGTGCACTTTTACCTTTTTAAGATTCCTTTTTTAGTGGAATTTGGTGCCATGTGATCTGAGCATATGCTAAAGGGTTTTGACAGATTGCAAGTGCATTATGCAGGTGAATGGAATGATGTTGAGGCATGTTTAGTGGGCTGAGGTTCAGAATGCTTGCACATGTTGGTGTTACTGCATTCTCCACTTTGAAATGCATAACATGCCTTACATGATTGGTGTTTCCCATGTGTAAATTGTGGACGGGGCCTGCAACATGACATGTAGATGTTTTACAGTTTGTTTTGCATCAACCAAGTTGGATTGGTGGCTTGAGAAGCAAGGCAATGAAGTTCAAGTACAAATTCTGCAGCAAAAGTTACTAAATATGGACAGAAAACTTCCATCTTGGTCCATTTGAAAATGGCTCGTGCATTTTCAGGCCCTTTTATGCCAAATACTCTTTGAAACATCCTTGACCTAATGCAAAAGGAATGGGATCAAAAGCTCTTGTGAGGAGGGAGATATGGTGATTCAAAGTTTGGCCTTCCATGGGCCTACCAACTTGCCATATGTGCAGCAACTTCATAAATCTTGGGCCATTTGAAATTGGCTCGTGCATTTTTAGGCCTTTTTGTGCCAAATGATCTTTGAAACATTATTGACATAATACAAAAATAATTAGATTAAAAGGAGTCTTGAGGTGGGAGTTATGCTGCTCCAAAGTTGTGGTCATGACAAAATTAGGTGAAATTTCACCAAGTACCAAAAGGTAAATTGCCTTCCAAGTCAAATAACTCAAAAACCATGCATTTTCTGAAAAAGGGTCCTCTAATATGATTTTAAGATCATGAAAAGAGCTTCCATTTGAGCTTTGAACCACTTCATTTGGATGTGTGGTTTGCAAGTTAAGACTGTTTCAATTTTGGCCCAAGTAGTGAAATTTCCTTATTTGAAAAGTTTTCATGAACCAAACCTTGCTTCTTTTGCAAGAAACTCCTCAAAACCCAAATTATCATATCTTAAACCAATAATGAGGCATTCCATAATGATCTTAGACCTTTGAGGTTACATTTTGATCAAAAATCCTAAGGATTAGGGTTTCAGTTAAAACCTTAATTCGACTGTGGACGCACTGAGACCAATTCTTATGATTTTGTTTCTCCTATCACATTTAAAGCTCATGGATGGCCTATTAGGATGTTTATGATCTTAGGAAGTCAAACCCTAGGGTTTGAGAACAAGTCTTGCTCAAAATCAGAAACTCTGATTAAACTGTCTTGATAGAAAACCCTAATTCAGGAAACCCAACTAGGGAAGTGTGATCCACTTGAAATTTCTTGCCAATCTTGATCTTGTGATGAGATGATGGACCAATTAAGATCTCTTGAGGCTTAAAGCTCCCTTGTGGCTCAAAGATTGATAGCATCAAGGAACATCTTTTCTCCCAAACCCTTGATCAATGCATATGAACTCTTGCTGAAAACCCTGTAAACATCTTCTTCCTCAGAGTTAGGTTAAACAACCTTGATCCCATGCTAAGATGCCATGATATGCAAAGATGATAATGCAAGAATGAAATGAATCATAAGCCAAACAATGCTAAAAGTAAGAGGGTAAATTTTGGGGTATTACATTATGTATGTTCATTTCTCATTCCAAACTTATGCTAAAGTTTGTTCTGTAGATTTGCATGATGTTCCATTCAAGCTACGTAAAATCCGATACACTAAATCTTTTCGTAACTTTACTATTGTTTTTTTCGAATTACGATCAATCATGACAAGAATAACTTCTATTGTCGTACACATTTCAACTGTAGTGCACGTTTCTTTCATTGTATCCCAATCTCAAGTACAAAATTATTTCTATCTCGTGTATTTGTAAAAAGTTTGAACATTCTAAAATGTTTATTCAAATCCTCACGGGTCATTACCATAACAATACCTATTTGTTATTAAGTATTTCTTTTCAAATTTACATGTCCCTTTAAATATATTTTATATCATATTAGATAAATTTATCCCTGCGAATGCACATGTATGTTGGATCATTACTATAGTCAAATAACTATTTTTAGATGATTACTCTTGATATTTTTTAATTCAAACTTTATCAATTATTGTTAATACATGTAAAAATATATTAAAAAAGAACCATAAACTTTTAAATTTTTTATCAAATAATTTAAGATAAGAATCAATTTACCCGTGCGGACGCACGGGTCTTCTACTAGTTTATAATCAATCGGCTATAATATATCGCTATCGAAGTGATGGCTGGATGGATGAAGCTACTATATCCGTAAGAGAGGGTCCCACGTCTAGATTCATTGTACAGTGTGTTCCTACTATGACCCTATGATCTGTAACTCTTGCCGTGCAAGTTTCTCTATATATTAGCCAATCATATACTCTACTTTGTTGCTTTTTATTTATCACAATTTCTATAAAGAAAAAATATCTATATGTCCGTACAAATAAATATATTTAATATAATATAAAATATATTTAAATACAAGTATAAATTAAAAATTAAAAAAAATGAAATTTAAAAATAAAAAATGTATTTCTCAATTAAAAGTATTTATTTATTAAAATAAAATAGATATTATTCTGATAGCTATCGTGTTAGTAGTTTGCACTATTATTGAGTAATATTGAATTTTTATAATATAAAATACTTTTAGATATACATGTCGACATTTATAATGTATTACTTAATAGTAAAATAAATAATGATTATGTAAACTCAATTGTATTAAATAATCATATAAAAAAGACATGTGAGATGGAGAAAAAAATCACATTTAAAATTAAAAAAATTGTCTTTCAAATAAAGGTAATTGTTGATTAAAATAAAATAGCTATTGTTCGAATAATAATCCATAAAATAGAAAGTTAGTTGTGTGCACTATTATTGAGTCTTATCCAATTTAATATAGTATAAAATGTATTTAGATACACGTGTCAATTTCAATTGAGTTACTTAATTTAAAACGAACAATAATCATATAAATTGTGAATATTTTTTATATATAATAATTATGTTTTTATTTTAGATAAATTTTGTGTTTTAAAAATTCAACATTTTTCTGTGTTCTTTTTTATTAAATTAAAAAGAAGTTTAAATTTTATAATTTATACTTAAAAATAAAATAGGAAAAAATATGGAGAAAGAAAAAATAAAATGAAAGTTAGAAAGTTTGAGAAAAGGAAATGTGGGGAAAATATGAAATTTGAATTAAGAAAAGAAAAAGAAATAATGAAAAAGTTAAAAATAAAAAATGACAAATGAATGAAGTGGCAAAATGAAGTAGTTTCATTTTTTTATAGTATTTGTTAATTACAAATATGTCATTTCACTATTTTTTTTTAAATGATATATTAGGAAGTTTGATGGTAGTTTATTTTAAAGATTAGATCGTTGATTTAAAAAATATATTTATTTTTTATTTTTAAAATTTAACATGTCAATAATTATATATTTGTCGATGATGTTTTTGGTTCGGTTTAATTGCAATTCCGATCTCTCTATTTTGTTTTTTTTATGAAGTTTTGATTTCACATTTTAAAAATAACGATTTTAGTCTCTTTTTTAAGTTTTTGTGTTGGATTTTAGTCCCTAAAAGGAGACTAAAATCTAACACAAAAACTTAAAAAAAAAAAAAAAAAAGGGACCAAACCGTGATTTTTAAAATGCGAGATCAAAACAAAAAAAAAAGTAAAATAGGGGGACCAAAATACTTTGGAATCTAAAAGACTTTGACACCACATATCCACTCAAAATCTTAAGGCATCAGGAATATGAATTATTTATCTTATATATCCAACATTTCCTTCATTTCAAATCGTTGTGGGACTTAACTATTACACTTGAATCCCAACCGTTGCAAAGGAGGGCCTAAAGGCCAACAGAGAAAAAAATTAATAAATTCTAACAAGTCTTGAAAAAGAGACCTCGATTCTATCATCAAGTAAAATGATCTCGAATTCATATTTCGGAATAGTTTGAAAAGTGAATGAAAGTGAGAAAAATACACAAGAAGGGGTGTTGAATTGTGCTTTTCGTTTCTTAACTTTGCCTCTGATCCGAGTTCAGAATCTAAAATGGTGTTCAGATTTTGATTATACGTTGCAGCGGAATGTTAATAGAAGCAAATAAAAGATAAAGAACACACAAATATTTATATTGGTTCCTCCCAAATGAGAGTAGTTCAGTCCCCTTGCGTCACAAGAGATTTTCACTATAACTAAAATATGATTACAATCGCTTATGCACTTAAACATAATAATTTTCTTTGCTCAGACCCTCAGTCAGAGATTTCCTGCTTAAACCCCTCATGTCCAAGACTTCTAGTTAGGTTCCATGAACCCAATACTTTCTTGTTAAAGCCCCTCAGGTTCAAGACTTCTGCTCAGACCCTCGATCAAATACTTCCCTGCTTAGATTCCACGAATCCAAGACTTCTGCTCAAGCCCCTCAGGCTCAAGACTTCCTTGCTTAAGTTCCACGAACTCAAGACTTTCTTGCTCAGGTTTCACGAATCTAAGACTTCTGCTCATACTCTCAAGTACAAGACTTCTGCTCAGACTCACAGTCTAAGACTTTCTGCTTAATCAATAATTGATCAAGACTTTCAATGCTCTAGCACATATCAAGAGACTTACTTAGCTCAAGCTTCTCAGTAAGAGAGTTTGGTGCTCAAGAACATAGCAAGAGACTTTATCTAAACTATTATACAACATGCTTAGCAAAATAGAGTATAAGGTGTTCTTAATACAAAATCAGAGGTACAGGGTAATCACCATAACAAAGACCTTAAGTCCTTAAGATTGCTAAGATACTCAATGTTTAAGAAATCTTAAGGTTTAGTACAATTTACAACATACAAACATAAATTCTGCATACTCGATTGTGTTTCTTATTGTTGATCTTGTTATTTCTCCATCGACAAAAGTGTAGAACACTTCTATCCTTCTTGGCTTTCCTTCTCTATTTGCTATTTGTTTCTTGTTGAAGACTTCAGTTTGAATCTTCAGTAGCTTATATAGCAGTTGTAGAAGATTAGTCGTTGGAAGAGATAACTTGAACAAGTGTCTTTGTTTTTCCATAGTACAAAAGACGTTGAAGATAGATACACCAAAAGATTTTAATCCATTGTGTAACATGTTTAACCATTACGTCTTCAATGTAATCTTGTACTATAGATCCGTTGAGAGTAGATATTCGTAAAGCATGGTACCTCTTCTTGAGCCTTATGAACATAGACTCTGGCTGACAAATTGATTTAACAATGCAGTTTGCTTTCTGTAGTACGAATAACTCAAGCTTTATTACTAACTTTGAATGTTCACCAGAAGCTGATACATTAACTTAGTGTAGATACAATATGTTGATCTTCTGATGCTGAGGCCTTCAACTTCAGAGTCTATGCCTGACATCATTTAGAGAGTGTTTTTTAGGTTCTGATCCACCAAAGCTAGTAACTTAGCTCCTCTCAAATGCGTCCTTATATCAGATTCTCTCTTCAAGCTTTAGAACCTGCATACTTGGAACACACATTTGATAACTCCATTTCTCTTTCAATACTTTGTTATCATCAAAACCCAAGGGATATATGTCATGAACAAATCTTGTTCTAACAATCTCCCTCTTTTTGACGATGACAAACATAAGTATTTAAAGAACAATGTTAGGCAGTTATAACTTTCTTGGCAACATCAAGGTATGTGGTTTGTAAGCCTCCTCCGAGCCTAATAGTCCAAGGTTGAGTTGTGAAAACTCCCCCTAAGTACTATATTCAAGAAAAATTATTTTAATTCTCTAAGCAACATCAGAGTCTGAGGTTTGTAAGCTCCCTCTGAGTCTAATTGTCCAAGGTTGAGGTTTGTAAGCTCCCCCTTAGTTCTATATTCAAGAAAATTAAAATATATCACCCGGGCAAGATAACCAAAACAAAAAATAACCCAAATAGCAGAAATTAAAAAGTACATTAATTATAAATGAACAACATTAAATCTGAAGGGTTCAAATTCTTTATTAAATACTATTATATCTTTCTTCCTCTTTTGTCACATAAAAAAGAATAAAAAAAAAAGAAAAGGAAAAGAATTACAGTCATAAATGCATAACAGAGCATCATTATGTGGCCGATTTTCAATGAAGAGAGAACGATCAAGTAGCAGAGATCATTAAAGAGTTGTACAATGCATCTTTATTATTTATTGGTCGTAACAGTTCCAAGAATCAAGCAAAGGATTTTATTTCAACGTTTGGGTTAACCAGAATCCACTATAAAAGTAACTGAAGCCTAGGCCATTTTCATCAACATCCATCAAAACACCATGGAGTCCTCAGCTGAAAGTGTCAACATCTCAGTTTTGACAGAAGTCTCAGAGAATTCTACTAGTCTGAAGACTTAAGATCTTCAGAAGCCAGCAGATTTTGAGGCGTCTGCAACTGGTCCTTTATCCTCTACACTGAATACTTCTGACGAGGGTCGTCTTCAGTACCTCAGAGACCTACTGAAGAAGGTCCATCAGTAACACCCCATTAAATTATTTAATTCATAGAGTATTATGTTATTATTATTGTACGTTTTATGGTTGTGTGGGAGGGAATACCTTTGGGTGTAAGGTAGTTTCCTTAGATTAATTGAGTTCCATAGGGTTGAGATTTAATTAAGTGTAGATCGATATAATTAAAAGTTAGATTGTGAGAAGTGGGGGTGTGAAAGCAAATGTTGAGAAACATAGGGGCGTAAGAGAAGAGGAGAAATTAATAGTAATAACAATAATATAATTGTATAAGATATAATAATAATAATAAAATTTGACATTATGTGTATTTAAAAATATTAGACTATATTTGTAGCTATAATAATAGATATTGTAATTATTATTAAATATTAGATTTTTGTTGTTATTAGAACAATAATAATAATCAAAATATTAGATTTGGTGGGAGGTTATGAAAAGAGAATAGGAAGAAGAGAGAAGGTTTTTTTCAGTTATGTGAAAAAGAAAGGAGAAAGAGAAGAACCGAGGGAAGAGAGAGCTAGGGCAAATGAGTCTTGCAAGAGAGTCACCATTGTTGCAAAAGCTCAGAAAAATCAAAGGTAAGGGAGAGAATTTCTACTCTAATAAGGGTGATTTTAACATGAGAGGGTAGTGAGGATCCTTCCCTCTTAAGTTTTGTGAATTGTATAATTTTGAATTGAATTGATACTTGTTCGTGTGAAATTGAATTTTTTGATGTTTATTGATGATTAGTGATGTTATAATGATTGTTATTGTGTAAATTACAATCGTTGGGTATGCTGATTTTTTTTAAGGTGAACATTGTTCATGATGAACATGGTATGAAAATTGCAATATGTTGTTGAATGATTGTCATTATGGAAGGAGTGGATGAAGAAATTGTGATTGAAGAGGATCCAAAGGAGAAAGTGCCTAAAAAAGATATTGAAGAGAAACAGAATGATGAAGTTGACAAAGATGTGGAGGAAGAAAGCAACAAGGATAAAGATAAGGAGAATGTTGAGGGAAATGATAAGGATGAGGACAACAATGAAGGAAATAATGTTGAAGACATGGATGAGGAATATTCCAATAAAGAGCAAGCTAAAGTGGAGCAAGAAGCTGTTAGCTTGATATTTTTAGGTAAGAAAAATTCAAAGAATTCATGGTCAAGCTACGTTGACATTACTAAATGTTTAAAAACTTAAGCCCAAAGCATCGACATAGTGGCTGAATTGACCCATTGGTTCAAATAAGCTACAAGTGGAGTTGAGGGCAAGAATGGTTTGAATGAGTCTCAAGAATAGATCCACAAGATTATGACCACTCTCTCTTCTAAGCATGTTCAAAATTTTGAAAGATTACATAATAAAATTTCGAAACAAAGACGAAATCGACACTTTTAATTAAGGACTTAAGATATTTCTAAGTCCTAAGACTAAGTGATTTGGAAACGCATCGACATTTTGATAGAGGCGATTAATGCCTTTAGAGACTATTATCACTAATTATCATCATGTTTTGGTTGACTTTTAGAAGTTACATCATTGAAGACGCGTGGAGGCAAGTTGGAACACAAAGGCCTAAGTAGTGGGATATGTGTAAAATTTTATAGGGTTGAACTGTGGTTGACGATTTTCTTTGAAATAGTATATAATACAAGCTTAATCATTGTAATCGGGGTTGCAAATTTTCACCAGTTTCTCTTTAGAACAAAGTACCCAAGTCACATAGTGAAACAGTTTGTGAGACATTTAAGTATGTGTCCACTAATTTAAACTTTCTACAAATATTTTTGCATTCAAAACATTAACATTATATGTCATTTATTTATTTTACTTTATTTTTTGTTTACTGCCTTTATTAAAAGTTTATCTCCTGCATTCAATTTGTCGCTATCCAAACATTTAAATCTAAGTCACACGCATTTTTCACTGTAATTTGTCTTTGCACAATTTGTCTTTAATATTTTTCGAGTTAATATTTTAAGTGAACTAAAATCATGATTGTTTACTAAAAACACTAGGAAACAAATTGGCACACCCAGTGGGACCCTTTTGTGTAAAGAGTTTAAGTTTTTACAGAAAAGTTGTGTCTCTTTTGTCCAAATATTTTGTTCTTAGTTTATGAAATGGCTTCGGTTTTCGAGTGTGTATGCGTATGAGGAATGGCAAGTCCCTTCCTGCAATGACACGTCCACCATCTAGAAACTTCCTCCCTTCCCAGAATAATGCTCCAAACTTAGAAGAACAACTAGTCGAATCGACGACGGGCACACTGCTACGGAAAACACCTTTCGTCAAACAATATTACAACGACCTTTCTTTAATCATGGTGGAATCACGTTTTTGGATGCTTTTTTTTTGTTTTTTCTAAAAGGTATTTCACCATGGTTTTTGTTTAAACTTCGTAGTGAAATCTACCAGGAGTTTCATGGTTCGAATCTCAGCTCCTTCATTGTCCCAACTTCTTTTATATCATTACGGTTATTTGTTTCAACCGTTGTGAAAATTCTAATCATTGTATCACGATTTTTCTTATCAACCGTGATGAAAAGTTATATTTTTAATATATAAGCGAAAGTACATGTCGTTCAGTACATAAAAACCATTTCTCTCAAAAGAAAACCCTAACATATTTCAATCTTATCTCTCATAACATAACCCTAACATCCTTGTCACTCTTTAAATATACTTCAACCTTCAGATTCGTCTTCACCAATCTCTACCTTGAGGTTCATTCATTAAACTTATGCTTCAATTTTGTTTATGCTTCTTGTTAAAAATGGGTTCTCATTTATTCATTTAGTGAATGTTCTCATTTTTTCATTTGGTGAATGTTCTCATTTTTTCATATTCGTCTTCACCACCTTAACAAAGTGCATACTTTGGCTATGGTACATAAGGTTTGTGTTGTTATGAAAAGAAAACACAAGAAGTATGAAGCTATTGTGTAAACTTCATTCACATTGTATTTCTTTTTCATAGCATCATAAACTAGATAAACTTCATAATTTGTTCCAGTTCCATGATTAGTTTCAAAAAAGGTGAGTTCTGGAAGCATTTTATTAAATCTTGTATTGTTATATGCTGTTGTTGTTGTTGTTGTTGTTGTTGGTTAATGTTCTCAGAACTTCATAATTTGTTGTTGTTGTTTATTATATCTTGCGTTCTTGAACCTTTTTTCATTTTATTTTGCTGTATGTTGTTGTGTTGTTGATAAATGTTGTTGTATGTTGTTGTTGTTGATTATTGTTTTTAGTACAAGAACAAAACATTGTTTAATGTTTCCAAATAAATTGTTGCTGATGGGTTTCGAACCGAGTACCTAAATGTATATATCACAACAGTTGATATAAGTAACCGTTGTGATAGGTAGCGCGCGTATTGCTTTATTATCACGGTCTCACGACCATGGTGGAAAACACCAGACATATAATCACCCCTTACCTCACATCCGTTGGTCAGGTGTTGTGGTATCGCTTTTCTAACCGTTGTGGTATGACTTTTTCGTAGTAGTGGCAATGTAGCAACTTTAACTTCTGTTGGAGAAATTTATACCGTTATAAGTCAAATAATAACATCAACTGTATCACCAGAAATGGTTGTGTCCTTAACACAAGTAACAAGCGTGTCCACTACCCCTAGGGCTACGCAAAATTTGATAGGAGACCAAAGGCTCTTTTCTCTCGAGTTTCACGTTACCTCAAAATGGTAGGGAACAACCTTATGGCATGATAAATGTGATGATGGCAAGCATGCACCCTAGTGCATCTGTATATGTAGATAATGCAATGTCTAGTGCATCACCTATAGATCCATACTTAGCATCAGGGTCTGCAATTAGCAACCATGGTCGAATGGCATAACCACCAGGAGGGTTAGCGTATATTCCTCCAGGGATGCCGTCCTTAACCAATAATTTTCTCCAGTCTGTAAGACAACAGTTGGACAAAAGTTATCATGAAATGGTTAACATACTGACACAACAAATCGACACAATGTTCAATCTTTTGATTCATAACGCTAACCAGAGTTACCAATAGTCAGAACAACAAATGGGTAGAATCAATGATTTCTTTGGTGCTCCTCTAATGCCTATTTAGCAAGTGTCTGATAACCAAATACCATAGTAAATGATACTTTTCAAACTACACATACTCAGGGTAGTCGAGGGAAACACATGCCAAAATGGGCCTGAGGTAATAATGGTACATACAAACCAAGATGCTGACCAAGTAGTTAGAAATGCCCAACAAAACAATTTGGCGGGACAAAAAAATATAACTAATAATGTGGTTATACAAATTCAAGAACCTTCGGTGGTATCCTATTAATGAGATATAATGCTATAGCAACATAATCAGTCCAATGGTGGTGAGGCTCATATGTTCCAAGTAAAAGAGCACGTGTAGTTTCAAGAATGTGGTGATTTTTTCATTATGCAATGCCATTTTGTTGCGGAGATTGGGGACACATGGTTTCATGAATAAGTTTGTGTTTCTTGACATACTCAATGAATTGGTGATTTACAAACTCCCCACCATTATCAAAGCAAATGATCCTAATCTTCTTTGAATATTAAGTTTGAATCATTTTATGGAACTGTTGAAACATGTGAAACACTTCAGTTTTTTGTTTCAATAAATAAATCAAAGTCACTCGAGTGAAATCATTAACAAATATCACAAACCACCGATAACCAGAGAGAAGATTTTAGGGATGAACCTCATACATTACAATGGATTAAAGCAAAAGGAACATTAATTTTATTCATACTCAATGGAAAATTGACTTGATGACTATTGGCTAAAATACATGCTTTAAATTTGAAGTTCAATAAAGATGTATATGAAAATAAATTAGGGAATACATGTTTTAGGTAGCCAAATGAAGGATGGCCTAATCGACGTTGACAAGGTAAAACTTGTTCAACTTTGTTGTTTCTTGGATAATGCATGTGGTGTGCTCGACCTACACTGAAATCCTCCATATAGTAAAGCCCCCGTCTCTTCGTAGCATACCCAATGATCTCCTTCGTGAGAATATCCTGAAGGAAACATAAATATGGATAAATTATCACAACACAATCCAAGTCTTTAGTAATTTGACTCACTGATAGCAACTCATGAGATAGAGAGGAAACAAGCAGGGTATTATAAAGAAAAAGGGCTGGTGATAACATTACAGTCACAACCTTTGCTACCGACGATAAACCACCATTTTTATTAGCAACACTTGAGCATCGAAGGGTTGGACGTTCAGAAAAATCAGCAACATCTAACGTCATATGATATGTAGCTCTAGAATCAAGTATCCATGCATTACAATCATCATCATGATTAAAAAAAACTAGAACAATACCTTCAATGGTGTGGGAAATTTATGTCAAAATGAGGGAAAGATGTGGTTCGGTTGTAGCTATTGTAGTTTTTCCTAGTTGTTATAAATTGTATCGCAAAGCTTTCAAGCCTGAATATTTGTCCACCAATTTGGATATCTGTGAAGCTTGAAACAAGTCTCACGAGTATGTTTGGTACCTCCATGATGAGAACACTTAATGCCATCAGATGAGTTTTTATGTTTAGAATGAGAAATTGCCTTGCTGCTCTGTAATTTGAGACTCTTAGATGCGAGAACTGCTCCAAATAATTCATTGCATTTTTCTGTCATCATTTCGTGATGAAAAGCTTCTCTCCTTACATGTGCACATACTTGCTCCACTGTTGGAAACTGTTTCATTTGTAAAACATCATGTGTGATATTATCTAAGAGGTTATCAAGTCCATCAAAAAATGCATACACCCGTTCTTCTTGGACAAGGGTATTATAGTGTTGGATATAAGTTGGGCATGTCATCGGATTTGGATGAATCAAAACGATCGCACGCCAAAGCCCTTGGAGATCGGTATAATATTTTTCAAGAGAACTGCTAGCCTGTTTAAGGTGTCACCTTTTGCCGAAGGTCATGCACCTGGGAGGTGTCGCTACTATCAAATTAATTAGTCACAATTACATCCCAGCTTGGCAGTGGAGAATCGAATAACGTTGTTGATTGAAGAAAAGTCCATGAAGTTGATTATCCATCCCTTAACAATCACATTGTTAGTTCGCTAACTTCGAAAGGTAGGGTCTGTTTGAGGAGGTTAAGCAAGGTCTCCATTTATAAATCACGGTTTGTCTTTGCTTGAGATATACATCTCGACCACCTGGGACCAAAAAAGGATAGTTGTTGCCATCTTACTTGATGCCAATCGGTGCCACCACATTGTGACAACGGTTCAGAACTTCTATCATTTTTGTCGTCAACTCAACAATAATAGAAGACGAGGAAGTGTCATCAAAATTAATGTCAAAGATTGTGGTCATAGTCAAATATTATGGTCATGGTAAAAGATTATGGTCAAGGATTGTGATTGAATAAAGTCACAATTTATGGACCAAGAAAGAAACACCCATGGTTTTGCACCCATGGTTTTGTAACAACTCCAATGGTTTTGTGAAGATGAGCACCTATAAATAGAGGTGCATTTCTCATTCCTAACACAACAACAACAAAAAGCATTGCAACATAACATAAAAGAAAAATTTGGAGAGATAGAATATATTGTATTTTCTCCTATAAGGTTCTTTTAGTGAGTGTTCTCCTATTACAAGAGAGTGTGTAATTTGTTCTCTCCTTGGATATAGAGAGAAGTGTTGTAATTTTCTTCCACTTAGTGAAAAAGTTGTACAAATTTCTCAAACCACTCAAAGTATCCGTGTGTAGAGAAACGAGTTTATGAAGAAATGTACATTTTATGTAACACCATTTTTCTTATTCAATGCAATTCAGTTAATCTTTGCCCAAAAATTTACCTTTTCTCTTTTATTTTGTTAAGTTATTTTTCAATGCACTTTTAATCATTTCCTCGTATTACTTCTCCTTTAGTATTGTCAAAATAACCCCTTTCTTAATTATGAAGATTGTCGAAGTGTTCATCCTTTTTCAAATATCCTTTTAAATTATTTTAGCAAATGTTCTAGGTTTTAGTTTGGTCGATCCTGCAAGTTACCCAAGTTTTTATTTATATTTGGTTGACCAGAGGTTGTTTGCTATTTTTCACAGTAAACAAATTGGCACGACCAGAGGTTGTCCCACTGGGCGTGCCAATTTGTCACCAAGAATGCTTTCACTGGTTCACCACCTTGCCACCAAATTTGATCCATAATTGGACCCAGTTGAAATGATTATTTCATGAGCAGTTCTATATGGGACAAACTAAGACCAGTCTAAAGGAGTTGGCTAATATAAAACGAAAATTCACTGAGCCAATAGATGATTATTTGAACAGATTCTGACTACTCAAGGCTAGATGTTTTACACAAGTGCCAGAACACGAGTTGGTCGAAATGGCCGCTGGAGGTCTGGATTATTCCATTAGGAAGAAATTGGATACCCAATATTTAAGGGATATGGCTCAATTGGATAATAGGGTTCGACAACTAGAATGCCTGAAGGAAGAGAAGGCTAGGGCAAATAAGAATAAAAGGGTAGCGTACGTCGAATGCAATGAAGAAGACGAAAAATATTATAATGAGTCAGTAAGTTTCGACGAGGACGAGATTGATCTTGCTGAATTGAAACAAGGCCCACCTTACTCTTGTAAGCTCTTGGCCCCTTCAAATGGAAAGAACCTTGTCGAACTAGAAAAAAATGATAAATTTCCTAAGAAAACTTACACTTTCGACGTTACTAAGTGTGATGAAATTTTTGATTTGTTAGTTAAGGATGTTCAAATGATAGTGCCTCCTGGTGCTAAAATGCCTCCTTTAGAACAAAGAAAAAAGAGAGGTTTTTGTAAGTATCATAATTTCTTGGGCCATAAAACTTCTAAATGTTTTCTTTTCAGGGATCTCGTCCAGAAAGCTATCCAGGAGGGAAGGCTCAAGTTTGGTGAGAAGTATAAAAGCCAGATGAAGATTGATGTTGATCCTTTACCGGTGGATGATGCTCATTACGCAGAGCCAACGGAGGTTAACATGATCGAGGCCACTAAAGGTCTCGACAACACTATCAACATGGTCGAAGTCACCGACGACTTTAACAATGGAGCGGTTATGGTCAGGATCACTGAGGGTCTCGACCAAGGGTTCATGAAGAGTTTTGCTAGTGAGCCTGCCCAAAGATTCACTAAAGACACTACTGATGGTGTCGACATAGGAGTTGCTGAAAACTCTAACGAAGGAATCACTGAGGATTCCCATTGGATGATGATAACCAAAGAAACCGCTGACGGTTTCGTTCAAATGGACAACGCTGCTAAGGGCCTTCAAATGGAGTTACATAAGATTGACATCACTGACAGTGTCAAAATGGATATCAACATGGTGGAGGTTTCGTAAGAGGCACCCATGGAAGTCGATGATGAATGTTGACAAGAAGAATACAACAAATTGGCCTTCCCAAGAGAGGAGGAAAATCTGATTGACTTCATACATAGGTGCCAAAGGAATAAGTCAGAAGTCATGCTGTGTCCAAGATGCAGCGCTGTATTTGACAAGAAGGCATCGCAAAATCTCGAGGGAGTTAGAAAGGCCAAACAATGGTGCGAGGAGAAATCCCTTCATGGTCAACGAGGTTTCGACCCAAGAAAATATGCTTCGAAGCAGGAACAACCGAAGACAAGAGTTCCATGGGCAATGCCCGCCACTTTTAAGCCATTTGCAGAACTTTCTAATGGCAAATGGATAAAACCGAATGAAAATAAGGAAAAAAGCCAACAAAAATGGCAAAGTTTCGATGTAGATAGAGGCTCCTCAATAGCCTCAAAGAAACCAGCTTACGTCTCAGAGAACTATAGTCTATAAAGGAAAAAACCCTATGTCCAGGTCCCAGTGGAGAAGGGAACAAAGACGAAGGAAAACTCAGAGAGAAGCTGAGGCGAAAGCAGAGTCAAACACCAATGTTCCAGTCGACAGGACGGAGCCAAATCCTGTCAAAAAGGCGCCTGCTGCTACACAAGAACAAGTAGCTAAAGAAGAGCACGATCGAAAGGTTGCTAAGGACGAGTTGCTCATTAATAATTTTGATTCAGGGTCAGAGCAGTCTCTTGATATTTTGGTTAACGTGGTATCTGTCCTACCATGAGAATTTGACCACATAAGTGAGGTCGAAGAGCTGGAAGATAACAGTGATATAGAGATGGCCACTCATAGGTAGGGGTGGCAAACGGGCTTGCCCGCCCCGTTTAGGCCCGCCCCGTAAATGCCCGCAAAAAAATGGGGCGGGGAGGGGCGGTCATAGTTAAGGATGCGGGTCTAAAACTTAAGCTTAAAAATGCAAAATTTTATGTAAATGCTCGTGCCCGCAAAAGCCCGCGAAGAAAATGGGGCGGTGCGGGGCGGACACATTAGAGGGTGAAAGCCTAAATCCTTAGCCCACCCCGCACTAAAGTGCGGGTAAAACGGGCATGCCCAACGGACCAGGCCCATTTTGCCACCCCTACTCATAGGCCAGTTTGTTACTATGTGATGAATAACGGTTGTGTCAAAGAACAAAATGCATTTTTCAAAATACCCAATGAGGCTATGAAGAGTCACTTAAAGCCTCTTTTTATCACTGGGAAAATTGAAGATGTGCTAGTCAACAAGATTCTGGTAGATTGCGGTGTAACGGTAAACTTGATGCCGCATTTCATGTTAAGAAAAATAGGGAAGTTCGACATAGACACCAAGCCCCACAATATGCTGTTGTCCAATTATGAAGGGAAGGTTGGCACCACATTGGGGGTAATTTAGGTTGATTTGAAGGTAGGAACAATTAAAAGATCAACCATGTTTATGGTTGTGGAGACGAAGGCTAACTATAACTTATTATTAGGAAGAGAATGGATTCACGGAATAGGAGACGTGCCATCATCAATGCATCAGAGAATTACCATTTGGTGATGATGGTATTGTGGAAAATATCGAAGCCGACCAGAGCTATTTTCTGGCTTCGGTTAATCATGTCGATAGACATAGTTTCGACAGAAATTTGGCTAACATAGCTCCATGTAACCCAGCCAACTTTGCGTTCACTCCAAACGACAACGCATATTGTTCGTTGTACCTACATCCAACAAATGGTTTTCAGTGGGATCAGGAGGTTGTAGGAGAAGATGACTTTGCTTACGAAGGGACATCTGGAGTTAACCCCACAGGCTAAGGGAGCGAATTCGACGATGATGTCTGAGCTTGAGGCGCTCAAAAGGATTTCGGCTTACATAGCCAAAAACAAACTACAAGCGGCCCTAGAGGCCGAAGTTAAGCATATGGCTGTCGTAGCCAGCAAAAGATTAAACCAAGAAGGTCCTGGTAAGGACTTCGATCTAGAACCACCTGATAAGGTTCAGGACGAAATACAAAGCCAGAGGCTCGACGCAATTTACGATGACGAGCCTTTGGGTTTCGAGAAGGATCCGTTGGCAGCGAACATTAAAATGCTAGCGTAAGATCCTTTAGAAGAGATCGACTTGGGAGAGGGGGCAATGAAAAGGCCTACATATATCAGTGCAAATATTAGCCCACAACTCAAAGTCGAAGTGATCCAGTTATTAAAAGAGTTCAAATACTGCTTTACATGGGATTACGGCGAGATGCCTGGCCTAAGCAGAGAGCTGGTCGAATTGAAGCTGCCAATTAAATCTGGAAAGAAGCCAATCAAGCAGAATCCAAGGCGGTTTGCACCGGCAATTCTATCAAAGATCAAGGAGGAGGTTGAAAGGCTTCATCGTTGTAAATTTATTCGAACAGCCAGGTATGTCGAATGGTTAGCAAATATTGTACCTGTGATTAAAAAGAATGGTACTTTGAGGGTTTGCATGATTACATAGAGACTTTTATGCAAATTTACATTGACGATATTGTTGTAAAGTCTGTTTCAGGGAAGAATCACATTGACCATCTTCGACAATTATTCGAAAGGATGAGAAGCCATGGTCTGAAGATGAATCCTCTCAAATGTGCTTTTTGTGTACAGGCGGGATATTTTTTAGGCTTTGTGGTCCACAAGAAGGGAATCAAAATAAACCAGAATAAGACCAAGGCCATTATGGAGGCGAAAACGCCATCAATAAAGAATGAATTGCAATCACTGCTGGGAAAGATCAATTTCTTAAGGAGATTCATCTCGAACCTTAGCGGAAAAACTCAAGCCTTCTCGCCTCTGCTTCGACTAAACAAGGAAGGATTCGAATGGGGGCAAGCTCAGTAGGAAGCATTCGACAAAATCAAAGAATACTTGAGTCATCCTCCAATTCTAGCACCACCTTGTAGTAATAGGAGCATGAGACTATACATATCTGCGTCGGACAAAACTTTAGGGAGCATGTTGGCTCAAGAGAATGAAAATGGCGTCGAAAGAGCCATTTACTACCTTAGTAGGGTTTTGAACGATGCAGAAACTAGGTATAACATAGTTGAAAAATTGTGTTTATGCTTGTATTTTTCTTGTACAAAGTTGAAGCATTATATAAAACCAGTTGATGTTTATATTTCGTCTCATTTTGATATCATTAAACATATGTTGTCTAAACCAAGTTTGCACAGTAGAATTGGTAAATGGGCATTAGCTTTAACTGAGTATTCCCTAACTAACATGCCTTTAAAGGCTGTTAAGGGACAAGTGGTAGCTGACTTCATCGTCGACCACTCTATAAACGAAAACATGTTAAACTATCTTGAGCTCGAACTTTGGAAATTATATTTCAACGGTTCTAGTCATAAAGATGGTACAGGCGTAGGAGTCTTAATCATTTCTCCTAATAAAATTCCAACAAAATTCAAGTATAAAGTCGAAGGTTTTTGTTCGAATAATGAGGTTGAATATGAGGCCTTAATAGAAGGACTTGAGATATTGTTGGAATTGAGGGCAACTCGAGTCGAAATAATGGGAGACTCAGAGTTAGTCATAAAATAAATTACAAGGGAATACAAATGTGTTAAAGAAAATCTCATTATGTACTTTGTAATCGCTAATCGATTACTGAAAAAGTTCGAAGTAGTGAGCATTCGACACATACCTCGGTTGGAGAATCAAGTGGCTAATGACTTGGCTCAGATTGCTTCTGGGTATAAAATTTCGAAGGAAAAATTAGAAGATGCAATCGAAGTCAGAGGAAGAGTTGTATCAGCTAGATTGTCCCCATCAGATTTGGAAACAACGAAGCTAGGATACCCTGATAAAGAGAATTTCGAAATCTTAGCAGTAGATAGTTTGACGGACGAAGACTGGAGAAAACCAATAGTGGAATATCTGCAAAACCCAATGGCGTCCACAGATCGAAAAATCAGGTATCGAGCTTTAAGTTATGTTCTTTTGGGTAATGAATTATTTAAAAAGACTCATGAGGGAGTTTTGCTTAAGTGCCTCAGTGAGTCAGAAGCGTACTTAGCCCTTTCGACTGTTCATAGTGAGGCATGTGGGGCTCACCAGGTAGGCCATAAGATGAAATGGCTTTTATTTTGACAAGGTATATATTGGCCTACTATGTTGAAGGATTTCATCGAATTCGCTAAGGGATGCCAAGAGTGCCAAGTGCATACAGGTATACAACATGTTCCTGCAAGAGAATTACATTCAATAGTCAAGCCATGGCCCTTTAGAGGTTGGGCTGTGGATTTGGTTGGTGAAATTCGACCAGCATCATCTAAAAATCAAAGGTACATTTTGGTAGGCATTGACTATTTTACGAAATGGATCGAAGTGGTGCCATTGCAAAATGTTGACCAAGAAGACGTAATTGAGTTCATTAAAAACACATTATCTATAGGTTTGGAATCCCAGAAACTACTACAATAGACCAGGGATCAGTGTTCACTGGTCGAAAAATGCAAGAATTTGCTAAAGAAATGGGTTTCAAACTTTTAACCTCTACACCATATTATGCTCAAGCCAATGGTCAAGTCGAAGCAGCAAACAAAGTAGTGATTAACTTAATTAAGAATCATGTGGGAAAGAAGCCTAGGAATTTGCACAAAACTTTGGACCAGGTTCTTTGGGCATGTCGAACTTCCCCCAAAGAGGCGACTAATTCCACACCTTTTCGATTGACCTTTGGTCATGATGCAGTATTACCAGTTGAGATCTATCTTCAGTCGACAAGAATCCAAAGGCATCATGAGATCCCATCTGAGTTATATTAGAAAATGATGTTAGACGAATTGGTAGACTTAGATGAGGAAAAGCTTAATGCTTTAGAGTTATTGAAAAGGCAGAAGAAGAGAGTAGAACAGTCTTATAATAAGAAAGTTAAAGTTAAGACTTTTTCACCTGAAGACTTGGTTTGGAAAGTATTTTTGCCTATGGATTGGAAAGATAGAGCTTTGGGGAAATGATCCCCTAAATGGGATGGCCCTTTTCAAATCATACAAGTTTTTTTGAATGGTGCTTATGAGATCCAAGAATTAGATCAAGATAGAAGAATCTTGAGGGTAAACGGAAAGTATTTGAAGAAATACAAACCTGCACTTCAAGAAGTAAAAACAACCAAAAAGTAATCATGCATGCAAAATAATCGAAGCTAACATGATAAAACAAAAGTGGTTTACCAAAATGGCTTAATTCGTTACAATCAAAAGAACCACAAAGGGTTCAAAAAAGTCATTACATAATTCAAGAATTGATGATTAAATAAAAAAGAACTAAAATGGAAGGGAGGCCTTCATGCTAAGGTATTTCGACTTCAGAAGATCCAGCCGCTTCTCACAGACAGATTTGGTTGACCTTATGACTTCCAGTTTTGCTTCTAACTTTTGAGCCTTAACAGCAAAGTCCAGCCCAACTTCAAGTTCTTTCGCCATTTGGGAATTATCAAATTTCTGAAGCTCAGCATTTTTCTTTTTGGCCTTCAAAATTTTAACTTGAATTTCTCTGATTTGTTCCTCCCAGGAATGGATATTTCGATTGTTAGTTTTAATTCAGCTTTGTTGTCTTCTTGGGCTTTCTCTAAGTCAGCTAAGCAATTGGTCGACTCCGAGGCAGCGTCCCATGCAGCCGCTACATAGCCAGTATAACTTTTGATGTCTTTCGAGATTTGTTTGATTTTGGCAACATCAGAAGCAACTTGGTCAATCATAGAAGTCTGTTCCAAGATAACATTTGCAATTTCAGGAGAAGCAGTCAGAATGTCAATTTTCTTAAGAAGACCCTTCAAGGTAAGAGAAGAAGTAGGGTCAGACTCTATGAGTCGAAACAGGTCACCTTTGAAAACTTTTTCTTTGATCTTTGAAAGTATCTCGCTAGCAGGGTTGATGGTTGATCGACCACCAGACACTGAGGGAGAGCTGAGACTTTTTTCAGACAAACTTCCCCTAGAGCCAATCAAAGCCTTTAGGTATTCTCGAGGGTTGCTCTTTTTCAAGGCCGTCAGCTCTTCTGCAGAAAGGGTCACAAAGGCGCTGCCTGAATCTTTCACAGTCGACAGACCAAGATTAGGGTTTGGTTCGACGTGGATCTCCTCATGAATGTCTTCATCATCTTCTTCCTCCTGGTCATCCTCCTCCTCAACATGTTCAGGATTATCTACGAACTCCTCAATAGGCATCGAATAGTTCTGAAGTACAGAGTGAGTTTCCCTTTCTTCCATGTCATCATCGGGATCTTGCTGAGTGATATCCATACGTTCGACTCTTAGAGAGCCATCTTCAGCTTCCTCTTCGATAGGAGCATGAGGGTCATCCACCTCTGTAACTACTTCAGTTTCCATGTCCTTCTCCTGATTACCTTCGTGTTCAGAGCCACTAGTGTGAGAATTCTTAGTAGTGGTCTTGGGTGGCGAAGTTTCGCGCTGTCCCCTAACCATTTGATTTATTTCGCTTATTGAGCTCTTCTCATAATCCTTCGCAGAAGTGAGATGATACGTTGGTTCGCCTTCACTGTTGAGAATTGTAGGGTTGGTTGATTCGGCAGCTGGTTGAGTCGAAACTCCTGCATCGTCCTGAAAAATATAATTGAAGTTAGTAGTCGAACAAGAATACTAAGGATGATGAGGTGTGAAATTTTTTTAGTACCTTAGGAGCTTCTGCCCCAGGGCTTGAGTTGTCACTCTCAGGCTGGTCTGCAGCCTTCTTCGACATCTCTTCTGGAGTTAGTTCCAAAATGGTTAAGTTGGTGGGTTTCCTTGTTGAGACCTTCACGCTTTTCGTTTGAGATTGAGCAAGGGCTTCACTCATTATGAGTTGCCTTTTCTTCTTTTTCAAGGGTTGTTCAGCAGTCGGAGATAAGTCCTCATCATCTGATTCGACTATCACCAATGTGTCCTCCTTTGCCTTCCTTTTCTGAGGAGTTGGGGGAAGCTTTTGAGCGCCCTGAAAAGGAAAATTTTAGAAAATATTGGAATATATAAAAGTGACGAAATTAATAAAGGGTGTGAAATACCTTTGTTGTTGTTGTTGCTGTTTTGCTTCCTCCCTCTTCTTTCACTTCTGCAGGCTTCCTAATTAGTGGTTTCTTTGGAGGAATTTTCACGGCTAAAATAAAACAGAAAGTAGTTATGATATGTGAAAGGAAATAAATAAGGAAATGTTAGGTCAAAATCCTCCCGTTCCACACCTTCATATATTTCAAATTCGATGTGAACATCTTCGATCCCAATATGAAGATGCCCTTTGAAACTGTCTAGTGTATGTTTGGTCGGAACCACCCGCTGCGCTTTTGGTTTTGATTGTTGGCAAAGGATTTTGATAAAATCCCCACAGATGAACCAGTATAGGAATGGAGGGGCAAGGGCCAAAATCAGCGCTTGGTAGTCGAGAGAATTTGGGAGGAAACATATTGAAAGTCGTTTCATATCATTTCTCAGGAGGAACGTATGAAGGGATCTTTAAGTTCTCTATTTTCTTTAAAAAAAATTCCTTCAGAGTAACAGTGGCGTCGCGGACGGTTCGACCAAGGTCATCTGGTCGATAAATAGTTTCAAAGTATTTTTGGAAGGCCTGGATTTCTTTAATGTGCATCGAAGTACCTTTCTTCACTCTTTCCTGCACAGAGAGAAAAGCCTTGTTAATGTGGTGTGTAAATGCAGCCACGTCGAAAAATTCCTCGGCATAGTAAGCCTTCCACCAGTCATCAAATTGTTGAGTGCAGAGGAAGCTTGGTTCGAAAGCTACTGGAAGAAGCTGTGTTCGACCAGCATACCGTGTGATTTGCTTAATAGCTACGGCTTTAGAGTGAACTATGTTGTAAAGGAGGAGGAGGTGTTTCTTCTCATACAAGGGTCTGGGTAAAACTTGAACCAATCCAAATTGTCGAGCGATCAAATTTAGTTGGTAAGCAATCAAAGTAAATTGACTTTTTGAGGGGTTGAATCTGAGGGTTAAAACCCTAGGAAACAGAAAAGCTTCTCAAATCGCAGTAGATTCTGCTTCTTAAGCCTTCGACGGCGCTGGGAATGGCCTGGTAAACCACTCAGGAGCATATTTCCTTGCAGCGAAGGGAGCCATGTGGGGTTTGAAGTCATAGCGTTTTGCGAACATCATGATGAAGCTGGTAAAAGTTTGCTGGATGGGTCGACCATCGTCAGTAGGAGTCATATTTGCCAACCGAGGACCTTCTACCCTTCGATTCCTCGCGTCGTTAGCATCTTCGTTAATTGGGCTTTTGTGGGGAAGGCAAGCTTCGAACGAAATGTTCAACCACAACTGAAGAAGCCAGAAGGGTCCAGAGAGAAGTAGGTTCCCTTTGTCACCCAGACATTTTAGTTGGGTAACGCCTTCACTCATGGATTCATAGAGGTTGGAAAGAATCAATTCGCTCAAACAAAGGTCATGGCCAGCATGGAGTTGGTTCACCATAGTTAGGAATTTCTTAGCCACTTGAAGGGACTTCGAACATGAGACACAGCGAGACAGCCATAGAGCTAAAAAAGCTATGTGTTCGACATCCGAAACCCCCTCTACGTCCTTGTCGTGATAATGCGTGATATGGGTCAAGTACGCTGCCCTAGAGGTCGAAAAACCAATACTGTCATCAGCCATAAACTCAGGGTCATAGGTGTTCCTAGTTGGTTTAAGCCCTGTGATAACGGCTACGTCGAACAGAGTCGGCGTCATCATTCCACATGGAAGATGGAGGTTATAGTGTGTGCTATCCCAAATATATAGAGACGAAACCAGCATGTTTGAGCAGTATTCATGTCCTATTTTCGACAACATGATTAAGTCACAAATACCCATTTCTTTCCAAGCTTCAGATTTTGTTTTCTCTAACTTGCCCAACCATCCTAAGTTATCAGAGGGTTTCTTCAAAGATGGACTAGCCCTAAACACTCTAAAATTGTTCATATACCTAAGATCAATAGCCTCTTCAGTTGGAGGATTAACTTGGTTAGCAGGTTTGGGATCCTCATTGCTAGCCCAAGGTTTTTTACATTGTCCAATGGGTTTATATTTATGATACGTAGGAAATAAATCCTTAAACTACTAAAATCAACATCGGGGTCAGTCAAAGGACCACACAAAGCCCGAGGCTTGCCAGAAACAGTTAAAGGAATAAGTACCTAGGAAACATAAATTCTCCTTTTCTCTTCAGCAAGAGGTTCAGGTAAATACTGTTGGTTTCCCACCATGGCAGGTCCAGAGATGGAATTGAACGGAGGAAGTTGAGTGGCCTTCTTGGGAGCCCTTGCAGGTTTGCCAGGTTCTTTGGTGATCTTGTTAGCGTCCTTGTTTGATCGTGTGGAGGAGGCCATTGTTGGAGAAGAAATGAAGAAGGTGAGTGCTTTTGAAAAGTAAGAACTTTTTCTGGGGAGATTTGAGAGTGAGAGAGCGTAAAAGTTAAATAAGTTGTTGAAAAGAGGTATTTATAGAGCTAGAAGTGAAAGCGGTTACAGAAATTATGTTAATTTTTGGAGTGAGACGCGTGTCTTCCCTACGATCTCTGATGAAGTAGTGGCAATTAATGCCTAGCCCCATGATTTCCTAGAGTTTAGGAAACATGATGATGATGGAGATTCTTGCACGCTTTGAGGGGACGTGTCAGACATGGTAATGATGGCTATGATGTCATAGGTCTGCTGATGGGAAAGTGAAAAGTTTATAACGTTGGAACTATGAGCAAGCGTCGAAGAATCACAAGGACTGGATGAGGCGTCAAATGACATTCTCTAAAAATGCCTTTTTCTTCAATGGTGTCAAAAATGACATTTGGGGGGGGGGGGGGGGGCAATTTGTTAGCTCCTAACTTGGACGCCTGATATTGAATTGAGAGTTTTATTCAAAGAAATGGAATTTTTGAAGTTTTGGAAGATTTTGACAGGAATGGTATTTTCAGAGAGTCTGGTCGATGATGTCCTTGTGCAAGAGAGACATATTTTATGGACTTAGAAATATTTCTAATAATGTGGAAATATGTTTCGACAGAAACCTGGCTGATGACGTTCGATTCAAAGATTTAAATTCAAATAATGGAGGGAACTTTGTCCTATCCATTTGAGAGAAGGAGACACGTGGAGTACATTTGAAGGGCGACGACATGCAGAATGACATTTGTCCCGCTCTAATTAATGGGCTGTTAGGGGTAGTTATTTTTTACTATTATAAATAGCAAGTCTTAGTGTTAGGATTTGTGTGTGAAAAAGTTGTACAAATTTCTCAAATCACTCAAAGTATCCGTGTGTAGAGAAACAAGTTTCTTAAGAAATGTATGTTTTATGTAACACCATTTTTCTTATTCAATGCAATTCAATTAATCTTTGCCCAGAAATTTACCTTTTCTCTTTTATTTTGTTAAGTTATTTTCCAATGCACTTTTAATCATTTTCTCGTATTACTTCTCCTCTAGTATTGTCGAAATAACCCTTTTCTTAATTATGAAGATTGTCGAAGTGTTCATCCTTTTTCAAATATCCTTTTAAATTATTTTAGCGCATGTTCTAGGATTTAGTGTGGTCGATCCTGCATGTTACCCAATTTTTTATATATATTTGGTAGAACAGAGGTTATTTGCTATTTTTCATAGTAAACAAGTGCAGACAACCATATTAATTTAGACAGAAACGCAAGCAATAGGAGTTTTGAGCCAAAATATTTCTTACCATAAATATCATCTCTTCAAATTTGATTTTTGTGCAGTGTGATTCCTTTATCAAGCATTATTATAAAAAGTTTCTGATAAGCTCTATACAATCTGCAACAATTAAGAAAAGTTATACTTCTGACAAGAAGAAAGATACATAGGATAATAAAAAAAAAACAGGCCATGGCACGCCCAATAGGATTGTATCCTGGCAAGCAAAGTGGAGAAAATAATTCTTACATCCTGCATAATTTTAGCCTATGAAATAGAGTAAGAACACGCAGAAAGAATGCTAAAAATTACATTATTTTCTACTAAATCCTTCTATTCGTTTGAAATATCTCATAGAAACATATTTTTACCCATTGTGGATTAGTGTTCACGTCACATGGTGCTTTCCTGGTATCTATTTTACCTTGCAAAAAACATGAAAATTGATAAGATTCTTAGTTTGATATACAATAATAATGGAATTTTGTTATCTGATTTCCTAGTGTAGGAACACCTTGGTGAATAATCAGCACAAGCATTATGGGAAGATTGAGGCTTGTGGGCAGCAGTAGAACCACCCATAGTTAAGGGTTGAGAGTGTGTATATCTTTTAGTCACTTATCTTGCTCCTTTGCATACCTCTCCTCTTGAAATGATTGCAACTAAAACGTGAATCACATATAACCCATTCCATTAATAAAATATTCAGTAACATCAATTTTAAATAAACTCTTTATTGTAGCATAGCACTTCCACTTTGCAAAATAAAATTTCCAGACACACCTGGGTGCGAACGTGATTCAAAGCCTCAGAGTTAGTTGCTTCTTCAACTTCGTCCTTAATTTCCATAATCTACAATAAAATTTAATAGAATGGGATTAGATTTTCATTATGTAGAAAGAAAAAGAAAAGCTGAGCTGTTGTAATTAACAATCATAAAGCATATTGTTGATCAAACACATTTGCGAAAAAAGTAGGGAGCGAAAAATCATGATATGCAGTTCACGAAAACAAAGTTGTTTCTCTATAAGAAGATCAAGATCCACAAAGTTGTTTCGCGTCAGGAGTGTGTCCTGTTAAACCCAATATTATTGTCTGTCCTGTTACACTCCTATCACAATTCACATCAACAATTTCAAAAGTTTGATTAATAATAGAATGCAGCAGGTGATGAAGCATTTAGAAGTTTAATACATCTTTTGTGAATTCAGAAAGTTTCAAGATATAAAGCTACAAACCTCATGTTCAGGTGAACTAATGTGATATATGCAACAATTGTGGATCAGGTACTATGCTTCAGAACAAAATAATAACCCCTGAAAGCAGGAGATGTCTAATGAAACCGCAATACCACACGCATGGAAAGAAAAAAATTTAACTGTCAGTATATAAATAAAAGAAACAATGTAAAGAAAGTAATTGTTTATGGTAAAATCCACAAAAAGTCATTTAGATTTTGTTTACTATGTATATAACATTTTAGGAACCTTGACAGAACAAAAGAATCCAAACATAGCAATTATAGCCAAAACATCATAGCAAGAACTGACAAATAAATAAGTGAAACAAATGCAAATAAATAATGGATTTTTAAACCTGATAAAGGTATATAATTGATTCAGCATGTCTTCCTTCGCTTTTTCAACTTGGCCAAGAACAATTTCCTGTCAACGAAACAACCAATAAAGGACTTAAAATCAACATTGTTAAAAAGGAACAATTTTAAACATAGAATATGTCAAAAACCAAAGCTTACCTTGGGTACATTAGCAGCTAAAATTTTTAATACTGCTTCAACATAGCCATAGACTTCTCGAGACATCCATCAGAATTCTTCCTCAAGATTAGCAGGTATACGGGCCATTGTATCCTGAGATAGTACATGAAAATAAAATAACAAGAACTCAATAATCACAAATTCAAGTTTACCTCTCAGTTAGAGCCTATAGTTAAGAACTTACAATGGATCCAAGTGCTTTCTCAGCTTCTTAACCACCATCTTTCTGTAATCTGCACAACACATCCCAAAATATCATTATAGTTATTTCAAATTCGGTAATCTGCAGAACACATCCCAAAAGAAAATATATTAAATAGAAAGAGAAAAAATCCAGATCTATCAACATAGCCCTTATCATTAAAAAAAAGAAAAGAAAATAAATAAAAACAAAATAAGGGCTTATTTATTCTCAAAAGCGCTTATTTCTTCTCCCTCTCACGGTTCATACGCTCTTAACTCGTCGCCAACATTGTTCGATTTCTGAAAAATATCTCTGAGCAAGAAACATAAACATATCGATGAATAACCACCATCTGAAATCTCAAAACAAAAAATACAAAACCGCAGATCTGAGCAGGAAACAACACAAGAAGATAGAACAAAAAACCTAAAAATCAAAAGATTAGAGGCAGATCTAAAGAGGAGAAAATTTCATCTTGTATATTAAAGTTGAAATCAGTGATTTATAATCAACATCTTCTTAAAATCCAATACATACTGCAATTTCCACAGACCATTTTTACCACCATATTGTTCAAGGTAACATCTTGCATGCAATCGGGGCAAGGTAACATTCCATGGAACATCCATAACATAATCCACTTGCAAAGTTGTTACGAAAAACATAAAAATAAAAAAGTTAGACATAGATCTATACAAATCGATACAGATCAAAAATAAAATGGAATCACTTCGGTTAGGGTTTCGAAAGCAACATTGTTGATAACAAAGGAAGAAGGAAGAAGACGAGAAAGAAGAAGAGGAAGAAGAGGAAGAAGAAAGAAGAAAGAGAGAAAATACGCTAACACACACACACACACACACACACACACACACACAGATTGAAAATACGCATAAGAGAGAAAGGAACACGGTGGAGAGAAGAGAGAGAAAAAACTGATAGCATAAAGTTATATTTTAGAATTAAGATAATTGTAATAGAACCAAATGACATCATCATTTCAATCAAATATAACCGATAAATGTTTAATACAGCAACTAAGTAGTTGGATTACAAAAATGTGCCATCTTCGATTGCATAAAGTAAATTTTGGACCAAAATTACCTTTAAAATGGACATGTGTCAAAATAAGAACAAGGGACAAAAATGAAAATTCCAGAACATCAATTTTTTTTTTATATTATAGATTAGACTTGTTTTCAAAACGTGTATGGGAAAAACATGCATTGAAGTCAATTTCTTTGGAATCTATCTTAAAATAATGTAACTTAGAAAATGCAATTTGATGTTTCTATTATTATTTCCACTATATAAAATTAATACCAACATATATGGTAGGTTTTTAAGTAAATGCCTTCAAAGTAAAGCTATTTCTTCTTCAGGACTACACCAATTTTCAATTCCTTCAAAAAAGAGTTATTTTAACATCAACTAAGATTATTGATGATATAAATATCACATTACACAATTTCCTTCGAATAACTAACTATATTTCGCCATTTTTTGTTTAATGTCTAATATTATTGAAAAATATTAATATTCACATAAAAACTAGGGTTAAATAAGTTTTAGGTCCTTTTAAATATAGCGATTTTCAATTTTAGTTTCTCAAAAATTTTCTTTTAAGAATTGGTCCCTACAAGATTTTCGGTCTCAATAAATAGTCCCTAATGTCAAATGGGAGTAACGGCTGCTGATGTGGCTGCCACGTGACAATTTCTTCCATTTTTTATTTTTTATATACATAAATCCAGAATTCGTAGCTAATTCGTAGCTAATTCGAAACCAAATCCTAGCTAATTCTAAAATTGAGACTTTCTAAATCCAGAATTCGCAGCTAATTCGTAGCTAATTCAAAACCAATTCCTAGCTAAAACTAAAAAAATGGAAATAGAGCTAATATTGTATGGTACCTTTTGGTTTCTTCCATTCTTAGATATTCAACTTGATAGAGCTTGAGTACAGTCTATTAATTCAATCAGTTGCTCAGTGAAGAGAACTAAAAGTGAAAGCTCTTACAAATTACTAAGCAAGTTGTTGAAACTTGAAACAGATGTAACTTTCAAAAATGAACTAGAAACAGACCAATATAGTTCTTCAAAATACCAAGTCAAAACAAGTCTTAAATAAAGATATCAACTATATACCTCTCTATTGGTTCTTCAAGTATAACCTTGTCTCCAAAATGTGTAACCTGCGTATAATATGAAGTTCAAATGAGAGTATTACAAAAAGCACAACCACAAATAACAACTACAAGAGAAAATGCGCAAAATATAGAATCAAGTACATATAATCCATTACAAAAAAAAAAAATTTATGAAAAATAAAATGTCATTATAAGTAGATTCATGAACAAATGATGACATGTTTGAATTTGATTATTTAAGCTTAGATTTACTTATTTAAACTGATTTACTAGCATAAGCAACTATGAGGCTACTTTTAAGAGCTTATTGAGGTTCTAAGTGCTACGGAGGTTCTAAGTTAGTAATCTATTTTCTAAACAGTGCACTAGTAAATTACAAATCAACGATGATGATATGAATTGAAAATACACCTACCTCAAATTCACCAAATGCCTGTAACCTCTGTAGAATCTGCTCCATTGGAGCGGAAGAAACCTGCAACAAAAAACAGAGCAACGGAATCATACATTCATAACAACAAAAACTGGATCTAGCGTGAAAAACAAAATCAAAAAGAGAGATTGAACCTCGAAGCCACGAATTAGTGTAGTGTAGTGTTTGGTTATAGAGTAAAGATTAATTATAATAAGTTTAATTGTAATTTTGGTCCCTCTATTTTGGTTTTTTTATGGTTTTAGTCCCCCTATTTTGTTTTCAAACAGTTTTGGTCCCCCATCCCAATTTTGACCCAACTGTTCATGTACGATAGTGTACTGTTTATGTACGGTCGTGCACTGTTCATGTACGGACAAAATGAACAGTGCACCACGACCGTACATGAACAATTGGGTCAAAATTAGGATGGAGGACCAAAACTGCTTAAAAACAAAATAGGGGGATTAAAATCGTGAAAAAACCAAAATAGGGGAACCAAAATTGCAATTAAGCCATTATAATAATAATAATTATAAGAGTATTTAGAAAAGAAAGTTAACTAGTTTTAGTTAGAAAAGTAAGTTAGTTAGTTTTAGCTAGGAATTGGTTTCGAATTAGCTACGAAAACTGGGTTTAAAAAGTCTCGGTTTTCAAAATTAGTTAGGAATTGATTTCGAATTAGCTACGAATTCTGGATTTATGAATATAAAAAATAAAAATGGAATAAATTGTCACGTGGCATCTACGTGGGCAGCCACATCAGCAGCCGTTACTCCCATTTGACATCAGAAACTATTTATTAAGACGGAAAATCTTGTAGAGCCTATTTCTTAAAGGAAAATTTTTTATAACTATAATTGAAAATCGCTATATTTAAAGAGACCTAAAACTTATTTAATCCTAAAAACTAACCTTTCCATTTAACATTTGGAGATGATAACTACTTCATATTTGCATCAAAAAACTTTTTAACATTTGGAGATGATAACTACTTTTTAACATTTAGTACTATCTCTTTACCAATTTATCAAAAATTTAATTGATATGCACAATTCAAAATAATTTTATATTATTATTAAATAAAAATTTATCAATTTATCATGACGGAAAATTAATTTAAAATTTATAGTTTGATTTGCTAGAATATATAATAGTAATTAGTTAATAGTATAAAATAATTTTATATCAATTAAATTCATTTATCAATATTTTGGACACAAAATTCAACTTTCAACAAAAATACCAACGGCTCTATAGTGGCATTTTTGTTATTCCAACTCAATTGAATGGCACTTTAGCAGAAAAACAATCACTACATCGTAAATTCTCTTCATTCGACCTTCTATCTCGCAAAGCAAATCATATGAATTTCCTGATTTACCCTCAAAACTATACTCAATTTCCAAACCTTACCCCACTCTGAAAAAACAGTTCTTTCTTTCTTCTCTTTGGTTTCTTGCTACCGATCCATGGAACTAACCATGACCAAACATGGTTTTCTAAGGAACATTCTCGTTCGCGTGTTTTCCTTCGCTGTTCTCATCTTCGCCGCACGTTTCGCCATTATCGTCACCGTCCGCGGCGGATCCTGCGACTCTTCTGATTTCTGTTTCTTTTCCGAAAATCTGAACCTCACCGCTTCCTCTCATCTCGCCGGCTCCGGAGATCCATTTTCCGGTAAGAACTGGCACCGCTCCGTCGAATACTACGCCGCTAGTTTCCAGGATCTTGTCGCAGAGGGTTCGCTTTCACCGATTTCTAAAGCTCTCTGTATCGATACTCCCACCGGAGAAGACGTGTTAGCGTTGAAAGAAATCGGCGTGGTTGATTCCGTCGGGATTTTCAAGAAACCGTCGCCGCCGTTGATCGTTCATGGAGAAGGCCACCGGCATCCTTTCCCTGAAGACTCCTTCGACTTCGAATTCTCCGGCAATGGCGGCTTGGAAAATACCCCTAAACCGGCGGAATTCGCCGCGGAAATCTCCCGGACTCTCCGCCCCGGCGGATTCTTGGTAGTTCACACGGCGGCGAGAGACGCTTATAGCTTCAATTCATTCCTCGAATTATTCAGTTGCTGTGAGTTGATCAGAACACGAGAGATCAACGGTGTTGATTCATCAACAATTCTCGAGATTTTGATGAAAAAGAAAATCCCCAATTTCAAAACCCTAAATTCACCCCCAATTTTCAATTCAGTGAAAAAATGCTCTTTTCCAAGGTACAAACGTGAAATAGTGAAAACTGCAGAAACATTGATACTACAAGAGCCATTGAAACCATGGATTGCACTGAAAAGAAACTTGAAGAACGTAAAGTACTTAACTTCATTGGTTGATATAAGTTTCAAGAACAACTATGTGTATGTTGATATTGGAGCTAGAAGCTATGGTTCAAGCATTGGAAGCTGGTTCAAGAAACAATACCCGAAACAGAACAAAACGTTCGAGGTTTATGCAATCGAAGCCGATAAAACCTTTCATGAAGAGTATAGAACAAGAAAGGGTGTAACTTTGTTACCCTATGCAGCATGGGTTAGGAATGAGACATTGTTCTTTGAGATTACAAGAGACCCAAGTAAGAAAATCATGATGAATGGTAGAGGAATGGGGAGGATTAACCCGGTTCAAACATCTTCGAGCCATATGGGTGATAAGGATAAGATTCAAGGGTTTGATTTTGCTGATTGGTTGAAAAGTGTTGTTACGAGTAAGGATTTTGTGGTTGTGAAGATGGATGTTGAAGGAACCGAGTTTCATTTGATACCTAGGTTGATTCAAACCGGGGCAATTTGTTTGATCGATGAGCTTTTTCTTGAGTGTCATTATAATAGGTGGCAAAGATGTTGTCCTGGTCAGAGAAGTGCTAAGTTTCAGAAAACATATTCTGAGTGTTTGGAGTTGTTTACTTCACTCAGAAATATTGGAGTTCTTGTTCATCAGTGGTGGTGAATGGTGATAATCATAGTACAAATTTGTGTTGTGTGTGTGTATATTTTTTCTTCATATTTTTGTCACATTTTTTTGTATAGGGTTTTATAAGATTAAATTGATTCTTTTGTAGATTCTGTTTTGGTCCATTGTTATTATCAAATGCAAATGAAGAGTTTCACGAATCAAAGATTTTGTTTATCATATTGGTTTCTTCTTTCAATTTGTAGCATTTTGTTGTTGCTGATATCTGTCTTAATGATGCTTCTTATTTTTCTTGAGTTGCATGTTTAGTGTAAGGTTAAAGATATTCTAGTAAAATGTAACACTGATGTAGACATGAACTGAACAAAACATAGATAAGGACACAGCTACATAACTTTTGCTTCTGCTGCATATCTGCTGGAGTTGGATTACTGCATTTTTCTCGCATAAACTTTAGCATGTATTCATCATCATACCATATGTTTCCCCTCTATAATTTATACACAAACAGTAGCCAAATTAAAACTGTCACAATGGTTATTATATACAAACAGTAACCAAATTAAAACTGTTACAAATGTTATTGATAAGTGAGTCTGCATTAAGAAAGCTACCATGCATTCAAATATATAATTTTTAAAGAAAATTTTAATGGAACTAAGATCCATATGAACAACATTCCTAATGGGCTCAGGGGATTTCTTTAAGATAATTGTTTTTTCCACCATTGTAAAAAACCAAAACTAATCTTATAATTCGGAAATGCATTTTCGGGCGCATTACATTTACATTAGTTGTTGTGCTAGACCTTAAAACTATGTAAAAAAAAAATACAGAAATATATTTCCGTGTTACTTATGGAGATGTATCTCCTGACACTATTTTAATCAAATACGCACTAAAGTTTCTTCTCCTTCCAGACTTCTCAAAATACTCTCTTAACTCACTTTCTCCAAACTTTTAAAATACTCTCTCAACTCACACTCTCTTCAAATTCTCAAAACCTCTCAACTCTCGAACTATCAACTCATAAACCCTCAAACTCATTCAACTCACTTCCAAGTTTCTACCATCAACATCCAATTGATCAAAAAGCTCAACATCAAAGTCACATTTAGTAAGTTTTTCATTTCCCTAAACTTTTTTTTTTATTTCTATATACATTTATAGAAATTGAGCATAAGGTTATGTAAAAGGTAGTTTAGATGTTATTTAACTGAGCAATGTGTATGATAAGTAGTTTATATGATCAATGCATTTTTTTGGATGTTTGATTCAAAGGCATTTTTGTCATTTTTCGTTCTTTTGAGTTGGAAAAAAATACAGAAATGCATCTCTGATTTTTTTCAACGTTTTGATTTCTAGAATCTGGAGACGCATTTCTGGATTTTTGTTGTCTGCATTGTTTGACTTCATTTCATTGTGTTTTGTTTGAGTAATGCTTGTGTGGTTTAATTATAGGGATTATGGCTGATAGCCAAGATAGATTGAGGCACGACAGAGTTGCGTAACATGCATCAGTTAGGAGGGAAAGAGCTCGATCATCGCAGGATCCGGTCGGTTCTAGTTCAGTTGATGTGGATGCGACAACTTCTGAGGCTCATGAATCCTCGCCTTCATCTTCCCATAGGAGGCAAACGTCACCCCATGATGCTCTAGAAGCCCCACATGTACATGTTGAGGAACTTGAGGCGCCTGAGGGATTTGGATGAGGCCCATCCGACATATTGTTGATGCCTCTTTGAAACACATTTGTTATAATATTTCAAGTTTTTGACAATGTTTTTTTTTCTTTCTGCAGGACCGTGATGCTTTAAAATGCATCAACCATGGCCGAAAGATTATGGGTCTGCCGCAACCTACTGAACAATGGTTTCAGGATGCGATGCAACTATCTAGACTAGGAGACTTGTGCAAGACCAATTATGTTACGATTAACCATGGTATGTTGTTCGCATTTGTAGAGAGATGACACTCTGAGACCCCATCATTTCATCTTTCACAAGGTGAAATGTCCATTACACTGGACGATGTCTCATGCTTGCTGCATCTTCCGGTTAGGGGGAGATTGTTAGACTACAACAAGATTATTAGAGACGAGGCAATGGAGAGGATGGTGACCTATCTGAGAGCTGACCTAAGGGATGCCTTGCATGAGTTAGAAGTCATCTAAGGGTGTCATGTAAGGTTTTGATTCCTCGAGAGGTTGTATGCATAACAGCTTCATGCGGCAGAGCAGGCTTCTGGTGATGATGAGCAGGTTATGTCAAATAAATGATACACATTGAGAGCGCACCTGTTGTACTTGGTTGGCACATCTATTTTTTGTGGACAAGAGTGCCACTTATGTGGATGTGATTGACTTGAGATACTTCACTGACTTGGAACGGATCCATGAGTACAACTAGGGGCCCACTTGTTTGGGCTACCTGCACTCCAAGTTAGCTAAAGGTTGAATGTGGAAGACTAAATAGATAACTCACTCAGAGGGAATCAGGCGGCAGAGTCTTTCAGAGTATATCTTGTCCGCTTGGTAGCACAAGATATATACTTCCAAACATACACCGATCACCGTCAGACGAATCTCTTGGATGACATAACATTCTACTTTGGATGGTTGGTTTGCGTGTCATGTATGATGTTTCCTCATTTGCTTGAGCGCATCATGTGGCAATTTAACTACATGCAGTTTGTTCCTAAAGACTCTTCCAAGTCTATTCCTTTCGCTATGATATGCAAATATGTGGGTGCGATGTATGATGATTAACTTAGTCATTTGGTACCAGATAAGACATGTGGTTCTTTAGGTCCTAACGATTGGAGCACTACATCCAGTGGTATTTCATGGTGTCACATCCTTATATGACACCAGATGCTCCGAGTGATCTATCTAGGCCAGCTCATCATGAGACTCTAGAGGAGGAAGAGGCTAGGGCAGATCATGATGTTGATGTGTTTCCTAGATGTCGATGTATCATGAATATGACGCATGTGTGTATAAACAAAAGAGTCTTTCCGGAAGGCTATGACCATCCTTGATGAAGTACGAACGACACTAAAGTACAAGAGGTGACGTAGGAATAGGCGCCCCCGAGTCCAGCATATTCAGTAGTGTATAGTATTTGTAATATGAGCACTATTATCGTTTTTCATTTATTTTAACTTCATTGTGTATTCCAGATTTATCATTTATATATATGACATTTTCATATTATTTGATAAGTGTATGAGTTAATGTATATAAAATTTAATATGATAGTATAACTATAATACATCGTCGATTATATCAGTGTATCTCTAAAACAAAGTCAAAATTTACTATATGGTGTGAATACGGAAATGTATATCCGTATTCTATCGAAATATTTATGGAAATATATCTCCGAATTAATTTATATCAAAATGAGAATGTGTACCAAAATTTACTTTCAGATTTCTAAATTTCTTATTCATATAATTTTTTTTATCAAATAATCAAATTTATAAGCACTTTTAATGTTTTATTTAATGCATTAATATAATTGTTTAAAATTAAAATTAACCATAAACAAAAATAAAACAATGAAACAACAATGTCCCGTGTCAAATCCATAGTAACGTATAAGAGGGAACCAATAACGCTCTCTCTCTGTCATCCATCCACACATGATCACCATTCTCTCCCAAATGGGTTTCTGTTTTTCCCTCTCTTCCTTCCCTCAAAGTCTCTCAACCACACTCTTCTTGTTCCATCCATGGACTCAGACAAAGACAATCTTATGCATGATGGAACAGAACCACAGTTTGGAGGATCTTTCATTTGCCATACTGTTAACCGAATCAACTCTAGAGGATATTGGTTCGGAGAAAATCCCCTTGCTTTTGCCGTCCCTCTTTTCTTGATCCAGGTTTTTATCATATTCATCTCCACAAGATTCAGTTACCTTATTCTCAAGCCCTTTGGTCAACCTTCTTTTGTTTCTCAGATTCTTGTAAGCTTTTTTCAATAACAGACACTTATGTTTTTCTATTTTTTTTTTTGTTATAAGGAGAATCAAAATCAATATATTTTTACAATGTTTGATTTTTTTGCTAGGGTGGTGTAACTCTAGGCCCTTCAATTCTTGGTCACTACTCAGCATTTACAAACAATTTTTTCCCGGTAAAAGGAAGAAACGTGCTTGACACGTTAGCGTTTTTCGGTTTCATGATATTCATCTTCTTGCTTGGTGTAAAGATAGATCCAACCATCATTTTTCGATCGGGTAAACGGACGTTCGCTATTGGAATTTTATGTTTCTTCGTTCCGTATACTCTCAGCGGATTAGTAGCTGTATGCATCAACCATTTTGCATCATTGGATCATGATATTTCGAAAGGCCTTCCGACGGTGGTGGAAATTCAATGTATCACAGCCTTTCCGGTGATTTCGTGCTTTCTGACTGAACTTCAGATCCTCAATTCAGAAATTGGACGGTTGGCTTCGTCGTCTTCGCTAGTATGCGATGTTTGTTTTAGTTTAGTTATGACGTTGAAGTTCGCAGCAAAACTAACTTCCTCAAAGTCGTTAGGAGTTACCATTGGATCACTCTTTTCGTCCGCTCTTCTAGTTTTTTTCATTGTTTTTGTTGTTCATCCAGCTGCATTGTATGCGATTAATCACACACCAGAAGGAAAACCTGTTCAAGAAATTTATATAACTGGAACTCTGATAACACTAATATTCTGCGGATTCATCGGCGAAGTTATCGGCTTAGATGCAATTGTTGTATCTTTTCTGGTAGGTTTGGCTATACCCGATGGTCCTCCATTAGGTGCAGCATTGGTGGATAAGCTCGAGTGTTTTGTTTCGGTCGTGCTTTTACCGTTGCTTTTCGCTATTGTTGGAATGAGGACAGATGTTTTTGCTATACAGAAGATGAAGAATTTGGGGATAGTTGAGTTGATTATTTGCATTGCGTTTTTCGGTAAAATCTTAGGGGCTTTATTGCCTCTACTTTTCTATAGAATGCCATTTAGAGATGCAATTTCTCTTAGTCTTATAATGAATTGCAAAGGAACTGTTGAATTGGCATTGTTGATGAGCATGAAATTAAAAAATGTAAGTTAATGTTTTGTTATTCATGTTCGTATTACAATTTCATATGCTTTGAGTAAATATCATTTTAGTCCTTGAAATTGAAACCGTCGGTCAATTTAGTCTCTCAAATTTCAGGGACTAAATTGACCGATTCTTTCAATTTCAAGGACTGAAATGTCTGTTTACTCAAATCGATTCGAGCTAGTATGTGAATATAAGATTAATTACTAAGACGCGTTTTTCTTAATGTGTTTACAGGTTCTAGACGATGAACTGTTTGCGATTCTGGTTCTAACTTTAGTGCTTGTAACCGGCATTGTATCGCCTGTTGTGAAAGCTCTATATGATCCTTCAAGAAGGTTTCTTGCTTACAAAAGGAGAACGATATTGCATCACTCAAGCGAAGAAGAATTTAGAATACTAGCTTGCATTCATAAAGAAGATAATGTGTTGGCTGTTTTGAACCTACTTGCTGCTTCGAATCCAACCGAAAAAAGCCGCATTGATTTAGTTGTACTACAGCTTGTTAAGCTTGTTGGAAGAGCTGCATCAGTGCTTGTTTTGCATAAGCCACGCGATAAGCCTGGCGAAAAAATCTTCATTCCTTTCGCCAAATTTGAAGATGCTTATAGGGGAAAAGTAACACTTCATTGCTATAAAGGTATATCACCATATGCAACAATGCACAATGATGTGTGCTACTTAGCACTTGAGAAAAGAATAACTTTCATAATCATACCTTTTCATAAGCAATGGATAATCGGAGGGATGGCCGAGTCTTCCTTCGCATTCAAGCAACTCAACAAGAATGTTCTCGAGAAAGCTCCTTGCTCGGTCGGTGTCCTAATTGACCGCGGCAACCAGAAGAAATTCTGGTGCGGCTACATGAACGAATCAACATATCTGGTTGCTGTGCTTTTCTTCGGAGGTGCAGACGATAGAGAAGCCCTCGCGTACGCGAAACGAATGTTGGATCAACCTAATGTAAAAATCACTCTCTTTCATTTTTCGTCGCCCGAAAACGATGTTGTTGGCGGTACAGAGAGAAGCAAAAGGCTTGATACTCAAATATTGAGTGACTTTAGGCTAAGTGGTTTTAGGAATGATAGAGTTTCGTATAAAGAAGAAGATGTTATGAACGGAAGAGACGTGCTTTCGGTTATCGAATACATGGAGAGTTATTATGATCTTGTTATGGTTGGAAGGAGACATGAAGATTCACAGTTAATGTCTGAACTTAAAAAATGGAAGCATGGAGAGTTGGGAACTGTAGGAGAGATTCTTGCTTCTTTGAACATTGGTGCTAAAACATCAGTTTTGGTTGTGCAACAACAAACTAGATTTTGGGGGTCACGTGATCCAGAGGAATCTACACATTTGAGAAGAGTAAATATATAGAAATGTTGATAATATGACAGAAACATTCTTATGTATAGATTTTGTTTATTTTATTTTTTATGTAGATCATGTTTCTTAAGAACTTGTAAATTTGCTTTAATCCCTTCTTTGTTTTTATTTTTCTTTGCATTGCTTTTGCACATTTTTACGAAACTTCGTTTGTGTAAATCGAATATCCTCTGCATGCATCGAAGATTGAATTCCCCCGCTTCTATAGCAATATTCCGACTTTTTTCCCCCCTTTTTCTTAAAACACTTTCCCTTAACTAAGTAAATCAGTCCTAACCTTAAGAATTTAGTAGTTGACACACCAAAACCACATTTTTTCAAAATTCATATAAGTGTTGTTTTCGTCACATTCTTCATTGTAATAAAATAAAAATGGTTATATCATGCCCGTGGATCCATGCAGCTAAAGAGTTAATGACATGAAGTAGGGTTTACTTTCATATATGCATTGGACATTGAATACTCGTTTTTAGGAGTGATTGCATTTAGATTTTTGAAATATTTTTTCCATCTTTTCTTAAGAAAGAATTATATTTTTTTTAGGCTTAAATGCATTTTTGGTTCTCATAGTTTAATTTTTCTAAACAATTGATCCCCTTTTAAAAAAATTCAGCTTTTAGGTCTCTTGTTTTGACTTTTTTTGGGAAAATTTTGGTCCCCTCTTCAATTTTGGGTATGTAGCATTGTAAACGCTGATGTGACATGTTGTATGTTGTTCATAGATGAAAATAAATTTACACGTCATTAAATAAAACATATTTAATGAAATTTTAATATTTAAAAACATTTTTAATAAAAGAATTTTAAGAGACAAGTTTATAAATACGAATGTTTGTTTCTAAACGTATTCTTCCCCAAATCATTTCTGAGAACCCTAGCAACCCTAGCTTTCATCTCTTAACCAAATCGTTTTTTTCAATCCTCAAATCAAAATCAGCAGCTTCGTCCAGGAGAATCTCGTGCGTGCTTTTCTTGTATTCTTCCATGAAGAATCCCAATCATGTTTCCCGTTCTGAGAAGAGAAAAGGAGTGAAATTTTGTCTCAGGTACGTCTTGTGTCCCCCACGATACTTGTTTGGGTAGTTTAATGTTAATGGTGGTCCCCTAATGTTTCAAGGTTTATTTTGTTGTATTATAATGTACATGGTGGACCCCCAATGTTTTAGGGTTTATAAAGCTTTGTATTTTAGGGTTTTGTGGTCCTACTTTTTGTTCATTTTTAATGTGTTGTCTGTGGTCCCATTCTGACAATAATGTATGCATGATATAATACAGGCCAACCAAGTGTCACGCAATTAGGTTTAGGATTCATCATGGAGGTGATTTAGTTGATACTCCTGTAAGACTGTATGTTGGTGGGTTTGTGTCAGAAATGAACTGGAAGTTGGATGTTGTCATGTTGATTATCTTTCCTACATGGAATTGTTGGCACTGATTAAGAAAGAGGGATATGTAGACATTAAGTTTATCTGATATTTGAACCCTAGGAAGAGCTTTAGTCTTGGGCTTAGACCACTTAATTCTGACAATGATGTGTTGCAAATGATAAAGGAGGTCGATGGTTGTGAAATTGTAGATCTCTATGTTGAACATTGTGTTAGTGTACCTGACATTGTAGAAGAGACAAATATGGGGTGTTAAACTTTCAACTGATCAGGCTTACAGGGCTAAGAGAAGAGCAATGCAAATTATTCAAGGTGCTGGTAGGGATCAGTTCAGTCATCTAAGAACCTATGCTAATGAGCTTCTTGCATCTAACCCTAATAGTAACATAGTGTTGCAATGCTCCGACTCTGCTGCTAGACTAGTTTTTGAGAGAATCTACATCTGTTTAGAGGCATGTAAGGTTGGGTTTGCATGCTATTGTAGGCCACTTATTGGTCTTGATGCATATTTTCTAAAAGGGGAGTTTGGTGGGCAGTTGATGTTAGCTGTAGGCAGGGATGGAAGTAATCAAATATTTCCTATAGCTTATGTTGTTATGGAGGCAGAAACAAAGGACTCTAATAACAGCTTCATTGAATTTAACCTTTTCTTGGTTTAATTTTTGATGCATTGAAGATATAACTTACTTGGCTCGTTGCGACATTTCTTCATCAAACCAGACAAAGTGCGAACATCTCTTGTATCCCTGATTCTGGACATAGAGAATGAAGAACTTAGGGATTCCATTCATGTTACTACAAAATATGAATTTTTAAGAAACCTTGTTTTTTACAGCTAACCTTGTACATCCCGCAGCCAAAAAACCGTCGACCTGGGTTTTGCTCCGTCCAAGCCGTCATCAATGGAGAGGGAATACCACACTTGCATTCGACATGATTCGCGCGAGAAACACTGCGATTGCTTGAAGCTGAATACCCAGACATGGTCGTGACGCTTGGATCTTGAGGATTGAGGAGTGAAAAAAACGAATTGGGGAAGAGATGAAAGCTAGGGTTCTCAAACAAACGATTTGGGGAAGAACATGTACAGAAACAAACACACGTATTTATAAAAAAATCTCTTATAATTCTTTTACTAAAAATGTTTTTTAATATTAAAATTTCATTAAATATGTTTTAATTAATGACATGTATATTTATTTTCAGCTATGAACAACATACACCATGCCACATCAGCGTTTACAATGCCACATACCCAAAATTGAAGAGGGGACCAAAATTTTCCTAAAAAAAATTCAAAACAAGGGACCTAAAAGCTGGGTTTTTTTAAAGGGGGATCAATTGTTTAGAAAAATTGAACTACGAGGACCAAAAGTGCATTTAAGCCTTTTCTTTATTAATCTAGTAGTCAATAATATTTATATTTCTCCTTTGATTTTAATATAACACCGAGTGAAAAATTGTTATTTGGTTGTTTGAAATATTCGCTGATAATTCATTATGTGGTTATTTATAGTTGTTAGTTTTAGGGGTGTGCATGGTTGGTTATTTTTAAAAACCAAACCATAACCATTTTTAAACCAGTTAAGTGGTTTGGATTCATAATCATAACCACATTTCAATCAAAACTGATTATAAAATCGGTTATAAATTTGGTTATGGTTATATAACCGGTTTTAAATCGGTTATTATTTTTTTTTCAAAAAGTTTATTTTCTTTTAAAAAATAATAATAATTTTTTTACCAAAAAACTTTAAAAAATTGATTTTTTTTTTCAAAAAATTTAATTTTTTATTTGAAAAAATTAATTTTTTTTTCCAATTTTTTTTCATATTTGACACTAAAATTTATTTGAACTGACAAGAGGAAGTGACTCAACTGGTTAGAATATTGTTTGTGAATGAGTGAGTATTTACCATTTCTTGTAACTCTTGATTGATTTTGAACTTAGGTTTGCATGGCGGTATGTTTCTTGGGGTGACTTTGAAGCATTTTCAATATTATTAAATAAAGCCTATAGCAGCGCTGTAACACTGTCGCGTAGAAGAATTTAAACAAATTGGTATTGTTTGCGATATACAAGTATCAAATGTTGTCAACTAGTAGCTATAGCGGGACTATAACATTGTTGTGTAGCAAAATTAAACAAACAACAATATTTTGTAATTAACATAACTATTTTTAAAAGTCTAATATATAACCTTCATATAAGAAATTAAAGTGAAATATAAAATTAAATTAAAAGATTTAGACACTAATTAAACCTTTTACATATTTATTTTGTTTGGTAGCTAATAATTGTTTTCTCTTTATTACGAATCCTATTTTTTTTGCCGCACAACTGTTCCGTACAAAATAACTTAAACCGTGCAGCACGAGTATATAATTAATTAGTTCTTGAAGCTCCTAATATTTTCAACAAAATTGTCACTTACAATGCTAGACCTAGTAATCAAGAAAGGGATGTCACTTAAATTTTTTTTTTTTTGGTCAAACGACTAAATAAAGAGGTAACATGAAATAAATAAAGACTTAATTTAAGGGATGAGTCTAATTAAGCCATAAATAAACAAATGCAACTATAATAATTGAATTGAGAACCTAGATCATCGGATCTGTCTGAAAAGGGACATTCAAGTTCGTTATTTCGGTGTGGTTAGATACACTCAACTTCTTCTCACTCTCCATTCTTTTCGATCTTTTTCTTTTTAAAATTTTTTTTCCTAAAAAATTAAATTTTTATTCAAAAATAAAAAATAATAATTAAATTGAAATATTTGGATTTTGGATAATAACCGGATCCAAAAATAAAATATGGTTGGATAACCAACCATTAATAATTAAACTGGTTAATAACCATTTAATTATATTTGGATAATTTAAATGGATTTGGATTTGGTTTTGAATTTGGATCTAATAACCGGATAGTTTGCACACCCCTAGTTAGTTTAGTATGTGGTTATTGATAATTTTGTATGTGGTTAGCGATGTAATATAGGTTTGTAAAATTTTAATTCCCTCGATTCAATTCTAATAATATACTCTTCTCTTTCTCATCACTCTTTAATGCTCTCTTTTATCATCATTTGTCAAGTAGCTTGAGACACAAGTTACTCAACATATTGATATTAAGAGCACCAGTTCAATCCTCAATCTCTAACCATGACAAATGAAAGCACTACCTCCAACCAATTCCCAGCCAATCTACTAGTTTTAAGGGGGAAAACTATGATAGATGATGTGCGCAGATGAAAGTAATATTCAGATTCCAAGATGACTTTGAAATCGTAAATGTTGGATTCTTGGCACTAGAGGCAAATGCTATTGAGGCGCAAAGTGTTGTTCATTGTGAAATGAGCAAGAAATATGGGAAAGACTATAGTAATGTGATTTAAAATAATTCTTAGCAAGTGATAAGCATGTGATGACTTTCTTACCAAGTGTACTAATCTCGTTGAAGTAATAAAATAATTATTCTTTACAGTGATTGCAAATTTAAACAAGGTTATAGTAATGTGATTTAAAATAAACAAGGGGGGTTCAAGATGATTGGTACGAAAAACAATAACGAGAAAAAATTGGAGTAAAGTTTCAATTAAGAAAGGAGATTAGATATTTATTTCGAATTTCCTAATTATATCTGTTGATTAATGTGTATTAGATGAATAATAATCATGAAATAGTTATACGAAGAATTAACCAGCCCAATGAACCAAATTCCTTAGTCTACACCTCACTAATTCAAACGATAATTTCCTAATTCCTTAGGCAAATTCAAAGTAAAACTAGGTGTTTCTAAGTTCGTTAATTCTACAACCACAACTTATAATTACCTATTTCCAGTTAATTACTAAGTTGAACAATTGTCATAGTTCAGATCGACAGACTTACGGTCATTAATATATACTCATCTCAAATTACTTTGCACACTCGTCAACACATAAAGAGCAGTAAATACAAGAACAATTGAATAATAATTATAACATAAAGTAATCAAATAATATCAAACACTTATATCATCAAAAAGATTACAATTAAGTTCATCTCTAAAACTCTAATCTAAAATTGCTCAGCTACTCACAGTGAAATTAACAACTACCATGAGTTGAGTTGATAAGAAGTATTCATGAAAATCTATGGAAAATAAGCTCTCCAATGGCTCCAATGCTCTTCTTGCCGTCACTTTTCTCCTGAAGTTCATAACCCCTTCAAAGGTATCCACCTTTTTCTATTTGAATTGAAAAATTCATGTAAGAGAAAATCATCATCATGATCACATTGCTCGGCATCACGATTGCGATACTTTATCATCGCGCCCACGATGAAGCCATTGCGGTCGGGAGAAAACCAATGGCGAAAACACTCTTTTTTATTCTCTTATGTTTTGAATTTTCTAAGTCTCAACTTTCTACCACTTTTGCATTTTGTCTCCATTATTCTTCATATTTTCTTGGCTTTTGCTCGTAGTTCCGCTGATTTCGTCAAAAATACTCGCAAATATTACATACAAAATAATTTAACAGTGAGTTTGAAAGTTTTATAACAAAGTAAATCAAACTCATATTTAAACACACATTTTTGAGGTATTTTTACAATTGTAATGTGGTTTATGTTAGCGTAGGATAATTTGGGATAATATGCTTAAACCTTGGAGTTAGGTACCTAGTTTTCCTTATGTTACCTTGTTCTTTACATATCACTCTTTGCCTGGCCAATCGATTCTATAGAATGCATTTTGTTGGTCCTATGACTACTAGAAAAACTACTGTTTATGACAACGATTTCACCTCACGTATCGAAAAACCAAGGTCTAATTCTTGGACACGCCATGTTTTTTTTTCTTTAAAAAATATACAATCTATTTTGTCAATTTTTTTAAAACTGAGGGGTAAACTAATTCAGTGTACAGGCTTCAAGTCCCAGCAGCTTCAGGTTATGTTTTATTTCATTAAACGTGGCTCCTTCCTAAATATTATATTTTTAATCTATAAATAATCCATTTTTCACCTCGATTTTGTTTTCCAAGCGAGGTTAATTTATTTATTATATATATATATATATATATATATATATATATATATATATATATATATATATATATATATATATATATATCTTTAACTTATAACATTTAGTTTAACTTGTCTAAAACAACACAAACAAAACCTTAACGAATAGCCTTAAACAAAAGAACCCTAAACAACGAGATGAATAAACACATATAATCCTCAATAGAAAGATGATATGTGTTTAGGACTCTCATTTCTTCTTCAAATATCCAAAACTTTTTATTTCACTTCTTTTGCATAGATCTGGTATGTTAAATACCATTACTCATCTTGTTGTTGTTGAGACCTGAAACCCTAGAAGTTTAATCTTCATTTGTTGTTTAAACAAATTTATGTTATAGGTTTATTGATGTTGTTGTTATTAATAAGTCCCATTATTGAGACCCCAAACCGTAGAGGTTTAATCTTCTTCTTCTTCTTATTTAAATAAATTTATGTTATAGGTATATTGATGTTATTGATGTTGTTGAGACTCATTATTCAGACCATAAGCCCTAGAGGTTTAGTCTTGTTGTTTAAACAAATTTATTTTATAGGTTTATTAATGATGTTGTTGTAGTTTTTGAAGGTTCAAGAAATACAAGAAATGAAGGATTGAATTGGGTTTCAAATATGACATATCTTCGTGACCCAAAGACAATAACAACAATGATAAAAAATGACAGGGTATTTTTATATAGTTCGGTGTTAACTAGGTTAAACCAGTCCACTCGTTAGAGTGATTTTTCCTTCTCAACATGACTTAATCCAATAATCAATCTGATTATAATCTAAAAGACTACCCGTCAATGACTTCTCAATGATTCTGTCTAAACTTAGTCCCTTAAGGAATTACAACTCAAAGACTAGTCGTCAATGACTTCTTGAGGATTCTGACTAAATCCTACTCCCTCAAGGAATTTAATAATTGTTAAATACACAGTTTGTGTTTACAATATTTCTTCTAAAATAAGAAGATACACAAGGAGATAAATAAACTTTACAGTTAAGAATATATGAAATAAAGTGCTAAGTGTTTCTCTCTATTTTCTCTTTCTCGATAATGATTTTCTCTATATAAATTCTTTCATCTTTCGTATATATGTTTCGTCAATGAAGTTCGTCATGCATTCTCTTTCTTTCATAATTGATTTGTCCTCTTTATATAGATGATGAATAAAATCATTTGAGGATAGAATTGGAAACTTATTTAATTCCACAGCTGTAATAGAGGTATGAGGTTATGCCGTAAATTATGGATAATGGAGAGAAAATCTTTGATAGTCGTTGATAGTACAATCCTTGACAATATTAGTGTATATGTCCTTTTGATTTCACCGCTCAAATTGTACTATCTTATAAAATATTCATTCAATCATGTTCTCTAAATCATTGGCTTTATATAAGAGATGATTTGAATCTTGATCAGAGTTCAGAGCCTTGACAATAGACTTCAGAGTCTAGTGAATAAGAGGGTTGACTATATCAGAGTAATCCTGGATTATTTTCTTCAAAAGCATTGAATGGGATATCCAGAGTTGACTTTAGTTGAGGACTTTTTTCGTATTTTACCTTGGTTCAGAATCTGATGATGTCCAGAGTTCAGAGTCTCTCTATCTAGAGTCTAGAGTCTCTTTATCCAGAGTCTTTCTAGCCAGAGTACAGAGTCTGATCATGTTTAGCTTTGTTCAACGCCTAACTTGTTCAGAGTATGATTTATCCAACATCTAGCTTGTTCAAATTATGCACACTCAACAAATTATTAGAGTCCAAAATTATTCTTTTTCACTTTGTTATCATCTAAACTTAAAGACTATAGATGTAGAACCAAACTTGTTCCAGCAGTTGTGTTGAGAGATTTTTTTTAGTTGTTGTTTAATGTAAGTTTTTGTTTTTGAGTTATTTATGTTATTGTTGTTGTTATTTAGTTGTTCTACTGCCCAAAGTTATGAAATTCTATATGTTGTAGTTTATTTGTTGTTATTGAGTTTGGTTTGATTTGAGATTGATATTGAGATTATGTTTTTTTGTGATTTGTTGTGCAGCTCTCATCCTGTTCCTTCTAGTTAAATTTATAATCTATTAAATTTATTTTGGATATAATCATATGAAAAATTATGTTGTAACTAAAACTTATCTTACACTGATTAATAATTTTCTAGCATTCTGCAACTTATCATTTATCTCATGCTCTTTTTATCGTTAACGTTGTGAATTGATCTCGTCAATAACATAACAAAATTATGAGAAAAAGATTGAGTTTCTTGAACAAACACAAGAAACCCTATTAGGTTTCACAAAGGAAAAGAGAAGAAGGAAGAAGAATAAAGATTTGGTTAAATCAATTTTACTATTCACTTTCTCAATAAGGGTTTAAAGATTACAAGTGAATACCAACAATTAACCTCTCCCAACAACCTTAGAAAACTAGTCTATTTATAGACTACTAAGGTAACTTGGATTACAAGCTAACTTAACAATTGGGCTTACAAGCAAGACCCAATTCGACATGCTAATAATTCTAGCATTTCGACTACTGCATGCTTGAGCATTCTTCGACTACAACATACAAGATCACTATGTGAATAGACTTCAACTTCATACTAAACCTTCTGTCGAACCATGAAGCTACCCTTGTCGACACTAGAGTTCGATCCAAAATACCACAATTAAAATATCTCCAATACTTAAAACATTGATTTTCCATATTTGTTCGTTTTTTAAAGCATCAAATTTTATGCTTTCAAGAATGAACTAGTAGAAAAGGAAGTTTTGAATAAAGAACTTGAAACATTGAAGAGATTTTAACCGTAAAAGAGTGTGAGGTGAATGATAAGTTACAGGATGCTCCAAAATCATTGATTATTGTATGTTGTTTTTCAAATATAACACAATTATTCATATAATTATTTTCCAAACCAATTTTGAGAAGTCATATGTTCAATTAGGGTTTATTGAAATAATAAATTCACATTATATGTAATAAACTCAATTGTGCTTTACTCGTCTATTGAATGTCAAAACCGAGGTGAAAGGTGTAATTCCCATCAGTGGAATGTCAAAACCGAGGGGAAAAGTGTTTTCACCATTTAAGAATTCCAAAAATGATCTTCTTGGGGATCTAACTCATTACCTTTAGACATTAACCGTTGGTTTTGTTAAAACCAGGAGGTAAAGTGGCACATTTTCATGACGCCCTTCGTTACATCGTCTATGAAATCAAGGTAAAACCTCTTTTTCAACCGAGGTAAAAGGTGTTTTTCGTTGTAGTGCATTAATATTTTTTTCTTTTTCACACTATTTTTTGAAGAAGTCACTTTAATATCTTTTTCTTTTTCTTTTTCTTTATTTTGACCAATTTCTCTAGTACCCCAACCCCAAACTACAATGTTGCAAACTACCAAGAGCAACCCCAAACTTATACATTTGCATCAGACAAGGAAAATAATTTTTCTACTAACTCCAAAGAGGATGGAAAGATTTAATCTTTCAAGTCAGGCGACTATATAAAAGGCTATGCCACCGAAAGAAAGATTAAAGATTAAAGTGGTTAGAAAAGGATATAATTATTTCAATATAGGTTGGCTTAAAAGCCTTAGACTGTTCACAAATAAATATCTCAGTGTATTCATCCGACTAATAGACTAAGCATAAATCATGAGATAAAAATTTGAGCAATTTTATTTTTTGGCTCAAACCTTACTAGCTGAGGTATCTGAAGATTTAGTATAAGTATTTGGTTTTCCTTTTCTTTATCATATGTCAATCAGCAAGGGGAACTTCAATGTTGATCACTTTTGTTCATTCTTTTCTGGTGACTTGTTTCCTTTTGCTTTTCATATTGTCACGGGTAAGGTATAAAATTATTAATCGGAAGAAACAACAACAACAACAAACTAGTTAATTAGGTAAAGCATATAAAAGTAGTATAAAAGGGGAAGACCATTATTAGAAGTTAGCTAATACTCTTGATTGGATCAAAGTAAAAGAGGGAAATTCTAAAAATAAAAACAAAACAATATAGCACCAATCTGTGGGTTGCCTTCCACACAATGCTTATTTAAGGTCCATACCTTGACTTTTTGCCTATTTAATCAGGTTCTTCCTTCAAACTTGTATCATTGTATCTAATTGGTTTGAAATCAAGCTTGGTATTATGCATGTAATTAGTTGAATTTCTCCAGCTCAGTGAATAATTCTAACACTTCTACAGATTTATTAGGGATTTTTAGCTTGCACAAGGGTTCACTCATAATCCCTTCCTGTGGGACTTCTTCTTCTTCCAACTTTCATAGCTCTTGTTCTAACACATCATTAGAATTAAGTAAATTTTTTTGGATGATTCCTTCTCATCTTGATATCATGGAGAAGTCAGCTACGTCTTCTTTAGAATATTGTAATGCATTGAGCACATTAAACACAACTTGTTGTATATTGACTCTCATGGTGAGTTTTCCTCTTTCCACATCAATTAAAGTTCTTCTCGTGGCTAGGAAAGGTCTTCCCAACAGAATGGAAGTCTCTTCATCATTGTTGAAATCCATAATGATGAAACCAGCAGGGAACACAAACTTATCAACTCTTACTAGCACATATTTTATCTTCCCTTGAGGATAACAAATGCTTCTGTTTTCTAGTTGGAGAGTAATTGTTGTAGGCCTGACAGCTCCAATCTCAAGCTTCTTGAAGATGGATAAGTTTATAAGATCTATGATAGCTCCAAGATCACACAATGCTCTTCCACAGAAAATATCTCCTATAGTACATGGAATGGTAAAACTTCCAAGGTCCTTCGGCTTTAGAGGGAGCCAACCTTGAACCAATTGACTGCACTCTTGAGTTAGTGCAATAGTTGCAAACTCTCCCATCTTTTTCCTCATAATAAGCACATCTTTCATAAACTTTGAGTAGTTTGGCATTTTTTGGATGGCATCAATCACTGGTATATTGATGTGAAGCTGCTTTAAAATCTCCATGAACTTGCTAAACTGCTGCTCCTCCTTGGCCTTCCTAAACCTATGAGGAAAAGGAGGTGGGGGTCTTTCTTGCACAAATTTTTGGGCTCTATCAACTTCAGGCACGACTTATGTCAGTTTTTCTGGGTTTGATGTCATGCCAGCAACATTAATTTTATTTGCTTCTTCATCTTGTTCCTTTTATGAAGGATTCTCTTTAGATTCTTCTTTTTCTTTAAAACTTTGTCTTGGATAGGCAGTTGCTGACTTGAATGGTTGTTCTTTGTTCCAAATATTTCACATCCTTTTCTACTTCTCAGCTTGAGGACTTGACAGGTTTCAACACTCTTAACCCCAAATAAGGAAGTTAGAGCTTCAGTAGAACTAGGGAGAGCACCTTGAGTTCTTGAACTAAGCGCAATAGCAATTTGACCCATTTGGTTCTCTAGGTTTTTGATGCTCATTCCTTGTAATTGAAACTGATTTTTGGTTTCTTGAATGAAGGACTTCAAAATATTTTGCAGCTGGTTATTTCCTTGATTTGCTACAACATAGTTAGGTACTGAATAACCAGGAGGAATTTGTGGTGCTTGCGTTGATTGTGTCAACTAGGGTTGTAAGTGTTATTGTAGAGGTTGTTGTACTTGTTGTTATTGTCAACATAGTTAACAGAAATATGATTTGCTGAACATTCTCAAAAAGATGAGCACCTCCACAGTACATACAGGAAACTACTGATGCGTCAGTAACCACCTTCACTGGTCCAATCTTTGTAACTTTAGAGGTCATCTAGTTCTTCACCATCTTGTGAATTTGAGCCACCTGATCAGCCAGAGTTGTAGTCTCGGTGACTTCATGAACTCCAACAGATTTCTTTTGAGCTGAATTGACATTGGCCCTAGTGACAAGCCATTGATATGTGTCAGCATTAATACTCTCAATCAACTTGTAACCATCTTCATAAGATTTAGACAAAAGCGCTCCACCACTAGAAACATCTAGCATGTTCCTTGAGGAAGGTACCAGTCCATTGTAAAAAGTTTCCAGTTGAATACATATTGGAATTCCATAGTGAAGACATTGTCTAAGTAGTTCCTTAAATCTTTCCCAAGCATCAAATAAGGGTTCATCCTCTCCTTGTTTGAATGAAGTTATCTCATTTCTCATCTTTGCATTTTTGGAAGAAGGAAAATATTTGGCTGGAAACTTTTCAGCCAAATAATTCCATGTGGTGATGGAATTAGGCTCTAAGGAATTTACCCAACTCTTGGCTCTATCCCTTAGAGAGTATGGAAAGAGCCTCAATCTGAATGCATCACCCGTGACACTAGGAATTTTGAAATTACTAGCAATGTCCAGGAACTTCCTTAAGTGCAAATGAGGGTCTTCATGTGCAGATCCTGAATAGTGCCTAGTGGATTGCAGCATTTGGAACATCATAGTTTTGAACTCAAACTGTGGTGCATCAATTATTGGCCTTACAATTCCATTATTCATAGCGGTTGGATCTAAGACTGCATAGTCTCTAATGTTTCTTTCTATGTCATTAGCAATTCCAATAACGTTAGTCTCTACCATGCCTCCTCCTGCCTCTTCTTCTGATTCTTCTCATAGATCTGACTCGGTTTCTGGATCAACGTCAGCCAGAATGAAAGGAGGAGGACTCTCTGACAAGTGTCCAATAAGTTGAAATCTCCTTAGTAATATGAGAGTTCTTTCAGGTTCAGGATCTCCTCTGCAGACTAGATTCAACAACCTGCGCATACAATAGCTAAGCACCTGTCATGACACCGGAGTACAGGAAAACGCTAAAAGCTCAAATGCTTAACACTAAAAAAGGTTAATAATGAATACAAAATCACAAATGTGTAACTTGGCACTCCCCGACAACGGCGCCAAAAACATGTTGCTTGAAAATGTGCAACATGCAAGTATACATGTATGTTTAAAAGTGGAAAGTAATAAAAAGTAAGGATATCGTACCCACAGGGAGTGAATGTTACTAAAGATGATTTTGCATTACTTTATCTTTTGATAGTTAAGCATGAGCAAGAATAAAAATAATGGATTGATGTCACAAGTTCAATACTTCCTCTAAAGATTAGGCCAGTGAGTAATGCAAGGGTGAAATAACATTAAGAGAGTGCTGTAGCGTGCGATTTTTGTCGATGACGCGACCACCTTACCGCAATAGATTTGGGTGCTACTTTCTGATTTCTGTATTTATCCTATGAAGCTGGAAAGGAAAGGGAAGATATCTAAAACTTACCTTGCACGCAAATGTTTTCTTTAACAAATGCTAAGAGATCGGGGATCGGGGTCTGGTTATACAAAGGGAAGCTATCAACACCCAACGTATCTATGGTAATCCATAGGAACCATCTTTTTGCATGTATTTTTGTTAACTTTAAATGCTTTCTCGTGTTTATCTGCCGTGGCTTGGGAAAGTTTCTCCTTTAGGAGTGTTGAGAGAATGTTTTTGTGGTTTTTGGGCTTTCTGTTGTTTTTGGGAAGGTACTGAACCTAAAGTTTTCGATTTGTGTGCTCGCTAAGATTTCGCAATCTTATGCCTACGTATTCCCGTAAAGAGATTTGGGAAATTAGAGCGATCGTAGTTCCTCCTATTTCTATGGGAGGAAAGTTTGGTGTCTTGTTCAAAGCCCAAGATTAAAGCTATCTGAGTATTTGTGTCTTGTTTAAAGCCCAAGATTGAAGCTAAAGGTTGACTGAGAGAGAGAATTTGTTATCTCTAGAAGGAGATATCTCACCTATTCATCACAGATGTTGGGTAATTGGTTATAAAGGGAAATTAATTTAACTGGGATATGTAAAATTCAACAATGCCATAATTTTCTTTATAAGGGTGATGTCATGAAGGAAGAAAGCTTTAACTCAGTGTAGAGTAATGCCACTTTTTTCTTATGAACCTTTCATGCTAAGAGATGGACATTGGCTTGGATGTTAGGAATCCCACGATTTACCACTTATAGCAGTTAGATGAAAGATAAATTTTAGCCAAGATAAAGGAAGGACTCCAGCTTGGATTTTGAATCAACAAGTGTGCCACTTATAGCAATTATCAGGAAAAAGGTTTTGATTGTTTGTTTTTGAGATGTGGTGTATATAGGAAATATCCTTCTGCAGAGAGGACTCAAGGTCTCATCTGAGGGGATGTTGTTTTTTGTGTGTCTTAATCAAAGCCCAAGGTTGAAGCTGAAAGAAAATGACTCCAATGGGGAGGGTTTTATCTGTCTTGTACAAAGCCCAAGATTGAGGTTGACTGGGGAGAAATTCTTATATGAAGCCTAAGAGGAGGCTGCCTCTTGCTGAGGATTTATGGAAATCCAGGAGCAGGTCCAAATTGTATTGGGGGATCCAAAGGGATTTACTCTTGCTGAGAATCAAGGAAGAGTTGAAATATCAGATACCATGAGGTTCTAATTCTATTGGGGATTTGTTGATGGTAAATTGACCCTGGTTGGGGATTTTTAAGGAAAAGGCTTAAACCTTATTGGGGATCAGGGAAGTTTAAAGTTGAGTTTGAAAACCTTAGAGGTTTTAACTCTGTTAGAGACTGATGCATTGGTAGAATGATCAGGGTTTTTCCTGTGCTTTTAGGAAACTTGAGGGTCTCTGGGTGTTAAGTCTAAAGGAGACTAGACTTTCCAAGTCTACTTGAATGAAGACTAAGAGAAGGATGAGACTGTCCAAGTCTTCAAGAAGTGGTAGGCTCTGGTGTAGAGAAGGGTCTTTGTATGATGCCTAAGAGGAGGCTGAGGGCTTAAGGGATGAAGATCAACCCTTAGAATGGTATGATGTCCTGTAATTTCGACTCTCTTGGGGATTGAACTAGTACTGATGACTAAATTCTATCATATGCCTTTAGGAGGCCTTTGGGTCCTTATACTAAGCCTAAGAGGAGGTTGGGGAATTTTTAAGAAGCCTGTTGGTCCTTGCACTAAGCCCGAGAGAAGGCTGGGGATGCTTTTAGGAAGCCTGTGGGTCTAAGCCTAAGAAAAGTTCAAGAAAAGTTTCACCGATAATTAATCCTTTCTTTGTTGAACAGTTTTAAGGTTTGATGAAATTCAAAAGAGGTTTCATCGAGAATTAATCCTCTCTAGGGAAATGAACAGATAAGTGATTTGACAGATGTATATATATATATATATATATATATATATATATATATATATATAAATAAACATGCATTGAAAAAGATGTTGGGACTTACATTCAGAGAGGAAGCCCAAGTGTATTGTGATCTGTTGTATTGACTACAACTGTATGTTTGATTAAGGTTTCAAGAAATTGAATAAATTTTGAGAAAACTTTGAATTAAAAAATAAATTTGTTTAAAAAAAGTTTGTTTGGGGCTTATAACTCAAAGAGGGGCCCAAGTGGTCTAAGAGCAGTTTCACTAGGAATAATGCTCCTCTTAGTACCAGTTAAAACAAACAGAAGATTCTGAAAACAGAAGTATAGGTCTTACAACTCAAGGAGAGACCCATGGAAGTTGTTTATTGTTTAAAACAAATTTTTATGTACAAAGATTGGGGCTTATACTCAAGGAGAGGCCCAGATGACTTATTTGAAAACATTGATCGCACTGCAATACCGACAGACGTTGCAGGACTTATACTATAGTAGAGGCCAAAAATTGTTTTTGTACAAAGAGGGGGTTGAGTATTACACTCTAATAGAGGCCCAAAAGTATTTGTAATGAAAGAAAAATGGATCTTATACTCAAGGAGAGACCCAAATGATTTATTTGAGAAGGCGACGATCACGCCGTGATTTAAAAACCACAGACGGACTTATACAATGACTGAGACCCAAAATTTTATGTACAAGAAGGAATGGGTCTTACACTCTAATAGAGGCCCAAAGGTTTGTTTTTATATACAAGAGTTGGGGGTTATAGCTCAATGAGATGCCCAGATGAAAAACAACGATCGCACCGTTATTTTGAAAATTGTATCGGGACTTATACAATGACTGAGGCCCAAAATTTTATATTTACAAAGGGGATGAGTCTTACACTCTAATAGAGGCCCAAAAGGGTTTCAAATGAAGTTTGAAAAAAATCAAAATTAAGAAAAACCCTAATTTTAATTTTAAAATAATAATTTTCAAAGGAAATTAAATAAAAATGATATAAAATATCAAATATATTCAAAAACAAGTTGTAAACTTTGAAAAATGTTTTGAAAAATCATGTTTAATCACATGAAAACTTGGAATGCATTTGAATTTGAAAAATCAAGGTGGAAATTTCATTTAAAATGTTTAAAACAAATAAAAATGAAATTATTTACAAAAAACAAGCTATATTAAATGAATAATATAAATTTGATTTTTTTGTGTAATAAAATATTTTAACATTTTTGTGAATTTTTAAAAAAAGAACCAATAAAAAATGATAAAAATTGAGAGAAATTAATTTTTGAAATCAATTAAGAAAATGAAAGAAAATTCAAAAATTCAAATTATGGCGCCAACGGTCATCTTCTTCCTCACGACCTCCCTCCATGGTCGCTTTGCAAAACCTCACATATCTCCCTCAATACGTAATAGTTTTGATTTTTGTAAACATGAAAGTTGTGTGTTTTTGAACAAGGATTTCAGTGATATAAATTAATTGCATTTATATTAAGTGTGGAGTGAGAAATCAAAAGATGAACACATGAACCCTAATTTCTGCAAGAACACTATGAAATCCTATACACGATAGCTACGAAGCAATTGATTGAGGGGAAACACTCTACATAAGTGCAGAAACATGTTTCTAACTTGAAAACACATTTATGATGCATGAATCATAGAGATTGAGAGTTTAGGCTTACCTCTTGCAAGAAGAAATGGAATTCTGATGTAGAGGTGTTACAGATGTTGTGTGATGATCTGGACAACTTCAATGGACCTTAAGTAAGGTGTTTGGAAGCTTGGAATGGATTGAAACAACCTGGAACTTGTTGTGGTACCCCAACTATAAATAGGCCAAAAAGCTTGAGCAAATGGACGGTGACTTTGTGATTCTGGTGTTCTAGATGTGTTTTGAGGTTATGGATCACTTGTATATGACATATGTGAGGTGTTAGGATGGTTGGTTTGGATGTAATTGCTCTCTATTTGAAAATTCGAATGTGACTTGAAAGAGAAGCAAATTTTGGTTTTTTTAGAGCGATTGGAAGAAAAGCATGAGTTGTTATGCTTTGGTGTGTTTTGATTAGTCTCACATGACCTCTATTTATAGTGGAGGAAGTTTGTTTTGGGAGCAATAGTGATTGGAGGCTGATCATGGCATGTAGCTTGTAGCCATTGACTTGGATAATCCAAAAGTGCCAAGTCAACTCACTTAGCTTGACTCCATTCAATTTTGCAGGTTTGAATGCTCAGAGTTTGGACTTGAATCTTGACTGGTTTGGAGTGTTATGATCTGGTTCATGACACCTCAATGTATTGCATTGATGTTACCTTGCCAAATTTGAATTCCAAAGTTCATATCATAATGGTTTTGCACATGCAAGTTGAATTCTTGACTTCTTGATAAAGAAACAAGTGAGTCATCAGATGTTTTGAGCTTTTGGAAGATGACAAAGTTGGCAAAATGGCAAAACTTGAGTGACAAAATCGTGTGGCACAAGTTTGGTTTTCATGCCTTTGTGTGGGCAGGGTAAAAAATGCCATTTTTGGAGGCTTATAACTCCTTGCTCAAGTTGAACCATGGGAGGCTATTTTACTTTTTGGAAAGCACCTATAACATACTTCAACTTTGATGATTAACTTTGGTCTTGAATCATCTTGGATCATAATGAGAAATGGCCTCAAAGTTGGTGAAAATGCAAAATAGATTCTGTCCAAAATTTCACAAAGTGTTGAAAAAAGTGTCATTTTCCATTTTTTGTGATTTTGATCAATTCATAACTCAAAATCCATGAGGATTTGGAACATGTTGTAGTTGACAATCTTGAAGTATGTAATGAGAGCTTCCATTTGAGCTTTGGATGGAAGAAAAAGGTTACTTGGATCACAAGTTATGGTCTTGTAAAGTTGGGTATAAATCACTTTTTTTCATGACTTAGTGAAAATTCAAGTTTCTTATGGTTGCCCCTTTTGCACGTAACCCCACTTTTCTTGATGGATGATGATCCAAACCATAAGTTAACATTGTTTTTTACTTAGGAAAGCCTGGTTTGTCAAGAAATTCAAAATGTCAAACTTGATTTTTGACAATGTTGACTTTTTGTCAGATGAATTTCAAACTTTGTGATCCTCTATGAAATCAAGTCTTTGACCTAATTCAAACCTAATGGATGGATTCCATAGGTGTTTTAGAGTGTATTGAATCATGTCCCAAGGTTTGGGATTATGTCTTGGTCAAAAGTCAAATGTACAGTTGACTTTTCATCAAAAAAACCCTAATTAGTCCAGATGAATTTGAATCCTTGTATTTGCTTATGAACCAAGTTCTTTGAGTCAATACAATCTTGTAAATGGATCAATATGATGTATTGGAGGTCTTAAAAACATTTTTTGAGGTCTTGGCTCATGCCTTGCTCCAAAAGTCAACTTAGGGGTGAATTAGGTCAAGAAACCCTAATTCTTGATTTTTGATAAATGCATCCCCTGAGGCTATTTTAAACTTATGATTGGGTCCATGAGGTCCCTTTGAGCTTCTTGGATCATGTTTTGAAGTATTGGCTCATGCCCAAATGAAAATTTTTCTCTGGAGGCCTTGGTCGACCAAAACCCTAATTTGGTGACGCTGATGATCTTGAGCCTTGATCAACTTGAGATGTTGCATTTTCATGCTTAATTCTTGATATGAGAGACCTCTTGATCCTTCATGGATATTTGAGAGGTTTGAAAAGTTGAGGATTAAATATCGGAATACCCAAAATTTTGATTGTGGTTATGAATGATAGCGGTTTGCTCATCCATCTTCTTTTGCTAAGTAACGTTGCTTAGAAAAGGGTAAAACTTCCCATCGATCCTGGTCTTCAGCCACGGAACTGGTCTTAGTTTCTTTTGAAATAAACTTCCCCTCGACCCTAGTTTTCTGCCATGGAACTGGTCTCAGTTTTCTTTTGAAATAAACTTCCCCTCGATCCTGGTCTTCTGCCATGAAACTGGTCTCGGTTTTCTTTTGAAATAAACTTCCCCTCGGTCCCGGCTTTCTGCCATGGAACTGGTCTTAGTTTCTTCTTGTCGAGTTCTTCTCTTGACAAGGAACGCTATTTGTAGCGGTCTTCATCAAACTTCTCACCGAGTTTTACTGGGGAGACTCCATTTGATGGAAAAAGATTTTATGTCAGACTTGCTGGGGAGAACCATTTGTCTGAACTGCAGAGGTGCGCAAACTTCTCCGCTGGAGATGCCATTTGTCGACCTACTGGGGAAAACAAATCTCTTGAGAGATTGCTTTTTGCTTGGTGATGTTACATCATACTTTCCTTCGAGACCTTTTTCGGAGAAATGCCATGTGATGTAATCCTATTTTGAGGTGCTGATGACTTCATTGAAAATAAACTTTTCGGGGAGAAATCACCGTATTGCCGAGAGTCTTTTAGTGGAGAGGCTTTCTCTGGGGATTTTCTTTAATCCGGGAAAGCAAAATATCATCTTCAATGGTGAAGAGTGATGTTCCAAAATGTGCATATACAAATGGCTTCTTTCCTTTCAGAGGTTCAAGTTATCAAAGAGGTTGAGGACCGATTTCAAACCAGGAATAAACTAGAGAGAGATTGCTTAGACGGTATTTCCTGACAAGGAAAGGACTCAAATTGGGATTTTGGTCCTATCTGACGTAGAAAGAAAGACTGACGACTCTACCGGAGAGAGGATGTTAATCACTTTGGGGATGAGTATGACCAAAGTGATATTAATGCAACATGAATATAAATGTGAATCAATCATGCATGATGTACGTATGTTTATGCTGACAAAACAGACATGACATACAGACTGACGATGAGTTCAACTAGATACTCAGCCACTTTGGGAGATGGGGGTATCATTGGAGATTCTAAAAGTTGTACTTTTGCTCGAGAATAGGGATTCCTTCGTTCATTTCGGCTTCCAGAGATACAAACTTGCTAGGTATAGAAATCCGTCCTTGTTTTTCCAGAGATGGACCCTACTGGGGAGAAAAAAATCAACAATTGGTTTTCAGAGATAAGAACTCTGCCGAGGATGATAGATGATTCATTTCGTCTGAAGTAGTTGATCCTTTATTCAGGAAGTACTTTTGATTATGCATTTTGAGTTTTATCACTACCGGAGAAGCAATAGATATTCCTTTTTGTGCTTATTAATCAAAAAGAGATGGCCATCTTTGTTTTAAAAGTAGGAGTAAATTTGAAAACAAAAGTAAAAATTCATTTTTTTTTTGTTTCAAGAATCGTTGATCATATTAAAATGTCATTTTGTAAAGCAGAATAACTGAGAATTGCAAATAAAAGGCACACATGCTCAAATTTTCATTGATATAATGGTAATCAGCCAAACGCGTGATCCCATTGAGCATTATAAAGTTTAGAAAATGGTAATTTAAAGGGAAAGGAGCTACATTGAAACATAACGACCGCTATCCTTCCACCAACTTTGAATTCCGGACATTCTGAGCTTCTGTCGAAGGTGATCTTGACTAAAGTTTTCCTGACAGATGACGTTATCACTGAGGAACCAATCATGTCGGATGTAGTTACTTGCCATGAATCCCTAAATTTTTCCTAGATTGCCCTTTCGGGTTTTCAATCCATCGGGATGATCATTTTTTATGTCTCTAATTTTTGCCATGACCGCCCTTTCGAGTTTTCAATCCACAGAGACATTTTTTTTTATTTAGGCGAAGTATTTCTTGACTACATCAACGTTCGTGGGGTAGGTAAATTCCTCTCCATCCATGGTTGCGAGTCTTAAGGCACCGCCTGAGAAGACTTTCTTAACAACATAAGGGCCATCGTAATTCGGAGTCCATTTGCCCCTGGAATCAGTGAGAAATGATTGTATCTTCTTGAGCATGAGGTCTCCTTCCCTGAAGACACGGGGTCAGACCTTTTTATCAAGCGCATTCTTCATTCTTTGCTGATATAACTGACCATGGCATAAAGCCGCCATTCTTTTTTCTTCGATCATATTTAATTCATCGTGTCGACTCTGACACCATTCAGCTTATGTTAGCTTGGCTTCCATCAATACCCTAATTGATGGTATCTCTACTTCTATGGGGAGCATTGCTTCTATGCCATATACTAGAGAGAAATGGGTTTCCCCTGTTGAGGTGCGGACAGATGTGCGATAACCGTAAAGAGCAAAGGGTAGCATCTCGTGCCAATCTTTGTAGGTTACAACCATCTTCTGAATGATTTTATTAATGTTCTTATTAGCCGCTTCTACCGCTCCATTCATTTTAGGTCGATAGGGAGATGAGTTATGGTGTTCGATCTTGAACTCAGCACGTAACTCTTTCATCATCTTGTTATTCAGGTTGGATCCATTATCCAAAATGATCTGGCAGATGAGATTGTTCTTGATAAGATTATTCTTGATAAATCGGACCACCACTTGTCGGGTTACATTGGTGTATGATACTGTTTCAACCCATTTGGTAAAGTAATCAATGACTACCAGGATGAACCAATGTCCATTTAAGGCTTTGGGTTCAATCATGCTAATCATGTCGATCCCCCATATAGAAAAAGGCCATGGAGAAGAAAGAATTTTGAGATGCGTTGGCGGTACATGGATTTTGTCAGCATATATCTGACACTTGTGACACCTCTTCATGTACTTGTAGCAATCGAATTCGATTGTCAGCCAATAATATCATGCTCTCAGAATTTTTCTTGCCATTGTGTGTCCATTGGCATTTTCTTGGATTTCTTTCATTAACATGTTTGCTTATTATCTGTTTACGCATCTGAGCAAGACCATGTAGAAGTTTCTCTTATAAAGTGTATCACTGTTCAGGAAGAAGTTGCCAGCCAATCTTCTGAGAGTCTTCCTATCTTTTCTTGATGCCCTAGGTGGATACTCTTGTCTTTGAAGGAAGCACTTGATATCATGATACCATGGTTTGTCATCTATAACTGCTTCAATTGTGAAGATGTAAGCAGGCATTTCAAGGCGCATTATGTCGATCTTAGGTATGTCATTCCATCGACTCACACTAATCATGGAGGATAGGGTGGCTAATGCATCAGCCATGTGATTTTCTTCACGAGGGATATGATGAAACTCAATTCAGTTGAAGAATGGTAACAACCTTCTCATGTAGTCTTTGTAAGGAATCAATCCTGATTGATATGTATTCCACTCTCCTTTGATCTGATTTACAACCAGGGCCGAGTCTCCATACACATCCAAATTCTTTATCCTTAGGTCAACAGCTTCTTCGAGACCCATGATACAAGCTTCGTATTCGTCCTCATTGTTTGTGCATTTGAATGTTAATCTGGTAGTGAAAGGAATATGGGTACCCTGAGGTGTTACGATGATTGCCCCAATTCCGTTTCCATAAGCATTGACGGCTCCATCGAAAATTAGTCCCCATTGGGAACCTGGTTCTGGCCCTTCGCTGGGTAGCGGTTCATCGCAATCTTTCATTTTTAGGTACATGACATCTTCGTCTGGGAAGTCAAATTTGACTGATTCCTGGTTGTCAATCGGTTAATGAGCTAAATGATCGGCTAAAATACTTCTTTTAATGGCTTTCTGAGCATGGTACTCGATGTCGTATCTGATAACAACATCTGCTAACGGGCAATCCTTCCTGTGAGAGCAGACTTTTCAAAGACGTACTTGATCGAATCCATTTTGGAGATTAACCAAGTAGTGTGACAAATCATGTACTGGAGAAGACGTTTGGCTGCCCAAACCAGAGCGCAACAATTTTTCTCCAATATAGTGTATCGAGTTTCACAGTCCGTGAACTTCTTGCTTAAGTAGTAAATGGCAGACTCTTTTCTTTTGGTCTCGTCCTGTTGGCCAAGCACACAACCCATGGAGTCTTCCAAGACTGTTAACTAGATGATCATCGATTTTCCTTCCATTGGAGGAGACAGAATCGGTGGATTCAACAGATATTCTTTGATACTGTCGAACGCTCTTTGGCAATCTTCTGTCCATATACAGCTTTGGTTCTTTTTGAGTAGTTTAAAGATCGGCGCGCATGTCGCGGTCATGAGGGATATGAATCTTGAGATGTAATTCAGACTTCCCAAAAATCCTCTGACCTATTTTTTGGTCATTGGAGAAGGAATTTCTTGAATGGCCTTAACTTTGTCGGGATCAACCTCCATTCCCTTTTGGCTGACGATAAACACCAAGAGTTTTCCTCAGCGAACACTGAATGTGCACTTATTAGGATTCAGGCGGAGTTTGTATCTTCTCAGACGCTCAAATAACTTTGATAGGTGTTCCACATGCTCTTCTTCTGTTTTAGATTTAGCAATCATGTCATCGACGTACACTTCAATCTCTTTAAGCATCATGTCGTGAAACAGAGTTGTCATGGCCCTTTGATAGGTTACCCCTGCGTTCTTCAGACCAAACGACATTACATTGTAACAAAAGGTGCCCCATGGGGCGATGAATGAAGTTTTCTCCATATCTTCTGGCGCCATTTTGATTTGATTATAGCCCGAGAATCCATCCATGAAGGAGAAGACTTTGAATTTCATTGTGCTGTCTACCAGCATGTCAATGTGTGGTAGGGGAAGTCATCCTTTGGACTTGCTCTGTTCAGATCCTTGTAGTCTAAACACATTCTGAATTTTAGTCTTTTTTTTGGAACTGGCACTATGTTGGCTAACCATTGAGGATATTTTGAGGCGGCGAGGAAACCTGCTTCGATCTGTTTCTGCACTTACTCCTTAATTTTGATGGCCATATTTGGATGAGTCCTTCTCAGTCTTTGTTTTACCGGAGGACATTTTGTTTTCAGTGGTAAGTGATGTTCCACGATGCTGGTATCCAACTCTAGCATGTCCTGGTAGGACCAAGCAAACACATCTGGAAACTTTTTGAGAAATTTTATCAAGTCTTCTCTGACAGTTGGACTAAGCAGTGCTCCAATCTTAACTTCTTTCTTTTCTTCTTCTGAACCTAAATTGACCATTTCCAACGGCTCTTTGTGAGGCTCAATAGACCTTTCCTCTTGTATGAGTAGTCAGGAGATCTCTTTTGGGATTTCTTCGTCCTCTTCTTCTTCGGCTTCAAATACCGGGAATTCAAAGTTGGGAGAAGGCATTGGATCGTATGTTTCAAAGGGGTTTAAAACAAGCAATCTGCATGACGTGATGATTCTTTTTTATAAAAGACAGAGAGAATGCAAAAGTGTGTGCAGTGTATTTTCTGAAAACGCTTTTTTTTTTAATTTTGGGTTGTTTTTTAGGATTACCATTTTCTGAAAAACGAAAATTGAAAACAGCAATAAATGAAAGAATTCAGAATGACATTATTTATTCATGATTTGTCGATTCTTGAAACGCAACCCTATAAAACAAAACTCTGTTGCTTTGGGTGAAGCGAAGAGGGACATTTACAGAAAAGTAAGCCCTATAAAACATCCATTTCACCCGGGCAAAGTGAAAGGTTAAAACAAAGATGGTAATTACTTCGACTTATGAACGACTTTCGGGACATCAACTGCAACCCAATGGCGACGAACTCCTCTGTGGATCACAAAGTCTGGTACTTTCCTTCTTGGTTCGTCTTTAGAAATGACACTAATTTTTGGCAGAGTAGGATCATTGGAGTCTTCTTCCCATGCAGAATTATCATAAGAGGACTCTTCTGTCTCATCTTCCATAGTGTTTTCACTCTCAACAGGATCTCCCCATCTATTTGGCTGGATGTCCTCGTATCAGATGCGAAAGCTTTCGGGAGTAGTGTATTTGAATAGAAAGTCGTACTTGCCACTTGGCTGTCCCAAGGTATCCCAGATCTCTGTGGGAATAGATGAGTCATCTTCCTCAATGACGTTGACCTCAGGAAATGCATAGTTAATGAATTCTTATCCTGCAATCTTTGCAAATTCATCACCATGGTGTCAGATATTTTCGGAATGTTTTGAATAAGGATTTCATGACTCTGTGGGAGCATGGGTATTCTTGTCAAGATTACTCAGTTGATAGGCATTGTCCGGCTGACTCTTTTGCCCCAAGTCTTTCGTGTATGGCTTTCAAATAGGCAAGTCATCTAGGGGATCATAATAATCGTAGTCAAAGTTGTCTTTCATCAGATTGTCTTCCTCTAATGAGTTAGGTGGAGCACGACATCCTTCAGGATCACAATCTCCGTAGATCATTCTGACGTCTGATCTTGGTATATATCTTGGGCTCTACTTCGGAGAGCGGAATGGTAGGTACGTTTCTTCCTGAGATATATAACTTTCATCGTTGAGATAAGACTTCCACTCTGCATCTGTATTAGAAGAGTTGTTCCCATCGATGGTGTGGACTTCTTGAGATACTGGGTAGAGGAAGCCTCCGCTGTGAAAGAAATCCTGAATTGGACGAAAGCTTTCATCCTTCTTTGTAGTCTGTGTACAAGTTAGGGAGAAACCAAGACCTTTTTTTGTCCTGTTATTAGTAGGATTTACAATCTGTCCCCATCCTTTTATGTCACCACTCTCCATTACTTTGAGAGCGTCCTTATATGAGGAAATCGACGTCCCTCTTTCTTGGTGATTTTCATTGCTCACCGAGAGTGCTTGAAACTGAGTTCCAACAACCTCCTCTGGTTCTACACAGGAAAATGATGATAAGTTGCTCACGATTAAAGCTTGCTCTCCGCATACAGTGACTAATTTGTCGTTCTTGATGAACTTCAGCTTCTGGTGAAGTGTCGAAGTGACTGCCCCAGCTTCGTGTATCCAATGGCTTCCTAATAAACAACTGTATGCTGCTCAGATGTCCATGACCTATAAAGTGACTTGGAAAGTGTGAGGACTAATGGTTATGGGAAGATCGACTTCGCCGATAACTGTTTTTCTGGATTCGTCAAAGGCTTTGATGATGATCTCACTACCTCTCATGGGAGTACCTTAAAAAGATAGTCGTACCAAAGTTGACATTGGCATGACGTTTAAGGATGAACCTGTGTCTACCAGTACGCTTGCTAAAGCATCGTCTTGGCAATTGACTATGATATTGAGTGCCATATTATGGTTATTTCCTTCCTCTGGCAGTTCCTCATCACTGAATCCCAAGTTGTTGCAGGAAGTGATGTTGGAGATGATGCTATCAAATTGTCTTATTGTCACATCTTGTTCCACAAAGGCTTGTTCTAAGACTCTCTGTAGAGCTTCCCAGTGAGATTCTGAACTAAGCAGGAGAGATAACACAGAGATTCGAGACGGAGTTTGCAACAATTGATCCATAATGTTGTACTAACTTTTCTGGATGGGCTTTAGCATCTCATCGTTGTTCTTTAAAGGTTCCATATTACTAGATTGACCGACTTTTTGGTTAGGAACTTCGACTTGAGGTTCCTTTTCTTTGGTAGGTTCTCCAACTCCTCTGTTGAAGACCCGACCGCTCCGGGTAACTCGAATGATGTCGACAATGTTCACAATGGAGGGTAATGGAGTTTCTTTTCTTTTTTCTATGGTTGTTGCACCATACTTGTACATGATAGCCTTTTCTAACTTGTACGGTATTGGACCTGGCAAGTAGACGGCCACAGGGGCTTTTTAGGACTTCTGACCATTGTAGGCAACCTCGATCAGCTCTAAGTTTGGAATTTTTCTACTGTTAAGAGGGAATTTTGACTCATCGAGCAGAGGAATTATGGCACAAACATCCTTGGTTATTCCATGATTGGAGATTATGACAGTCTTTTTGTTTTGACCAGGGAGGTAATCTTGTATCATTTTGATTTATTCAGAATTTAAACATGGTTGAATCTCCTTTCGGTCTAACTGTTGCTGCAGGGCTGCTCACACTAGATAGCATCCTTGGTTATTTTTCGAGGATACTCTACAGTGTTCATAATTGTGAGGTGGTACCCGACCATATCCGCTTTGTATGTAATGCATCCTTACTAAATTTGTTTCTATTGAGCAGACATCACAACTTTGATGCCTACCAGGATTCCCATCAGTCATGTTAACTTATTGTGTGTCTTCATCTAAGTAGATCGGAAGCCACCAGTGGTCCAACAGATGTTGAAGTGTCCTTTGCACAAGCGCAAACCCTTGGTCGTTTTCGTAGCATTCTTCACAGTTTTGATAATCATGTGAGGCCAGAAAACCAAGTCTGACATGCTTAGCATGTAATTCCACTAGACTGGTATTCATTAAGCGGATGTCAAAGATTTGAACCTTAATGACTTGATTGAAATTCTAGTATCAGATATGTGATGTCAAGTGCAATGTCACAACATCAATATCTGTTGTATGAACAAGGCAATAATAGTAATCAGAAAATGCACACAGAATTTGTTCACCCAGTTCGGTCTAACAACCTACATCTGGGGGCATACCAAGCCAGGAAGGAAGTCTACTATTAGCAGTATCAAATTACAGACTCAACAAACCAGTTGACAATCCACTAACTTAATCACTACCCAATGACCCTTCTATCTAAGTCCTCCCTAGATAAGAGACTCCATCTCACTCCCAATCATCGCAATGATGTCTAGCAGTCAACATCTCAGTCACTGCATCAACAACTTGATTTCCAAAAACTCTCCAAACACATAGAAGACACACTCATATAACAATACCTAGACATGACCCTCATGACTAAGAACAATTCTTAGAGTTGCTTAACAACTTCCTCTAAGAACAATACATCTCTTACCTACAGGCTTTGAGATAAACACAATGACCATCCCACAAACCGGGTGGTTCATCAACCAACACAACCCTTATAATCTACATGATGGCTAGCTCCTTTTTTCTAGGTTACAAAGACCCTATTTATAACCTATACCCAACTGGATTTGGGCCTTCAAATCAAAACCAATCTTCTGCTATAAATCTACAAAAGATTCTGCTACTAAATAGATCTTCAATTAAATCTTCAATCAAATCTTCATAATTAAATCTAATTATTCTCCATATCTTTTGCATGAAAATAGCAACAAGATCTGCTCCAAATATGATTGCACCAGAATATATCTTCACCAAGATATTCGCCTGCAATCTCTCCACCAGATCTCTCAAAACACACTTAAACAAATGCAGCCCTAACAAAACACATTAAACTGATGTTCTGATGTTCTGTCAACTGATGTCAAGACATCAGGTCTAACATCAGGTCTAACATCAGCATACAAAACTGCAACCCTTATGAACTTAATATCAACTCAATGTTAAGAACTCATGTTAAGACATCAGACATATGACATCATTAACAACACGTGCTATACCAGACTAAGATGTCATGACATCTTCTTCAACATCTGTCACACCATTACAGCCATGCACTCATACTAGTTAGGTGCAGCACAACATGTCAAGACATCTCACTTGACATTTCCACAACCTGCTGTACTGGACCCAGATGTCATGACATCTGTTGTAACACATGACAACAATACTGTCATGACAGTTGAAGATGTTTCAACATCAGGTTCAGCATATGTAGTGATGTCTGAGCAACCATGTCAGGACTTCTGATCTGACATCTTGTACCACTTGTTATAGATCATCATCTGTTCTGACATTAACACATCCTGTAGTGATGTTCTACTCTTATGTCAAGACATTCTTCATAACATTTTCCTGAGCAACATGTGTTGCAAAAAATGTTGCCAACTCAGAACTTACAATCTCCCCCTTTGGCAAATTTTTGGCCAAAACATAATTTGATCATACACATCATATTAAAGGAAAATGCAGCAGCAGAAAACAGAAGTCAGAACATCTTTTTAGGCATATATCAATCACAATCAGTTTTACCAAAATTAATGCCAACACCAAAAGATGCAGAACTATCAATCTCCCCCTTTGGAATATTTTGGCTAAAACCTTCTTCTTTGAACACCAATCCAGCTCCTCCTCAACCAAGGGACACCTGATGTTTCTCAATCCTCCCCCTTTTTAGCCATAATAGGAGCAAACCAAACAAACGACATGCACCAGCTAGAACACCAATAAGAACACTGCTCCCCCTTAACACCACAAGTCCAGCTGCACAAAATTGTAACACTCTCCCCCTATCAAGGATAACATGTGCTTCTTTGCAAGAAGAAAACCTTAAATGAATGGAAAACATAAGACTCATCTTCATGTCTTCAAGAGCGCACCCTCTGTTCAACACACCTGCTGAACGCATTCACATAATGCTTAATCCTCAAACAATCCAAGTACCACACTAGTACAGACAGAAGTTCTCCCATTATATTTCACAAATGGTGCTCCTTGACCAGTATATCATAATATTTGGAAAATCCAGACATAGTCTTCATTCATCCAGTCAGGAATGCTTCACACAATCATCCACAAGTTCTGAAGCACACACACAATGCCTTCCACTGAACTCTAAATAAACTCCTCTTACACACACCAAGACAAGTGTGACATCTCCCATTAACAAGGACCCTCACAAAGCTCTTCCAAAATCTGCAGAGAAAAATAAATTCTCCCATACACAACCAAAGTTGTCCTTCAGACTTCTCCTCAGAAGCATGTGCGCATATGATTCAAACAATTAGCTTCACATGGCTAGAACCATTCATGTCAACATGTCATCTAACAACCTAATGTCATAACATGTTATCTGACATTATATCCTCATAAGATTCAACCAATATTCACAATCTTGATCAGCATGCATTCTTCACAATATATGTACCTTTGCAGCAAAATCCATAGACAAGTACTCCCCCAGTCATGGTTAACTAATGCTCTAGATGAAGATGAACATTTGAGTAAACTTGCTGAGCACATGCATTTTGGTACCATTGTCCTTTTCTCCAAAGGCAGTCATTCCCTATCATACTCTTCATCTTCAGACTTCCAATCAATCAATACTTGATCTACTTCAGTCTTCTCTACATTCTCCATCCCAGGCAGACCTTCTACTTCATCATTCTCCCGTATGACTATGTAGACGCTCCTTAGGCATAATGTACGCACCAAGCTTCAGAACCAGAACAAAATCATCCTTCACCAAGGATATTCAACCAGATAATGTCCCAACACAAGTTAGAACATTTGCCACACACCAAGATATCATCACCATGTTTCTTGATATGCTCCACCAACTGGACTTACTATTGCATAGTAATCCAAAGAACTAGAGAATTAAACTCTCATCCACCTTCAAGAAGAATAATCTCCTTGAGTCTTCAACTCATCACCCTTCTGCCCAAGAGTAACATGTTCCAAGACAATCCTTAATAATAACCAGCTGCCACACTCTGATTATCTTGATTCTTCGAATCCACTTCTGAGATCAACCAAATACCACAGTTTGATCACCTCATTCATGAATCCTCATATGAAAACAACCAAATGCCACATTTTGACCTTTTTCACGTTTGTCAGAACTCTCACAAAGATATCTTAATCCACCAAGGAAACTTGATCTTCAAGTCACATGTTCCACTTGTTTAAAAGCAAACACACTTAGACTCCCTAAGCCATGGTCATGTAACATCTTCTCCTTCCTGCAGCTCCCGCAAACTGCCATGAGAACGATCTTTTTGAAGCATCCTATTGTTCATTCCTGTAGATCACCCTATCATTAGCTGATGTGCCACATCCCCAGCTGAGACTCCTGATGTTAAGCTAGATGTCAGAACATTATGTCATCCAACTGTTGAATTCAGCTCTACCTTCTGTCACTTAGAAGAACCTCCTCCCTTTGTAGAAACAGATTACCATGCTCTCATAGACTTGATTCAACAATCAAGTTTGAGTGGACAACCTCCATCCTGCTTAGAAACTCCAAAGACTTCAAACCTACCACATCTGAATCTTCAAAAAATAAGTAGTCCAAGACTACCCCATAGCAATACTAAAGAAAGTCACTTCCCTTAGTAGAGCCGTCAGTAGAAAGCCAGAAATAACTGCCACTTATCCTCAACCTTCACAACCAGAGCAAACACCATGCTCCAAACCACTTAGATCATAAATAAACTGATCCAAGCTATAACCATCAAGATTATGATGTCTTCATAGCTCCCATCTTCATCTTCAACAGCACCACCATCTGGACAAGTCATTCACAATACTTTCTAGGAACAGATGTTAAGCAATAATCCCAGGTCAACACCTAGGCGACTTGTGAGCGAATGTAGAACCCCTCCCATGATTCTCCAAACCTCTGATGAAAAGATGTTAAAACAATAGACAGAACATCCTTAATCTTGTCTTTCAAGGATAATCAATTAAATACTTGTGAATTTCACAAATAGCAATTGATCCCTGTGGTTTAACCCTTCTCCAGATTCCAACATCTTCTGAATCTTCTTCATGACCGACCATTATGAAAACCATTCATACCACAAAAGCCTTCCAGGTTAGGTCAGTGTCTTGATCTTTTACTCCACCCTGAGCAAAGAACTGAAATGATGTTTCAACATCAGTTCCGACATTAGTCTAAATCACATTAAACATCTCCTATGGATTTGGAGACTACAACCATATTAATCCACACATATCTCTTGTAGGGAACACACGAGAACATATCAACATCTGATCAACTTCCAAGATCAGACCAACAAAACTGCAGTAACTTGCATAACACACTCTTCCAGAAGCTTCTTCTTATAAGCACAAGGTTCAGACTTCTTGTCTAACTTAAGAGTGATAACTATCATCCTTCTGCATAAACATACCATAGACAAACTGCTACTTCCAATCCTTCCAGCCATAAAACTGAAAGAGCTCATGTAAACAAGCTAATTTACATTGCTACTGCACACAAACTCTTGGAAAAATTGTCCTCAGACATTTTAGTTTAAACAAGGATCATTTCCTTCTCTTCTGCTATCAAGATAACTACCTTATCTTCAACCAGCTCCAACTTAAATGCTATGACATTATGAACAACATCTCAAAAATTGTCCAACTTCATAACTTCAGTGATCCTTCAAAACAGCTACAATCTAATAGGTCTTTGACTTAGCATTTACCATAAACTGCTGATGTGTAGCGCGATGTCGAGACATTAGAATTGACATATTAAGCTCAGCTTCTTTCTTGATGTATCTTATCATAACCAGGGAGATCCTCCTAATTAGGTCATCACAACTAAGCTTAAGAGATAACTTATCAAGATCTTCACTCCCGCATGAACGATTTGACAGAGATACTCTTTTGCTTTGGCTCCACCCTCTTTTTTCACCATCAAGAAAATTGATAAAGAAGGAATCACAGTCCTGGACAGATTGGTCTTCAATGCCTGATTTGAAATATATTCTTCAGTCTTTAAACAGATCCATTCACCTTATGATCACTTCTCTCCCAAAACAAAGATATGAGATAATCCTCAAGTATCTTTGGCATCTCTAACCAAACGGTTGAAGTTGTCTTGCATAAACTACAACATCATAGAATATCCTACTGAGGAGACCAAACCCTAATGTCTTTCCAAGAGAATACCTTCCTAGAATCTCACCACCAGATATACAAGAACCAACCAGGGTTACATCAGATACCAAGCAGCGGAACACACACCAACTCCTCAACTACTCAATAATCCTTTCACACCATCACCATAAACCAAATCAAACTCACAACAGCAGTTCTCCTGATAACAACAGACAGATCCAAAACATACTCTATCATGAATAGTCCATCCTTCACTCCAAGGGATCATACAAACAACTATAAAAAATGAACAAGTCCATCACTCAGCAAAACTCTCTTCCTTGCTCATGAACCAGAAAATATCTTCCCTAGATCTCATCTAGAAACAGACAGGATGCCTGCTCTGATACCAATTGAAATTCTGGTATCAGATATGTGATGTCAAGTGCAATGTCACAACATCAATATCTGTTGTATGAACAAGGCAATAATAGTAATCAGAAAATGCACACAAAATTTGTTCACCCAGTTCGGTCTAACAACCTACATCTGGGGGCATACCAAGCCAGGAAGGAAGTCCACTATTAGCAGTATCAAATTACATACTCAATAAACCAGTTGACAATCCACTAACTTAATCACTATCCAATGACCCTTCTATCTAAGTCCTCCCTAGATAAGAGACTCCATCTCACTCCCAATCATCGCAATGATGTCTAGCAGTCAACATCTCAGTCACTGCATCAACAACTTGATTTCCAAAAACTCTCCAAACACATAGAAGACACAATCCTATAACAATACCTAGACATGACCCTCATGACTAAGAACAATGCTTAGAGTTGCTTAATAGCTTCCTCTAAGAACAATACATCTCTTACCTACAGGCTTTGAGATAAACACAATGACCATCCCACAAACCGGGTGGTTCATCAACCAACACATCCCTTATAATCTACATGATGGCTGGCTCCCTTTTTCTAGGTTAAAAAGACCCTATTTATAACCTATACCCAACTGGATTTGGGCCTTCAAATCAAAACCAATCTTCTGCTATAAATCTGCAAAAGATTCTGCTACTAAATAGATCTTCAATTAAATCTTCAATCAAATCTTCATAATTAAATCTAATTATTCTCCATATCTTTTGCATGAAAATAGAAACAAGATCTTCTCCAAATATGATTGCACCAGAATATATCTTCACCAAGATATTCGCCTGCAATCTCTCTACCAGATCTCTCAAAACACACTTAAACAAATGCAGCCCTAACAAAACACATCAGACTGATGTTCTGATGTTCGGTCAACTGATGTCAAGACATCAGGTCTAACATCAGCATACAAAACTGCAACCCTTATGAACTTAATATCAACTCAATGTTAAGAACTCATGTTAAGACATCAGACATATGACATCATTAACATCACCTGCTATACCATACTAAGATGTCATGACATCTTCTTCAACATCTGTCACACCATTACAGCCATGCACTCATACTAGTTAGGTGCAGCACAACATGTCAAGACATCTCACTTGACATTTCCACAACCTGCTGTACTGGACCCAGATGTCATGACATCTGTTGTAACACATGATAGCAATACTGCCATGACAGTTGGAGATGTTTCAACATCAGGTTCAGCATCTGTAGTGATGTCTGAGCAACCATGTCAGGACTTCTGATCTGACATCTTGTACCACTTGTTATAGATCATCATCTGTTTTGACATTAACACATCCTGCAGTGATGTTCTACTCTTATGTCAAGACATTCTTCATAACATTTTCCTGAGCAACATGTGTTGCAAAAAATGCTGCCAACTCAGAACTTACAATCTCCCCCTTTGGCAAATTTTTGGCCAAAACATAATTTGATCATACACATCATATTAAAGGAAAATGCAGCAGCAGAAAACAGAAGTCAGAACATCTTTTTAGGCATATATCAATCACAACCAGTTTTACCAAAATTAATGCCAACACCAAAAGCTGCAGAACTATCATTGATGATCAGTTATTTCATGGTAGTCTTGGAACCATCCGAGATCCATTTGACGTTGGAGGGCCTTTTGTATAAAAGAGCATCCTTGATTGTCTTTTGAGCAGATTGGGCAAGCGCCATAATCGTGTCGTGGCAAGTTGTAATACTTACTTTGTCTTGAATGCATTGCCACTAAATTGACTTTCATTGCACGGATGTCGTGGTTTTGAACAATGTTGGGATGTGAATGAACCATGTTTACTTCACGAATCCTGTGATCCTGAATCCAGCCCAGGTCCATTTGTTCTTACAGAGCTGTTTGTACTATGACACACCCTTGATTATTTTTGGAACAGATATCACACTGATGATAGTTATGAGATGGCACATGGTCGTACCCGCTCTGTTTACAATGTATCTTTACCAGGTTGGTTCCGAGTAAGCGCACATTGTGAATTTGATAACTGCTGACAGGCTCTCCTTCTATCAAATTTACTGTAGTCTTCTCATGTTGCGGCGATGGGTTTGTCTGAAAATTTGGATTAATGTCTTTGAAAGATAAAACCCCATTCCTGACGAGCTTTTGTACATCAGACTTGAAGCTGAGATAATTCTCAATGTTATGCCCTGATCCTCCTTGATGGTAAGGGCAAGTTTGATCTGCCTTGAACCAAAAAGGTGGATTTTCTGGTACTGTAAGAGGAGTCCTGGTTTGTACGTGCCCATTGGCCAATAGAAGTGGAAATAACTCTGCATACAACATCAGTATAGGGTCGAATATTGGCAGCCGTGTAGTACGATTGTTATTATTGTATTGAGGGCGAGCCTGCTGAAGAGGCTGTTGCGGCCTCTGCTGATACTGTTGTTGATTTGGTTAGCTCTGAGCAACCTGAGGTTGATATGTCGGAGCTGGCACTGGGTTAATAGTGAGAGTTACTGCTGCTACCGGTTGATAACTTCGCCTTTGCTTTCCCAGAGAGATATTACTGATATCTTGCTCTTTCTTCTTTTGGAAAGTACTACCATATCTCTTAGTACTGCTAGATGGCTCTGTATCTTTGACCAATCGTCCTTCTCGGATGGCTTCTTCAAGGCATACTTCCATGTTCACCATTTCAGTGAAGTCACTCGGCGCACTGGCGACTATTCGATCGTAATTAAATAAGCTTAAGGTTTTTAGGAAGATCTTTATCATTTCCTTTTCCTCGAGAGGGGGACAGATCTGGGCGGCAATTTCACGCCATCTCTGAGTATATTCTTTGAAGGTTTCTTTATCCTTTTGTGACATTGCTCTGAGTTGGTCCCTATCTGGTACCATGTCCAAGTTGTATTTATACTGCTGAACAAAAGCTGCCCCGAGATCTCTGAAAGTACTGATCTTGGTGCGGTTTAAACCCATGTACCATTTGAGTGCGACACCGGTTAAACTGTCTTGGAAGTAATGAATTAGTAGCTGTTGATTTTCTATCTGGGTAGACATTTTTCGAGCGTACATCACCAAATGACTTTGAGGGTAAGAGTTGCCTTTGTATTTTTCAAAGTCAAGCACCTTGAATTTGTGCGGGATCTTTACATTAGGGACCAAACAAAGGTTGGCGGCGTCTTTTCTGAATAAGTCTTGACCGCGAATGGCATGCAGTTTCTTCTGCATTTCCAAGAATTGTTCCTGGAACTCATTCATCCTTTCGTATACTTCTTCATTTCCACCAGAAATCGCTTGCGGAATTTGTCCTTCCTGGATAGTGTGTACCACTGGCTGTGGTATAGTCATTATGGCGATAATTCTTTGTATCTTCAATTACCTGAAGTTTGTAACCTTCAGGTCTGGCTGTTCCTGCTACAACTTTTAGGTCTTCAGTGACCAGTCGGATGTATCCTTCAGGTATAAAGTTGAGAGGCATGCCCCAGGGGAAACCTTTAGGCATGTTGTACTTAGGATGACTGCCAGGTGTCTCAAATGCTGGTGCGGATGTAACCTCCGAGATTACAGTCCTTTGATGTTGTTGCTCCTGGGCTGCTACTAGGGATTGCATGTCGTCGTGGAGTTTCTCCAAACTCTCCTTCAGAGCGTTGATTTCTTCTCTCAGCTCTCTGTTCTCTTCCTTGAGAGCGTCTATTTCTTTTGTCGATTGGCCCGAGTATTGTACGAATGAGACAGTTTGACTCTAGAGTGTGACACATGTGTGAGACTCAAAGACAAAGATGTGTTATGTGAGAATGCTGAATGATATGCAAACAATGTTATATTTTTTTAGTTTTTGTTTTCAAAAGAACTTTTAACAATCGCATTGCAAATATCACACAGCGGGTGTGGCCCTTTTATTGAACTCGAAAGCTTGCAGTATTTTACAAGGAAAAGTACTGTATTTTACAAAGTGTGAGAAAGGAAAAGTATGCCTATGGATCTTGAGTTCTCTTTGAAGAGAGCTCAGATGTTGGTTTCTGAAATTTTATTTTCTTTGATCGGGCTCCTTCAGTCGTTGTCGGGTCGACGATCCTCTGCCAAGTGAAAGGAGAGAGAAAATTTCTTCGTTCTTCCTGACTTTCTATAGCATGCTGCTCTAATATTTCAATCAGGGCATCCTTTTCCTTTAGCAGTTCCTGAATCTTGGTACATTCCATATTAAGGATCTGGTATTTGTTCTTCCAAGAGTTTCTCTCACGTTGGACTTTGCTGAGAGCGATCTGGAGTTTTTTCGTATCAGACATGAAATAAAAAACACATTCCTTTAATGGAAAAACCTCTTGACGAGGGTAAGGCATCCTTAGTTTGATGGCTCTAGTTTGTACCCAGTGGAGATAAGGTTCTGTAGAGGAACAATTTGGTCTTCCCAGGGATTCTCTCCCTTTCCCGTGAATATGTTTCCAGGCATGCATTATTTCTTTCTTTAGTGCCCTGTCATTTTCTCCTTCCTTGAAGAAAAGACCTTCCAGATGAGCATTATGTGGGATATTCTTCATCGGGTATCCAAGTTGGCGGCGAACTAAAATTGGATGATAGTTGATCCCTACTTTAGTACCAATGAGGGGTACATTGGGGAAATTTCCACATTTGTCGATGATCTTTATCCCTTCGTAAATCCGATTGTACCAATCTATGTCTGAATTAGTAAGAGACATAATCTTCTGCGACCATCGCAGATTACTCTTGTGATCCCAAAAAGCAGCAGACTTGGGCAAGTGGGAAATGAACCATTTGTAGAGTAAGGGTACACAACATATGATCATCTCTCCACTATACAAATTCCTTAAATGTAAAGAATGATAAGCATCCGTGAGTAAGGTTGGGACTAGGTTCCCAATCAATAATATCTTGACATCATTGGTGTCGACGAAGTTGTCAATGTTGGGAAAGAGGAATAACCCGTACATGAGTAAAACAAAGACATCTTTGAAAGAGGTTATATTTCCTATACTGGCAAAGTATAGAGCTTTTTCCATCAGGAATTTAGCTAGTAAACCCTGGATTCCTCCTTTGGTGTTCATGTGAGTCCTGACTTCTGACTCATCCAAAGAGATTGCTCTTGGAATGGCTTGATCTTTTGGAATTTCTTCCAGTCCAGAAAATGGATCCTGATCAGTGATAGGTAAATCAATCAGGTGGGAGTATTCTTCCAGTGTTGATGTAAGTTAATAATCCGGAAAAGTGAAGCAATGTTAAACCGGGTCATAGAACTGAACCAGTGTAGACAGGATCCCTTCAACCATGTTGACCTACAAAAGAGACAACAGTCCTCCGTGCTTAGTTCTGAAAGCCTCGGGATTAGTAATAATCTTTCCCAATTTCCTTAGGTCTTCCAGTTTTGGAACCTTGAAGGTGTACTTGTGCATTTTTCTTCTTCCGAAATCCATAATGCAACCTCTCGGATATTTGCAATTATTGTTTTAGTTCTTTTAGAAAAAGATTTTTTCTTGTTTTGAAAAAGGTTTTTTAATGAATGCATGGATGCATGAATGTAGCAAACAAAAACACTTGAAAACATGGGTTTAGGGGTTCATTGTCATGAGCATGGAGCCATGGATCTACCCATTCCCAAAGGTGTGTACTAATTGGTCAATTTTTGTACCTGTAGAACGGGTTCTAACAAAGGTTCCCAAAATCATTGACCCCTCTTAGGGATATTAACAGCAAGCCGATTGACTCAGGAGAGATGTAATATCCCAAGATGAATCTCTTTTGAGTGTAGTATTGCATATCAACTATTCCCGATATTCACCGCACTACCTAATTCCTCAGTTTCATGGGTAACTCACTGGGAAAACAATGTTTTCACGACATGCTCATTCAACATTTGCAAATCCACACGGGTACCTCCACTGATTCGGTGGACTGCCAAGTTAAGTTGGCTATATGGTTAAATGTCTACTAATTCCTCAGTTTCATGGGTAACCCACTGGGAAAACAATGTTTTCACGACATGCTCATTCAACATTTGCAAATCCACACGGGTACCTCCACTGATTCGGTGGACTGCCAAGTTAACTTGGTTGGGATTCACTCCCTATAAGCCTTCCTGGAGACACCACCACTTATCTTAATGTTCTCTCAGACTCACCACATGCGTATCAATCGCATTCCCAGATAACGGTAATTTAAACACGGGTATCAAGTAAGGTGACAAAATATGATATAGATAAAAATGAGAAAGCAAGTAAGATAACAGAAAAAATATGTAAAGCAAGTAAGATAACAGAAAAAAAATGTAAAGCAAGGCCTAGACCTCTTAGGAACTCTTATCCTAAAAGTCCCCAGTAGAGTCGCCATTTTTCTCTAGCGTGCGATTTTTGTCGGTGACGCGACCACCTTACCGCAATGGATTTGGGTGCTACTTTCTGATTTCTTTATTTATCCTATGAAGCTGAAAAGGAATGGAAGATATATAAAACTAACCTTGCACGCAAATGTTTTCTTTAACAAATGCTAAGAGATCGGGGATCGGGGTCTGGTTATACAAAGGGAAACTATTAACACTCAGTGTATATATGGTAATCCATAGGAGCCTTCTTTTTGCATGTATTTTTGTTAACTTTAAATGATTTCTCATGTTTATCTGATGTGGCTTGGGAAAGTTTCTCCTTTGGGAGTGTTGAGATAATATTTTTGTGGTTTTTGGGTTTTCTGTTGTTTTTGGGAAGGTACTGAACCTAAAGTTTTTGATTTTTGTGCTCGCTAAGATTTCGTAATCTTATGCCTACGTATTCCCATAAAGAGATTTGGGAAATCAAAGTGATCGTAGTTCCTCCTATTTCTATGAGAGGAAAGTTTGGTGTCTTGTTCAAAGCCCAAGATTGAAGCTATCTGAATATTTGTGTCTTGTTTAAAGCCCAAGATTGAAGCTAAAGGTTGACTGAGAGAGAGAATTTGTTATCTCTAAAGGGAGATATCTCACCTATTCATCACATATGTTAGGTAATTGGTTATAAAGGGAAATTACTTTAACTGGAATATGTAAAACCCAACAATGCCATAATTTCCTTTATAAGGGTGACGTCACGAAGGAAGAAAGCTTTAACTAAGTGTAGAGTAATGGCACTTTTTCCTTATGAATTTTTCATGCTAAGAGAGGGACATTGGCTTGGATGTTAGGGATCCAGAGGCTTGCCACTTATAGATGTTAGATGAAAGATAAATTTTAGCCAGGATAAAGGAAGGACTCCAGCTTGGATTTTGAATCAATAAGTGTGCCACTTACAACAATTATCTGGAAAAAGGTTTTGATTGTTTGTTTTTGAGATGTGATGTATAAAGGAAATATCCTCCTGCAGAGAGGACTCATGGTCTCATCTGAGGGGATATTGTTTTTTGTGTGTCTTGATCAAAGCCCAAGGTTGAAGCTGAAAGAAAATGACTCCACCGGGGTGGGTTTTATCTGTCTTGTACAAATCCCAAGATTGAGGCTGACTGGGGAGAAATTATTATATGAAGCCTAAGAGGAGGCTGTCTCTTACTGAGGATTTATGGAAATCCAAGAGCAGGTCCAAATTATATTTGGGGATCCAAAGGGATTTACTCTTGTTGGGAATCAAGGAAGAGTTGAAATATCAGATACCATGAGGTTCTGATTCTATTGGGGATTTATTGATGGTAAATTGACCCTCGTTGGGGATTTTTAAGGTAAAGGCTTAATATGGGGGGGGGGGGGGCAGGGAAGTTTAAAGTTGAGTTTGAAAACCTTAGAGGTTGTTGAGTGCAGAATAGGGCAAGCAGCAAAAATATTTATTTTCGGAAAGAATTCCCTCAGGGATTTATGTCGTGTCCACAGAGATCGGTTCGAGGGAAAGAATGTCGTTCGACAATCTCTCGCGTTGATGAGTTTGGATTAAAATGGTTTTAAACTTAAAAACAGAAAAGTAAACATTAAAACATAAAATAAATTCATTCTTCAGCAAGACAAACTTATCCGGCATGCACATAATCGACTCCTCACAAACTTAAACTTACCGACCAGTTATACTCCACCTACAATACTCCTCAATATCACCCAACATCGCTCACAACAAAGGTTATGTCTAACACAAAGTTGAGAAAATAAGCGTGTTACCATTGCCGATACTTTCGCACGTTAGCTCAAGGTACAGATGCATTAAGCTTCGACGCCTATTGAAGATTGCTAGCTCTAAATCTATCTCTCGAGTCCATAAACTAACAGATAATAATCGCTAATCGAAGTTTGCGAGGATTATCTCTAACGCAACTCAAACCCCGCGCATAAAGCAAAAATCAGAGACAATCACCAATAAAGATTTGTAAAGCAAGTTTTATACAACGCCATAGGCGACAAATATACATGAGATCATAGTCAATACATATACAAAACCCAACAAAGAAGAAAAACACAAAGGAGAAGAGAAATGAACCAAACATCTCGCGGTTTGTCAGAGCCGATCGATGATCAATCCACCCCGGTTCAACCGTATGCAAGCTTCCATGTTGTTTTCTAAGCTAATCTACTGAAAAATGAAGTTTGATGGAGTTGGAGCAAGAATCCCCAAAACCATACTCTAAAAAATTACAGAATTCTATTATATACAAATCAGATTATCGCAGGTTCGCTAGGCGAACCCTTCCATTCGCTAAGCGAATGCACTAAAATGGCACTTAAGTGCCTACAAAAAGTTAAACTGCCTCTTGCTTTCTTCAGAAGTTCGCTAAGCGAACGTTTTGTTCGCCTAGCGAATGCTCTCTAGGAAGTTCGCAAAGCGAACTTTGGTCTCTTTCTCCTCTGTTTCTTTCTGGACTCCTTCGCTGGGACCTTCGCCAACCATTCGCTAAGTGAACATTCGCTGTCACACTCGCTAAGCGAACATGACAGCAAAACAACCCCTTATTGTGACCACAACTTCTGAACCGTAACTCGGATTGACTCACGGTCGAAAACGCTGGAAATCTTATTCAATGCTCTATACAACAATGGAGAAATCCCCTTACTTGAATACCTACAAAATTGAATGGAAAGTAATTAAAATCAACGATATATATAAGAAAACGCAAAATACACACAAAAACGTAAAGTAAACGTATTTACACATAAAGTGGGGTTTATTCAACCAATATTAACACAAAGTATAGATAAGTGCAACAAAACTTATTTACAAAAATAGGTACATTTTGCACTCATCAAACTCTCCCCAACTTACATAATTGTTTGTCCTCAAACAAGAACCAAACAACTCAACGAAACCGAGTGATAACCAAAGAATCACGAATCAACAAGTTTTGAAAAACGGAAAACAAATGTATGGTTCAAATGAAAAATGGTACACACAAAGTAAATACTTACCACTAAACTACGACGACAACATAGTCACGAAACAAATGCAAAATACAAAAATCATGCAAAAAATTCTAAAATAGCACAAGTTCAAATGTGAATCACACCTAGCAAAAACAATCATCGGTAGATGAAAAACACAAAATGAGGTTCTTATCACTCACACAACAATCTTGCAAACAAAGGATTAAATTATGCAACCATCCAAAAATTGACATTGAACATACAAAGGCAAGAATCACAAGGACTTTCAAAGTTGTAGCGTGGTCGGGTAAACAAACAAGGGGTAATTTCAAAAGGTAATTGAAACAAAAACTTGCCTAAACCTAAGGGAGTGATCAACTCACAAAAGTTCAAACACCAAATTCCAATCAACTTCTTCTTTCATCCCAAGTGTTACACAAAACACAATACTTATTTAGCACAATTATTTGAACTCTTTTTGTTTCCTTTCTCAAGGATTTTCTTTTTCTTTCTTTTTCACCTTTTTTTTCTTTTTCACATTTTTCTCTTTTTTTATTCTTTTTCAACCTCATAGAAACCAACCAATGAGTAAACAATCATTCTCTCCCCAACTTGAATTCAACCACATCATCATGTGAATACTCCCTACTTTCTAAGGCAAGGTAAAAATTCATACAACAACACAAAAAGTTGAGGGCTCAAGTAAAACCAACAATCAAGATCCACACAAAAAATATGAATTTGACACTCATAGACAAGCATCAAGCTCAAACAACATGGATAATGACCCAAGGCTCAAAGGGGTTACAAATGATCACACACTCACAAGATGAATTGACTATTCGGCTAGGTAGTTGTGCTCAAAATGAAACAAAATGCCTTGATCCTTTTCATGCATTCATATAATCAACACAAACGAAAGATTAAACATAATAAAATCCAGTTAGAACAAGAAAGTCAGTACTTCGTGCATATATGAACAATGGAAAACCACCTCACAAAAAGGTTGGGAACTAAAGTGATTCACACAAGAACAAGTATACAAAAGAATGAATGGCATGGAAGTTTGTAAAAAGCCTAAGTATCATGAATATGCTAAAGTCTAGAAAGCGATAAACACATACCTCAGACGTGTACAAAACTTAACAAGATCATTACCATACATCCGCAAGTTGAAACGATCAAACTTGGAACAACACCAAATTTCCTCAAGCTACTCAAATCAAGTTCATTGACAAACACGAAAACTATTAATATTAACAAACTGAAAAATCGGTAGAAAATTCATTAAATAAGTTGTAAAGTTAAGATTTGAGAATTTACGAAAAATCCGAGTACAACTTGTTTAATGAATACTCACCACACTACCTAAACTAAACAACAACAAAAGAAAAGAATACACCATGCTTGTTTTACGTCGTAAGCTCGACGCCCTTACAATGCTTAGCTAGAAACTTCCTTCCTTCATGCCATAGTGATGCCTCACCACGCAAACCAAAAGCAAGTGTCCTAACCAAACACTTAAACAAATGGTATGGGAACAAACTGTATACAACACTTGAACAAACATAATGGAAACAGACAATATATACGATATATACAAAACTCAAAAACAAATAAACTATCGCAATGCGATTCAATATCAAAACCAATCCCTAACAACGGTGCCATTTTGTTGAGTTCAGAATAGGGCAAGCAGCAAAAATATTTATTTTCGGAAAGAATTCCCTCTGGGATTTATGTCGTGTCCACAGAGATCGGTTCGAGGGAAAGAATGTCGTTCGACAATCTCTAGCGTTGATGAGTTTGGATTAAAATGGTTTTAAACTTAAAAACAGAAAAGTAAACATTAAAACATAAAATAAATTCATTCTCCAGCAAGACAAACTTATCCGGCATGCACATAATCGACTCCTCACAAACTTAAACTTACCGACCAGTTATACTCCACCTACAATACTCCTCAATATCACCCATCATTGCTCACAACAAAGGTTATATATAACGCAAAGTTGAGAAAACAACCGTGTTACCATTGCCGATACTTTCGCACGCTAGCTCAAGGCACGAATGCATTAAGCCTATTGAAGATTGTAAGCTCTAAATCTATCTCTAGAGTCCAGAAACTAACAGATAATCATCCCTAATCGAAGTTTGCGAGGATTATCTCTAACGCAACTCAAACCCCGCGCATAAAGCAAAAATCAGAGACAATCACCAATAAAGATTTGTAAAGCAAGTTTTATACAACGCCATAGGCGACAAATATACATGAGATCATAGTCAATACATATACAAAACCCAACAAAGAAGAAAAACACAAAGGAGAAGAGAAATGAACCAAACATCTCGCAGTTTGTCAGAGCCGATCGACGATCAATCCACCCCGGTTCAACCGTATGCAAGCTTCCATGTTGTTTTCTAAGCTAATCTACTGAAAAATGAAGTTTGATGGAGTTGGAGCAAGAATCCCCAAAACCATACTCTAAAAAATTACAGAATTCTATTATATACAAATCAGATTATCGCAGGTTCGCTAGGCGAACCCTTCCATTCGCTAAGCGAATGCTCTAAAATGGCACATAAGTGCCTACAAAACGTTAAACCGCCTCTTGCTTTCTTCAGAAGTTCGCTAAGCGAACGTTTTGTTCGCCTAGCGAATGCTTTCTAGGAAGATCGCAAAGCGAACTTTGGTCTCTTTCCCCTCTGTTTCTTTCTGGACTCCTTCGATGGGACCTTCGCCAGCCATTCGCTAAGCGAACATTTGCTGTCACACTCGCTAAGCGATCATGACAGCAAAACAGCCCCTTATTGTGACCACAACTTTTGAACCATAACTCGGATTGACGCACGGTCGGAAGCGCTGGAAAGCTTATTCAATGCTCTATACAACAATGTAGAAATCCCCTTATTTGAATACCTACAAAATTGAATGGAAAGCAATTAAACTCGACGATATATACAAGAAAACACAAAATACACACGAAAACGTAAAGTAAACGTATTTACAAATAAAGTGGGGTTTATTCAACCAATATTAACACAAAGTATAGATAAGTGCAATAAAACTTATTTACAAAAATAGGTACATTTTGCACTTGTCAGAGGTTTTAACTCTGTTGGAGACTGATGCATTGGTAGAATGATCAGGGTTTTTCCTGTGCTTTTAGGAAACTTGAGGGTCTCTGGAAGTTAAGTCCATAGGAGACTAGACTTTCCAAGTATACCTGAATGAAGCCCAAGAGGAGGCTGAGACTGTCCAAGTCTCTCAAGAAGTGGTAGACTCTGGTAAAGAGAGGGGTCTTTGTATGATGCCCAAGAGGAGGCTGAGGGTTTAAGGGATGAAGATCAACCCTTAGAATGGTATGATGTCCTGAAATTTTGACCCTCCTGGGGATTGAACTAGTACTGATGACTAAATTCTATCATATGCCTTTAGGAGGCCTTTGGGTCCTTGTACTAAGCCCAAGAGGAGGTTGGGGAACTTTTAAGAAGCTTGTTGGTCCTTGCACTAAGCCCAAGAGGAGGCTGGGGATGCTTTTGGGAAGCCTGTGGGTCCAAGCGTAAGAAAAGTTCAAGAAAGGTTTCACCAGGAAATAATCATTTCTTTGTTGAACAGTTCTAAGGTTTGAAGAAATTCAAAAGAGGTTTCACCGGGAATTAATCCTCTCTGGGGAAATGAATTTTTTTTATACATACATACATATATATATATATATATATATATATATATATATAAGTTTTGACAGTCTTGAGAAAAGTTTCACCGGGAATAATGTCTTTCTCTGTTCCATATTGAATAAGCCCAAGAGGAGGCAGACTGTATAGGGAATTTCCTATGAGGGAACTAGTTTTGACTAAGTTGAAAGTAACCTCTGGTATGACCTAAGCATAGACCTAACTGCTGGGGGAAAGTCTAAACAAATATGCACAAGTATATATACAGATAAGTGATTTGACAGATATATATATATATATATATATATATATACACACATACAAACATGCATTGTAAAATATGTTGGGACTTACATTCTGAGAGGAAGCCCAAGTGTATTGTGATCTGTTGTATTGACTACAACTGTATGATTGATTATGGTTTCAAGAAATTGAAGAAAGTTTTGAGAAAACTTTGAATTTTTAATTTGAATTAAAAAAGAAATATTGTTTAAAAAGAAAGTTTGTTTGGGGCTTATAACTCAAAGAGGGGCCCAAGTGGTCTAAGCGCAGTTTCACTAGGAATAATGCTCCTCTTAATACTAGTTAAAACAGACAGAAGATTTTGAAAACAAAGGTATGGGTCTTACAACTCAAGGAGAGGCCCATGGAAATTGTTTATTGTTTAAAACAAATTTTTATGTACAAAGATTGGGGCTTATACTCAAGGAGAGACCCAGATGACTTATTTGAAAACATTGATCGCACTACGATACCGACGGACGTTGTAGGACTTATACTATAGTAGAGGCCCAAAATTGTTTTTGTACAAAGAGGGGGTTGGGTCTTACACTCTAATAGAGGCCCAAAAGTATTTATAAAGAAAGAAAAATGGGGCTTATACTCAAGGAGAGACCCAAATGATTTATTTGAAAAGGTGACGATTGCGCCGTGATTTGAAAACCACAGAAGGACTTATACAATGACTGAGACCCAAAATTTTATGTACAAGAAAGAATGAGTCTTACACTCTAATAGAGGCCCAAAAGTTTGTTTTTATATACAAGAGTTGGGACTTATAGCTCAATGAGATGCCCAGATGAAAAACATCGATCACACCGTTATTTTGAAAAACGTATCGGGACTTATACAATGACTGAGGCCCAAAATTTTATATTTACAAAGGGGATGAGTCTTACACTCTAATAGAGGCTCAAAAGTGTTTCAAATGAAGTTTAAAAAAATCAAAATTAAGAAAAACCCTAATTTTAATTTAAAAATAATAATTTTCAAAGGAAATTAAATAAAAATGATATAAAATATCAAATATATTCAAAAACAAGTTGTAAACTTTGAAAAATGTTTTGAAAAATCATGTTTAATCACATGAAAACTTAGAATTCATTCGAATTTGAAAAATCAAGGTGGAAATTTCATTTAAAATGTTTAAAACAAATAAAGATGAAATTATTTACAAAAATTTAAACCATATTAAATAAATAATATAAATTTGATTTTTTTGTAGAATAAAATATTTTAACATTTTTGTGAATTTTTAAAAAAAGAACCAATAAAAAATGACAAAAATTTAGAGAGAAATTAATTTTTGAAATCAATTAAGAAAATGAAAGAAAATTCAAAAATTCAAATTATGGCGCCAACTGTCATCTTCTTCCTCACGACCTCCCTCCATGGCCGTTTTTGTAAAACCTCACATATCTCTCTCAATAAGTAATGGTTTTGACTTTTGTAAACATGAAAGTTGTGTGTTTTTTTAACAATGATTTCAATGATATAAATTAATTGCATTTATATTAAGTGTGGAGTGAGAAATCAAAAGATGAACACATGAACCCTAATTTCTGCAAGAACACTATGAAATCCTATACACGATAGCTACAAAGCAATTAATTGAGGGGAAACACTCTACATAAGTGTAGAAACATGTTTGTAACTTGAAAACACATTTATGATGCATAAATCATAGAGTTTGAAAGTTTAAGCTTACCTCTTGCAAGAAGAAATCGAATTCTGAGGTAGAGGTGTTACAGATGTTGTGTGATGATTTGGACAACTTCAATGGACCTTATGTAAGGTGTTTGGAAGCTTGGAATGGATTGAAACAACCCGGAACTTGTTGTGGTACCGCAACTGCAAATAGGCCAAAAAGCTTGAGCAAATGGATGGTGACTTTGTGATTATGGTGTTCTAGATGTGTTTTGAAGTTATGGATCACTTGTATATGACATATGTGAGGTGTTAGGATGAAATTGCTCTATATTTGAAAATTAGAATGTGACTTGAAAGAGAAGCAAATTCTGGTTTTTTTAGAGTGATTGGAAGAAAATAATGAGTTGTTATGCTTTGGTGTGTTTTGATCAGTCACACATGACCTCTATTTATAGTGGAGGACGTTTGTTTTGGGAGCAATAGTGATTGGAGGCTGATCATGGCATGTAGCTTGTAGCCATTGACTTGGATAATCCAAAAGTGCCAAGTCAACTCACTTAGCTTGACTCCATTCAATTCTGCAGGTTTGAACGCTCAGAGTTTGGACTTGAATCTTGAATGGCTTGGAGTGTTATGGTCTGGTTCATGACACCTCAATGTATTGCATTGATGTTACCTTGCCAAATTTGAATTCCAAAGTTTATGTCATGATGGTTTTGCACATGCCAAGTTGAATTCTTGACTTCTTGATCAAGAAACAAGTGAGTCATTAGATGTTTTGTGCTTTTGGAAGATGACAAAGTTGGAAAAATGGCAAAACTTAAGTGACAAAATCGTGTGCCACAAGTTTGGTTTTCATGCCTTTGTGTGGGCAGGGTGAAAAATGCCATTTTTGGAGGCTTATAACTCATTGCTCAAGTTTAACCATGGGAGGCTCTTGTACTTTTTGGAAAGCCCCTATAACATACTTCAACTTTGATGTTTAACTTTGGTCTTGAATCATCTTGGATCATAATGAGAAATAGCCTCAAAGTTGGTGAAAATGCAAAACAGATTCTGTCCAAAATTTCACCAAGTGTTGAAAAAAGTGTCATTTTCCATTTTTGTGATTTTGATCAATTCATAACTCAAAATCCATGAGGATTTGGAACGTGTTGTAGTTGACAATCTTGAAGTATGTAATGAGAGCTTCCATTTGAGCTTTGGATGGAAGAAAAAAAGTGTTTGGATCACAAGTTATGGTCTTGCAAAGTTGGGTATAAATCACTTTTTTTCATGACTTAGTGAAAATTCAAGTTTCTTATGGTTGCCCCTTTTGCAAGTAACCCCACTTTTCTTGATTTTTCTTGATGGATGATGATCCAAACCATAAGTTAACATTGTTTTTGACTTAGGGAAGCCTTGTTTGTCAAGAAATTCAAAAAGTCAAACTTGATTTTTGACATAGTTGACTTTTTGTCAGATGAATTTCAAACTTTGTGATCCTCTATGAAATCAAGTCTTTGACCTAATTCAAACCTAATGGATGGATTCCATAGGTGTTTTAGAGTGTCTTGAATCATGTCCCAAGGTTTGGGATCATGTTATGGTAAAAATTCAAAGGTACAGTTGACTTTTCATCAGAAAACCCTAATTGGTCCAGATGAATTTGAATCCTTGTATTTGCTTATGAACCAAGTTCTTTGAGTCAATCCAATCTTGTAAATGGATCAATATAATGTATTGGAGGTCTTCAAAAAAATTTCTTGAGGTCTTGGCTCATGCCTTGCTCCAAAAGTCAACTTAAGGGTGAATTAGGTAAAGAAACCCTAATTCTTGATTTTTGATGAATGCATCCTTTGAGGCTATTTTGAACTTATGATTGGGTCCATGAGGTCCCTTTGAGCTTCTTGGATCATGTTTTTAAGTATTGGCTCATGCCCAGATGAAAATTTTTCTCTAGAGGCCTTGGTCGACCAAAACCCTAATTTGGTGACACTGATGATCTTAAGGCTTGATCAACTTGAGATGTTGCATTTTCATGCTTAATTCTTGATGTGGGAGACCTCTTGATCCTTCATGGATGTTTGAGAGGTTTGACAAGTTGAGGATTATGTCCATTCTTGATTGATCCTTTGTCTGAGTACTCTGAGAGGACTCAAAACCCTAATTCTTAATTGGAGCGAATGCTCAATAATCTTTGAGAGGATTAATGAGGCATGAAGGTACATCCATATTGTGGTGATGATTTGCACAATGATGGGAAATCTTGTGGTCAAAATTTGGGGTATGACAAATGCATGTTGAACTATGGTCCATTAATGAACATGACACAACAATGTGTTCATGATGATGTTTAGTGTCGTGTCAGGAAAGGTCATTGTGATCTAAACATGTATTTCTACAGCATCAACACGTGTATTAATAAGGCAAGGAAACAAATCTCTAAGTCACACTTATAACCCTAAAATACGTCTATTATATTCTGAAATCCTTTATAGTTGTACCTCCTTATCTCTAATTGAATTATTCAAGTGAATATCTATATCCTACTCTTTCCAACTACTTTTATTATGAAATCTACTTGTTGTTGGATCTCTCACAACAACAAGTTGTTATCTTTTCCTAAGTTGATTGCTCCTAGAATCAAATTTGTAAATATCTAACACATAATAAAACAAAACACTAAACAATACTCTATTTAACATAAAGACATCATAACATTAATTTTCCATTGCTCAACATACAAAAAGGTTTAGCTCATAATGAGCTGAGTATAAGCTACCAGCATGGTTCTCAAAAGTTACATTCTTAAACAAATATTAAAAAAATATAAACCTAAGAGTAACTTGAAGACTACTTGAGTGAGAGATACTCAACCAGGGATGACTCAAATCGCGCCAGGACTCAGTAGTTGGAACCAGATGTGGTGAGAAGAAGAACTCTCTTTCTCTCCACTAACCTTACATTGTTACACTCTGTCTGATATTCTTGGAAACGTGAACTCTCTTTCCAATCTTCAACATGGTCTATTTATAACCTTCAACTAGGGTTTCTTGAGGAACCTTGGATCATGAGCCAATGTTAAGAAAATCACATCAAGCCCAATAAATCAAATCAGCGTTGTCCTCTATATTATTTTGCTTAGCCAACAAGAAATCAGGTACAAGGGGAACAATTGTGGGGGACAAAGCATCCTGGTGCAGACTGCTACAGCAGGATGCAGGCTGGGCTGTCTTTTCTGCCAGACTGTGCAGAGTGGTGGTTGTACAATTGTACTACTTTTGCATTCTAGTGCCTCTTTGATCTTATCCACAAATTCAAATGGAATTCCTTCAGTCCAAGCATATTTCACTCTAGTATTCAGATTCTGTTACATTTTTCCTAACACTCAGCTGCTTTCTTCATTTCAAGCTCTTGGTTAGAATTTCATCTTTTGCCTCAGCTAACACTCTCAGGTGTTGCCTGGCACAATCTTGCCTTGACTCATCATAAATAACCTTAATTCAAGCAAGAACAATATTAATCTAACAAAAAGGAGTCCATATTGTGCTCCATGTTAAACACTACTTCCTCCGTTCCTTTTTAATTATCACTTTTTGGATAATTTTTTGTTTCTTTTTAATTGTCACTTGCAAAGATCAAGATAGTATTAAATGCACCTTTGTCAAAATTATCCCTAGATAATTATTATAGAGAGAGAAAAAATAAAATGAATGGAATAAATAATTAGGGGTATTATAGGTAAAAGTAAAATTTTTGTATGAAAAATAACAATAATGATTAGTTTTATTGGTATGTGTAAAAAATCAAAAAGTGACACTTAAAAAGGAACTGAAGGAGTATAAAATAGCTAAAATGATTTAAAATACTCTAATAACAAACTAAAAAAAATGAGATAAATAACTGATAATAACTCACAAAAGATGGGTTATTATCAACCGAATATACATGTTATAAAATAACAAGTTATTTTATTTGATTGTTAAAAATAAAGCGACAAAGCGACAAAAATTTACCTTACTCATGGTTTTACCAAGTTTCCATCCTCATCTTGGCTAAAGAAAAAAAAAACAACAATAAAAGATTATTTTTTGTTTGGAAATTTCTATAATTAGCCACTACTCAACTTTATCGGATAAAAATAATTGCTACTTTTCAACCATTAAGCTTCTAACTTCCTCCTTCACTCATTATCAAAATTATTGTAATTCACTCTCTCTTTCCATTACCTTTCTCACAAACACATTCTCTAAAGTAAATTTCCATTTTTCCTATTTGGATTTGAGGACATCTTTTTGGTTAATCCTTTAGATGATTAACTTTCATCAATCAATAGAAAAATGGAAGAAACAGCAAATAAAAGACTAGATCAATTGACTTCGTATGGAATGATTGATAATAAAAAATTAGCTTGTCAATACATTTCAAGTGACTCAAACAAGGGTGTGTGGTATGGAGATAATCCCCTCCATGGAAACACATCTGTTCTAATATTTCAAATTATTCTTATGTTCTCAATTAGTAGACTTACTCATTTCTTGTTAAGCCCTTTTCATCAAACTCTTCTCATTGCACAAATTATGGTAACTTTATTCCTTTAAACATAATTAACAACTATGATCTATCTATCCAGAGCCGTCTTTGAGGGTCTGCAAGACAGGCAATCGCACATGGCCTCAAAATAATTTAAGACGGCTCTGGATCTATCAACCCTTTATCATCATGATTGTAATAATTTTTTTTTTCTATCTTATCAGGCGGGTATCATAGTTGGTCCATTAGTCTTAGGTCGAGACAATACAAGTTTTGAGATGCTATTTCCAGCATCAAGCATAGTGGCACTTTCAACATTTGCAGAATTTGGAATGATTATTTATTTCTTTAAGATGGGAGTGCAAATAAATTACAAGCAACTCATGAGGATTGAAAAACGTGCAGTGATAATTGGACTATTTGGCCATATATCTTCTATAGTATTTGGCCTATTAGTTTTAAATATTGTTGAAATGATATCACCTTTAGGATCTGAAAAACATGATATTCAAGGTTTAGTAATTTTTGGGTCATTAACCTCATTTCCAGTTATAAGTAGCTTCTTAAGTGAAATGAACATTCTAAGTTCAGAAATTGGAAGAATGGCATTATCAACATCAATGGTTAGTGATGCATGTATGTGGATGATTTATTTTTTCATACTAACTGGAGAAAAAGCTATACTAGACAAATCATATCAAATTATTCTACAAAGGACTTTAACAATATTTTATTTTGGGTTCTTATATTATGTGTTAAGGCCATTGGTTATATGGATCTCTAACCGCGATCCAAAGGGAAATTCCATGACGCAAGGACATTTTTTGTCGATAATTTGTATAATTTTGTTTATTGGATTCTTTGGACTAATTGCGGGACAACCTACTTTTATGACCGCTTTTTGGTTTGGTGTGATTTTGCCAGATGGTCCTCCGTTAGGTTCTTTTTTGGCCGAAAAGCTTGATGTCATTGGTTCTATTCTGATCGTACCGGCTTATTGTACTATTAGTGGTTTAAGGACAAGTGTTCCTAAAGTAGTAGGATCAAAAACAGTATACATGGAGGTTGTTCTAATTGCAGGGTATGTAGGAAAGTTTGTTGGAACCATATTACCATCACTTCATTTTCAGATTGAATTTTTGGATTCTCTTGCTTTGGCTCTAATCATGTGTTGCAAAGGTCTAATGGATCTTTGTATGTTCAACATATTATTAAATAGTAAGGTACTCTCAATATACGACTCTTTTTAATATTTATTTATTTATTTTTGGACAAAATTACGATGAAAACATAAACTAAATTCTCTGTATTAACAGGAAATAGGTGAACTTTCATTCACTCTAATGATATATACAATGGTGGCGATAACAGGATTTGCGTCTCTAATTGTTTATTACATATACGACCCTTCAAGGAGATACAAAGCCTATATGAGAAAATCGATTAAAGACTCAGAAAGAGATTTTGATTTCAAAGTACTTGTATGCATTCACAATGAAGAAAATGTTTATCCAATGATTAACCTTCTTCAAGCCACGAATCCAACAAACACATCACCTATTTCCGTCTTTGTTCTACATCTCATGGAATTATCAGGCAGAGCAGCTTCAATCAATATAAAAAATGAGTATGCTCATAAAAAATCAAATTATTATAAAGATACTTCAACTCAAACAATAAGCAATGTGTTCAATAAATTTCTTTTACATAACATAGATTGTATCACATTGCAACTTTTTACAGCAATTGCACCCTATGCTAGCATGCATGATGATATATGCTACATGGCAATGGATACAAAATCAAACATTTTAATTGTACCATTTCACAAACAATGGTCAATGAATGGAAGTGTTGAAGTTTCCAATGCTTCAATTAGGTTGGTGAACCAAAGAGTACTAAACAAAGCTCCATGTTCGATCGGCGTCTTGATCGACCGAAGCCAAATGAGTGGAAAATTAGTAGTTATACACAAAAATTATTTTTGTAAAATCGCCATGATATTCCTAGGAGGCGCGGATGATCAAGAAGCGTTGGCGTATGGTATGCGTATCGCGGAGCATCCGAATATAAGACTCACCGTGATTTGGGTGAGATTTAAAAGGCAACAAAAAAATTGTGGCGTGAAGAGTCCTTACGTTGATATGATGGAACATATAAGGTATACAAGTAACCTTAAAGACAAGGTTTATTTTAAGGAGGAAGTTGTGGAGGATGGTGAAGGAACAACACAAGTTATTCGTATGATGGAAAATAATTTTAATTTAGTTATAGTGGGCAGACATCATATACCAAATTCTCCATGTACTTTGGGATTGACAGAATGGTGTGAACTTCCTGAGCTTGGGCCTGTTGGGAACCTCTTAGCAACGTCAGATTTTACATTTTCTGTTTTAGTAGTGCAACAACAACCCTTTGATAATGAATATTTTAGATAAATATATTTGTATGTATATATATGTATATATTCAAATAGATAATACAAATTTAGGTCTTTATTGTTTATTAACTTTAAAATGTTTTTTTCATAAAATACTTCTATTCATAGTCTTTGTGTCAAAGATTACTTGCATTCACCATAAGATCTATTGCAATTGATTAATATGCAACGTGTATGAGTGCTATAAATTTAAGAATATTGAACTTGACTCTTATAATAACAAAAATTATATTGAGATGCGTAAGATTGCAGATAACCTACTCTACGATTGTTTTACTAAATAAATTTTGATATTGTTTAGTATTAAAACTCAATAATTTAGAAAATAATATATGTTGCAACACAAATAAAAATTAAAAATTAAATTTAAAAAATTGTCTAAATTATGAAGATGTAATATGATGATGAATATTTTTAAATTTTTCTTGTCACAACAAATTACTTTTTTATTCTCTGAAGAGAAAAAGTTGTTGGTTGCCGGTGTTTTGAAAATCGGACTAAATCGGTCGGTCGGATCAATCGAACCGAAAATCAAAGAGGTTACTGGTCTGGTCTGATTTCTGGATCGGATATGCTATGGAACCAGTGAACCAACAGTTTTGGAAAACTGTCGGTTTAAATGCATGTTTTTTTCTTCATAATAACGACGTCGTTTTCATAATTTTTTTAAAATAAAATTAAAATATAAGTGTTCTGCCTCTGCTCCAGAGCGGCCCAAATTGCCTAAGTCCAATCCACCGAGGGACAAAAATGACATTTCTGCCCCTCCAACCGGGCAAGGAGTGCAACATTCTTCCCCGGCGTTGATGCCCGTTACGCACGGCTTCCTCGCTGCCCGAACAGCAAAGGACAGGTGCCCAGAACTACGTGAATGCCCGACATAACGGCTAGTTTCGGGCACCCTGCCCGGCATAACGGCTAGTTTGGGCAGTTACCTATTCTTTGGGGAAAACGGTTATTTCGCCCCGAAAATAGGACCGTTGGCCACGCGCTGGGGGCTCTATATAAACCCTCTCGCTTGAGAGGGTCAGGTATCCAATATTGACCCTAAGAATTCATACTTTGTACTTGCTCCTTTTCTCTGACCCTTTCTCACTTGAGCGTCAGAGTGCCTTGCAGGTACACCCCCTCCTCTTCATACGACCAGCATCTCTGACGCACTTGGCGACCTGATTCTACAGGATCTGATCCAGCCTTCACGATCAGTGGCTCCGTCTGTGAGAACATTTGTTCTCCCCATCTTTCTTTAACCGAAGATCAAAACAATTCTCAAACATCATCACGATCATGGCCTCCTAAGATCGATCCAAGGATGCTCTCCAATCAACCATCCTCCCCGTCAACAAATCTGACGTTGACGGCCAATCATCTCTCCTCCGAGATGCCTGTTTCCTTAGGGATGGAGCCACTACTTCGCCTTCCCCTACCCCTGCTGATCGCAATAACGATCAACCGTCTCTCGACCTCCAGCCCATTCCTGTTTCGCCCAGGCCGACCCGGCCGTGGCAGCCCTTCTGGAGGCCCTCAACAAAACAAACACCCTGATCCTGCAGCAAAACGAGAGGATCGGGGCACTGGAAGAGTCTCGCCGTCCAAGATCCCCTCCTACGCGGAGGAACCAGCGACGATCTAGAAGCCCGCAGCCACAGAGAGAAATCGACTGAAGACTGCTCCAAGAGCACGATCCCCGCGTAGCCCGAAAGCGCGACCAGATCTCCCCGCGTGACCAGCACACTCATGACCACAAAAGGACTCGAAGGAACGAGGAATCTCCGATCAAGTCCAAAGGACGGGCACGCTCACCTTCTCCTCGAAGGAACCGCTCACCTTCTCCTCGAAGGAACCGCTCGCCCTCTCCTCGAAGGAACCACTCACCTTCTCAGAGAAGGAACCGCCGACGCGAGCAACCCGTCTGGTCACCATCATACACCAGTTCTAGTGACGACGACGAGCCTCGCGGCCCGTTGTCCCAGGAGATCTTGGCCACCCGTCTCCCAAAAGGCTTGGAGAAACCCCCGTCACTTGGCACATACGACGAGACCACCTACCCCGACAAGCACATCGAGAACATCGATGCGCTGCTAGACTACCGCGGCGTACGGGGCGCCATTAAATGCAGAATGTTCTCGACCACGCTTCGGAAGGGAGCAATGACGTGGTATAAACAACTGCCCGAGGAGTCCATCACCTCGTGGAAACAACTGGGCAGGATGTTCTCGCGGCACTTCACAGCGTTTCGCCGCCATCCCAAGACTGAGGCCTCCCTCGGAGCCATAATCCAGGGGAAAGACGAACCTCTCCGCGCATATATCGAGAGGTTCAACAAGGAAGTTGTGCAGGTCCCGACGACAGATAAGATGAAGAAGTTCCTGCTCGATCAAAGGGTCCGCCCGGACTCCGAGTTCGCCAAAGCCATTGGCCTCGCGCCGCCGAGGAACTTGGACGCCCTCCTCCTCAAAGCCCAATCTCATATTCAGTACGAGGAGAAGATTGCGGCCAGCAACATCCGAGCGTCTCGCCGCCAGGAGAACCCCCGGGCTTCCAAAGGAGAAGAAGCCTCGACGTCTCGTCGGGGTGAACGAAGGCACGAGGACCGTCCCCGCGACTCCCGTGACAGCAAACGACCCTCCGGGAGTTTCCATGATTACACTCCCCTTACCGTTTCCAGGGAGAAGATTTTGACCGAATGTGCCAATTCGGAGTTCAAACAAGCCGGGGTCCGCTTCCCCAAACAGCTGCCGAACAGACCAAACGTGGACAAGTCAAAGTACTGCCGCTTCCACAAAAGTCACGGCCATATTACGGAGGACTGCATCCATCTAAAGGATGCCATTGAAATACTGATCAGGAACGACCACCTGAAGCAGTTCGTGAAGAAGAAGGACACTCCTCGGCAGGACGCCCAGGAGTCCAAGAAGGTCGAGGAGGAGGTACCCTCCTCGGAAGACGCCAACATACAGGTCGCTATGTCCATATCGCGACTCGAGGACTTCAACGTCCCTGACGAGCTCAGGGCCCCTACATATTTCGTGGCCTACAGCCCATGGGAGACCTTTCCCTCCGCCATGGTCATCTCTGGAGGGGGTTTCAACAAAGTTACCATGGGATCTGTGAAACAGAAGTTCGAACACCTGATCAACACCAGCTCAAACAAAGTGACCACGCTTGATCAGGCCCCGAAGGGTTCCATCCCCATCTCCTTCTACAGGGAGAAACTCCTCGGCGGCTCTCCGAACTCAAGCATTCCGTTGCTCGTCAGAGCCCAAATGGCAAACTTCGACGTTCGCCGAATCCTAGTCGACCAGGGCAGCTCGGTCGACATCATGTACTCCCAGCTGTTCTCAATGCTGCAGCTGGACGAATCGCACCTTACCCCCTACGTAGGGTCCGATTTACAGGGGTTCAACGGGTCTGTGACCAAGTCGTGGGGTTACGTCGAGTTGATCGTGACCTTCGGAGCAGCTGAAACGGCCAGATCCATCAAGGTGCAATTTCTGGTAATCGACTGCCCGTCGCTTTACCAATGCATTTTCGGAAGGCCAACTCTAGCCGAGTTGGTAGCAGTGCCATCGACCGTCCACCTGAAGATGAAGTATTACACTTCGAAAGGAATGGTCGCCACCCTCCACGGTGATATAGAAGCTGCCCGACGGTGTTTTGAAGCAGCTACAAAGGGGCTCAATGCCATTGCGCCCAAGCCTAAAGCGTCGAGCAAGCCAGCACTACCGAGCAGCTCCGAGGAGGCCAAGCCTCTGCCCCAAGTCGACTCTATCGACCTCGACAGTCGCTTCCCCGAGGACCAACAGGAGGCCCGTCCGCGTCATCCAGCAGCAACTCCCATCCAACGCGCCCAATCCCAGATGGCAACTTCGAGCTAGTCCTGTTCGGCGAAGACCCCCAACAGGGAGTGAAGATCGGAGCAGACCTGCCTGACATCGCGAGGAAGCAGCTCAAAGCGTGCCTCCGAGAGAATGCCGACCTTTTCGCGTGGAGCGCCGCGGAAATGGCCGACTTGGATCCATCCGTCGCATGTCACCAGCTGACCATTGACCCGACCATCAAGGCCATAGCACAACGTAGGAGAAAGCAGTCTCCGGAGAAAACGGAGGCTGCCGAAAAAGCTGTAAAGGACCTCCTTGAGGCCAAATTTATTTCGGAGGCCAAGTACACCACTTGGCTATCCAACGTTGTATTGGTTAAAAAATCTAATGGAAAATGGCGCATGTGCATTGATTATACTGATCTCAATAAGGCATGCCCGAAGGATGCCTACCCCCTCCCCAATATTGATAAACTTGTTGATAATTCCGCTGGTTTTAAACTTTTATCGTTCATGGATGCCTACTCGAGCTACAATCAAATCCCAATGGTAATGTCCGACAAAAAATATACGGCCTTCATGACCGAATCGGGCAACTATTACTACAATGTAATTCCCTTCGGCCTGAAGAACGCTGGAGCAACATACCAACGAATGATGAACAAAGTGTTCCAGGGATAAATAGGCGACATGCTCGAAGTCTACATGGACGACATGATCGTAAAATCCCATGAGGAAACTGATCACACCGCCCATCTACGAAAAGTCTTCGAGCAGGCAAGGAAATACAAAATGCATTTCAATCCGGAGAAGTGCACGTTCGGCGTCCGGGCAGGAAAATTCCTCGACTTCTACTTAACAGAACGAGGAATCGAGGCCAACCTCGACAAATGTCGCGCGTTCTCCGAGTTTTCTATGCCCAAGTTTAAAAAATCCATCCAGTCCATAAACGGGATGCTCGCGTCACTATCTCGTTTTGTGGCCAAGTCCGCCCAACACGCCCTGCCATTCTTCAAACTCCTCCGCAAAGAGGCAGCATTCGAATGGACCGAGGAGTGTGGCATTGCCCTTCTCCATCTGAAACGGACACTCTTTGAGCCGCCGGTCCTCTCTCGACCGGACAACGGCGAAATGCTATACTTATATCTGGCTGTTGCGACCGAAGCAGTGAGTGCCGCTCTCATCCGTGAGACGCCGGACGGGCAAAAACCCATTTACTTCATAAGCAAAGCGTTGCAAGGACCATAGTTAAGATACCAGCAGATAGAGAAATTGGCATTGGCCTGCATCAACGTAGCCAGGAGATTAAGACACTACTTCCTGGCTCACATGATCGTGGTTCGAACAGACCAGCCCATAAAGCAGTTGCTCGGACGACTAGATATGGCCGGCCGAATGCTCAAATGGTCGCTGGAGTTGTCCGAATTTGACATCTAATACGAAGGAAGGAAAGCCCTTAAGGCCCAAGCTCTGGCCGACTTCGTCGCGGAGATGACATTCGCATACCCCCCCGCGAGCGAAGCGTGCAAGTGGACCATCTTCGTCGACGGTGCCTCAAGCTCGGCAGGAAGCGGCGCGGGGATCATACTGGAAAGCGACGAAGGAATTATCGTCGAGGTATCACTCACGCTGTCTTTCCCAACCTCCAATAACCAGGCGGAATACGAAGCCTTCCTCACTGGGCTACGCCTTTCCGAGGACCTGGGCGCACAAGAAGTCGTCATTTGCACAGTCTCACAACTCGTGGCCCTCCAGGTCCGGGGTGAATACCAAGCCAAAAACGACAACCTGACCGAATACTTGGCCCTAGTAAAGAAGGAAATGGCGAAATTCACAAAAGTGGAAGTGAAACACGTTCCCCGTGAACATAACGTACAAGCAGACGTGCTGTCTAAACTGGCCAGCACAAAGAAGAAAGGCAGAAACAAATCCGTCATACAGGAAGTGCTTCCTCGACCCAGCATCGAGAAGGCCTCCCCGACACTCGACGTGCAGGTGATCAGCAACAACAACAGTTGGATGACCCCAGTCTATAACTATCTCGCCAAAGACGAACTCTCGTCCGACACAAAGGAGGCCAGCACGATCAGACGAAGAGCCTGCTCGTATGTCCTGGTCGAAGGTAAACTATACAGGCAGAGATTCTCTATTCCACTGCTCAAATGTGTCGAGGAGGAAATGGTCGCACACATCCTGATCGAAATCCACGAGGGAATCAACGCCCAACATCTCGGAGGAAGGTCCCTTGCTCGCAAGGCTCTCCGAGCAGGGTACTATTGGCCGACCATGCAAAACGACGCAAAAGAACACGTGAAGAAATGCGACAAATGCCAACGGCACGGGGACATGCACCTGGCTCTGCCTAACGAGCTCAAGGCTATGTCCTCCCCGTGGCCATTCGCCTGGTGGGGCCTAGACATCCTAGGACCCTTCGTGGTAAGATCAAGTCAGAACAAGTACCTCATAGTGGGCGTAGATTATTTCACAAAGTGGATAGAAGCAGAAGCTCTAGCCAAAATAACTGCCCCCAACATCCTGCGTTTCTACAAACGAAACATCCTTGCACGTTTCAGTATTCCCCAAGCGATAGTAACGGACAACGGGACGCAGTTCACGGACAGGAAGTTTCAGGACTTCGTCGCTCAATTGGGCACGAAGCAACACTTTGCATCCGTCGAACACCCTCAAACAAATGGGCAGGCTGAGGTAGCTAACCGAGTCATCCTTCGAGGCCTCAAGCGAAGGCTAGATGAAACAAAGAAGGCATGGGTCGAGGAGTTACACAACGTGCTCTGGGCGTACCGTACAACTCCCCATTCAACGACCGAGGAAATGCCTTTCCGTTTAGCATACAGAACCGAGGCTGTAATTCCAATCAAAGTTCATGTGCCTTCTAGGAGGACAGAGTTGCCCCTAGACGAGGAGATGAACGAAGAATCTTTAAGGGAAGAGCTCGACCTCGTCAAGGAAATCAGAACCGGGGCAGCTCTCCGCGAAGCCTCACTGAAACAAAAAATCACCATCAGGCACAACGCAAAAGTGATACGACGAGAGTTCGACCTGGGAAGCCTTGTCCTAAGAAGAAACCACAAAGACTCTCGCGAAGGCAAACTAGCAGCCAATTGGGAGGGACCCTATCGCGTCCGGGCGAAAACGGAAAATGGGGCCTACTACCTAGAACATCTCACTGGGGAAGAACTCGCTCGACCATGGAACGCTGAAAAGCTAAAACAATATTACAGCTAACTCCTCGGTTCGACCTGTCGCAACGACAAACGTCATCTACCGACCACTATGCGTGTCTAGGTACAAGCGTCGCATACGACTAAAGCATAACCCCGCTCAGTAACGAGCCCGGTAAGTGCTCGACAGCGGTCCTCGATCGAGCACCGCCGTCGTCAAAGTACCACGATTGGCAGAACCCCAGCTCGCGATGGGACGTTCACGCTGCGAACTCAGGCCTCGAACGCAACCTGAGCTCCGCTCCCTGCCAGGACATTCCCCGGCAGTTCGACCAGTTCCCCACACTGCCGAACACATCCATTACGAGCAATCTCCCCAAAAGAAATATCCACGCAAGTCAAATACCCCCTATCACGGGCGAGCATACATTTACAGCGAGCATGCATACAACACTTAGCAAAAATAAAAGCAAGTAATGTCATGCAAACAACAGAACTAAATATGCGATAATTTAACAAGTGGCCGCAAAGACCACAATTGTACATTGTTACATAAAACGGGGGCCATGCCCCCCAGAAATAAATTATAGTGATTACAACGGCACGCAGGCCGGACAAATTACAACGATATCAACAAAATAAAAAATTCCTCATTCATCAGCATGCTTGGTTGACTCTGGCTCGGGTCCCTGCTCCTCTGCGGGCTGATCCTCGGGGGTAACGGCAAAGAGACCTTCGGGAAAGACATGCGACCATCATCAACACGCGCAATATAGTGAGTGCCCTCGGCAGAGATTTTAAGCCCATAGTTCACCATGCGCAGCTGAGCCACAGCGTTTCCGAAGGACTCCTCCGCAACGGCGATGCCATCATCTTCGGCCAGCAGTATATAAGCGACCAGCTCGGATCTAGTCTTCAAATTTCTCACACCGTCCGGCTCGTCAGCACCCGGGGCATTGGCCACCCTTAGCTCCCTGATCAGCTCCTCGGCAGCTTTCTTCTCCGTCGACAACTTAGAGTTCTCCTCTTTCAGCTTGGCCGCTTCCTCTTCCGTCTTCTTCCGAGCCTCGCCGACACCCTTGACTTCTCCCTTGAGGGATGCCACGGAAGCACGGGCAGCGTTGAGTTTGGATTCAGTCGCGGAGTCCCATTCGGCATACACAACCGCCATCTCTAGCATCCTAACCAAGGCAGAAGCGTCCTGGGCCACCAGCGCCCTCTTGCTCGGGCGATCCATTCCTTCCAAGCGAAGAGATTCTTCCCGGGGAACAACTAAAGAGTTGCCTTCGAAGAACCTCCTATCAAGGATGCAGGGAGGAAGCTCGAACTTCCCTTTCTCCGCTACCCGAGTAAGATCTACGGCATCAGTAATCCTTGGCCGCTTTGGTCGCCCGGCCAAAGGCAGAGGAGATCCCCGGGGAGTAGGAGTCGGAGAAGTGGAGGTCCCCGCAGCAGCTTGAACGGGAGGAGGAGCGCAGGCACCAGCGAACCGAGATTTCGGAGAAGCTGTTCCAGCTTAGTTCCTCGCCAGAGCATTCCTCACAACCCGATCATGAGCCTGAGGCATCTCACCTGCACAAACAAAACTCGAACATGTTAGATATGAGGAAAAGAAATAACGTGAACAAAATCTAAATGACTAAGACTACCAAGCAGCGTCTCAGCGTCCGCAGGAGTCTTGCACTCCAGCAGTGCCTTAACGTTGATGAACCGGCGCTCGACCCTCTGACTCCCATCTTCCTCGAAGATCGGGTTGCCCTTGCTAGTCCAACACTCAGCGAGATTGAAGGAGTTGACCCACTTCACCAACGCCTCGTAAGCCACGGCGTCCTGCTCGCGCAGGTCACCCGGTTGAAAAACGTAATCGCTGGACTTCTTGGCGAAATGGTCGGGTGCCCAGCGGATGGGGAACCTGTAAAGCCTCTGCCCGATGTACTTCCCCTCATCGTTAAGCAGCTCGTTTCCATCGTCGTCGACCTCTATCTCCCAGACATATGTGTTATCCTGGGCAACCTCGGACACGGGTTCAACAACGAAGTACCGCTGCTTGAATGTCCGGACTGACTCCTAAAACGGTTTGAATAACTTGTGAGGCTGCTTCAGAGAAACCCAACCATACTTCTTCTCCGTCAGCTGCCTTTGTAGATGGAAAACAGCGAAGAACAGAGGGAGAGTGGCCCCCAAAGAAAGATGCTCGCACACCAATTCGAAAGCCCAGATGAAGGCCAGCGAATTAGGGTGCAGTTGTGTAGGGGCTAATTTCAGATGCTCGAACACCGACCGCTGAAAATCAGTAAAAGGCATCCTCAGTCCCAGCTCTTTAAAGTCATACTCGTACATTGTAAAGCGGTCCCCGAAATCCGTGCAGACCCGCTCGTCCATAGTAGGGAAATGCACCTTCCACTCCCCTTCCGGTCCTACCTCTGTAAAGACGTCCGCCAAAGACTTTGCGAACGTAGAAATGTGCTCGGAAGGTTCGGCCACCTCTCACTCCTCCGCGGAGAACCCTTCGACGTCATCCTCTTCCATATCATCCCGAACCTCTTCTTCCCTGACATCACTTGGAGAGCTCGAAGCCGACGAGCTCAAAGCCGTCGAGCTGCTCTCGTCCGAGGATCCTGTTTCCTCCTCAAAAGTGTCCAAAATAACTTCTCTATCTGGCCCCGTCGCCATGTCGATCACCTGAAAAGCAGAGAAGAATGTGAATTGGACAGCAAATCAAATCCACCCTTCCACTGCCAAGTCAAGCGAAAGGGCGCGCAAAGGGCTAAGGACAGCGTCCCCGGCCTAAGCCCTAACGTCAAATGAAAGGTTGGAACCTCCCCGCGAGGAGCCGCTCGATACATATCATCGACTAAAGAGGAGCTTCCCCGCACTCAATCCCAGTTCCCGTTCGAAGCTCCGCTGGAAATCACGAAGCTTCACCGGAATCTGGAGTTATTCTTCCAGAAAACTCATCACTCGTTCAGAAAATGAAAAATCACAACGGTTACGCAAGCGTCGCCATCGCGACGACGCCGTCAACCGCCCTCCTAACAGGAACACGCAAACACGTCCGCTGACATGTCAGAAGTAGAAAAATGGAATTACCACCGTCCACCACCAACAGTCACCGGAAAATCACACATTTCGTCCTCTAAACTAGCCCTAACCGCATGCAAATCTACTACTAACAACGAAAAGAAGTAAAACAAGTCCCAGATCAGGAAACTTACTTGATTTTTGAAGAAGGTAGAAGCTCCTCGAAGCTGGTGACGGTGGTCGGAAAGCCTAAAGACGGTGACGGGCAAGAACTGAAAGAGACGAAGAGAAATAAAAAAGGAAAAGTTTCAAATGAAACGGTTTCCCCCTTTTTTATACAAAGGGGCACGTGCAACCACGCGCCCGTAGGCCATTATGACTATCCGCTAGCCATCATTGCCTATTAACTGCTACACGGAGCTCTAGGTACACGTGGCGCCCCAACGTTTCAAATTCTGTCTGACCACTAGTCTCCCCGTTCACCGGGCAACAAGGTCACGACCACGAATCTCACGAACACCTGGGGCCACGAGCACTTTGAGACAACCTTCCTCGTCTACAAACAACGACTCTACGCTAGCTCTCTAGAGCAATGAGCAGTCCTTAAGTCATCACTCCCATGCTCGGGAGCAACGACTTGGGGGGATCCTGTTCTGGACTGGACCAATGGCTAGAATTGGCCCAATCCGCCTCTGCTCCAGAGCGGCCCAAATTGCCTAAGTCCAATCCACTGAGGGGCAAAAATGACCTTTCTTCCCCTCCAACCGGGCAAGGAGTGCAACATTCCTCCCCGGCTTTGATGCCCGTTAAGCACGACTTCCTCGCTGCCCGAACAGCAAAGGACAGGTGCCCGGAACTGCGTGTATGCCCGACATAACGGCTAGTTTCGGGCACCCTGCCCGGCATAACGGCTAGTTTGGGCAGTTACCTATTCTTTAGGGAAAACGGTTATTTCTCCCCGAAAATAGGATCGTTGGCCACGCGCTGGGGGCTCTATATAAACCCTCTCGCTTGAGAGGGTCAGGTATCCAATATTGACCCTAAGAATTCATACTTTGTACTTGCCCCTTTTTTCTGACCCTTTCTCACTTGAGCGTCAGAGTGCCTTGCCGGTACACCCCCATCCTCTCCATACGACCAGCATCCCTGACGCACTTGGCGGCCTGAGTCTACAGGATCTGATCCAGCCTTCACGATCAATAAGTAAACTTTATTTAAAACTTATTTAGAACAAGTTTTCTTCGTTTGTAATCCGATATTGTTCAAAATTTATTTGGATTTGTATTTTGTACTATTTTATCGTACGTGATGACTACAACAAGAGTTTGAATTTAAATAATGCACTTGTGAAATTATGATATTTTGAAATTTTGTAGAGGAAATTATGAAATTATGATATTTTTTAGAGACCCAGTCATCCGGTTCGATTGATTTATTAAATATATAGTTTTTTATAGAGATCGATTTATTCAGCTTATTCACAAAAATTATTCACAAAACACAATCATTTTAAAGAGATATAGTTTCATACATTAAAAATATGAAGAATTTCTCTATTTTAAATATATTGTGATAGAAAAAGTTGAAATTTAAAGATTGTTGGGGGAGTTTACTAGGGAATATTAATACATAGTGTAACACTATTTGTCCACCTAAAACCTTAAGGTGATAGATAAGTGAGTTCTCACCACATTCCTTTCTCCATTTACTCATTAGTCCACATTGTACCGCCGTTGACACATTAGTCCACAATGTTCCTTGGGAGCATTGATACATAGTGTATGACTAGACACCTTTGTGAGAGACACACCACTTGTCCACCTAAAACCTTAAGGTGATAGGTGAATGAGTTCTCTCACTTATAAATACTCAAGTCACCACATTCCTATCCAATGTGGAACTATTTCTCCACTTACTCACACTTGCTTATATTATTTCAATAAAAATCGTATATACTTTTATAATTGATTTATAAAACATTTACTTAAAAGGAATCCAATAAAGTGATTCAAAATTTTATATATGTTATAAAGAATCATATGATACTCACCCAATCAAATTATCCCTTAGAAATTTTCATTTACATGTGCATTTTGACAAATTTTCCACGTGTTACCTGCAGTAGTTTGTTTTTCAGCTAAAATTTTCGTGGGAAAATTTTTTACAAGGTAAAACCATAGAAAAGAATCACAGGTAAATTTACAAAAAAAAATTTCGTAGGAAAAATCTCAAATCGCAAATAAATTTACAGGAAAAATCTTAAATCGCAGATAAATTTGTAGATAAGACCGTAGGTAATTGACGTTTTCGCAGAAAAAGACGCAGCAAAATTAAAATCCACAGGTCATTTCTTTTTTAGATTATTAAATTATTTATAAATTGTGTTTAATTTATTTTTAAAACATTATAATTCATGTTAAATATTAAAATAACAATAATATAAAAATAAAAATCTAATTTGAATAAGTCAATTCAAAACTAATCACATTCAAATTTTTAAAGCAACCAAGTTGTTAAATATTACTATAATATCAATAAGAAGTGCTTCTAGAGTTACATTACTAAAAATGACACAACTAAGCTACTAATAATCACTTGTCCAACCAAGTTAATAAGAAAAAACAATCCAAATTTTAGACAAGTTAATAAGAAAAAACAATCCAAATCAAAATTCACTACTAATATATTCACTAGTGTCTTCATCTGATTGATCAACATCATTTTCATTTGGATGAACAATTTCATTATTGGCTTAGGGTGGATGAGAAGAAGATGCAACAAATCTTAAACAATTCATTAACAATGAAAGTTTATTGTTCGTTTCAATCATCTCTTTTTCTTGTCGTTGCAATTATTGCTTCGTCTCCAACTTCTTTTGTTCTTGTCTTTGGTAGAAACCAGAACTTTGGTGGAAGTAGATTGCAGGCTTTCCACCCATAAACTCCAAGGACCTATATATAGTGTGATTTGATTGCTTATTTTTATGCATGATTGTCTAAAATAGAATGCACTACTATATTTGTGGTGAAATAGGATGCCTTTAAACAAAAATATACTCAATTTTTTTATAGGCAAGAAACGCACAAGGGTTAGGGTTAACAAGGAAAAACAAGGAAAAAACAACAAGGATTGGTTATAACTGTTATTCTTTACTTTCTCTTTAAATCAGATTACAAGTACTCAAGAATAACAAATAACTCTCTCATCCTAATTAGGATTTGCCACACCGCACTTATGATGAGAGACTAGTATGTTATTTATAATAAAACCTAACATACTAAACTAAGGGGCCTTTTAACAATTACCCATTACAAGCTAACTTAGGGTACAAGCTAACTTAAACAATTGGATCCTTAACATAAGGTCCAATTCGACAACTACATACTAGAACTAAATTCAACTACAGCATGCTTTGGATCCACTTCAATGCTTTCCAATGAGCCTTTCCAAGATTATCCATGTACCTGCTTACAAGACTTACTGCATATGCTATGTCAGGTCTAGTACAGACTATAGCATACATCAAAGAACCCACAATATTATCATATGGAATGCTATTCATATAAGCTCTTTCGATATCAGTACTGGGACACTGATCTATACTCAGCTTGAATTGAGGGTTTGTCGTAGTCACAACAGGCTTTGAATTCTACATACCATACTTTTTGAGAATCTTCCATAGGTATGCCTCTTGAGATAAGCATAATTTCAACTGCGTTTTATCTCTTCGGATGTCAGTCATAAGATTCTTGGACGCAACTCCTAGATCCTTCATTTCGAACTCCTTATTGAGTTCAGCCTCCATCCTCATTACATCTTCGACATTATTGCTTGCTATTAGAATATCATCCACATAAAGCAACAAAATAACAAATGAATTACCAGGTCGAAATCTGAAGTAAAAACAGTGGTCGAACTGACTTCTAATGAAACTTATGCGTGCCATGAACTTGTCGAATCTCCTATTCCATTGTCGAAGAGATTGTTTCAGTTCATATAAAGATCTCTTCAGCTTGCACACATAATCTTCCTTTCCCCTTTCGACATACCCTTCAGGATGCCTCATCAGGATTGTTTCATCTTAATCACCATACAAGAACGCAGTCTTCACATCCATCTGCTCTAGTTCAAGGTCGAACTGTGCAACTATGGCAAGCAACATTTGAATGGGTATGTGCTTTACAACAGGAGAGAACACATCATTGAAGTCGACACCTTCTTTCTGAGTGAACCCCCTAGCGACCAATCTTGCCTTGTTTCTCTTCGACGCCACTTCTTAGATTCCTTCCTTAACTTTAAAAATCCATTTACAGCTGACTAACATGCCTCCAGCAGGTTTCTTGATCCGTTCCCATGTGTTGTTATCATGAAGAGATTTCATCTCATCATTCATGGCCTTCAGTCATTCGGTGTTCTTTCAACTCCTCATAACTTCCTTATAGTCTCTAGGTTCTTCGTCAAGAACCTCACTTGTAGAGATTAAGGCATAAGCTATAAAATCTGCATACCTAAGTCTCTGATGTGGCTAGATGACTCTCCTCAACTTGTCTCTTGCTAGCAGGTAGTCATTATCAGTCTCCTCATCTTCGACACCAGCTTCTACTTCTTCTTGACGTCATATGGGATACACAATTCAGCATCAACATGCTCCACCTCAACAGGAATCTCTCCATGTTCCAGCTCTTCATTAGCATCATCAGTTTTCTTGAAAGCCATCTCTGCTTCATTGAAAACTATATCTCAACTGGTGATACACCTCCTGTGACCTGGCACTAGGCACCATAGCCTATAAGTTTTGACTCCTTCAGGGTATCCCATGAACATTCATTTCAAAGCTCTAGGTTCGACCTTGTCTTGCCTAATGTGAGCATAGGCCGCGCAGCCAAATACTCTCAGTCTGTCGAGACTAGGTGAATGTCCCGACCAAACTACTTCAGGAGTCTTCATATCTAACGCAGTCAAAGGAGATTTATTTATCAGATATGTTGTTGTCGAAACAGTCTCAGCCAAAAACACCTTCTTTAATCCAACACTAGTCAACATGCATCTAACTCTTTCCAAAATAGTTCGATTAAACCTTTCTGCCAAACCATTTTGTTGTGAAGTACCTGCAGTAATTTTGTGTCTTGCAATACCTGAGGCAGCACAAAAGCTGTCGAACGCCTCTTTGCAAAATTCAAGGCCATTCTCGGTCCTCAACCTCTTGCCCTTTCTGTCAGTCTGATTTTCGACCAGAGTCTTCCAAACTTTGAAATTCTCAAAAGTTTCATCCTTAGTCTTCTGGATGATACCCATAACTTTCTGGAATAATCATCGACTATGGATAGAAAATACCTTGCTCCTGAATGTGATGGACACCTTGCAGGCCCCCAAAGATTAGCATGGATGTAATCAAAGGATGCATGATTTCTTTGTTGGCCTTTGTTGAACTTCACTCTGTAAGATTTTCCAAGTACACAGGGTTCATAAAGTTTTAGCTTTTCGAATTTGTCTCCTCCAAGCAGATTTTGTTTCCCCAATTCGACCAGACCCCTTTCACTGACATGGCTCAATCTCATGTGCTAAATTGTTGTCTTCGACAAAGGTTTCTTGAATGCAACATTTGTCGAACCACTTACAACTTCAGCCTCAGGGGTATACAAGCCTTGTTTCTTCACGACTCTCAAGACTTCCTTCGACCCCTTCATGACTCTTAGAATACTTTTCTCGCCTTGAAAAACATATCTTTTCTTGTCGAATTCACCAAGAGAAATCAAATTTCTCTTCAAATCAGGTACGTACATACATGACTTCAGTCAATAACCTTATTGACTCATCATGGAGCTTGAATCTCACAGATCCAATACTTGCAATTTTGGAAGCTTTGTTGTTTCCCAGCAGCACTGATCCACCATCTTGATCACATAGCTCCTCGAACAGTTTTCTGTTTGGAGTCATGTGCCAAGTGCAATCTGAATCCATAATCCACTCTTTTCTTGAGTCGCCGCTTGAAACCATAAGAACATCAGATGATTCGAAGTCATCTTGAACAATGGCTGCATTGCCATTATCCTTACCTCCACGATCTTTCACGCGTTCAGGGCACACCTTTCTTGTTTGACCCTCCTTCTTACAGTAATAGCAACGAATACCACATGCTTTGCCACTATAATACTTCTGTTGACTTTTAACTTTCTTCTTGTCGAACTTACCATCCTTTCACAAGAATTTTCCCTTAACGGACAAACCTTCACCCACCGTCGAAGGTTTATACTCATTTCGTTGGTTCAGGTCCCTAGAATACAAGGCTGATTGAACTTATTCAAAGCTCAGGGACTCCCTTCCATACAGGAGAGTTTCTTTGAAGTGAGCATGTGGTATGGGCAAAGCGCACAACAACAATAGTGCTTGATCTTCATCATCGATCTTCACATCAATATTTTCAAGATCAAGGATCAGCTTGTTGAACATATCCAACTGCTCAGCCAACACTTTGTCTTCACTCATATTGAATGAATACAATGCTCGCTTCAGGTATAGTCGATTCACCAGATATTTGGTCATGTATAAAATTTCAAGTTTCAACCATAACCCCGATGTCGTAGTCTCCTTTGATACCTATCGAAGAACCTTATCAACAAGGCTCAACAATATTGTGTTGTGGGCTTTCTCTATCATAACTATCTTTTCTTGTTCTGTTAATGCAGCGTCCATGACTGCCTGTCCCTTCAACGTTTCTAAACAACCCTGCTGAACCAGTAGGGCTTTCATGTTCAAGCGCCACAGACCAAAATCGTTCACTCCGGTGAATTTTTCAATCTCATACTTTGTTGAATGCATCTTCTTCATGCTCACCGCACCAAGTTGTTGTGAATTAGGATGCCTTTAAACAAAAATATACACAGTTTGTTTATAGGAAAGAAACATACAAGGGTTATGGTTAATAAGGAAAAACAAGGAAAAAACAACAAGGATTGGTTATAACTGCTATTCTTTACTTTCTCTTTAAATCATATTACAAGTACTCAAGAATAACAAATAACTCTCTCACCTTAATTAGGATTTTCCACACCACACTTATGATGAGATACTAGTATGTTATTTATAATAAAACCTAACATACTAAATTAATGGACTTTTTAACATTTAACCATTACAAGCTAACTTAGGGTACAAGCTAACTTAAACAATTGGATCTTTAACACAAGACACAATTCGACAACTACATACTAGAACAAAATTCGACTACAGTATGTAGGTCTTCGACAACAGCATATGAGCAAACTTCGACGGCATACACTACAAAAAAAACTGTTGTTTGCCACTTGAATTTCACGCCACAACATTGAAATTCACTTCACAACACAGTTTTTGCGACGTGCCCATTCACGCCGCAGAAGGCTGTGTGGCAACTTTTTTGCCACGTGAAATTTCACGTCGCAAATTTGCCACGTGAATTTCACTTCACAACATTCTACACATATGTCAGTCATGATTCAGTCGCCCATTAAATTTGTTGCGACGTGAATTTCACGTCACTAAGTTGTGAAGTGAAATTCACGTGGCAAAGTTGTGAAGTGAATTTCACTTCACAAAGTTGCGACGTGAATTTCACTTCACAACTTAGTGACGTGAATTTCACTTCACAACTTTTTTTTTTAATTAAAAACTTTTTACATTTTAATTAATAAATATATTTAAATTTAAATTTAAATTTAATAATTAGTATATACTATTCAAAATATATATTATTCTTAAACATACTACTAATAAACATATATTATTCTTAAACATACTACTAATAATCATAAACACATATTAAACATAATATTAAACATATACTACATATACTGTAATATAATTTAATATACTTTGATATTAATTTAAAATAATTTATATTAATTTATATTTAAATAAAAATTCTGTTTTTATAATTTTATATATTATGTTTTTAATAAATATATAAGAATTAAAAGATAATAAATATTAAAAATTCAAAAATTTGAATGATATAATTTGTTTTTTTTTTTATAAATATTCTGTTTTTTTTATATATTCTGTTTTTTTATATTCTGTTTTTTAATAAATATTATATATTCTGTTTTTTTATATTCTATTTTAAATAATACATAAAATCTGTTTTTAATAAATATATAATATATAACATATTCTATTTTTAAATAAATGTATAATCTGTTTTTTTTATATTCTGTTTTTTAATAAATATTATATATTCTGTTTTTTTTATATTCTATTTCAAAAAATATATAAAATCTGTTTTTAATAAATATATAATATATTATATATTTGGTTTTAAAAATAAATATATAATATAAATAATAAATATATTTATTCTGTTTAATAAAAATATTCATCCTGTTTATATATTCGGTTTAATAAATAAATATTTATATATAAATAAAGATAATTTTTTTTTAATAAAAAAAGTATATATTTTTGTTTTAAATAATATATTAAAAAAATAATACATTTTTTGTTTTATTTATTAAAAATGAAATAATATATAACAACCAACACAAAGAACAAACATTTTCGTTTTTCATTCATATATATCACAATAAACAACAACAACTCAATAATATATAAAATCCAAAAAAAGAAAAAGACAAAAATACCTCTTCTTCAATCTCCTTCAATCTTCTTGTTCCAATATTATATCTTCAATTTCTTGTTCAAAAAATCTCCTTTAAATCTTTTAACATTTGACAGAAAAAAATTGAAAAAAAATTATGTCAGATATATTAAAATAATAGTACGTGATTTTGGAAATTGAATGAAAAAGAGGAAGACCATCAGAGAATAAATATTACCTTTAAGTTAAATATGGAGATGAAAAAATTGAATGGGTGTTGCAAAGAGGAAGAGAAGATCAGAAGAAGAAGAAGAAGAAGAAGGAAAAAGAGGAAGAGAAAGGATTTTGCAAATAGAAAGAGAAAGAGAAAGAGTGGAGAAAGGATAAGAAAATGCATATAATAAGTGGTCTGGAAATGAGTTGCGTGTTGCATTAAATAACCCAAGCTAGCGACGTGAATTTCACGTTGCAACCTTGCGAAATGAATTTCACGTCACAACACCCAATGTTCATATTTTAAATTTTCAATTTGCGAAGTGGAAATCACGTCGCAACGTTGCGAAGTGAAAAACACGTCACAAAATTGCAACGGCCAAAACTTTTGTTAGTCCCAACCTGCACACTCTGTACCCCATCATTTCACCGTCAGACAATTTTTCCCTCTAAAAGCTTGCGACGTGAATATCACTTCATAAGCAAAAATTTGAAAATTTCAAACTTCCCTCTTCTATACGACATTAACCTTTTTATTTATTTTTATTTAAATTTAAATGTAGCGACGTGATTTTCACGTCACAACGTTTTTTTAAAAATAAAAATCTTTTAACCCACGTTCTATCCTGGAATGTATTATTTTAATGTTTAATATGTTAGTGACGTGATAAACATGTTGCAAACTCCTAATTTTAGCCACATGTTTTTCACTTCACTAAATCACGTGGCTGGATTCAACATTTTTTGTAGTGATACTTAACTAGAGTTCGATACAATATCTCACAATAATTATAATTAATTTACCGTGACCCAAAAATTTCCCCATGATGGAATAGCCACTAAACCACCATGGTCGAGGATGCATTTTCTGCATCTGTCCATTGCCATGTCTTCGCCATCTTTAGGATGCAGTTACTGTTTCTTCAAAATTCATACAACTAAAGCCTTCATCAACCATTTCACGTCCTTTTTTATGGATTTCAAACTGTTCCACAGCTCCTCTATTGTTGAACATATCCAATAGCTCTATTGGCGTAAACCAAATACCTTGTGCAATTTGCTATTAGCTTCTAAATGATAAGACCGGAAGAAAAAACTCGTTAGAATATCTTTGTTTGTACAAATGTAATCTATAAAGACAACCAAAATATTCATCAGCAAGTGGTGGCGGAACTTCTATTGGTGGCTTGTTTTAGCAACTTCTTGCTCAAAGGATGGATTCTTTCTGAGATGATTAAGAAGTGATATTAGCTGAGTCCCTTAAGATTAACCTTGATTTCTCAAGAGTCTTGAAAACTAAAACGAATTTGCAAGATGTACGCCAGACTTCACAAACTTTTACAAGTTGAACAAGACATAGTTATATCAGTGATATTTATATTCAGAAGTTGATGATAAACTTTGATTTGGAAAACTAAAAAGATACATGTGGAACCGCATGGGTTACGTTGTTTAATACGCATGTTTTTTGAACAATTACTTTCTTAAATTGAGTACTCTACGTATTTCAACTACTTAAGTGTCGAAAACTAACTATTGTACTCAAATTTATATCTAAACTCTAGAGATCGACCGGATAAGGTGTACAAAAATTTATATCTTTTGGAAAAAAATCAATCAAGCACCCGTATTGAGCAGAAAGTCCTTTGTAAGAGGTGGGTGTAATACCTTGCATTTTTCTACTTTAGTGGGAGGTAGGAATCTTGGGGAAGTGAAGAAAGATATCTTTAGATCATAGAATTGAAATTTTGGATACGGCAAGTAATAACACAAGTAATCAGTAAATTCATAACATTTTTCCTTTTTTAGGAAAACGTACTCGTTAGTAAAATCAATTGTTCACTTTTTCTCACTTGCATTATTCAATAAATTATACGAAATTCAAACAAACTTGTTCTGTTAGGGCCAGATTTGCATCAAAGAAGGATTTTATGGTTCCAATATCTTCCCAGTAGTCATTGAATAAAAATTCCTGAGAACACAAATATAAACAGAAACAGACAATAAACCTGATGAGATTATTTTTATTATTATTCAAAGATTTTCAAAAAGAATAGCAATACGGATATTCTCTTTCACTTAGACATTGTGCCTGTTAACAGCAGACGGGATAATTTCAGATTCGAAGTCATTGACATTAGTTTTATTTTGCAATTTTGTTGATCATCATTGCATCAAATTAGTCGAAGAATTGGGGGAAAATGAGCAAAAAATGAGCCAAAATAATAAAGAAAGACTCAAGAATGAGTGAAAAATAGCCAAATAGGGAAGAATAGGATTTAGTAAAAATTCTGGTACCAAAAGGATGATTTTCCACGCAGCTACTGGAATAATCACACACACCATCGCGTGCGCGATAGAGGCGACACAGATGCATCGCGCGCGATGCTTTTATAATGTGAGCGATAGAGGCGACACAGATGCATTGCGCGCGATGCTTATATAATGTGTACGGTGGTCGCTTTTTCCGAGCTTTTCTGACACGTTATGATCCCTTCTGACAGCTTTAAAAGAGGATTTTCTGCTTTTTGGTAAGGGTTAGAAATTGTGGGGAGGAGAACACGAATTTGGGAACAAAAAAGGAGAATTTTATAGCATTTGAAGTCATTAGAGGTCAACTCTTCAAAGGACTTCTCATGTTATTTTTATCTATCAATTGTGGCATTTTTCTCTTAATAATGTTTAACTAAATTCTCTTAGGTTATGTTGTGTGATGATGAACCTTATTCAATCTTGTTGGCATTATATGTTGGTTTTACTTTGTATGAATCCTTTGAATTATAATTTTATTCAGTTGTGCTTATGCTTAATACTTTTTATATGAGATATTGTGTTAATCTGTTGTTAGACATATAGGGATTCCTGGCCTGTAGCCTATGTGTTGGACCTAGGGAAAATGTTCTACTTACGCTGGTTTAATAGGGATAGGAGACCTCGAGTAGAGGCATAGGGAATTAACGGTTTGTACATCGCCTGACACTGCTTACACTAGCTGACTAGGGATAGGATGCTCCGAGTAGTTGTTAGTGAGTTATTTCATGGGGTCTGCCTATAACGATTTTGTAAATTCGCCATGAAATTATAAGGATATGACCATTCATACAAGGCATCATACATCAACAAGAGAGGATAAGGGGATTCTAAAACACAACCTGACCACTTTCGTGATATTGTTTTCTCGTTTATTTACCTTTTGCACTGAAACTTGGAAAAAAAACCTTCTTTTTTTGTTTTTACTTTAAATTACACAAATCATTATCTTGTTCTAACATATACCTTATGGGTTCGATCTTTTTATTACTGCGACATTATCGGTACACTTGTCGAGAAGTCATCAACTTTTTGGCGTCGTTGTCGTGGACTGTTGATTGTAACAGAGCAACGCTTTTGTGAAATTTACTTTATTTTTCTTATTTTTAATTATTTATTTTTGTTTTATTTTCTTGTTTGTCATATTGCTACCGAGGTATTCTATGTTTGTTATTGCGCAAATCAGGATCAACATTACTACCATTCGATCTAGAAATTGAAAGAAACGTATGTGCTCTCAAAAAAGCAGCTAGAGAAGCAATTTTGGCTGAAGGAGACCAACCTGAAGTAGATCCACCAACACTTTCTTTGGATTCTGAAGACGAGAATAACATGACTGCTCCACCACTCCCAACTATGGGATATTACTGTAAAATGACTTACGACAGTCAGATTTCTAGAGGGTTTGTACCGGTAGACCCTGCTAACTTTGATTTTAAAATTTTTTGTGCTTTCAGATCTAAGAGACAATCCGTTTGAACGAAACGCTGTAAGTTCTATGGCTTTTGGATTGGCTACATTTTGGTAAAACAACATGCTGTTAGCAAGATGTTAAACCAGATGTTCTGCCATGAAAGTCAGACATCGTGTCCAACATGATGTTGTGACATGTGTCATGACATGTTATACCAGAAAGATAGGGCATGACTATTTTGGTAGTTTTAGTGTGATTTTTGAGTGTGTTTTGAATGACACATGTGCGTTATTCATGAGAGTATATTGTGGGAATTTATGTTATGACAGATTCTGTTAGTTTTCATAAAATTGATTTACAGGATGATTTACAGTGAGATAAAATTGATTGCTGTTGTTTTTGCGCGTAAAAGAAGCTCAAGTCCATTAGGTTTGAAGGCTATTTAAAGAGAAGACCTAACCTTATTTAAAAAAACAACACGTGAAGATTGAAGCATTAGGATTAGTCGTGTTTTGGTTGGTCTTTAGGATTTAGTGCTTGTTAATTGTATGACACTCATGTATCTTCTGATGCATTGAGGTTAACTGATTGTTCATTATTAATTGTCAACTCTAAAGCTTTTAAGCAAGAGTGTATTGTTCTTGGTTGAAGCTTTTAGGAAAAACCGAGTATTGTCCTAGAAGAGTGCTACTTCTATTGTTGGTTGTTGTTAAATTGTCATTGGCATTGTGACTGATTAGGAAGTGAGAGGGAGATCTCATATCTATAGGGTGTCTAGGTAGAAGTTGCGCAAGGTAGGGATTATGCGAGAAGTTGTAAACGGGGGAGTTTAGCTTTGAACTAATACTATCATAGTGGATTTTATTCCTACCTTGTTAGCCCCCAGATGTAGGTGAGTTGCACCGAACTAGATTAACAATTACTGGTGTTATTTTTATTTTTCTGTCATTTAAGTTTCTGCATTTTATTTGTGTGATCAAGCTGTTTTAATCCCAGTGTTGTGACATTTGTCTCGACATCTAGAATCTGCTTTCCAGAATTTCAAACGCTATCAGAGATATGTGGGCCCATGTTACACGCTTCTACGAACCACTTTGATGTGCAAGCCGGATAATGTTATGAAGGACCATGTGAAGTTACGATTGTTTTGGTTCTCGCTTATTGGAAGGGCAAAAGATTGGTTAATATGCCTTCTAAATGGAACCATTCGGATATGGAAGGAGCTAGAGGATAAGTTCCTGGAAATATTTTTCACCACTACCCAGTTTACCAAAAGAAGGGCTGAAATTTTAAATTATGAGCAACAAGATGCAAAGTCCCAATATGACTCTTGGGAGAGGTTAAAACTATTGCTGCGCAGATACCCCAACCATAATCTTAACAATATGGAGCATATGCAAAGTTTCATCAAATGCCTAAAGAGTCAGACACGCATGTTTCTAGATGCTTCAGTGGGAGGCACAATTAGATAAATGACAGAGCCACAAGTCAGGGACCTAATTGAGAAGATATGCATGAACGAGTACCTCACTAGACTGAAAGATCAGTAAAAGTTGAGACAGTAGATACACCCAAAGGTATGTTAACTATTGATACTCAAACTGCTTTATTAGCTCAAATTGAATTGTTGAATAAGCATCTAGCTAAAAGCTGCTTAAATAAAGATAATGTGAGCCAGATACAAGCATTTAAGTGTAACTTTTATGAAGGAGGACATGAAAATGGAAGGTGTTCTTTGGAAGGGTCAAGTGAAGAGGTTCAATATGCTAATTTCTAAAAGAACAATCCTTATTCCAACACCTACAATCTGGGATGGAGAGATCATTCAAATTTCCATTGGAGCAACAACCCAAATCAAAGTGGTAACCAAGTTATGCAACAAAATCAACAAGCTTCTACTTTCCAAAGGAAGTACTCATAGTTGGAAGAGACCTTGGAAAATTTTATGAAAGCCACTCAACTTAGCTTGGAACAGGAAAAAAGGAATCATGAAACCATGGGTAAAAACAATGAAGCATCTCTCAATAATTTGGAGACGCGTATTAGTTAGTTAGCGAAGCAAGTCACTACCACTACTACGGAAAACCCATTTAACAACGGTTGGGAAATATATATAATGACGCGGGCATAGGCGTTGTTATGTAGAGTGTCGTTGTATATATGATACTTACAATTACGGCCCAATAAGCGTTGTAATAAACTGAAAAGTGCGCTACCCATAATGACGGTTATTTTAAATACACGTTGTTGTATGTCTTTTAATACAATAAAAAAAATGCAGCATTATAACTACCTATAATGACGGTTATTTTAAAAAAACCGTTGTTGTATGTCTTTTAATAAAATAAAATAAAATTGCATCATTAGAACAAGAACAACAGCAAGAACAACAAGAACATCAAGAACAACAGCAGCAACAACAATAACAACAATAATAACAATAATAACAACAAGAACACCATTAATAAAAAAGAACAACAGTAATAAAAAAGATCAACAATAATAAAAAAGAACAACAATAATTAAAAAAGAACACCAACAATTAACATTGCTAACTCGAATTCTGAAATTTGTTCAAAAATTTGGTTTAGTGTAGAAATAGAGTATCGTAAATGAAAGATGGTGTTTGGAGGTAGAAGATGTAGTTCGTCTAAGTTTTAGGTTTCACGAGTATCACTAATAGTAGTGTCTTGGAAATTGATAATCACTAAATGGACGACCAAGATTTGTTTAAGGATAGTGAATAAACTCAATAAGCGCACCACCTATAATTTGGTAATGGGAATTGAAAAAATAAGTAAAAAATAACCAAAAATGTTGGTGTTGAGACTTGAACCCATGACAAGACGCTACCTATGATCACTGTTGTTTAAAATACCCGTGGTGAAAGGTCTGTCAACATTTTGAAAAAATAAGTAAAAAAACGCTACCTAGAATGACGGTTTTTTAAATACCCGTGGTAAAAGATCTGTCAGCATTTTGAAAAAATAGGAAAGAAGTAACATGATTAAAATAAATTCAGAAAAATACAAAAACACAAAATTTAATCTAATTAAGTAAAATAAGAATTTTGAGATTTTTTTTTGGAATTTTTGGAGACTATGTAAACAGTAAAAAAATTCATTAAAAATAGAAAAAAGATTAATTTGGGGTTTTGAGGGTGAAGTCTCGTAACTCTTATAGAGTACGGGATAAATGATCGCACGATTTTTCTGCTCAGAATGAACGAAACAGATCTAAAAAAGGAGACGATTTTTCCTAAAACCGATTTTTTTTAAGAGCAAGACCTAAAACTAAACTATAAGCTATAATTACAGTTTTTTAAATACCCATGATAAAGGCTGTCAACATTTTGAAAAAATAACTAAAAACCATAAATGCTAGTGCTGGGACTTGAACCCATAACCAGACGCTATCTATAATCACGGTTTTTTAAATACCCATGGTGAAAGGCCTCACATTTCACCATGGTTGGAATTTTTACCGTCATTAAAAGCATTTTAATAAGATTTAAAAAATGCACGCATCTAGTTTGCAATATTACAACGGTGTATATGAATCCATTGTAAACCTGGAATTGTTGTTTGCGCGTTTTGTAGTAGTGTACGCTATCAAGCTCGAGGGAAGGATTATCTGGTGAAATGGTGGATAATCCCACGAATGAGTCATGCAAGGTTGTGGACACAGGTTTTGAGGTGATTGTTGCTAAAGGGGGAGATAAAATAGTGGAAGGGGAGCCATTAGATAAGGAGAATGAACCTCAAAGTGACCAAGAAGAGAGAGGAGTCGCCATTGACCAATTGAATAGACGAAAACTCTCCTTGGATTATAACAAATAAGCAAATCCTTAATGATCCAAATCCTCCACTACCTGAGTACATTAAGGAATTATGTCCTATGATCAAGAAGAAATCCCTACATGAAAAGGATGGCGAAATGTTTGCCATGTTTAAGGACATCCTCAATACACTGCAGGTAAGTATCTCTTGCCATGAAGTTTTAGAACTTATACATAAGTTTGCTAAATTTAAGCAGGAAATATTAAAGGGTACCAAGTAAAAAGGGGAAGAGGCGTGTTGCAGTGAAAATCGGATAACAAGCTATTAATTAACTTGCATCATATTTCTTTTACAACCGACTTTGATTTATCCAAAGGAAAGGTTCAAGATCGTTAGAAAAACCTAAAGGGGGGAGATCTAAGGTTTGGGGGTTGGTTATACTAAGGGAAGGTATTAGCACCCTAAGTATCCGTAGTACTCTACGAGAACCTCTTGCTAATGTTATCCTATGTTTGCTAAAGGTTTTACGCTAAAGGTTGAAACCCTAGGGGTTAGTATCTAAGTATACTCGACAAGGCATCGCACCCTGCGCCTACGTATCCTCGGGATTAGAATCAGAGTATGCGTAGTTCTACTTCTACTGAATGATTGACTGTGGTCAATATTCAGAGGGGAAATGAGTACAAGCTCATTGTAGAGTTTAAGAACTCTCTAAGTCTAGTTGAAATTGACCTATAATTATGTTTTAGTCAGTAGGGGAAGTGATTATTCGTTAGGATGAATATCACAAAGAGTGTAAGAACTCTCTCCTAAGGCTAGTTGTGATTTCTATGGCTCTGATGAGGCCAAGAAATAGGGTTTAGCTCTTAAGAGGTTACTTAGGTTAAGGTGAGGGCTATGACTTTAAGAGTCAATGTTAATCACCTTCCTTTGGAATGGGGGAAAGAGACAGTTGTAGGATAATATAACAATAGATAAAAGATAAAACATGGATACAATATGATGAGATAAAAGTAACAAAAGCATAAGGATGGCAAGATGCTTCATGATAAAGTATGGATAGGATGGACATGATCATTATAGAAACATGTAAACAAAGACATATCAATATGTTTCAATCTTAAGGAAGACAAACATAAAGAACACTCACAAGATAAAGAGAATGATATTAATTAAGGATGAAATTCACATTAAAGTCAAATATATGATAAATCAAACATGGATGGATTAGTTCAAGATCTACACAAACCATTAGTGAAGCAAACCCTTAAAAGGTCAATAAAGATGATCATAAATAATGCTAACAATTAATCCAAAAGTGATAATCAATTAACAATTAACAATTAACGATACAATCAAAATTAACAATAACACAATTAAAATTTACAATTAACAATACAATTAAAATTAACAATTATACCATTAAAATTTACAATTAACAATACAATTAAAATTAACAATTACACAATTAAGATTAACAATTAACAGTTAACAATTAAAACACATATTGATAATTAAAATTAACAATTAACAATTAACAACTAAATGAAAATACAAATTAACAATTAAAATTAAAATTAACACAACAATTAACAATTAGAATAAATTGCTAATTAAAAACAAATAAAGATTAGAAAATATTTTTGGTGTTTTTGAAATAGAGAAAATATTTTAAATAAACTAAATAAAATAAAATAAATGGTTTTTTAAAAAAGATTTGGAAAGAAACTAATTAGTTAAAAAGAAATTGAAAAGAAAAAGGAAAGCGCAGGGGGGTGCACTAGGTAAAATGGGCCAGTTAAAAAAACAACAGAGTGTGAGTTGGGCCAGAAGTTGGGGGATGGCGTTAGCAATAGTCCCAGGCGAAGTCCAGAAAGGAAAAAAAGGAAACAGGCGAAAGAAGAAAAAAAGCAAAAGGGTTGATCCGCAGGATCGAACCCAGGCGTGGTACGTGAATGGCAATGGCAAGTGCATGTGTGTGACCGTTGGGACGGCGTGTTCATCCAACATATACATGCTTAAAAATCAGTATAAACCAAAAAAGTCATGAAAATATACTAAAAAAAACACGCGCGCACATGGAAACGGAGTGTGTAACAACATGGAATCAATTAGTCACATGGATTATTAAGTTACTAAAAGACAAAATCCAACGCCAGCCAATCACATGCAAGCATGGCAAATGAAACATGCAGAAACACAATACACTATCATATTTCACTTAAAACTTTCCAAAACAAACATTAAACTTCAACCTTACATAAAAACCTCAATATATGACCAAACATTATGAAATAAAATACTGAAATGAAGCACTCTACATGTAGAACATGACTGAGCCCTAATCTAAACAAGACAGTGTCCATATCATGAGCACAAAGCCAAGGGAAACCATGGTTCAAAATCAAAACTCAGTTCAAGCAAAAGTGATAAACCACATTCTGTTTTCAAATCTAAACCAACATGCTTGTTTTAACACTTAACAACAACATGTAGTAGGAGCAAGGTACACCAGAATCTTAAACACAAAATGATATGAACACTCAATCAATATCTAAAGTTCAAACAGTTTGGAAATAGCATCAAATAGGTTGGTATACATCCAAGTCATTCACACATGTAATGAACATCATTCAGAACAGACACTCCATCTCTAAACTTCAACCATAATCATTAAAACAAACCCTAGCATGTATACTATCATGAAGCTAACACACATCATACATTAAAAAACATATTTGGTGTTCAAGTGGTTGGCAGGAAAACATATTCTTTAAATGACATCTCATTTCAAACATATCACTACCATTGTCTTTATCAAAGGAACAACTTGTTTACATTATACTAGCCATAAAAAGAGCACGCAACTCTTAAACAAACCAACAACCATGTTATTCATGCAGGGATGCTGAACAAAACTAATAGCCTCTGAATGCTATGATTTACATATGGTATACATCAGAGTTAGTATATTCAGTATGCACATGATTAAAGCACATATATATATTCAAGTAGTATTCCATTTTAACAAAGGTTAGCAAGTTTCCAACAGAAGCAAACATGTTTAATCATTAGAGCCGCCATGGATAAGTATGAAGCTTCTTAAAACAATCTCAACATAGGTTCATAACAATAGACATGCCATGCAAATACGTCATGAAAACACAAACATTAAAACCACATAGTCTCTCTAACTTTGAACTAAATTGTATTCAGCCTAGCATATGATTCAAGTATGATAAGCATGATAAATGGAAGTTTTGATGAACTTACCTAGTTCCTAAGCAAATGACAAGAATTCCTTTCCTTCCTCAGCTAGCTAGAGTGCTCTCCAAAGAACAAGTTTTTCAGAGTTGTTTTTGTGTTGATTGTTGGTGAGAAGTGAATGGGAGTAGGGATCCTTTTATAGAGAGTTTGCTGGACAAGGAGAGTGAAGATCCAATGGTCCAAGGGCTTGTTTTTGAAGAGAAAATCGTGGAAAGATTTATGGAGTATGGCTGTTCTGAATACAATCTTATGGAGCCAAGTGAAGTCCTTTCCTTTTTGCAACTAGGTCAGAAATAATAGTGTGTTTTGGCTTGTATCTGATGGATCTTTGTTGCACACGAAATGCTTTTGGCATATGCTTGTAAATGTCAACTTGAAAGTACAAAGGGAGTGTACTTTGCAGCTTGCCTTTTGGTGGATTAGTCGAAAGCAAAAGGTTGGAAATGATGTGATGAGGGTCTGCAGATTGTACTTGGAGAGAGGGGATAAAAATTCAAATTCAAAACTGAGGTATAACTTGGTGCAATTCAATTTCGAGTAGCCTTGTTCTATACATGATATCTCTTGATTTTGTGATCCAAATTTCATGCTCTTTGGCTCTAATGAAAGCTCTTGCATCATACTACAATGTTGATGTTCAAATGTAGTTGAATTGATGCCTTGAACTAGTAGGAAATGGCTTACAAATCGTGTCCACCAAGCTGCATAAAAAGGGACTTAGAAAAATTTCTAAGTTAGAATTTGACAACTTCAAGTGCCCTTCTTTGACAGTCCATAACTTGAGAATGGCTTATCCTAATGAGATGTTCCACATATGGTTGGAAAGCTCTCATCATGCTCTACAGCTTTCATTTGGGGCCCAAGTCTTGAATCCAAATGTAAATGGGTGAAAAATGGTGTCAAAGTTAAGAAAAAGAGTGATGAAAAGTGCTGAAAATTTTCTAAGTGTTTGGTCAAAATATTTTGCAAGCTTAATCACTCAAAAACCAAGCATTTTAGAGGAAAAGTCATATGGAACAAATTGAAGATCTTAAAAAGAGCTTTCCAATGAGCTTTGAGTCACTCCAAATGGGTGTGTGGTTTAGGAGTTATGGTTATTTCAAAATGTGCTTTTAGGGGAAAAATCTCACATATGACATTTTTCTTGGTCAAAACCCTACTTCTCTTGCAAGAAACCTCATGAAACTTGATATGGATACTTTGAATACCTCATGAGACATTCTATGATGATTAGAACCATTGACACTTCATTTGAAACAAAATTTCCAAGGATTAGGGTTTCAGTCAAACCCTAATTTTGACTGTGAATGCAATGAGGTCAAATCTTGTAAACTTGCTTCTTCCTTCTCATCTAAAGGTCTTAGGAGACTCTTGAGGATGTTGATAAACCAATAGAATCAAGAATTAGGGTTTGGGAGTATAGAGAGGCTGAGGCTCAAACTTCTCTTGTTGAGGACCAATAGATCTTGGATTCCTGTTGAATGTTGTCTCTTGGATGTAGATGACCTTAAGTGGTAAGTGAACCACACAAATCTTGACTTGATAGAGCCAAATTCTCAGTGATTTCTTCAGAGCAAAACCCTAATTCCAAAGTTCCTGCACTGGAGATCTTTTGTTGACTTGACTTGCTTTAAACGACTTATGGAGCTTCATGGTGATATGTAAACCTAATTTGAACACAAAGAAACAAACTACAAGATATGGGTTAGCTCAAACAATGCAGAGATGCTTGACCTAAGATGCAAAAATGAAGATGACATCTAAGGGTAAAAATTTAGGGTACAACAGTTGCCCCTATTTAAATAGCTTCACCGGATGACACGAGGAACGGAGATTCCAGGGGCATCAAGGTGAAAGGTATTTAAATATAGCAAACCAAAAATTTTACCCTTAGATGGAATGCAAATGCTAAGGACAAGCGACAGACATGCAAATGCCGACATGCCATGAACTTCTAAAATGATGATATAATGCCAGGAAGGATGCAAAAGATGCAGACAGACCAGACACCAGGGACAACAGAAAGCAAACACACAAGATAAGCTTCGCCGGAGAAAGACGAAAGCTAGTATCCACAAGAAAAACTCACTGGGGATACAGGCGGACCAACGAAAGAGACCCACTGGGGTGACTCCAAAGAAACACTGGGGAAAAACCAAAAAACAATCTCCATTGGGGAAAGAAAATCCGGGGAGATAAACTACTGGGGACAAAACAAACCCACACTCTTCCTGGGCATGAAACCAGAAAGAAAAACCTGATCCGGGGATCAGTCAAAAGGACAGACAACCAAGCAAAGACTTCCTGGGGATTCTTATACCGAAGAGTTCAAGATGGGATCTTCAAGAAAATCCAGGAAGACAGAGACGACCCTGCGCACCAGATAGGAGCCTTATAAGGTTGAAGAATGGTGACTTGCCGAATAGCAGAGTCCCATGAAATATTACAAATGCAACAAAATGGCAATTTGGCAAAGGTTACATTGTATTCAATGACCAAAAACCCTAATGACTAAGGACTCTAGTTGTAGCAAAACTTGAGCTTCCTTGGGGATTCCTGGATACCAGTGGGGTGTCCTTGTCTCAAGCGTAATACTTCCGCACCGAATCAGCATTCACAGGATGTGCAAGCTGTTCACCATCCATAGTTGTAAGAAATAGAGACCCTCCTGAGAATACTGTCTTGACTACGAATGGACCTTCATAATTGGGTGCCCATTTCCCACGGGCGTCTCTTTGCGACGGTAAAATCTTCTTAAGTACCAATTCGCCTACTCAGAATTCCCGAGTGCGGACCTTTTTATCAAATGCTCTCTTCATCGTCTTCTGGTACAACTGACCATGACACATGGCTGTCAGGAATTTCTCATCAATTAGATTCAGCTGATCGTATCTCTCTTGAACCCATTCAGCTTCATCAAGCTTTGTTTCTATCAATATCCTCAGAGAAGGTATCTCAACTTCTATAGGGAGGACATCATCCATTCCATATACCAACAAAAAAGGGGTTGCCCCTGTTGATGTTCTGACGGACATTCTATATCCATGTTGTGCATATGGCAACATTTCATGCCAATTCTTGTATGTTTTGACCATTTTATGGAGAATCTTCTTGATATTCTTGTTTGCAGCTTCGACCGCTCCGTTCATCTTCGGACGATACGGTGAAGAGTTATAGTGCTCAATCTTGAAGTCAACACACAACTCCTTCATGGTTTTGCTATTCAAATTGGTTTCATTGTCAGTTATGATCCTGCTCGGAATCCCATAACGACAAATGATGTTGTTCTTAATGAAGCGAGCAACTACTTGCTTAGTCACATTCGCGTAAGAGGCGACTTCCATCCACTTGGTAAAGTAATCTATAGCCACCAAAATGAAGCGATGTCCATTAGACGCTTTAGGCTCAATTGCCCCAATCATGTCGATGCCCCACATGGAGAACGACCAGGGCGATGATAACACATTCAACGGAGTAGGAGGAACATGCATTTTGTCCGCATAAATCTGACATTTATGGCATTTCCTAGCGTACTGGATGCAATCCGTCTCCATAGTCAACCAATAGTATCCAGCCCTCAAAATCTTCTTAACCATGGCATGTCCATTGGCATGGGTGCCAAAAGCTCCTTCATGAGTATCATGGATCAGCAAATGTGCTTCTCTCTTATCGACACATCTTAACAAAACCATATCATGATTCCTTTTGTACAGTACACCATTGCTGATAAAGAACTTGGCTGATAATCTTCGTAGAGTCTTCTTATCAAGAGCGGAGGCGTTGGCCGGATATTCTTGATTCTTTAGGAAGTTCAAAATGTCGTGGAACCAAGGTTTGCCGTCTGATTCTTCCTCAATGGACTGGCAGTAGGTAGGCTCAGTCCTCCTTCCAATACTGATTACTGGATCTTCGTTGATAAGTCTAACTTGCCACATTGAAGCCAGTGTTGCTAAAGCATCAGCCACATGATTCTCAGTACGTGGCACATGGCGAAAAGTTATCTCATCAAAACACTTGATCAACTCCAAAGCATATGCCTGATAAGGGATAAGCTTCTCATCTTTTGTTTCCCATTTGCCTCTGATTTGATAAATGACTAGAGCAGAGTCACCCATAACTTCAAGAAAACAGATTCCAAGATCGATTGCAGCTTCCAGACCCAGAATGCATGCTTCATACTCAGCAATATTGTTCGTACACTCAAAATCCAATCTGGTTGTAAAAGGGGTGTAGCCACCTTCACGATTAATTATAACAACACCTACTCCATGCCCCTTGTAATTGGACGAACCGTCGAACATCATCTTCCACCTATACTTAGCCCTGGGATCTTCTTTAGAGCTTGACTCTTCACAATCTTTCACTGCCATAATATCCTCATCAGGGAAATCAAACTTGAGTGGTTCATAGTCTTCAACAGGTTGATCCGCAGGATATTCTGAAAGAACACTTCCTTTAATGGCCTTTTGAGTGACATACTGAATGTCATATTCAGACAATAACATGTGCCAGCGGGCAAGTCTACCCGTTTGAGCAGGTTTCTCGAAAATGTACTTTATCGGATCCATCTTGGAAATCAACAAGGTAGTATGACAAATCAGGTATTGTCTTAGACGTTTGGCGGCCCAAGCCAGAGTACAACAAGTCTTTTCCAGTAGTGAGTAACGGCTTTCACTATCTACAAACTTCTTACTCAGATAATAAATTGCATGTTCTTTCCGGCCAGTCTCGTCATGCTGTCCCAAAACACAGCCCATAGATTCTTCCAAAACAGTCAAATACATAAAGAGAGGTCTTCCGGGAACCGGAGGAACCAGAATAGGAGGTTCTTGGAGATAACTTTTGAGCTTCTCGAAAGCTTGTTGACAATCAGCATTCCATTCTACTGGCTGATTCTTACGGAGTAATTTGAAAATTGGTTCACATATCAGAGTCATGTTAGAGATAAACCTGGAGATGTAATTCAAACGGCCCAAAAATCCTCTGACTGTAGACTCGGTTTGCGGAGCTGGCATTTCTTGAATTGCTCGCACTTTATCTGGATCCACTTCAATGCCCTTTTGGCTAACAATGAAACCCAACAACTTCCCTGATCTGACTCCAAAGGTACACTTTGCAGGGTTTAGCCTCAACTGATACTTTCGAAGTCTCTTAAACAATTTTAAAAAGTGGTCTACGTGTTCCTCCTCACTCTGTGATTTGGCTATCATGTCGTCCACATACACTTCGATCTCCTTGTGGATCATATCATGGAACAAGGTTACCATAGCTCTCTGGTAAGTTGCCCCGGCATTCTTCAACCCAAAAGGCATAACCTTGTAACAATAAGTACCCCACGGGGTAATGAAGGTAGTCTTGTCCATATCGGCTGGATCCATTCTAATCTGATTGTACCCTGAAAAACCATCCATAAATGAGAACATTGCGAAACGAGCCGTGTTGTCTACCAGCATGTCGATATGTGGTAGAGGAAAATCATCCTTGGGACTAGCTTTGTTAAGATCCCTATAATCCACGCACATTCTTGCTTTTCCATTCTTCTTCATAACTGGAACAATATTAGCCACCCACTTTGGGTATTTGGAAACTGCTAAAAATCCGGCATCCAATTGTCTCTTAACTTCATCTCGAATTTTGAGGGCCATGTCAGGATGACTTCTGCGAAGCTTTTGTTTTACTGGCGGGCACTCAGGCTTAAGCGGTAACTTGTGAACCACAATATCTGTATCTAAACCAGGCATGTCTTGGTAGGACCAATCGAATACATCCACATACTCCTCAAGGAGTGAAATCAACCGCTGTCTAATTTCTGGCTTCAGCGATGCCCCAATCTTAACCTCTTTCTTCTCTTCCTCAGTGCCAAGATTGATGACAACCACCTGCTCTTCATGAGGCTGTAGATCCGTATACTGGTAATCACACATATCTGCTAGATCTTTGGGCACCTCATAATCTTCCTCCTCCTCAGCTTGATAGACAGGGGAGTCGAAGTCAATGGTAAGGGCAAGGTCATTGAATATAATGGGTTTATGATTCATTCTGCATGATAGAATGACTTATATTATTAAAATGCACAACAATTCAAGAACATACGAGATGAAGACGTTTTGTTTTGAAAAGATTGCCATTTTTTAGAAACGAAATGCAATAAAGTAAAGACAACGAGAATTTTAGCAAAATGTCATTTCATTGATTAAGATATTGAAAACGGAGGCCCGTACAAAATAATCCATAGCTTTGGGCAAGACTAGGGAAATGAAAACAACAAATCAAAACAAGTTACTCTGGTTCTGGGTACACAGTGGGGATCTCAACAGACTCCCAATTGCTTAACGCGCCTTCCTGGCGAAAAACCAAACGATCAATATCTTCCTCTTCTTCAGCACTTCCAATGATTGCGTGGACCTGATGTCCGCCTCTGACAAATGTTTCCTGCACAGTCTTTATATTCATCCTTCTTCTTCTCATACTTGAAGCAGCCTCATCTTCTGGAGTTGGTCTGTAACCCAACCCTTGGTGTCGGTCCCTCTTCTCAATCTCGATAACTTCGCCCCAACCTGCAGGCACGCCTTCTTGAAGGGCAGACTGGATACTTTTATACGAAGCAAAGTATGGATACTCTGGTACTACCGGCTTCTCATTGTCAATCACAACTGCATTAGCTATTTCCAGGGCTTGGAAAGAAGTTTCCAATGCGTCCTCATCAGCCTCGATGTAACGGAAGGACGATAGATTACTAACCATCAAATCTTCTTCTCCATGCACAATGACCAACTTATCATCAATCACAAATTTCATTTTCTGATGTAGGGTTGAGGTGACAGCGCCAGCCTCGTGGATCCAGGGCCTCCCTAGCAGACAGCTATAGGCAGGATTAATATTTAAGACTTGAAACAGAACATTGAATTCTTGCGGGCCAATCGAAACAGGTAGCTCGATTTCTCCCATCACAGATCTATGTGAACCATCAAAAGCTTTGACAATTAATGACGTGGGTCGCATCATTCCTCCTTGGTATGCCAACTTATCGAGAGTTCTCTTCGGTAAAACGTTCAGAGAAGATCATGTATCTACAAGGACTCTAGCCAATGTGTCCTCTTGACATTTCATTGATATGTGTAGCGCAAGATTGTGTTTCCGACCCGCTTGGGTCAACTCTTCATCACTGAAGCTGAGTGTATTGCATGCGATAATGTTAGCGACAACATGATCAAACTTCCCGGCGGTGATATCCTGAGCTACATGAGCCTGGGCCAATACTTTCTGCAGCGCTGATCGGTGGGCTGGTGAATTAATCAACAGAGATAAGATGGAAATTTTTTACGGGGTTTGGTGGAGCTGATCCACAATCCTGTAGTCACTTCTTTTTATTATTCTGAGAAATTCTTCGTCATCCTCTTTGGAGATCACTTCTTTACCTTTATCATTGGCGGGTACATGAATATTACTTTCTTTACCAGACACTTCTTTGTTCACAGGGGTACAAATCCTTCCACTCCTCATCATTCTCCCCGTTCCTACTATACTGGACACATTCTTCTCATCAGCCCCCACCTCTTTCCTTGGGACTGGTTCTTCTATAACGACCCCCACCTCTTTCCTTGGGATCATTTCCTCCTTCTTCCTACCACATGTAATGTCTTCGTAGATCCACGGTACCGCTTTGGTTCCTTTGAACCTGAATGGGACTGGTCTTGGGAAATCATTTCGTTTAGCATGATTAACAGGAGAAGCAACTTCAGGCCTGTTGAATCTTGGAACTGATTGTTTAAACACGGGACTCACAATACTTGCCCCTAGACTGTTGAACACCGGAACTACTGATATGTACTCTTCTTCGTCAAACACTGGCACTTGCTTTGGCAAATTGAACACTGGTTCAATCACTGCTACTCTGCTTTCTTTTCAGAAAACCTGTAAGAAACCTTCATTAATCAATTGCTGAATATCATCTTGAATTAACTGACACCCTTCACTACTACCACCACACTCTTCACAATCCTCATGGCAAACTTTAACCAAACCGGCGCTAAACAGCCTGGCATGAAACGTTCTCAGGGGAGTTTTAATCTTCGTTGCGTCTGAGACCAACACTTCATCATTCTCGTCTTCGATAGCATTAGTTGACCCATGCACTGGCAAGGGGTTACTATTCACATTTGGCTGGTTATTAGCAAAAGACAGAATGTTTTTCTCCATCAGACTTTTCACCAGATTCTTTAATGCCAAACATCCTTCTAAATCATGACCCACCCCTCCTTGATGGAAAGCACAGGTTGCATTGGGGTTATAGAACTGCATAGACTTCTCAGATGGTGGCCCCAACAGCCTAGTAATAACTAACCCTTGTTCTACCAGAGAAGGATACAATGCTGTGTAGGTCATTGGTATGGGTGGAAAATGTGGTGTTACTGCCTGTCTCCTTTGAGGCGTATTCTGCTGTGGCGCTGGCCGCCTCTGCTACTGGTAATTTTGATTTTGATTCCTCGGCCACTGCTGTTGATTCGGTGGCTGGGGAACAGGAACTTGTTGGTTTACCTGATGATTAAAAGTGGGTGTAACAGCCGCCACATAAGGCTGTTGTGCGAACTGCCATGGGTAAATCGGTTGTTGGGGAAAACTGGGACCTGGTTGTTGCTGAAAGAGATATCGTTTCCATCTGGGACTCTGACTTTTTGACATAACAGCATTAGTCTCACCTTCTTTCTTCTTATGAAAATTACCCGGAGACTTCTTGACACTGCTAATAGTGGAACTACTAGGTGAACTGGCTACTTTTCCGCTCTTCAAGCCCGCTTCTACTTTCACACCGATAGCAATAATATCAGAAAAGTTGGCACCAATATTACTGATCATCTTCTCATAAAATTCAGGCTATACGGTGTCCACAAACCAATCAGCTAATTCTTTTTCTGTCAACGGCGGTTCAACCTGTGAGGCCGTCTCCCTCCATCTTTGAGCGTACTCTTTGAATGACTCGGTGTTCTTTTGAGTCATAGTCAGCAGTTGTCTATGATCCGTAGCTAGATCCAAATTATACTTATAATGTCTCACAAAGGCGTCCATTACATCTTGAAAACACTTGATCTGAGACTGGTCCAAGCCTAGGTACCATTTTGCAGTGGCGCCCTTCAGCCTATCTTGGAAACAATGCACTAACAGCTTATCGTTGTCCATGTACGCAACCATTCTCCAGAGGTACATGACCAAATGCGCTTTGGGGCAAGTAGCACCGGAATACAATTCAAAACCTGGCAGCCTAAACTTCGGTGGAATTACCAGATCTGTAACCAAACACATGTCCTTGAGGTCAGTACTGAAGACATTACTGCCTTCCATAGCCTTCAATTTCCTCTGCATAACTTCCACACTCGCTCTCAACTTCTCATTACGATCATCCTCCTCAATAGATATATTGTTATAATCCAAATGATGCTGATTCTGAAAAACAGGTTGGAACTGGGTCTGCACCACAGGTGGAGCATAAGTTGGAATAACTTGCTGATTCTCTCCAAACAACGACACGGCTTATTGCGTGGACTGAGGAGTTGTGGTTCGTATAAACTCAAATGGCATCCCTAGAGTAGGGTCCACAACAGGTATAACTGGCGGTTCTACAGTTGTAGCAATGACTTCTGAGACTACAGTGACCTGCGTATCCATCTTTGCTCGTATAACTTGAAAAACCTCTATGATCTTCCCCATTCCTACTCTCAATTCGTTGAGTTCGTCGTTAACCTGATCCAAATTCTCGCAATTCTCAGACATTCTTCCTCTTCAAGCCTGTGCCCAGGTGTTATAACGATGTAGAGAATTCAGGGTGATGGTTCTGAAGAAGATAAAATGACGATGAGACACGGAAGAATGCACATGCACATGCGAAGATGCAAATGAGATGCAAATGCAGGCTAAACCATCAAGAACTAAAAAAATATTTGCAAACAGTGTAAACAACAGGATTACCAACAACATAAACTCCTTCCCATTGAAAGATAAAACAAGTGCTTACAAAAAGAAAAATATTACAACCATTGTTCGAATTACATTAATAGAAATACAACTTAAAACAGGATTACATCAATTGATCATAAAATAGGAAACCTAAAAGCTACATCTCTGAATGGGAGGGCCCTTTGCCTTCGTTGATCCCTTTCATGATCTCCTTGATGCGCTGCTTGGTTCTGGCCTTCTCAATAGTCAGCTCTCCCAATAACTCCATCCTCTTCTGCTTGGCACTCGTAGGTGTCTCGTAGTATGGAAAAGGCTTCTTCATGCTGAGCGAAGTCTCCTGCGCCTGTCGCGGCCGGCTAAAAAATTTTGAGTCGCCACCATATTTTTTCTAAGGAAAATAATGATAAACCTAAAAAGTCCTAATCCTAAGGGTAGAGATTCCTGAGGTTCGGGAGTCGGTTAAGTGAGGGGAAGGTGTTAGGCACCCCTCACCTCCATTGTACTCAATGGGATCCTCCTTAAATTTTAGGGTATGCTTGTTTGTCTGTCTAAATTATTTATTTACAAAGGAAACCTAAGTTTTTTATTATTATACTCGCTAGGGTTTACAACCCTATGCCTACGTACCTTCAATTTTGAAGGATCAGAGTAACCGTAGTTCACCTCCCCTATTCCTACCCCCTAATCCTATTCCTAAATCCCAAAACCTAACCCTAAACCCCAATCCACTATTTATACTCTTAGATAAAGAGTTCTATCCCTTAAATCTAGTGTTTATACTCCTAGATAAGAAGTTATATCCCTTAAATCTCTTAAATCCCTATCCATTATTTAGACTCTCGGAGGAAAAGTTTTATCCCTTAATCCTTTTATTTATACTCTCGGATATCAAGAGTGTTATCCCTAAATCCTTATCCCCTATCCCTTATTTAGGCTCTCGGACCAAGAGCATTATCCCTTAATCCGTTTGTTTATACTCTCGGATATCAAGAGTTCTATCCCTTATCCTCTATCCCTTATTTAGGCTCTCAGACCAAGAGCTTTATCCCCATATATAAATCCCTTAAAGCTAAAAAAAATCCTTTTTTAAAAAAAAACCAAACCCAAAAATAAAGTCCATACTTCAATAATTCTTCAAAGAATATATTTTTTTATCCCAAAATAATGTTAAAATTATTATTTTTTAATCCCCACCCCATATTTATCCCCTTTTTCCCTAAAAATGATTTTCTTACAAAAAACCTTCATATATATATATATATATATACATACATACATAAAAACCTAAAATAAAATTTATTTACATATATATAACAAACTTAATTACATGAGAATTAAAAAGAGTTAAATAATAATAAAAACTAATTAAGCATAAAAAAAAAATTTATTTTTTTATTTCATAACTTGAATCAAGGAATTGATTCAATTGCGATTTTTTTGAATAAATAAAAAAATAAGACCAAGAACAAAATCCAAAATAATAATAAATAAGTACAAAAAATCCAAAATAAATCCTAAACCCTTAATTTTCCCTAAAGAACCCTAAATCTCCTAATTAACCCTTAAATACAATTAATAATTAAATTAAATCATGTTGAATGATCCAATTAATTAAATTAATCAAATTAAAACCGGGGGGGGGGGGGGGGGGGGGGGGGGGGGTAAAACCTTTGGGAAATAGCTAATGGGCCATAGATGGGGGTCTGAATAACATTGGCCGTAAAGCCCAATGACTAAGACCGTCCCAAAAAAACCAAAAAAAGATGAATTGAATGAGATCCGTCCGTTGGATCAATCTTGCGGTTCTCCCCAGATTTTCTCATGACCGTTTGATCAATCCAGTATATTATATCCTTTTAAATCTATGAAGTCTGATCCGTCTACTTTTCCCATGGTCGTATCATCTAATGGCTCAGATGATGGGCCATGTTTGCTTATGATGTACGCGCAAGTAAGGGAGTCATTGACTCCAATGGTCAAACTATTTCAAGTGGCTCAGGTGAGGCCACTTGGCGCGCATCTGACGGTACGAAGGAGGGGTATTTAAACCTCGCTTCTTCAGAAAATTTGCATTTTTCCATTTCTTTCTCTCTCTAAGCTTTCTCCCCTTCTCTCTTCTCTCGTCTCACTCCTTCTCCCATCGCCACCTTTCCTCTCGCCGGTGGTTTCCAACCACCGCGCGTCGCCCCCAAAACCTCCATCAAACCCAGGTTTTCGGTTGAACCTCAACCGGAACCTTCAAACCTTCAACCCCTTTCCAGAAACCCAACCCAGATTCTTCAAACCTTCATCATTTCTGGGTTCTTCAGATGAACCCTAGGGTTCTGACGAAGAACCCTAACCCTTCCTTCAAACAAAAACCCAGATCTCCCCTCAAACCCTATGAACCCTAATGAACCCTAACCCTAACCCCAAGAACCCTAAACCCAAAATTTCCAGAAAAACTCAAAACAACATCCAGATTTCAACTATCAACAAAACAACGATCGATTCATAAAAGCTATATTCACGGATTACCTTCCTTGCTGTGAATGTGTTAGTTTCTTGGATTGGCTGGAATTTTGGTAAAACAAAGTTTGTTCAATATTGAAGTCAAGGTGGTGATGTTGCAACATTGAGTCTTAACACTGGGCTGTGTTAAGTAATGAAGTTGTTCAATGTCTGATGTCACATGGGTGATGTCACAACATTGAGTCTTAAAATTGGGTGTGTTTAGAGTTAAGTTGGATATCTGATGTCACAAGCGATGTTGTGACATTAGATCTGCAGAATTAATAACATCAGGTTTTGTGATGTTGTTAGGGTTTGCGTGTTAGCTGGAATTGTGGAGAGTTGTTAGTCTCATTGGATGAGAATATCTTGGGATAGATATTTTCTGTTGCATAGAGATTTGATGCAGATTTGTAGGAGATTTAAAAGGTCGAAGATTTGAAAAGATTTTAGGAGAAAATCTGTATTGAATATTCAGTTTTAAATAACAAATCATGTCAGATATTGTAGCAGGTCCAAGTCCAATTCAAAGAGCTATATAATGCGCATCATTCCTGGAGGAAAAGTAACGAAGAAAAAAAAAGAGCTAAAGACTGAGTGTCATTTGTGTCTTCGTGTATGTTTTGTAAACCATTCGAGTGTGAATTGGTATTGTTGATTTGAGTTATTCTTGATCAAAGTTGCGAAGCAGAATCAAGTAGTGATGTTCAAAGTGTGTGATCTTTGAAGTGTTTTTAGGGATTGAGTAGTGTTCTCATATCTAAGTGGTTTCTTTGGTAGAAAGTCACTAGTAGGAATTAAGATTAGGAGATTGTCAACTGGGTTGTTGAGTCTGTAATTTAATTCTACAAGTAGTGAATTTCATCCCTGGCTTGGTAGCCCCCAGACGTAGGTAGTTAGACCGAACTGGGTGAACAATTCATTGTGTTGATTTATTGCTGTTATTGCACTGTCCATTGTTCAGAGTGTGTTGTTGTGACATCGCACGAAACATCACACATCTGGTACCAGAATTTCAATTGGTATCAAAGCAGGCATCCTGTCTGTCTCTGGGTGAGATCTAGGGAAGTTACTTTCTGGTGTAAAGATTGGCAAAGAAGTTGGAGGATTTGTCAACAGACCCCCTATTTTGGATGGCTCGAATTATGATTATTGTAAGCCAAGGATGATCACCTTTTTGAAATCCTTGGACAGCAGGGCTTGGAAGGCTATAATTAAAGAATGGAAATCACCTGTTGTGTTTGAAAAAGATGATGATGGGAAAGATAAAGAGGGCACCTCAAAGCCGAAGCCTGAAGAAGAATGGACCAAGGAAGAAGATGAGCTTGCCCTTGGGAATTCCAAAGCTCTGAATGCAATCTTCAATGGAGTGGATAAAAACATATTCAGGTTGATCAATACTTGTGAAGTTGCTAAGGAAGCTTGGGATATTTTGAAGGCTACACATGAAGGAACATCTAGAGTTAAGATGTCAAGACTTCAGCTTCTAACATCGAAGTTTAAAAGTCTGAAGATGAAGGAAGATGAGACTATCCATGACTTCTACATGAGTATTCTTGAGCTATCAAATGCATCCAGTGCTCTTGGTGAAAAGATGTCAGAAGAAAAGCTTGTAAGGAAGATCCTTAGGTCCCTTCCTAAGAGATACAAGATGAAGGTGACTGCAATTGAAGAAGCTCAAGACATCAGCAAAATGAGAGTTGATGAGCTTATTGGATCTCTTCAAACATTTGAGCTAGGATTAAGTGAAGAAAAACCCGAGAAGAAGTCCAAGAGTATAGCTTTAGTTTCCAGTTCTGAAGAAGCCAAGAAAGAGAAAGCAGATGACTCTCAGGAGGAGCTGTCTCAGGCTATTGCTTTACTGGGTAAACAGTTCAACAAAGTTATGAAGAGGGTAAATAGGAGTTATAATCCCAATGTCAAGAACATTACCTCTGACATCAACAGATCAGGAGAACAAGGGAAGAAGTCAAAAGATGAAGAAAAATCCAGCAATGACAAAGGGATACAATGCTTTGAGTGTGAAGGGTATGGACATGTCAAGAAGGAATGTCCCACTTTTCTAAAGAAGCAGAAAGGGTTATCAGCTTCTTGGTCTGACAGTGAGAGTGAATCTGAAGAAAATTTAGCTAAACTTGTTAGAGCTATGGTTGGGGTTTATGAGTCAGATGATGAGGTCTCTTACGATGAATTTGCTGTCACTTACAAAGACCTTTTCGTGAGAAGTGAGCAAGTGTGTCTTGAAGGAGAAGAGCTGAAGAATACCATAGTTCAGTTAAAAGTAGAAAAGACTGAACTTGAAGCTGAAGTCAGTATGCTTAACTATAAACTGGACTCTATGACCAAAACTATCAGAATGTTGAACAATGGGACTGATGCGTTAGACAACATTCTCAGTATTGGGAAGATGGCTGGAGACAAATGTGGGTTGGGATTCACCAGTGATGCAGGTTCTATGACCCCAAAACCAGTGATGTTAAAACAGATGTTAAAACATCATGACAAAACTCCATCTAAGAAGAAATACAGACGCTGGAGATGTCACCATTGTGGATGTTTTGGACACATTAAGGCTTATTGTTATAAGCTACATAGATATCCACAAAAGGTTCATCAGGTTGTTCCCAAACAGAACTCTTATAAAGGAAGGCAGGTTCCCAAGCCTAAGAAGCAATGGGTTCCTAAAGTTAAGGTTACCAGCTTGATAGCTCACACTTCTTTAAGGGTTTCTACCAAAGAAGACTGGTACTTTGACAGTGGGTGTTCTAGGCACATGACTGGAGTAAAGAATCTGTTGGTAGATGTGAAGCTTCATTCTTCAGGCTATGTTACATTTGGTGATGGGGTCAAAGGAGAGATCAAGGGGAGTGGTAAATTGAACTGTGCTGGTGCTCCCAAGCTGGAGAATGTTCTTCTTGTTAAAGGACTGACAGCTAATCTGATTAGCATTAGTCAACTTTGCGATCAAGGATTCAAAGTAGACTTTACAAAGTCTGAATGCGTTGTCAAAAATGATAAAGGAAAAGTCATTATGAAAGGAGCCAGGTCTAAGGACAACTGTTATCTCTGGGTGCCACAAGACTCAAGTTCTTCCACTTGTGTTTTTGCTAAAGAAGATGATGTCAAAATCTGGCATCAGAAGTTGGGACATCTTCACGTGAAGGGAATGAAGAGAATCATCTCCTCAGAAGCAGTCAGAGGAATTCCCAAGCTTAATATTGAGGAAGGAAAAGTGTGTGTAGACTGTCAAAAAGGGAAGCAGACAAAGATGTCTCATCCGAAGCTTCAACATGACACCACCTCCAAGGTCTTGGAACTACTTCATATGGACTTGATGGGACCTATGCAGGTTGAAAGTCTGGGTGGAAAGAAGTATGCTTATGTAGTTGTGGATGACTATTCAAGGTACACCTGGGTAAGCTTCATCAAAGACAAATCATAGGTGTTTGATGTGTTTAAAGATCTTTGTCAAAGACTCCAAAGAGAAAAGGAGAGTAAGGTTATCAGAATAAGAAGTGACCATGGAAGAGAGTTTGAGAATAGAAAGTTTGAAGAATTTTGCTCTGCTGAAGGTATAAGTCACGAGTTTTCATCTCCTATTACTCCTCAGCAAAATGGAGTGGTTGAGAGGAAGAACAGAACCATTCAAGAGTTTGCTAGAGCGATGATCCACGCCAAGAAACTTCCTTATCATTTCTGGGCTGAAGCCATGAATACTGCCTGCTACATTCACAACAGAGTTACCCTGAGAAGAGGCACTTCATCCACTCTGTATGAACTGTGGAAGGGAAGAAAACCTAGTGTTAAATACTTTCATGTTTTTGGAAGTAGATGTTATATTCTGGCTGATAGAGAACAGAGAAGAAAATTGGATTCCAAAAGTGATGAAGGAATATTTTTGGGATATTCTACTAACAGTAGAGCATATAGGGTCTTTAACTCTAGAACCAAGGTGATGATGGAGTCAATCAATGTGGTGATTGATGACAGTGACAAGCAGGAAGATGATGATGTCCCAGATGATGTTGGAACATCAGTTGGTGAAGTTTCACTAGAAGCTGAAGACAGAAGTCCAACTCCTAGTGTTGCTGCTGCTAAGCCTGCAACTGAGCAACCTCAAAAGGATCCCTCCATCAGAGTACAGAAGGACCACCCAAAGGAGCTCATTATAGGAGATCCAAACTTTGGAGTGAGGACTAGGTCAAGAGATGTTATAGCAAGTTCATGCTTTATCTCCAAAATTGAGCCAAAGAATGTCAAGGAAGCATTGACTGATGAGTTTTGGTAAATGCAATGCATGAAGAGCTGGAGTAATTCAAGAGGAATGAAGTATGGGAACTTGTACCTAGGCCTGATGGAGTGAATGTGATTGGCACCAAGTGGGTCTACAAAAATAAATCTGATGAACAAGGAGTGGTCACCAGAAACAAGGCCAAATTAGTTGCTCAGGGATACAGATTGGAATCTATCAGATTGCTCTTAGGTATGGCCTGTAATTTCAAATTCAAGCTTTTTCAGATGGATGTTAAAAGTGCCTTCTTGAATGGATACTTAAATGAAGAGGCGTACGTTGATAAACCAAAAGGATTTATTGATCCAACATTTCCTGACCATATGTACAAACTAAGGAAAGCTCTATACGGTTTGAAGTAAGCACCAAGAGCTTGGTATGAAAGACTTACTGAATTCCTGGTTGTGAATGGCTACAGAAAAGGAGGGATTGACAAGACCTTGTTTCTTAAAGAGGAAGGAGGAAAACTGATGATAGCTCAAATCTATGTTGATGACATAGTATTTGGAGGGATGTCGGATGCTATGGTGAAACACTTTGTGGAACATATGCAGTCTGAATTTGAAATGAGTCTGGTTGGTGAGCTGAACTATTTTCTTGGTCTACAAGTTAGACAAATGAAGGACTCCATATTCATTTCTCAGAGCAAGTACGCAAAGAACATAGTGAAGAAGTTTGGTCTAGAGAATGCTAATCACAAGAGGACTCCTGCTCCTATTCATCTAAAATTATCCAAGGATGAACATGGTGTCAGTGTGGATCAAAGTTTATATAGAAGCATGATTGGGAGTCTATTGTATCTCACAGCTAGCAGACCTGACATTGCTTTTATTGTTGGAGTTTGTGCCAGATATCAATCTGATCCTAAGGCCAGTCACTTGAATCAAGTGAAAAGGATCTTGAAATATGTTAATGGCACCAGTGACTATGGAATGTTGTATAGTCATGGATCTGGGACTGAGTTAAGGGGATATTGTGATGCTGACTGGGTTGGGAGTGCAAATGATAGGAAAAGCACTTCAGGAGGTTGTTTCTTCTTGGGGAATAATCTGATATCGTGGTTTAACAAGAAACAGAACTATGTGCCTCTCTCTACTACTGAGGCTGAGTACATAGCAGCAGGAAGTAGTTGCTCTCAACTTGTTTGGATGAAGCAAATGCTGACTGAATACAATGTCAAGCAAGATGTCATGACATTGTACTGTGATAAGTTGAGTGCAATCAATATTTCTAAGAATCCTATTCAGCATAGCAGGACTAAGCATATTGATATAAGGCATCATTTTATAAGAGAGTTGGTCGAAGACAAAGTTGTTGTCTTAGAACATGTAGCTACAGATAAGCAATTAGCTGATATTTTCACTAAAGCCTTAGATGCAAACCAATTTGAAAGTTTAAGAAGTAAATTAGGAATTTTCATTTATGAAGATTAAATGTGATGGAGAGTGTATTGTGCAGTTGTGTACTTTATTGAAAATTGAGTCAACTGCTGAAGGCATACAAGATTGGAGTTCATAAAAAGTTACAAACAAAGAGTCTACAGTTTTTTAAATTGTGGCTAAAAAGGGGGAGAAGTAGCCAAGGAGTTGTCAAATGCTGTCAAAGGAGCTGATGGTTGTTGCTGCTGAGGATGTAGCTGATTGCTGATGGTATAGTACAGAAGTGCAGATATTGAGGGGGAGTAATTGCTGAACAGCTGTTATGCTGATGTTATAGTACAGAAGTGTAGATATTGAGGGGGAGTAATATGCTGGTTCATGATTGAGGGGGAGTACCATTTTCGTTGTTGCCAAGTTGCTGTTGAAGATGGTGTTGCAGCAGAGTTTTGTGTGAAGTGAAGTCTTTATGTATTGAAGATACTGCTGCTTGAAGAATAAAAAATATTCAAGTTTTTTTCCGCTGCTGAAGTCTCTGAAGGTGCAGAGATTGTTTTAGCCAAAATTAGCCAAAGGGGGAGATTGTTAGTTTCTTGGATTGGCTGAAATTTTGGTAAAACAAAGTTTGTTCAATGTTGAAGTCAAGGTGGTGATGTTGCAACATTGAGTCTTAACATTGGGCTGTGTTAAGTAGTGAAGCTGTTCAATGTCTGATGTCACATGGGTGATGTCACAACATTGAGTCTTAACACTAGGTTGTGTTAAGAGTTAAGTTGGATGTCTGATGTCACAAGCGATGTTGTAACATTAGATCTGCAGAATTAATAAAATCAGGTTTTGTGATATTGTTAGGGTTTGCGTGTTAGCTGGAATTGTGGAGAGTTGTTAGTCTCATTGGATGAGAATATCTTGGGATAGATATTTTCTGTTGCATAGAGATTTGATGCAGATTTGTAGGAGATTTAAAAGGTCGAAGATTTGAAAAGATTTTAGGAGAAAATCTGTATTGAATATTTAGTTTTAAATAACAAATCAGATCAGATATTGTAGCAGGTCCAAGTCCAATTCAAAGAGCTATATAATGCGCATCATTCCTGGAGGAAAAGTAACGAAGAAAAAAAGAGTTAAAGATTGAGTGTCGTTTGTGTCTTCGTGTATGTTTTGTAAACCATTCGAGTGTGAATTGGTATTGTTGATTTGAGTTGTTCTTGATCAAAGCTGTGAAGCAGAATCAAGTAGTGTTGTTCAAAGTGTGTGATCTTTGAAGTGTTTTTAGAGATTGGGTAGTGTTCTCATATCTAAGTGGTTTCTTAGGTAGAAAGTCACTAGTAGGAATTAAGATTAGGAGATTGTCAACTGGGTTGTTGAGTCTGTAATTTAATTCTACAAGTAGTGAATTTCATCCCTGGCTTGGTAGCCCCCAGACGTAGGTAGTTAGACCGAACTGGGTGAACAATTCATTGTGTTGATTTATTGCTGTTATTGCACTGTCCATTGTTCAGAGTGTGTTGTTGTGACATCGCACGTAACATCACACATCTGGTACCAGAATTTCATAATGTTTATGCAAATTTTCCTTTTTTCCTTCTCCGGTTACAAACTTCTAATCTCCTTTTCTATTTTGTTTCGCATGTGATCAAAGGATTGCACGCCACCAGTTCGTCCTTAGGGTTCTCCAAAAACCATTTCTCCGCCCCCTACTTCTGATTTTTTATTTTGATTTTATGGCGAAGATTTTAGGTCCAGGAGTTAATTAGATTAGATTCAATTTTAGGAACTTAAGATTTGATGTAATTTTTATTTGATATGATTTTATGTTGTTTTTAGAATTAGGGTTTTGACTTAAATTGTAATTGATTGGATTGTAATTTTGATTAAAGATTTAATGAAATTTGATTTTGTTTGATTCGATCCAAATTGGTTTCTCCAATCTGCGCAGCTTAGGGTTTGAGATGGGAAGGAGATGACTCACTCGTGGGTCAACAAAATTGACCGTGACCAATAATAATAAAAAATAAAATGAATAATAATGATAAAATAAATAACCACATAAATAGATAACCATAAAAACGGACATCCTATTATTACTACCAATGACCAAGTTAATTAATAAAATAAAATAATGAAAAATAATATAAAAGCCATATTAATGAACTAACCATCATAAAAATACAATAATAATAATAATTAATCAATAACCGAATTAAAAAGCATAATTAATAAAAAAAATACCTTAATATTAATATCCATATTACTAAAACCTTAAAACCTAATTATTAATAAAAAACAACATCCCTAATTAATAAATAAAAGAACAAAAACCCAGCAAATAAATAAATAATTTACAACATCTCAAAAAAAAACCCACTAAAATTAATAAAAATAATTGACTCTAAAACTAAAACCTGATTATCATCTAAAAGTCCAAACCTTTCTAAAATGAAATCCCCATTAAAAAAAACTTTACTTTCTAATATTTTTACAAATAATTAAACAAAAATTCTATATACTATCTAATAAAATTAATCTAAAACCTTTTAATTCCTAACTAATTATAAAACCCTTATATAAAACCCAAACCCCAAAACAGGCCCAAAAGTACTAACAAACCCCCCAAAGTCCATTGACACTTAAATGACACACCCCCTAATAGCATAAAAAACCCTAAAAGGTGAAAAAAATCACTGGTCAAAATTTAGGGTACTACAGCGCCCACTTCAAATGAGCTTCTGTGACGGGACCGACAGTGGTCCACCTCTGCTGATTAATGCGGGACCAGGCGTGCCCCATCTTGAGTTTGTCTTCAAATCCCTCTCCATACCCATAATAGATCAACTCCAGCTCCTTGGGATCTGGTTGCTCCTCAATGGGATGACCAAGTTGGCAACGAGCGAGCACCGGATTGTAGTTGATGCACCCATTCCGTCCCATGAGCGGCACGTTGGGATATTTCCCACAGCTTACAATTATAAGGGTTCCCCTTGGATCCGAATCATACCACCTGATAGCAGAACGTTCAAGCTCCATCAGCTTCTTAGCCCAAAGGGTGTAACACCCTTCTACCCCACAATCAGTTTTAAAGAAATAAATCATATTATTAGAGTAAAATCCACAATCCAAGGGTGTACATATTCAAAAACATCATATTAATCTCATAGTCCTGTCCCGTAACACGGGTTATTCATTCATCATAATAAAATCATCAACTACGCAGCGGAATCAAACTTTTAAATTCAAATCAATAAAATGCTTCATACTAAACGTATCCAAATCAAATCATTACCAACAATGTAAAAATTCTACATAAAACAAAAGAACACGAGGTTCACGAACAATTCCCAACCCGATGTTACATGACACAGAGCAGGACACCTCTAAACACTACTAATAACGACGATAAGCGAAAACACTCCAAGGCTACGTCCACCAGCATCGCGAATCTACTCTTGGTTATCTGCAAGTTACCCACATAAGAGGCAACATTTCCAAGCAGGCAGGGTGAGAAAACATAATTCATCATAGTGATATAAAGGCTTGGAAAATAAACAGGATAGGCAACAACGACATCATATCATAATGAAATGCAACGTCAATCACAAATACATCATAGATGCAACGTCAAACATAATGAAATGCAAGGAATGCATGTGGTACCGATTTTCTCCATTCGATGGACACTGGCTATCAACCCTCCACAAGGGAGCACAACATAACAACATATCACTTCAATCCGCACAATGGGATTGAAGCTACCAATAGGCCGAAGCCCCAACATAATAAAATGCCATGAAATACAATGATGCTAAAACTCCTCATTTCATCCAATTATCAACATGTGCATCATTCATTTCATTTTTCAACAACATTCATCATAAATTCATGTTTTATCATCCATATATCACCAACAACTCAACCACACGGAATAAATACGAGAAAACATCAAAAACCTCAAGAAACAGCAAAAACAAAATAAACCGCAATCCGACTCGGTCCAAGACAACAAAAAATTTGGCAAGCCAGCAAGCTGACACGGCCGCCCGTGTCCTGTGACACGGCCCGTGTCCTGTGACACGGCCCGTGTCAGGAAGTCTGAACAAAGTTCTCCAAAAACAAAATAATTTATGCAGGGCAGTAGCTGCCACGGCCGCCCGTGTCCTGTGACACGGCCCGTGTCAGGCAACCTGCTAAGAGAAAATTTTTCCACCCTAAACCCGAAAGCTGACACGGGTGCCCGTGTTGTGTGACACGGCCCGTGTCAGGGTGCGATAAAAACCCACTTTTTCCCAAAAAATGATTTTCTGTGTTTTTGACTTTGATTACCCCAAAAATCAGTTTTTCCCCCACGAAAATTCGATAACAAGGCTCACATAATACACATATATCAACACATACCACTCAATTTCATCATATTCTCACCAAATCAATCATTCTACATCAATATTCACCACAATTGTACACAATTCATGAATACCTAATCTATTCATCACCATGTCCTAAAGAACTATAAGAAATTATGAAATCTCCCCATACCTTAGAGTAATCTGAAGCTTTTTCCTTCTTTCTTCAAGATTCCTCTAGAAATCCTCAAGCCCTAGTCCTCCTTCTTCTCTCTTCTTCAGTGCTCTTCACAAAAGATACGATAAAGTGAGAAATTGATCGTTCTCCTTCTTTTGGCTAACAAGTCCCAACTTATGAACTTCCCATCCTATCCTTACTTACTTTCCAATAAGACCACCTTGCCCTTTCTCATTTTATTTTTAAATAATAATAATAATAATATAAATAACACATGCTCATTTATTTTATTAAAATTATTCAAAATGCCATTTTTCCTCCAAAATCCTCCAAAATTATCAAAAACCTCTTAATTCCCTCTAAATTAATTAAATAAATAATTAAATAATTGATTTAGATTTTCGGGTCGTTACACCTCTCCCCTACTTTAAGAATTTTTGTCCTCAAAAATTACCTAAAGTAAACAGAGTCGGATACGACTCCTTCATCTGATCTTCATGCTCCCAAGTCCAACTATCACCAGCTGATCCGCCCCACAATACTTTCACTAAAGCAATCTCCTTACCTCGCAGTTACTTCAATTCTCGACCATCAATCCTCATAGGCAAGGCTTCTACCGTTAGGTTATCTCTCACCTGAACATCATCCATTTGAATCACATGCGACGGATCCGGAATATACTTCCTCAACTGTGACACATGAAACACATCATACAAATTTGCAAGTGACGGTGGTAAAGCCACTTGATAGGCAACCTCTCCTATCCTCTGCATAATCTGATACGGACCAACAAAGCACGGAGTGAGCTTTCTAGACTTTAAAGCTCGTCCCTCACCAGTCATCGGAGTAACTCTTAATAACACGTGGTCCCCCTCTTGGAATGCCAGTGCTTTTCTTCTCTTATCATGGTAACTCTTCTGACGACTCTGCGACGTCTTCATTTTATCCCGAATCATTTTAATCTTCTTTGTTGTCTCTTGCACAATCTCGGGTCCAAGTACAGAACTCTCTCCCGACTCATACCAACACAATGGAGTCCGACAACGTCTACCATACAACGCCTCATATGGAGCCATCCCAATACTAGCATGAAAATTGTTGTTGTATGTAAACTCGATCAACGGCAAGTGACTATCCCAAGATCCTCCTTGATCCAGCACACAAGCTCTAAACAAATCTTCTAAAGATTGGATTGTTCTTTCCGTCTGACCATCTGTCTGTGGGTGATAAGCAGAACTCATCTTCAACTTAGTACCCAAAGCATCCTATAGACTCTTCCAAAACCTTGACGTAAATCGCGGATCTCTATCTGACACAATACTCGAAGGTGTTCCATGCAACTTCACAATCTCATCAATATAAATCTCAGCTAACTTCTGCATAGAATAATTAATCCTCATTGGCAAGAAATGTGCCGACTTGGTTAACCTATCCACAATCACCCATATCGAGTCATTACCTCTCGCAGTCTTCGGTAACCCAGTCACAAAATCCATGGAGATGCTATCCCATTTCCATTCAGGAACATTCAACAACTGCATCATACCTACAGGCTTCTGATGTTCAATATTGGACTTCTGACAAGTCAAACATGCATACACAAATTCAGCAATATCTCTTTTCATACCTGGCCACCAAAACAATCTACGCAGGTCTTGATACATCTTCATAGCACCAGGATGAATGCTCAATCGACTTCTATGCCCTTCCTCCAAAATACTCTTTTTGATTCCAGAAACATCCGGAATACATACTCTATCTCGAAATCTCAAAACTCCATCTTCATTAATTCGGAACTCACCTCCATTACCTTGATTAATCTTCATTAACTGGTCAACTAATTTCAAATCAGATTTCTGACCTTTCCGAATTTCCTCCAAAATTCCACTAGTCAGCTTTAGCATGCCCAATTTCACACTATCAGCGGTCGTCTCACACAACAAACTCATGTCTCTGAATTGCTCAATCATTTCAAGTTCTTTCACCATAAGCATCGAAATATGCAATGACTTTCTACCCAAAGCATCAGCCACTACATTTGCTTTACCGGGATGATAATTCAAATTGAACTCAAAATCCTTTAACAATTCTAGCCACCTTCTCTGCCTCATGTTTAACTCTTTATGATCGAACAAGTATTTCAAACTTTTATGATCACTGAATACCTCAAATTTCAAACCAAAAAGGTAATGCCTCCAAATCTTCAGCACAAATACTACAGCAGCCAACTCCAAGTCGTGTGTAGGGTAATTCCTCTCATGGACTCTTAACTGTCTAGAAGCATAAGCGACCACTTTACCATTTTGCATCAAAACTCCACCAAGGGCCATCTTCGAAGCATCACAATAAACCACAAAGGACTCATTCGGGTCTGGCAAAACCAACACCGGAGCAATTGTCAACTTTTTCTTTAGTTCCACGAAACTTTCCTCACAAGCAACATCCCATACATACGCTTGTCCCTTTCGAGTCAATTGCGTCAACGGCAAAGCCAACTTAGAAAAACCTTCAACGAATTTACGATAATAACTATCCAACCCAAGAAAACTACGAATGCGGGACCAGGCGTGCCCCATCTTGAGTTTGTCTTCAAATCCCTCTCCATACCCATAATAGATCAACTCCAGCTCCTTGGGATCTGGTTGCTCCTCAATGGGATGACCAAGTTGGCAATGAGCGAGCACCGGATTGTAGTTGATGCACCCATTCCGTCCCATGAGCGGCACGTTGGGATATTTCCCACAGCTTACAATTATAAGGGTTCCCCTTGGATCCGAATCATACCACCTGATAGCAGAACGTTCAAGCTCCATCAGCTTCTTAGCCCAAAGGGTGTAACACCCTTCTACCCCACAATTAGTTTTAAAGAAATAAATCATTTTATCAGAGTAAAATCCACAATCCAAGGGTGTACATATTCAAAAACATCATATTAATCTCATAGTCCTGTCCCGTAACACGGGTTATTCATTCATCATAATAAAATCATCAACTACGCAGCGGAATCAAACTTTTAAATTCAAATCAATAAAATGCTTCATACTAAATGTATCCAAATCAAATCATTACCAACAATGTAAAAATTCTACATAAAACAAAAGAACACGAGGTTCACGAACAATTCCCAACCCGATGTTACATGACACAGAGCAGGACACCTCTAAACACTACTAATAACGACGATAAGCGAAAACACTCCAAGGCTACGTCCACCAGCATCGCGAATCTACTCTTGGTTATCTGCAAGTTACCCACATAAGAGGCAACATTTCCAAGCAGGCAGGGAAAGTAAACATAATTCATCATAGTGATATAAAGGCTTGGAAAATAAATAGGATAGGCAACAACGACATCATATCATCATCAAAATCTTTCGCAACACAATCACAAATACATCATAGATGCAACGTCAAACATAATGAAATGCAAGGAATGCATGTGGTACCGATTTTCTCCATTCGATGGACATTGGCCATCAACCCTCCACAGGGGAGCACAACATAACAACATATCACTTCAATCCGCACAATGGGATTGAAGCTACCAATAGGCCGAAGCCCCAACATAATAAAATGCCATGAAATGCAATGATGCTAAAACTCCTCATTTCATCCAATTATCAACATGTGCATCATTCATTTCATTTTTCAACAACATTCATCATAAATTCATGTTTTATCATCCATATATCAACAACAACTCAACCACACGGAATAAATACGAGAAAACATCAAAAACCTCAAGAAACAGCAAAAACAAAACAAACCGTAATCCGACTCGGTCCAAGACAACAAAAAATTTGGCAAGGCAGCAAGCTGACACGGCCGCCCGTGTCCTGTGACACGGCCCGTGTCAGGAAGTCTGAATAAAGTTCTCCAAAAACAAAATAATTTATGCAGGGCAGTAGCTGACACGGCCGCCCGTGTCCTGTGACACGACCCGTGTCAGGCAACCTGCTAAGAAAAAAATTTTCCACCCTCAACCCGAAAACTGACACGGGTGCCCGTGTCAGGGTGCGATAAAAACCCACTTTTTCCCAAAAATGATTTTCTGTGTTTTTGACTTTGATTACCCCAAAAATCAATTTTTCCCCCACGAAAACTCGATAACAAGGCTCACATAATACACATATATCAACACATACCACTCAATTTCATCATATTCTCACCAAATCAAACATTCTACATCAATATTCACCACAATTGTACACAATTCATGAATACCTAATCTATTCATCACCATGTCCTAAAGAACTATAAGAAATTATGAAATCTCCCCATACCTTAGAGTAATCTGAAGCTTTTTCCTTCTTTCTTCAAGATTCCTCTAGAAAACCTCAAGCCCTGGTCCTCCTTCTTCTCTCTTCTTCAGTGCTCTTCACAAAAGATACAATAAAGTGAGAAATTGATCGTTCTCCTTCTTTTGGCTAACAAGTCCCAACTTATGAACTTCCCATCCTATCCTTACTTACTTTCCAATAAGACCACCTTGCCCTTTCTCATTTTATTTTTAAATAATAATAATAATATAAATAACACATGCTCATTTATTTTATTAAAATTATTCAAAATGCCATTTTTCTCCAAAATCCTCCAAAATTATCAAAAATCTCTTAATTCCCTCTAAATTAATTAAATAAATAATTAAATAATTGATTTAGATTTTCGGGTCGTTACAAAGGGCACTGTCTCTTACCTCCCAAAATGTTGGAGTTACAGGCAAATACGAAATGAACCACTTATAGAGCAGTGGAGCACAACAGATAATCACACCTTCTCCTTTCATGAATTGTGTAGTAACTGAGAAGTACATATCAGCTAATAGAGTAGGGACAGGGTTCTGACTCATAAAGATTCGGATAGCCTGGACGTCAACGAAATCTTCAACATTGGGAAACAGGAATAACCCGTACACTAGCAGAGCAAAAATTGATTCAAACATTGCAGAGTCTCCCCTTTCTTGAAAGTGAAGAGCCTTTTCAATCAAAAACTGAGCTGGTAAACCACGATACCCTTCTCTAGTAGTCATGTTCTCTCGTATCTGCCTCTTTCGGATCCTCAACCCTGCAGCAATCTCTTGGTTAAGGAGCTCCCCTTCCACACCAGAAAATGTAGGATAATGCTGAATTGGTAAACTCATCATAGCTGAATACTCCTCTATGGTTGGAACTAGCTGGAAATTAGGAAAAATGAAACAACGGTATGTGGGATGATACAGTTGCACCATGGTTGCCAGCAATCCTTCCTTCACTTGTAGCTTCATTAGTGACAGGAGGTTTCCATACTTCTCGATGAAACTTAGCGGGTCTTCAATTCTTCCTCCGATCTCAATCAGCTACTCAACGTTAGGGATCAGGAAAGTAAAGGGGCAGTTTATATTCTTGGTATCCTTCATTCTCTACAAAGCCTGCAAAATGAATTTTAGTATCTTGATAGTTTAGCGAAGATGCAAGATGCAATGCAGAGTTTCATGGAGTTCAGACATTTTTGCAGAACATCGTGAAATATCAAAAGACCTCATTTTCATTAAAAACAGATTACAATAATTAATACACTTCTGAGAGTCATATAAAAGAAGCTAAATAAAAGCCTAGAAACTCCTAAGGAGATTCTCCTAAGAGTCGTAGCTTGAGCCTTTTGTTTTCTTTCTCCATCTGATCTCTTTCTGCAACAAGGTTGTCGACGATCGTCTTCCAAGCTGTAGGCTGAACAATAGAAGAACTTGGGCCTTCTTGGACCTTCCTTTTCTTGTAAGAGGTCAGTTCTTCATCCTTGGCGCGCAGTTGCTTTCGAAGTTCAGAATTCTCCTCAACAACCACCTGATACTTGAGTCTCCATGCTTCCTCTGATCGCTGGGTTTGTTTCAATGATATCTCTAATTCCTCTTCTTTCGACATGAAGTACAGAATAGGCTCCTCTTTCATAGGAATTGGTTCCTCCCTCTTGTATGGCATCTTCAATTCAATGGCTCTCTTGCGGACCCACTGAAGATATGGCTCCAAAGAAACGCAATTGGGTTTCCCCAAAGAGTTACTTCCTCTTTTACACTTGCTACCCCAGGCTTTTAAGATTAGATCCCTTTATTCTTCATTCTTATCATACTTTTCAAAATAAATTCCCTCTACATGAATGCTTAGAGGTTTGTCCTTCAGAGGGTATCCCAATTGACGGCGTGCCAATACCGGATTGTAACTGATTCCACCTTTGATGCCAAGAAGAGGTACGATGTTATATTGGCCACAACTGTCTGTTATTGAGATTTTTTCGTACACTCGATTGTACCAGTCAATGTCTGCATGAGAAAGGGCCATAATCTTCTTAGACCACCATCCTTTCTTAGGATCCCAGAATGCGCCTTTCTTCGGTAAGTGTGAAACAAACCACCTATATAACACAAGGATACAACAAGTGATCTGTCCATTACCCTGGGCATTTCTCGTATGGACTGAGTGGTAGGCTTCAGCAAGTAAGGTAGGTATAGGATTCTGCTTTAGGAAAATTTTGATTGCATTTAGATCCATGAAGTTGTCAAAGTTCGGGAACAGGAAAAGTCCATAGATGAGTAGAGCAAAAACAGCTTCAAAGGCGACCTTGTTGGAGTGCTTAGCGAAGTAATAGGCTTTTCCAAACAGAAACTTGGCAGTCAACCCAAAAATTCCTCCCTTGGAGATTAAGTTGTTTTTTATGTCAACTAATTCCAAGTGAGTCTCTTTAGCTATCTCTTCCACTTTTGGATCTATGTTGAAAATAGGGAACGGAGAATCATCCTTGACGGGTAAACCAACTATCTAAGAATATTCTTCAAGTGTAGGCAAGAGCTAATAATCGAGAAAGGTGAAACAATGATACTTTGGGTCATAAAACTGGAGCAAAGTTGAAAAGAGTCCTTCATCAACATTTTTCTTCAACAATATCCATAAGTTCCCATATCTGTCTTTAAATCCTTCAGGGTCTGTTAGCAAATCTCCCAATCTCCTTAGGTCATCCAATCTAGGACTCTTGAAAGTGTATTTTATTGTTTTCCTTCTTGTTTCATCCATGATATCTCTGTGACATTTTACAAAAAGAGGTCTGAGTTCCATGAAACAGATATGCATATACTTATGCTATATGGATGCAACAAACACAAACATATGCAAACATAAGCACATAAAGGTTTAGGTTAAAAGCATGGAGTCAAGGTTCACCCTCCCATTGGTATGTACTATGGTTTTCACCTGCCAGACAAGGTTCTAAGAGTTCCCAGAGTCTACAATCCATCTTTCGGATTTTATCGACTTCCCAAATGACTTGGTAATCAACAAAATTCTCAAGAGAATCTCGTCTGAGTGTAGTATCACATGACAACCAATTCAGAAATAGACTCCATCATGGTCACCGCACTACATCTAAAAGGCTTAAGTGGGGTTTGGAAACTATGGTTCTCAAGCTCAATGGCACATACATTGAGAGTATCACGCTTTCACGAAAAGGATCGTTCAACATGACTAAACTCTCAAGAGGGCCTAAGCTGAGTGATGGTTTCTCAAGTTAACTTTTTCAGGAATCGACTCCTTCAAAGCCTCCTTGAATATACCATCGTCCTATCATAAGTGCACTCGAAATCCGGGTATAGGATTTATCTCACTCATAGATATCATATCAACCCAATATAAATAGTATAATAAAGCAAGAACAAAGATACAAGTATATAAGAAAATATGACATACATAAGCATATACAAGCAAACAAGCAAACATGAATAACATCAAAACAAGATAGGCTTAACCCTCTTAGGAAAGGACCATCAATAGGTCTAACTATCTCCCCAGTGAAGTCGCCATTTCTGTTGCGCTGAAAATCGGATAACAAGCTATTAATTAACTTGCATCATATTTCTTTTACAACCGACTTTGATTTATCCAAAGGAAAGGTTCAAGATCGTTAGAAAAACCTAAAGGGGGGAGATGTAAGGTTCGGGGGTTGGTTATACTAAGGGAAGGTATTAGCACCCTAAGTATCCGTAGTACTCTACGGGAACCTCTTGCTAATTTTATCCTATGTTTGCTAAAGGTTATATGCTAAAGGTTGAAACCCTAGGGGTTAGTATCTAAGTATACTCAACAAGGCATCGCACCCTGCGCCTACGTATCCTCGGGAGTAGAATCAGAGTATGCGTAGTTCTACTTCTACTGAATGATTGACTGTGGTCAATATTCAGAGGGGAAATGAGTACAAGCTCATTGTAGAGTTTAAGAACTCTCTAAGTCTAGTTGAAATGGACCTATAATTATGTTTTAGTCAGTAGGGGAAGTGATGATTCATTAGGATGTATATCACAAAGAGTGTAAGAACTCTCTCCTAAGGCTAGTTGTGATTTCTATGGCTCTGATGAGGCCAAGAAATAGGGTTTAGCTCTTAAGAGGTTACTTAGGTTAGGGTGAGGGCTATGACTTTAAGAGTCAATGTTAATCACCTTCCTTTGGAATGGGGGAAAGAGACAGTTGTAGGATAATATAACAATAGATAAAAGATAAAACATGGATACAATATGACGAGATAAAAGCAACACAAGCATAAGGATGACAAGATGCTTCATGATAAAGTATGGATAGGATGGACATGATCATTATAGAAACATGTAAACAAAGACATATCAATATGTTTCAATCTTAAGGAAGACAAACATAAAGAACACCCACAAGATAAAGAGAATGATATTAATTAAGGATGAAATTCACATTAAAGTCAAATATATGATAAATCAAGCATGGATGGATTAGTTCAAGATCTACACAAACCATTAGTGAAGCAAACCCTTAAAAGGTCAATAAAGATGATCATAAATAATGCTAACAATTAATCCAAAAGTGATAATCAATTAACAATTAACAATTAACGATACAATCAAAATTAACAATAACGCAATTAAAATTTACAATTGACAATACAATTAAAATTAACAATTATACAATTAAAATTTACAATTAACAATACAATTAAAATTAACAATTACACAATTAAGATTAACAATTAACAGTTAACAATTAAAACACATATTGATAATTAAAATTAACAATTAACAATTAACAACTAAATGAAAATACAAATTAACAATAAAAATAAAAATTAACACAACAATTAACAATTAGAATAAATTGCTAATTAAAAAAAATAAAGATTAGAAAATATTTTTGGTGTTTTTGAAATAGAGAAAATATTTTAAATAAACTAAATAAAATAAAATAAAAGGTTTTTTAAAAAAGATTTGGAAAGAAACTAATTAGTTAAAAAGAAATTGAAAAGAAAAAGGAAAGCGCAGGGGGTGCACTAGGTAAAATGCGCCAGTTAAAAAACAACAGAGTGTGAGTTGGGCCAGAAGTTGGGGGTGGCGTTAGCAATAGGCCCAGGCGAAGTCCAGAAAGGAAAAAAAGGAAACAGGCGAAAGAAGAAAAAAAGCAAAAGGGTTGATCCGCAGGATCGAACCCAGGCGTGGTAAGTGAATGGCAAAGGCAAGTGCATGTGTGTGACCGTTGGGACGGTGTGTTCATCCAACATATACATGCTTCAAAATCAATATAAACCAAAAAAGTCATGAAAATATACTAAAAAAAAACACGCGCGCACATGGAAACGGAGTGTGTAACAACATGGAATCAATTGGTCACATGGATTATTAAGTTACTAAAAGACAAAATCCAACGCCAGCCAATCACATGCAAGCATGGAAAATGAAACATGCAGAAATACAATACACTATCGTATTTCACTTAAAACTTTCCAAAACAAACATTAAACTTCAACCTTACATAAAAACCTCAATACATGACCAAACATTATGAAATAAAATACTGAAATGAAGTACTCTACATGTAGAACATGACTGAGCCCTAATCTAAACAAGATAGTGTCCATATCATGAGCACAAAGCCAAGGGAAACCATGGTTCAAAATCAAAACTCAGTTCAAGCAAAAGTGATAAACCACATTCTATTTTCAAATCTAAACCAACATGCTTGTTTTAACACTTAACAACAATATGTAGTAGGAGCAAGGTACACCAGAATCTTAAACACAAAATGATATGAACACTCAATCAATATCTATAGTTCAAACAGTTTGGAAATAGCATCAAATAGGTTGGTATACATCCAAGTCATTCACACATGTAATGAACATCATTCAGAACAAACACTCCATCTCTAAACTTCAACCATAATCATTAAAACAAACCCTAGCATGTATACTATCATTAAGCTAACACACATCATACATTAAAAAACATATTTGGTGTTCAAGTGGTTGGCAGGAAAACATATTCTTTAAATGACATCTCATTTCAAACATATCGCTACCACTGTCTTTATCAAAGGAACAACTTGTTTACATTATACTAGCCATAAAAATAGCACGCAAATCTTAAACAAACCAACAGCCATGTTATTCATGCAGGGATGCGGAACAAAACTAACAGCCTCTGAATGCTATGATTTACATATGGTATATATCAGAGTTAGTATATTCATTATGCACATGATTAAAGCACATATATATTCAAGTAGTATTACATTTTAACAAAGGTTAGCAAGTTTCCAACAGAAGCAAACATGTTTAATCATTAGAGCAGCCATGGATAAGTATGAAGCTTCTTAAAACAATCTCAACATAGGTTCATAACAATAGACATGCCATGCAAATACGTCATGAAAACACAAACATTAAAACCACATAGTCTCTCTAACTTTGAACTAAAGTGTATTCAGCCTAGCATATGATTCAAGTATGATAAGCATGATAAATGGAAGTTTTGAGGAACTTACCTAGTTCCTAAGCAAATGACAAGAACTCCTTTCCTTCCTCAGCTAGCTCGAGTGCTCTCCAAAGAACAAGTTTTTCAGAGTTGTTTTTGTGTTGATTGTTGGTGAGAAGTGAATGGGAGTAGGGAGCCTTTTATAGAGAGTTTGTTGGACAAGGAGAGTGAAGATCCAATGGTCCAAGGGCTTGTTTTTGAAGAGAAAATCGTGGAAAGATTTATGGAGTATGGCTGTTATGAATACAATCTTATGGAGCCAAGTGAAGTCCTTTCCTTTTTGCAACTAGGTCAGAAATAATAGTGTGTTTTGGCTTGTATCTGATGGATCTTTGTTGCACACGAAATGCTTTTGGCATATGCTTGTAAATGTCAACTTGCAAGTACAAAGGGAGTGTACTTTGCAGCTTGCCTTTTGGTGGATTAGTGGAAAGCAAAAGGTTGGAAATGATGTGATGAGGGTCTGTAGATTGTACTTGGAGAGAGGGGATAAAAATTCAAATTCAAAACTGAGGTATAACTTGGTGCAATTCAGTTTCGAGTAGCCTTGTTCTATACATGATATCTCTTGATTTTGTGATCCAAATTTCATGCTCTTTGGCTCTAACGAAAGCTCTTGCATCATACTACAATGTTGATGTTCAAATGTAGTTGAATTGATGCCTTGAACTGGTAGAAAAATGGCTTACAAATCGTGTCCACCAAGTTGCATAAAAAGGGACTTAGAAAAATTTCTAAGTTAGAATTTGACAACTTCAAGTGCCCTTCTTTGACAGTCCATAACTTGAGAATGGCTTATCCTAATGAGATGTTCCATATATGGTTGGAAAGCTCTCATCATGCTCTACAACTTTCATTTGGGGCCCAAGTCTTGAATCCAAATGGAAATGGGTGAAAAATGGCGTCAAAGTTAAGAAAAAGAGTGATGAAAAGTGCTGAAAATTTTCTAAGTGTTTGGTCAAAATATCTTGCAAGCTTAATAACTCAAAAACCAAGCATTTTTAGAGGAAAAGTCATATGGAACAAATTGAAGATCTTGAAAAGAGCTTTCCAATGAGCTTTGAGCCACTCCAAATGGGTGTGTGGTTTAGGAGTTATGGTCATTTCAAAATGTGCTATTAGGGGAAAAATCTCACATATGACATCTTTCTTGGTCAAAACCCTACTTCTCTTGCAAGAAACCTCATGAAACTTGATATGGATACTTTGAATACCTCATGAGACATTCTATGATGATTAGAACCATTGACACTTCATTTGAACCAAAATTTCCAAGGATTAGGGTTTCAGTCAAACCCTAATTTTGATTGTGAATGCACTGAGGTCAAATCTTGTAAACTTGCTTCTTCCTTCTCATCTAAAGGTATTAGGAGACTCTTGAGGATGTTGATAAACCAATAGAATGAAGAATTAGGGTTTGGGAGTATAGAGAGGCTGAGGCTCAAACTTCTCTTGTTGAGGACCAATAGATCTTGGATTCCTGTTGAATGTTGTCTCTTAGATGTAGATGACCTTAAGTGGTAAGTGAACCATACAAATCTTGACTTGATAGAGCCAAATTCTCAGTGATTTCTTCAGAGCAAAACCATAATTCCAAAGTTCCTGCACTGGAGATCTTTTGTTGACTTGACTTACTTTAAACGACTTGTGGAGCTTCATGGTGATATGTAAACCTAATTTGAACACAAAGAAACAAACTACAAGATATGGGTTAGCTCAAACAATGCAGAGATGCTTGACCTAAGATTCACAAATGAAGATGACATCTAAGGGTAAAAATTTAGGGTACAACAAGGCGCAAGCCAATGTGACTGAAAAAGATGGCAAACCCATACCTAAAACATTGCCACTAAAGCTTAAGGATCCATGCAAGTTCTGTGTCTCTTGTAAAATTAGTGGGATGGAGGTCCCACGTGCATTATGTGATTTAGGCTCGAGTATAAATCTAATTCCACTCAATAAAGTTAAAGAATATGAATTAGGGGGGATCACACCGACCAATATCACTCTTGCTTTAGCTAACTCATCTGTTACCCAACCGGCTGGGGTCATACAAGATGTGTTAGTGCATGTCGATGGGTTAAATTTTCCTGCACATTTTGTAGTATTTGATAGGAAAGGAAGGTCAGAGGGCTCAGTGATTCTCGGATGCTCATTCTTGGCAACAGGGAAAGCTAAGATCGACGTTGAAACAAGTGAACATATTTTAAAATTTAACAAAGAGAAAGTGGTTTTTAAGGTGTATGATTGGACACCGTATGTGAACGAGTTGGATACATGCTACCACATGGAGGAAAAAGGTAGTAAGGTGGATAAAGGAAGAAAAACAACCAAATTGACTGGCGTAAGGGCTCCCTTTGCGCCTGACGTGCCTTAGACATATGTCGTCAAGATAGTAATGGAAAAGAAGTGTTGGATAGGAGGCAGCCCATCGGTAAGACGTTATTTCAAATATTCTCTTTCAATTTTATTGTTAACATGTCACTATTGCATATTATTAGTGTGTCAAAAAGAGAACAGGGTGGAAAAAGATATCAAAAGGATAAGAAGAGAAAAGACAACAAATAGAAAAAGGAAAACAGAAAGAAATAAAAAAAACACGTATCGCGCACGCGATGTGGATTGGTCACGCAATAAAGATTTTGAGGAAGTTATGTAATGTTGTCATCGCGTGCGCAATGAATCCATGACACACGCGATATGACCGTTTTAAAGTGACGTTGGGCATAACAGTTGCTATCGCTCGCACGATGCATCAATAATGCGTGTGATGAGCAACGGTCAGAAGTGCTATAAATAGCCCTCTATTTCATTCTTCTTCCTCACAGCTTTTTCTCTACTTTCTCTCTTGTTGACATATTCCTCTGAGTAATTTGGGCAACATTTTCTTTCTTTTTCCTCTTTGTATGTTGTTTCTCTGTGTTTGTTGTAAGAACCATGGCACCAAAAAGAGCAAGAGTTGTTCACAGATCTACTTCACGGAATGCTCCCAATCCCGATGTTCTCGTCTACCCTAACCACAAGTTCTTATCCGAAGCTCATTCTCAAAAATTTCTCAAGATCTTGGAGTACTATATTGTGAGAGAAAGAGCTTTCGATTGTGACGATTTACAAGGACTCGAGGTAGTAGTCGAGGCGCTCCAACAAAGGCGATGGGTAAGCTGTAACAATTTGATTCGTGAAACCAACAAAACAATAGGATTAGAATTTTATGCAAATGTCGCTTATGGCACGCAAGGTACCTATCAATCCTATGTGTGAGGTAATTTCATTGATTACTCTTCTACCTCCATTAATTATCTTTTTAATTTAGAGTCTTCTCCTATTTGCACCATTAGAACGTATAGACAAGATTATATAGTTATGACTGAGGAATTAGGTCAGGATATAGTGGAACTTTTTTCTAGACCAGGCATGGTGTGGCATATTGAGCGTGGCTAAATGTTGCGTCTCAAAACTGCCAATTTCTGACAAATTCCTAAGGCTTGGGCGTCTTATTTTGTACAAACTTTAGAGGTCGCATCAAACCAATCACAATTTATCGTGAAGTCGTGCTTAGGGTTGCTTTCTATTCTGAGGGGGGAACCTATTGATTTGGGACAGTTAATTGATGATAATATAAGATATATGGCTAACGCTCCCCAACGAGCTTGTGGGAATTTTTGTGTTATAAATGAATTATGCAGGAGAGCAGGTGTACCTGAGTACCTCGAAGATGAGAGTATTCTTCCAAAAGCACCCATCAACGCATCGTCAATAAGGAGGTTGGAGAACATGCATCAAGAAGAAGCTGCTCAACAGGATCAGGAACACAATAAAGAAGGCAATGATGGATAGTTCAACCAACCACCTATGCAACATCAAGCTCAACAGATGTAAGGTTAAGTAACGTCATAATTTTAGAAAATGATGGAAGCTCATGTCGTATGAATTACAGGTTGATTGTAGAAGTTTCACCAACCTTGTATGCTAACCCTCCAAGATCCGTATCAGAATTTTGAGACTTCTACAACCATCAAAAAGACCACATGATGGCTCAAAGATTAAGAGCTCAGTTGGCATCAGCTGAAGAAATGGAAAACTACTTCATCAACCAAGATCAAGAGCAAGCTAGAAGGATAGACGACATGCGCACATAATGGAACAGATAAAACACTAAGTTCAACAACACTATGAACGACATACATGCTCTTTTCCGTGATGACAATATGTGAAAAGACATGTAGTTTAGTTTCCTATTTTGAGAAGTTTTTTTTTTGTATTTTTTTAATCTTAATGGATGTACCTAGAAAAGAGCTATAAGGTCTAGTGCTCTTTCCTTTCCCTTTGTATTAGCGAAAATTATCCTTAATAAACAAAGTTTGCAGATGTTTTTTTTTTCTTTTCAGATTTACAAACTTTAACTTTTGCATTGAACACGTGATCCAAGAAAAATAACAAAAAGAAGTGACTTGATCATAATGAAAGCAACTGACGACTTAAAGGCAAAAGAAGAGAAAAGAATCAACAGATTTGTACTCAACCTTTAGATACCTCATCTGGTAAGTTTTGAGCCTAAATATTTCCATTGTTCACTTTTTCTTTCTTAGAGTGTATCCATGCATTATTCTTTTATCTGGTTTGATTGATTTATGATTAAGTTATCAAGTTTGATCAATACACATTAAGGAAATTTTTTTATATAACTCTGAGCCTTTGTAAACCACCCTTTAGTAGTAGGATTATAATTTGCTAAACACTTTGAGCCTAAGCCTTTCTTTCGGTGACGTTGCCTTAAATTCTAAGCCATATTACTTGAAAGATCTTTTCTTTCCACCCTCTCTTTGGAGTTAGGTAGAAGTGTAGTTCTTCAAGTGTATGAAAAATATTAAGTTTAGGGTTGCTCTTGGAAGTAAGCAACGTTTTAAGTTTGGGGTTGGGGTACTAGAGAATTTGATCCAAAACTTAAAAAAAAATTCGAGAAAAAGAAGTGGAAAGAGGAACTTCTTCAAAAAAATGATGAATAAATGATAAAAGAAAAAAGAATGAAATAGTAAGAAGGATCACAAATCTCTAGTACTAACAAAAAGGTATGATGAATGAAGAAGAACTAGGAACCTAACTCCAAAGGTTTAACCCTACTTTCCTAAATATATCCTACTCTAACCTAATCCAAGTTACAACCAGAAAAGCCCTATAATGTGTGTGTTGTGATTTCTATGAATAACTCTATTAGAACAAGATCAAGTTAAGTTTAATTGATTTTGCATGTTGATTGAATGATAACCCTATCCATTGAGTGAGTTAAATGAGCCGAGAGTTGGGTTGAGTACTAGTCAATGTTGAAGACGTTTTGCGAATTTTCCGAATAGAAGTTGGAAGGCGGGATAATGGTCAGGTAACGAAAAATATATGGTGATGTTGAATTGTTATTGTGTGACTTGCTATCTGTTGAAATGTGTAGTTGCATTTGAGTTGCTTGAGGACAAGCAAAGATTTAAATTTAGGGTTGTGATGACAGTTCATCATTGCATCAAATTAGTCGAAGAATCGGGGGAAACGAGCGGAAGATGAGCCAAAATGATGAAGAAAGACCCAAGAATGAGTCAAAATAGCCAAGAAGGGAAGAATGGGACTTAGTGAAAATTCTGGTGCAAAAAAGGTGATTTTCCACGCAGCTACTGGAATAATCACGCGCCCCATCACGTGCGCGTTAGAGGCGACACAGACGCATCGCACGCACAATATTTTTATAATACGCATGATGCTTTTTCTGGGCTTTTATGACGCATTCTGGCCCATTATGACGGCTTTAAAAGGGGATTTTATGCTTTTTGATAAAGTTTACGAGTTATGGAGAGGAGAACACGGATTTGGGAGCACAAAATGATATTTTTAGAGCATTTGAAGCCATTGGAGGCCATCTCTTCATGGGACTTCTCATGTTATTTTTATCTATCGATTGTGGTATTTTTCTCTGAATAATGTGTAGCTAAATTCTCTGAGGTTAGGTTGTGTGATAAAGAACCTTATTCAATCTTGTTGGCATTATATGTTGGTTTGACTTTGTATGAATCCTTTGAATTATAATTTTATTCACTTGTTGCTAATGCTTAATGCTTTTTATTTGAGATACTTTGTTAATCTGTTGTTAGACATATAAGTTTTTCCTGACCCGTAGCCTATGTGTAAAACCTAGGGAAACTGTTCTACGTACGCTGGTTGAATAGGGATAGGAGACCCCGAGTAGTGGCATAGGGAATTAACGACCTGTATATCGCCTAACACTGCTTACGCTGGCGGACTAGGGATAGAATGCTCCGAGTAGTTGTTAGAGAGTTATTTCGTGGGGGACTGGCTATAACAGTTTTGTTAATTCGCCATGAGATTATAAGGATAAGACCATTCATACAAGGCATCATACATCAACAAGAGAGGATAAGGGGATTCTAAAACACAACCTAACCGCTTTCGTGACATTGTTTTCTAGTTTATTTACCTTTTGCACAGAAACTTACAAAAACCCCTTTTTATTGTTTTTACTTTTAATTGAATAAATCATTGTCTTGTTTGAACATAGTTCTTGTGGGTTTGGTTTTTTTTACTACTGCGACATTATCGGTACACTTGCCGAGGAGTCATCAGCATGCGATGATTACCATTCTTATATTTCTTAATTTGACTGTCTGAATGAAAGGAAAATAAAATCAGATAAAGAGACTTAAGTACAAAACCATAAGTTAATTAGTATCAAGGAGGGAGACTAAGGTTTATATATTTTTCAATAGTTTGTGTTCTTACAATTCCTTTGGTATCAAATTAGTACATGTAGAATCAAAATTTAGCCAATTTGAACGATGATTCATGTACTAGTATCGATAGTCTTATTTTTATGAGCTTTTACATATTTAAACGTTTGGCCTAATTTTTTCCTATGCAAGCTATGTTGCTTGAGGACAAGCAACGATTTGTGTTTGGGGGAGTTTGATAAGTGGTTTTTGCACCTCCCATTAATTGTTTTTCATCTTTTTTGTCTTTTTAATCTTTGGTTTTTATCCTGTTTATTTGAGGTTGGATGTTTTCTATGTTTTCAGGATCAAAAGAGTGTCCCAGGATAAAGTAGATATCAAGAAAGAAGAAATGAGACAAAATGTGAAAATCAAAATTTCTCTCCATACAAAATCCAGGGAGCTACTACAGGTGGTTATAGCATCTGCTACGGGCCGTAGTAGCCCTGAAGCGCTCCCAATACAAAATATTATATGCTTGCTACGGGTGGTCGTAGCAGCTTATACTGGCCATGGCAGGCAGACAATTTAAGAACTTTTCATTTCCTTTGATTCCTCTCTCATGGTTCTATGCATTCCAATTGTTTTCTTTTATAATAAATATTTTTAGCGCTAATTAGACACAAAAATTGATGGCTTGTAACAAGGCTTAGCCTATATAATCTTAGAAATAAGATGAACAAAAGAGGTTGAATACCCTAGCTTTTAGTTTACTTACAAGTCTATTTTCTTCTACAATTTGCTTTCATTCAACTGTCATCTCCACTGGAGCTTTTCCTAATTCAAAGTTTCTTGCTGTTATTCCTGGTTCTCAATTTTATTACTTTTTTTATTACTGTTGATCGTGTGTGCAATGTATGTTTTGTTTGTTGTTGTTATTTTCATGTCTAGGTAGTCGATTAAGGGTTTAGGGCAATGTGGATTGTCTCGTAATAACCCTTATGTAGATTCTCGGATAATTCATTACGAGAACTTAGGGAAAACTTGTTTTAGTGCGTTTGATTTCTATGTATTTAAATTCGTTGCAAAAGTAGGAATGATTTAGATATCTCCTATACGCTGAAAGGGTGTAGCGCGATATCAGAATTAGAAACACCAGACTGCCGGATTAAGGTGAGGAAAGTGTCTCAAATTTTCGACAGAGAAAGTATTTTTATTATTGGCTCCTTTGAAAATGGACCTTGAACAAATACACTATGTCGACTGAAGTGGGTAGCCTATTTAATCAGAGTAAGACAACACGCTGACAAAAATGGGTGTTGTCTACATTTTTTCATTCTTCTACGAAATTAACTTTATTCTCGTAAGAAACTGGGGTCTATAAGAGGATCAGAGACATGAATCAAAGTTCTAAACTCTACTTGCTTTAATTATTTTATTAGTAAAAAAAAATCATTCACAAACCAATTTTCGGTCATTTTAAGTAAACAATAATAAGATAGAATTTGGTAGTCATTGGTCTCGTTCAATACTCTTTAAGAATTTTTTTTAATATAACACTAATTTTCAAAAAAAAAAACCAAGTTTTCAGGGTATTTACGAAAGTAGCTGGGTTTGAAAACCCACTCACAAGGTGGCGCCATATGGAATGGCACCTCAGTTAGAGGCGAGGAGCCAAACCATATGGCGCCTCAGGCCCCTAAAAAAATTCCCTGAGGTTGAGCCAAATGAAATGGCGCCTCAGGGCAATTTTTATATTTTTCTTTTTTTTTTTAAATATTTATGTTTAATGTATAATTATATTTTATTAATATATAAATAATTATATTATTTAATAGGTTATGATGTGCCTATAAATAAGGGCTCACCTTCACTTGTTTTTGCACAACAACTGTCACCGAAACCCTAATTTCCTACCTTCCCTCACCAATATCCCAAAGTCTCCCTTACTCAACACCATGTCTTCATCCTCAAATAGTCGCCGGTCGTCATCAGCAGCGGAGGATAAGTGGTCAGAATTTCCATTGATGAAACGAAATGCCTTAGTTATATACTAAGCTGTCAAGCCTCCGTTGGAGATGCTACTCTGGAACACCCAGACGTTGGAGCATTTGCATAGGGAACTTCACCGCTAGCTACCAGAAGAATTTCAGGCAGGTGAAAAGATCAGGAAGATAGAGAGGCTGGTTGTGAAGTCTGGTCCAGACGAAGTCACCCGGACTTGGAGGAAAGTGGAAAATGATGTTGGCGTCCTCATGATGATGATGTTAGAACAGGAAATTAAGTTGATGGTTGTAATTGCCTAGATAAGCTGATTTTATGAGTTGTTTCGTTTGAGTTTGTTATTGTTATTTTATGATTTGAGTTGTTTCGTTTAGGTTTCGTTTGGGTTTGTTATGTCGTTGTATTGAGTTAAGCATGCCATCAATGAAATGAAATTTGTTCTTATTATAAATAGACAAGATTACATAAGGAACTATGTCGCCGTGCTAGGCCCTGCCACGTTTGGACACTTAGTACGACTGTGGCTTGGTTGGCGGCACAAACTACACAACCTCACCATTTTTTCGGCTGTATCCATCTCCGTTTGAATCCGGCTGCTGATAGGGCGACCCTTTTTATTTCTTCGCATCAAGTCGTTATGCCACACAATTTCGCCTTCGTATGTAGGCCAGTAGTCCTCCTTTGCGACCACTTGAAAGCTTTTACAGTACACATTACATACAGTACTGACTTGGTGAAGAACATGGAGATAGTTGGTTGGGTCCAGTCGGACCTTGGAACAGGTTGCTATGACATGGGAGCAAGGCATACGAAATGCCTGAAACTTTCCATAGTCACACCAACTCCTATCTAGTTCCACTCGATAAGACCCCCTAGGCAGTCCTTCGTTGTGATCAATAGACTCTCCTACACTGAAGTGTCCTGTAAAATGGTCGAAGACCGTGACGACGTGTGTGTTAGCCTTTGCAGTCTCGTCCTTCATGAATGTCATGGAATAGTCACTAAACAGCTGCCCAGATTATATGACCGAAACCCACTTAGTACGTCTGGTATCAAAGAGCACAGCGAGCCTAAAATAAGTTGACCTCACAAGAGCGGTTATTGGCAGGTTTCGAATGCCTTTGAATACTGAGTTCATAGACTCAACGAGGTTTGTATTCATATGGCCCCATCGCCGCCCATTGTCATACGCCCTTGTTCACTTCTCCCGTGGTATGTTATCAATCTAACTCAATGCTTCTGGGTTTGTTTGTCTGATCTCGTCCTGATAGTATCTGAACGTAGGCTCTGCTAATGCATATCACGCGTTAGTAACCAGCTGCTTTAGGCCCTTGTCTTTGAATGCCCGTAGGACATTTTGCCCGATGTGTCTAATGCAATACACGTGGCTTGATGGAGGATCCTGCCAGCCGTTATCAGGATTGTTGTAAGCACTATCGATTGAGGGATGCCTATCGGAGATCAGACATACGTCAGGTTGGGGAGCAACATATTGTCGGAGATATTTTAAGAAAAAACTCCAACCTCCAGCAGTCTCCCCTTCAACTAGAGCGAATGCGGTAGGGAAAATGTTGTTGTTGCCATCCTGTGCCACGGCCATTAGTAGCGTGCCCTTATATTTTCCGTACAACCATGTTCCATCAATTTGAATTATAGGTTTACAAAACGTAAATTCTTTGATGCATGGTTCAAACGCCCAGAAGAGTCTGTCGAAAATGCCATTTCTACTTACACAATTCTCGTCAGGCGTATATGTCGGCAACATCTCTAACAAGACAACAGTACCTGGAGCATAATATTTTAGGGCGACGAGGTATCTTGGGAGTTCTTTGTAAAAGTCCTCCCATTTTCCAAAAATCCTTTCAACCGCCTTCGTCCTAGCAATCCACGCCTTCCTGTACGAGGGAGTATAGTTGTATCTTTGCACCATATGAGCTATGATGGTACTAACTTTCACAGAAGGGTTGTCGCTCACGATTGATAGAATTTCGTTGCAGATCATCTGAGAGCCGAGCTTGCGATGATCCTGACTTGGATTGGTTAGTATGCACGTGTGCTCCAGACCCATTGACCCTATCTTCCAGGAATCGCTTTGCTTCCGGAAAGATGCAGTTAGTCTAAAGGGGAAGACCTCGTTGCGGCAGTAGATCTTGTATAGAGTCGGATTTGTTCGATCGACTCTATAATCTGCAGCTAAGTTCATATGGTATTGTTTAATTGCTCGGACACAATCTTCTTTTGTACGAAAATTGTCTCCAACTTTTAGTACTCCCCCCGTCTTTTTGTATGGGTCGTAAAAAATATATGTTTCTGGTTGATCCTTGCCTAAGCTTAGTGTTGTCATGTGTTGAGGTGGGCAATAAACATGACTGTCTGGCAATTGGTCTGCCTCGTCGCCGTTTATCATTTCGTCAACAACGCCATCCGCTTCTTATTTCTCCTCGTAAACGACATCCAACTCAGCTTGTTCGTTGTCGGAATTGTTAAAAACCTGCGATACCTCAAGTTGTTGAGACAATGGTTGATTTTGTAACGTAATATATAACTCAACCTCATTGAAACCAGAATGCTCATGGCTGAGAAACATATTACGCACATCATCGTCATCCCGTATTTTCATATGAAAAAATTTGCACAGCTCATTCCCCTAAAAAAAGATAGGGTTTTTGTATATAATTTGCCCAACTGGACCGCACTACAATTTCTTCTCTAACCGGTCTTTCAAGTGATAGAAATTTGTTCTTCTATCAATAAAAAACCTGGTCACTTCTGTATCCCTAAAATTGAAACCACTCATTGGACAATCAAATATCTCACCAAGGATATGTGTAGTTATCAAGTATTGTGGTCTTTGAGCCATATCTGAATTTGTGTTAGGAAGAAATGGGTTACAAACTTTAAAGTTTGGAAGAAATAGTTTGCAGACTACAAATGGTTTGAATGTATGTGATGGTATGATGTATATTTCAAGTGTATTAATAGGAAAAAAAATATTACAAGAAACGTGTCTCTGTAGTCTAATTGCTTCAGAAAAGCATTGCCAAAGAACCATGTGCTCCTCTGCATGCCTACACACTAATCTTGACATGACCACACAAGACTGCATGCCTACACACTAACCTTGACATTACCACACAAGACTGCATGCCTACACTAAGCTTGACAAGACCACACAACTCTGCATGGTTAGACTATTGACAAGATCACACTCTGCATGACTCAACACTGCATGCCTACACTCTTTTTCTACTGTTCCTAACCATGCCTCTGCACAAATTTAAAACAAAAACATTTTTTATTAAACATTAAAAAAAAATTTTTAAAAATTTAAAAAAAAAACCTAGAAATCACCTGAGGCGCCATTTCATTTGGCTACTCCTTAGGGATTTTCTAGGGCACCCCATAATGGCCTGAGGCGCCATATGAAATGGCTTATGGCCTCTAACTGAGGCGTCATCCCATATAACGCCTCCCTTGTAGTGGTTTCTGAAAACATGTCACTTTCGTAAATATTTTGAAGAGAAGGTTTTTTTGATAAATTTTTTGAAAAAGCATGTTATATTAAAAAAAAATCACTCTTTAAAGAGAGCAAGATTTGATGGTTTAAAAGAATTGATGGTATTGATAAGACTAGTTAACATGATTTATGAGGAGTATTGTGTTGTTATTCAGTTTTAGTGACAGTTTAATTATATTCAAAGTGAGTTTTTTATAATACAAGAAAACTGCAGTTTGGGTCATCTCCTTCCCTCCTTCCTTCTCTTTCACATAAAAAAAATCATAAATTAAAGAAGAGAGATAAAATATAAGAGGGATAGATAGAAATTAGTGAAAGAAAGAATTGGAGAAAAAAAATACAAAGAGAGGATTCAAACCAATAAACTTTGACATTTTAAAATTTAGTTGGTTAGTTGGCATAATAACTTTTTATTATTATTTGAATATCAAAACCCATAATATTTTATGAAAAATATTCACTTTTTCATTCAAACAAAACTCCTTAGAAAAAGTGATAATCACACAAAGCCAACACAAAAATACATTAATATGGATTTGGAGGTTGAAATATTTTTTTTTACCACAAATTCCTAATTATGTTATACTTTTCTCTATAATTTGTAATTAAAATTTAAATACAAATTAATTTTCTCTTTTGATTTACTCTCTCCGTCTCAAATTATAAAAACATATTAAAAAATATAATTAATTTTGTATAAAAAAGAGAAATTATGTATAACTTTACAATATTATCTATTATTTATTTTATATTGAAGATAAATTTAAAAAATTGAAAAAATAAATATTAATAAAATGACTTAAATTTAGAACAATTTTTTTGATAAAGTGACTTAAATTTTGATAAAAGGGAGTACTAGTCAACAAAATCTTACTCTGTCTGTTTCAAGATGATTGTCGTTTAAAGTTTTTACACACAGATTAACAAATGTAATGATATTGTCATAAAACACTACACCCTCCGTCCCATATTATAAGCAAAAGCTGCTTTTTAGATACATTGAATAATTAATGTATCTGACCTATATATAGACCAGATACATTAATTATTCAATGTATCTAAAAAGTAATTTTTGCTTATAATATGGGACGGAGTATACTTTTACTAAATTCTTATAAATGTGTTGAAAATAGTGTACATAGTAATAATTACTTCTTTTATTTTAAAATGACTGTTGTTTTAGTAGATAAATTTTGTTCAAAATTGTCATTCTCACTTTTCAACATAGCAATTATTATAATTTTTTTCAATTGTGTCATTTAATTATTACTTTATACATTATTTTTAATACTTTAATAAGGTTAATTTAGTAAAACTGCAATGTTTTTATGATAACATTATTGTTTTTCTTAATTTATGTGCAAAAATTTTAAACTACAGTTATCTTATAACGGAGAAAGTAAATGATAGTAAGTTTGAAAAAATAACAATCATTTTTATATTGAAAAGTGAGAATACATAAATTTTAAAATAACTTTTTTTTAATATAACAATTACAGTATTTTGAAACAAATGTACTATATTTAAAGACATGAATAATAATGAAAAACAGATGGAGTAACTCACACGGTTAAGTTAAATATTACTCAAGGTTATGGACCCAAGCATCCACACCTCAATCAAGTAAAAGAACATGCACTTGACTCCTAATAATAACAAAACTTAAAACCACTCAAGATAGTGAGCAGTTAATACAAATTATAACAAGATTACAAAAACATTATCAGTATCTAGCTTAATCAGCCACACCACGGTAGTATTGGATTGGAAGATCTTATAATATTCCTAATCATTAACACATCAAGTACATTTGTTTATACTTTACGAAAGATCATAAAAATAAAAAGTGAGGTTTCATTATTCAATGTGCATACACCTTGGATTTAATGTAATGACAGACTAAGCTCACGTTGTTCAATAATAGATTGGTGTTTTAAATTATAATCAATTAGGGCTCTTTGTTTCTGTTAGATTTAATTGTATAAAAATGGTGTACCTCGTGCGTTCATGTAACCACTAGTGTTGTTTATTACAAACGTTTGATTGAGGTTTTTAGCTTTTGTGGTCGGTGCTTGAAACCTCAGTGCGACGAAGCTTCGTCTTATGTATTGTGCATTTTCTTATACAAGCTGCCAAAAACTGCAGTTAATGTATAAAGTTGACAAAATTGACCAATGCCAACATTCTTTTTCTGATATATTATTATGGTCTGAACAAAAGATAAAATTTTAATCTAGTAACAAGATAGTAAATTTTTTGTTAGAGAATCTAATCAATCAATCATTTTGCTTGTAATTTACCATATAAGAAAATCTTATACCACTAAAATTACTTTGCTATCCTCTGAGACACTTGTCATCCATACAGCACCACCATTGTTTGAAAATTGAATTCTCTCCTGACCCACTTTCCCTCTCTCTCGTCCTTTCTGTTTATCTTTTTCTCTTTCTCTCTCTTCTTCTTCCTTCTTTCTCTTCTTCTTCTTTCTCCCTCTTTTCCTTCCTTCTTCCTCTTCTTTACATATCGTAATGACACCATCAAATTCCTTCTTTCTCTTCTTTCTTCCTTCTCCCTCAAAAATCGATTGTTAGGGTTTTGACTGGTTTTGTTGTTGTTGCAGAATTTTGTGGGTTCAGGTTAGGGTTTTTTATTTTATGGGTTCACCGGAGAATGTCGGAAGCTGGAAGATGAATTACAGTTGGAAGAGGAAGTTGGTAGAAGAGAACTTCGAACTGTCACTGACTCTGAGTGTCTCTTCGATGATGCCGGTAAGAATTAGGTCGCCATGAACCCTATTAACATAGTCTTCGGTTCGTTATTTTAATATTTTGTTGGAATTTTGTATTGACTGTTTTTGTTGGATTTTCCATTCACTACGCCAAAAATGACTTTTACTAGCGCACCTTAGACAGCGCTTTTATGTAAAAGCGCTGCTATAAGTTAAATAAAAAATAAAACACGGAAACTGTATACGAAAAAGAGTAAAAAGCGCTGCTAAAAGTCCTACCTTAGACATCGCTTTTTTAAAAGCGCTGGTAAAGGACCACATTAGCCAACGCTTCTGAGAAGCGCTGCTAAAGGCCTATATTAGCCAGCGCTTTTCTCAAAAGCGCTTTCTAGAGTCATATAAATTTAAAAAAAAATAATCTCAAAAGCGCTGCTAAAGGCCAATATTAGCCAGCGCTTGTAAAAAGCGCTGCTAAAGGCCTATATTAGCTAGCGCTTTTCTAAAAAGCGCTGTCTAAGGTCTTATTAATTAAAATAAAAAACTGAATAGTATCAGTATTCTATTTTTCATATCTCTATTCTTTCCCTCTGCTGTGAACTGCGAACGACGAGAACGAACGAAGAACAGCTCACGCCACTGTCGTCCACCTTCCTCCACCGTCTCGGTTACAGTCTCGCCGTCGTCCTTCCTCCATTGTCCTCCACCGTCCTCCACCGTCCTCCACCGTTCTCCACCGTTTCGGTAAGATTTCTTCTTTTCTGTTATGGTTAACGTTAGAGATGGTTAGGGTCATAACAAGACTCCATTACTTTAATCATTACAAGTTTTTTCTCAGTCATCCAACAACTGTTCCATGGATTTGTAAGGTCTATTTTCTGATATGAACATTTCTGCTTTTAGGGTTCTTCTTTGAGGAATCTGATTGATGTAAACCATACTGTCTCTTTAATAAACAACTATGCCTTGATTAACCAAAAAAAATTAAATCAAGATATAGAGTGGGGTATAGGTACTAAGTGTTTTGTTGTTCTCTTATGGATATTAATATCTTGGTTTTATGCTATTAAATTCAAAACTATAAACGATTCAATTTTGGAATTCTTCAATGGCTTATTCCTGCCTTAATCTCTCTTGTGATTGTTCTTTTCAGATTGTTGTTTGAGGAGAATTTGTTTTGAACCAAGTGCTACTACGAGAAAGGTATTTTATTCTTGCACTCAAATCTTCATATGGTAGACGATACGTGAAATAAAAGTTTGTATTAATCTTCTTTTATGTTCTTTTGAAATAGTTGCGTGAATAATTATAGTAGTGTTTTTGTTTACCTTAATAAGTAGGAAAACCATGTATAAAAAATGGATGTCTGCCGATCTATTGTCCAAAGAGTACGAGAATGGGGTATTGGAATTCGTTAAGTTTGCTGTTCAACACGTTGAAGACCTCAGTCGAATGAAATGTCCTTGCTTGGGTTGTTGTTATGTGGGTCGGGTTGACGCAGATGGATTGAAATCGCATTTACTGATGCATGGAATTCATCGAAGTTATAAGTGTTGGATATTTCATGGTGAGAAAACTAACGAGAATGTTGAACCGAGTGGGAAAAGTAATACGACCTATGCTTCAGACGACAAAGACACAGAAACATACGATTGTGATCGAGTCGAAGAGATTGCAGAAGCACTTGAAGAAGATCTTCATGATTGTCCCAAAATGTTTGAGAGGTTGGTAAGCGATGCAAAGAAACCGTTGTATAAAGGTTGCACTAAATTCACAAGACTGTCTGCGGTATTAAAGTTGTACAACTTAAAGGCGGGCAATGGATGGTCGGATAAAAGTTTCACAAAGTTGTTGGCCCTTATGAGAGAAATGCTACCGGAGGATAATGTTCTTCCTAATCGAACCTATGAGGCCAAAAAAATGTTGTGCTCTATTGGCATGAGCTATGATAAGATACATGCTTGTCCAAACGATTGCGTTTTGTTTCGAAACGAATATGCATCGTTAACTGAGTGCCCGAAATGCGGTTTGTCTCGATATAAGAAAAAATTGTCTCCAGCAAAAGTCTTATGGTATTTTCCTATAATTCCGAGATTTAGGCGTATGTTTCGTAGTGAAACCGATGCAAGACACCTGACTTGGCATGCAGATGAAAGAATTATTAATGGAAAGTATCGACATCCGGCTGATTCACCACAATGGTCGAAAATTGATAATGATTATCCTGACTTTGGAGAAGAAGCAAGAAACCTTCGCTTGGCATTATCTACTGATGGAATGAACCCGCATGGTCTTCAAAGTATCTCACATACCACATGGCCTGTGATTCTTATGATTTATAACCTACCTCAATGGCTATGTATGAAGCGTAAGTACATGATGTTATCTATGTTAATTTCTGGGCCTAAATAACCAGGGAATGACATAGACGTATACTTGGCACCCTTAATCGAAGATTTAAAGTTTTTGTGGGAGAATGGTGTGGAGGTTTATGATGGGTATAGGAAAGAAAGTTTTAACTTGAGGGAGATGTTGTTTGGCACGATTAATGATTTTCGAGCATACGGAAATCTATCAGGGTACAGCATAAAAGGTCAAGATGCGTGTCCTATTTGTGAAGATAAAACAGATTTGACGGGATTGGAGTTTGGTCAGAAGAATGTCTTTCTCGGTCATCGTAGATTCTTAAATTCTAATCATCACTACCGTGGGTGGAGAAAAACATTCAATGGAGACACCGAACAGCGTAAAGCTCCACCTGCATTGTCAGGTGACCAAGTTGTTGAAAAGGTGAAAGATGTGCGTACTCAGTTTGCCAAGCCTTTTGCACATAAGGTTGTCAAAGGTGGGTGGAAGAAGAGGTCGATATTTTTTTAATTGCCATATTGGAAGTCTTTGTACGTGAGACATTTTCTCGATGTTATGCATATTGAAAAAAAATGTATTTGAAAGTGTTATTGGTACGTTACTCAATATAAAAGGAAAGTCTAAGGATGGCCTTACAGCAAGGGAGGACATGTTAAAAATGGGAATAAGAACTGAATTAGCACCCGTGAAGAAAGGAAGACGAACATATCTACCACCTGCTGCTTTTACTCTATCAAGAAAGGAGAAAAAAATATTGTGTAAGTTTCTGAGTGAAGTTAAAGTTCCAGAAGGATACTCTTCAGATATTAGAAGACTTGTGTCTATGAAAGACCTCAAGTTGAAGAGTTTAAAGACACATGATTTCCATGTTATAATGGAACATTTTCTACCAATAGGTATACGTTCTATTTTGCCAGAAAAAGTAAGAAGCGCCATAACTAAATTGTGTTTTTTCTTTAGGTCAATTTGTAGTAAGGTGATCGATCCTGAGATCTTACCAACACTACAAAAAGAAATAGTTATTACCTTGTGTGAGCTTGAAATGTATTTTCCTCCCTCTTTTTTTGACATAATGGTACATCTAGTTGTTCATCTTGTGAAAGAGACACAGTTGTGTGGACCAGCTTATATGAGATGGATGTACCCTGTTGAACGTTATATGAAAATATTAAAAGGGTACGTGAAAAACCAAAGTCGACCAGAGGGTTGTATTGTTGAACGATACATTGTTGAAGAAGCGGTTGAGTTTTGTACTGAATATTTGTCCAATGTTCAATCGATTGGACTCCCCAAAACCCATATTTTCGAAAAAAAAGGAAGGTAAACAATTAATTGGAAATAAAATTGTGACAATATCAAGGGATGAACGGGATCAAGTGCATTTGTATGTTCTGCACAATGATAACGAGGTTGAGCCATATGTTGAAATGCACAAGGATGTCCTCCGAAGGTTAAATCAGAACAGAAATGAAAATTGGATAGTACGAGAGCACAATCAAAGTTTTATACAATGGTTAAAGGATCATATTTATTCGAAGCGCTCTTCAGATCCCGCTTCAGTAACAGAAAGGTTGAGATGTTTGGCATATGGTCCAAGTTTGCATGTGTTTTCTTATAGCGCATACGCAATTAATGGATACACATTTTATACCAAAGAACAAGATGATAAAAGTACTATGCAAAATAGTGGTGTCACCGTGCTAGCTGAAGCAATGCACATATCAAGTATGAAAGACTTAAACCCCAAATATGCAAATCTGTCATATTTTGGAGTTATTGAGCACATTTGGGTGTTTGATTACGAGAAGTTTCATATTCCTATCTTTGGTTGCAAGTGGGTAAATAGTAGTGGCATACGAATGGATAAGTCAGGATTTTTGCAAGTGGATCTTAATAAGGTGGGGTACAAAGATGAGCCTTTTATTCTAGCATCTCAAGCTAAACAAGTGTTCTATGTCACTGACCCGACGAGTACGAAATGGTCTATAGTGCTTTTATCTAACAAAGTTGTTGATGATAGCGGTGTAGATCAATGTGATATTGATGTTGAGAATGAGTCATACATTAGACGGAATGAGTTGTATAATAGAAATGATCAAGATGAGGATCTTATAGCGGATGAGTCATATATCAAAAATGATCATAACGAGGGAATTTGGATCAATTCATCCGTCCGCATTGCTAAGAAACAAGTAATTCATATTCCAACCAAGAAAAGAAAGAGATGTTAGTGAAAGAGGTAATATAATAAAATGATATATATTATAATTTTTTATTCATTTATTTATTTACTTATGTGAATTGTTCTAAATATTCATTTATATTTTATTAGCATTATATGGATTGGAGTGAAGGTATATTAATTATCACATTTTTTATTATATTAGTGATGATACTTGATAAAACTTAGGATTTATCCATATTTTGTTTTCATGTGTAGTGTCCTCGGCAACGTAATGATATAGATTGCGGTTATTTCATGTTGAGGTTTATGAGAGAAACTCTTTTTTTGGATCGAATAGAGATTCCATCCGATGTATGTATTTCTAACTTATGAGTTATTTTAATATTTAACACATATTTCTCATATAATTAAATAGTTGAAACTAAATCAAACTATGTTATATTATTATGTAGTACTTTGATGAATTCAAGTGTGCGTATTACTCAAGAGATCATTTGGATGAAATTAAAGAGGATTGGTGTCAATTCATTATTGAGCTCGGAGTTTTATAAGGTATATTGTACTCTTACTTTAATTGATGAGAATTTTGAGTATGTATAACTTTGTAACTATATACATTGTTTATGTCTTGTTTTAATTGAATTACAATTTTTTTGTGTTGTTTCAGGTTATATGTGCAAAGTAGAAGATAGAGTTATATTGATGTGCATTGCTTTTTGCTTAGCATTTCTATAAGTAATATGTAGATTTGAAGCAAAATGTTTTGTTGGATGAAATGATTTGTATCATCAATTGTTTTGTATATATAAATTGTTGGATGAAAATTGTATATATAAATAGGCAAAATTGGTGCATATATATTGGTTTGAAACTCCAATTTATGATATTTTGGTGCAAAATGTGGTTGAAAAACAGGTGCAAATTGTGGTTGAAAACCTGGTGCAAATTCTGGTTTAAAAACAGGTGCATATAAACTGTATAAAACAAACAGCCCTTTTTTTTAAGTAATTTATATAAAAAAAATCGTATACCTTAGACAACGCTTTACACTAAACGCGCTGTCTAAGGTGGGGTTTAGACAGCACTTTCGCAAAAAGCGCTGGCTAAAGTGGAGTTTAGACAGCGCTTATACCAACATGCACTGTCTAAGGTATACCAATAAAAGCAAAAGCGATGTCTAAGGTATACTAAAAAAAAGGCAAAAAGCGCTGTCTAATGTTAGTCTGAAAAAAACAAAAACCGCTGTCTAAAGCACCATTTAGACAGCGCCTTTACAAAAAAAGCGCTGTCTAAAATATAAACAAAAGCGTTGTCTATTGTAAAAGCGCTGTCTAAAGCGGTGCTTTGACAGCATTTTTCAGTCAAAACACCCCTTTAGACAGTGCTTCTTACATTAACCAAAGCGCTGTCTAATCTTTTAGCAGCGCCAGTTTAGACAGCGCTTTTAAGCGCTGTGTAATGCCAAAAAAAGTGTTGTCTAAAGGCTTTTATGGCATAGTGATTGCAGGGCAGTGATATCCATGTTATCGTACCTCCGACATATTTTTTATACCAATTTTTTGTTATTAAGATGCTGACGAAATCAAAGAAGGGAGTCGAAGTTTATTCATCTTCCTCCGACATATTCAACACAGCCTTTAATGTTTATAATTGTCGGTGCTTATTTCATGTAGGTGCAAATCTTTTGGGTCATTGTTAACAACATCTTGACAAAGGTGAAATGTAACAAGGTCCAGCAGTTCTTGGAATTGCTATGGTAGCAATTGCTGAAGAATTAGCCGTTTAAATGGCTATTCGATCGTTGCAACATCTTCTCTAGTATGGAGAGCAGAACATACGCCGAGTTGTTCCTCGGGCTCTTGGTTTGCTGTGCATATCTTTGTTAGAATGGTAAAATAGATTTGCCTCCCTGCTATTTATCACCATGGTATAATTATTAATCAGTGTCAAACACATTATGACGGTGTTCTAAAAAGATGACAGATGGTAAACATCTGTTGCGATCTAAGTAAGGTGTTGTGTTTATTTCCTTTGCTAATTTTGATTACTCTATTTGATTGTCACAGGTCAATGTTATGGAAAGAGGGAAGGTTATAGATTATGTCTGATTTGATCTTTAGATGTGGTCAATTGTAACAGATGGTTGGTAGGAAATATTTCTTGACTATTACAAAAACAACATATCCACCTGCACTATTAAGATTCGGTATTTAGACCGATAGTGTTGATAAGTTAATTTTAGATCATCGTTAGTTTCTTGTGTGTACTTTAATCAATAATTGGTATGGTTATTTGTATTTATGGAAATTTATCTGATGTTTCGTTTGTACCAGCTCTATCGAATTAATTTTCTGATATGTGCAATATCTTCATACAAGATCTTGATCTTAAAAAACCTGTTGCACGGGTTCCCGCCATATGGAGCGAATTTGTAGTATCCACTATTTGAGAGCATACATCAGGTTTGCTTCAAGTTTTTATAGGTCATTTATGTCATGTTTGAAACTATTTTTTACCGATGTTATTGGAGTCAGACTAAATATTTTTAAATTGACGTTGTGTTTGCTCATATTACATTATACAACTAACATCTGTTGGGATTTAATCCATTAAAGTAGATTGAAATGTTAAGCAAATGTTCAAATTGATCATTGAAAGATAGTTACTAAGTTGATCCATTTTAGAGATTATTTCAATTCTTCATTGTTTCATGTAATCACTGATTTAAGGACTGATATTTGCAGCTTTCAGATTTTAGGTAGAAAAAATTTCAATGGAAAATGTATCCACTTCCCTTCTGCAAAATTGTCTATGAATAGAAGCTGTCATGATTTATGCAAATTAGTATAAAATTATCAAGTTGTTGGCTTAGATTCAGAAGTTAGTAAGCTTAATCTCTTCTTCTTCTGAGTGATTCTTTGTTTGACTTCTGAGAAAGTTGAAGATCGAAAAGAGAAAAAACAAAGATTGAAGTGAACTATAGTATCACTTCACTAAGGTTAGTTAATGTTACTACTGTATTTTGTCTTTTTCCTTCCATTCTAGATCAATCAACAACAATGTTTAAGAGACAGTATTCATATAAACTACAATTGTTTCTTTTGTGTTCTTTTTTTTTTCTTTAATTATTTCAAGTTCCAATTTTTTTAGGACCCTTTGATTCTTTTCAAGGATTCTGTCAATTAACTGACTTGGGGGTGATTGGAGTTCATTTTCGGAGAAAATGATGATTGAAGTGATTTTGGGGTTATCTCAGTTTTGACAAGCTAACATGTTTCAATATTTTCATGAGTTGTGTGATACGGGAAACACAAGATTGCTTTGTCTGTTGGCAACAATTGGTTCTTTAGAGAGAGAGGGAAATCTGCCCTGTTCAAACATGGGAATCCAGAACCAGCTGAAGACTTATTTGGTATAGACAATCCAAAATTTCAACTCTCCAATTTATGTGATAACTTTTCAGAAAGTCTTCTTATAGCATCAAGTCGCATTTCAGAAAACTGTGCACTTGATCCTCATGAAAGAATATCATATATTAGCCGACCTTTTCTGGTCACAAAACTTTCGGATGACATTTACCGGCAAATCTGTTTGTAGTGACCACTGTCTTCCACTGTTGGGTGGCATGTTTCAGGCCAATGGCCACCACAGTAGAAGATATGCCATCCATAACACAATTTTTTTGTTGTGTTTGCATTGTGCAGATTTATTTTTAAAGGACAAGCTGCGAAAAGTCAGAAGATGTGCTTTTATTTGTGGTACTGACACTAGATTCAAGGTGTGTTCTGTGATGTTAGTCTCTGATGCCGACACGATATTGATTCTTGTGGGTGGTATCCGTTTTTGTGTCAATTATAGAATTCTGATGTAATTCCTTCAGAGCGATTTGGTTTAGAACCAAATATTGCATTGACAAAAATGATAATATTGTGTCAACTGTCATCAAATGTCTAATGTTGCTCTAAATACTATTGCGCAGAATGTCCACTGGATTCTGGTTGTGGAGCTATTGTAGAGCATTGATCTAAAATCTAATTATATACATAAATGAACTGAATATTGTTATTGCTATTATTTTTTAATGTTACTCAGCTATTGGAAATTCCAAAGGTGATGCACCATATTATAAATGTCGACACTGGATTTAGATGGTTGTTGAAGATATGAAGAAGGGGGTATATGTTGCAGGCTATCTAACAGAAAATATTATTTTGCATGCTGAAAGCAAAAAAGAGGGGGTATATGTTGACAACCTTACTGAACACAATGTGGTCACAGTCGATGACGTTCTGAAGCTTTTTGTAGAAATGAGGTTTTGTGGTCAAATATTTTGCATTTTGCAGCCAGGCCAACTTTCTACAACTATGTTGTCGTAATGTTTATATTCAACACATATACTCTGTTTGCTTATGGACTGACAGGAATCGGTGTCGGCATTGGCAATTGGTAATCCAATTTATTTGTGATTATAAGAGGTACGCAGTTATCGCATCTATATCTTATGCAACATATAACATATATTCTTGTCATCTGCAAGTTGTATCATTTTAGTGTGATGTGTTATGACTCTCTATATTGGGCTGGGAATATTGAAATATTTTGCATTGTATTCTGGAATCAAGTTTTTATTTGGCTTCTTAAGGAATTGAACTAGGATTTTACTTTCCTTTCCCAACACATGTCTTTTACGTTCATGTTTCAATATTCTTGACAGCATAGAAAGTTCTGGTCCTAACCACACCAACTAACCTTCTTCCGTCATATGTCCATGCCTTCTTGAAAAACTCTGAGCATAAGCCTCTGTTATATGGATATTTATTTTTCGTGTTGCTTCGACGAGTTTATGTTATTTAATGAAGATTATAAATAAAAATATGATATTGTTTTCCCTTTGGAATGCACGTTTTCGGCATGAATCTCCATTGCGTATGACGATAACTCTAGGATGAATGCTAAAGGTTAGAAATACTTCTCCAAGTTTTTGTTAAAGTTATTGCCAAGAACTGTAACTCACTTTCCATGTGCTGGTTACCCTAAGATGGATGGAAGTCCCATAGCAATTCCGTCATGCTTGAGATTATTCAAAATATTCATACTTTTCTTGTCTTGAATTTTCACATTTGCAGGAGATATAACATGAATGAAAGCATCCACCACTTGGTACCAAAAGATGTCGGCAACTAGCGGTGTTTATTTAGTGAAGCCTTTTTTGGAATGAAGTATGTAAGGAAGGCCCTGTGGGTGAGATCACATGGTCTATTGCATGAACCATGATTATTCACGCCGATTCGTAATTTGACACTAACATATCCATTTATATTGGCAGCAATTATTGTAACATCCTCGGCGACAAAACTTTGGCTCAAGCATAAGTCGCGCATCCACAATTGAAGTTGACCCCCTCCTTGCCGTAAACGTAATCAAGTTCGGTTGCTTTCGTCAAATTACTGCTTCCAATAGGACATGGGTCTGCCAAATAAATGTTTTAGCCAGGAGCATCTCGGTATAGAGCCGAGCATGTTTCGAAACAAGGCGTGCCAGAGTTCCATAATTTTTTTTTCTGATTTTGGCTTTGTAATAATTTGTATTGATATGCTCGGTGACTCAAATATGATTCACGATTTTGCCTGCTATGTTCTTTATTTTGGAATAAAAAATGTTTATTCAAATGATTACCTATTGTATACCTTCTATCTTAAACACATGCCTTAATGATAGAAATTTAATTGGCAAGTATTGTATGTGTGCCTTTGCAATTAATGCTGCCGTCGCATAATGGTGGGCAGTATTAAGGACTTGTATTATCATGTAGGATGAACTAATCAAATGTACTTGTATCCGTGTGGCAGACATGTCTCACACTATTATGTAATAGAATAATTTAATGTCAACCTCTTTGTTTTACTGTATTCAAATCTATGTGTAAGCAGTTTTTCTTTTGATTCCTACTTCCATGCTATCTTTAACTGATGGAGTTAGAGTAATTGTATACTACAGAAATCCATGTGCTGAAAAAATTCTTACTAATTGTCACTTTTAAAATGACTAAACCCTGCAATGATTCTATATACCTCTTTCCATTTAAACATGTCTAACTCTTTGACCAAGTGTTTCGCCACACCCATGAGTTCATTACCACTATTGGTTCCTGCTGTATTTTTACTCAAACTCTATCTCACTAAAAGTTCTTAATATTATTTTATAAAAATAATTAAATTAAATTATGTATTCAATTTATTTAAAATTATAATATTAATAATTTTTAACTTTTTTACATTATATGTATATTTTATATAATTATTACTTAATTATTATTTACATATAAATACATTTAATCTAATTTTTTACATTTTAATATAAATTAACAGTTTAAACATAAATCTTATAATAATAATAATAATAATAATAATAATAATATTAATACAATATTAATACACCAAACTTTTAAATTGAAGTTTGTTAAAATTTTGCATACTAATAACTTTATGATCAAATGTTACTCTATTTTTTAACTGGAACATGAAGTTACTGATCAAAATATTGAATATTAACAGGAGAATGAAGCTACTGAGCAAAATGTTGAATATTAACGGGAACATGAAGTTACTGATCAAAATATTGAATATTAATGGGAACATGAAGTTACTGATCAAAATATTGAAAATTAACGGGAAGATGAAGCTTCTGATCAATATATTGAATATTAACGGGAACATGAACTCACTTATCAAAATATTAAAAATTAACGGGAATATGAAGTTTCTGATCAAAATTCTTAGTTGTGGAAAATGAACATAAAGGTGCTAATAAAAATTTAGAACACAATTGTTTTTTTTTTTTGGGTGTTAAGATTTTAATTTTTTTTTAATTTACAACAAAATTTTTATATTTTTGATTTTTTTTTTAATTTTATAACATAAATGATGACGTATCCGCGATCCACACCAGAACCCGTGCGGACGCACGGGTTTCCCACTAGTTCATTACTAGCGTCCAAACGGGCACTCCCGTGCCCGTTTGTCCGCTTTTTTTAATGCGCACAGCAGAGAAAAATAAACGCGTGTATATTATATATGAGGTGTTTATCGCACGTTACATTAAAAATAATATTTTTTAGACAACATATACGTGTGTATATCAATGTACTTATTGAATACAAATACATTTATTATTGGTGTATTTATTCAGATACATATTAAGTATTGTTTGCAATATGTAAAATGCACGCATTAAATTTTGTTTAAATTCAGATAATCGCATTGAGACATGACTTTATTCAACCAGTGTTTTCACGCATTAAGTTTTGTATTTATATATTGTTATAGATTGTTCAAAACCATAAAAAGATTTAGATAGAATAAGAACAAAAATCTTTCTCACATATTTTAAAACAAATAAACATAAACATTTTATAGTGTTTTTGACATATATTCTATTAAAAATAATATTACTTAGACACAATTATTTAAAAATAAAAATATAATGATACAGATTAAATTTCAATATGTTTTAGTAATGTATTAATGAAGATCCATTTATGGATCAACACTAAAAAAAATATCTTCAGACCAATTTAACAATGCAAATATCAACTTAAAATTAATTTAACAATCTAAAGAGTAGAATGTGAAAATTAAAATTTATCAATAAATTAAATGTTACATAAAATAATATTATTTACATGAATAAAAAAAAATAAAAGTAAGAAGAAAACGAATATACGTTAAATTTTTAATAATATCACACTGTAGAAATCATACAAATTACATACAAATTATAAATGGATATAAAATAACAACAATTTATATTCACATATTTCACAATAAAAGACATTAATAATGTTACTATTATTTTTCATGCTCGATGTTGTGTTCAATAAAAAAGTCATATTTAGAAAAGAAAATAATGTGGTAGTTGTTATTTATTTTTGTAACTTATAAAGTATGTTTATACATTACAATTAAGTGTATAACATGTGTACCCGTTTCTTATAACTTTTCTGTGGACGTGGCCACGAGTACGTGTTCCCTCTCTCTCTTTTTCTCACTTTCTCTTCGTCTTTCTAACTCTTTTTTTATATTACTCATCAGTCTCTCTACCTCTCTAACTTTTTCTCTATACATCTCAATCTCCTTTACACATGACATTCATTTGTTCCCCTTCCCTTGTTTTGTTAAGTTGTTCTTTCTAAATTTGCATAATACATTGTCCATGGCTGCAAACAATGTAGTTAATAATTGGTTATCATTAAAAGAAAAATCATGATGAAAACATAAACACAAATACCTTCAATCTTTAAACAATATTCAACCCTTAATATCATTTATAGCCTTAGACTTAACATTATACCAAAAAAAAAACTCTAAAGCCTATATTTAACATTATCTGATACAAACTGTAGTTTTGTTTGTGAATGTGAGTCTTATAGATGGCAAGATTAGAGATTAATCTCAATAACAACCTACACAATATATAAAAAATATATAATTCAATAAAAAATATATAATTCAATGTACTAAAATTATAACCATTGAAATAATTTATCTAATGGAAGATACTCATCATCAAATTTTAAAATATAATACTTACAATAAATTAATTAAAAAGTGCAAATTAGAAAATAATAATTAAATTTTGTTAAAAATTATGTTTATCGATCTCTTTTCTATGTTAAAAATATGAGTTTTCTTTGTTAAAAAATTAAGGCATAAATGTTCGGATTCAGGACTATGAAAAAAGATTGCAAAAATTATCCTTATGTCATGAGTGCGAGTGTGTGGAACATTAGTAATGAAAAAAAATCAAAGCATGAAATGATAACTGGTTGGAAACATGAAGAGATATCTTGGAGCACCAAGTTTGTATTCTTGAGGAAACCAAATTTTTAAAAATTAATTAAAATAGTCATTCTTATTTGATCATAGAAATTAGGGCGCACCTTTTTTTTCTTTTCTAAGAGATTATGATTCATTTTTCTTTTACAATGGAAAGAAAAATTAAAGTATTAGGAATTAAAAAAAATCCAATAATCTCAATTTTCAAACCCCAATTTCAGATATGGATTTGTGTAAAAAGAACAAAACAGTAAATGAAAATAAATAAAAAAAGCAAATCAAAAAATTAGATTGAAGAGTCTAAATACCCTAATAATCGACCGTAATAGAAATCATTGTGTGATTCGCAATCCATATTATGTTATCTGCAATTTGTAGGTTTCTCTTTTCTACCATCATCATGAACATTGTCTAGATTCCAATTTTCCTCAGACAGTCTCCCTTCTTCTCCATTTTTTATTTCTATGGACATCATCTTTTTTCCTTTGTCTATCATCATTTTGTTTGCTGTATTAAATGCTCTCTGGCTTTTGTCGAGTGAGTATCCTGTGCAGTTGTTTGTGCAAAAAAAATTTAATCTCATTACAAATAAAGGGTACATTATGAACTAACTTAGAGGGTGAGATAGTGAATCAATGCTTTCAGGCAAATAATTTTAATCAACCTTGTCTTTAAGTATGGCCAAGCAAAATCAGAGAATAAGTTACTGCAAAACCAGAGAAGGAGTTAGGTTGAATATGTTTTTTGAATGAGAGAATTTAATTTGTATAACTTAATAAACCTAATGAGTTAAAAATGAAAGACATAAAGTATAAGGAGAAGCTATTTAAATGTAGTTTTTAATTGGAAGTTAAAGTCAGTTTTCTTTTCAAATAACTAATTACTTTTAGTTGTCTATAATTTAAATAAAATGGAGGGAGTAGTTAATTTTTATTTGTGTAACTTCTAAGTAGTTTTGAAGGGTAAAAAAGGAAAGAAAATAGGCTACACCAAAAAGATGTTTTGCCTTTATATATTGTTATAGATGAATAGAGTATTTGTAAGATGATTGTATCTATTCACATCAATACATTTAACAATCATGAAATATTGACAATTTGAGATTCAAATACAATTTTAATAATGTATATTTTCACAAAAAACTTTATCCCATTAACCATGTTTTCTAATTCAACATCCGATATAATGATGTTTTTCTAATAAATTCCAAACTACAAAGGTTTTAAAAATATATATATTAAGTTGTAGATAACGTCAATCCAGTTTAATTGGCGCGTCCATGTTATATTCACAAGTCATGTGCATTCAATTTGTGTTATATGGACACATCAATTTAATTGACGTGACCTTTTTATTATTCAAATGGCACATCAATATAATATAATAATATTTTATATTATATTTTAATAAGACGCGTCAATTGGATTAGAGTGTATTTTTGACAAAATTTTATATAAATAGAGTTGTCTCGTAAACCATTTCTTCACACAACTTTTCAATTTCCTATAATTTTTTATAACATGAGTATTGTTCGGCATGTTATTTATTCAAGAACCAAGGCTCTCATGAAGATCTCTTTTATGGTGTACTGGATTTTCAAACAACTTGAGGCTAGCATGAATAGTTGGTTACACGAATAGCTTAATAAAGGTGAACGAAGAATTGGAAGAATAGACATGTTTGTTCATACATATCTATGGTGGATGATAATGACGATATCCAACATCATTGATGGCCAGTTAAGAATGACAATTATGTTAGGGATATGATGTCAAACGCTCTTGATAAAAAAGATGATATTGTTTTGATTATTGCATACGATTAGATGTTTTACAATGTTGTGTTTATATTTGTTGTTTGCTTGTTGTTTTAGTTGTGTTGGTGCTCCGTTTTGTTGTAAGCTATCTATATTAAGTTCAAAGTTTGCCAGAAATTTAACAACAAGATTAAATTTTAACTAGAATTAGTTCCAACATTACATATACCACACTTTATTTCCATTTTGTTAGCCATCTCTATTTCGATTATAATTTCTGTGTTGTTTGAGCGACCTTTTTTCTTCCTTCTCATATCTTCGTCGTGGAAAATTACTCCCCCGTAATATGTAGACCAATACTCCTCGCTAGCTACCACTGAGAAGTTTATTATTGTAGACACCAAATAAGATTACGACCTTATAAACATCGGATAGATGCAAGAATATGTCATGGCGAATACTGAAACATGCGACAATTACGTGGGAGCAAGGTAGATGGATAGATGCACCCATATATATATATATATAGAGCTGTCAAAATGGGCCGAAGCCCATGGGCCGGCCCGCCGAGCCCGAAAAAAGTTAGGGCTTGGACCTTATTTTTGGAGCCCATATTATTCCGGGCCTTTTTGAGCCCGGCCCGAAAAAGCCCGAAAAAAAATGGGCCGGCCCGTATGGGCTATGGTTAGCCCGCCAGCCCGACAACTTTTTTTAAAAGAATTAATTTAACTATTTGGCCCATATATAAATTAATAAATATATATAATTGGACCTAAAAAATAAATTTGGCCCAAGAAACATTTGGATACAATGTGTTAGTGCTTCTTTGGTTCGGTCCACACACACTTCAGTAACTACCAGAACATTAATTTCTATTACATTATATTACATTACTGTATTTTAAAATGAATATATTACATTAAGATCATTAAAATGAGTATTAATTTCTATAACATTATATATTAAAATGAGTATTAATTTCTATTACATTATATATTACTTAAAAAATGAATTTTTTAATTTTTTTTTTAAAATGGGCCCGTTTAGGGCTGGGTAGCCCGCAGCCCAGACAGGGCTGGGCCTGGGTAGTTAAAAAGGAGCCCGTATTCAAAATGGGCTTTTTGAGCCCGGCCCGGAAAAGCCCGAGGCCTGCCAGGGCAGGCCCGTTTAGGGTCGGGCTACCCGTTTTGACAGCTCTATATATATATATATATATATATATATATATATATATATATATATATATATATATATATATATATATATATATATATATATGTGTGTGTGTGTGTGTGTGTGTATATATATATATATATATATATATATATATGTGTGTGTGTGTGTGTGTGTATATATATATATATATATATATATATATATATATATATATATATATATTATGTGGATGATAGACGACTGACTGTGATATTTGTTTATTTTGAATAAGGAAATACATTTTCATCATGTAAATGAAAATTATAAAACAATCAAGATTTAGACAAATGCTTTATTATAACTATAAAATATATTATATTGGGAAGACATATACTATTTATATTAAAATAATAGTAATATTAATTAAAAATATGACTATAGTTGTATGAGTTAAATAGTAATATTAATTAAAAATATGACTATAGTTGTATGAGTTGAATGGAAGTAGCAAAGAGACTAATCAATATGTTGTAGAAAATATTTTAGCTAATGATATTTTATTTTGTAATATTATTTATTCATTTAGAAGTTGAGGATATTTTGTATATATATATATATATATATATATATATATATATATATATATATATATATATATATATATATATATATATATATATATATATATGTATATATATATATATATATGTATATATATATATATATATGTATATATATATATATATATATATATATGTATATATAGATATATATATATATATATATATATATATATATATATATATATATATATATATATATATATATATATATATATTGAAAAATATTTTAGTGCCTTTATATTTTTTGAAGTGTATGTTCATGCTATTTTTTAAAGAAAATTTTAAATGAGAATATCAATATGAGAATAAATCTAAGATTAGATTATTTAATATTTTATGGAGATGTTGTCACTTAGAAATCATCTAAGTAGACCTGTATAGTTTAAAATAAGTATTTTATAATTATTTTAATACTATTAAAATATTTAAAATTGTGATAATATTTTAGGGTGTTGCTTTTTATATTGGTGAAATTCTTAATTTATATTGTTGTATTAAAATTATACAATGATGTTATGAATTAAAATTGTATGAAAAAAAATCTATATGTGAGTATATTTAATTTAACTTAATATGAGGGTGTTGTCATTTGAAAGTCATTCAAATAGACTTGTATATAAAGGCATAAGTGGATTTATTTATATCCTGTTTATATGATATCCTTGTTGGAGGTAATTTTGCTTATATATTTAAGCAGATATGTATACATTTATTTGTGGAGATCAAGTATAAATGTTAAATACTTGAGTAAACATTTGAGATTTAATTGACTTAGAGAGGTCTTAGTCAATATTTTTAGAAAGAAAAATCGTAGCTACCTCATTTGTGTATAAAGTAGCTACTAAAAGATGAGATGATATTCTCAATTTATGTGAAGTTAGATCATGATGATCTTGGTCAATCCTATGACAAAGCCCCTGGGAAGAAACTAATTTATGAACACATCGAGGAGAATTGGACTTAAGGCACAATTGAAACTAACAAGTGATGGGAACCCAACCTTTGTGATTGGAGATCCCATGAAAAAAGTTCATATGGGTAAGAACAAGTAACTTGTTAATTCTGCTAGCACCAAAAATTATGTAATTAATTTTTGCTTGTGTCATTTTCCTATGGTGTAAGTGAGAAAATGCTAGACGCTGCATTATTGAGAGAATACGCTTACACGACTTTTAATGAATTTCATATCTTTTATTGGTGATGTATGATTTGCAACATACACTTGATGAAATCACCTATGTGAGTGTAGAGTGGGACTCCTTGTATGAGATTTTGGCGAAATCTCTAAAGCACTCATGAAATCACCAGGCACGTGCATGTCCTATGAGCACATCATAGCATCAACAACAAGAACTGTGGGGGTGTGATGTGAGTGAAAGACCTCTAACATACGCTAAGTGACTTTGGTTCATATAGCTTGCTACACCAACTTCATTATGTGTTAACTACTATCATTCTAGGGTTGGTTCATATAGTTGTTACACCAGTTTGATGCATCACATCCATAATGTTAATCCAGGAAATATTTTTTATTTTCTTTTGAACTTTTGAAATATGTGGGGAATTGTTGTAAATTTCGATTATATTTCAAAAATTTTAAATAAATTTAGTCTTAATTTTTTAAGTTACAAATATAACAAAATATTTTATAAGAAAATTATTATTATTATTATTATTATTATTACTAGCGTCCAGACGGGCACTCGCGTGCCCGTCTATCCGCTTTTTTAATGCACACACGTAAAAATATAAAAAATAATTTTTATTTAATGTTAATTTAAATATTTAAATGTAGAAAGTTATTAATAAGTTATGTGAAAGATGATAGTTATAGTTCAATGGAAGTTATCATGGAAGTTACAAATTTTAAAATAAGGGCAATTAAATATTTAAATGTAGAAAGTTATTAATAAGTTATGTGAAAGATGATAGTTATAGTTCAATGGAAGTTATCATGGAAGTTACAAATTTTAAAATAAGGGCAAAATGGGTAGAAAAAAAGCTACACCATATCTATGTTTTGCCTTTATATTAGTATAGATTACTATTATTAATATTATTATTTATTACTGGTCAAATAACGTTTTTTAACTTGACTTAGTCAAAACTTTTAATACCTTTATCTCTTTTACATATATAACAACTCCCCTAATTTTATAAGAAGAATGGGCTAAAAAGAATATAACCTGAAAATTTTTTGTTTTACTTTTATCCCTTCATCTTCTTTTTTCCTGATTATATCTTCTGAACATCTAAAAATGTTACAATCTTTTATTATATTTCAAAAGTTCTAAATAAATTTTGTCACATCTTTGAAAGACAAATATGAGAAAAATATTTTTATAATATTAACTATTATTATTATTATTATTGTTAATTTTGTGATCTATAATAATTTGAGTTGGTCAAATAATTATATTTAACGCGTTTGACTTGACTTAGTCAAATGATTTACTCAATCTTTTTTTCTCTTATATAACTATTACCCTGCCAATTTTACGGATAAATCCTTAAGGACATTGTTATTACACGCCTCAGGTTTGTTTAACCGTTTATTATTTTGCAAGTTCAAAGATGATTAATACGAGAAGAGGTGGTCGAATTGCATTGAGATTCCAATTAGTACAACATTCTTAAGGATTTATCTTATTTTTTATTAAATTGTAAATAAAAAAAGGGTAATGCTAACTTGCGCCTCAAAAGCACAAGTTAAGAACTAAATGTAGAAATAATCATAGTTTTAAAAATCGGACCGGACCGACCGGTCAGACCGGTTGAACCGGGAACCAGAGTGGTAACTGGTCTGATTCAATTGTTAGATCAGATATGCAGTTGAACCGGTGTAAACCGGTAAACCGGTAAACCGGCGGTTCAAATCCGTGTTTTGTTTTTAAATTAAAACGACGTCATTTTTCATTATTTAAAAAAAGAAAATATAAAAATATAAGAGAAAGTTAATATTATTTTTTAAAAAAGTTAGTAACAACGATTAAATATAATAAATAAAGGCTATTGCAGTATTATAGCATTGATAGGTTGTGGAGTTTAAACATAATCTATTTTCTCTCATATATGATTGATATTATTGGTTTTTATTAGTTAGGCTCAGGTGTTGCGTAAAGTAAATGGTAATGAATGTTATATAGATAACAAACATAAGTTTGTATTTGAGATTGATACTTTTTTTAAATTTTTAAATCAGTTACCGGACTTAAATTTATAATTGATTCAAATTTGAATTTAAATTATAAACTTGTAAAATTATGATATATTTTTAAATTTTTTAGGTGTTAGTGATTTTTTCGACACCGAGTCATCTGGTTCGACCGGTTTAATACTTATATAATTTTGTTATAGTGACCGGTTTATTCAACCGAGTTATCCGGTTTTATAGGTAGTGGAATTTAAACATAATCTATATTCTCTCCTATATGATTGATATTATTGGTTTTTATTAGTTGAGCAGATGTGTTGCGTAAAGTAAATGGTAATTAATGTTATATAGATAATAAACATAAGTATGTATTTGAGATTGATATTTTTTTTAATTTTTAAATCAATTACTTGACTTAAATTTATAATTGATTTAAATTTGAATTTAAATTATAAACTTGTAAAATTATGATATTTTAAAATTTTTTAGGTGTTAGTGATTTTTATCGACACCGAGTCATCTGGTTCGACCTTGTTATAGTGACCGGTTTATTCAACCGAGTTATCCGATTTTATCCGATTTAGTTATGTGGTTCGACCAATAATCTAGTGGTTAGACCAATGAATCAGTGACCAAATACCCTCACTGGTTCGATAACCGGTCCGGTTTTTAAAACATTGAAAATAATATCTTAAAAATTGTATAATACTTTTAATAAAAATAATTTTTTTTATTTTTTATTAATGTTTTCAAAACAAACTTTCTATAAATGTGTTTTTTAACTTGTATTTTGAGTTATGAATTGACATTGCCCATTAAAAAAATCATCGCCAAAAGAATCTTGTAATTGGCTTGGAAGACTCAACCGACACATATGCATTGATCGCCACAATAAAAATTTTAAAACACATTTTGTCTTTTTTTTTTTTGTTAGAGAACTTTAAAAGATAACAAGTAGTAATATTATTTTAATAAATGAGTTTACATATTTGTATTTGAGATGCACCTTTATGTTTAGGCCTTTTATAAGATGCAAATAAGTTTGTAGGGATGATAACTTACATGTTCAAATATATTTTTAAATATTCTTTTAAGATTAGTATGTGTCTTATATGATGAGTCAATTGTTTTAAAGAGTTTTGTATAAAGTGATGCTAATGGTTAAGATTTATTAAAAAATAAAAAAGGATAAATTGGTCTATTGACTTCGTTTGAGCATCGTTTTCAATAACAATCATTTTTGTATTTTAAAAACTTGAACGGTTAATAATTTATGTGATTGCCAATTAATGAATTACAATTGTTAGTTTTCTATTTATTGAGTCGTGATTTCTATTTATTAATATTGATAATATAAAAATAAAGGGCTATTACTTTGATCAAATTCATAATAATTTTTTATTAGGATTAATTATACGATTCCCTGCTATTAGGGTGAATTTTCAATTTTGATTTTGACCTTCTGAAGTATTTTTTTTTTTGAACGCCTCATGACCAAATTAAGATTTTATTTTCATTTCCCTTGTGTTGACTATATTAAGGAATATGCACATGTGGCGACGGAATCTGCACATTTGACATTTGCTGACTAAATAATTTTTTTTATTTTTTTTACTTTTTTTCCGTTATTTTTTAAATAAAAAAATTAATTAATTAAAATTTTAAAAAATTAAAAATAAATTTAAAAATTTAAAAAAATAATAAAAAAATATAAAAATATAAAAAAAATAAAACAAATATATATAAAAAAAAATATTCAGTCAGCAAATACCACATATGCAGATTCCTTCACCACATGTACAGATTCCTTAGTCCAGTCAGTATAAGGAAAAAATGAAAATAAAATCTTAGTTTAGTGAGAAAGCGTTCAAAACAAAAATACTTCAAAGGACAAAATCAAAATTCGAAGGGGGTCGTATAATTAACCTTCTTATTATTAACGAATTTGTTTCATTGAATATCTATTGTTATGCATGCTATAATCTAATAGAAATCAAGAAAGTTTAATTGTATATGTGGTCCTTATATATTTATGTTGTGGCTGTATTTTTCTTTCCGTAAAGATAATCTCTCTACATATGTAGTTTATTTTGAATTGTTGAATTCACATTTGTTATATTCAAAATCTTAATTTTCTTGATAAATAATTTATTTATTTATTTATTATAAGGGATTTTTTTTTTGGAAAAAGTAATATAATTATTTTGTTATTGTGGATTAATGGATTATATTTTTTTCGGTTTAATGACCTTAATGAATGTTTTGAAAATATTTATGATGATTTTTAATTATATAAAATATTTGAATAAATGATGTGAATTATGATATTATTTTAGGTGAGTGGACCATTTTATTAAAATAATACAATGATGTTAATTGAATTTGAATAAAATAATGAATGAGAATATATATATATATATATATATATATATATATATATATATATATATATATATATATATATATATATATATATATATATATTTTTTTTTTTTTTTTTTTTTTTTTTTTTTTTTTTGAAATTTAAAATTTGACAATTGTATTGCTTGAATGGACTTAACTAACTCATATAAAAATTTAATATGAGAATAAATTACGATTAAATTATTTTTCTTTAAAATTTAACTAGTTTTTGTGAAATTATCTAAGAAAGCCTGTATAGAAATTTAATGTTTATTACCACTTTTGAGATTGTTCAAACAAAAACAATTGGGTGTCACTTTTATACCCATGAGATTCTTAACTTTTATAGTTGGAATTATATGATACAATGATATTATATGAAATCAAATATATATGTAACTATATTTTATTCATATTTAATGTGGGGGTGTTATCGTCTCGTTTGAGATGATATCTTCGTTGGAGATGATGTCGCTTAAAAATATTTTACGTAAACCTGATAATAAATTCATTTGAAGGTGACATCACTTAGATATCTAAGTAGACATGTATAAGTCTACTTAGATTATTATTAATTTATTATAGACTTAAGTAAATACTCTCTCCGTTTTTTGTTATATGTCGTTTTAGAAGAAAAAAAATTATGCCGAAATATAAGTCGTTTTGTAATGTCAATGTAGAATTAATTTTTCTCTTCCAAAAATACCCCTAATCCCTCTCTTTTTTCTACAATTTTCTTATTTCAATTAATGTTGTATTCCAATGCAGAGTGATATTTCCAATGTTGTATTTCAATGCATTAGTCCAACTTTTTAGAGAAAAGTATATCTCTCGTGAAACTCCCATTAAATTGTGAATTTTGCAAAAATTTCTCTCTCATAAAAGTGTACTCCCATTTAAAACTCTCTCTTTAATGTGAATCTTCTCAGGTTTTATATATTCTGCATTTTTTATCCTTCTTCCTCTCATTAAAAAATATTTAAAAATTTTGGCAATGAAAAATCCCAAAAATTCATCTATAGAAATAGTAGAAGATTCTTTGGATTCTAATAATGTTACCGATAATGAAAATGATGAAGACCCAATATTTCAAGAAATCGTACAAGACTCCGTGGATTAAGAGATGATTGAAGATTCTATGGATGAACAAGACGGTGAAGACCCCATTGATTTAAATGAACAAGATGATGAAGATCCCATTAATCTAAATATCCATTATGAAGATCCCATTGATTTAAATATCCTTCTAGATAATGAGTTGATAGATTTAAACAAATTTCCAGACGAGGAAGATGAAACTTCAGAAGAAGCAGATCGCAAAGAAGAATGGAAGAAGTTACGCAAGTGTTGTGAAACAATGTCGTCAATAACAGAAGAAAGTTATGAGAAAAACATTGAGTTTCTTGAACAAACACAAGAAATCATATTAGGTTTCACAAAGGAAAAGAGAAGAAGAGTAAAGAATTAGTTAAACTTGTTTTACTATTCACTTTCTCAATAAGGATTCAAAGATTACAAGTGAATACCAACAATTAACCTCTCCCAACAACCTAAGAGAACTAGTCTATTTATAGATTACTAAGCTAACTTAACAATTGGGGTTACAAGCAAGACCCAATTCGACATGCTAACAATCCTAGCATTTCAACTACTACATGCTTAAGCATACTTCGATTACAACATACAAGATCAGTATGTGAACAGACTTCGACTTCATACTAAACCTTATGTCGAACCATGAAGCTACCCTTGTCGACACTAGAGTTCGATCCTAAATACCACAAATCTCCACCGTGGAACAAACTCTACACAAAACAAGGGAACAAACTAGCTTTCATCATGCAGCTTTATCAACTGCATACAGTGGAAAAACTTGTTAGTCTGCAATGTCTTGGTGATCATATCATCAGCATTATCATCAGTCGAAACCGTCATCACTTGGAATTCTCCACACTCGATTATCTCTCTGATGAAATGCAGCCTCACATCAATGTGCTTGGTTCGCTCATGATTGGCTGAATTCTTCGACATGTATATTGCACTTTGACTATCACATTTAACAGTGATAACTCGACCTTGAAGTTTTAACTCCTTAGCAAAACCTTTAAGCCACAATGCTTCTTTCACAGCTTTAGTGAGGGCAATATATTATGCTTCTGTGGTTGATAAGGCAACAACCTTCTAAAGTGTCGCTTTTCAACTGATTGTTGTGCCGAACATGGTAAACACATATCCTGAAATAGATTTTCTGGAATTCATACAACCAGCATAATCAGATTCGGCAAATCCTTCGATTTCGACTTTGCCATCATCACCACAGGCTCCACCATAAATCAGGACTCTTCTTAAAGACCCATTGATGTACCTAAGAATCCACTTTAATGTTTGTCAGTGTGCCTTCCCAGGATTGGCCATATACATGCTTACAAGGCTCACTCGATACGCTACATCTGGCCTCGTACAGACCATAGCATACATCAAAGAACCTACTATACTAGCATATTAGATGTTATTCATATAGGCTCTTTCAACTTCAGTACTAGGACTTTGAGTCGTACTTAGCTTGTACTGAGAATTAGTCGGTGTTAGAACAGGCTTTGAATTCGACATACCAAACTTGTTGAGAATCTTCTTCAGGTATGTCTCTTGAGATAAGCATAATCTCGACTACTTTTTATCTCTCTAGATATCAATCCCAAGAATTCTGGAGGCAGCTCCCAAATCCTTCATGTCGAACTCCTTATCGATTTTAGCCTTTACCTTCATAACATCTTCGACACAGTTGCTTGCTATGAGTATTTCATCCACATAAAGCAACAAAATAACAAGTGAATTTCTAGGTTGAAATTTAAAGTAAACACAGTGGTCGAACTGGCTCCTAGTGAAACCAATGTGCGCTATGAACTTGTCGAATCTCCTATTCCATTTTCGAGGAGATTTTTTCAAGCCATACAAAGACCTATTTAGCTTGCACACATAATCTTCCTTTCCCTTTTCTACATACCCTTTAGGTTGCCTTATTAGGATCGTTTCATCTAGATCATCATACAGGAAGGCTGTCTTCACATCCATTTGTTCAAGTTTTAGGTCGAACTTCGCCACCATGACTAACAACATTCTAATGGATTTATGCTTTACAACTGGTGAGAACACGTCATTGAAGTCAACACCTTCTTTCTGAGTGAACCACCTAGCTACCAACCTATCCTTAAAGCGCTTCGACATCACTTATTCAATTCCTTCCTTAACCTTATAAATCCACTTACAACTAACTAACTTGGCTCCTGCAGGTTTCTCAATCAGCTCCCAAGTGTTATTATCATGAAGAGATTTCATCTCATCATCCATGGATTTTAGTTATTCAGTTTTATCTTGACTCCTCATAACTTCCTTATAATCTCTAGGTTCTTCATCAAGGACCTCGCTTACAGAAATTAAGGCATAAGATATGAGATTTGCATAACCAAGTCTCTGAGGTGGCTTGATGACTCTTCTCGACCTGTCTCTTGCCAGAAGGTAGTCATTATCAGTCTTCTCATCTTGGACAACAACTTCTACTTCTTCTTCTACTTCATCTGGGTCATGCAATTTAGCATCACTATGCTTCACCTCAATAGGAATCTCTCCCTGTTCGAGCTCTTCTTTAGAAATATTTGAACTTTGACCAATGTCACCAGTTTTCTTGAAAGTCATCTCAGCTTCATTAAAAACTACATCTCGACTTGTGATACATATCCTATGACCTGGCTCTATGCACCACAACCTATAAGCTTTGACTCCTTCAGGGTATCCAAGGAACATACATTTCAGAGATCTAGGTTCGACTTTGTCTTGCCTAATGTGAGCATAGGCTAAGTAGCCAAGTACTCTAAGTGTGTTAAGACTAGGCGGATGTCCCGACCAGACTTCTTCAGGTGTCTTCATTCCCAAGGTAGTTGAGGGACACCTATTTATCAGGTAAGTTGCAGTCACAACATCTTTTGCCCAAAACACCTTTTTCAATCCTGCACTTACCAACATGCACCTCACCCTTTCTAGAATGGTTCGATTAAACCTTTCAGCCAAACCATTTTGTTGGGGAATCCCTACAGTAGTTTTGTGCTTTGCAATACCAGACGCAACACAATAGTTGTCGAACACCTCATTGTCGGTCCTCAACCTCTTGAACTTTCTGCCAGTTTGGTTTTCGACCAGAGCTTCCAACTTTTGAAATTTTCAAAAGTTTCATCCTTAGTCTTCTAGATGAATACCCATTACTTTCTAGAGTAATTATCAACTATGGATAGAAAATACTTTGCACCTGAGTGTGAAGGATTCCTTGCAGGACCCCAAAGACCAGCATGAATGTAATCAAGGGATCCATGTGTTCTTTGTTTACGTTTGTTAAAATTCATTCTACAGGATTTACCGAATATACAAGGTTCACAAAACTCCAGTTTTTCGACCTTGTCACCACCTAGTAGATTTTGTTTCGACGATTCGACCTGGCCTCTTGTAACACCCCAAAATAATTATAATATTTATTTTATTGAATTATTATGATTATTCGGTGTTTTGGTGCATTTTGGTGGATTTTGTGACGTTGATGACTTTATGTGGTGTTGTGGTGTAGCCTTGGGTTAAAGGAACGTTGAGGTCTCTTAGAAGTAGTAATTAATTAGATTATTTTATTAATAATAATATTAGAATAATTCGAATAATTAGAATATTATTTAGATTATTATTATTGTTAATTAAAATAATTAGGGGAACCATTAAGGGTAAGAGGGTAATATTGAGGAGATGAATTGAGGATAAAACGGGTAAACCATGATTAAGGCCCAAATGATAGGTTTAACAAAAGAAAATAGGGAATTATGGGAATAAGTTTGTGCAACCCTAAGAACTGAAGAGAGAGCTGAAGAACGGAGGCTAGAACGTAGAACGCATAATTGACCGTAGAACCCCAAACGAAGAACCTTTTGCTGGAAAATTTGAGGTATGGGGGGTAATCTGGGTTCATATGTTTGATATGGGTTTAAGGTAGAGGTAATTTGTGTGTTTGCGTTTTCTGATGAATCTGTACTGAATCTGTGACGAACCTGTGACGATTTTCGTAACTCTTTATGTATATGATTTCTGTTACGAATCTGATATGTGTTGCTGTAATTGATGTTGAATCTGTGTGAACGATTGTTGATGTTGTGATGAACATGTGGGTAAACCAGATCTGAAATCGAAATTGGTATTAACTGATCAGAACTTAGTAATAGGAAGAAATTGATGTAAACAGACGAAGTAGGATAAAAACATAGATCTGTAATGAATCGAAGTTGGTTTGAGTCTGATATTGGTGGATTGAATGTGCTGGAATGGGGAGATTTTCGTTCAGATGCGAGATCTGAAGTTTTGAGTGTTCTCTAGTGATACGCGTAACAAGGGAAGCGTTACGCGTAATAGGGGATGTTCCTAGGGTGGTACGCGTAGCATACGCACCCGTTCCCAAGGGCCGACACAACCCTCTGCTAGTACGCATAGCATACGCGTGTGAGAATTGGGCAATACGCGTAGGAGAAGGCAATACGCGTAGGGGTTCTGGGGGAAAGGTGTCTTACGCGTATGGGCTAGCCATTACGCGTAAGGGGATTCTGAAGAGGAACTGGAGAGGAAACCCCTCTTTGTTGATATGCGTAGCAGAGGTTACAATACGCGTAATGGAGGCGTGAAAAATGAGCTATACGCGTATGGGGCATGGTTATACGCGTATGGACAGGGCTGTGAGCAGATTTTTCCATTTTTACGACTTCTGTCCCAATTTCCTTGAGACGTAAGCTAATGGTGGGTTAATAAAACATGATTAAACTAGTAATGAAGATGAATGGGGTAAAATAGGGGATTTTTATGTGACGAGTATAATATGACGAATTGTGAGGTATAGTGACGAATTTTGATGGGTGCGACTTGGTGTTGTATATTGATGATTGTTTGATGATAATGAATGATGATGCAATTATGACGATTTTATGATGATGATTATTATGACGATTTGCATCATGCATTTATGGCATAGTTAGGACTTCGGTCCATTTGGCGCCTTCAATCTCATTGTGTGGATTGAGGTGTTTTGTGACGTGCTCTGGTTCTTGTGTATAATTGATCCTATTGGTGGGGATCTTTGGAGGGTGATGGCCCAATGTCCATCAATTATGACGAATTGGTACCACATGCATGAGTCTATGATGTTGCATTGCATATTGTGTGGCATTGCATTATATTGATGTGATTGATGTATTCTTGACGTTGTGAATGACTTGATGATGTGGTGCTTGTACTTTAGCTTTTTCTTATATCTTATAGATTGATTCGTGATTACTCACCCTGCCTGTTTGAATGTTGCCTCCACGTGGGTAACGTGCAGGTGATCAGGCTTAGCTTTCTTGGCGCATGAAGACTTAGCTTTTGAAGTATTTTGATTTCTCCGTCGCTTAGAGGGTCTTGCTCTGATATGTAACATCGGGTTGGGACGTTTGAGTCGAACGATTTTACGTTCTTTTGTTTTGTTGACATGATGTTTTCATGAGTTGTATGTTGAGAGTTTTGGACGGAGGCTAGAACGTAGAACGCGGAATCGACCGTAGAACCCCAAACAAAGAACCTTTTGCTGGAAAATTCGAGGTATGGGGGTAATCCGGGTTCATATGTTTGATATGGGTTTAAGGTAGAGGTAATTTGTGTGTTTGCTTTCTGATGAATCTGTGTTGAATTTGTGACGAACCTGTGACGATTTTCGTAACTTTGTATGTGTATGATTTCTGTTACGAATCTGATATGTGTTACGGTAATTGATGTTGAATCTGTGTGAACGATTGTTGATGATGTGATGAACATGTGGGTAAACCAAATCTAAAATCAAAATTGGTATTAACTGATCAGAACTTAGTAATTGGAAGAAATTGATGTAAACAGACGAAGTGGGATAAAAACATAGATCTGTAATGAATCAAAGCTGGTTTAAGTCTGATTTTGGTGGATTGAAGGTGTTGGAATGGGGAGATTTTCATTCAAATGCGAGATCTAAAGTTTTGAGTGTTCTTTGGTGATACGCGTAACAGGGGAAACGTTACGCATAATAGGGGACGTTCCCAGGGTGGTAAGCGTAGCATACACACCCGTCCCCAAGGGCCAGCACGACCCTCTGCCATTACGCGTAGCATACGCGTGTGAGAATTGGGCAATACGCGTAGGAGAAGGCAATACACGTATGGGTTCTGGGGGAAAGGTGTCTTACGCGTATGGGCTAGCTATTACGCGTAAGGGGATTCTGAAGAGGAACTGGAGAGGAAAACCCTCTCTGTTAATACGAGTAGCAGGGGTTGCAATACTCGTAATGGAGGCGTGAAAAATGAGCCATACGCGTATGGGGCCTGGTCATACGCGTATGGGCAGGGTTGTGGGCAGATGTTCCCGTTTTTACGATTTCTGTCCCGATTTCGCTTGCGGTGCAATTTCCTTGAGACGTAAGGTTATAGTGGGTTAATAAAACATGATTAAACTAGTAATGAAGATAAATTGGGTAAAATCTGGGTTTTTTATGTGACGAGTGTAATATGACGAATTGTGAGGTATAGTGACGAATCTTGACGGGTGCGACTTGGTGTTGTATATTGATGATTGTTTGATGATAATGAATGATGATGCAATTATGACGATTTTATGATGATGATTATTATGACGATTTGCGTCATGCATTCATGGCATAGTTAGGGCTTCGGTCCATTTGGTGGCTTCAATCCCATTGTGTGGATTGAGGTGTTTTGTGACGTGCTCCTGTTCTTGTGTAGAATCAATCCTATTGGTGGGAATCTTTGGAAGGTAATGGCCCAGTGTCCATCAATTATGACGAATTGGTACCACATGCATGAGTCTATGATGTTGCATTGCATATTGTGTGGCATTGCATTATATTGATGTAATTGATGTATTCTTGACGTTGTGAATGGCTTGATGATGTGGTGATTGTACTTTAGCTTTTTCTTATATCTTATATATTGATTCGTGATTACTCACCCTGCTTGTTTGAATGTTGCCTCCACGTGTGTAACATGCCGGTGACCAGGCTTAGCTTTCTTGGCGCATGAAGACTTATCTTTTGAAGTATTTTGATTTCTCTGTCGATTAGAGGGTCTTGCTCTGATATGTAACATCGGGTTGGGACGTTTGAGCCGAACGATTTTACGTTCTTTTGTTTTATTGACATGATGTTTTCATGAGTTTTATGTTGAGAAGTTTTGGACTATAAAGGTGTTCGTTAAAACTTGGTTTCCGCTGCATGGTCTTTAAGTAAATTATGATGGTAAAACCCGTGTTACGGGACATATGGTTATTTGATGTTTTGTGACGATGTGTGATGCCCTTTTTGGGACTATACTCTGATTAAATTACTGTTTTATCCGCAATATTTGTTGGGTAGAAAAAAAAGGGTGTTACAGCCTCTTTCATTAACATGGCCAAGTCTCTTGTGCCATAGCTCAGTCTTTGACACAGGTTTCGTGGATGCCACATATGCTGAACCACTTACAACCTCAGCCTCAAAGGTATACAAGCCTTGTTTCTTCATGCCTCTCGAGACTTCCTTCGACCCCTTCATTACCCTTATGATGCTTTGCTCTCCTTTGAAAACATATCCTTTCTTGTCGAATTTGCCAAGAGAAATCAAATTCCTCTTAAGATCAGGTACATACCTAACATCAGTCAATGACCTTATTGACTCATCATGGAGCTTGAATCTCACATATCCAATACCTGTAATTTTGCAAGCTTTGTTGTTTCCCAACAGCACTAATCCACCATCTTGATCACACAATTTCTCAAACATGTCTTTGTTTGGAGTCATGTGCCAAGTACACCCTGAATCCATAATCCACTCCTTGCTCGAGTCGCTGCTTGAAACCACCAGGACATCAGATGATTCATAACCATCTTGCACAATGGAAGCATTACCATTATCCTTTCCACCATGATTGTTCAGTCGATCAGGGCATACTTTTCTTGTATGACCCTCCTTCTTACAATGTTAACACTTAATAGTATGAGCATTACCACAATAAGAATTCAGTAGAACTTTACCCTTTTTCTTCTTAAACCTATCATCTTTCTTCAAGAATTTCCCCTTAACGGTCAAACCTTCACCAACAGAATATGGCTTATGCTTCTTTAGTTCATTCAAATCCTTATAGTACAAGGCAGATTGAACACTTCAAAGGTCAATGACTTTCTTCCATACAAGAGAGTTTATTTGAAGTGAGCATGAGACTTAGGTAAAGAGCACAACAGCAGCAACACTTGATCATCATCATCAATCTTGACCTCGATATTTTCAAGATCAATAATTAACTTGTTGAACATATCCAGCTGCTCAGCCAAGGCTTTGTCTTCACTCATATTGAATAAATACAAAGCTTGCTTCAGGTAGAGACGATTAACCAACGATTTTGTCATGTACAAACCTTCAAGTTTCGTCCATACACCCGCTGCAGTTTTCTCCTTTGAAACCTGTCGGAGAACCTTATCACCAAGGCTCAATACAATGGCACTGTGGGCTTTTTCGACCATCGTTGTCTTCTCCTTCTCCGTTAGAACAACATCCATCTTATCTGATCCTTTCAACGCTTCTAACAAACCTTGTTGAACAAGAAGGGCTTGCATATTCAAGTGCCACAAACCAAAATCATTCATACCGGTGAATTTCTCAATCTCATACTTTGTTGACGATATCTTCTCCTCCACACTCACCGCACCAGTTTGTTGTGAAACTATGCTGTCAATAACAAAACAAAGTTATGAGAAAAGATCCAGTTTCTTAAACAAACACAAGAAACCCTATTAGGTTTCACAAATGAAAAGAGAAGAAGAATTGAGAATTGGTTAAATCTGTTTTACTATTCACTTTCTCAATAAGGGTTCAAAGATTACAAGTGAATACCAACAATTAACCTCTCCCAACAACCTGAGAGAACTAGTTTATTCATAGACTACTAAGCTAACTTAGATTACAAACTAACTTAACAATTGGGGTTACAAGCAAGGCCCAATTCGACATGCTACCAATCTTAGCATTTTGACTATTGCATGCTTAAGCATACTTCGACTACAACATACAAGATCAGTATGTGAACAGACTTTGACTTCATACAAAACCTTCTGTCGAACTATGAAGCTACCTTTGTCGACACTAGAGTTCGATCCAAAATACCACAACAAGATTTATCTTTCAAAATTTTATTAAAATTAAAAAAAAATGTCTTTCTATCGTGTTATAATTATCTTAGATTTGAAATGATTATTTTCATTTCAAGATATTTTCCCATCAAGATAAAATCTTTATTTACTTAGTTATTTTTCCAGCAAGTTAAAATCTTTATTTACTATAGTTACATTTTTTTAGCCTGCATTGTTATAATTATTTTGGATTTGCATTGTTATAGTTATTTTTCCAGTAAGTTAAAATCTTTTTTTTACTATAGTTACATTTTTTAGCCTGTATTCCATTGTTTTAGTTAATCGAGTGAATGAGAAGTACGTAACAATTTACCGTTTGTTTTACAACATTCCATTACAAATTATAAATAGAGCAATTTTACGAGGAATAAATTAACAATTTACATTTTGTTTAACATCTCATTATAAATAGAGCAATTTTACAAAGAATAACATCCCATTACAAATATAGCAATTTTACCATGGTTAATCTTCACTAACAATATCTAAATATCCCATAACATCGTGCACCAATTGAATATCACACTTTAAGCGTGTTGGCAATTGATTTCTAGCTTCCAACATTTGTTTCTTCATATGTGGAATTTTATAGTTGTGGGAACCTCTTGCTTTCATAATTTCAATTATACATGATTGAAGTGTTAAAAATATATTATTTGATTTGGTAATTTCAAATTCTTGAAACTACTTCTCAACAGCACTCACGAGTTCATCAATAGAATTAAGAGACTCACTATGTTGTAAGGCTTGTATTGAACTGAAAAAACCAATATCTAAAACATTTAAATCCGGTGAATTTAAAGGTTGACACATTAATTGAATGTCAAATCCATCTTGTGAAGCTGCTAGACGAAATTCTTCATCTTCACAATGAAGGTGTGTTCTTGAGTTATCTTGCTAAATGAATATAGGATGACCGATTTCTTCTCTTGGCCATTTTTCTTTAATAGCGGGCAACACCTTCTGAAGCAAAAATGTTCTCATAACATCTTTAGTAATTGATGTCATTACTTTGGTCTCAAGTGTACCGGCATGTCTATTTACACTGGATCTTCTAGCTGGCTCTTGTATGACAAAAGGAAATACACCAATCAATCCGCTGAATTTTACATTTTGTTGCAAATTAAACCTTGGCCTAGCTATGGCAACTGGAAACATAACTTTTGGTATAAAATTTTTACTTTTACAAGTACAAATGAGATCTTCTTCATCCTATACCAAATAAAAATTTCTTGGCTTTTCTTTCGTATAAAACCACTTTTCATCAGTGTGAACAATGTTATATATTCCTTTAAACATTGGATCATTATTATGTATGCTATCACTATCTAGCATATCAATGCAAAATTGTAATCTAGTTCTCTCATTTTCTTCTGTTAAATAAGGTTTGATAGCATTTTAGTGTTCTTATTTCTCTCAACTTTAATGATCTTACCAATGTGCTTGTACTCACTTTTACTAATGCATGAGAAAGAGACCGAATAGAGGTTATTTGCTTCAAAGGAATGCCACTTACTAGATTAAGTTCTACATGGACTCTTTTGCGTCCATAATTTTCTACCTTTTTATGAGTCACATTAGCATGTGCTCCTTTGTTCTCAGCAAGTTTCTAAATACGTTGTACTGTGTGCACATGAACTAAAAATAGTGAAGACACTAATTTGGTCACCCTTTTTTTAAATTTTCCATCAACACTTTTCTCTAATAAAGGCTCGTATATAGTCCTTCTCTCAAAATTAGACAACACCATTCTCTTTGTGATTACTGATGAATATGTGCATATGAGAAAAATGAAAACACATTAACTTCATAAATTAAAATGAATAAATTTAAAAATATTAAAAGAGAAATATGATACCAGATTCAGATTCAATGTTGGTATGTATGTTGTTGTTTTCCACATCATTTTCTTCGTTTTTGTATGTTCTTGTTTTCCACGTCATTTTCTTCATTTTCTACATTGTTTTCTGCATATTGTTCAATTTCTATAAGAACACAGAGAAAATAGAAAACTCATATGCCATTAGAAAAAATGAAGAAACAAACAAATAAGGCATAAAAAGCGTGTTAATATTGTTACCTACCAATGGGGTCATAACTATCTTTTTCCAAACACACATGAGATATGTGCATATTTGGAATGTTGTTAAGATCAATACTTTCTACAATATTGATATTTAAATCGGGTAGATTAGGCACTATATTTTCATTTTGTTGTTGAACATATTCTTCATCTTTCATTGGAATAACATTGAGATCAATTTGATTTAAAGAAGTCATTTTAATATCATAATATGTGGTGGAGTTAGTCTAAATTTATAGGAAGAAGAATAATCAAAATTGAAGTACATTGAAATATTTAGAGGAAAATTTGAAAATTAATTTTGATTCGGGGTATTCGAACAGGTCCACGTATGCTGGTCGTCAGATGGGCAAGGTGCTCGGAATGTTGATGAGGAGAGGAGGGGGTGTACCTGCAAGGCACTCCGACGCTCAAGTAAGAAAGGGTCAGAGAAAAGGGGCAAGTACAAAGTGTATTCTTAGGATGAATATTTGATACCTGACCCTCTCGAATGAGAGGGTTTATATAATGTTCCCCAGCGCGTGGCCAACAGTCCTATTTTCAGGGCGAAATAACTGTTTTCCTGAAGAATAGGTAACTGCCCAAACTAGCCGTTATGACGGGCAGGATGCCCAAACTAGCCGTTATACCGGGAAGGAAGGTAGTTGCGGGCATCTGTTTGTCAGCTGTCGGGGAGTTGTAGTCCGTGTGTGACGGGCAATAATTCCGGGCAGGACTGAGCAGTTTGTGACCGGTTGTAGGGGCAAAAGGGTACTTTTGTCCCCTTAATGGACTGGATCCAAGCGTTTGGGTCATTACTGTAGCAATCATGGATTGGGTCGCGCATGGCCGTTGGCCCAGTCCAGAACAGTAGCCCCCCAAGTCGTTACTTCCGAGCGTGGAGGTGATGACTTAAGGATAACATACAGTCCCGGGGAAGTAGAGTGTTTTTCTCATTGGTTGTGGATGCCCGTGGTTTCTATTGCCCGCTGTGGCTGTTGGTCGTGGTCGTTACGCGTTGCCCGTTAGAGATGGATACCAACAGTCTAGTGGAATATGAAATGATACGGGGGTCGCCACGTGTGTGTTGGGACTTGTGCCGCTGCCGCTTAGGCAATGATGGCTAGCGGGTAGTCATCATGACCTATGTGCGCGTGGGGCTGCACGTGACCTCCTGTATAAATAGGAGGGAAAATTTTCATTCTAAACTTTTTCCTTCAATCTTCACCAATTTTCCTGTTCGTGAAATCTGCCTGTTGCATCCTTCGCCGTTTGAAGCTCCGAGCAACTATTTTCAGTCTTCTATTTATAAGTAAGTTGTCTCTTTTCCTTGTTTTGCTTCTTATTGATGTTTATTTAGATATTGCATGCGGTTAGGTTAGATTTTAGGAGACTTAGGGTTGTATATGTGGTAGCCGCTGGTGGTGGATGATGGCTCCGCCGTCTCCACCGCCGTTAGCATGTTGTTACGCTGTGTGTGAAGAGTCTGTCCGTGACGTCGTCGCAATGGTGACGTGCACGTGACCGTTCTAGCGTTGCATTTCATGGAGTTGTGAGTTGAATGAAAACCTCGTGATCTCGCTTTGGAGAAGTTCCTCGTGTGATAGGAGAGTTCCGGGCATTGTCTCGTGGGGAGACTTTTTCGTAGTGTTGTCAGGGCTTAGGCCGGGGACGTCGTCCTTAGCCCTTAGCGCGCCCTTTCACTTGTTCAGTGGTGGAAGGGTGGATTTGATTAGCTGTCGAATTCACTATCTTTCTCTGCTTTTCAGGTGATGGCGACAGGGCCCCGTGGAGATATTGTATTAGATTCGTCCGAGGAGGAGTCTGGTTCCTCGGGGAGTAGTAGCACTCGGTCCTCGAGTGGGTCCACTGAGCAGGACATGGACTATGAGCAAGAGGATGAACTGCTGGACGATGATCAGGAAGAGGTTCCCGAGGAGGAGGTACCGAGGAGGGTGCAGCGGAGAATAAAACAGAGGAATGGGAGGTGGCGGAACCCTCTGAGCATGCGTCTGAATTCGCAACCTACATAGGGGATTGTTTCCAGACGGTGGGAGATGACGGGGACTGGAGAGTCCATTTCCCCACCGCTGACGAGCGCGTCTGTACGAATTATGGGGAGCGCTTTATGATGTACGAATATGTTTTCAAAGAGCTGGGCTTGAGGCTTCCATTCACGGATTTCCAGCAGTCTGTCTTCTTACATCTTCGCTTGGCCCCCACTCAGCTCCATCCCAACTCGTTAGCCTTCCTGCGAGCATTCGAGTTGGTGTGCGAGCACCTGCAAATAGGGGCGACCATCCCCTTCTTCTTCACCGTCTTTCACCTCCAACGATAGACTTCTGGGAGGAGTTACGGTTGGGTCTCCCTGAAGCAACCACGCAAGCTGTTCAAACCTTTCTCTGAGTCTATACGGACATTTAAGACGAGGTACTTCGTCGTGGAGCCCGTGTCGGAGGCTGCCCAGGATAGCACATTCTGCTGGGAGGTTGAAGTGGACGAGAACGGCGAGGATAGGATTAACGAGGAGGGGAAATACATCAGGCGGAGGTTGTTGAAATATCCCTTCCATTGGACCGGGGAGCATTTTACGAAGCCCCCAAAAGACTATGTTTTTTAGCCTGCGAATTTGGACGAGGGGGATGTTGCTTCATATGAAAAGTTATTGCAGTATGTGAACTCGTTCTGGATGGCCGAGTGCATCACGAAGAAGAAGGAGGCGATCCTCGAGGCCGATGGTGGCTTTCGGGTGGAGCCTTGTTTTATTAATGTTAGGGCACTGCTGGGGTGCAAAACTTACAGAGATGCCATGGATCTGCTCGGTATTTAACCTTAACATATTGCTTTGCATTGCTCGTTATTTTCTATTGTCTGACGCCTGTTTTTGTCTTTTGCAGCCACTATGCCTTCAACCCACGAAAGGATGGTGAGGAACGTGGCCGTGCGGAAACAAGCTGTTGCAGCTGCTATTACTAAGGTTCGTCCTTCCCCTGCCCGTGCAGTTGGTCCTTCCCAGCCTCCTCAGGGGAATGCTTCTCCGGCCAATGTTCAGCGGTCTCCAATGCCCCTGGCGACCAGGTCTAAGCGTCCAAGGAACGAGGCAGTGGATATGGGCTAGGCGCCAGAGAAAGCGAAATTCGAGCTGCCTCCTTGTGTATTGGATAAGAGGTTCTTTGAAGGGACCTCTTTGGTGATTCCTCATGCTGATTCTCTGCAACTGCAAAGCCTGGACCGTCCGAGCAAGAGGGCGCTGGTGGCCCAGGATGCCTCTGCGGTGGTCAGGCTGCTGGAGATGGCGGTCACCTATGCCGAGGGGGACACGGCCACTGAGAGTGAGTTGACTATTGCCCGAGGGAAGGTGGCCGCTCTTGAGGAGAGTTTGAGGAAGGCCAGGGAGGAAGCTAAGGTTGCCAAGGAGGTGAAGGAAAAGGAGGGCGAGGAGGTTACCCGGTTGAAGGGGGAGAAGGTTACACTTGAGGCTGAGAAAAAGGCCGCTGAGGATTTGGTCGCCCAACTGCAGGTGGCCAATGCTCCTGGCGAGGAGGAGCCTGAGGACGTGAATATGCTAAAGACAAGGTCAGAGTTAGTTGCCCAACTGGTGGTGGCTGAGGATGACAACGTAGTGCTTGGCGAGGAATCCTTCAAGAACGCAGTGTCTCAGCTTCAGGTGGTGAATCCTGGTGTTGATTTGGTGACTGAAGGCACCAATTTCCTAGCGTACGTTAAAGACGGGCAAATTGTGATGCTAGAGTCTCTCCTTGCCGGCCAAGCTAGAACCCAGACTTCTCCGCCTAATGATGAACGAGTCGAAGAAACCGAGGAATGATGTTTGCAGATGATGATGTTTTACAGGCCTGCGTGCCGTGTAGTTTGTTGTAATTTTATTTGATTTGGGGGGCGTGCCCCCCCCCTTTTTATGTAATTCGTACAATCTTTGGCCCTTGTGCCCCTTTTTAACTTTATGTCCGGTTTATGTTGGCCGGTTTTGTTACTTATATGATTTTTGTTTATATTGTTGTGCTTTGCATTAGCGGTGCATGTATGACTGCCCGTCGAAGGGTGTGTCTGTTAACAGAGCTTTCTTTTGAAAAATTGCTCGTTGTGTGTGAATTCGCCAGTGTGGAGAACTGGTCGAATAGCCGGGGAAGGTCCTGGCGAGGTTGCGGATCTCAGGTCGCGATTGAGGCTTGAGGTCGCGGCGTGAACGTCCCATCGCGAGCTGGGGTTCTGGCAATCGTGGTATCTGGGCGAAGGCGATGCTCGATTGAGGACCGCCGACGAGCAGAGCTCCGGCTCATTTACTTGAGCGGGATTCCACTTTGTGCGTATGCATCATTTGTACCTGAATGAGCATGATGACCGTTGGGTGGTCCTTTGACGCGAGGAAGCCTATTGTGACTTTAGCTATAGTACTACTTAAGTTTTTCAGCGTTCCATGGTCGAGGGATTTCATCCCCGTTGAGGGTCTCGAGGAAGTAGGCATCGTTCTCCGTTCTGGCACGGACTCTGTACGGCCCTTCCCAGTTGGCTGCTAGTTTTCCTTCGCGAGAGTCCTTGTGGTTTCTTTGCAGGACAAGGCTGCCCACATCGAACTCTTGTCGTAAGACTTTGGCGTTGTGCCTGATTGCTATTTTTTGCTTAAGAGATGCTTCACGGAGGGCTGCTCCTGTTCGGATTTCCTCGACAAGGTTGATCTCCTCTCTTATTGCTTCAACATTCATTTCCTCGTCTAGAGGTGATTCGGTCCTCCTGGACGGTACGTGAATTTCAATGGGTATAACAGCCTCCGTGCCATATGCTAAGCGGAAAGGTGTTTCCCCGGTGGTAGACTGAGGAGTGGTGCGGTACGCCCATAAGACGCTGTGGAGATCCTCGACCCAGGCTTTCTTTGTTTCACCCAGTCTTCGCTTGAGGCCACGAAGAATGACACGATTGGCCGCTTCTTCCTGCCCGTTGGTCTGGGGATGTTCTATAGAAGCAAAATGTTGCTTTGTTTCGAGATGGGCGACAAAGTCTTGGAACTTCTTGTCTGTGAACTGCGTTCCATTGTCTGTGACAATTGCTTGGGGAATCCCAAAACGGGCAAGGATATTCCGCTTGTAGAAGCGCATAATGTTAAGTGTTGTTATCTTTGCTAAGGCTTCTGTTTCTATCCACTTTGTGAAATAGTCTACGCCCACTATCAGGTATTTGTTTTGGCTGGACCCCGTCACGAAGGGTCCTAGGATGTCTAGGCCCCACCAGGCGAATGGCCACGGGGAGGTCATGCTTTTCAGTTCGTTAGGTGGAGCTAGGTGCATATCCCCGTGCCGTTGGCATTTGTCGCATCTCTTCACATGCTCCTTGGCATCGTGCTGCATGGTTGGCCAATAATACCCTGCTCGGAGGGCCTTGCGGGCAAGGGACCTTCCTCCTAGGTGCTGGGCGTTAATGCCTTCATGGATTTCTCGTAATACGTGAGGGACAACTTCCTCCTCTATTCATTTGAGAAGTGGGATGGAGAAGCCTCGTCGATAGAGTTTGTTTTCAAGGATGACGTACGAGCAAGCTCTTGGTCTGATGGTGCTGGCTTCCTTGGGGTCATCCGGAAGCTCGTCCCTGGTGAGGTAGTTGTACACGAGTGTCATCCAGCAATCGCTGTCCCCAATCGCGTGTACGTGTAGGGTCGAGGATCCCTTATCGATGCTGGACCGGGGAAGTATCTCTTGGATTACTGACCTGTTTCCGCCCTTTCTCTTAGTGCTTGCTAGTTTGGACAAGATGTCTGCTCGCACGTTATGTTCGCGTGGAACATGTCTCACTTCTACCATTCTGAACCTCGCCATTTTTCCCTTGACCAAGGTTAGGTATTCAGAGAGACTGTCGTTTTTGGTCTGATATTCTCCTGATATCTGGAGGGCTACGAGCTGAGAGTCCGTGCAGATGATGATTTCTTCAGCCCCTAGGTCTTCGGCTATGCGCAAACTGGCGAGGAAGGCTTCATACTCGACCTGGTTGTTCGACGTGGGAAAGGACAATGTGACAGAAGCCTCGACTATGGTCCCTTCGTCGTTCTCCAAAATTACCCCTGCTCTGCTGCCGGTCAAGCTGGATGCTCCGTCTACATATATGGTCCATCTGTTTGCTATGTGGACCGGGGAGTCTGAGAACGTCATTTCCGCTACGAAATCGGCCAGAGCTTGGGCCTTAAGAGCTTTCCTGCTTTCATACTGGATGTCGAACTCGGACAGTTCCAATGACCATTTGAGCATTCTTCCTACCATGTCTGGTCGTCCCAGTAATTGCTTTATGGGCTGGTCCGTTCTTACCACGATCGTGTGAGCCAAGAAATAGTGTCTCAGTCGTCTGGCAGCGTTGACGAGGGCCAATGCTACCTTCTCTATCTGTTGATATCGCAACTCTGGGTCCTGCAATGCTTTGCTCGTGAAGTATATTGGCTTTTGTCCGCCAGGATTCTCGCGAATGAGAATGGCGCTAACGGCCTCGGCAGTGACAGCGAGGTATAGGAACAAGACTTCCCCAGTATCTGGTCGTGATAGTACGGGCAGTTTCGACAGAGCTTGCTTCAAGTGAAGGAGGGATGTTTCACTTTCCTCGGTCCATTCAAACGCTTCTTCTTTCCACAAGAGCTTGAAGAAAGGAAGGGCGTGTTGGGAAGATTTTGCCACGAAGCGGGACAACGAAGTAAGCACCCCGTTGAGGGATTGGATGTTCTTCTTAGACTTGGGCGTTGGGAATTCAGAGAATGCCCGACACTTGTCGGGGTTAGCTTCGATTCCTCGTTCTGTTAGGTAGAAGCCAAGGAATTTACCTGCCCGTACACCAAACGTGCACTTCTCTGGGTTAAAATGCATTCAATACTTTCTTGCTTGCTCAAAGATTTTGCGAAGATGGGCGACATGATCTAGTTCCTCGTGGGACTTGACGATCATATCGTCCATGTATACTTCGAGCATGTCGCCTATTTGTCCTTGGAAGACTCTGTTCATCATTCGTTGGTACGTAGTGCTGGCGTTCTTCAGCCCGAAGGGCATTACGTTGTAGTAATAGTTGCCCGATTCGGTCATGAAGGTCGTGTAAGTTTTATCGCTCGCGGCCATTGGGATTTGATTGTAGCACGAGTAGGCTTCGAGGAAAGATAAAAGCTTAAAACCTGTTGAGTTATCTATGAGCTTATCGATATTGGGGAGGGGGTAGGCGTCCTTCGGACAGGCCCTATTAACATCGGTATAGTCAACACACATCCTCCATTTGCCATTATTTTTTCTTACAAGTACAACGTTTGAGAGCCATATAGTGTATTTGGCCTCAGAAATAAACCTAGCTTCTAGAAGGTCTTTGATAGCTTTCTCCGCGGCTTCCATTTTTTCCGGGGACTGTTTCCTTCTGCGCTGGGCAACGGCTTTGACGGCCGAATCAATTGTAAGCTGGTGGCAAGCGACGGATGGGTCCAATCCTGGCATTTCAGCAGCGCTCCATGCAAACAAGTCTGCGTTCTCCCAGAGGCATGCTTTTAGTTGTCTCCTGGCCAGGTCGGGGAGGTCTGCTCCGATCTTTACTCCCCGTTGGGGGTCTTCTCTGAACGGAACGATCTCGAAGTTGCCATCTGGGACGGGGCGTAGGAGATGGCTGCTGTTGTTGGACTGGCTGCTCGAAGTCGTTGGGTCCTTGGCGTGATCTTCCTCGCTGAAATGGCTGTCCAAGTCAATAGATTCAGCCTGGGGGAGCGGTTTTGGCTGCTCGGAGCTGCTGGGTAGGGGGGAACGACCAGAAGTCCTTGGTCCTGCTGAGATGGTGCTTAATCCTTTTGATGCTGCTTCAAAGCACCGACGGGCAGCTTCGACATCGCTGTGGAGGGTGGCGACCATCCCTTTAGAAGTGTAGTACTTCATCTTGAGATGTACGGTGGAAGGTACATCAATCAACTCTGCCAGGGTTGGCCTTCCAAAAATGCACTGGTATAGTGACGGGCATTCAATTACCAGAAACTGTGCTTTAATTGCTCGGGTTGTCTCTCCCGAACCAAAGGTTATGATGAGCTCTATGTAACCTCGGGGTTTTGTCACCGCTCCGTTGAATCCTTGCAGGTCGGATCCAACGTATGGAGTAAGGTGAGAGTCATTCAGCTGCAGCATTTCGAACAGGTGGTTGTACATTATATCAACCGAGCTACCCTGGTCCACGAGTATTCTGCGAACGTCGAAGTTCGCCATCTTTGCTCGGATGAGCAGCGAAAGGCTTAAGTTCGGTGCTCCGCCGAGGAGCTCTTCCTTGTAGAAGGAAATAGGAATGGATCCTTTGTGAGTGGTGTCCAGCGTAGTGACTTCATTGGAGCTTTTGCTGATCAATTGATCGAATCTCCTCTTGACTGAGCCGACCGTGATTTTGTTGAATCCACACCAGAAATGACCATGGCTGACGGGAAGGCCTCCCACGGGCTGTGAGCAGCGAGGTACGTGGAGACGGACAGACTATCAGGGATGCAGAAGTCCTCTAGCCGAGTTATGGACATAGCGACCTGTACGTTGGTGTCATCAGAGGGCGGAGTTTCTTCTGCAACCTTTTTGTTCTCCTGGGTTTCCTGTCGGGGAGCATCTTTCTTTTTCACAAACTGCTTCAGGTGGCCGTCACGAATAAGGATCTCTATTGCATCTCTGAGGTGGATGCATTCTTCCTTCGTATGACCGTGACTCTTGTGGAAGCGGCAATACTTGGATTTGTCTACACCCGGTCTGGCCGACAGCTGTTTGGGGAAACGGACTCCCGCTTACTTGAATTCCGAGTTGGCACACTCGGACAAGATTTTCTCCCTCGAGACAGTGAGGGGGGTATAGTCATGGAACCGCCCAGAAGTTCCCTTCTGTTCACGTGCGTCGCGAGGCCGATCGTCGCGTCTTTTATCTCCTCGACGGGATGTCGAGGTTTCTTCAGCTCTGGACGAGCGAGCACCTTCATGGTGTCGAGAGGCCCAGACAGAGTGTGCAGCAACCTTCTCTTCGTACTATATATGCGACTGGGCTTGGAGGAGAAGGGCGTTAAGGTTCCTCGGTGGATCGAGGCTGATGGCTTTCGCGAAGTCCGAGCCAGGACGTAATCCCTGCTCGAGCAGGAATTTCTTCATGTCGTCGGTCGTTGGCACTTTGACGGCCTCCTTGTTGAACCGTTCAATGTAAGCCCGAAGAGGCTCATCTCTTCCCTGTACGATAACTCCGAGGAACGCCTCGGTCTTTAGATGGCGTAGCAATGCAGTAAAGTGACGGGAGAAAATCCTCCCCAGCTGCCTCCAGGATGTAATGGATTCTTCTGGCAGTTGCTTGTACCATGTCATTGCTCCCTTCCGGAGCATGGTCGGGAACAGGCGGCATTTGATGGCTCCTCGTACCTCTCTGTAGTCCAAAAGAGCATCTATGTTTTCTATGTGCTCGTCTGGGTCAGTGGTTCCATCGTAAGTCCCTAGAGACGGAGGCTTCTCTAGTCCTTTAGGGAGACAGGTGGCCAAGATCCTGCGGGACAACGGGCCGTGAGGCTCGTCGTCGCTGTCTGAACTTGGGGTTGATGGTGACCGTTGTCTGCGCTCGCGGCGACGGTCTCTGCGAGGCGATGGTGAACGTAGTCGGTCACGAGGTCTGACCGGTGGAGAATGTCTATCCTGCCTCGTTCTCTTGTGTCTTGGTGATGATCGATCTCGCGGGGAGATCTGGTCGCGCTTGCAAATGTGTTGTGATTCAGGCTCATGCCTCGATCTATGGTGTTCCCCACGCCTAGGTGGCGGGCTTCTTGATTTTCGGTGCTTACTCTTTGGAGGAGAGATCTTGGAAGAGATGCTTCCTCGAGAGCTCCTATTCTCTCTCCTTGCTGCAAGATAAGGAGGTTTGTGCGGTTGACAGCTTCCAAAAGAGCTGCAACGGCCAAGTCGGCGCTGGGAGGGCTAGGAATTGGTCGTTCACTCGACGGTAGATGTTTGCCTCCTTGCTTGGTGGGAGGAGGAGTTAGAGACGCGGTAGCCCCGTCTCGAAGGAAACGGGGATCAGAAAGTAACAAAGATCTGCCGTCAGCGTCCATCTTGTTGACGGGAACGAGAACCGTAACGTCAGCACCTTTTGCGGAGTTCTGAGCGGCCATATGTGGGCGGATCAAAGAAAGTATGTTTTGATCTTTTAGTTTTCGAGGAGGAAAGAAAGAAGGGGAGAACAAGGAGTTCCCACAGAAGGCGCCACTGATCCGGGGTATTCGAACAGGTCCACGTATGCTGGTCGTCAGATGGGCAAGGTGCTCGGAATGTTGATGAGGAGAGGAGGGGGGTGTACCTGCAAGGCACTCTGACGCTCAAGTAAGAAAGGGTCAGAGAAAAGGGCAAGTACAAAGTGTATTCTTAGGATGAATATTTGATACCTGACCCTCTCGAATGAGAGGGTTTATATAATGTTCCCCAGCGCGTGGCCAACAGTCCTATTTTCAGGGCGAAATAACCGTTTTCCTGAAGAATAGGTAACTGCCCACTAGCCGTTATGACGAGCAGGATGCCCAAACTAGCCGTTATACCGGGCAGGAAGGTAGTTGTGGGCATCTGTTCGTCAGCTGTCGGGGAGTTGTAGTCCGTGTGTGACGGGCAATAATTTCGGGCAGGACTGAGCAGTCCGTGACCGGTTGTAGGGGCAAAAGGGTAATTTTGTCCCCTTAATGGACTGGATCCAAGCGTTTGGGCCGTTATTGTAGCAATCATGGATTGGGTCGCGCATGGCCGTTGGCCCAGTCCAGAACAAATTTTTTTAAGGAAGATCCATAAGAAATAGTGGAGGGAAAAATTTAACAAGAAAATTTTCTCAATTTTCCAAGCGTTTCTCGTAGAGTGGTATGGATTTTAGTTTGAAAGGGAGAAAAATAAGGAATGAGGGATAAAAAAAGACACTATAATTACTTTATTCAAGAGAGAGAAAATAATAAAGTGAATTTAAATTTTTATTTTAAAAATGGAAGTTTTTAATTAATGGTTACATCATCTTTTTATTTTCTTATTTTTATGTATATGTTTGGTTAATGGAATAGATTGGAATAAATGCAATTTAGATATTCCATTATCAAATCATAATGATTAGTAATTGGTATATTTTGAAAAAAGAGATTTGAAATGTTTTTAAAAAGGATAATATTGGAAGATCGTATAATATGTTTACAAAATTAGTTAAAATTAATAATTTCCTTGGTATGTGTAAAAAAACTAAAGTGACTTATAATAAAAAACATAGGGAGTATATAAAAGTGATTGACTTAGAGACGTCTTAGTCAATATTGATTGATGGAATAAAATTGTGTCTTCTTCATTTATGTCTAAAGTAGCTACTAGATAATGAGGTAATATTCTCTATTTATGAGATAAGAAGATTAAAGTGATCCAAATTGATCCATTGATGAAGCCCCTTGGAAGAAACTAACTTGTGAACACATCGAGGGGAATTAGACTTAAGCCAATTAAAAATAACAAGTGATGGGAACCCAGCCTTTGTGATTGGAGATCCCATGAAAATAGTTCACATGAGTTAGAATAAGTCACTTGTTAGTTCTACTAGCACCAAAAATTATTTGATTAATTTTTGCTTACATCCTTTTCCTATGGTGTAGATGAGGTGATAAGAACTGCATTACCGAGAGGATAAGCTTACGTAGCTTTTAATGAATTTCATATCCTTTATTGGTGGTGTATGATTTGCAGCATACACTTGATGAAAACAACTATAAGAGTGTTGAGTGGGACCGCTTGTACGAGATCTTAGCAAAATCTCTAGAGCACTCATGAAAATAACCAGGCGTGCGCACGGCCTTTTAGCGCATTATGGCGTTTACAAAAAAAAATATAGGGGTGTGACGTGAGTGGTAGACCTCTAACACACGCTAAGTGATTTTGGTTCATATAGCTTGCTACGCAAATTTCACTGTGTGTTAAGTATTATCACTCTAGGACTGGTTCATATAGCTTGTTACACTAGTTTGATGCATCACATCTATGATGTTAATCCAGGAAACTCTTTTTTACTTTTCTTTTACAACTTTTAATACTACAAAAAACTCATATAACAACGGTTGTAAAAGATCTATAACAATGGTTTAACAACCATTGTTAGGTAGGGTGTAGTTGTAAGTGGGTTATTTATAATCACGGTCTATTGCCTGTGGTAGTAAACTAGATAGCGCGCTAAGTACAACCACGGTTGTATTAAATAACCATTGTTGTATGTCTTTAATTAAAATAAAAAAATTCAGCAGTAGAACAACAACAACAGCAAGAAAAACAATAACAACAACAACAAGAACAACAAAAATAAGAAGAATAACAACAATAACAACATCAACAAAAAGAACAAGAACAACAACAATAACAAAAACAAGAACAACAACAACAACAACAACAACAACAACAATAACAAAAACATCAACAAAAAAAAATAAGAACAACCATAATAACAATAAGAACAATAAAAACAACAACAACAATTAAAGAAAAAAAGAACAACAACAACTAACACTGCTAACTTGAATCCATACTTTCTTTGTCTCATTCAAGTTGGAGAAGAGATGATGGAGTTCTGAAATTTTTTAATGAAAGAAATGATGTTTTCGATTTTTTTTATGGAAGAAATAATATTTTCGAGCTTGGTTTAGTGGAGAAATAGAGTGTCGTAAATGAAAGATGATGTTTAGAGGTAGAAGATAAAGCTCGTATAAGTTGGAAGTTCGTCTAAGTTTTAGGTTTCACGTGGATCACTAATTGTAGTGTTTTAAGCTTTGATAATCACTAAATAGACGGCAAAGATTTGTTTATGGACGACAAAGATTTATATTAAATAACGTGCAATGTTAGTACAACTTGGAAAAACAAAATTGTGAACAATGTGATACATACAGCATTGTATTAAATAACCGTTGTTGTATGTCTTTTAATAAAATAAAATAAAATGTTAATACATGTTGGAAAAACAAAACTATGAACAACGCGCTACATACAACAACGGTTGTATTAAATAACCGTTGTTGTATGTCTTTTAATAAAATAAAATAAAATGTTAGTACAGGTTGAAAAAACAAAACTGTGAACAACGTGCTACATACAAAAACGGTTGTATTAAATAATTGTTGTTGTATGTCTTTTAATAAAATAAAATAAAATAAAATGTTAGTACAGGTTGGAAAAACAAAACTGTGAATAATGCGCTACATACAACAACGGTTGTATTAAATAACCGTTGTTGTATGTTGTTTAATAAAATAAAATAAAATGCAGCATATAACAACAACAAGATTCGAACTTATGACCATGCACCACTTTTCACCATGGTTGGAAGCTCCAACCGTGGTAAAAAGTGGCTTAAAAATAAATAAAAAACAAAACTTTATGTGTTAGGATTCGAACTCATGACCAGACGCCACTTTTCACCACTGTTAGAATTAGTTCCAACCGTGGTGAAAAGTGACCTTAAAAGTGAAAATAAAATAAAAGAGCCTAATTGAATAGTGGTGGTGAAATAAAATTCGGTGGCGTTACCAAAGGTAATTTTTGTAGTAGTGTTTTAAAATATGCGGGGGATTGTTGCAAATTTTGATTATATTTCAAAAGTTCTAAATAAATTTTGTCACATCTTTGAAAGAGAAATATGAGAAAAATATTTTTATAATATTAATTATTATTATTATTATTATTATTATTATTATTATTATTATTATTATTATTATTATTATTATTATTGTTGTTGTTGTTGTTAATTTTGTGATTTATAATAATTTTGACTTGGTCAAATAATCATATTTAACTCGTTTGACTTGATTTAGTCAAATCATTTACTCAATCTTTCTTTCTCTTATATAACTATTCCTCGACCATTTTTTACGAGATATAGAAACAAAACATATTATACATAAGATCCAGAAAATCTCTTTGTTTATTACTCTTAGTTACATCTTCCGGTTATCTTGGAGATTACTTCTTGTTGTTCTGATACCTCTTATTTATAATGAGAATTAGGGAAGAACCTGTTGAATCCTGGTGGATTTGCATTTATGAGGCGAATAAATCCTTAAGGACAGTGTTATTACATGTCTTAGGTTTGTTTAATCGTTTATTATTTTGTAGGTTCAAAGATTGTTAATACGAGTAGAGGTGATCGAATTGCATTGGGATTTCAATTACTACAACAACAAAATCTTTCTTGTTGTTCTGTTACCTCAAATTTATAGGGAGAAGAGCCTGTTGAATCTAGGGGGATTTGTGTGTATGAGGCGGATAAATCGTTAAGGACAGTGTCCTTACATGCCTCAGGTTTTTTTAATGATTTATTATTTTGCTGGATTAATATTAGTTCTTATAAGAAGATGTGATCAAGTTACTTTGGTGGCCAAATTCCACAACAATTTTCTAGGTCATAATCCATTATGGCCTCACCATAATCGATTATGGTATGTATTTGGAAGTTTTCCAATCGTTTTCTTTTTTCTGAATTTAATATAAAATGAGGTATTATGCTCATTTGAAAAACATATATGAAATTTGGATATTACTTCTTCTCCGACTCTCACTTTCTTCTTAGAAACTTCATATTCACTTAGAGTTGAGAGAGAAAAACACTTAGTAAGAGTTGTTCTTGTGTAATGGTTGGTTAATATGTTTGGGTTATAGTTGTAAATCAAGATAATATTGTTTTTCTGTGACTCTGATATTATTATAAATGTTGCAAGCTGAACCTGAGATAAAAGCTTAGTGTAATAAGGTTGTGGGTTGATCTTGGGATAAAAGGTCTCTTGTTAATGGAACTCTCAAAGGAGAATCCTAGGGACTGAAGTAAGCTATGTAGTTTAAGACTGAACCAATATAATTTTTAACGTGTTCTTTCCTTCTCTTTTCTCTTTATATTTATGTTATTTATTCTTCCATGCACAATTATCGCTTCTTTTTTCTTAAAATCGACCAAGTAAAATCAATTTTATTCTTTAAAAAAAGTGGCATCCAAATCACTGCTTTTCAATGAATTAGAAACATGATTCCTTAATATGAGCATTGTGTCCCTATTGTTTCATGTAGAGTCAATAGCATTTATATTCTAATTATAGGCTAGAATATCATGTTTCCATATTCAGTGTATAGTCATCAATACTAGGATCATGCTCTCCCTTTTTCCTTATGTATATATGTGTATGTTACTGATCAATAGAATAATTAACAATTTATACATATTACAATTTTCTAACTTGGTATCAGAGCTACATTGCCAAAAGGCTTGTGATCCAATCAAAAACCATGGCATCTGCTGCAAATACAAACAACAAAAATGATCTTCCATCATCTATCTTTGTCAAGTTGGATAGAGACAATTTTCCCTTGTGGCAGTCCTTAGTCTTGCCCATCATCAGAGGCTGCAGACTTAAAGGATACATGCTAGGGACAAAGGAGTGTCCTAAGCAATATATCACAAATCCAGATTCAAGTAAGAAGCTGAATCCTTCGTTTGAAGATTGGCAAGCTTGTGACCAACACCTTCTAGGTTGGTTAAAGAATTCCATGACTGCAGACATTGCAACACAGTTTTTGCACTGTGAAAATTCTAAGCAACTTTGGGAGGAGGTCCAAAGTCTAGCTGGAGCACATACAAGGTCTAGAATCACCTACCTGAAGTCAGAATTACACAGTACCAGGAAAGGTGAAATGAAAATGCATGATTATCTGTCCAAGATGAAAAATCTTGCTGATAAACTCAAGCTGGCGGGAAATCCAATTCTCAACTCAGATCTAATCATTCAAACCCTGAATGGATTGGATTCTTAGTACAATCCTGTAGTGGTAAAACTCTCTAATCAAATCAATCTTAGCTGGATTGATTTACAATCTCAATTGCTGAGTTTTGAGAGTAGAATTGAGCATCTCAATTCCTTTAACAACCTAAGTCTCAATGCCTCAGCAAATGTTGCAAATAAGACTGATTACAAAGGAAACTGGAGAAACAATAGACTTGGCTTCCATGGCTCAAATGGAAAATGGAGAGGCTATAGCTCGAGAGGTTGGAGAGGAGACAGAGGTAGAGGCAGGGCCTCTAAACCTACCAGTGAAGTATGCTCAAAGACTGGTCACACAGCAGTGCAGTGCTTCTATAGGTTTGACAAAACCTACTCAAGATCAAATCACTCAGCAGAAGAGGAAGAGAAATCTGCATTCCTAGCATTACAAGGAACCAATCAAGAATATGACTGGTACTTTGACAGTGGTGTAATACCCCAAATTTTGACCACTAAGATTCCCATCATTGTGTCAATCATCATCACAATATGGATGTACCTTTATGCTTCATCAGTCTCCCCAAAGATGGGTGAGCATCCAATACAATCAAAATTAGGGTTTCAAGCCCTCTCTGAGCTTTAGACAAAGGATCAATCAAGAAATGACATGGTCTTCAACTTTTCTAATCTCTCAAACATCCACAATGGATCAAAAAGGACTCCCACTTCAAGGATTAAGCATAAGGCTGCTCCCTTCTAGGTGGATCAAGTCTCAAGATCGACAGTGTCACCAAATTAGGGTTTTGGTCAACCAGGGCCTCCAGATGGAAATTTTCATCTGGGCATAAGGCAATGATCCAAAACATGACCTAATATACTCCATGGAACCTCATGAACCCATGCATCAAGTCAATTTTTCCTCAGGGGATGCATTCATCAAAAATCAGGAATTAGGGTTTCTTGACCTAATTCACCCCTAAGTTGACTTTTGGGACAAACCATGAGCCAAGACCTCAAGAGATGATTTGAGGATATCTAATACACCATATTGATCCATTTGGAACAATGGATTGATCCAAGAAGCTTGAGCAACAAGTTTCATTTTCATCTGCACCACAATTAGGGTTTTAAGGGAAAAGTCAACTGTAACTTTGACTTTTGACCAAGACATGCTCCCAAACCCTAATACATGATTGAATATACCCTATGACACCCATGGAACATGTCCATCAAGTTTGATTTAGGTCAAGGACATGATTTCCTGAAGAATTGCACAGTTTGGAATTCATCTGATATAAAGTCAACTGTGCACAAAAGTCAACTTTGACTTTTTGAGATTTTTCACCAAAATGGATTTTTAACCCTAAAATTATGTTAATGTATGATTTGAATCATCATTCATCAAGAAAAATCAAGAAAAGTGAGATAACTTGTAAAAGGGGTAACCATAAAACTTAGAAATTTTTCTAAGTTAAAAATAAAGTGGCAAAGGTACCAACTTTGGAGGACCATAACTCCTAAACCACAAGGCCATTTTTTCTCATCCAAAGATGTATTTGTAGCCCTCATTATCACCTACAAAAACTTCAACTACAAGTCATTCCAATTCATTAAGGATTTTGAGTTATGGAGTGATCAAAGTGGCTGAAAAGGGAAAAAGTCACTTTTTCCAACACTTAGTGAAATTTTCACTAAGTCAGAATTCTGCTTCACTTTTTGCCAAATGTAGGGGGATTTTTCACTTGGAATCAAAAGAGATCAAAACCAAACTTGTTCAAACAGTTGTTGTATCATGTAAGAGCTTTCCAAAATGGCCAAGAACATTGCCAAATTCAACCTACATCATGAGATACAACATTGGCAAGTTGCCTTGCTGAAATCTGTCAAAGCAAGGCAGAATTTGCACTTTGGCTCGATTTGCCAAAATCAGCCAATTGCAATTGCTCCAATCCACTTGGACACCTCAGAGGATTGAATCCAAAGGGGACAATCACTGAGCCAAGCCTCCAAGGTCCAAGGAACAAAGAATAGCATGTTGAACCTAGAATTGCCAAAATAGGGACAAGACTTCAAATTTGGAATGAGGCATTCAATGGAACCATCAAGGTGGCATGGACTGAGCCATTCTCATCTGAAATCAGTCAAGACTTATCCAAGACCAAGGGGACCAAAGCTCTGTGCCCTAACCTCTAGTCAATGGCTAGAGGAGACTTTCATTTCCATTGGCCAACATTGAGGGAACCTACTTACCAGCTGCCATGCACTATTCCTTGCAAAACAAACTTGCTCTACTATAAATAGAGCTCAATTGTGGTCAGTTTAAGTACACCAAAGCCATCTAACAGATGCTTTCCTCAAAATCTCTTTCTCTTGGCAAAAATGCCTTTCTTAGCAAGATAGCTATCGGGTTTTGAGTTTGAGAGCAATTCTGCACAAACCAATCACTCACACACCTCACATACATCACATATGAGCTGATCAAACACTCACATAACTTCTGAAACATCAATTTCACAAAATCACTTGCCATCCACACAAGTTTGAAGTGAAGTTGCAGCTGAGATGCCATAAACTGATCCAGTCCATTTCAATTCAATCAAAGTGTTCAAACACACTCCATATGGTGTAGGGAAGCTGTCCAGATCATCACAACTCATCTGTAACACCTCCAACTCAAAATCACATCTGCTCTTGCTGTCACGACTTGGAGGTAAGCCTAAACTTGGGCATCTCTCAATCTATGCATATTTCCTCGCACAATAATTTAGCCATATGTTCATAATCATGCATGGAATGTTTTCCCTCAATTAATTGCATTGTTTGAATCGTGTATCAAAAATCCTAGCCTTCATGCAGAAATTAGGGTTCTTGAGGTTTCTTCGTGATTTCATGTTTTGTGTTTAATTTAAATGAAATTAAAGTACATAGACATGATCGTGAGGTTGAGGCGAGCATAATGATATGTGGATTGCATGTTATAATTACGTATTCAGTGAGATTGGATGGAAAATGCAAATCTGGGAAAACTGAAAAACGTGCGTGTTCTTGGGGTTGTTCTTGGCGCCATTTTCATATATTTGAATATTTGAATTTTGTGATTTTGTTTAATTGATTAAAAAATTAATTTCTCTCTGAGTTTTAATGATTTTGAGTTGATTCTTTTTTTAATAATTCACAAAAATGTTAAAATATTTTATTTTCCCAAAAAATCCCAAAAATATTATTTATTTTATATAATTGATATTTTTGCAAAGAATTAATATTTTAATTGTTTTTAACATTTGAAATATTATTTCCACAATGATTTTGCAACTTTTAATGCTTTCTATTTGTTTTGTAGGTCAATACTTAATTTTTGAAGCATTAATCCAAGATCACAATTTGTTTCCCATGTGTAAAACAATTTTTGATCATTTTAATTGAATTTTTATTCAATTAAATACATTTTTGAAAACAAATTAGGGTTTTGGATTAATTCAACCCTCATAAATCATTTTCAAAACACTTTGGGCCTCTATTAGAGTGTAAGACCCAATCCTTTTTTTGACCAAATTATCTTTGGGCCTCACTTATTGTATAAGTCCCGATACCGTCAAAAAACAAACGGCGCGATCGTCGCCTTTTCAAAAATCATCTGGGCCTACCCTCGAGTAGTAAGACCCATTTCTTTTTCTTTAAAACACTTTGGGCCTCTTGAGAGAGTGTAAGACCCATCCCTTTGTACAGAAAACCTTTTTGGGCCCCAGTCACTTGTATAAGTCCCTCTGTACAAATTCAAACAGTGCGCTCACTGATAAAACCCTGGGCCTCTCCTTGAGCTGTAAGCCCCAAATCTTTCTTTTTCAAAGCACTTTCTCCTTTGATTTTGAATATACTGTTGTTTTTAATCTTTCTTTGTTGAACAACTAACCAAACAGCATGGAAGCACTACAACCGAGTAAGTGGTTATCGCTTTCATTTACTGCTTTCATATTATAAACTGTATTGTGGGGCTGCTCACTGTAAGTCTCCTTTCATAAACTCATATCTACTGTGTAATAATAGTATAGATATTTCGAGTTTCCCCGGCAACTACGTCTAGAACTAGGTGACGCCGTTTCACTTATTCGTAGAAATAGACGCCTAGATCCCCAATAGGAGCACCAGATACAGTCTTCTCTTCGGCTGTCCTCCTTAGGAATTGTCAAGGAACTCTACTCCCCAAGATGAATGTATTCTCTGTGAATGGCATCTTTGATTTTCTTCCAAATTCTCGAACTTTCCTGACTTGATCTATTCCTTGTGGATAGCTTGCCTTGAATGTCTCGGGGTTTGGGTACCCACTACAGTCATAATCTTGGACCTTAACTAAGGAACCCTCTTTAAAAGTTAAAAGTCGCTGGATAGTAAACCTCGCACGTTTACTAGTGGTTTTTATCTTTAAAAGAGTTATCTCTCCTAATGGAAAGGAGATGATAGACCCACGGGCTTCTTAAAAGCATCGGCCTCCTCTTGGGCATTATTCAAGGACACTACGGCTTCTTAGAAGTATTCACAGCCTCCTCTTAGGCTTCGTATAATGATCTCTTCCTCCGGGAATAATAGCCTCCTCTTGGGCTTCGTACAAGGACCCGTCAGCTTCTTAAAAGATTCCAGCCTCCTCTTGGGCTTCGTACAAATTGTCCCGACGACCTCATAGAGGTATAGGAACAGAACCTAGTCATCCTCATAGAACAGTCCTTTCATAGAGTCTACTACTATTTCTCGAAGCATAGTACAAAAAATCTAGACTTGGACAGTCTAACTTCCTTGAGTCTCAAAGACATTCTCAAGCACCCTTCGTTAAATAGGAAGGAAACCCGCAGACTCGGATAGTCTCAATACCCTTTGGATTTCCCGTTTCCTCAAAGAAAAGGAAATATCCCTGATCCTCAAATTAAATCCCTGTGTACAGTGTTACTCATATAAGAACTGATTTTCTCTTTTAAATCAGTATATTGGATCTGTCACTCAACTGAAACAGTTACAATGGCCTCCATCTCGGGCTTCGTACGAGATACCAAAATTCTCCCCAGTGGAGTCAAAACAGCCTTTTAGCCTCTCTCTCAGGCTTTGTATGAGACACAAAAGATTCCCTCGTTGAGTCAATCACCTTTTTTTTGCCTCCATCTCGGGCCTCGTACGAGATATAAATCCCTTAAGCAAGAGTCGAACTCTTTGCTAGCCTCCTCTTAGGCTTTGTATAACGATATGCCCCACCGGGTCAAAAACTTTTAGCCTCTCTCTCGGGCTTTGTACGAGACACAAAATAGCCTCCTCTTAGGCTTTGTATAATGATTTTCCTAGCGGAAATTAGCCTCCTCTTAGGCTTTGTATAAGAAAACCACTGGTTGATCCAATCGACCTTTTAGCATCAAAGTTGTGCCTCGTTCGCAGTACACAAACATCAACAACTCCTTTCCCTTCATCTAATCGCTGTAAACGGCAAGCCTCTGGATCATCTATATCCATGCCACTGTCCCTCTTTTAGCATGAGAAATTCCTAAGGAAAGATGGCATTGCTCTACACTGAGTTAAAGTCTTCTCCTTCAGGTTAAAACCCTTTCTTCAGAAATTATGGCATTGCTCGGATCCGCGTATCCCAGTTAAAGTAATTCTCCTTCTCCCCTCTTTAGAGATGACAAATTCTCTCTAAAGTCGAGGTCTTTTAGCTTCACATCTTGGGCTTTGAACAAAATACAAATCACCTTTCGCTTCACGTCTTGGGCTTTGAACAAGACACCAAAAACCAATTTCCTCCCATAGAATAGGAGGAACTACGAACGCTCTGATTTCCCTGTTTCGGTAAACGGGAATACGTAGGCATAAGATCGAAAGAAAAGATCTTAGTGAGCGCAATCAACAAAAAAACCAAATCCCATATCTCCATCAATTAAAAGCAGTAATTCAAAAGCATCAGTCCTAACATCATAATCCTTATTCCCCACCAGAAACCCTTTACCTAGAAAAAAGAAAGAAAGAACCGTATTGGCGAAATACGAATAACCAGTACAAAAGCCCCCCCCCCCCCACATTGATAGCATCCGTAACCTAACAGACCGCTGTTTAAACTCAGTATGCAAGCAGGGTTAATTGGATACATCTATTTCCCTTCCTTATTCAGCTCACAATAGGATAAAAAATGAATCGACCTGTAGTTTTAAGCTCAACCGCAGAGAGCGACCAGCGCTTAAGAATCGCGTCCAAAATCGCTCGCTACAGAAAAGTGGCGCCCACCGTGGGGCCGTTCACTGACTTTCTACCTCTCTTGTGTGAAAAATTACACAAATGGCGACTCTGTTGGGGAGTCTCCTTTTCTGCCTTAGGGCATCATCCCTGTTTTCTACGGAAAATGGGAACTCTACCGAAGAGAAAGATTGACCTATGCTGGTCCATCTCTTAGGCAGGGAACCACAGATTGGGGCTTCCGCCGGGGAACCCATTTCTGTCAAGAACTTAAGAATCGTAGCTTTATAAGTTTAGGATGATTAGGACAAATATATATACTGCTTTTCCTAATTGCTATACGTGTTTATTTTTCTGCTACTGGGAATGCGTGTGATGCCGCATGTGGTGAGATTGAGTATACACTTAAGAAAAGCCAACCTTTTTCGTAGTGCGGAAGCTATCGGAAATAGCTGTTACGCGATACTACCCTCATTTGAGGTTGGTGATCTATTCTCGGTGAATAGCACTTACTCTAAGATTGCACACAACTCGCTGGCGATCCGCTTGTTGTCTGCCTTCCTGGGAGGAGCTGATGATAATGAGTACAGGTACAAAAATCACCCTAGTATAAACCTTTGGGGATGGGTAGAGCCTTGACTTCATGACAACGACCCTTTGACCCCATGTTTTTTCTTTGTTTTTGTGTGCTGCATTCATGCATTCATTTAATAAAACATTAAAACATTCAAAAAAAAATTCTCTTCTAGTCTCTCTGTTTTTCAAATTAAGCTAAGACTGTGATTGCAAATATCAGAGAAAAGGATTGTATTAATGGATTTCGGTAGAAGGAGAACTCGCCAGTATACCTTCAAGGTTCCAAAACTAGGGGATTTGAGAAAGTTAGCGAGGATGATCGTTAACCCAGAGGCTTTCAGAGCCAAGCACGGTGGTTTGCTACCACTGTTAAGAGTCCATGTGATTAAGGGGATCATGGACGCGCTCATTCAGTTCTACGATCCGGTTTATCATTGTTTCACATTCCCGGATTACCAGCTGGCACCAACGCTGGAGGAGTATTCTCATCTCACTGATTTACATATCACAGATCGAGCTCCATTTTCTGGACTAGAAGAAATTCCAAAGAATCAGACTATTGCAAGAGCAATTCATTTGGACGAGTCTGAGGTCAGGACTCACATGATTACTAAGGGTGGCATCCAAGGTTTGCCAGCCCAGTTCTTAGCCAAGAAAGCTCTGTACTTCGCTAGTATAGGGAACGGGATTGCTTTTGAAAGCATCTTTGTCTTGCTCACCTACGGGTTATTTTTGTTTCCCAACATCAATAACTTCGTCGATATCAACGCTATTAAGGTTTTTCTCATTGGAAACCCTGTGCCGACTTTGCTTGCAGATGCGTATCATTCTGCACACTTGGGAAATTTGTACAGCGGAGGGGAGATCACATGCTGTGTACCTTTGCTTTACAAATGGTTTATCTCTCACTTGCCCAAGTCTGCCGCTTTTTGGGATTGCAAGAGTGTCTTACGTTGGTCGCAGAAGATCATGTCCCTCACCAACTCTGATATAGATTGGTGTAATAGGATTTATGAGGGAATCAGAATCATTGACCGTTGTGGAAACTTCCCCAGCGTACCCCTCATAGGAACTAAAGGAGGAATCAACTATCATCCGATATTAGTTCTTCGTCAATTTGGATACCCGATGAGACACATCCCACTGGGTGTTCATCTGGAAGGTCTTTTCTTCAAAGAAGGAGAAAGTGACAAAGCACTAAAGATGGAAATAGTGCAAGCTTGGAAACATGTTCATAAGAAAGGACGAGAGTCTCTGGGAAAACCGGACTGTGTCTCGGTGGAGCCTTATCTCCATTGGGTACAAACCAGAGCTCTCAAGCTAAAAATGCCTTATCCTCGTTACGAAATTCTTCCGCCGAGAGAAACTGTCATGTACTTCATGACGGAAACTGAAAAGCTTCAGGTTACTCTCAACAAAGTTCAAAAGGAAAGAAGATCTTGGAAGAACAAGTACCGCACCCTCGACGTAGAGTGTATCCAAATACAGCAATTACTGAAAGAGAAAGATGCTCTGATTGAAATTTTGGAGCAGCATGCTGTAGAGAATCAAGATGACCAAAGAAATTTGCTCACTCCTTTCACTTGGCAAAGGAATGACAACCCGACAACGGCCCAAGAGCCTCGGTCAAAGAAAAGGAAGATACCAGAATCAGCACCCGATTTCTCCTCAGAGAGGACTCGGGACCCATTAGTTTAGGTTTCTGTTTCTGCACTTTGTAATCTACTGTATTTCCATTTCTGTAATCCTTTGGAATTCAATAAAAAGGGGTTTCCCCACTGTTTGATATTTGCAATCTGATTGTCGAAGTTTATTTTGATTAAACCAAAGAAACAACAATTAATATAATCATTGCATTCATCATTCTCACATCGCGTATTCTCCTTACCTACGAATCTCACGTTTGTTTCTCGATTCTAGAGTTAAACTGTCTCATTCGTATAATACTCGGGCCAATCGTCAGAAAAAGATGGATGATCTTGAGGAAGAAAATAGAGAGTTGAAAGAAGAGATCGACACTCTGAGAGAGGATATGAGAAATCTTCGTAACGACATGCAAGCCATGGCAGAAGCTCAGCTACAAAGAACTGTGATCTCAGAGATCACCTCAACGCCCATCATAGAAAAGTATGATCCTAGGTATCAGATGCCGAAAGATCGTCCTTGGGGCATGCCTGTTAACTATATCCCGGAAGGATATGTTCCGCCGATCACTGAAGATCAGGGAATCGCAACAGAAGCCGCTGGGCCTGAAGGTTACAAACTTCGGGAAAGCGAAGATGCCAGGGGCATACTGAAGACTCCTGAAGGTTACAAACTTCGGGAGGCGCCAAGACTTACTGCCGTAGTCACGGTACCACCCCCTGTGGTGCACACTGTCCCGGAAGGACAGATTCCACTAACATCTTCTGGTAAGAAGGAAACTATGTTTGACAGAATGGATGAATTCCAGGAGCAGTTCTTGGAAATGCAGAAAGAGCTGCAAGCCATTCGCGGTCAGGATATTTTTGGAAAGGACGCCGCAGATCTCTGTTTGGTCCCAAGTGTGAAAGTCCCGCACAAGTTCCAAGTGCCCGACTTTGAAAAATACAAGGGTAACTCTTGCCCTCAGAGCCATCTGGTGATGTACGCTCGGCGGATGTCAGCCCAGACGGAGAATCAGGACCTGCTGATTCACTACTTCTAGGATAGTTTGACCGGTGCCGCACTCAAATGTTACATGGGTTTAAACCGTGCCACGATCAGTACATTCAGAGATCTTGGTACTGCCTTCTTCCAACAATACAAGTACAATTTGGACATGGCACCCGACAGAGATCAACTCAGATCAATGTCGCAAAAGGAAAAGGAAACCTTTAAGGAGTATGCTCAAAGGTGGCGTGAAATTGCCGCTCAAATTTGTCCACCTCTTGAGGAAAAAGAGATGACAAAAATCTTCTTATAGACCTTAAGCACATTTTACTATGACCGAATGATTGCCAGTGCGCCCAGTGATTTCACCGAAATGGTCGGCATGGGTGTACGTCTTGAGGAAGCCGTCCGGGAAGGACGTTTGGTAAAAGACACTGGATCAACGAGCGGTACTAAAAAATACGGTAGTGCTCTCCCTAAGAAAAAAGAGCAAGATATTGGGAATATCTCTCTCGGAAAGCAAAGGCGTCGTTATCAGCCAGTAGCAGCTGTTACTCCTGCTATCGGTCCCGCGCCTGTTCCTATGTATCAACCTTAGGTTGCGCAGAGCCAACCTGACCAACAAAGGACACAACAGCCTCTTCAGCAGGCTCGTCCTCCATATAACAACAACCGTATAACACGGCCACCAGGATTTGATCCTATACATGTAACGTACGCAGAACTGTTTCCGTTACTGCTAGCTAAGGGGCACATCCAGACTAAGTCTCCCCTTTCAGTTCCGGAAAATCCGCCTTTCTGGTTTAAGGTGGATCAAACATGCCCTTATCATCAAGGAGGTTCAGGGCATAACATTGAGACTTGTCTCAATTTCAAATCCGACGTGCAAAAGCTTGTTAGGAGCGGGCTCTTATCTTTCAAAGATACGAATCCCAATGTTCTTACGAACCCGCTGCCTCAACATGAGAAGGTTGCAGTCAATCTGATTGAGAAAGAGACTAACAATGTCTATCAAATTCACGATGTACTCTTATTGGGGACCAATCTGGTCAAGATGCATTGTAGACAGAGTGGATATGGCCATGTGACACCTCATAATTATCACCAGTGTGATATCTGCTCTAAAGATAACCAAGGATGTTCGGTAGTGCAATCAGCTCTACAGGAACAAATGGATCTTGGATGGATCCAAGAGCACCGAGTTCGTGGAGTTAACATGGTTTACACGAATTCCAACGTCATTCAAAACCACGACATCCGTGTGATGAATGTCAACTTGGTGGCGATGCACTCAAGGCAAAGCCAATATCATAATCTGCCACGGCACGATTACAGTTCCTGTCTGATTTGTTCGGTAAACAAACAGGGATGCTCTTTCATACAAGAGGCCCTCCAGCGTCAGATGGATCTTGGATGGATCCAAGACTACCATGATAGGAACTCCTATCAAATCAACATGGTTCAAATCTTTGACATTCGCGTGATGAATACCAACCTGGTAGAGTTACATGCTGAGCAGGTCCGACTCGGATTCTTAATATCACATGATTATCAAAACTGTAAAGCGGGTTGCGAAAACGATCGAGGTTGTACCCTTGTCCAGGAGGCACTTCAGCACTTGTTAAATCACTGGTGGATGCCAATCTATATGGACGAAGATACTCAGCAGATTAGTATCAATAACAGGAATCCTACTCGTCGTCAAAGTCAGGATGTCCGATCAATGGAAGGTAACCTAGTAAGGTTACATTGTATTCAAAGTGGGTGTGGCCAGGTGCCACCACACAACTATGACAGTTGTAGCGTCTGTTCGGAAAGTAACCAAGGGTGTTACCTTGTGAGAGCAGCTCTTCAGGGTCAGATCGATCACGGAGAAATTCGTCCATATCCAGGTTCAGGACCCATCATTTGGTCGCCGAACTACCTTGCAGATCAAGTTGAGGATGTTGTCACGATCTCTGGTCATCACCAGATCAGGGATGTTTTTGCCATCGTCCCTCTACTTGACGAATCTAGAGTTCCCAACCGGGAACGGATCGAGGTTACTTATGATGGTCAAAAAAATCAGAAGGTTCCCATAGTCATCTATCTACCGGGGCCACTACCGTATGAATCAGCTAAGGCAATCCCTTACAAATACGGTGCAACAATAATCGAGAATGGAAAGGAAATTCCATTACCCTTCGTCGTGAATATTGCAGACATCAGTCGTGTAACACGGAGCGGTCGAATCTTCAACCGAGGGGTTGGAGAATCCAACAAAGAAATGGAACTTCAGGCAGAAATTCCTGATCCACCAGTCAGTCAATCTGGTAATCCCGACTTTTCAAAAGACAAAGATGAGATGCTAAAGCTCATCCAAAGGAGTGAATATAACATTGTTGATCAACTGTTACAGACTCCTTCAAAGATCTCAGTATTATCACTGTTACTCAGTTCAGAAGCACACAGAGAGGCTCTATAGAAAGTCTTGGAGCAAGCCTTTGTGGAACAGGATGTAACAATCAGACAATTCAATAGCATTGTCTCTAACATCACTTCCTGCAATAATTTGGGATTTAGTGATGAGGAATTACCTGAAGAAGGTCGTCGTCATAACATGGCGCTCAACATTACAGTTAACTGCCAGGGCGATGCTTTAGCCAATGTACTGGTAGACACAGGGTCAGCCCTGAATGTTATGCCGAAGTCCACTTTGACGCAATTATCATTCAAGGGCCCTCCGATGAGAGTCAGCGAGGTCGTCGTCAAAGCATTCGACGGATCCAGAAAAACAGTTATCGGCGAAGTTGATCTTCCCATAACTATTGGTCCTCACACTTTCCAAATCACTTTCCAGGTCATGGACATCCGGGCAACATACAGTTGTTTATTAGGAAGACCTTGGATACATCAGGCTGGAGCGGTTACTTCAACCCTCCACCAAAAGCTAAAGTTCGTCAAGAACGATCAACGTGTCACAGTTTGTGGGGAACAAGCCTTGCTTGTGAGTAACCTATCATCATCTACTTGTGTGGAACCCGAGGAGATTATTGGAACTCAGTTCCAAGCGCTATCGGTGAGCAAGGACGATCAATCCAAAGAAGGAACTTCAATTTCTTCATACAAAGATGCTATCAAAGCGGTCGAGAGTACCGATACGACAGGATGGGGACGGCTTGTCATTCCTATTGACAATAAAACAAAGAAGGGTCTTGGTTTTTCTGCAACCTGTACCCAGACGGCCGCCAACGATGAAAGTCTTCATCCCCTTCAAAACTTCTTCCACAGTGGAGGTTTTCTTCACCCAGTGTCTCAGACAGTTCATGCTATCAATGAGGAAGATCCCTCTGACACGGATGAAGAGTGGAAGTCCTATCTTAACAAGGACGACTATATGTCTCAGGAAGAGGTGCCTATGCCTTTTTGCTTTCCTCCAGAAAGTCCGAGATTTATACCAAGATCAGATGTCGAAATGATCTACGGATATTGTGATCCGGAAGGATGCCGTGCTCCGCCAAATTCATTAGAGGAAGACACTCTGATGAAAGAAAACTTTGATCACAATTACTATGGCCCGATGGATGGTCTACCAATGTGGCAGCCTTACCCAGGAAACTTGGGGCAAGAAAGTCAGCCGAGTAATGAAACTCAGTTGAGCGTCATTGAGCAGAATACCTGTATCCCCACCATGTCATGGGATCAACACTCAGGTCATTCGGAAACTACTCAACATGAAGATGAATTCGCAACGTTTGCAGGACTTGAATTCATCAATTATGCTTTTCCCGAGGTCAACGTCATCGAGAGGGATGACTTCTCTAGTTCCAAAGAAGTTTGGGACACTTTGGGATAACCAAGTGGAAAATACGACTTTATGGTCAAGTACACTGCTCCTGAGAGCTCTCGTATCAGGCTCAAAGATATCCAGCCAACTGGATGGGGAGATACAGCTGAGAGCACCAATGCTATGCAAAATGCAACAGAGGAATCCTCCTACGACAATTCTGCTTGGGAAATAGATTCCAATGATCCTGCTCCACCAGAAATCAGCGTCATTTCTGAAGATAAATCAAGGAAGGTTCCAGACTTTGTGATTCACCGAGGAGTTCGCCGCCAATGGGTTGCCGTCGAGGTTCCGAAGGTCGTTCGTCAGTCAAAGTAATTGCCATCTTTAACCTTTCACCCTGCCCAGGTGAAACGGATGTTTTGATAGGGCTCGCTTTCTGTAAATTTCCCTATTCGCTTTGCCCAAAGCGACAGAGTTTTGTTTTATAGGGCTGTAGTTTCAAGATTCGACTTGTTCATTAATAAAATAACGTCGTTCTGTAATTTCAGCATTAATTGTTGTTTTCTCTTTTTGCTTTTTCAGAAAATGGTAATCCTAAAAAATATTCAATAATAAAAACAAGCAGTAAAATCAAAACACTGCACACACTTGCATTTTCTCTATCTTTTCTAAACACGAATCATCACGTCATGCAGATTGCTTGTTTTATACCCCGTTGAAACATACGATCCAATGCCTTCTTCCAACTTTGAGTTCCCGGTATTCGAGGCTAAAGAAGAAAATGACGACCAAATTCCAGAAGAGATCTCCCGACTACTCAGACAGGAGGAAAGGTCCATTGAACCTCACAAAGAACCGTTGGAAACGGTAAACTTGAGTTCAGAAAAAGAGAGAAAAGAAATCAGAATCGGAGCACTGCTCAGTCCAACTACCAGAGAGGGTTTGATAAAGCTTCTCAAAGAATTCCCCGATGTATTCGCTTGGTCCTATCAGGATATGCCAGGGTTGGATACCAGCATCGTGGAACATCACTTACCGCTAAGATCGGAATGTCCGCCAGTAAAGCAAAGGTTGAGATGGACTCACCCGGACATGGCCATCAAAATCAAGGAGGAGGTACAGAAACAGACCGACGCGGGTTTCCTCGCTACATCTGAATATCCTCAATGGTTAGCCAACATCGTACCCATTCCCAAAAAGGATGGAAAGGTCAGAATGTGTGTTGATTACAGAGATCTAAACAAGGCAAGTCCAAAGGACGACTTTCCTTTACCACACATTGACATGCTGGTAGACAGCACAGCAAAGTTCAAAGTATTCTCCTTCATGGATGGATTCTCGGGCTATAACCAGATCAAAATGGTGCCGAAAGACATGGAGAAAACTTCGTTCATTACCCCATGGGGTACCTTTTGTTACAAGGTAATGTCGTTCGGTTTGAAGAATGTCGGGGCAACCTATCAAAGGGCCATGACTACTCTGTTTCATGACATGATACACAAAGAAATCGAGGTATATGTCGATGATTTGATTGCAAAATCAAGAACAGAGGATGAGCACGTTGAACATCTGTCAAAATTGTTCGAACGTCTAAGAAAATTCAAGCTCCGCTTGAATCCCAACAAGTGCACCTTCGGTGTCCGTTCGGGGAAACTACTAGGGTTCATCGTCAGCCAGAAAGGAATTGAAGTTGATCCTGACAAGGTCAAGGCCATTCAAGAAATGCCTTCTCCGAAAACTGAAAAACAAGTCAGAGGATTCCTGGGACGTTTGAACTACATCTCCAGATTCATATTCCTTATGACCGCGACGTGTGCGCCAATTTTCAAATTACTCAAAAAGAACCAGGATTGCGTTTGGTCAGAAGATTGCCAAACCTCCTTCGACAGTATCTAGGAATATCTGTTGAATCCTCCGATCCTATCACCTCCAGGGGAAGGAAGACCACTGATCATTTACCTCAAAGTCCTAGAGGACTCAATGGGATGTGTACTTGGCCAACAAGACGAAACTAAAAGGAAAGAGTCTGCCATTTACTATCTAAGCAAGAAATTCACCGACTGTGAAACTCGGTACACGATGCTCGAGAAAACTTGTTGCGCTTTGTCTTGGGCAGCCAAACAACTTCGCCAGTACATGATTCTTCATACTACTTGGTTGGTCTCCGAAATGGATCTAATCAAGTACGTTTTCGAAAAACCTGCTCTCACGGGAAGGATTGCCCATTGGCAGATGTTACTATCAGAATATGACATAGAGTACCATGCTCAGAAAGCCGTTAAAGGAAGTATTTTAGCCGATCATTTGGCTCATCAACCGATTGACGATCAGGAATCAATCGGGTTTGACTTCCCAGATGAAGATGTCATGTATCTAAAGATGAAAGATTGCGATGAACCGCTACCCAGTGAAGGGCCAGAACCGGGTTCCCAGTGGGGACTTATCTTTGACGGAGCAGTCAATCATTATGGAAATGGAATTGGGGCAATCATTGTTACCCCTCAGGGTTCCCACATTCCTTTCACTGCCAGACTTACGTTCAAATGTACGAACAACGAGGCCGAATACGAAGCATGTATCATGGGTCTCGAAGAAGCGATTGATTTAAGGATCAAAAACTTGGACGTATACGGCAACTCAGCGCTGGTTATTAACCAGATAAAAGGATATTGGAACACATACCAATCAGGATTGATTCCTTACAAAGACTATGCAAGGAGGTTGTTACCCTTCTTCAACAGAGTCGACTTTCATCACATCCCTCGTGATGAGAATCACATGGCTGATGCATTAGCCACTCTCTCTTCCATGATTAGTGTAGGTCGATGGAATGACGTACCTAAGATCGACATCATGCGCCTTGAACGGCCCGCTTACACCTTCGCGATTGAAGCAGTCATAGACGACAGACCTTGGTATCACGATATCAAATGCTTCCTTCAGAAACAAGAGTACCCATCTGGGGCACTCAGAAAAGATAGGAAAACCCTCAGAAGATTGGCTGGAAACTTCTTCCTGAGCGGTGACACTCTTTATAAGAGAAATTTTGACATGGTCTTGCTCCGATGCGTCGACAGACCAGAAGCAGACATGCTCATGAAAGAAATTCATGAAGGATCCTTTGGCACTCATGCCAATGGACACACAATGGCGAGAAAAATTCTCAGGGCCGGGTATTATTGGTTGACCATGGAATCCGACTGCTACAAGTACATGAGGAGGTGTCACAAGTGTCAGATATACTCCGACAAAATTCATGTAATGCCATCACATCTCAAAGTTCTTTCTTCCTCGTGGCCATTTTCCATATGGGGAATCGATATGATTGGTATGATTGAGCCCAAGGCTTCAAACGGACATCGATTCATCCTGGTAGCCATTGACTATTTCACCAAGTGGGTCGAAGCAGCGTCATTCGCCAATGTAACCCGACAAGTGGTGGTCCGATTTATCAAAAACAATATCATCTGCCGTTACGGTGTTCCAAGCGAGATCATTACTGATAATGGATCTAACTTGAACAATAAGATGATGAAAGAGTTGTGTGCAGAGTTCAAGATTGAACACCATAACTCATCTCCCTACCGACCCAAGATGAACGGAGCGGTAGAAGCGGCTAACAAGAACATCAAGAAAATTGTTCAAAAGATGGTTGTAACCTACAAAGATTGGCACGAGATGCTACCCTTTGCTCTTCACGATTATCGAACATTTATCCGCACTTCAGCAGGGGAAACCCCTTTCTCTCTAGTATATGGCATGGAGGCAGTTCTCCCCATAGAAGTAGAGATCCCATCAATCCGGGTATTGATGGAAGCTCAGCTCACCAAAGCTGAATGGTGTCAAGGTCGACACGACGAACTGAACCTGATCGAAGAGAAGCGAATCACGGCACTATGCCACGGTCAGTTGTATCAACAGAGAATGAAGAGGGTGTTCGACAAAAAGGTCCGACCTCGTGTTTTTAGGAAAGGAGACCTCGTGCTCAAGAAGATACAATCATTTCTCACTGACTCTCGGGGCAAATGGACCCCGAATTATGATGGCCCCTATGTGGTCACGAAAGCTTTCTCAGGCGGCGCCTTGAGACTTGCCACCATGGACGGAGAGGAATTTGCCTACCCCACGAATGTTGATGTAGTCAAGAAATACTTCGCCTAAACTAAAAAAAAAAAACGTCTCGGTGGATTGAAAACCCGAAAGGGCGGTCCAGGCAAAAGTTAGAGACATGAAAAAAAAGAATCATCCCGATGGATTGGAAGTCTCATAGTACAATCCAGGCAAAAATTAGGGATAATGGCAAGTAACTATGTTCAACAGAGGCAAGTCCCCTAGCAGCAGTTACATCATCCATCGGAGGAAAACTCCAGTCAAGGTCATCTTCGACGGAAGCTCTGGATGCCCCGAATTCAAAGTTGATAGAAGGATAATGGTCGTTATGTTTCAACGTAGCCCTTTTCCCTGTAAATTACCATTTTCAAACTTTGTATATACTCTTTGGAATCACGCGTTTGGCTGATCTCCATCTTATCAATAAAATTTGAGCCTTTGTGCTTTTGTTTGTAATTCTTAACTTGTTTTAGCTTTACAGAACGACGTTGTTTAAACTTAATCAGCGATTCTTGAAATAAAACAAAAATGAATTTACTTGTTAAAACTTTTTCTGCTTTTAAAATAAAGATGGCAATTTCTTTTGACTGTTGAACATCAGAAGAACATCGATTGCTTCTCCCGAAGTAAGCGAACTTCAAAGTGCAGAATCAAAGTACTCCTTCTAAGCCAGTATGCCTGAATGAAGGGATCAACTGTGTCAGAGACCTTGTTTCGTCTGACACGCCTCGGCCGAGTTCTCATCTCCTAAGCCCGATCAACATAGCTCCCCGCATGGACTATGTCTCCTAAGCAAGGTGGAATTTCTATCTTGAACCAGCAATATCTCTATACGCCCCGCGATGGCCGAGTATCCAATTGTGTTCATCTGTATGTCGCGTCTGTTTTGTTAGCATATACATACGTACTTCATGCATTTTTTATTTGCATTCACATTTCGTATTGCATCACTATCACTTGAGTCGGTCTTGTCCCCTAGTGATAAACAGTTTTCTCAATCGAGTTTGCCAGTTCTTTCCTCGTCAGGAAGTGTTGCGTCTGCACAATCTCGCCACCAGTGTATCTTTAGATCAGAGTCGGCACTTGGCCACTTTGATAACTTAAACCTCTGAAAGATCAGAGAACCTTCAACAAATGTCACTCTTCGCCATTGAAGATGATATCCTTGCTTTCCCGGATTAAGGAAAATCCACAGAGAAAGCCTCGTGATCAGAGATTCGGCAGTACATCAGTATTTCTCCGAAAAGTCGTTGATGAAAAGGTCATCGACACCTCAAAATTGGACCCCATCATATGGCGTTTCTCCGGGAAGATCCCGAGAAAAGTATGATGAAAGATCCCAAATGAAAACAGTCTCTCAAGAGACTCGCTTTCCCCAGTAGAAATAAATGGCGTCTCCAACAGAGAAGTTTGTACAACTCTACAACTCAGACAACTGGGTTCCCCAGCAAGTCTGACATCAAAACTTTTCCCACTCAAATGGCATCTCCCCAGGAAAATTCGGCGAGAAGTTTGAAGGAAAGCCGTTACAAATAGCGTCCCTTGTCAGTAAAGTTTATTGACAAAAGAAACTAAGACCAGTTCTTGGTAGGAAACCAGGATCGAGGGGAAGTTTAAATCAGAAACTAAGACCAGTTCCTTGGTAAGAAACCAGGATCGAGGGGAATTTTAAATCAGAAACTAAGACCAGTTCCTTGGTAGGAAACCAAGAACGAGGGGAGGTTTATTTCAAAAGAAAACTGAGACCAGTTCCTTGGCTGAAGACCAGGGTCGAGGGGAAGTTTACCTTTTCTAAGCATTATTGCTTAGTTAAAGAAGATGAATGTGTAAGCTACCATTCATAACCACCATCAAAATTTCGGATATTCCGATATTTAATCCTCTTGCACCCCGAATGCTCGAATCCCTTCGTCATTCATACCTTCGGGTCCAAGAAGATTAAATAAGGGCATCTGTAATACCCCAAATTTTGACCACTAAGATTCCCATCATTGTGTCAATCATCATCACAATATGGATGTACCTTTATGCTTCATCAGTCTCCCCAAAGATGGGTGAGCATCCAATACAATCAAAATTAGGGTTTCAAGCCCTCTCTGAGCTTTAGACAAAGGATCAATCAAGAAATGACATGGTCTTCAACTTGTCTAATCTCTCAAACATCCACAATGGATCAAAAAGGACTCCCACTTCAAGGATTAAGCACAAGGCTGCTCCCTTCTAGGTGGATCAAGTCTCAAGATCGACAGTGTCACCAAATTAGGGTTTTGGTCAACCAGGGCCTCCAGATGGAAATTTTCATCTGGGCATAAGGCAATGATCCAAAACATGACCTAATATACTCCATGGAACCTCATGAACCCATGCATCAAGTCAATTTTGCCTCAGGGGATGCATTCATCAAAAATCAGGAATTAGGGTTTCTTGACCTAATTCACCCCTAAGTTGACTTTTGGGACAAACCATGAGCCAAGACCTCAAGAGATGATTTTAGGGTCTCTAATACACCATATTGATCCATTTGGAACAATGGATTAATCCAAGAAGCTTGAGCAACAAGTTTCATTTTCATCTGCACCACAATTAGGGTTTTAAGGGAAAAGTCAACTGTAACTTTGACTTTTGACCAAGACATGCTCCCAAACCCTAATACATGATTGAATATACCCTATGACACCCATGGAACATGTCCATCAAGTTTGATTTAGGTCAAGGACATGATTTCCTGAAGAATTGCACAGTTTGGAATTCATCTGATAAAAAGTCAACTGTGCACAAAAGTCAACTTTGACTTTTTGAGATTTTTCACCAAAATGGATTTTTAACCCTAAAATGATGTTAATGTATGATTTGAATCATCATTCATCAAGAAAAATCAAGAAAAGTGAGATAACTTGTAAAAGGGGTAACCATAAAACTTAGAAATTTTTCTAAGTTAAAAATAAAGTGGCAAAGGTACCAACTTTGGAGGACCATAACTCCTAAACCACAAGGCCATTTTTTCTCATCCAAAGATGGATTTGTAGCCCTCATTATCACCTACAAAAACTTCAACTACAAGTCATTCCAATTCATTAAGGATCTTGAGTTATGGAGTGATCAAAGTGGCTGAAAAGTGAAAAAGTCAATTTTTCCAACACTTAGTGAAATTTTCACTAAGTCAAAATTCTGCTTCACTTTTTGCCAAATGTAGGGGGATTTTTCACTTGGAATCAAAAGAGATCAAAACCAAACTTGTTCAAACAGTTGTTGTATCATGTAAGAGCTTTCCAAAATGGCCAAGAACATTGCCAAATTCAACCTACATCATGAGATACAACATTGGCAAGTTGCCTTGCTGAAATTTGTCAAAGCAAGGAAGAATTTGCACTTTGGCTCGATTTTCCAAAATCAGCCAATTGCAATTTCTCCAATCCACTTGGACACCTCAGAGGATTGAATCCAAAGGGGACAATCACTGAGCCAAGCCTCCAAGGTCCAAGGAATAAAGAATAGCATGTTGAACCTAGAATTGCCAAAATAGGGACAAGACTTCAAATTTGGAATGAGGCATTCAATGGAACCATCAAGGTGGCATGGACTGAGCCATTCTCATCTGAAATCAGTTAAGACTTATCCAAGACCAAGGGGACCAAAGCTCTGTGCCCTAACCTCTAGTCAATGGCTAGAGGAGACTTTCATTTCCATTGGCCAACATTGAGGGAACCTACTTACCAGCTGCCATGCACTATTCCTTGCAAAACAAACTTGCTCTACTATAAATAGAGCTCAATTGTGGTCAGTTTAAGTACACCAAAGCCATCTAACAGATGCTTTCCTCAAAATCCCTTTCTCTTGGCAAAAATGCCTTTCTTAGCAAGGTAGCTATCGGGTTTTGAGTTTGAGAGCAATTCTGCACAAACCAATCACTCACACACCTCACATACATCACATATGAGTTGATCAAACACTCACATAACTTCTGAAACATCAATTTCACAAAATCACTTGCCATCCACACAAGTTTGAAGTGAAGTTGCAGCTGAGATGCCATAAACTGATCCAGTCCATTTCAATTCAATCAAAGTGTTCAAACACACTCCATATGGTGTAGTGAATCTGTCCAGATCATCACAACTCATCTGTAACACCTCCAACTCAAAATCACATCTGCTCTTGCTGTCACGACTTGGAGGTAAGCCTAAACTTGGGCATCTCTCAATCTATGCATATTTCCTCGCACAATAATTTGGCCATATGTTCATAATCATGCATGGAATGTTTTCCCTCAATTAATTGCATTGTTTGAATCGTGTATCAAAAATCCTAGCCTTCATGCAGAAATTAGGGTTCTTGAGGTTTCTTCGTGATTTCATGTTTTGTGTTTAATTTAAATGAAATTAAAGTACATAGACATGATCGTGAGGTTGAGGCGAGCATAATGATATGTGGATTGCATGTTATAATTACGTATTCAGTGAGATTGGATGGAAAATGCAAATCTGGGAAAACTGAAAAACGTGCGTGTTCTTGGGGTTGTTCTTGGCGCCATTTTCATATATTTGAATATTTGAATTTTGTGATTTTGTTTAATTGATTCAAAAATTAATTTCTCTCTGAGTTTTAATGATTTTGAGTTGATTCTTTTTTTAATAATTCACAAAAATGTTAAAATATTTTATTTTCCCAAAAAATCCCAAAAATATTATTTATTTTATATAATTGATATTTTTGCAAAGAATTAATATTTTAATTGTTTTTAACATTTGAAATATTATTTCCACAATGATTTTGCAACTTTTAATGCTTTCTATTTGTTTTGTAGGTCAATACTTAATTTTTGAAGCATTAATCCAAGATCAAAATTTGTTTCCCATGTGTAAAACAATTTTTGATCATTTTAATTGAATTTTTATTCAATTAAATACATTTTTTAAAACAAATTAGGGTTTTGGATTAATTCAACCCTCATAAATCATTTTCAAAACACTTTGGGCCTCTATTAGAGTGTAAGACCCAATCCTTTTTTTGACCAAATTATCTTTGGGCCTCACTTATTGTATAAGTCCCGATACCGTCAAAAAACAAACGGCACGATCAACGCCTTTTCAAAAATCATCTGGGCCTACCCTCGAGTAGTAAGACCCATTTCTTTTTCTTTAAAACACTTTGGGCCTCTTGAGAGAGTGTAAGACCCATCCCTTTGTACAGAAAACCTTTTTGGGCCCCAGTCACTTGTATAAGTCCCTCTGTACAAATTCAAATAGTGCGCTCACTGATAAAACCCTGGGCCTCTCCTTGAGCTGTAAGCCCCAAATCTTTCTTTTTCAAAAGCACTTTCTCCTTTGATTTTGAATATACTGTTGTTTTTAATCTTTCTTTGTTGAACAACTAACCAAACAGCATGGAAGCACTACAACCGAGTAAGTGGTTATCACTTTCATTTACTGCTTTCATATTATAAACTGTATTGTGGGGCTGCTCACTGTAAGTCTCCTTTCATAAACTCATATCTACTGTGTAATAATAGTATAGATATTTCGAGTTTCCCCGGCAACTGCGTCTAGAACTAGGTGATGCCGTTTCACTTATTCGTAGAAATAGACGCCTAGATCCCCAATAGGAGCACCAGATACAGTCTTCTCTTCGGCTGTCCTCCTTAGGAATTGTCAAGGAACTCTACTCCCCAAGATGAATCTATTCTCTGTGAATGGCATCTTTGAGTTTCTTCCAAATTCTCGAACTTTCCTGACTTGATCTATTCCTTGTGGATAGCTTGCCTTGAATGTCTCGGGGTTTGGGTACCCACTACAGTCATAATCTTGGACCTTAACTAAGGAACCATCTTTAAAAGTTAAAAGTCGCTGGATAGTAAACCTCGCACATTTACCAGTGGTTTTTATCTTTAAAAGAGTTATCTCTCCTAATGGAAAGGAGATGATAGACCCACGGGCTTCTTAAAAGCATCGGCCTCCTCTTGGGCATTATTCAAGGACACTACGGCTTCTTAGAAGTATTCACAGCCTCCTCTTAGGCTTCGTATAATGATCTCTTCCTCCGGGAATGATAGCCTCCTCTTGGGCTTCGAACAAGGACCCGTCAGCTTCTTAAAAGATTCCAGCCTCCTCTTAGGCTTCGTACAAATTGTCCCGACGACCTCATAGAGGTATAGGAACAGAACCTAGTCATCCTCATAGAACAGTCCTTTCATAGAGTCTACTACTGTTTCTCGAAGCATAGTACAAAAACTCTAGACTTGGACAGTCTAACTTCCTTGAGTCTCAAAGACATTCTCAAGCACCCTTCGTTAAATAGGAAGGAAACCCGCAGACTCGGATAGTCTCAATACCCTTTGGATTTCCCGTTTCCTTGAAGAAAAGGAAATATCCCTGATCCTCAAATTAAATCCCTGTGTACAGTGTTACTCATATAAGAACTGATTTTCTCTTTTAAATCAGTATATTGGATCTGTCACTCAACTGAAACAGTTACAATGGCCTCCATCTCGGGCTTCGTACGAGATACCAAAATTCTCCCCAGTGGAGTCAAAACAGCCTTTTAGCCTCTCTCTCAGGCTTTGTATAAGACACAAAAGATTCCCTCGTTGAGTCAATCACCTTTTTTTTTGCCTCCATCTCGGGCCTCGTACGAGATATAAATCCCTTAAGTAAGAGTCAAACTCTTTGCTAGCCTCCTCTTAGGCTTTTTATAACGATATGCCCCACCGGGTCAAAAACTTTTAGCCTCTCTCTCGGGCTTTGTACGAGACACAAAATAGCCTCCTCTTAGGCTTTGTATAATGATTTTCCTAGCGGAAATTAGCCTCCTCTTAGGCTTTGTATAAGAAAACCACTGGTTGATCCAATCGACCTTTTAGCATCAAAGTTGTGCCTCGTACGCAGTACACAAACATCAACAACTCCTTTCCCTTCATCTAATCGCTGTAAGCGGCAAGCCTCTGGATCATCTATATCCATGCCACTGTCCCTCTTTTAGCATGAGAAATTCCTAAGGAAAGATGGCATTGCTCTACACTGAGTTAAAGTCTTCTCCTTCAGGTTAAAACCCTTTCTTCAGAAATTATGGCATTGCTCGGATCCGCGTATCCCAGTTAAAGTAATTCTCCTTCTCCCCTCTTTAGAGATGACAAATTCTCTCTAAAGTCGAGGTCTTTTAGCTTCACATCTTGGGCTTTGAACAAGATACAAATCACCTTTCGCTTCACGTCTTGGGCTTTGAACAAGACACCAAAAACCAATTTCCTCCCATAGAATAGGAGGAACTACGAACGCTCTGATTTCCCTGTTTCGGTAAACGGGAATACGTAGGCATAAGATCGAAAGAAAAGATCTTAGCGAGCGCAAGCAACAAAAAAACCAAATCCCATATCTCCATCAATTAAAAGCAGTAATTCAAAAGCATCAGTCCTAACATCCTAATCCTTATTCCCCACCAGAAACCCTTTACCTAGAAAAAAGAAAGAAAGAACCGTATTGGCGAAATACGAATAACCAGTACAAAAGCCCCCCCACATTGATAGCATCCGTAACCTAACAGACCGCTGTTTAAACTCAGTATGCAAGCAGGTTAATTGGAGACATCTATTTCCCTTCCTTATTCAGCTCACAATAGGATAAAAAATGAATCGACCTGTAGTTTTAAGCTCAACCACAGAGAGCGACCATCGCTTAAGAACCGCGTCCAAAATCGCTCGCTACAAGTGGAGCAAGCAATCACGTGACACATCAAACTGGAAAATTTCAAGAAATAAATGAACATCATGGTACGAACTCTCTGATTATTGGAAATGGTGAGCAACTAGAAATTATAGCCACAGGCTCTTCTAAACTCAAGTCACTTAATCTACATGATATATTATATGTGCCTAACATTACCAAAAATCTATTAAGTTTATCTAAATTGGCTGCTGATAATAACATTCTTGTTGAGTTTGATAAGAATTGTTCTTTTGTGAAGGACAAGTTGACAGGGAAGGCAGTACTAAAAGGAATACTTAAAGATGGATTATACCAGGTCTCGGGAATTGAAAGGAGCCCAGGTGCTTATATATCTGTCAGGGAGAGCTGGCATAGGGGACTTGGTCACCCAAACAACAACACATTAGACAAAGTCTTGGAAAATTGTAATGTCAAAGTATCACCTAGTGATCACTTTAGTTTTTGTGAGGCCTGCCAATATGGCCAAATGCACCTTTTACCCTTTAAGTCTTTTTCATTTCATGCTAAGGAACCACTTGAGTTGGTTCACACTGATGTGTGGGGCCCTGCGCCAATAATGTCATCTTCTGGTTTCAAATATTATGTGCATTTTGTTGATGATTTTAGTAGGTTCACATGGATTTATCCTTTAAAACAAAAGTTTGAAATTGTGCAAGCTTTCATTCAATTTAAAGCCTTGGCTGAAAATTAATATAATAAGAGAATCAAAGTTATTCAGTGTGATGGTGGTGGTGAATACAAACCTGTGTAGAGACTTGCAATAGAAGCTGGCATAGGTTTTAGAATGTCTTGTCCTTATACCTCTCAGCAAAATGGAAGAGCTGAGAGGAAACACAGACACATAGTTGAGTTTGGTTTAACTCTGCTTGCAGAAGCTAAAATGCCATTCCAATATTGGTGGGAAGCATTCTCCACTGCATTATACCTTATAACCAGACTGCCATCTCAAGTTATCCAAAATGAGACCCCCTACTCACTCATGCTTCATAAGGAACCTGACTATAAGCTCTTAAAACCCTTTGGTTGTGCTTGTTATCCATGCCTCAAACCCTACAATCAACACAAGCTGCAATTTTGTAACACCCCCAATCTATCCCCCGAGCAAATAAATTGATAACAAATAATCAGAGTGTAATTAAAACATTCATGGCATAGACGGGAGCGTCACATCAAAATGAAACAAAATACAACAACCTGCTCATATAGATATGCAACAATCAGGTAGCACATAACAGAGGAACTCAGTTCCTAACACCCACAATTCGGATACAGAATAAAAGCGGAAAATCTGCAACTGAATCTCAAATATATATATATATATATATGTGTGTGTGTGTGTGTCATAAAAGTTTGTCTGTTATACACAGAGCCATACATGTACAATCCAAAAAGAACATATACATATACACATAATCACAAACGATCTCCCCGACTACCCGGTGCTACATATCAGAACCGACCGACAAAAGAATGAAGACCTAAGCTTCACCAAAAAGACCTCCAGCATCTAATCTGCAATGCCTCATAGAGCATTCAAAACAGCAGAAGGGTGAGAAACACAATTATAATACAATTGCATACAATTATATAATAACACAAAATCCACATATAAAACATTCTCACCACAACTTACACCATAATTCAAATGCAAACCAACACAAATCATATCTCATACATCCATCACAAAGGCATATCAATCATGCACAATACATTTATCACCAACATATATATATCTCAACTCATCAATTCCATTCACAATTCCACACAAAATCAATCCATTCATGATTTATGTAAATGCACAGAGATTGACACAACGACTCTATGCAATGCAATGCGGTACCGTTCCATCCATCATTCTCATCATTAGTTCACTCAGGAACTGTTGGAATCATCGCTTGTTACTTAGTGTAACTCCCCGTCGGGCAAACGATGTTCCTCGTCGCTCACACCTCTTTGTATAAGGCACACGTCGTTTATGGATCGCTCACACCTCTTTGTATAAGGCACACGACCCGATCGCTCACACCTCTTTGTATAAGGCACACGATCGTCTATAATTATCGCTCACACCTCTTTGTATAAGGCACACGATGTTATAGCGGATTCCCTCTGGAATCGTTTCGTCGCTCACACCCCACAAGGGCACACAACATCACAAGAATGCATATACAATCAACCACAATCACAATGCATTTACTTGCCCTTAGGCCACAAACCATCATCACAATATTTCATCACATGCATTTACATCATACCACAGTGCACAAGTCATACATCATATATCAAAAGCATATTGCATGATAACACACCAAAGGCACACAATTAAGATGGTAAAAGTCGGAAAAACGACACATTTCTAAGTTCCCGACATAATTAAATCGTCCACCAATATCAAAACCATTTTAATAAGAAAGAACATCTCAAAAGCTTTCTAACGGTACCAAGAATGCCTCGATCCGAGTTACGGATCAAAAGTTACGGCATCATACGCAAAATTGGGAACCATTCTACACCCTCTCTGGTCATACGCGTATTTCCTTGGGCCATACGCGTACTGCCCAGCTCGCTCGCCCATTCCATACGCGTAATGCCCAAAGTGCTACGCGTATGGGCAGAGACTGATTTCTCCCCAAAATTCCACTAAAAACTCCATACGCGTAATGCCTCACTCGATACGCATAATGCTTTGCCAAGTACGCGTACCATTACGCAAATCAGCAGAAGGCCGTGAAAAATGTGTTCCATACGCGTATTGCCCTCATTTCCCCCTTGCCATACGCGTATTGCCCAAACCAATACGCGTAATGCCAAACCTGATACGCGTATGGGCAGTGAAACCCAGAATTTTTCCTGCAGAATTTCTGCTGCAAAATTCACCCAAAATCATCTCCAATTCTCATCTAAACACCAGCAAATTACCAATTGAATGCACAATAACATCTATCTAACATGTCTCAGCAATTAGGAACACTAACATGATTTCAGACACAATTCGAATCAAATTCTAACAATCTCAACATATTAATGGTTTTGGTTCTATATCCAATTTCAACCAAATATCACACAAATACATACATACATAATCATACACAAGTATAGGATAATCGAGTTTCACACCTTTACCTGATTAATCGTGTTTTCAACAGTCGGTTGATTCGTTTTCTTACTCTCCAAGTTTTTTCCCCTTTTTCTTCTTTCCTTTCTCTTTTCCTTCTTCTCTTTTTCTTTTCCTCTATTTTTCTCTCTTTCTAACTTCTAAGTTCTATTTTAAGAAAAATAGGTGAAATGACCAAAATACCCCTACATTCAAATATCTCGCAAACGCTCCCAAAACGCGATAAAACATAATCACGATGAAAAATAATATATTACCAAATAAAAGTCAAGAATAAAATAATATAATAATAAAAATAATTAAATCGACTCGATTAAATAAATCTAACAAAAACTGGGGCGTTACAACTCTCCCCCACTTAGAGATTTTCGTCCTCGAAAATATTACCTGAAACGAACAACTCCGGATACGACTCCCGCATCTGACTCTCCAACTCCCAAGTCAAATTGCCCTCAGCAGCGCCTCCCTACGCTACTTTCACAAGTGCAATACCCTTGCCTCTTAACTGCTTCAACTCGCGATCCAAAATTCTCACTGGTAATGCCTCAACCGTAAGGTTCTCCCTTACCTCAACCTCATCCATCGGAATCACGTGCGACGGATTCGGAACATACTTCCGAAGCTGTGAAACATGGAACATATCATGCAAATTCGAAAGATTCGGTGGCAACGCCACCCGATAAGCCACAGCACCCACTCTCGCGGATATCTGATAAGGACCAATAAATCGAGAAGTAAGCTTCTTCGACTTTAATGCACGACCAACACCCGTCACCGGTGTAACTCTCAAAAATACATGATCGCCTTCTTGAAACTCAAGATCTTTCCTCCTTCGATCATGATAACTCTTCTGCCTACTCTGAGAAGCCTTCATTTTCTCACGAATAAGTTTCACCTTTTCCGTAGTTTGTTGCACTAACTCCGGTCCAACCACCGAACTCTCACTAGATTCATGCCAACACAAAGGTGTTTGACATCTCCTTCCATACAATGCTTCAAAAGGTGCCATTCCAATACTCGAATGGAAACGTTTGTTATACGTGAATTCAACCAACGAAAGATAATTATCCCAAGCACCACCTTGCTCAAGAATACAAGCTCTCAGCAAATCTTCCAACGACTGAATAGTTCTCTTGGTCTGACCATCCGTCTGCGGATGATAAGCAGAACTCAATCTCAACTTGGAACCTAACGCCTTTTGCAAACTTTCCCAAAATCTGGAAGTAAACCTCGGATCTCGATCTGAAACAATACACAACGGAACACCATGTAGCTTCACAATCACACGGATATAAATCTCAGCCAACCTCTCCAAAGAAAAACTGATGTCAATCGGAATGAAATGCGCCGATTTAGTCAGCCTATCCACAACTACCCAAATTGCATTATGTCCCCTCTGTGTATTCGGCAAACCTGTCACAAAATCCATAGAAATACTGTCCCATTTCCACTCGGGAATATCCAACGGTCGCAACAATCCACTAGGCTTCTGATGTTCTACTTTCGACTTCTGACACGTCAAACACGCATAAACAAACTGAGCCACATCCCTCTTCAATCCGGACCACCAAAAGATCTTCTTCAAATCTTGATACATCTTATTAGCTCCCGGATGTATACTCAAATTACTCCGGTGTCCTTCCTCTAAAATCATCTTTTTCAAGTCCGAATCATCAGGAATACAAATTCTACTACGGAATCTCAAAACACCCTTATCATCCACTTTAAAGTCAGCATTCACACCTTGATCTCCGACCAACAACAAATCAACAAATTTCACATCCAACTTCTGTTTCTCGCTAACGGTCAACAAAAAATCATTGGTGACCTTTAACATACCAAGCCTCACGCTATCAGATGTCAATTCACACACCAAACTCAAATCTCTAAATGCTTCCAAAAGTTCCCACTCTTTAACCATCAAAACAGACATATGCAAAGATTTCCGGCTTAACGCATCGGCTACCACATTAGCTTTACCAGGATGGTAATTCAAGCCAAAATCATAGTCCTTCAAAAATTCCAACCATCTCCGTTGCCTCATATTCAACTCTTTCTGATCAAACAAGTATTTCAAACTTTTATGATCACTAAAGACTTCAAATCTTGCACCATAGAGATAATGCCTCCAAATTTTCAATACAAACACCACAACTACTAACTCCAAATCATGAGTAGGGTAATTCTTCTCATGATCCCTTAATTGCCTCAACGCATAAGCCACAACCTTACCTTCTTGCATCAACACTCCACCTAAACCAATCAAAGACGCATCACAATACACCACAAACGGTTCAGTAGGATTCGGTAAGACTAAAATCGGAGTTGTAGTCAATCTTCTCTTCATCTCACTAAAACTTTCCTCACACTGAATATCCCAAATGAACGTTTTACCTTTACAAGTCAGCTGGGTCAAAGGAAGTGCTAACTTGGAAAAGCCTTTAATGAATCTTCGATAATATCCAGCTAAACCCAAAAAGCTTCTAATTTCCGTAACAGATCTAGGAGCTTCCCATTGTAGAACTGCATCTACTTTGGATGGATCCACAACAATACCATTACCTGAAATCACATGCCCAAGAAAACTCACTTCTGACAACCAGAACTCGCACTTGGACAACTTGGCAAAAAGTCTCATTCCCTTCAAAATTTGCAATACAATACGCAAATGTTCTGCATAATCCTCCAGGGACTTAGTGTAACGCCCGTTTATTTAATTAAGTATTTAATTAAATATAAATGTAGTATGTTGTGTCGATTCACGTTGATTTGAGCATTTGTGTCGACTTGCGTTGGTTTGTGATATTTGTGTTGATTTAAGTTGATTCCGGAATATCGGAATACTATATTGATGTTTCTAAGTTGGTTCGAGTTGGATTAATTAATCAAGTTGATTTAAGTTGTGGAAAAAATAATATCGAATATATTTTCCGTTTATGGTTAAATAAGTTGATTTGGTGGTTTGGACGATTTATTTGATAGTCGAGTAATTAGCCGGTTTAATCGGAGAAATAATATTAGAAATAATATTATTATAATGGACTATTATTTAATTAAATTGGATTTGATTGTTGGGTGGTGGTAATTTGGAGGTGTATGAAGTGAAGCCCAAATAGAGTAAATAATGGTATTATTATTATTATTAGATTATTTGGAAAATAAAAAGAATAGTGGAGGAGGCAGTAAAGGAGGTTAGAGAAAAATAAGGAGAGGAAGTTACGTTTTGGTATCAGTAGAGGAGAACGTGAGAAAGAAGAACGAGGAAAAAGTTGGAGAAAGAGAGATACGAGAAGTTGCCGTCGGAAAGCCAAGTCGGAAAAGTCGGTCGGAGATTCGAGCGACCATCAATCTAAGGTAAGGGTGGGGTTCAATCTCTATAACCGGGTATATGGTAGACCGTATGTGGGGTTAGGTTATGCGAAAATGCCATGGATTGATTGTTGTTTTCTGTGATGTGTTGGTTTAGTAAATTGATCGATTTTAATAGTTGTTGATGTGTTGGTCCTTGCTGCAATATTAGTCGAATGAGTTGTTGTTGTTGTCTCTGAAAATATGTTACCTTAGAAATATAATTGCATTTCGTTTCTGTTTAATGTGATGGTTGGATTGGAACTGTATTGGAATTTGAGAGGTTTGTGAATTGGGGCTGATAAGGGGGTGGAATTAAAAGTTCTGAGAGTCGTTGTTCGCTAAGTCGTTTTAAAAATAAAAAAAAAAAGAGAAGGGGGGTGGCGCAAGCCACCCTTGTGTGTGTGTGTGGGTGGCGCAAGCCACCTGGTGTGAGTGGATGGGTGGCGCAAGCCACCCTTGTGTGAGGGAAATGGATGTGGCGCCAGCCACTTGGATGTGGGGGGAGTTGGAATAATTATTTGTTTAATCTACTGTTAGTATGTTGTTAGCACATTTGTGTAGTATATTGTTAGGACGTTAATAATTGATTAGTATAATGTTCCTATCATGCTAGTAAGATATATTATGACATGATAATATTATGTTAGTAAGAATTATCAAGGAGATTAGTATTACGTTGATGACAGTAGCAGAAGGAGGAAAATAATATTCGTTGGAATATTAATAAAATGTTGGTAACAGTAAGCAGAAAAATAGTATTTGTTTAGCAGGGTAATAATAAATTAGCAAGGAAAGATTCAGTTAATAGAAATACATAACAGCAAGGTCATGAGATAATAGGTAGTATTATAGTGGCAATGGTGAATTAGCAGAAAATTAATATAGCAGAACTTGTGTTGCAATAATAACAAAATAGTCCTAATAATGTTAGAACAGAGTAGGAATATTACCAGCTGTAACAGAAGGATAATTAACCGGTTTTAGAATTCTGGTCCGAATAAATTCGAGAAGCGATTGTGGTATAAGATGGTTGGTACAGAGCAGAATATAAGTTGTCGTGATATCGTCGTGATTAAGTTGTGAAGTTGTTGTTGTTGTTGTTAAGTTGTAGGCCTATGACCAATGTTGTTTTGTTGTTGATTAGTTGCTGTTAATTATTGATGTTGAAATGTTGTTGTTGTTGATGATGCACAGTTGCAAGATATTTTTTGTTGAATTGCCTCTATTGATTGGCAAATACTAAGTTGTAGGCTTTTTAGCCAGTGTTGAATTGTTGCTAAGTTGTAGGCTTTTTAGCCAGTGTTGAATTGTTGTTAAGCTGTAGGCTTTTTGCCAGTATTGAATTGTCATTAAGTTGCTGTTGTTGTGTTATTGTTGTTGCGTTGTTGAATAAGTTGATGTTGTGGTTGTGGTCGCATGCATAGCATAGCATATTAAGTTGGCCTGGATTGGCAATTTTTAAGTTGGAGCTGATGCTCACCACGTTGGCCTAGATTGGAAAAATTATTAAGTTGAAGGCTTATGCCTTGCAGATACCTCGATAACCTGGTATATTTTAAGTTGGGAGTTTTACTCTGATGGTACTACATGCATATGCATAGTCGAGTCGCATCCTGTGTCGCATTATTTATGTTGTTTGTGTTGATTGTGTTTGTTGAAGTTGAGTAAGTTGTTTATGTTGCTTAAGTTGATAAAGTGGTTCATGTTGATTGGGTTGATTGTAGTGATTATGTCGTAAATGTTGATATGTGTAATAAGTCGATAAAGTATGTTGAGAGATTGTGGATTATTGTTAAAGTTGTGGTTGTTGTTGTTAAGTTGTGATGAATTGAAGTTGTATATTATAAGTTGTTATGATGATGTGTGGGTTGATTTAAATTGTTGTTGTCACTAATTTGTATTGATTTGAGCTGTTTGTTGGTGGTTGTATAATTGTCGTTGAAGTGGTGAAATTTGTATGATTCTAATCTAATATACTGTTTATCATATACTTGCTTATGTTGGTTGATATCTCACCCCTTCTGGTTGAATGTTACCCCTATGTTGGTAACGTGCAGGTTAGCAGAGATGAAGGTCGTTTATCTTCATTAGTTGAGTCGGTGATGTCGCTCTGATACGTAACACTCGGGGGAATGAACGCTTAGTTGCTCTGTTGTTGTTTTAAGTTGTTTCCATGAAAATATGTTGTTACTAAGTTGTTTAAGTTGAACAAAGGTTATATCATGTATAGTTGAATATTTGAGAATCCGCTGCGTAGTTGTGAAAATTGTTTTGGTTTCCAAGAATGAATAAAAGTTGTTATTATAGTTTTATCCGAAATAAAGGTGTTATGTATCGATGTTCGATTTGATTTAAATGAATAAGTTTTTTTTAAGTTGTAAAATGTGGCATCCTATTGGTATACTTGTTGATTGAATTTTTACTACTCTGATTTTCGATATATTTGCCGGGTAGAAATGGGGTGTTACATTAGTGGTATCAGAGCAGGTCGGTCCGTCCGACCAATGTTATCTAATGTCGTTTATTCCTTAGTACTCGACATGTGTGAGAAACACTGTCGGTGCTTGTTTGTTAGTTTCTGGTCGTTGTCTGCAGGTGTTGGTTTGGATTAAGTGGGGGAGAAGCTTGTCTCCCGGACGTGTTGTTGGTATGTAGAAGTTGGTTCAAGGTGATGTTGATTGCAAGAGTGCAAATGTTTTTGAAGCGATGTTGTGCGGACCGGCGAGAGTTTAGACTCATGAATTCGTATCGGTCGAGTTTGAGAAGTGTGTGGAATATGGATGAGGAATTGATTGAGAATAAGGAAGTATTCCAATGGAAATGATAAGTTGATGGATCAAGTCGGTAGTTTAATATGCCTTGAGTATAGTCGGATTAAAGTCGAGTAATTTTAGAGTTGGATGAAAAAAAAGGATTGTTGGTAGATTTTGGAGCAAGCGGGAGAGAGATGGAACTTATGTTCATCAATCTCAAATTCTGATTTTTGCAACTTTGGAGCAGCTGTCGGTAAAAGAGGCATAACTTTTTACTCGTGATTCCGATTGAAGCGGTTCTGGACTTTTTGGAAAGCTTACGAAATTCCCTACAGTTTGCATATACGATGTGTCTTCAGGGAGTTCGTGAAGAGGGAGAAAAGTGCATTTTAATATTTGGGTCTGATGCTGATTTTTGGAAAATTCTGCATATGGAAATTTTGAACCAGTCCCGTTGTAAGGATGATAACTTTTTACTCGTAACTCGGATTCGAGCGATTCTTGAAGTTCTGGGATCTTTACGAAATTCTCTTCATTTTAGAATATGATTTTGCGATTGAGAGGTCTGTATCAGAAGAGATATCTGTGGTCGAAGTTGATCAACTACTGCTGAAAAATTTGGAAAGATTAAGCCGAGTGTGAAATTTTGATAAGAATAATGTGTTGGTAATTATAAGGATGTGACGGTATCTGAGAACGCATCGAGATGCAATTTATGTTGAATAAGGAGAAATAAGTGATGAGGTCATGTGATAGTAATGTTGAGAAAAAGACGGATGGTTGATTGGCAACGTTAAAATTTTTAACTTGGATAAGAGTTGTAATTGGAGCGAGCCGAGTTGGATAGTACTTAAAGTAGTAGCGATTCCGGTGTTGGAAGGATATTTAATAATTGCGTTGTGCCACGAGCATGTATAAGAGATTATGTATTGGATTTTGGACGTTTTGGTATAATTGATGAAGTTGAAATTAAGGAAACTAAGAAGACGTTGATAAGCCTCAGAGAGTTGGCGGAGCATTGTGCTTACAAACTTTGGGCACAAGTTGTAGTACGCTATTGTATTGGGTAATGATGATTTATGCCACTGTTATGGCTGCCGGCTGTCTATTGACAAATTGAGGAACTGATCACCCTTAATCTCTTGTTGATAGTAGACGGATTCATAATTGATGGATAGATGTGTCGTGCCAACTAGTATAGTACGTACGTTGAATTGGTTGAAGTCAAGCCAAGTGCTTGTGGATTGTTTATTTTGTCGATGTAGATTCATATATGAGCATATTAGTTGAATTTAAGGATGATGGCATGAGGTTGCGATTTATTTGATGAGTAGTATGGAAATTCGCAGTTGAGTTCTGGGTAAATTGAGAATTGAGTTGCAAGTAGAAAAAGAAGTGAAGTTATAAGTTGAATTGAAAAAGTGAAACTTTTGGTTGGTAAAGACGAGTCACTTGGTTGTGTTAATTCGGATAAGAATTTATGAAGAATTGTGTCAGTATGAGTAAAAGTCGATAATTTGGTTTGTTGGATTAGTTGGAAAGGAAAAGATGATTTATCTAGTTGAAGTTAATTGTACACAGGTACCCTATGTTGTTGTAATGATGTTGCGTGTTTAATAAAATTTTGGGGAATGTGTTATTAAAAGATGGTAACGTTGTAGTTTATGTTTGATGATAATCGGGAAAATTCGTGGAAGTACATGTATATATTATCCGAGATTTGGAAGTAGTCGTCGTTGTAATGGTGTTGAATGTCAGAGGAGTTATCCTACGGATCCAAGTTGAAGTACTCGGTAACTACGAGAGTGTAGAATGCCTGTTGGAACGAAATTCCGAAGAGTTAAGTCGAAAGTCTTTTGTTATGTTGGTTTGGTGATTAGAAGTTGGAGTTAAACTGAGTAGACTTGATACTTTGCAAGTAATCAGAGTGCGCAGCGAACGCGTGGTGTTGTACAGTTGTTCATGCGTGAGCAACAACGATGTTGGTAGTTGGTTGCATTGATGTCGTGTTTAAGTTGTGTGTTCGTATGTTGTTGCGTTCTAGTTCTTAAACCGGTGAATTCTTAAGTTGGTTACTCTTTATATTGTGATGTTGAGTTGTCAAGTGTGTCTCATGCGTAGTATTCGGGTTGTTTTCGCCGTTGATGTTATGAATTGTTTGTAGTATACGTAGGTTGCCTTCGGGGATGAGAGTCGATTAGTCGGATGGAATCACATAATTGGAGTAGTTGTATCGGATGAATTTTCGAGGACGAAAATGTTCTAAGTGGGGGAGAGTTGTAACGCCCGTTTATTTAATTAAGTATTTAATTAAATATAAATGTAGTATGTTGTGTCGATTCGCGTTGATTTGAGCATTTGTGTCGACTTGCGTTGGTTTGTGATATTTGTGTTGATTTAAGTTGATTCCGGAATATCGGAATATTATGTTGATGTTTCTAAGTTGGTTCGAGTTGGATTAATTAATCAAGTTGATTTAAATTGTGGAAAAAATAATACCGAATATATTTTCCGTTTATGGTTAAATATGTTGATTTGGTGGTTTGGACGATTTATTTGATAGTCGAGTAATTAGCCGGTTTAATCGGAGAAATATTATTAGAAATAATATTATTATAATGGACTATTATTTAATTAAATTGGATTTGATTTGATTGTTGGGTGGTAGTAATTTGGAGGTGTATGAAGTGAAGCCCAAATAGAGTAAATAATGGTATTATTATTATTATTAGATTATTTGGAAAATAAAAAGAATAGTGGAGGAGGCAGTAAAGGAGGTTAGAGAAAAATAAGGAGAGGAAGTTACGTTTTGGTATCAGTAGAGGAGAACGTGAGAAAGAAGAACGAGGAAAAAGTTGGAGAAAGAGAGATACGAGAAGTTGTCGTCGAAAAGCCAAGTCGGAAAAGTCGGTCGGAGATTCGAGCGACCATCAATCTAAGGTAAGGGTGGGGTTCAATCTCTATAATCGGGTATATGGTAGACCGTATGTGGGGTTAGGTTGTGCGAAAATGCCATGGATTGATTGTTGTTTTCTGTGATGTGTTGGTTTAGTAAATTGATCGATTTTAATAGTTGTTGATGTGTTGGTCCTTGCTGCAATATTAGTCGAATGAGTTGTTGTTGTTGTCTCTGAAAATATGTTACTTTAGAAATATAATTGCATTTCGTTTCTGTTTAATGTGATGGTTGGATTGGAACTGTATTGGAATTTGAGAGGTTTGTGAATTGGGGCTGATAAGGGGGTGGAATTAAAAGTTCTGAGAGTCGTTGTTCGCTAAGTCGTTTTAAAAAAAAAAAAAGAGAGAAGGGGGGTGGCGCAAGCCACCCTTGTGTGTGTGTGTGGGTGGCGCAAGCCACCTGGTGTGAGTGGATGGGTGGCGCAAGCCACCCTTGTGTGAGGGAAATGGATGTGGCGCCAGCCACTTGGATGTGGGGGGAGTTGGAATAATTATTTGTTTAATCTACTGTTAGTATGTTGTTAGCACATTTGTGTAGTATATTGTTAGGACGTTAATAATTGATTAGTATAATGTTCCTATCATGCTAGTAAGATATATTATGACATGATAATATTATGTTAGTAAGAATTATCAAGGAGATTAGTATTACGTTGATGACAGTAGCAGAAGGAGGAAAATAATATTCGTTGGAATATTAATAAAATGTTGGTAACAGTAAGCAGAAAAATAGTATTTGTTTAGCAGGGTAATAATAAATTAGCAAGGAAAGATTCAATTAATAGAAATACATAACAGCAAGGTCATGAGATAATAGGTAGTATTATAGTGGCAATGGTGAATTAGCAGAAAATTAATATAGCAGAACTTGTGTTGCAATAATAACAAAATAGTCCTAATAATGTTAGAACAGAGTAGGAATATTACCAGCTGTAACAGAAGGATAATTAACCGGTTTTAGAATTCTGGTCCGAATAAATTCGAGAAGCGATTGTGGTATAAGATGGTTGGTACAGAGCAGAATATAAGTTGTCGTGATATCGTCGTGATTAAGTTGTGAAGTTGTTGTTGTTGTTGTTAAGTTGTAGGCCTATGGCCAATGTTGTTTTGTTGTTGATTAGTTGCTGTTAATTATTGATGTTGAAATGTTGTTGTTGTTGATGAAGCACAGTTGCAAGATATTTTTTGTTGTTGAATTGCCTCTATTGATTGGCAAATACTAAGTTGTAGGCTTTTTAGCCAGTGTTGAATTGTTGCTAAGTTGTAGGCTTTTTAGCCAGTGTTGAATTGTTGCTAAGCTGTAGGCTTTTTGCCAGTATTGAATTGTCGTTAAGTTGCTGTTGTTGTGTTATTGTTGTTGCGGTGTTGAATAAGTTAATGTTGTGGTTGTGGTCGCATGCATAGCATAGCATATTAAGTTGGCCTGGATTGGCAATTTTTAAGTTGGAGTTGATGCTCACCACGTTGGCCTGGATTGGCAAAATTATTAAGTTGAAGGCTTATGCCTTGCAGATACCTCGATAACCTGGTATATTTTAAGTTGGGAGTTTTACTCCGATGGTACCACATGCATATGCATAGTCGAGTCGCATCCTGTGTTGCATTATTTATGTTGTTTGTGTTGATTGTGTTTGTTGAAGTTGAGTAAGTTGTTTATGTTGCTTAAGTTGATAAAGTGGTTCATGTTGATTGGGTTGATTGTAGTGATTATGTCGTAAATGTTGATATGTGTAATAAGTCGATAAAGTATGTTGAGAGATTGTGGATTATTGTTAAAGTTGTGGTTGTTGTTGTTAAGTTGTGATGAATTGAAGTTGTATATTATAAGTTGTTATGATGATGTGTGGGTTGATTTAAGTTGTTGTTCTCACTAATTTGTATTGATTTGAGCTGTTTGTTGGTGGTTGTATAATTGTCGTTGAAGTGGTGAAATTTGTATGATTCTAATCTAATATACTGTTTATCATATACTTGTTTATGTTGGTTGATATCTCACCCCTTCTGTTTGAATGTTACCCCTATGTTGGTAACGTGCAGGTTAACAGAGATGAAGGTCGTTTATCTTCATTAGTTGAGTCGGTGATGTCGCTCTGATACGTAACACTCGGGGGAATGAACGCTTAGTTACTCTGTTGTTGTTTTAAGTTGTTTCCATGAAAATATGTTGTTACTAAGTTGTTTAAGTTGAACAAAGGTTATATCATGTATAGTTGAATATTTGAGAATTCGCTGCGTAGTTGTGAAAATTGTTTTGGTTTCCAAGAATGAATAAAAGTTGTTATTATAGTTTCATCCGAAATAAAGGTGTTATGTATCGATGTTCGATTTGATTTAAATGAATAAGTTTTTTTAAAGTTGTAAAATGTGGCATTCTATTGGTATACTTGTTGATTGAATTTTTACTACTCCGATTTTCAATATATTTGCCGGGTAGAAATGGGGTGTTACACTTAGAATAAATCAAGATGTCATCAATAAACACAACAACGAATCGATCCAAATGCTCATGGAAAATACGATTCATATACTCCATAACCACTCCTGGCGCATTAGAAACCCCGAATGGCATCACGGAATATTCGTAATGTCCGTATCGTGTCCTAAAAGCCGTCTTCTGAATATCTTCCTCTTTCTCTCTAATCTGATGATAACCTGACCTCAAATCAATTTTACTAAACACACACGCACCTATCAACTGGTCCATCAGATCATCAATTCTCGAAAGAGGATACTTATTCTTAATCGTCACCTTATTCAGCTGGCGATAATCAATACACAATCGCATACTTCCATCTTTCTTTTTCACCAATAAAATTGGAGCACCCCAAGGCGATACACTCGACCTCACAAACCTCTTTTCTAAAAATACATTCAACTGCTTCTTCAACTCAACCAACTCAGATGCCGACATACGATATGGTGCCATAGATACAGGTCTAGTACCAGGAACTAGATTTATAGAAAACTCCACCTCTATCTTTGGCGGCACCTCTGAAATATCCTCTGGAAACACCTCTGGAAATTCACACACAACTGGAAACACATCAAGTGCAACTTGACTATCCACTGTCAACGATGCAAACAACCTGAACAACTGAGCTTCATCCGCCAAAAGCTTCTTCAACTCTTTGGTAGATAAGAAACTGGATTCCTCGTCTTCTTCAAGAGAAGGAAATCTTATCAGCTTATGATAACAATCAATATGCACTCGATTGAACTGCAACCAATTCATCCCCAGAACCACGTCTAAACCCTCCAACGGCAGACACACCAAATCCATCTCAAAATCTTTACCATAAATGGTCAAAGGACAACTTAAACAAACCAAATAAGTAGTTACCGACCCCATTATTAGAGTATCAATAACCATCTCTCCACCCATCAAAGACAATAAAAGATTCAAATGCTTCGCGCACTCAGATGAAATAAACGAATGAGTCGCTCCAGTATCAATAATAGCAACTAAAGGCATACTATTAATAAAACAAGTACCTATGATCAGACGGTCTGCACTAGTAGTCTGAGTTCCTGCCAATGCAAACATTTTCCCTCCAACTGGAGCTTGCTTTGGTTTCGGACACCTCGTACTAACATGACCAGGTTCACCACAGTTGAAACACTTCACCACATTCCTCTTGCAATCAGTTCGACATGTCCTATACCTCCACAATTGGAACACTTCTTCATATCCTTTCTACATTCAAACTGACGATGGCCTAAGTCACCACACCTATAACATCTCAGAGGATTAGACATACCTCCCCCACTTAGCCTTTTATCAAAACTACCCCTTTGTTTACCCTTGTCAGCTGGTGTCACATAAGGACCACCACGAAACAGTTGTTTCCCTTTCCTTTCGTTCACACTCTTATAGTGAGTAGAACGAGCTTTGTTATCCTCCTAAAAAATTCTACAATAATCCACAAAATCTGAAAACCTTCTAATCCTTTAATAACCAATAGCCTGCTTGATCTCAGGACGCAATCCGTTCTCAAACTTCACATATTTAGAAAACTCTGCAGTTGCTTCAGCATAATGTGGATAAAACTGAACAAGCTCCACAAACTTAGCAGTGTAATCCACAACAGACATGTTACCTTGTTTCAACTCCAAGAACTCTATTTCCTTCTTTCCTCTAACATCTTTAGGAAAATACTTCCTCAAATACTCCCTGCTAAACAAAGTCTAAGTGACCTCTTCACCTGTAGCTTCCCACACATGACGCGCACTAACCCACCAATCATCAGCCTCCTCCTGCAACATGTGAGTACCCAGTCTCACCTTATGTTCCTCAGCACAGTCCATCACTTGAAAGATTCTTTCAATCTCCTTAGGCCAAATCTGAGCACCATCAGGATCATGTCTTCCTTTGAAGACATGCGGTTTGTTCTTCCTGAACTCATCATTCCCACCACAATTAGGTGCACCTCGCACAGCCTGAGCCATAGCTTGCATAGCAACAGTCAAAGCAGCGCCATTCCTACCAGCCATATTCTGTTCATATCCAATAACAGCAACTATGGTTAAACAAACAGCTCACCCCAAACACAAAGACCGACACGGACACAACTAAAAAAACTGGCTCTGATACCACTTAATGTAACACCCCCAATCTATCCCCCGAGCAAATAAAGCGATAACAAATAATCAGAGTGTAATTAAAACATTCATGGCATAGACGGGAGTGTCACATCAAAATGAAACAAAATACAACAACCTGCTCATATAGATATGCAACAATCAGGTAGCACATAACAGAGGAACTCAGTTCCTAACACCCACAATTCAGATACAGAATTAAAGCGGAAAATATGCAACTGAATCTCATATATATATATATATATATATATATATATATATATGTCATAAAAGTTTGTCTATCATACACAGAGCCATACATGTACAATCCAAAAAGAACATATACATATACACATAATCACAAACGATCTCCCCGACTTCCAGGTGCTACATATCAGAGCCGACCGACAAAAGAATGAAGACCTAAGCTTCACCAAAAAGACCTCCAGCATCTAATCTGCAATGCCTCATAGAGCATTCAAAACAGCAGAAGGGTGAGAAACACAATTATAATACAATTGCATACAATTATATAATAACACAAAATCCACATATAAAACATTCTCACCACAACTTACACCATAATTCAAATGCAAACCAACACAAATCATATCTCATACATCCATCACAAAGGCATATCAATCATGCACAATACATTTATCACCAACATATATATATATATATATATATATATATATATATATATATATATATATATATATCAACTCATCAATTCCATTCATAATTCCACACAAAATCAATCCATTCATGATTTATGCAAATGCACAGAGATCGACACAACAACTCTATGCAATGCAATGCGGTACCGTTCCATCCATCATTCTCATCACTAGTTCACTCAGGAACTGTTGGAATCATCGTTTGTTACTTAGTGTAACTCTCCGTCGGGCAAACGATGTTCCCCGTCGCTCACACCTCTTTGTATAAGGCACACGACGTTTATGGATTGCTCACACCTCTTTGTATAAGGCACACGACCCGATCGCTCACACCTCTTTGTATAAGGCACACGATCGTCTATAATCATTGCTCACACCTCTTTGTATAAGACACACGATGTTATAGCGGATTCCCTCTGGAATCGTTTCGTCGCTCACACCCCACAAGGGCACACGACATCACGAGAATGCATATACAATCAACCACAATCACAATGCATTTACTTGCCCTTAGGCCACAAACCATCATCACAACATTTCATCACATGCATTTACATCATACCACAGTGCACAAGTCATACATCATATATCAAAAGCATATTGCATGATAACACACCAAAGGCACACAGTTAAGATGGTAAAAGTCGGCAAAACGACACATTTCCAAGTTCCCGACATAATTAAATCGGCCACCAATATCAAAACCATTTTAATAAGAAAGAACATCTCAAAAGCTTTCTAACGGTACCAAGAATGCCTCGATCCGAGTTACGGATCAAAAGTTACGGCATCGGACGCAAAATCGGGAACCATTCTACACCCTCTCTGGTCATACGCGTATTGCCTTGGGCCATACGCGTACTACCCTGCTCGCTCGCCCATTCCATACCCGCAATGCCCAAAGTGCTACGCGTATGGGCAGAGACTGATTTCTCCCCAAAATTCCACTAAAAACTCCATACGCGTAATGCCTCACTCGATACGCGTAATGCCTTCCCAGATACGCGTACCATTACGCAAATCAGCAGAAGGCCGTGAAAAATATGTTCCATACGCGTATTACCCTCATTTCCCCCTTGCCATATGCGTATTGCCCAAACCAATACGCATAATGCCAAGCTTGATACACGTATGGGCAGCGAAACCCATAATTTTTCCTGCAGAATTTCTGCTGCGAAATTCACCCAAAATCATCTCCAATTCTCATCTAAACACCAGCAAATTACCAATTGAAAGCACAACAACATCTATCTAACATGTCTCGACAATTAGGAACACTAAAACATGATTTCAGACACAATTCGAATCAAATTCTAACAATCTCAACATATTAATGGTTTTGGTTCTATATCCAATTTCAACCAAATATCACACAAATACATACATACATAATCATACACAAGTATAGGATAATCGAGTTTCACACCCTTACCCGATTAATCGTGTTTTCAATAGTCGGTTGATTCGTTTTCTTACTCTCCAAGTTTTTTCCCCTTTTTCTTCTTTCCTTTCTCTTTTCCTTCTTCTCTTTTTCTTTTCCTCCATTTTTCTCTCTTTCTAACTTCTAAGTTCTATTTTAAGAAAAATAAGTAAAATGACCAAAATACCCCTACACTCAAATATCTCGCAAACGCTCCCAAAACGCGATAAAACATAATCACGATGAAAAATAATATATTACCAAATAAAAGTCAAGAATAAAATAATATAATAATAAAAATAATTAAATCGACTCGATTAAATAAATCTAACAAAAACTAGGGTGTTACAAATTTCATACAACTAGATATGTGTTCTTAGGCTACAGTAACTCCCACAAAGGGTATAAATGTCTCAATTCCCATGGCAGGATCTTCATATCAAGACATGTTATCTTCAATGAATATCACTTCCCATTCCATGATGGGTTTCTCAATACAAGAGGTCCTCTAAAAACAACTAACAATCCATCATTCTCTTTTCCCTTGTGCCCTGCAGGTAATCCTATCACTGATGCAATCCCTGAAGGAGATATCTCAGATGAAGTGAAGTCAGCTGACCCACAAATTGACAACAATCACAAGTTGACAACAATGCCACAGAAGTTGACAACAATATCACAGAACAATCTGAAGATACTGTACTAGATGATGCAACTCATCCAGAGATACAACCTGACACAACCCAGCAAAGTACAGGTGAAGCAAGCAATGCAAGCATCATACAAACCAGAAGCAAGTCTGGCATTCACAAGCCAAAACTTCCTTACATTGGTCTAGCTGAGACCTACAAAGATATAGTGGAACCTACAAATGCCAAAGATGCTCTCACAAGGCCCTTATGGAAGGAAGCAATACAAAAGGAGTTTCAAGCACTCATGTCTAACAAAACTTGGACACTTGTCCCTTATCAAGATGAAGAAAACATAGTTGACTCAAAATGGGTCTTCAAGACCAAATACAAGTCAGATGGTACCATAGAAGGGAGAAAAGCTAGGCTAGATGCCAAAGGATTTCAACAAACAACTGGCATTGATTATGAAGAAACCTTCAGCCCTGTAGTCAAAGCTAGCACTGTCAGAATCATTCTTTCAATTACAGTCCATCTCAACAGGGAAGTCAGGCAACAAGACATTAACAATGCTTTCCTAAATGGATATCTCAAGGAAACAGTGTTCATGCATCAACCTGAAGGATTTGTTGATCTAACCAAGCCTAATCACATATGCAGGCTATCTAAAATAATCTATGGACTGAAGAAAGCACCAAGAGCTTGGTTTGATAATCTCAAGGCTGCATTACTGAAGTGGGGCTTTCAAAACACAAAGAGTGATTCCTCTCTTTTCTTTCTAAAAGGTAAATATCACATTACTTTTCTGCTTATCTATGTGGATGACATAATAATTACAGGAAGCAAAACCAAGTTCCTTCAAGCTTTCATCACTCAGTTGAATGATGTATTCTCTCTCAAAGACTTGGGTCAGCTACACTACTTTCTGGGCATAGAAGTGAAAAGAGATACCAGTGGAGTGTATCTCAAACAATCTAAGTACATCAGTGACTTACTGAGTAAATTCAAGATGGACAAAGCCTCACCATGTCCCACACATATGATAACAGGTAGGCAGTTCACAGTTGAGGGAGAGAAACTAGCTGACCCAACTGTGTTTAGACAAGCCATAGGTGCCTTACAATACTTGACTCACACAAGACCTGATCTAGCATTCTCTGTTAACAAACTCAGTCAATACATGAGATCACCAACACTTGAACACTGGCAAGGCATAAAAAGAATCTTTAGGTATCTCCAAGGCACCATAAATCATTGCTTACACATCAAGTCATCCACTGATCTGGACATTCATGGCTTCTCTGATGCAGATTGGGCCACTAGTGTTGATGACAGGAAATCCATGACTGGTCAATGTGTGTTCCTTGGTGAAACACTTGTTTCTTGGTCATCAAGGAAGCAAAAGGTGGTATCAAGGTCAAGCACTGAGTCAGAATACAGAGCCCTAGCTGATCTAGCTGCTGAAATAGCATGGATTCGTTCATTACTTGCTGAACTTAAACTCCCACTTCCAAGGAAACCCATATTGTGGTGTGATAACTTGAGTGCCAAGGCACTAGCCTCAAATCCTGTCCTCCATGCTCGCTCCAAACACATTAAAATTGATATTCACTATATCAGAGATCAAGTACTACAAAATGAAGTTGTTGTGGCCTATGTTCCTACAACTGATCAAATTGCGGACTTCCTCACCAAGCCATTAAGCCACACACGTTTCAGCCAGCTCAGAGACAAACTTGGTGTTATCCACTTACCACCAGTTTGAAGGGGGAATTAGAAACATGATTCCTTAATATCAGCATTGTGCCCCTATTGTTTCATGTAGAGTCAATAGCATTTATATTTTAATTATAGGCTAGAATATCATGTTTCTATATTCAGTGTATAGTCATCAATACTAGGATCATGCTCTCCCTTTTTCCTTATGTATATATGTATATGTTACTCATCAATAGAATAATTAACAATTTATACATATTACAATTTTCTAACTCAATGGAGAGACCAAGCCAAAATAAACCAGGATCTCTTATGAAGAAAAAATGGCTAGAACCCGACCATAAAAACCATTATCTATAGAACAAAATCCTTTAAACAGAACAACACGAACACGCCGCTTCAAGAAACGGGTCAAAAACTCTTAAATCAATAAAGTTCGTAAGTTAAAAAAAACTACAATAATAACTCAAAGATCTATTAAGATATTATTTTCAAATTAAAAAAATACAATAATAGAATAATAGTGTTTTTAATAGATATTATTACTTTAAAAAAAATTATAAATGATGAAACTTAAATACAAAATTCAGTTAAAAAAGAATAAACAGCTAATAGTGAGTATTCCAAGGCATTGAGATCATTACCAATGATAACATTAAACTTTTTCTAAAAATGGATCACAAAATAATTATATTAAAAAAAGAGGAACCAAAAGTCTAAAGAAGACTAACTGTAATCATTTAAGAAACAGGAAAAAAAAATTTAAATTTTTTTTTAAAAAAGAAATTCAAAACGGTGTTGGGTTCACTTTCTGTATCATAACATTTTTGTCTCATCACTTAAATATAAGTTTTTTCATTTTAAGAGTTTGTATAATATAAACTCTCCCAAAAAGAATTTGAAGGGCGGATTTTTACCTATTTTTAATAAAATAGATAAATAAATATATTATTTTATTAAAATGTAAAAATAAAAAGTAGAAATTCAAATTTAAATATTTTACAAAGGTTTTCATTAGATTTAATCTAATTACAATTTTTCAAACTTATATCAGCATTACTATTCCTATATTTTTTTTACACCAATACTTACATCGTATATACTATTAACTGTATTTATATGGTGAACAATGTATTTTAAAATAAAAAAATATTTGTTTATGAACAGTAAATGAATAGTGCGTGAACAGTACCCATGAATAGTTATTTTAAAGTTGTAAAATAAAGTTGATTAATGAAATGTAAAAAGTTGATTAATAAAATGATGAACTTAATTAATAAACGTTCAGATATTAAAAATAAATTCAAAGTTTGGCTAATACAATGCAAAAGTTTGGTTAATCAAATTACAAAATTGGTTAATCATACAAATTTATATCATATCTGTATTCCTTAATAAAAAAAATTATAAAATAAAATAACATAATAAAATAACATTATTATAATATTTCACTATTCACCGTATTGGTAAATAATGAAATACGGTGTAGATGTAAAAATATAGTGTAGAAATATCATTTCTCAACTTTATATATATATATATATATATATATATATATATATATATATATATATATATATATTAGCAGTAATTCTCTATCAGAAGTTTAATCCACAATTATTATTCCTTTTAGAAAAATTTAGTCCATAAAATTCAGATGGTAAAAAATTGGGAAAATATTTAATATGATGCAACATTTGATTTAAAATAATGATCATACCAGAAAAAGAAAAGAAAAAGAAAGTGTGATGGAGAAATCTCATCACCGAATTAGTAGAATATTGAAGAGCTGTCTAATTTTCACACGCTTTCAGCAAAATAAAAATCTTATCCATACAACTTATAATTATTTAATTATTTGTTTGTTTGTTTTTATTTATTTAATTTATTATATATGGACCTTATTAGTTTCATCAATGATGAGTTGTACATATCATCACTTAAATTCTTTAATTATTTTGATTAAATATCTGTCATAAAAAATAATTATTTTGATGTAATAGAAGTATCACATCAGAGTAGTCCCCATTTCTTCCAATTATATACATGAAATGAAAGGTAGTTTGGGACATAGAAATGACATATTATAATGGTAGACAGGTCCACTTTTTTTTATTTCTTTTTTATGAAGCCTAATTAATCAACATTTTACTTAGAGTTAAGTATGGTTTTATTATCTCTATGAAATCGGGCTTTGAGATTTAATCCCTATTAAATTTTAATTTTAGTCTTTAATAATATTGAATTTTATAAAAATAATTCATATTTTAAAAACATTTTAAATATCAAAATAATCTTATAAATGCATAATAGAGATTAAAAATGAATATTTTATTTTGAGAAAAGAAAATAATGCTTTGCCTTCAAAAAAATTATTTTGAGGAATTAAAATTTATTTAACTCTTTTAATTAATAGGAAAAACATAATGATAATACTAATAAGTAAAAATCGTCTCCACGTCAATTGTTATTAATTTTAAATACCCAACAAAAGAAATTATAAATTGACTCATTCAAAAGACGTAAAGTATATAAACGGTAATAAAAAAAATAGATTATAAAGACAACTAAGATTCGAATAATCTTCTTTGCAATATTAAGTTATTGAATTATTTAATTATGTTACTACATTTATTGTTAAATATGTTCATTAAATTGTAAATAAAGGTTAGAGAGAATTCATTGACTCAAAATTCATTTTATTCGATAAAAATTGTATGATTTAAAGTTGATTAAATATTAGTTAGGTCATTAAGAACGATCATTTATTTTGAATATATTATTGGAATTAAACCCCCCAACAATATTAGTTAAGTCATTAAGAACGATCATCAAAATGGGTTGGTATTGATCCAAAAGGGAAACACGAGTGAAGTGTGAGGGGAACAAAGAGTGAGGAAAAGTTACATAGGTTTCTTGAAACTAAAGAAAGATGAATGTAAATAGTGGATTTTCAACTAATATCTTGACACTTGATGAAAGCAATTGGGAAAGGTGGAGTGCTATAATGAAATCATTATTTGGAGCATACGATGTGCTTCAAATTGTGCAAGAAGGTTATGAAGAATCAATAAAGAAGGGTTGTAAAACTTTGTTCTACATTCAGTAAAATGTAGATTCTTACCAGTTTGAGAAGATTTCAAAGGCCACAAAATCAAAGGAAGCATGGAATGTGTTAGATAAGTATCATGATGGTGGAGAGAAAGTGAAGCAAGTTGCAGGTACTAAGGACAACTTATAAACTGATGCAAATGGAGGAGAACCAGAAAATCAGTGATTACTTCTCAAAGTTAATTGCTTTGGTAAATCAAATGAAGACATATGTTGAAGGAATCACTGATCAGCAAGTAGTTGAGAAGATAATAAGATCTTTAAAATAGAGATTTGAATTCATATTTGTTGCAATACAAGAATCTAAAGATCTCAAGAGCATGAAGATTGAGGATTTGCATAGCTTGTTAGAAATACATGAGCTGATGGTAATTGGTAAAGGCACTAAAAGAGAAACTTAAGAAGCATTACAGGCTCAAGTAATGCAAAATAATGGAGTTGAAAGGAATTTCAAGAAGAATGATAAAGGAGGTTCCAAGAATCTAAATTGGTACAATACTGTAAAGAAAAAAAGTGAAGAAAAGGTTGAATCTTCTAAAAAAGGAGGAGGCAATGGCAAAAATCAGTTCAAGAAGAAGGATTTTGACAAAAGTAAGATACAATGTTATAATTGTGAGAAGCATGAGCACTTTGAAAATGAATGTTGGTACAAGAAAGAAGGAGGAAAGAAAATTCAAAAAGATGATGAAGAGGCCAACATAGCACATGATAAAGGTGAATCAGATGCAGTGTTACTTATGGCCACAATCTGTGAAGAAAATCCATTGTGTGAACAATAGTATCTAGGTTTAAGATACTCCAATCACATGACATGATATAAGGAATGGCTGATCAACTTAGGTGCAAGTAATAAGACTAGTGTCAATCTTGCTAACAACACTTACCTTGCAGTAGAAAGTATTGGCGACACAGTGATAAAAAAGAAGGATGAAAGGAATTCCTTTATTGAAAAGGTACTCTTTTTTACAAGGAATGAATTGTAATCATTGAGAAAGGCCTCTCATTCACTGTGACTGGTGATACAGTTCAACCATTTGATAAAAAGAAGAGGTTGACACTGAAGTCTCAATTGTTCAAAAATAAAACTTTCAAGTGCACGATTCAACCTGGATAAGAAGTATGGATGTGGCATACAAGGTATAAACATCTGAACTTTAGAAGCTTAAGTGAGTTAAGCTCTAAGAACTCGGTGCATGGTTTGCCTAGACTGAGCACAAAGAGTATAACCCCTGAGATCTGTCTGAGAAGCAAGTAAAATAAACTATCTTTTTCTTCATACATGCCTAAAAGATCAAGAGATGTCATTGAAGTGGTGCACTCTGATATCTGTGGTCTTTTTTAGGTATCATCCTTGGAAGGTAATAGATATTTCATCATCTTTATGGATGAACACACAAGGATATTGTGGCTTCAATAAGTTCAAAATCTTAATTGAAAAAGAAAGTGGCAAAACAATTAATATTTTGAGGACAAATGAAGGTGGAGAATATACATCAAAGGAGTTTGAAGAATATTGTAGCAATGAAGGCATAAAAGATGAAGTAACCTCACCGTATACACCACAACACAATGGTCTTGCATAAAGAAGAAATATACCCACTCTTGACATGGCCAGGGCGAATCAAACAATATTTCCACTTATATACTCAACACATATTCAACTAAGAAGCTTAAATTGAAAGTACCAGAAGAATCTTGGTGAGCAAGAAAGCCATCTGTGAAGCATCTGATGTTTTTTGGATCAATCTTCTATAAGCACATACCTGGTTAGAAGAGGACCAAATTGCAAGACAAGAGTGAAAATATGATATTCATAGGATACCATAATCCAATAGGTACTTACAGGCTATATAATCCCATTGATAAAAAGGTTCACATCATCTAGGGATGACAAACAAACCCGGACTCGCCCGCACCCGCCCGGGCCCGTCCCGAAATTAACGGGGAAAACCCGATTAATTAGGTGCGGGTGAAACCCGGTTCTTAACTACGGGTGCGGGTGCGGGGGCGGGTAGACACTAAGATCCGCCCGCCCCCGCCCCCGGATAATGCATTTTATTTTAATTCCCTTATTTTACTTATTTTAATATTCATTTATTAATTATATTTTTAATTAAATTATTAATACCCCTATTGCAATTAAAATAATCAAATTTATCAAGTTAATATTTATTTACTAATTAAAATTTTAATTAAATAATTAATTTATTTATTAAAATAATCAATTTTTTAATTAAAATTATTAATTTTTATTGCAATTAAAAAGAAATTATTTTTTTGCGGGTAGGGGCGGGGCGGGGGGTGGGTGCACCCGTTCACTACTGGGGGCGGGTCTGGGTGGTAAATTTTTACCCCCGGTTGGGTTTGGGGGCGGGGGCGGGTGTGTTACATGGAGGCGGGTGCGGGTGCGGGTATAGTTAAACCCGCCCCCGCCCCGCCCCGTTGCCATCCCTAACATCATCTGAGATGTGGTCTTTGATGAATTTGAGGCTTGGAAATGGAAGGCAATAGATACAATTGAAGGTGAATTTAGGCACATTTGTTTAGACTATGATGATAATGAATAGTTTGATGATGAAACAAATGGTGAAGACAATGGAGTTTGTGAAGTTTCACAAACTAAATCTCATGCTCATGAGAGGCCGCAAAGGAGAAGCCAAGTACCTAGAAGATTGGAAGACTATTAAGTATTACTTGATAATGCAGTTAGCAATGAAGGAGACTTGGTACATTTTTCCCTTTTGGCTGATGCAGAGCCAATTAGGCATTCAGAAACATCGAAGAACAAGGTGTGGAAGGAACTGCTTGAAAGATTGGAGATGAATGAGTGTAAAGCAGTCACAAATCCTTCTGAGACAAACACCGAGTTGGATGCGTGTACAAGTGAAGAAGAGGTAGATACCACACTGTACAAATAAATGGTTGGGTCACTAAGATACTTATGCAATAGCATGCAAGATATATGTTACGTAGTAAGTATAATGAGCATATTTATGAGCATGACAAAGAAGTCTCATATAATTGAAAAGAGAATTCTTAGGTATCTTAAAGGAACCTTGAAGGTGGGATTAAAGTTTCCAACCGTTGAAAGTGAAAGGAGAACATGTTTGATTAACTATAGTGATGCTGACTAGTATGGAGACAAAAATGATAGAAGAAGTACATCTGGTTATGTGTTCTTGTGTAATGAAGCAACCATCTCTTTGTGTACAAATAAGCTTCCAACCATTGCATTGTCGTTCTATGAAGCTGAGTATATAGTAGGATCATTTTCCTCGTGTCAATTACTTTGGCATGACTCTTTGTTACAGGAATAAAGTGTGAAGTGCAAAAGCTTATGAAGTTGATGATTAACAAATTTTTTGCAATAAGCTTGGTTAAGAATCTAGTTTCACATGGAAGAAGCAAGCATATTGAGACAAGATTTCATTTCATACGGGAGCAAGTGATGAAAGTCATGATATAAGTCATCATTATCCTACAAAGAAGCAATTGGCATATGGCTTTACAAAATCCTTGAAGATTAAGAGTTTTGAATATTTTAGGAGTTAATTAGGACTTATAAACATTTATAATTATGGGGTGATGTAATAATTCTAAATGAGAGTTATAACTAACTAGGAGTTGGTTACGTAGTTAGTTAGGTTGGTTAGATGTGTAATTCAATTTTCTGCATGTGGTTACTGATATTTAGGTATGTGGTTACTAATAATTTAGTATGTCGTTACTGATAATTCAATATGTGGGTAGTAACTAGAAGTTAGTTAGTTAGTAGTATCAGGGCCGGCCCAGTGCAGGTGCAGCCTGTGCTGCAGCACTGGGCCCCAAATTTCAAAGGGCCTAATTTTTTTTAATTTTCAAAAAAATATATTTATACCTATTTTTTAAAAAAAAGTGTAAAATTATTGTTTCCAAAATTTATTTTGCACCTATTTTTTAAAAAGAGTTGCGAAATTATATTTAAAAAAAAAATCTATGCATTTTATGATTTTTTTTTAAAAACTTGATATAAATTAATATTTTAAAGTCTATTTTTTTAAACTATAACAGAGCCTCCAGATTGGTTGGGCCGGCCCTGAGTAGTTGATCCTATGTTTGTAAGAACTCATCTCTCTCTCTCTCTCATTAACTTTTATGTCAAATTAACTATTTTTAATTATATTATCTAATTAAAATTATGTGTACTATTTAAAAGTAATATATTGTATTTTTTTATGGTGAAACCCACCCTAAAACTATTAAACACTATAATATAAAAGTATATGTACACATTTTTATTAAATTTGTAATCTCTTAAAAGATTTAAACGACATTTATTTCATATTAAATGCAGAACAAATTTTAATCAAACATTTAGTTACAAAAATATAACTAATTTTACAGTTGTATTTTTATTTTGTGATGAACATAGGGCAACAAATGCCTAACTAATAATATTTAATTTTTAGACACACACTACCGTACACATTTAGAGATGTCAGATGTGTACTTAATTTCCAATATGAAATGTACCTACCTACTTTGGTGAATAATTTGAAGTCTGAAGATTCTGCCAGTAAACACGGTTACCTTTAAACGCGGATTTCTTAATTTACGAGTTTTATTTGTTTTTATTTGAAGCTGTTAGGGCTGGAAATGAGTCGAGTCGAGTCGAGTTGAATTCGCCTTAGTTCAGTTTGACTCGTTAAGAATTAGTCAAGTTCGAGTTCAGCACGAACTTTTTTTTCAGCTCAAACTCGACTCGTTAAGAATTGGCCGAGTTCGAGTTTATCACGGACTTTTTTTCAGGTCAAACTCGACTTGTTAGAAGTTCACGAATATCTTGGTTCAACTCGTTAGGTTTATCTTATTAGGTTCAACTCACTTATTTCACAGACTTAAAAGTAATTTTTTAAAGTCTATTATTTATATATATATATATATATATATATATATATATATATATATATATATATATATATATTTGACATTTTAAATTAATATTTTTTAAATAAAAAATATAAAAATAAAATAAAAGTTATAAGATTGGAATTTATGCGATATTAATTTTATTTGTATAATTATTCGTAGAAATATTTTACTCACTTGAGAATATAAATTATCAATTAAAACCGTTAGATTAAAAGAAAATATGAGACTAAGATTTAGAACAAATCTTTAAACCTATTCTTAAAGACAATATAATCTATCTCATATATAATCGAATTGACTTATAAACCTAACGAGTCGAACTATGTATAGTTCAAGTTCAGATCATTTAGTTAACGAACTTAGTTTTTAGCTCATATTCAGCTCATTTGGTTCATGAACCTAGTTCAACGATTTAATTAGCTGTATTTCATTCATTTTTTATTTTATATTACCTTTCTTTCTTTGTTTTTATTCATCGGTGAATGTGATTTAGATCAGGTGTCATGCACATTACCTCTCTTGGCAGTTTCTGAATCTAGATTAATCTCTGATCACAGTTTATGGGAAATGGTGATTTGTTTCTTCTGTTATTTATTTATTTATTTAATTTGTGTGTTTGCTGTCCCAACATAAAATTAATGTAATATAGGGTAGAAAATGGAGGAGATATAATTAATTTTGAAATTGTATAATTGATTTGATATATTTGTTTGCTTTTGAATAAAGTCATTATGATTTTTAGAATTAATTATATCTAAATATTAATTTGTATCTTTTTCATTAGAATCTCTTAGATTACAATTTACAAACAATATTAACGATTCGAAGTGAATCTAAAGACAAAAATAAGATATGTTTAAAAAAATTAGAGGATGGTGTCTTCTCACTTTGTTGAGATATTAAATATAATCTAAGTTGTATTATGTGGTTCAAGCTCAAAGCTAATTAGGGTTTAGGGTTTGTTATTTAGTTTGTTATTTTAGTCAAGTCATTTAGATGTATAAATAGACACTTTGTAATTCAGTTTTATTATTCAATAATATCAATCATTGTTTCTTTATTTTCTCTCTTTCTCTCCTCACTAAAAGTGTTTCACGCACTAACAAATTGGTATCTAGAGCTCCAGTTAGATTCTTGACCGTGTTTTCAAGAATCACACGTCAGAGATCGTGTTTCTGGGATAGTTGATTATTGTTGATCAATCACTGCAAAAATGAATGGTAACAGAAATTTACCAAACCCCTTTCTGACTCTTGACGACAAGAATTGGCTCCGATGGAGAAAACATATGCAATCTCTATTTGGCTTTCATGAAACCCTAGAAGTGGTTACGAATGGCGTTACTGCGCTTGGTGAAGATGCAACCGACGCACTGAGAACCGCTCACAAGAAGGCCAAGAAGAAGGATTGTAATACGGCGTTCTACATCTAATCGGCGATTGATACGACTAATTTTGACATAATCGCTCATGCTGAATTGGCGAAGGAGGTGTGGGACATTCTTGTCAAGTACTATGAAGGAGGCGAGAAAGTTAAGGTTGTCAAGTTGCAAATTTTGCGACGACAATATGAATTGTTGTCAATGGGAGAAGATGAAAAGATTGCAGGCTAGGTGTCGAAGGTGCAGAAACTCATCAATCTCGTGAAGGGTTGTGGTGAAACCCTAACTGATAAGATGATAGTTTAGAAGGTAATGCTTACGTTGACCTCTCACTTTGATCATGTTATCGTAGCTATTCAAGAATCCAACAATCTTGAAACCCTAAAATTGGAAGATTTGGTTGGTTCGTTGGAAGCGCATAAGATTAGGATTGTAGAAAGGAAATGAGTTCAAGACTTGATACAAGTACTACATGCTCAATCGTGGAAGAAGAATGGTGGTTCCAACAAGTTCAAAGGCAAAATCAACAAGACTCGGGGAAAAAAGTCTTGGTTGAATCCTCACAAGAATAAGATCGATGATAAAACTTTTGAATCCTCGAAAAGAGGAGAAGGAAATTCTTATCAGAAAGACAAAGTAGAGAAAAAAGGTGTGCAATACTATAACTATGAAAAGTGGGGTCACTTGGTCAAGCATTGTTGGTACAGGAAAGACAAGGGTTCGACAAAAGATAAGGACGAAGGAGTAAACCTTGCACATCAAGATTCAGATGATTATGATGATATGGTGGTTATGGTTGCAGTTGCAGATGACCATGTAGAATCCAAGATCTAGTTCCTCGACTCAGACAACCCGAATCACATGACTGGTCGAAAAGTATGGTTAGTAGATTTTGACGAGTAGAAGAAGAGCAAGGTCAAAGCTGATAATAACTTGTTGCAAGCAAAAGGTACTGGCAACATAGTTATTCAAAGGAGTAATGAAGCAAAAGTTTTGATTAAAGATGCACTATATGTCCCTGGAATAAAGTGCAATCTGCTAAGTGGTTGACAACAGGTCGAAAAGGGATTCTCAGTGGTTATGAAAGATGAAGCCTTAAAACTTTTCGACATCCAGAATAAGTTGGTCTTGAAATCTCCTCTGTCGAAGAATATAACATTTAAGACCATGATCAGTTCGACTGAGGTACACTGTCTGAAAACAATTGTCGACCACAAGAATAATTGGTTGTGGCATATGAGGTTTGGCCATCTGAACTTTAGGTCGCTAAATCAACTCATCACTCAAGACATGGTAACTGGTATACCAAGTCTTGAGATTCCCGAAAAACTCTGTGAAGGTTGTCTAGTCGAAAAACAGTCTAGGAAGTCTTTCGTTTCGACTATGCCAATGAGATCATCCTGCATACTCGAAGCTGTACATTCAGATGTATGTGGTCCTTTTGAAGAGCATACCATTGGTGGAAACAGGTATTTCATCTCATTTGTCGATGAGTACAGTCGAAAGCTCTGGATTTATGTGATCAAACAAAAGGACGAAGTATTTGAAATCTTTAAGAGATTCAAGTTACTTGTCAAAAACCAGGGTGAAAAGAAAATTAAAGTTCTGCGAACAGATGGAGGTGGCGAATACATATCCAAGATATTTGAAGCATTATGTGCAGAACATGGTATTGATTATGAGATAACTGCTCCTTATACTCCTCAACATAATGGAATATAAGAAAGAAGAAACACGACCATATTGGACATGTCAATATGCATGCTGAAGCAGAAGAATTTTCCAAAATCCTTATAGGGTGAAGCTGTTTCGACTGCTGTTTATATTCTGAATAGGTGCCTTACCAAGAAGCTGAAGAACAAGGTTCCTGGAGAAGTGTGGAGTGGAAAATGACCATCAGTGAGTCATCTGAAGGTGTTTGGCTCTATTTGCTACAAGTATATTCATGATGCTAGGAGAAGGAAGCTTGATGATAAGAATGAACCTATGATTCTGGTAGGATATCATAAGACTGAAGCATACAGGTTGTTCAATCCAATTAATCAAAAGATTGTGATAAGTTGAGACATTGTGATTGATGAGAATTGTGCATGGGATTGGAATTCTAGTAATGCAATTGACAAGTCACTGATGAGTTATGATTTCGACGAAGCAAGTAATGATGTCGAAGTCAAAGACATTATTGATACTCCAGTCGAAGAAGAAGTCGAAGCAGTTGCTGACACTCTCGACACAATCGAAGTCGAAGAGGATATGGTTGGCACAAGTTAGAGACCTCAAAGAACTATAGCTCGTCCTCCAAGACTTCAAGACTATTAAGTGGTTGGTGATGATGAAGTCACAATAGATGGGGAACTAGTTCATTTTGCTTTACTTGCAGGTGTTGAACCAATCAACTATAGGGAAGCCTTCAAAGATAAACAATGAAAGTCCGCTATGGTCGAGAAGTTATAAGCAATTGAAAGAAACAACGCATGGGAGTTGGTCGAATTGCCAGCTCATACAAAAGCTATCGAAGTAAAGTGGGTGTTCAAGTTGAAGCACAATATTGATGGGTTGATAGCAAGGCATAAGGCGAGATTGGTAGCTCGAGGATTTCTCCAGAGAGCAAGACTCGACTACTCTGAAGTATTTGCACATGTCGCAAAATTGGAAATTGTTCGACTAGTGGTGGCCTTGGCATGCAAGCAAGGTTGGTCAACATTTCACTTAGATGTGAAATCGGCATTTTTGAATGGACCTTTATATGAAGAGGTGTATGTCACACAACCTCCTGGGTTTGTGATTCAGGAGGAAGCAAGTAAAGTATACAAGTTGCACAAAGTGCTTTATGGTTTCAAGTAGGCACCTAAGGAATGAAACAAGAAGATCGACTCATACTTGGTTGAATTGTGATTCATAAAATGAAAATATGAGTATGGTGTCTATGCTCAGGTTGTGGCACAAGATATAACAATAATCTGTTTATATGTCAATAACTTGCTAGTAACTGGAAATAGCTTGAAGAACTTGTCGAAGTTCAAAGAGCTGATGAAGAAGGAGTTTGAAATGTCAGATCTGAGAAAGTTATCATACTTCCTAGGCATGGAATTTCAAATGCCGAAGCAAGTCATGGTGCTACATCAAAGAAAGTATGTCAAAGAGATACTTAAGAGATTCAGAATGAATGATTCGACTCCTGCATCTTCGCCTATTGAACTAAATTTAAATTTGAAGAAGAATGGAGAGGATGACAAAGTCTATGCAACTTTGTTCAAACAGATTGTCGGATCTCTAAGATATGTGTGAAACAGTCGACCTGATATATGTTTCTCAGTTGGATTAGTGAGCAAATACATGAGTGAACCAAAGGTGTCACACTTGAAGGCTGCAAGAAGAATCCTGAGATACTTAAAAGGATCGACAAATTATGGAATTTTATTTCGACGAGACTCTAAAAACAAAGAAGCTATGGTTACTTGTTATTCAGATGCTAACTGGTGCGGAGACAGGGAAGATCGAAGAAGTACTACTGGATATTTCTTTCAAGTATTTGGTGCCCCAATTTCATGGTGCTCGAGAAAGCAACCTGTGGTGGCATTGTCATCGTGTGAGGTTGAATATATAGCAAGATCATATGTTGTGTGTCAAGCAATTTGGATCAGATATGTGCTTGAAGAAATGGAGTTCGAAGTGAAAAAACATTTGGTACTGCAGATCAACAACAAGTCAGCCATATATCTGGCGAAGAATCCAGTTTTGCATGGAAGAATTAAGCACATCGAAGCTAGATTTGACTTCTTAAGGGAGAAGGTGAATAGAGGTGAACTTGAAGTAAGACATTACTCAAGTGAAGTACAATTGGCCGACATTTTCACCAAAGGATTAAAGATCGATAGGTTCCTAACTTTGAGAAAGAAATTAGGAATAGTTCAGATCGACAACGATTATTGTGTTTTGACAACTTGGATTATAGGGGGTATGTTGAGATATTAGATACAATCCAAATTGTATTATATGGCCCAAGGCCAAAGCTAATTAGGGTTTAGGGTTTGTTATTTAGTTTGTTATTTTAGTCAAGTCACTTAGGTGTATAAATAGACATTTTGTAATTCAGTTTTATTATTCAATAATATCAATCTTTGTTTCTTTATTTTCTCTCTTTCTCTCCTCACTAAAAGTGCCTCACGCACTAACACACTTGAGGTTCAACCTAATGGAAACTAATGGGATATCTGTGCTTTCGCATGGATATTGGTATGTAATGTAATCTTGGTTGAGAAAAAGTTGGAAAAAAAAGAAAACAAATAATTTTGTAACAGACTAAATATTTTAGAGAACTTAATTAGTAATTTAAATCAAAATAAAAACTAATACAATAGAGAAGAAGGTTAAGGGATAGGTAACATTAAAATAATTAAAGAAAATAAATATTATTAAAGAATGTATTAAATATTATAAATGAACCAAATGTATTAAAAATTGTAAATATTATATTAAGTAGAAAAATAGTGTAATATGTAATGTAAAAAAGCACAAGCGTGCGGTTTTGGAGAAAGGAAAAGTTGATGTTGGTGACATGGGTAAATGAACCAATAGAGTGTTTAATAACTAAACCATAAATAGCATAAGGGTTAGCAAATCAGTTTCATAGCACACATATTTGTGAGAAATCTGTAAAATCTGTTTCATCTTCTTCATCCTCCAAGCATGGCTGGTCAGAAAGGAACTTCAAGTGGTCTAGGGTAGAAGTAAAACATCTAGTTTGCATGTTTATGTATTTCAGTTATGTATGAATATGTTATATAAAGAAAGTAATATGTTTTTGCAGATCCTGTAATGCGTGACTAAAAGAGAAAGAGTTAATCGATGAGAAGACTCGAAGTCTTTATGTTGAAGTTTCAGAAAGAAAGGAAGAAAACGCAAGGCCAAAACAATCACCACCAACAATGAAGTTATTGATCTCAGAGTAGGAAAAATGGGTGAAGATGTAAATGGTGGCGACAGAGCTGTAAAATTAAGAGGAAGGTAATAAAAAATGTTGTTGAAAAAATATGCATGCAATAAAAGAGTTGACATAAAACATATTTAAATATGCATTGGATGTAAATGATTTTCGATGCATGATCGTTTATTTGTCTGGTGTATAAACTTTTTTGTTAATGCATGTTATATGTATTTGCAGATCTTGTGATGCGTGGCTAAAAGAGAAAGAGTTAATCGAAGAGAAACTTCGTTTTGTGTATGGCGAAGAATTCAAGGGAAAGGAAGAAAATAGGAAGGCAAAAAAAAAACGGCAATGTGTCAGAAGCTGTAGAAGTTGTTGATCTTAGTGGAGGGAAAATGGCTGAAGTTTTTAAGGTTGATGACACAACTGCAAAAAAAAAAGAGGAAGGTAATTAAAAATGTTATTCACCAAATTATGCATGCAAGAACAAAATTAATGGTTCACAGTATATAATAAAGCATGGTATGTTAAATGTTGTTTAAATTTAACTATATGAAGACATATTGCATTTTGTGAAAATTGTAAATATAATGATTACAAATATTTTTTAATTCGCAGGAACCCGTGGTTTTCATTGTTAGCAAGTTAAATTTATGAAAAACAAACTATGTCATTGTAAACGTGAATGTATACTGAAGACATGGTTGGGTTTTTTTCTTTTGTTTTTTATTTTTAGTTTGTGTTTTTATTCTCACAACATAAAATTAAGGTAAAAGAAGGAGGAGATATAATTAATCTTGAAATTGTATAACTAATTTGATATATTTGATTGCTGTTGAGTCAATTAACTATGATTTTCAAAATTAATTATATCTAAATATTGATTTGTATCTTTTTCATTAGAATCTCTTAGAACCTCTTTTTCTACAAATAATATTAATGATTCAGAGTGAACCTAAAGACAAAAACAAGATATGTTAAAAAGGATTGGAGGATGATGTCTTCTCACTTGAGGTTTAACCTAATGGATATGTACTCTTAACTTTAACGTGTGTCCTTCAATATAGGTGACATGTTAGAGACACTATCCAAAAAATATCACGCAACTAAATGATGTTTAACATAAATCACAAACGTTTTCCGATTGTTATTGAAGGGTCGTAATTAAGCCACATGTTTCAATCCTATATGTTTTTAAATATGGGTTAAAATACGCATGGGTTGGACAGTGACTCCTGAATGAAGGTTTATGTTAAGGTGTTGAAGAGTATTATTAAGCTTCAAAGGAGGTTCCTGGGATGTGGGGTAAATGGTAATGATAACATCCCCTGAATTAGTTAGAGATATATGTGTAAACCCAAGAAGAACTGTGGATTTAAAGTTTGTGACCTTCACTTAGTAAATCTAGGTCCCCTAAGCAAATGGAGGTCACATTTGATTTTTTAGTCCATCGTTCTTTGGAAAGATATTTTAATGCTAGTTATGAGATTGGGACTGTCTCCTCCTTTAAAGGAGGTAAGACGACTAGGCTTCAGTCTACTTCTCCTAGGTGAAGAGGAGTCTCCCTTTTAGATTCTAAATCTACTAACTACTCAGATTAGTTTGTGGATGGTCAGAAGGCAAGGTGGGATCGAGTATGCTCACATCTTTTTGGGATGACCCTTGGGTAGGGTCCACCCTCAAGTAACTTTTGATAAGTTTTTCCCGATTTATGAGCGAAAATGAGTAAGGTATGTGATATTGGTACTTGATAATATGAGGTCATGCTTCAGAATTTTCTTTGGAGGAGACATCTCTTTGACTACAAGTAAGATTTGGTGGATGACCTTATCCTGACCATTCAAAATGTCACTCTCTCGCTGGAAAGCAATTGTTGGTGTTGGTTGTTAGGGGAAGAATATTATCTACATTATTGCCTCTACCTACTCCGGTCTTTTTTAGTCTCATTATTCTCTTTCAATCTTTTCCTCTAGGTTTCCAATTCGGTGTAGTTGTGCACCCTTAAAAATGGTATTTTTTTGGCAGCTTTACCAGGATAATATTTCGACTAGAGAGAATCTGCGTATTAGGTAGGTTATTCTAGATCTTGCTAGTCTTTCATGTGGATTATGTTCTTGGTCTTTAAAGTCATTCTCCCACTTGTTTTTCACTTGTAATATGTCTGCAACCCTATGGAATATGATATTTCTTTCGCTGGCTGGGGAAGATAATTGTCTTACCCAGTGATATTCTATATTTGTTTGATATTTTATTATTTCTTGTGTTTTGGCTAGGATTATAGGTGGTCTTATCATGATGTGACATGTAATGGTGTGGACCTTATACAGTTCCCTGTTAGGTATTTAGGGGTTCCATTATCTAGTAAAAGACTGAGTATAAGCCACTACTCACCCCTGATAGATAAGATAACTAGTAGAGTGAGACATTGGTCGGCTAAATTATTGAGTATTGCAGGTAGAGTGCAATTAGTGAAAAGTGTACTCACTTCAATGGCGCAATATTGGATGTTATGTCTTCCAATACCAAAATGTATCATTCAGAAAATTAATTCGATTTGTAGGTCATACATTTGGTCAGGTAATGAGAATAGCAGGAAGAGCCCAATGTCGTGGTATTTAATGTGTAAACCGCTCAAGCATGGAGGATTCAACATGGTGAACATAGAATTGTGGAATGGCATAGCTATGCTTAAATGCCTTTGGAACATTTGTACAAAACAGGATAATTTATGGGTGAAGTGGGTCCATTGCTACTACTTGAAAAATGTGGATATTATGCAGGCCAAGATTGTTAGTTCTAGCTCATGGGTCATGAAAACCATAATGGGAAAGAGAGATATCATTCAAGAACATCAGCAACTTTGGGATGAGATGGTGCGCAATAGGAGCTTCTCGATAAAAAAGGTTTATGAGCATTGCTTTGATCAACAATTGACAATTGATTAGAGTAGGATTATACAACACAACTATGCTAGGCCAAGGGCGATTTTGTGTTTATGGCTAGCTTGCCACGGTCGGTTGGCGACAAAAGACCGTTTGAAAACTTTTGGAATGATACAAGAAACTGTATGTAGCCTGTGTAAAGAGGAAGACTAAAATCATGCTCATCTTTTCTTCTCCTGCGCTGTCACTAAGGGTATTTGGAAAGAAGTGCTTACTTAGATTGATGTGTTTCAAACTCAATTGCCTTGGATAGATGAGATACATAGGATCATAGCTATTACAAGGGGTAAGAGATTCAAAGCAGGGATCATGAAAATAGCATTAGCAGAAACTGTTTATGGAGTTTGGAATTATAGGAATGCAAGCATCTTTGGAGGGGGAGAAGATTATACAAGGACAATACACAAGATTATAGATACTATACTTTATAGAGGCTGGATGAGGTTAAAATATAGAAAACACTTGACTTTATTGATGATTTGAATTGATTGTTTTTAGTTATGGTTACATTTGTCCTTTAGGTGGATCAATTGATCCCTCTCTTGTACTTCATGCTATTTTGGTATATAAATAAATTTTTATTTCCAAAAAAAAAAAATGGTGTGGATCTTATGAAAAAACAAAAATAATTTTATTTTTATAAGATCGACGATTAAGAAAGGGGAATTTGAAGATAAATATCTCTCATTTGCTTGGAAATAATATTTGGATAGGTTGTCAAAATGTGCTTGTTCTTTCTCTAATTGAGTAGTGGACCCCATTTTTTGTTTGCCGATTTTTTTAGAGCGTGGATCTATGTTGCCAGGTGAAATTTCTACTTTGTTGATTGTGGTTTGCTTTTCTGAGTTCTAATTTGGTATCTTTGAAGCATTATATATCTGGATTTGTATTTTTCTCCCACTTTTGATTTTTTTTTTTGGATTTTTAGTGCATTTCTTATGCTATTCTTTTTGTATTTTGTACCTTTTACCTACTCTCTTTATATATATAATTATCTGTCATTAAAAAAAATGTTGGCCTAGGCCAATTCCACAATAGTAAGTAACTAATAATTTTATTATATCACTCAAATTTAATAATAATTTAATTAAGAAAAAAAAAAGAAATGCACTGACAGTATAAAATATTTTACACTGTCAACCAATCACAACCATGTATCAGAATAAAACGTATTATTATTTTAAAAATACTGATATTACTTGGCAATTGTAAACATTTTGATTGGTTGCATGTGTAAAACTGTCTTATATTGACAGTGCACTATTTTTATCTTTTGTTAAAAATTTTTGTATTTAAACTTATTGTTCAATTTTTTTTTTTACGTGAAATATACCTGAGCATAAACTATTTATCGATAAAGTTAATTTTAGTTTAAATTACTTTTAGCAAATCAATTAATTTTAAAACTTATCCTTTTCCATAGTACACAAATACATATAGTAGATGAGGAATATTTTGTCATTTATTTTGATATTGTATATTGTATCAAAACTCACTTTAATAGTACTAATAATTATTTGTACTGGGTCAAACTCACTTTATAATATATAGAACAAATGGAACATAGCTGTGCTACCAACCATAACCCATATATTAAAACTATAAACCCAATAAATTGATTAAAAATATCTATATTTCCATAATATTATACTCCAACTCAATTGGTTACTAGTAATACTAATATACTATACCCTTTAACTTTTGCTTGAAAATGTTAGTCTAATTAAGTGTTTAATTAGAATCTAAAATAATACTAATCACTTCCTTAAAGCAACCTCCAAGAAGCTATAATTACAAAAAAGAATGAACCCCACCATGTGAAAATCCAAATCACATAAATTGAAAAGACACCCTAATCTCAAAGGACAGTTTTGTCAATTCACATCTACGTACAGTTCCATAATTATTAATAATTATTAACAACAACATCACATCACAATTATTTTTAAATCCAACCCTCCATTTGCATTATGAGCAATGAGTACGGTTGTTGCTATATATACCAAACTCATCTCACACCTTTCTCCTCGGTTCAAACTAGATTATAAAAAAAGCTATTAATATGGGAAATAGCTTAAGGTGTTGTTTGGCCTGTGTTCTTCCTTGTGGAGCACTAGATTTAATCCGAATAGTGCATTTGAATGGCTGTGTAGATGAGATTACACATTCAATCACAGCAGGAGAAGTTCTTAAAGCTAACCCTAACCATGTTCTAAGCAAACCAAGCTCTCAAGGCGTTGTTCGCCGGATTTTGATTGTTTCGCCGGAGACCGAGCTCAAGAGAGGCAGCATTTACTTCTTGATCCCGACAACGTCTTTACCGGAGAAGAGACGACGCGGATCGGTTGTCAATGATTCTAACCTCAACACAAGAACGTCGATGTCTTCGAAGAAAAGACACAGTAAGTGCAGCAGTGATGAAGATAATAATGAAAGTGGTGATGCTAGTAATTTTTACTCATCAACATCACAGTTACAAAATATGGAGAAGAAATCATCGCGAAGGGAACGCAAGAAAGGTCGTGTTGGAATATGGCAGCCTCATTTAGCAAGTATTTCAGAAGATTAAAATAATCTTTTGAATTCTTGACCAGTGTTACAGGTTCAATTATTGAGATATAGAAAAGGGTTTTTTTTTTTTATTCCTATTGTTTTATAAGTGTTTGTGAGTATTTATTTTGTGGATAAAATTATTTTACCTTGCTTTTTGAATACTTGTGTTTCGATTTTTGTAGGGTGAATTACATGGGTGAGTTAAATTTTATTAAATCATACTCCTTTTCCTTTGCAGGGAGTATAATAATACCTATTTGCTTCCTTTAAAAGAAAGAAAAAGAAAACAAGAAAGTGAAGAATTAATAAGTTTGGATATTCCTTTTCCTTTTCAGTTTGGTGATAAATAAATAAAGGATTAAAATAAATGAGTGCTGAAGCATTTCTTTGTGTCCCGTCATTTTGAAATTAGAATATAATTGAAGAACATTGATATTCTAAAAAGATTTTATACTATTAATTAATTATAATGGTTGGATGTTAAAAATAGTTTGATTTTTATTTTAATCATTTATAAAATAATACAAACAGATGATAGTGATAAATTGATGGTGTAAAATTTTTTACATTGACAATAATTAATCTCTTGAAATTATTAATTCTATCATAAAAATATTAATTTTAAAAGAATTAATAATTTTATCTATAAACAAGTTGAAGGTAAATTAATTTATGTATAAATAAAATTATATAGAAGAAATTAAACAACAAATTTTAATATAAAAATTACATTTAAATTTATAAACTACAAATTTTACTTTCAGTAGAATTAACTTTAAAGATATAATTAATTTTATTTTAAAAGAATTTAAAATGTCAAAATTATTACAAATTCAATTGTATACTTTTAGAATTTTTTTACTCTGCCTAAAAAACAAATTGTAGATGAAAATTTAGGATATGTGGTTGTGATTGCATTATCGAATAGAATAATGATATTTTAACACTAAATTTATACACTACACTGTATTTATTATTTGTTGGTCGATATGAAGAAAGATGATGAATATATAAAAGAGAGTTTTTTTAATAAGAGCAATATATTGAAAGAAAAAAAGAAGGTTTGAAGATACAAAAAGGGGATCAAGTTAGTCTCATTAGAACGAACTAAATTTAAAGAAAAGTATTCCTAATTTATTCTTTACAAAATCATTCTGAATTTCCAAAGGAATGGAATAAAAAACTATGGAAGAATTCGTGCTAAGAGCAATAATTGCAAGAGTGTCCGCACAAGAGTTTTCTTCTCTAAAAATATGAGTAATAATAAGGTTAGAATTAGTAAATTGACTTATAAGATTAATCCAAGTGTGTCTAAGCTTCCAGTGAACCAAAAGGGGGTTGGAATAGACTTTGACGACCAAAGAACAATCCATCTCAATCCAAAGCTTATTCCAACCCTTTTGAATTGCGATATCCAAGCATCTGATAACAGCGGAAACCTCAGCAAAAAAGAGGATATGGGCTTGACTATGTCCGCAAACCCAAGAATGAAATTACCCAAATGATTCCTGAAAATACCATCAGCTCCGACAGAATTTGAGGAAGATTTAAAAGCTCCATCGCAATTGCATTTAATCCATCCGGCAGAAGGAGGGCACCAAACCACCTCAATGATGTTAGGCGCTCTGGGAGGTCTGATGATGACGTCAAAGGATTTAATGATAGAGAAATCTGAAATGGAGATGTAAGAGCAATTTGAAGTATTATCGCCTACCGTTTTCACCATCCAACTAATCAAAGAGATGGAGTCCCGAATGGAGATTTTTTTGTTATTGTGCTTAGCTCGTTTCTCACCTTCCAAATCTGCGACAGGGAGAAAATTAAAGCAGCTTTGGAAATAAGAGCAACCTGAGCAGGTTTGCTGGCCGTACAAACCGTAATTAGCTCCTCAAAAGATACAAACAACCTGCTAAAATTAATTTTATGCCTGATCCAATTCCAAATTTTCTGCGCATAGGACAATTAATGAATAGGTGATCAAGAGTTTCAACATCTGCATTACAAAGGCAGCAACGCGAAACCAAAGAAACACCCTGGCGCATCACTTGACAGTCCGTAGAGAGCTTCCCGTGAATGAGCTTCCAAACAAATAAGGAATACCTCAGAGGGATATCAGCACACCACAAATCCTTGGCCCAGTTAATTAAACCCGAAGCAGGAGAAATTACGACGTAAGCATCTTTGAGCGCGAGAACACTGTTATCAGAAGGGAGCCAAACAAGGTTGTCATCAACGCCAGAAAATAACGGAGGAAGGAAGGAAGAAATGACAGGGAACCAGATGTGCCAAACACTCGGGAAGGTCCACGATCTGTCGTGAAAAAAATCTGAAACTTTGCTACAAGAAGAGATGCCTTTGGAAGTCAGAAAACTCAGAGATATGAAATTGATCAGCGGTTGGCCACACTAATTATCGAGCCTGAAACTAACATCAATGCCAGAACCAATAAGCCAGCGAGAATTGGATCGAACCTTCTCCAACTCAGATTTTGCACCAGACCATAAATAGGAGAATATATGATATTTAATAATCCCTGCAAGGCCTAAGAATTCTCCTCCTCAGCACAAATGCCCAATCGTTCCTGCTACTAAAAATCTCCCAGCAGAGCCTTAAATTAAAAGCTTCGTTAAGCCGCATAATCGATCTCAGACCAAGACCACCACATCTAAGAGGCTGGTAGCACTTTTTCCAAGCCACCATGAACATTCTTCTTTTAAGAATATCTCTCGTCCAGATGAAGTTCTGACACACCTGTTCAAGGCTTTTGATTAAAGAGACGGGCAAAGAGTAGACAACCATACTGTAAGAAAGCATACTGTAAACTATAGATTTTACAAGCGTGATCCTCCTTGCCATTGAGAGAATGGATTCTTTCTAAGAAGACAACTTTCCAATAATTCTGTCAACAATCGGTTGTAAGTCACATGCCTTAACTCTTCCTTTAAACAATGGAACACCTAAATAAGTGAAAGGAAGAGTGCCACAATTGAAACTAGTCAATTCCATAATTTTCTGAAGACGGTTTGTGTTAACAGAAGGAGTACTGGTTTAGAAGGAGTACTTTGATTCTGCACTTTGAAGCTCGATTACTTCCGGAGAAGCGATCGATGTTCTTTCGATGTTCAACAATCAAAAGAAATTGCCATCTTTGTTTTAAAGCAGAAAAAGTTTGACAAGTAAATTCATTTTTGTTTCGTTTCAAGAATCGTTAATCATGTTAGAATGTCGTTTTGTAAAGCTAAAACAAATAAGAATTGCAAACAAAAGCACTAAGGCTCAAATTTTATTGATAGGATGGAAATCAGCCAAACACGCGATTCCATGGAGCATTTACAAAGTTAGAAAATGGTAATTTAAGGGAAAAGGGCTACATTGAAACATAACGACCGCTATCCTTCTACCAACTTTGAATTCCGGACATCCTAAGCTTCCGTCGAAGATGACCTTGACTAGAGTTTCTTCTGATGGATGGTGTAACTGCTGCTGGGAGATTTGCCCCTGTTGAACGTAGTTACTAGCCATTAATCCCTAATTTTTGCCTGGATTGTACTGTGATGTTTCCAATCCACCGGGATGATGATTTTTTTTTATTTTGTCTCTAATTTTTGCCTGGACCGCCCTTTCGGGTTTTCAATCCACCGAGACGTTTTTTTTTCTCTCTTCCTTTTTTTAGGCGAAGTATTTCTTGACTACATCAACATTTGTGGGGTAGGCAAATTCCTCTCCGTCCATGGTTGCAAGTCTCAAGGCACCGCCTAAGAAAGCTTTCTTGACCACATAGGGGCCGTCATAAGTCGGGGTCCATTTGCCCCGAGAATCAGTGAGAAATGATTGTATCTTTTTTAGCACAAGGTCTCCTTTCCTGAAGACGCGAGGTCGGACCTTTTTGTCAAACGCCTTCTTTATTCTTTGCTGATACAACTAACCGTGGCATAGTGCCGTCATTCGTTTTTCTTCGATCAGATTCGGTTCATCGTGTTGACTTTGGCACCATTCGGCTTCTGTAAGCTTAGCTTCCATCAATACCCTGATTGATGGGATCTCTACTTCTATGGGAAGCACTGCTTCCATGCCATATACTAGAGAGAAAGGGGTTGCCCCTGTTGAAGTGCGGACAGATGTGCGATAACCATGAAGAGCAAAGGGCAGCATCTCGTGCCGGTCTTTGTAGGTTACAACCATCTTTTAAACAATCTTCTTGATGTTCTTGTTAGCCGCTTCTACCGCTCCGTTCATCTTGGGTCGGTAGGGATATGAGTTATGGTGTTTGATCTTGAATTCAGCGCACAACTCTTTCATCATCTTATTGTTCAAGTTATATCCATTGTCAGTAATGATCTGGCTCGGAACACCATAACGGCAGATGATATTGTTTTTGATAAATCAGACCACCACTTGTCGGGTTACATTGGCGTACGTGTAGCGCGAATTTTTAGATGTGGTTGCGAAGCACTATCGCTTTTGGGGTACTACAGTTCAATTAATTTTTTCTCCTATTGAAGCTAATGAAGGAAGGGAAATAGATGTCTCCAATTAACCCTGCTAGCATACTGAGTTTAAACAAATGACTGTTGGTTTACAGATGCTATTGAGATTGTGGGTCTCTCTTAAGTTATTTTGTTAAAATAGTGCCTGGGCGATTGGTGGGAGTTTAAGACTGATACTTTTCGTTTGATATGTGAAGGTACGGGATTTGGGTTTTTGGATTAGTGTGCTCGCTAAGATTTTTCTTTCAATCTTATGCCTACGTATTCCCGTTTACCGAAATAGGGAAATCAGAGCGATCTTAGTTCCTCCTATTGTATGGGAGGAAATGGTGTTTTGGTGTCTTGTTCAAAGCCCAAGACGTGAAGCTAAAGGTGGTTTATATCTTGTTCGAAGCCCAAGATGTGAAGCTAAAAAGGTGTTGTCTCTAGAGAGAATTTGTCATCTCTAAAGGGGGTCTGTTTGTCATAACTGTTGGGTGACTGACTCTAAAGAAGGATTACTTTAACCGGGATATGTGAATCCTAGCAATGCCATAATTTCCTTTATAGGGGGTTTTAACCTGAAGGAGAAGACTTTAACTCAGTGTAGAGCAATGCTATCTTTCCTTAGGAATTTCTCATGCTAAAAGAGGCACAGTGGCGTGGATGTAAATAATCCAGAGGCTTGTCGCTTACAGCAATTAGATGAAATGAGTTGTTGATGTTTGTATCCTGTGAACGAGGCACAATTTTGATGCTAAAAGGTTGATTGACTCAACCAGGGTTTTTCTTATACAAAGCCTAAGAGGAGGCTATTGACCCAACAAGAGGATGCTTTTGTGTCTCGTACGAAGCCCGAGAGGGAGGCTAAAAGGAGTTGACTCAACAAGAGAGTGCTTTTAGATGTGTCTTGTACGAAGCCCAAGACGGAGGCTAAAGGTTGACTCAACAAAAGAGTTTCTTATACTCAACAAGAGAGTGTTTTGTATCTCGTAGGAAGCCCGAGATAGAGGCTAAAAGGATTATTGACTCAACAAGAGAGTCTTTTTGTATCTCGTACGAAGCCCGGGATAGAGGCTAAAAGGATTGCTGTTTCAGTTGAGTGACAGGTCCAGTAGGTTGGTTAAAAGAGAAAATCAGTTCTTATAAAGAGACTGATTAAAGGTAAGGCTATGCTTTGGGATTGATTAGAGGATCATGGTTATTTCCTGTTCTTTAAGGAAATGGGGAATCCATAGGGTATTGGAGACTGTCCGAGTCTACTGGTGTTTTTTCCCTACTTGAGAATACCTTCGAGACTCAAGGAGGTTAGACTGTCCAAGTCTAGAGTTTCATATTTTGTACTATGCTTAAAGAAACAGTAGTAGTACGTTCACGGTAGAAAGATCTAGACTTTTTGAAAGACTGTTCTATTAAGATGACTAATTTCTGTTCCTATACCTCTAGGAGGTCGTCGGGACAATTTGTACGAAGCCCAAGAGGAGGCTAGAAACTTTTATGAAGCCGAGGGACAATTTGTACGAAGCCCAAGAGGAGGCTCTCTTCCCGAAGGAAGAATCCCTATACGAAGCCTAAGAGGAGGCTGTGAATACTTCTAAGAAGCTGTAGGGTCCTTGTACAATGCCCAACAGGAGGCGGGGATGCTTTTAGGAAGCCTGTGGGTCCCCGAACCCCGAGAAATTCAAGACAGGTGTTGTGGTGAAAATTGGATAACAAATTATTAATTAATTTGCATCGTTTTCTTTTACAACCGACTTTGATTTATCCAAAGGAAAGGTTCAAGATCATTAGAAAAACCTAAGGGAAAGAGATAAGGTTCGGGGGTTGGTTACGCCTAGGGAAGGTATTAGCACCCTAAACGTCCATAGTACTCTACGGGAACCTCTTGTTTAATGTTATTTTATGTTTGCTAAAAAAAATCTATGCTAAAGGCTTGAAACCCTAAGGGTTGGTATCTAAGTATACTCGACAAAGCATCGCACTTTGCGCCTACGTATCCTCGGGTGTAGAATCAGAGTATGCGTAGTTCTAAGTCTACTGAATTATTAACTATGGTCAATATTCAGAGGGGAAATTAGTACAAGCTCATTGTAGAGTTCAAGAACTCTCTAGATCTAGTTGTAATGGACCCATGCTATTTTTTAGTCAGTAGGGAAAGTTATAATTCACCATGATGAATATCACTAAGAGTTTAGGAACTCTTTCCTAAAGACTAGAGGTTATCTCAATGGCTCTGATTAGGCCACTGAGATGAATGACTTATGAGTCAACAATGTTTAACCTTCCTTTGGAATGATGGAGAATAACAGTTGAAGATAAAAGATATAAGAGATGATAATGATAAGATGATAACAAAGATGATTCATAATAAATAGTGCATAAACATGAGATGAATATTACAAAGATTAAGTATACAAATCAAAGATATTAAACTTGAGAAATACGTCACATAAGAAATAAATCATAGGTCCAGACATAGTCATGAATATAAGATTAATCAAGATGACATTCAAGGTTAAATAATAACAAACACAAATTAAATCAATAATCAAATGGCAAGATAAAACAAAGATAAATTAAACCAAGCATGAGTGATCAAATTCAAACATCAAGAAAGTTGTACATAAAAATCTAACACTTTAATCAAGATAAAAGAAAAATAAAACTCTCATTAATAACAATTTAACTTAAATAAATATTTGAGAAAATAAAATAAAAATATTTTTAGAGTTTTTAATAAAAGCCAAGTTTTTAAATAAATAAATAAAAATAAAGTTTGAAAAGATTTTAAATAAAAGAAAAAAAAGAATTAAATAATGCTTATATATGAAAAACGTGTGAGGGGGTGTAATCAGAAGTTTTAATAGTTGAAAATATAAAGCAAAGAAATTGGGCCACGAAGGGGTGGTGCAGAAAGCAAGGGCGCATGGGCCCAAATAAGATAACAAGAGGCGAGTGAAAAAAAGATGAAAAAAACCAGAGACTGGGGCGAGGGGGGATTCGAACCCCAGTCTCAATGGTTTCCAAGTCTTAAGAGCGAAGGTGCTGCCACTGGGGTGGCTATACGTCCGATTATTCATTCGCTTCCATAAATATATAAATGAACCTTCGCGCGTGAATTAAAAAAAACACAAAACAACCATTATCAACACAGCCCAGGTTTCATTATGAATTAAGTTCAAACAACCAACTTTAGTCAACCATAAATCTATCAAAACACAATCAAATTTAGTGAAACAAAAACCTAAATTGACTAGCAAAGAACAAGGAAGAAGATGGAGTCATCCACATACCCTAAATCTTAACATACAAGCCGTGATCTAGCCATAAAGGTGAGGTGCAACATAGAATCATGAACAGGTTAAGGGAAAACATAACGCATCAGAAGCAAACTCAGGTACATATCAAAGCTCGTGGTTTAGCAAATTATCGTGAGCCAGACCAGAACTAAGCATCAAAATTTAATCCAAAACATGATAAGATCATAACATGAGTTCACAAGGAAAATCCATGGGCATGAATATATGTGTGTCGAGATAATGATGAGCAAGTATTCACAACCTCCAAGGCATCAAAAACTGGTAAATAAAGAATGATATTTATCATGGCACAAAAGGGATGGGATGTATATCAAGGAACTCATCAAGACCAGCAGCTTAAGACAAAGACAAACAATCATACATATCACATATGTATATATTTGAAGCAGTTAACACAGGCCCCTCAACACATATGTTAGCACATGAGAATCCAAACAGAAAACTAATCTGCACCCTATACAGAGCAGGGCAAAACTAAGTACACTTATCCCACATCAACAGACAACTTATGTAGCAATTAAGACATAGCATATAGAGAAACAATGATCAGTTTTCACACTTTGGAGAACTGGTTTGAAAATTTGAAAACAGATCCTAGCAGATGTGGGTACAAATACTCAAAATAAGCATACATGCCATAAGTTTGGACTCATAAATTAAGTAGCAACAAGTATAAAGCAAATGAGGTGTAGATTGTGATACTGCAGCACATAATTCAGATGGCATACCAAAAAAAATTTATTTTAAAATGGAAAGAAACATAACTGGGGGGAATACACTAACACATCAATCTGAATGCCCAAGGTAAGATTGGTGACAAGCTTATGCTAATGATTTCAGGATAAAACTCATTTTGGAAGCAGAAATTAATTAGCCACAACAGATATGTCATGAACCTCAAAGGATCATGACTTAGTTCAGTTTGTCTACAAAAGTTCAACATGTCAAGCAAATCATAAACATGAGTATGGCTAAGCAGCGAATCAGTTAAGGTATAAGGGACAAACATAGTTCAAAACATATTTCCAACATATCAACATTGTAATCATGCTAAACAAAGTGACAGATATAGGTAAAGCATCCATAGTAAGCTCAGAAGCAAAACAAACTGCAGAGTTTCAGGGTTTGGCAGATTTCTTAAATATGTAGAGATCACAAAATCTTAAATATAAGGGCAAAGATAGCATGAATAAAGATGCACATCCACAACATAAGCATGTATTTGACAAAAGAGACATATATTCACCATGGTGATGGGCTTAACAATACATCTATCAAGTTCAACAAGCTTATCAGAAAACAAAACGTAAAGCAGATCAACAAATATATGCCTTATGTATACAAAACATGAACTTATCAATACATCAGCTATAGTGTTATGGACAATATGAACATAGTAAGATATCAAACCTTCAAATACATCCTAGAAGACTCAAGTTTCAAGACATATATCTAGAATAAAAAACATCAATGACAGTTCAATGTCAATAGAGTTCAAAACATATATTAACATATAGGATTTAGGCAAGGCGTCATGACTGATTAAAGTAGTGAAATGAACACTGAATCAAAAGAAAAACTACAAACTAAAGTAGTTAATATGCCAAGAAAACAAGAACATTTCAAAGCATATTTCAGTGTAAAGATACGCAAGACAATAGTTGGGATACGAAACAGAACAAAGCATACTATTCGTTTGAGCATTTAGTTTCCATTCACACACACCATAATAAACTAACATAGATAAAGTCTCAAACTCAAACAGCAAGATGAAAGTCTATAAAGGGAACATAAACAAATGCTCACGAAGCCTAAGCACATCAGTAATAAGACATAGGTTCAATACAACAGTGGTACGAAATGTTTTGACAGCATACACATATTGTGGCAGTGTAAACTCATACATGTTCAGGAGCAAGAAACAAACAATAATAACATCCAAAGTAAACACAACATTCAAGCAATTCAAAGTATATGTTCACATGGCTAGCATAATTATGAGCAAGAAAACTAAATGAGCATATGAAATAGAAGGGAAACAGAAATGTTACCAACTGTAATCTTCCTCTCACAGACCTTCACAAATTTGAGGCTTCTTCCCTTCACTCGAGACTTAGAATGATTTTGGTTTTTTAGCAACAAAAATTGTTGATGATGATAACTGAAGCTTCACTTGCTTATATATGCAAGGTGTTGGATCCATCTGTTGAGCATCCTGGGCCGGGTCAAGAAATTCCTCCTCCAAAACATTCGAGGCTAGGGTTTAAAAATCGTTGCAATGTTGAAATTTGGGGAGACATCGCTCCATCCTTCTGAGTCTCGGCAGATGGCTACAGAGTTGCAACCATCAAAACGACATTGCTTCCTTGGACTTCTTTTGGTTGCAAGTGAAACAAGTAATGAAGGGGAAACTTGATCGTGACATGACCCTGATCAATTTGCAGGGTGTACAGAAGAAGATGAAAATGGCAAAGTCTCAAAAACGCTTTCACTGGAGCCCTTCTTGTAAGCTCAAAGGAGAAAAGCCTTTTGGGATCAAATTCGAACGGATGAGCGCCAATGTTTTGAGGATTGATTTTGAATTTGATGAATTTGTGAAGTTCTTGAATTTCCTCTGCAAACCAGAGTCACGACAAAGGGGAGGAAGACGTTGGATGATTTGGCTCCTCAAAACCAAATGTCATTCTCCTATTGGTCGTTGGTCACAGTTGAAAAGTCAAAAGGAACCAAACTGGTTTCCCGTTGGTTGATAGCACCACCATATCCTCCAATTAAAATTCTCATAGTTGCCAAAGTGACTCAATAAAACTGTGACAGACGTGGTTTTTTCTATTTTCTTAATAGAAGGTTAATGAAACTAATTAAATGAGACTAAAATTAACCAAAACTAAACTTAAATTTGAATGAAGGATTAATTAAAAACAAATTAAATAAAATTAAGAAAATAGTTAATAAAGGAGAGATAATTAATTAAAATTAAAATAATTAAATTGAAATCAAATCACAAACAAAATTAATTAACTAAGCTAAAAAAAGGAGTTAAATTAAATTAACTGATTAAATAAAATTAATTAAAGCAATTAAATATATATAAAATAAATAAAATAAAACCATATGAAGATGAAAATAAAATAAAACTATTAAAATAAATGATAAATTGAGGTAAAATAAATAAAATAATAAAAATGGAAGAAAAAAAATACAGAGAAAAATAAATCACACAACATCTAGCAAAAAAAAAACGAGGGTAAAATTTGGGGTGCAACAACAGGCTATTCACAGAGAATAGATCAAGCTAGGAAAGTCCGAGAATTTGGAAGAAACTCAAGAGATGTCATTCACGGAGAAAAGATCATCTCTGGGGAGTAGAGTTTCTTTGACAATTTCTAAGAGTGACAGTTTGAGAAAGGGTTCACCGAGAATGCTGCCTTTCACGTCTCCATATTGTTTAACCCCAAGAGGAGGGAAGGTTGTGTCTGGTAATCCTATGGGGGATCTAGTTTTGTTTATTTAAGAGTGACCAACGGGGCTTAGTGCTAGACGTAGTTGCCGGGGAAACTCTAAATATCTATACTAGTATTACACAGTTGATATGAGTTTATGAAAGAAGACTTACAGTGAAACAGTCCCACAATACAATTATATGTATATGAAAGCGGATAAAGAAAGCATATAAACACTTACTCGGTTGTAGAGCTTCCATGCTGTTTGGTTAGTTTCTTCAACAAAGAAAGATTGAAAACAACAGTATATTCAAAATTAAAGGAGAAAGTATTTTGAAAAGATGTTGGGGCTTACAGCTCAAGGAGAGGCCCAAGGATTATGAGTGATCGCACTGTCGTTTTGTACAGAGGGACTTATACAAGTGACTGAGGCCCGAGAAAGGTTTTCTGTACAAGGGGATGAGTCTTACACTCTCTCAAGAGGCCCAAGAGATTTGTTTTTGTACAAGTGGTGGGGCTTACAGCTCAAGGAGAGGCCCAGGGTCATTTGTTTGAAAATGGCGACTGCGCCGAGATTTTTGAAAACGCGGTGGGTCTTATACAATGTATTGAGGCCCAAAATGGTTTGGTTTTCAAAGGGGGTTGGATCTTACACTCTAATAGAGGCCCAAAAGATTTTGAATGGGTCTTATAGCTCGAGGAGAGGCCCAAGGTTTGTTTTCAACGGACGATGATCGCGTCAAACTTTTTGAAATACAACGGGACTTATACAATAAGTGAGGCCCAAAAATAGGTTTGTATTTACAAAGGATTGGGTCTTACACTCTATTAGAGGCCCAAAAGTGTTTGAAATTGTTTGATGAGGGTGAAAATCAAAGAAACCCTAATTTGTTATTCTTTAAAAGTAAATATTTAAAGAAAATCAAATAAAAAACCAAATAAGTTTGAATAAACCATTTGTGATTTTTGTTTAAGGTTTGAGAAATGAGGTATTAATCACAAGGTTAATTAAAACTCACTTGGTTTTGATTTTCAAAGTAAATATTCACTTTTAAAATGTTTAAAAACATTAAAAAGGAATTTATTCACAAAAATACTAATTATATTAAATAAATAATATAAACTTAATTTTTTTGTGGAATAAAATATTTCAACATTTTTGTGATTTTTTACAAAAAGAACCAATAAAAAATAATTAAAATTGAAAGAGTTATTAATTTTCCAATTAATTAATAAAACATAAAATATTGGAAAAAAATAGCAAAAATGTGAGAAAACACAAAATGGAATGGGTGGGGTTTGATCCCACGACCTCAAGGTTATAGGGCACGCGCCTTACCACTGGGGTGGTGATACATCCATTGCTTGAAGTGAAACCACAAATATACAAGGCATGCCTTGTTTTCTAGGCCTGGTCAAGGCAAGGCAAGGCAAGTTTTGCCAAGAAACGGGAAGGTCCATAACTTTCTCATTTATTAATGGTTGGGGACAAAATTTATATGCATCTGACCTAGAATTTCACAAGGAATCCAATGGTGGTAGTATTTTTTTCAGATCATACTCCCTCCTCAAAACCCGATAGTGGTTTTGAAAAAGGCCTATAATTGCATTTTCTATGCTACACTTTGATACAGGCATGAATTACATGATGAATTGGTCCAAACACAACATATATAACACGTATGAGGTGTGTATGATCAGTGGACTTCAAAGCAATGCATATTTTGGAAAGTTCAAGTCATGATGCTTACCTCTTTTTGAGATTTTGGAGTTTTCTGTGCAATCTGCCAAACTTCTTGTTCCAGAAATGGTTTGATGCTTTGGACACTCTCAAATGATCCCTTAGAAGCTTTAAGGATGGTTAGAATCAGCTGGAACCTGCAAATACACAAACTGGCCCTTTCTTGCAAAAGGGGTTAAAATGACCAAAATAGCAACTCCCTCAAATGGTGTTCCAGATGGGGGGAACCATTTGGGACAGTTCAAGGATGTTATTTGGAGTGTGTTTGAGGTTTTATCTGGTTTGGAAAGTGACTGAATCAAGACATGGCTTGAAAAATGCACAAAAGGCCTATTTTGAGGTTTTGAGAGGTGACTTTGTGATTTTGGTGTTACATGCCACTTTTGATAGTTTGGATCACCCACATATGATGTTTATGAGGTGTTAGGATCATGAGTTGTGATGGAAATGCTCTCTAACTCAAAAACCCAGAGTTACCTTGCTAAAGAAGGCATTTTGGCCTAAAGAGAGGGATTTTGAGGAAATCACCTGTTTGATGGCTTTGGTGTACTCAAACTGAGCACAAATAAACTCTATTTATAGTAGAGCAAGTTTGTTTTGGGATCAATAGTGAATGGCAACTGCAGCAGAGGTTTGGCCAATGGTTGCACTTTGGAATCCAAGTCTCCTCTAGCCATTGACTAGAGGTTAGGGCACAGGGCTGTGGTTCCCTTGGTCTTGGATAAGTTTTGACTGAATTCAGTTGGAAATGGCTCAGTCCTGCCACCTTGGTGTATGTATTGAATGCTCCAATCCAAAATTGGAGTCTTGTCCCTCTTTTAGGCAATTATAGGTTTGCCATGCTACTTCTTGTTCCAAGGACTTTGGAGGCTTGGCTCAATGTTTTCCCCCTTTAGATTTGATCCTCAGATGCATCCAAAGTGATGACAAGGCTTGGAATTACCTGATTTTGCCAAATCGAGCAAAAATGCAAAATTCTGCCTAGCCTTGGCAGTTTTCAGCAAGGATATTGCCATTGTCGTATCTGTAACGAGCGATTTTGGATGCGGTTCTTAAGCGCTGGTCGCTCTCTGCGGTTTAAGCTTAAACTACAGGTCGATTCATTTTTTATCATATTGTGAGCTGATAAAGGAAGGGAAATAGATGTCTCTAATTAACCCTGCTTTGCATACTGAGTTTAAACAGCGGCCTGTTAGGTTACAGATGCTATCAATGTGGGGGGGGGGGCCTTTGTACTGGTTATTTGTATTTTCGCCAATACAGTTTCTTTCTTTTTATCTAAATAAAAGGTTTCTGGCGGGGAACAAGGATTAGGATATTAGGACTGATGCTTTTGATAGATACATGAGGGTATGGGATTTGGGTTTTTTGTTTAGTGTGCTCGCTAAGATTTTTTTTTCAATCTTATGCCTACGTATTCCCGTTTACCGAAACAGGGAAATCAGAGCGTTCGTAGTTCCTCCTATTCTATGGGAGGAAATGATTGTTTTGGTGTCTTGTTCAAAGCCCAAGACGTGAAGCGAAAAGTGATTTGTATCTTGTTCAAAGCCCAAGATATGAAGCTGAAAAGTCTATTTGTATCTTGTTCAAAGCCCAAGATATGAAGCTAAAAGGTCTCAACTTTAGAGAGAATTTGTCATCTCTAAAGAAGGGTTTGTCTGTCACAACTGTTGGGTGACTAGTTATAAAGGAGAATTACTTTAACCGGGATTTGTGAATCCGACAATGCCGTAATTTCCTTTATAGGGATTTTAACCTGAAGGAGAAGACTTTAACTCAGTGTAGAGCAATGCTATCTTTCCTTAGGAATTTCTCATGCTAAAAGAGGGACAGTGGCATGGATATAGATGATCCAGAGGCTTTCCGCTTACAGCGATTAGATGAAAGGGAAGGAGTTGTTGATGTTTGTATACTGTGAACGAGGCACAACTTTGATGCTAAAAGGTTAATTGGATTAACCAGTGGCTTTCTTATATAAAGCCTAAGAAGAGGCTGAAAGGTGTCTCGTACAAAGCCCGAGAGAGAGGCTAAAAAGTTTTTGACTCAACGAGAGAATCTTTTGGTATCTCGTATAAAGCCCGAGATGGAGGCTATTTGACTCAACAAGAGAGTTTTTGTATCTCGTACAAAGCCCGAGATGGAGGCTGTTGTTTGTTTGGATCAATTAAGAACCTTTTGGTATCTCGTATAAAGCCCGAGATGGAGGCGAAAGGGGTGATTGACTCAACGAGGGAGTCTCTTATGTGCCTCGTACAAAGCCCGAGAGAGAGGCTAAATGTTGTTCGACTCCGCTGGGGAGAATCATTTGTACAAAGTCCAAGAGGAGGCTATGGTTACTGTTTCAGTTAAGCGACAGGTCCAGTATACTAATTTAAAAAGAGAAAATCAGTTCTTATATGAGCAACACTGTACTCAGGGATTTGATTCAAGGATCCGGGTTGTTCCCATTCTTTAAGGAAGCGGGAAATCCGAAGGGTATTGAGACTGTCCGAGTCTTCGGGTTTCCTTCCTATTTAACGAAGGGGTCATTTGAGAATGTCTTTGAGACTCAAGGAGATTAGACTGTCCAAGTCTAGAGTGTCCTCTTTTGTACTATGCTTTGAGAAACAGTAGTAGACTCTTTGAAAGGACTGTTCTATGCAAATGATTAAGTTCTGTTCCTATACCTCTAGGAGGTCGTCGGGACAATTTGTATGAAGCCCAAGAGGAGGCTGGAAACTTTTAAGAAGCCGACGGGTCCTTGTACGAAGCCCAAGAGAAAGCTATTATTCCCGGAGGAAGAGATCATTATACGAAGCCTAAGAGGAGGCTGTGAATACTTCTAAGAAGCCGTAGGGTCTTTGTACTAAGCCCAAGAGGAGGCGATCATTCCCGGAGGAAGAGATCATTATACGAAGCCTAAGAGGAGGCTGTGAATACTTCTAAGAAGCCGTAGGGTCCTTATACTAAGCCCAAGAGGAGGCGGGGTTGCTTTTAGGAAGCATGTGGGTCCTTGTACGATGCCCAAGAGGAGGCCGATGCTTTTAGGAAGCCCGTGGGTCCCCAAACCCCGAGAAATTCAAGGCAAGCTATTCACAAGGAATAGATCAAGTCAGGAAAGTTTGAGAATTTGGAAGAAACTCAAAGATGCCATTCACGGAGAATACATTCATCTCTGGGAATAGAGTTTCTTGACAATTCCTAATGAGGACAGCCGAAGAGAAGACTGTATCTGGTGATCCTATTGGGGATCTAGTTGTCTATTTCTACGAATAAACGAAACGGCGTCACCTAGTTCTAGACGTAGTTGCCGGGGAAACTCGAAATATCTATATTATTATTACACAGTTGATATGAGTTTATGAAAGAAGACTTACAGTGAAACAGCCCCACAATACAGTTATATATATATGAAAGCGGTAAATGAAAGCAATAACCACTTACTCGGTTGTAGAGCTTCCATGCTGTTTGGTTAGTTGTTCAACAAAGAAAGATTGAAAACAACAGTATATTCAAAATCAAAGGAGAAGGTGCTTTGAAAAAGAAAGATTTGGGGCTTACAGCTCAAGGAGAGGCCCAGGGTTTTATCAGTGAGCGCACTGTTTGAATTTGTACATAGGGACTTATACAAGTAACTGAGGCCCAAAATGTTTTTCTGTACAAGGGATGGGTCTTACACTCTATTAGAGGCCCAAAAAAGTTTAAAGAAAAAGCGTGGGGCTTATAACACGAGGGTAGGCCCAGATGATTTTTCCGTTTTAAAATGGCGATCGTGCCGAGGTTTTCTTTTAACGCGGAGGGACTTATACAATAAGTGAGGCCTAAAAATGATTTTGGTTAAAAGTGGGTTGGGTCTTACACTCTCTTAGAGGCCCAAAAGTTTTGAATGGGTCTTATAGCTCGAGGAGAGGCCCAAAAGGTTATTTTTCAAAAAAGGCGACAATCCCGCCGTTTGTTTTTGACGGTATCGGGACTTATACAATACACTGAGGCCCAAGAAAGGTTTTTGTCAAAAAAGGATTAGGTCTTACATTCTATTAGAGGCCCAAAGTGTTTTGAAAATGATTTATGAGGGTTGAATTAATCCAAAAACCCTAATTTGTTTTCAAAAATGTATTTAATTGAATAAAAATTCAATTAAAATGATCAAAATTGTTTAACATATGGAAAACAAATTGTGATCTTGGATTAATGCTTCAAAAATTAAGTATTGACCTCTAGGCCGTGACAGCAAGTGCAGTGTGATTTTTTATTTGGAGGTGTTACAGATGAGTGGTGATGATCTGAACAACTTCCTTACACCTTATGGAGTGTGTTTGAATGCCTGGACTTGATTAAAAATGGCTGGAACGATTTGTGGTACCTCAGCTGCAACTTGATTGAAAGTTTGAGCAACCAGCTGGTGATTTTGTGAAATCTGTGTTCCAGATGTTATGTGAGTGTTTGGATCACTTCTATATGATGTATGTGAGGCGTGTGAGTGATTGGTTTGATTGGAAAAGCTCTCAAACTCAAAACCCGATAGCTACCTTGCTAAGAAAGGCATTTTTGCCAAGAGAAAGAGATTTTGAGGAAAGCATTTGTTAGATGGCTTTGGTGTACTCAAACTGATCACAATTGAGCTCTATTTATAGTAGAGCAAGTTTGTTTTGCAAGGAATAGTGAATGGCAGTTGGTAAGTAGGTTTGGCCAATGTCGGCAAATGAAAATCCAAGTCTCCTCTAGCCATTGACTAGAGGTTAGGGCACAGAGCATTGGTTCCCTTGGTCTTGGATAAGTCTTGACTTCTTTCAGATGAGAATGGCTCAGTCCATGCCACCTTGATGCTTCCATTGAATGCTTCAATCCAAATTTGGAGTCTTGTCCCTATTTTGGCCATTCTAGGTTCAACATGCTATTTCTTGTTCCAAAGACTTTAGAGGCTTGGCTCAGTGATTGTCCCCTTTAGATTCAATCCTATGAGGTGTCCAAGTGGATAGGAGCATTTGAATTTGGCTGATTTTGGCAAATCGAGCAAAGTTACAAATTCTGCCTTGCCTTTGACAGATTTCAGCAAGGCAACTTGCCAATGTCATATCTCATGGTGTAAGTTGAATTTGGTAATGTTATTGACCATTTTGGAAAGCCCTTACATGATACAACAACTGTTTGAACATGTTTGGTTTTGATCTCTTTTGAATCCAAGTGAAAAATCCCCCTACATTTGGCAAAAAGTGAAGGCAGATTCTGACTTAGTGAAAATTTCACTAAGTGTTGGAAAAAGTGACATTTTCACTTTTCAGCCATCTTGATCACTCCATAACTCCAAATCCTTAATGAATTGGACTTAGGCCTAGTTGAAGTTTTTGTAGAGGGTAATGAGGAGTTATGATCCTTCAAAGTTGGTACGCTTGTCACTTTATTTTTAACTTAGAAAATTTTCTAAGTTTTTATGGTTACCCCTTTTACAAGTTATCCAACTTTTCTTGATTTTTCTTGATGAATGATGATTCAAATCATACATTAACATCATTTTAGGGTTAAAACACCATTTTGGTGAAAAATCTCAAAAAGTCAAAGTTGACTTTTGTGCACAGTTGACTTTTTATCAGATGAATTTCAAACTGTGCAATTCTTCAGGAAATCATGTCCTTGACCTAAATCAAACTTGATGGACATGTTCCATGGGTGTCATAAGGCATATTGAATCATGTCTTAGGGCTTGGGAGTATGTCCTGGTCAAAAGTCAAAGTTACAGTTGACTTTTTCCTTAAAACCCTAATTGTTGTGCAGATGAAATTGAGACTTGTTGCTCAAGCTTCTTGGATCAATCCATTGTTCCAAATGGATCATATGGTATATTAGAGACCCTAAAATCATGTATTGAGGTCTTGGTTCATGATTTGTCCCAAAAGTCAACTTAGGGGTGAATTAGGTCAAGAAACCCTAATTCCTAATTTTTTATGAGTGCAACCCCTGAGGCAAAATTGACTTGATGAATGGGTCCATGAGGCTCCATGGAGTATATTAGATTATGTTTTGGATCATTGGCTTGTGCCCAGATGAAAAATTTCCATCTGGAAGCCCTGGTCGACCAAAACCCTAATTTGGTGACACTGTCGATCTTGAGACTTGATCCACCTAGAAGGGAGCAGCCTTGTGCTTAATCCTTGGAGTGGGAGTCCTTTTGATCCTTTATGGATGTTTGAGAGGTTAGACAAGTTGAAGATCATGTCATTCCTTGATTGATCCTTTGTCTAAGGCTCTGAGAGGGCTTGAAACCCTAATTTTGATAGTAGTGAATGCTCAACAATTCCTTGAGGAGATTGATGAAATATAATGGTTCCTCCATATTGTAATGATGATTTGCACAATGATGGGAAATCTTAGTGGTCAAAATTTGGGGTATGACAGATGCCCCTATTTAATCTTCTTGGACCCGAAGGTGTGAATGACGAAGGTATTCGGGCATTCGGGGTGCAAGAGGATTAAATATCAGAATACCCGAAATTTTGATGGTGGTTATGAATGGTAGCTTACGCATTCATCTTCTTTAGCTAAGCGAAGATGCTTAGAAAAGGTAAACTTCCCCTCGATCCTGGTCTTCAACCAAGGAGCTTGTCTCAGTTTTCTTTTGTCACTTCCCCTCGTTCTTGGTTTCCTACCAAGGAACTGGTCTCAGTTTCTGATTTAAACTTCCCCTCGATCCTGGTTTCCTATCAAGGAACTGGTCTCAGTTTCTGATTTAAACTTCCCCTCGATCCTGGTTTCCTACCAAGGAACTGGTCTTAGTTTTTTTTGTCAATAAACTTTACTGACAAGGAATGCTATTTGTAGCGGATTTTCCTCAAATTTCTCGCCGAATTTTCCTGGGGAGATGCCATTTGACGGAAAAAGCTTTGATGTCAGACTTGCTGGAGAACCCAGTCGTCTGAATTGTAGAGGTACACAAACTTCTCTTTTGGAGACGCCATTTGTCGACTCTATCTGGGGAAAATGAGTCTCTTGAGAGACTTCTTCCGCTTGGGGTCTTACATCATACTTTTCTCAGGATATTCCCGGAGAAATGCCATATGATGGGCTCTAATTTTGAGGTGCCGATGACCTTTTCATCAGCGGTTCTTTCGGAGCGAAACTGGCATGCTGCCGAATCTCTGATTACGAGGCTTTCTCTATGGATTTTCCTTAATTCGGGAAAGCAAGGATATCATCTTCAATGGAGAAGAGTGACATCGGTTGAAGGTTCTCTGGTCTTTCAGAGGTTCAAGTTATCAAAGTGGTCAAAGTCCAACTTCCTCTCAGAAATAAACTGGAGGCGAGGTTGTTCAAACGCAGCGTTTACTGACGAGGCAATAACTCATAACTTGATTGAGAGGACTGTTATCACTAGGGGACAAGACCGACTAGAGTGATAGTGATGCAATATGAAATGTGAATGCAAATCAATAATGCATGATGTGTGTATGTTTATGCTGACAAAACTGACGCGACATACAAACTGACGGGTGAACACGACTGGATACTCGGCCATCGCGGGGCGTATAGAAATATCACTGGTTCAAGATAGCAATTCCACCTTGCTTAGGAGAAATGGTCCCTGTTGGGGGTGACACTGGTCGGGCTTAGGAGATGGGAACTCGGCCGAAGATGTCAGATGGATTAGTCGCATCTGACACTATTGATCCTTCAATCAGGCGCACTGGCGTAGAAGGAGTACTTTGATTCTGCACTTTGAAGTTCGCTTACTTCTGGAGAAGCGATCGAGATTCTTCTGATGTTCAACAGTCAAAAGAAATTGCCGACTTTATTTTAAAAGCAGAAAAAGTTTTAACAAGTAAATTCATTTTGTTTTATTTCAAGAATCGTTAATCATGTTAACAACGTCATTCTGTAAAGCTAAAACAAGTAAGAAATACAAACAAAAGCACAAGGGCTCAAATTTTATTGATAAGATGGAGATCAGCCAAACGCGTGATTCCAAAGAGTATATACAAAGTTAGGAAATGGTAATTTACAGGGAAAAGGGCTACGTTGAAACATAACGACCGCTATCCTTCTACCGACTTTGAATTCGGGACATCCTGAGCTTCTGTCAAAGATGACCTTGACTGGAGTTTTCCTCCGATGGACGATGTACCTGCTGCTGCTGCTGAGGGACTTGCCTCTGTTGAACATAGTTACTTGTCATTATCCCTAATTTTTGCCTGGATTGTACTATGAGATTTCCAATCCACCGGGATGATGATTTTTTTTATTTTGTCTCTAACTTTTGCCTGGACCGCCCTTTCGGGTTTTCAATCCACCGAGACGTTTTTTTTAGGCGAAGTATTTCTTGACTACATCAACATTCGTGGGGTAGGAAAATTCCTCTCCGTCCATGGTTGCAAGTCTCAAGGCGCCGCCTGAGAAAGCTTTCGTGACCACATATGGGCCATCATAATTCGGAGTCCACTTGCCTCGCGAATCAGTGAGAAATGATTGTATCTTCTTGAGCACGAGGTCTCCTTTTCTGAAGACACGAGGTCAGACCTTTTTGTCGAACGCCCTCTTCATTCTCTGTTGATACAACTGACCGTGGCATAGTGCCGTTATTCTCTTTTCTTCGATCAGATTCAGTTCATCGTGTCGGTTTTGACACCATTCAGCTTCGGTGAGCTTAGCTTCCATCAATACCCGGATTGATGGGATCTCTACTTCTATGGGGAGCACTGCTTCCATACCATACACTACAGAGAAAGGGGTAGCCCCTGTTGAAGTGCGGACAGATGTGCGACAACCGTGAAGAGCAAAGGGTAGCATCTCGTGCCAATCTTTATAGGTTACAACCATCTTTTGAACGATCTTTTTGATGTTCTTATTGGCCGCTTCTACCGCTCCGTTCATCTTGGGTCGGTAGGGAGATGAGTTATGATGTTCGATCTTGAACTCTGCGCACAACTCCTTCATCATATTATTGTTCAAGTTAGATCCATTATCAGTAATGATCTCGCTTGGAACACCATAACAGCAGATGATATTATTTTTGATAAATCGGACCACCACTTGTCGGGTTACATTAGCGTACGACGCTGCTTCGACCCACTTGGTGAAATAGTCAATGGCTACCAGGATGAACCGATGTCCGTTTGAAGCCTTAGGTTCGATCAAGCCAATCATGTCGATTCCCCATATGGAAAATGGCCATGGGGAAGAAAGAACTTTGAGATGTGATGGCGGTACATGAATTTTGTCGGAGTATATCTGACACTTGTGACACCTCCTCATGTACTTGTAGCAGTCGGATTCCATGGTCAACCAATAATACCCTGCTCTCAAAAATTTTCTCTCCATTGTATGTCCGTTGGCATGAGTGCCAAAGGACCCTTCATGAATTTCTTTCATGAGCATGTCTGCTTCTGGTCTGGCTACACATCGGAGCAAGACCAAGTCAAAATTTCTCTTATAGAGAGTGTCACCGCTCAGGAAGAAGTTTCCAGCCAATCTTCTGAGGGTTTTCCTGTCTTTTCTGAGTGCCCCAGATGGGTATCCTTGTTTCTGAAGGAAGCATTTGATATCATGATACCAAGGTTTATCGTCTATGACTGCTTCAATCGTGAAGATGTAAGCGGGCCTTTCAAGGCGCATTATGTCGATCTTAGGTAGGTCGTTCCATCGACCTACACTAATCATGGAAGAGATAGTGGCTAATGCATCAGCCATGTGATTCTCCTCACGAGGGATATGATGAAACTCGACTCTGTTGAAGAAAGGTAGCAACCTTCTTGCATACTCTTTGTAAGGAATCAATCCTGATTGGTATGTGTTCCAATCTCCTTTTATCTGATTGATCACTAAGGCTGAGTCGCCATATACGTCCAAGTTTTTGATCCTTAAATTAATCGCTTCTTCGAGACCCATAATACAAGCTTCGTATTCGGCCTCGTTGTTCGTACATTTGAACGTAAGTCTGGCAGTGAAAGGAATGTGGGTACCCTGAGGGGTAACATGACTGGCCCAATTCTGTTTCCGTAATGATTAACTGCTCCGTCAAAGATAAGTCCCCACTGGGAACCTGGTTCTGGCCCTTCACTGGGTAACGGTTCATCGCAATCTTTCATTTTTAGATACATGACATCTTCGTCTGGGAAGTCAAACCCGATTGATTCTTGATCGTCAATCGGTTGATGAGCCAAATGATCGGCTAAAATACTTCCCTTAACGGCTTTCTGAGCGTGGTACTCTATGTCATATTCTGATAACAACATCTGCCAACGGGAAATTCTTCCCGTGAGAGCAGGCTTTTCGAAAACGTACTTGATTGGATCCATTTCAGAGATTAACCAAGTAGTATGACGAATCATGTACTGGCGTAGACGTTTGGCTGCCCAAACCAAAGCGCAGCAAGTTTTCTCGAGCATCGTGTACCAAGTTTCACAATCGGTGAATTTCTTGCTCAAATAGTAAATGGCAGACTCTTTCCTTTTGGTTTCATCTTGTTGGCCAAGTACACACCCCATTGAGTCTTCCAAGACTGTGAGGTAGATGATCAGTGGTCTTCCTTCCACTGGAGGTGATAGAATCGGAGGATTCAACAGGTATTCCTTAATACTGTCGAAGGCGGTTTGACAATCTTCTGTCCAAACGCAATCCTGGTTCTTTTTGAGTAATTTGAAAATCGGCGCATAGGTCGCGGTCATAAGGAATATGAATCTGGAGATGTAGTTCAAACGTCCCAGGAATCCTCTGACTTGTTTTTCATTTTTCGGAGAAGGTATTTCCTGAATGGCCTTGACCTTGTCAGGATCAACCTTAATCCCTTTCTGGCTGACGATGAACCCTAGCAGTTTCCCTGAACGGACACCGAAGGTACACTTGTTGGGATTCAAGCGGAGCTTGAATTTTCTTAAACGTTCGAACAATTTTGACAGATGTTCAACGTGCTCATTCTCTGTTTTTTATTTTGCAATCATATCATCGACATATACCTCGATTTCCTTGTGTATCATGTCATGAAACAGAGTAGTCATGGCCCTTTGATAGGTTGCCCCGGCGTTCTTCAAACCGAACGACATTACCTTGTAACAAAAGGTACCCCATGGGGTAATGAACGAAGTTTTCTCCATGTCTTTCGGCGCCATTTTGATTTGGTTATAGCCCGAGAATCCATCCATGAAGGAGAAGACTTTGAACTTTGCTGTACTGTCCACCAGCATGTCAATGTGTGGTAAAGGAAAGTCGTCCTTTAGACTTGCCTTGTTCAGATCCCTGTAATCAACACACATTCTGACCTTTCCGTCCTTTTTGGGAACGGGTACAATATTGGCTAACCATTGAGGATATTCATATGTAGCGAGGAAACCCGCATCAATCTATTTCTGCACCTCCTCTTTGATTTTGATGGCCATGTCCGGGTGAGTCCGTCTCAACCTTTGCTTTACTGGCGGACATTCCGATCTCAACGGTAAATGATGTTCCACGATGCTGGTATCCAACCCTGGCATATCCTGATAGGACCAAGCGAATACATCGGGAAATTCTTTGAGAAGCTTTATCAAACTCTCTTTGGCAGTTGGACTGAGAAGTTCCCCAATCCTGATTTCTTTTCTCTCTTGTTCTGAACCCAAGTTTACCGTTTCCAACGGCTCTTTGTGAGGTTCAATGGACCTTTCCTCTTGTTTGAGTAGTCGGGAGATCTCTTCTGGAATTTTTTCGTCATTTTCTTCTTCAGCCTCGAATACCGGGAACTCAAAGTTGGGAGAAGGCATCGGATCGTATGTTTCAACTGGGTTTAAAACAAGCAATCTGCATGACGTGATGATTCGTGTTTAGAAGAGATAGAGAAAATGAAAGTGTGTGCAGTGAATTTATTTTATTACTGCTTGTTTTTATTATTGAATTGTTTTTTTAGGATTACCATTTTTTGAAAAAGAAAAAAGAGAAAACAGCAATTAATGCGAAAATTACAGAACGACGTTATTTTATTAATGAACAAGTCGATCCTTGAAACTACAGCCCTATAAAACAAAACTCTGTCGCTTCGGGCAAAGCGAAGAGGGATATTTATAGAAAGCGAGCCCTATCAAAACATCCGTTTCACCTGGGCAGGGTGAAAGGTTAAAAGATGGAAATTACTTTGACTGATGAACGACCTTCGGAACCTCGACGACAACCCATTGGCGGCGAACTCCTCGGTGAATCACAGAGTCTGGCACCTTCCTTGATTTGTCTTCAGAAATGACGCTGATTTCTGGTGGAGTAGGATCATTGGAATCTGTCTCCCAGGCAGAATTGTCGTAGGAGAATTCCTCTGTTGCATTTTGCATTGTAGTTATGCTCTCAGCTGTATCTCCCTATCCAGTAGGCTGGATGTCTTCGAGCCTGATACGAGAGCTTTCGGGAGCGGTGTACTTGACCATAAAGTTGTATTTTCCACTTGGTTGTCCCAAGGTATCCCAAACTTCTTGGGAACTGGAGGAGTCATCCCTCTCGATGACGTTGACCTCAGGAAAAGCAAAGTTGATGAATTCAAGTCCTGCAAACGTTGCGAATTCATCTTCATGTTGAATAGTTTCTGAATGACCTGAGTGTTGATCCCATGACATGGTGGGGACACAGGTATTCTGTTCAATGACGCTCAGCTGAGTTTCATTACTCGGATGACTTTCTTGCCCCAAGTTTCCTGGGTAAGGTTGCCACATTGGCAGACCATCCATTGGGCCATAGTAGTTGTAGTCAAAATTGTCTTTCATCGGAGTGTCCTCCTCTAATGAATTTGGTGGAGCATGACATCCTTCCAGATCACAATCTCCGTAGATCATTTCGACGTCTGACCGTGGTATAAATCTCGGACCTTCTGTGGGAAAGCAAAAAGGCATAGGTACCTCTTCCTGAGACATATAACCGTCCTCATTAAGATAGGATTTCCATTCTTCATCTGTGTCAGAGGGACCTTCCTCATTGATAGCATGTACTGCTTGAGACACTGGGTGAAGGAAACCTCCACTGTGGAAGAAATTTTGAAGGGGATGAAGACCTTCATCATTAGCAGCTGTCTGGGTACAGGTTGTAGAAAAACCAAGACCCTTCTTTATTTTATTGTTAATGGGAATGATAAGCTGTCCCCATCCTGTTGTATCGATACTCTCGACTGCTTTGATAGCATCGTTGTATGAGGAAATCGAGGTTCCTCCTTTGAATTGATTGTTCTCGCTCATCGACAGTGCTTGGAACTGCGTTCTAATAACCTCCTCGGGTTCTATACCAGTAGATGATGACAAGTTGCTTACAAGCAAGGCTTGTTCTCCACAGACTGTGACAAGTTGATCGTTCTTGACGAACTTTAGCTTTTGGTGGAGGGTCGAAGTGACCACTCCAGCCTGATGTATCCAAGGTCTTCCTAATAAACAACTGTATGTTGCCCGGATGTCCATGACCTGGAAAGTGACTTGGAAAGTGTGAGGACCGATAGTTATGGGAAGATCAACTTCACCGATAACCGATTTTCTGGATCCGTCGAACGCTTTGACGACGACCTCACTGATTCTCATCGGAGGGCCCTTGAATGATAATTGCATCAAAGTGAACTTCGACATAACATTCAGGGCTGACCCTGTGTCTACCAGTACGCTGGCTAAAGCATCGTCCTAGTAGTTAACTGTAATATTGAGCGCCATGTTATGACGGCGACCCTCTTCGGGTAATTCCTCATCACTAAATCCCAAATTATTGCAGGAAGTGATGTTAGAGACAATACTATCGAACTGTCTGATTGTTACATCCTGTTCCACAAAGGCTTGCTCCAAGACTTTCTGTAGAGCCTCCCCGTGGGCTTCTGAAATGAGTAACAGTGATAATACCGAGATCTTTGAAGGAGTTTGTAACAGTTGATCCACAATGTTATATTCACTCCTTTGGATGAGATTCAGCATCTCATCATTATTTTTAGAAAGGTCGGGATTACTGGATTGACTGACTGGTGGATCAGGAGCTTCCGTCTGAAGTTCCTTTTCTTTGTTAGGTTCTCCAACCCCTCGGTTGAAGATTCTACCACTCCGTGTTACACAACTGATGTCTGCAATATTCACGATGGAGGGTAATGGAATTTCCTTTCCATTTTCAATTGTTGTTGCACCGTATTTGTAAGGGATTGCCTTAGCTGATTCATACGGTAGTGGTCCCGGCAGATAGATAACCACAGGAGCCTTTTGATTTTTCTGACCATCATACGCAAATTCGATCCGTTCTCGGTTGGGAATTCTTGATTCGTCAAGTAGAGGGATAATGGCAAAAACATCCCTGGTCCTGTGATGACCAGAGATCGTGACAACGTCCTCAACTTTATCGGCAAGGTAATTTGGCGTCCAGTTGATGAGTCCTGAACCCGGATATGGGCGAATCTCTCCACGATCCACCTGACCCTGAAGAGCTGCTCTCACAAGGTAACACCCTTGGTTACTTTCCGAACAGACGCCGCAACGTTCATAATTGTGTGGTGGCACCTGGCCGCGCCCACTTTGAATACAATGTAACCTCACTAGGTTAGCTTCCACAGATCGGACATCCTGACTTTGACGACGAGTAGGATTCCTGTTACTGATACTAATTTGCTGAGTATCTTCGTCCATGTAGATTGGCATCCACCAATGATTTAACAAGTGCTGAAGTGCTTCCTGGACAAGGGTACAACCTTGATCGTTTTTGCAACCCGCTTTACAACTTTGATAGTCGTGTGATATTAAGAATCCGAGCCGGACCTGCTCAGCATGTAACTCTACCAGGTTGGTATTCATCACGCGAATATCAAAGATCTGAACCATGTTGATTTGATAGGAATTCCTATCATGGTAGTCTTGGATCCATCCAAGATCCATCTGACGCTGGAGGGCTTCCTGTATGAAAGAGCATCCCTGTTTGTTTACCGAGCAAGTCAGACAAGAACTGTAATCGTGCCGCGGAAGATTATGATACTGGCTTTACCTTGAGTGCATTGCCACCAAGTTGACATTCATTGCACAGATGTCGTGGTTCTGAATGACGTTAGAATTCGTGTAGACCATGTTAACTCCACGAACTCGGTGCTCTTGGATCCATCCGAGATCCATTTGTTCCTGTAGAGCTAGTTGCACTACCGAACATCCTTGGTTATCTTTAGAGCAGATATCACACTGGTGATAATTATGAAGTGGCACATGGCCATATCCACTCTGTCTACAATGCATCTTAACCAGATTGGTTTTCAACAAGAGTACATCGTGAATTTGATAGACATTGTTAGTCTCTTTCTCAATCAAGTTGACTGCAACCTTCTCGTGTTGAGGCAGCGGATTTGTGAGAACATTAGGATTCGTATCCTTGAAGGATAAGACCCCGCTCCTAACAAGTTTTTGCACGTCGGACTTGAAATTGAGACAAGTCTCTATGTTATGCCCTGAACCTCCTTGATGATAAGGGCATGTTTGATCCACCTTAAACCAAAAAGGTGGATTTTCCGGTACTGTAAGAGGAGACTTAGTCTGGATGTGCCCCTTAGCCAGTAGTAATGGAAACAACTCTGCGTACGTTACGGGTATAGGATCAAATCCTGGTGGCCGTGTTGTACGGTTGTTGTTATATGGAGGACGAGCCTGCTGAAGAGGCTGTTGTGTCCTTTGCTGATCAGGTTGGCTCTGCACAACCTGAGGTTGATACGTAGGAATAGGCGCAGGGCTGATAGCAGGAGTTACAGCTGCTACCGGCTGATAACGTCGCCTTTGCTTTCCGAGAGAGATATTCCCAATATCTTGCTCTTTTTTCTTAGGGAGAGCACTACCGTATTTTTTAGTACCGCTCGTCGATCCAGCATCTTTTACCAAACGTCCTTCTCGGACGGCTTCCTCAAGACGTACTCCCATGCCGACCATTTCGGTGAAGTCACTGGGCGGACTGGCAACCATTCGGTCATAGTAAAACGAGCTTAAGGTCTTTAAGAAGATCTTTGTCATCTCTTTTTCCTCAAGAGATGGACAAATTTGAGCGGCAATTTCACGCCACCTTTGAGAATACTCCTTAAAGGTTTCCTTGTCCTTTTGCGGCATCGATCTGAGTTGATCTTTGTCGGGTGCCATATCCAAATTGTATTTGTATTGCTGGACGAAGGCAGTACCAAGATCTCTGAATGTACTGATCGTAGTACGGTTTAAACCCATGTACCATTTTAGTGCGGCACCGGTTAAACTATCCTGAAAGTAGTGAATCAGCAGGTCCTGATTCTCCGTCTGAGCTGACATTCGTCGAGCGTACATCACCAGATGGCTCTGAGGGCAAGAGTTACCCTTGTACTTTTCAAAGTCGGGCACTTGGAATTTGTGCGGGACTTTCACATTTGGGACCAAGCAGAGGTCTACGGCGTCCTTTCCAAATAGATCCTGACCGCGAATGGCTTGCAGCTCCCTCTGCATTTCCAAGAACTGCTCCTGGAATTCCTCCATTCTGTCAAACATAGTTTCCTTCTTATCAGCAGGTGTCTGTGGAACCTGTCCTTCCGGGACAGTGTGCACCACAGGGGGTGGTACCATTACTACGGCAGTGAGTCTTGGCGTCTCCCGAAGTTTGTAACCTTCAGGAGTCTTCAGTATGCCCCTGGCATCTTCGCTTTCCCGAAGTTTGTAACCTTCAGGCCCAACGGCTTCTGTTGTGATTCCCTAATCTTCAGTGATCGGCGGAACATATCCTTCTGGGATATAGTTAACAGGCATGCCCCAAGGACGATCTTTCGGTATTTGATACCTAGGATCATACTTTTCTACTATGGGCGTTGAGGTGATCTCTGAGATCACAGTTCTTTGTAGCTGAGCTTCTGCCATGGCTTGCATGTCGTTACGAAGCTTCTTCATATCCTCTCTCAGAGCGTCGATCTCTTCTTTCAACTCTCTGTTTTCTTCCTCAAGATCATCCATCTTTTTCTGACGATTGGCCCGAGTATTATACGAATGAGACAGTTTGACTCTAGAACCGAGACACAAACGTGAGATTCGTAGGTAAGAAGAATACGCGATGTGAGAATGATGAATGCAATGATTATATTAATTGTTTAAGGTTTAATCAAAATAAACTTCGACAATTAAATTACGAATATCAAACGGTGGGGAAACCCCTTTTTATTGAATTCAAAGGATTACAGAAATGGAAATACAGTAGATTACAAGGTGCAGAAACAGAAACCTAAACTAATGGGTCCAGAGACCTCTCTGAGGAGAACTCGGGTGCTGATTGTGGTATCTTCCTTTACTTTGACCGGGGCTCTTGGGCCGTTGTCGGGTTGTCATTCCTTTGCCAGATGAAAGGAGTGAGCAAATTCCTTTGGTCATCTTGATTCTCTACAGCATGTTGCTCCAAAATTTCAATCAGAGCATCTTTCTCTTTCAGTAATTGCTGTATTTTGATGCACTCTACGTCGAGGGTGCGGTACTTGTTCTTCCAAGACCTTCTCTCCCGTTGAACTTTGTTGAGAGTAACCTGAAGCTTTTCAGTCTCAGTCATGAAGTACATGACAGATTCCCTTGGTGGAAGAATTCCGTAACGAGGATAAGGCATTTTTAGCTTGAGAGCTCTAGTTTGTACCCAATGGAGATAAGGCTCCATCGAGACACAGTCCGGTTTTCCTAGAGACTCTCGTCCTTTCTTATGAACATGCTTCCAAGCGTGCACTATTTCCATCTTTAGTGCTCTGTCATTTTCTCCTTCCTTGAAGAAAAGACCTTCCAGATGAACACCCAGTGGGATGTGTCTCATCGGGTATCCAAATTGACGGCGAACCAATACCGGATGGTAGTTGATTCCTCCTTTAGTTCCTATGAGGGGTACGTTGGGGCAGTTTCCACAACGGTCAATGATCCTAATTCCCTCATAAATCCTATTACACCAATCTATATCAGAGTTGGTAAGAGACATGATCTTCTGCGACCAATCTATAGCAGACTTGGGCAAGTGAGAGATAAACCATTTGTAAAGTAGAGGTACACAGCATGTGATCTCCCCTCCACTGTACAAATTTCCCAAGTGTACAGAATGATACGCATCTGCGAGCAAAGTCGGCACAGGGTTTCCAATGAGAAAAACCTTAATGGAGTTGATATCGACGAAATTATTAATGTTGGGAAACAAAAATAACCCGTAGGTGAGCAAGACAAAGATGCTTTCAAAAGCAGTCACATTTCCTATACTGGCAAAATACAGGGCTTTCTTTGTCAAGAACTGGGCTGGCAAACCTTGGATGCCACCCTTAGTGGTTAGGTGAGTCCTGACCTCAGACTCGTCCAAATGAATTGCTCTTGCAATGGTCTGATTCTTTGGAATTTCTTCCAGTCCAGAAAATGGAGCTCGATCTGTGATGTGTAAATCGATCAGATGAGAATACTCCTCCAGCGTTGGTGCTAGCTGGTAATCCGGGAGTGTGAAACAGTGATAACCTGGATCATAAAACTGAATGAGCGCATCCATGATTCCCTCAATCACATGGACTCTTAACAGCGGTAGCAAACCTCCGTGTTTGGCTCTGAAAGCCTCAGGGTTAGTGATCATCCTCGTTAACCTTCTCAAATCCTCTAGTTTTGGAACCTTGAAGGTGTACGTATGAGTCCCCCTCTTACTGAAATCCATTAGTGCAATCCCTTTCTCTGATATTTGCAATCACAGTCTTAGTTTTATTTGAAAAACAGAGAGACTAGAAGAGAAGATTTTTTGAATGTTTTAATGTTTTTTTTAAATGAATGCATGAATGCAGCACACAAAAACATAGAAAAAACATGGGGTCAAAGGGTCGTTGTCATGAAGTCAAGGCTCTACCCATCCCTAAAGGTTTATACTAGGGTGATTTTTGTACCTGTACTCATTATCATCAGCTCCTCCCAGGAAAGCAAAACAACAAGCGGATCGCCAGCGAGTTGTAGAGCGATCTTAGAGTAAGTGCCATTCACCGAGAATAGATCACCAGCCTCAAATGAGGGTAGTATCGTGTAACAACTATTTCCGATAGTTTCCGCACTACGAAAGGGTTTGGCTCCTCAGCTTCTCAGACTTAACAATCGACCCATTGTCTAGGTGAGAGAATGGGTTGCGTTGGTCAGCCTCCACTGAGGTTGATGGTCGACCCCGTCGCCATCACTTATCTTAAGTGTATACTCAATCTTTCCACATACGGCATCACCCGCATTCCCATTAGCAGAAAAATAAACATGTATAGGAATTAGGAAAAGCGGTATATATATTTGTCCTAAAACATCCTAGACCTTTTAAGCTATGAATCTTAAGTTCCTGACAGAAATTGGGTTCCCCGGCAGAAGCCCCAATCTGTGGTTTTCACACAAGTGAAGAAAAAAGAAAAGAAACTGAAGAGATCGGCCCCACGGTGGGCGCCATTTTTTCTGTAGCGAGCGATTTTGGACGCGGTTCTTAAGCGCTGGCCGCTCTCTGCGGTTTAAGCTTAAACTACAGGTCGATTCATTTTTTATCCTATTGTGAGCTGATAAAGGAAGGGAAATAGAAGTCTCTAATTAACCCTGCTTTGCATACTGAGTTTAAACAGCGGTCTGTTAGGTTACGGATGCTATCAATGTGGGGGGGGGGCCTTTGTACTGGTTATTTGTATTTTCGCCAATACAGTTTCTTTCTTTTTATCTAAACAGAAGGTTTCTGGCGGGGAACAAGGATTAGGATATTAGGACTGATGCTTTTGATAGATACATGAGGGTATGGGATTTGGGTTTTTTGTTTAGTGTGCTCGCTAAGATTTTTCTTTCAATCTTATGCCTACGTATTCCCGTTTACCGAAACAGGGAAATCAGAGCGTTCGTAGTTCCTCCTATTCTATGGGAGGAAATGGTTGTTTTGGTGTCTTGTTCAAAGCCCAAGCGAAAGGTGATTTGTATCTTGTTCAAAGCCCAAGATATGAAGCTGAAAAGTCTATTTGTATCTTGTTCAAAGCCCAAGATATGAAGCTAAAAGGTCTCAACTTTAGAGAGAATTTGTCATCTCTAAAGAAGGGTTTATCTGTCACAACTGTTGGGTGACTGGTTATAAAGGAGAATTACTTTAACCGGGATTTGTGAATCCGACAATGCCATAATTTCCTTTATAGGGATTTTAACCTGAAGGAGAAGACTTTAACTCAGTGTAGAGCAATGCTATCTTTCCTTAGGAATTTCTCATGCTAAAAGAGGGACAGTGGCATGGATATAAATGATCCAGAGGCTTGCCGCTTACAGCGATTAGATGAAAGGGAAGGAGTTGTTGATGTTTGTATACTGTGAACGAGGCACAACTTTGATGCTAAAAGGTTAATTGGATTAACCAGTGGTTTTCTTATATAAAGCCTAAGATGAGGTTGAAAGGTGTCTCGTACAAAGCCCGAGAGAGAGGCTAAAAGGTTTTTGACTCAACGAGGGAATCTTTTGGTATCTCGTATAAAGCCCGAGATGGAGGCTATTTGACTCAACAAGAGAGTTTTTGTATCTCGTACAAAGCCCGAGATGGAGGCTGTTGTTTGTTTGGCTCAATTAAGAACCTTTTGGTATCTCGTATAAAGCCCGAGATGGAGGCGAAAGGGGTGATTGACTCAACGAGGGAGTCTCTTATGTGCCTCGTACAAAGCCCGAGAGAGAGGCTAAACGTTGTTCGACTCCGCTGGGGAGAATCATTTGTACAAAGCCCAAGAGGAGGCTGTGGTTACTGTTTCAGTTAAGCGACAGGTACAGTATACTGATTTTAAAAGAGAAAATCAGTTCTTATATGAGCAACACTGTACTCGGGGATTTGATTCAAGGATCCGGGTTGTTCCCGTTCTTTAAGGAAGCAGGAAATCCGAAGGGTATTGAGACTGTCCGAGTCTACGGGTTTCCTTCCTATTTAACGAAGGGGTCACTTGAGAATGTCTTTGAGACTCAAGGAGATTAGACTGTCCAAGTCTAGAGTGTCCTCTTTTGTACTATGCTTTGAGAAACAGTAGTAGACTCCTTGAAAGGACTGTTCTATGCAGATGATTAAGTTCTGTTCGTATACCTCTAGGAGGTCGTCGGGACAATTTGTACGAAGCCCAAGAGGAGGCTGGAAACTTTTAAGAAGCCGACGGGTCCTTGTACGAAGCCCAAGAGAAAGCTATCATTCTCGGAGGAAGAGATCATTATACGAAGCCTAAGAGGAGGTTGTGAATACTTCTAAGAAGCCGTAGGGTCCTTGTACTAAGCCCAAGAGGAGGCGATCATTCCCGGAGGAAGAGATCATTATACGAAGCCTAAGAGGAGGCTGTGAATACTTCTAAGAAGCCGTAAGGTGCTTGTACTAAGCCCAAGAGGAGGCGGGGTTACTTTTAGGAAGCATGTGGGTCCTTGTACGATGCCCAAGAGGAGGCCGATGCTTTTAGGAAGCCCGTGGGTCCCCAAACCCCGAGAAATTCAAGGCAAGCTATTCACAAGGAATAGATCAAGTCAGGAAAGTTCGAGAATTTGGAAGAAACTCAAAGATGCCATTCATGGAGAATACATTCATCTTTGGGAATAGAGTTTCTTGACAACTCCTAATGAGGACAGCCGAAGAGAAGACTGTATCTGGTGATCCTATTGGGGATCTAGTTGTCTATTTCTACGAATAAACGAAACGGCGTCACCTAGTTCTAGACGTAGTTGCCGGGGAAACTCAAAATATCTATACTATTATTACACAGTTGATATGAGTTTATGAAAGAAGACTTACAGTGAAACAACCCCACAATACAGTTATATGTATATGAAAGCGGTAAATGAAAGCAATAACCACTTACTCGGTTGTAGAGCTTCCATGCTGTTTGGTTAGTTATTCAACAAAGAAAGATTGAAAACAACAGTATATTCAAAATCAAAGGAGAAAGTGCTTTGAAAAAGAAAGATTTGGGGCTTACAGCTCAAGGAGAGGCCCAGGGTTTTATCAGTGAGCGCACTGTTTGAATTTGTACAGAGGGACTTATACAAGTGACTGAGGCCCAAAATGTTTTTCTGTACAAGGGATGGGTCTTACACTCTATTAGAGGCCCAAAAAAGATTAAAGAAAAAGAGTGGGGCTTATAACACGAGGGTAGGCCCAGATGATTTTTCCGTTTTAAAATGGCGATCGCGCCGAGGTTTTCTTTTAACGCGGAGGGACTTATACAATAAGTGAGGCCCAAAAATAATTTTGGTTAAAAGGGGGTTGGGTCTTACACTCTATTAGAGGCCCAAAAGTTTTGAATGGGTCTTATAGCTCGAGGAGAGGCCCAAAAGGATATTTTTCAAAAAAGGCGACGATCGCGCCGTTTGTTTTTGATGGTATCGGGACTTATACAATACACTGAGGCCCAAGAAAGGTTTTTGTCAAAAAAGGATTGGGTCTTACACTCTATTAGAGGCCCAAAGTGTTTTGAAAATGATTTATGAGGGTTGAATTAATCCAAAAACCCTAATTTGTTTTCAAAAATGTATTTAATTGAATAAAAATTCAATTAAAATGATCAAAATTGTTTAACATATGGAAAACAAATTGTGATCTTGGATTAATGCTTCAAAAATTAAGTATTGACCTCTAGGTCGTGACAGCAAGTGCAGTGTGATTTTTGATTTGGAGGTGTTACAGATGAGTGGTGATGATCTGAATAGCTTCCTTACACCCTATGGAGTGTGTTTGAATGCCTGGACTTGATTGAAAATGGCTGGAACGATTTGTGCTACCTCAGCTGCAACTTGATTGAAAGTTTGAGCAACCAGCTGGTGATTTTGTGAAATCTGTGTTCCAGATGTTATGTGAGTGTTTGGATCACTTCTATATGATGTATGTGAGGTGTGTGAGTGATTGGTTTGATTGGAAAAGCTCTCAAACTCAAAACCCGATAGCTACCTTGCTAAGAAAGGCATTTTTGCCAAGAGAAAGAGATTTTGAGGAAAGTATCTATTAGATGGCTTTGGTGTACTCAAACTGATCACAATTGAGCTCTATTTATAGTAGAGCAAGTTTGTTTTGCAAGGAATAGTGAATGGTAGCTGGTAAGTAGGTTTGGCCAATGTTGGCAAATGAAAATCCAAGTCTCCTCTAGCCATTGACTAGAGGTTAGGGCAAAGAGCATTGGTTCCCTTGGTCTTGGATAAGTCTTGACTGCTTTCAGATGAGAATGGCTCAGTCCATGCCACCTTGATGCTTCCATTGAATGCTTCAATCCAAATTTGGAGTCTTGTCCCTATTTTGGCCATTCTAGGTTCAACATGCTATTTCTTGTTCCAAAGACTTTGGAGGCTTGGCTCAGTGATTGTCCCCTTTAGATTCAATCCTCTGACGTGTCCAAGGGGATAAGAGCATTTGAATTTGGCTGATTTTGGCAAATCGAGCAAAGTTGCAAATTCTGCCTTGCCTTTGACAGATTTCAGCAAGGCAACTTGCCAATGTCATATCTCATGGTGTAAGTTGAATTTGGTAATGTTCTTGACCATTTTGGAAAGCCCTTACATGATAGAACAACTGTTTGAACATGTTTGGTTTTGATCTCTTTTGAATACAAGTGAAAAATCCCCCTACATTTGGCAAAAAGTGAAGGCAGATTCTGACTTAGTGAAAATTTCACTAAGTGTTGGAAAAAGTGACATTTTCACTTTTCAGCCATCTTGATCACTCCATAACTCCAAATCCTTAATGAATTGGACTTAGGTCTAGTTGAAGTTTTTGTAGAGGGTAATGAGGGCTACAAATCCATCTTTGGATGAAAAAAAATGGCTTTGTGGTTTAGGAGTTATGATCCTTCAAAGTTGGTACCCTTGTCACTTTATTTTTAACTTAGAAAATTTTCTAAGTTTTTATGGTTACCCCTTTTACAAGTTATCCAACTTTTCTTGATTTTTCTTGATGAATGATGATTTAAATCATACATTAACATCATTTTAGGGTTAAAAAACCATTTTGGTGAAAAATCTCAAAAAGTCAAAGTTGACTTTTGTGCACAGTTGACTTTTTATCAGATGAATTCCAAACTGTGCAATTCTTCAGGAAATCATGTCCTTGACCTAAATCAAACTTGATGGACATGTTCCATGGGTGTCATAAGGCATATTGAATCATGTCTTAGGGCTTGGGAGCATGTCCTGGTCAAAAGTCAAAGTTACAGTTGACTTTTTCCTTAAAACCCTAATTGTTGTGCAGATGAAATTGAGACTTGTTGCTCAAGCTTCTTGGATCAATCCATTGTTCCAAATGGATCAATATGGTATATTAGAGACCCTAAAATCTTGTCTTGAGGTCTTGGTTCATGATTTGTCCCAAAAGTCAACTTAGGGGTGAATTAGGTCAAGAAACCCTAATTCCTGATTTTTGATGAGTGCAACCCCTGAGGCAAAATTGACTTGATGAATGGGTCCATGAGGCTCCATGGAGTATATTAGGTTATGTTTTGGATCATTGGCTTGTGCCCAGATGAAAAATTTCCATCTGGAGGCCCTGGTCGACCAAAACCCTAATTTGGTGACACTGTCGATCTTGAGACTTGATCCACCTAGAAGGGAGCAGCCTTGTGCTTAATCCTTGGAGTGGGAGTCCTTTTGATCCTTTGTGGATGTTTAAGAGGTTAGACAAGTTGAAGATCATGTCATTCCTTGATTGATCCTTTGTCTAAGGCTCTGAGAGGGCTTGAAACCCTAATTTTGATAGTAGTGAATGCTCAACAATTCCTTGAGGAGATTGATGAAATATAATGGGTCCTCCATATTGTGATGATGATTTGCACAATGATGGGAAATCTTAGTGGTCAAAATTTGGGGTACGACAATATCTCATGGCCCAAGTGGAATTTGGTGATGTTCTTAGCCATTTTGGAAAGCCCTCATATGATACAACAACTGTTTGATCATATTTGGTTTTGATACCTTTTGGATCCAAGTGAAAAATCCCCCTACATTTGGAAAAAAGTGAAGGCAGATTCTGACTTAGTGAAAATTTCACTAAGTGTTGGAAAAAAGTGACATTTTCACTTTTTGTGATTTTGATCATTCGATAACTCAAAATCCATGAGGAATTTGGAGGGAGGTCAGTTTTAAGCTTTTGTAGAGGGTAATGAGATCTACAAATCAAGCTTTGGATGGGGAAAAATGGCCTTGTGGTTTAGGAGTTATGATCCTCCAAAGTTGGTACCCTTGCCACTTTGTTCATAACTTAGAAAATTTTCTAAGTTTTTATGGTTACCCCTTTTACAAGTTATCCCACTTTTCTTGATTTTTCTTGATGAATGATGATTCCAACCACACATTAACATCATTTTAGGGTTAAGGAACCATAATTGTGAAAAATCTCAAAAAGTCAAAGTTGACTTTTGTGCACAGTTGACTTTTTGTCAGATGAATTCCAAACTGTGCGATCCTTTAGGAAATCATGTCCTTGACCTAAATCAAACTTAATGGACATGTTCCATGGGTGTTATAGGGTATATTGAATCATGTCCTAGGGTTTGGGAGCATGTCCTGGTCAAAAGTCAAAGATACAGTTGACTTTTCTCGCGAAACCCTAACTGTGGTACTGATGAAATTGAGACTTGCTGCTCAAGCTTCCTGGATCAATCCATTGTTACAAACTGATCAATGTGGTATTTTGGAGACCCTTAAATCCTCTCTTGAGGTCTTGGCTCATGATTTGTCCCAAAAGTCAACTTAGGGGTGAATTAGGTCAAGAAACCCTAATTCCTGATTTTTGATGTATGCATCCCCTGAGGTCAAATTGACTTGATGCTTGGGCCCATGAGGTTCCATGGATTATTTTAGGATATGATTTGAAGCATTGGCTCATGCCCAGAGGAAAATTTTCATCTTGAGGCCCTGGTCGACCAAACCCTAATTTGGTGACACTGGCGATCTTGAGGCTTGATCCACCTGGAAGGGAGCAACCTTGTGCTTAATCCTTGAAGTGGGAGTCCTCTTGATCCCTTGTGGATATTTGAGAGACCAGACAAGTTGAAGATCATGTCATTTCTTGATTGACCCTTTTTCTAAAAGCTCTGAAAGGGCTGGAAACCCTAAATTTGATTGTAGTGGATGCTCACCCATCTTTGGGGAGACTGATGAGGTATGATGGTTCCTCCATATTGTGATGATGCTTTTCACAATGATGGGAAATCTTAGTGGTAAAAATTTGGGTTATGACAGTACGATGCTGCTTCGACCCATTTGGTGAAGTAATCAACGGGTACCAGGATGAACCGATGTCCGTTCGTAGCCTTAGGTTCAATCATGCCAATCATGTCGATTCCCCATATGGAAAAAGGCCAAGGGGAAGAGAGAACTTTGAGATGTGTTGGCGGTACATGGATCTTGTCGGAGTATATCTGACACTTGTGACACCTCCTCATGTACTTGTAGCAATCAGATTCCATTGTCAACCAGTAGTACCCTGCTCTCAAAATTTTTCTCGCCATTGTGTGTTCGTTGGCGTGAGTGCCAAAGGATCCTTCATGAATTTCTTTTATCAGCAAGTCTGCTTCTGGGCTGTCTACACATCGGAGCAAGACCATGTCAAAATTTCTCTTATAGAGTGTATCACCGCTTAGAAAGAAGCTGCCATCCAGTCTTCTGAGGGTCTTTCTATCTTTCCTTAGTGCCCCAGGTGGGTACTCTTGTTTCTGAAGGAAGCATTTGATATCATGATACCAGGGTTTGTCATCTATGACTGCTTCAATCGTGAAGATGTAAGCGGGCCATTCAAGGCGCATTATGTCGGTCTTAGGTACGTCATTCCATTAATCTACACTAATCATGGAAGAAAGAGTGGCTAAAGCACCAGCCATGTGATTCTCATCACGAGGGATGTTCTGAAACTCGATTTTGTCGAGGAATGGTAATAACCTTCTCGCATAATCTTTGTAAGGAAAATCAATCCTGATTGGTATGTGTTCCAATGTCCTTTGATCTGATTGATAACCAAGGCTGAGTCGCCATATACATCCAAGTTTTTGATCCTTAAATCAATCGCCTCTTCGAGACCCATGATACAAGCTTCGTATTCGGCCTCGTTGTTTGTACACTTGAACGTAAGTCTGGCGGCGAAAGGAATATGGGTACCCTGAGGGCTAATGATGATTGCCCCAATTCCGTTTCCATAATGATTGACAGCTCCGTCAAAGATAAGTCCCCATTGGGAACCTGGTTCTGGACCTTCACTGGGTAGCGGTTCATCGTAGTATTTCATTTTTAGATACATGACATCTTCGTCTGGGAAGTCAAACCCGACTGATTCCTGATCGTCAATCGGTTGATGAGCCAAATGATCAGCTAAAATACTTCCTTTAACGACTTTCTGAGCGTGGTATTCGATGTCATATTCTGATAGTAGCATCTGCCAACCGGAAATCCTTCCTGTGAGAGCAGGTTTTTCAAAGACATACTTGATAGGATCCATTTCGGAGACTAACCAAGTAGTGTGATGAATCATGTACTGGCAAAGACATTTGGCTGCCCAAGCCAAAACACAGCAAGTTTTCTCCAGCATAGTGTATCGAGTCTCGCAATCGGTGAATTTAATGCTCAGATAGTAAATGACAGACTCTTTCCTTTTGGTTTCGTCTTGTTGGCCAAGTACACAACTCATGGAGTCTTCCAAGACTGTTAAGTAAATGATCAGTGGTCTTCCTTCCACTGGAGGTGACAGAATTGGTGGGTTTAACAGATATTCCTTGATACTGTCGAAGGCGGTTTGACAGTCTTCTGTCTAAACGCAATCCTGATTCTTTTTCAGTAATTTGAAAATCGGCGCGCATGTCGCGGTCATGAGGAATATGAATCTGGAAATATAGTTCAAACGTCCCAAGAACCCTCTGACTTGGTTTTCAGTTTTCGGAGAAGGCATTTCTCGAATGGCCTTGACCTTGTCAGGATCAACCTCAATTCCCTTCTGGCTGACGATGAACCCTAAGAGTTTCCATGAACGGACACCGAAGGTACACTTATTGGGATTCAAGCGGAGTTTGTACTTTCTCAGCCGCTCGAATAGTTTTGACAGGTGGGTCACATGCTCCTCCTCTGTTTTAGATTTGATCCAACAATATGAGATTCTCTTGAGTCTAAAATGGTTGATTTAATAGAAATAAAAGGTCCTAGAAGAGATTTGTCTATTGTGAAGGGTCCTAAAGATAAATTATCTAGATGTTTTACGGTTAATTTATAAACTAGAAATTTACCAAATGGAGAGAAATGCGATTGAGATTGGCTTGTTTATTCAAAAAAGTTTGATAGAGTATTTTGTTTTTGTTGTAAAATTTTTAAAAAAGGGACTGGTAGAGGTCAATTAGAAAATGAGGGTTTTTATACTTGGAAACATGTTGGTGAAAGACTAAGAGAGCATGAGGAAAGCATGGAACATGTTCACAATATGACTACTAGGTATGAATTGCGTAAAAGAATGCAAAATTTTTAAACTATTGATAAAACAACTCAAAGGTTGATTGAGAAAGAAAAGGAACATTGGAAAAATGTTTTAAAAGAATTATTTCAATAGTGAAGTTTCTTGCTAAACATAATTTGGCCTTTCGTGGTTCTAATGAGAGATTGTACCAAAATAATAATGGAAATTTTTTAGGCTTAATTGAAATGCTAGCTGAATTTGACCCAATTGTTCAAGAACATGTTAGACATATTACAGATGATAATCTTCATGTTCACTTTCTTGGGCATAAAATTCAAAACGAGTTAATACGTTTGCTTGCTTCTGCAATTAAAAATGAAATCATTAGAAAAATCAAACAAGCAAAGTATTTCTCTGTGATACTTGATTATACTCCTGATATTAGTCACCAAGAGCAAATGTCTTTGATAACAAGATATGTGGATGTTTCTTCAAATTCTGTTAGTGTTGAAGAATATTTTTTAGGATTTTTGGATGTGAATAATACAACTGGTTAAGGGCTATTTGATGTTTTACAAGATGAATTGAAAAATCTTGATCTTGACATATTTGATTTGCGAGCACAAGTTTATGATAATGAGTCAAAAATGAAAGGAAAACATCAAGGTGTACAAAAAAAATTTAGACATAAATCCAAGAGCCTTTTATACTCCTTGTGCTTGTCATAGTCTTAATTTGACATTGTGTGATATGGCTAACTCTTATGGTAAAGCTAAAGATTTTTTTGGAGTTGTCAACACATTTATACTATTTTTGCTATTTCTACTAAGAGATGGAAAATTTTAAAAGATAATGTAAAATGGTTGACTCCAAAATCATTGTCATCCACTCGTTAGGAGAGTCATGTAGATAGTGTCAAAGCTATAAAAACTCAAATGTCAGATTTTAGAGAAGCTTTACTTGAAGTGTCAGAAAAGGATCTTGATTCTAAAATAAGAAGTGAAGCAAAATCCTTAGCAACAAATAAGCTTGGTGATTTTGAATTTTTAATGGCGATAATTATTTGGTTTGAAATATTATCCGCAATTAATGTAGTTAGCAAGCTCTTACAATCAAGGGATTTGGTTATTGATGTTTTAATGCAAAAAAACGGAGTTGATTTCATTTTTTAAGGAATATAGAGAAACCGGTTTAAAAATGCCTTGAATTATACTACAGAAATTGCCATTGAATTGAATATTGATCCAGTATTTCCTCAAAAGCGTATAATTCGAAGAAAAAGATAGTTTGATGAGAATTTGAATACCCCACCAGTTGAGTTATCTGAAGAGGAGTCTTTTAGAGTTAATTTTTTTTACCTTTTTGATCAGGCTATTGTATCTCTTAATAAGAGATTTGAGTAATACCAACAATATGAAATTGTTTTTGGTTTCTTGTTTACTTCTCAAAATTTACAATCATTGGACAATGCAACTTTAGAGTCTTGTTGTAGCCATTTGGAAGAGACATTGAAATATAATGAACAATGTGATATTGATGGGAAAGAATTATGTGTGGAGTTAAGGTCCCTAAGAGATATATTACCTGTAGAAAATATTGGACCTATTGATATATTAAGATTTTTGAAAGGTATGATTTTTTTTCCTAATACAATTATTGCATATAGAATTTTATTGATTATTCCTGTGACAGTTGCCTCTGCAGAAAGAAGTTTTTCAAAATTGAAGTTGTTGAAATCTTACTTGCGGTCTACCATGTTACAAGAAAGCCTTAATGGGTTAGCATTGATTGAAATTGAGAATGATTATTTGGAGAATATACAATATGAATATTTGATTGAGGAATTTACTTCAAAAAATGCTAGAAGGAAGGATTTTTTCAAGTTGCTAGAATATATTTTGATGATATTGATTAGAATATGACTTTTTTTGTTATATTAGTTGCACGAATAAATGACTATTTGTTGTTGTTGATGTTATTTACAATTTACATAAATGATATATATTTTTTTTAATTATATTTTTTACTAGGAGTCCATTTTTATTATTCGCCCCGGGCCTCTAAAAAGTAAGGACCAACCCTGATTTCAACACCATTCCTTAATCGACGATTTCTCAATCTATTAAACGAACCGATCACATTAAGGACTGAATGTTGTTTATGAAAGTTAAACCCTAATTCTATGTCTAGAACATAGTGTTTAACCAATTATAAACTTAAAACATGGTACAAATGTATTTCTCAATCACAATTCGTATTCAAAGGTTTGATTAATAAAACTAAGATATAATCGATAATTATGAATAACACAGTTTCATTAAAGAAGTAATCAATAAAGTTATATACGATTACAGTAGATTCCTTCCAATCCTAACAAGAGAAGAGTTAGCTATCAATTGTCATGGTAGCTTGTACAAAAAGGTAGAATTGGAGATGAATTAGCATCAAGGATGATCACTCGATTCTTGATGTGAACCCAACTCGATTCTCTAATACTCTCCTCTTACAAACTCGTACAACTGTCTATTACAATATATGATTATTTCTTTCTGTGATGATTCTCAAAATGTTTCTGCTGCACCTCTTTTATACTGGTTGAGTTGAGGCACTTTCGCTATGCAAAGTTCTGCTCGCTATGCGAAGTGAGCCTGCTTAACCATGAAGAACTTTTAAACCGCCCCTGGGAATCGCCATACTTCGCTATGCAAGGTAAAGTTCGCGTTCCTCGCTTCCCCTCGCGTCTGTCGCTGCAAGCGAAAATTGGTGATTTTGCTTATGTTTCTCACTTCTCTATGCAAAATAATGTTCACGTCGCGAACTAGCTTTTGCTTCCTCTCGCGTCTATCGCTTCAAGCGAAGTTTTGGGATTTTGATTCTGTTTCTCTTTTGCTATTGCTTGCTTCCTCTTTGCATTGCAACCTTCGCGTAACAAAGTATTTGTTCGCGATGCGAAAGTTGCAGGGCATGACTTCTTTTTGCTTGTAGCTGATGGGTTCCTTTGTCCTTTCCTGCATAAACACAACCATTTCAAAAGTAACACATTTTTGGATCATGGTTAGTCAAGTTTCATCATTTTTAGTTAATGGAAGTGATCAATTGTCAGGTTTTGACTAAAGATTTTTTAGCTATTTGAACCTCTATCAAATTCTCCCCAACTTAATTTCTTGTTTGTCTTCAATCAAGAACATGAGCTTTTCAAAAAATGTTTTCAGGATCTTTGATCAAGTATAACAATGTGAAACATGAATGGTTCAAATGACTACTTATCCTGCAAGAGTCATGTTTAACTAATTGTAGAATCAGAGCATGATTATGAAATCAAGTTCTCACCCACAAGATCAAATCATGTTCTCAAAAAGACAATGACACAATTCACTTGAATCATCCTATCACTCTTCTTCATAAAATGGATGAAGACCTTGAAATTTGTTTCAATTATGTGGTGAAATGACTCTCATCTAATCACCTGGTCAGCATCCAGATCAATTCATGTTTTCATCGAAGCAATTCATTATTTGAGCATTTGAAAGTATAAATCACATATGACTTTGTGAAGGTTGTAATGTGGTCAGGTTTCATAAGGAGAAGGTTTTTCTCCTAAAGCTTTTGTTTCAAAAATCTGGCTAAGTTTGTGACTAGCTTCACTTATTACTTTCTTTTTGTTTCTTTTCTTTTTCAATTCTTGATTCGTTTCGTGATACCAAAGTTTACTCTTTGCATTTATTTTTCTTTTTGCACTTTCTTTCTTTTTCTATTTTGTAACCTCAACACATTTCTCCCCAACTTGTTTCTTTTCATGAGTGAAACTCTTTTTAAACATATTTCTCTTATTCCATTTGTTTTTTTCAGGTTGTGTTTTCAACAAAAATTGGAATGGATCACAATTTCACTAAGTGGTATTATTAGTTTTTTGTATATTTTCAAATTTTGATCCATCCTCTGATTTTTCTGGTTCAAGGAGGTGTACAAATGCTCACTCACTTACTGGTTATGACGAGGCTCTTTTTGGCTTTAGTGTTTTTTCTCAATAATAAACAATTGCCTTGATCCTCTTTATGCCTTTACAAAGCTCAAATGGAGTTGCCAAATTTAGCAAGAATCAACTGAGTTTAACACAAGGATTATTTGCACGCAGTTTGTTTATGTAAACAATGGAAGTTCTCCTCACTTTTTCTGGTTTTTGCTAAATGATTCAAGAAAGTGTGTGTACAATGCAAAATGAGGCATGATATGAATTTGTAAGAGAAAACAAAACTCAAAATCATGCTAACATTCTACAAAGCAAGTAAACATGTACCTTGCTTGACTTTTGTCTGAGTTTTATCATTACCACTCACTCTTTCCTTGTTGAATTTTCAAAACTCTTGATTTAGCCTTTCTTGTCTTTTCAAGCATTCTATGCCCATGATGAGGACAAGTACAATTTTCTTTTGTTGAGAAAATTTGAAAGATAACTGAAATTTTGCACAATAATGAAACAACTAGTACTTAATTAAACACTTAACATGAAGTATGTTTCAACTACGGTTAGAAACCGTCTAAATAAACCAAAAGATTCACCACAAGGTTATCACAACAACATCAAGAAAACTGAGATCCAAAATAGTTAAAACAACAACAAAAACCTAAAATGTAATAAAGTCAAATATAAAGAAAGTAATGACTGAAAGCTTTTAAATGAATTCACTATGTTAGGCGAGCTTTCAGCCATGCCAGCATCTATTCATCATCCTTGTCTTCCTCAACATCATCCTCCTCCTCAGCCTCTGAAGTATCTTCTTCTTCCTCCTCAGTAGCTTCATCTTGACCGACTTCATTACCACTTCCGGAGCCAGCAGTCCCCTAGATAAAATGGCTTGTCTCTAGGCCAGGAAACATGAGAGCGGTAAGCATCGGGGTTGATAATCTGGTGGGCAGCCTCTTCGGGTCTTCCCATTTGCAGTTGTAACTGGTACATGGAATCATGAATGCTAGTCATTGCTCTGTTTGTGGCCTCATTCTGGTCCCAGGTGTAGGAGAATGATGCCCAGAATCGATGGTCCCAATCATTGAAGTTAAAAGCGTCGGAGGGAGGGTTACTTGGAGGTTTCCTGGTTGTTGTCTCAATTTTGCAGAACCGGGTAATGTATGCATCATTTATAGTCCCTTTCAACGTCTCATGCACATGGTTTGGAATTACCATGCGAGATGCTCGTAGTAAACCCATAATCAGTCCTAGAAAAACAAGAGGAATGAAGCCTTGGCTCCTTTCCCAGCTTCTCTGTCACTCTCAACCACAATTTTAATTTCATTGGCAATAATTCTTGCGGCATCCACACTCCTGCCGCTTAAGACAAAATACAATAGTTGTGTTGTATCCAAAGTGAAGGAGGTGGTGTGGCTACATGGTCTGATATTATGCAAAATGAGCCTGAGAAATACCTGATAAAATTGAATCAAATCTTTTCTGAGATAATGGACGGGTACACCAGCAACATTCCTCTGCACCATTCTTCCTGGGATTAAGATCCTTTTTGGAAATCTCCTTAACATCTGGTGTGACATTTAGGTTCAGCTTATAGTCACAAGCATGGCCGTTTGGTACATTAAGAGAATTTCCTAGGTAAGCATTGATGGCTACTCGACGGAATCTATGGTGCGTCCTTGAACCTTTGTTTTCTATGTGAAAGGCTCTCCCTCTGCCGGGAGAGAACTGGCATAGAACTTGCGCACCATGTCGTAATTTAAATGGTTGGGAGGGCTGTAAATAATTTCCCATCTTATATTTTTCAGCATAGCATCCATCCTGCGAAACTCACCTTCAAAATCAATGTTGAACCTCCGTTCAGCCCAGAATGATGGAGATTCTAGTTCCCGGAACCGTTCTTCCTGTGCAGCTCCTACAAACCGAGTTTGGTCAAAATTTTGTGATGTTCGTGAGGAGCCTTCACTAATAACTTTTTGTTTCTTGGTTGAAATTTTCTGCTTCGGAGCCATTTATGTAAATTTCTGGAAACAAAGTGAAAAGAAGATGAAGTGCTACGGTTTGTGATGAAAAGTGTGAGAGCAATGAAGAGTCTTGTGAAGAAAAATAGAAAATTCTAAGTTAATATACAGTAGCTACGAAATAAAGAGGGTGGATAGTGGTTGGGAGTGTGCATTTAATGCCTTTAATGCAGGTTTGACTTAGAAAACTTCGCGTTGCAAAGTATGTTTCGCTTCGCGAAGGTATGGCAACTTTCGCATCATGAAAGTAAGTTCGTGTAGTGAACTAAGTGAAATTTTGTTTTCTCCAGAACCTGTCTTAGTGCCCTTGTTGCCCACACACCCCAAAATTTTTGGAACAAAACAAAAACATAAAGCATGAAAATAACTTACAATGTTGGGTTGCCTCCCAACCAGCGCTTGTTTAACGTCGTTAGTTCGACGCCTGTTGCTGTTTTTTCATGGTTCATGCAATGGAATTGTTGTGGTGAGTCTGTCAACTTCGCCACCCGAGTATAGCTTGATCCTTTAACCATTTACAGTTCATGTTGCCTTTGAGATTGGATCCTCTAATTCAACTGCTCCATAAGTCTTAACACCTTTGATTTGAAATGGCCCGGACCACTTTGATTTTAGTTTACCCAGAAACAACCTCAATCGGGAGTTGAATAGGAGAACCATTTATCCGGATTTGAATTCTTTTGGAAGAATTTTGGTGTCATGATACCTTTTTTCTCTTTCCTTGTAAAGTTTTGATGATTCATATCCTTGAAGTCGTATTTCATCCATCTCATGTAATTGTAGTTTTCTCTTTGTGCCGACTTGTTGTTGATTGAAGTTTAGAAACTTCAAAGCCCAAAAGGCCTTGTGTTCCAATTCCACCGGTAAATAGCATGCCTTACCGTACACCATTTAAAAAGGTGTGAGACCTATTGGTGACTTGTATGCGGTACGGTAGGCCCAATGAGCTTCATCAAGCTTTAATGACCAATCCTTTCGTGAGTTTGAAATTGTTTTCTTTAAAATTCTTTTGATTTCACGGTTGGATACTTTTGCTTTCCCATTGGTCTAAGGGTGGTATGGTGTTGCAAACTTATGCTTGACACCATAATGCTCAAGGGCTTTGGCAAGGGATGCATTCCAAAAATGAGAGCCACCGTCGCTGATTAACACTCCTGGTGTTCCAAATCTAGTGAAAATGTTTTTCTTCAAAAACTTAATCACTGTTTTGCTATCAGCCTTTGGTGATGCCACTACCTCTACCCATTTTAACACGTAATCGACGGCTACAAATATGTATTCATTGGTAAATTAAGAGGGAAATGGTCCAACGAAATCAATGCCCCACCTGTCAAAGACCTTTACCTCTAACATGTTTTGTAAGGTCATTTTGTTCCATTTGGAGATTCCTCTAGCTCCTTGATAGCTGTCACAGTTTTTTGCATGTTCATAAGTGTCTTTGAACAAAGTTGGCCAATAGAACACTGGTTGTAGGACTTTAGCATCCGTTCTTTTACTGCTATAATGGAGGGCATGGGGAGAGTTGTGGCAATGCCATGTGATGCTTTTGGATTCCTCCTTAGTGACACATCTCCTTAATAGACCGTCAGCTTAGATTTTGAACAGGTATGGGTCATCCCATACATAATGAGTGACATCTCGTTGGAATTTTTTCTTTTGTTGCCAAGTGAAATCCTCAGGGATAAGGCCAGATGCTTTGTAATTTGCGAGATACGTAAACCATGGCCTTTCTTCTATCATAAGCAACTTCTCGTCAGGAAATTCCTCAAGGACTTCCCTTTCTTGTTTAGTGATTTCAGGATTTACTAGCCTTGATAGATGATCAACTACTAGATTTTATGTTCCCTTCTTATCACGAATCTCTAAATCAAACTCTTGCAAAAGAAGCATCCATCTAATGATCCTTGGCTTTGAATCCACCTTGTTGATCAATTATTTGATCGTTGCATGGTCACTATAACAAATAATCTTTGATCCTATGAGATAAGATCGAAATTTTTCCAATGCGTATACAATGGCAAGCAATTCCTTTTCAGTTGTTGCGTAATTGACTTGTGCGTCATTTAAGACCTTGCTTGCATAATATATAGGATGAAAAACTTTGGTCTTTCTTTGGCCTAAAACGGCACCAACCACATAATCATTTGCATCGCATATGAGTTCAAACTCATAGGTCCAATCGGGTGCAGTGATTATAGGTGCAGTGATCACACTTTTCTTTAAATTTTCCAAAGCAAGTAAGCAAGCTTTATCAAAAAGAAATGACCTGACCTTGTTGAGAAGGTTGCTTAATGGTTTTGCAATCTTTGAGAAATCCTTGATGAATCTTCGATAGAACCCGACATGGCCAAGGAAACTTCGAATTCCCTTGACGTTGGTAGGAGGGGGAAGCTTTGCAATGACATCGATTTTTGCTTGATCCACTTAAATTCCTTTTGCAGAAACTTTATGTCCAAGCACTATGCCCTCGGTAACCATGAAGTTACATTTTTCCTAATTCAGTACCAGGTTTGTTTTCACACACGGCTTTAGTACAGTGTCCAAGTTGCTTAAGCACAAATCAAATGATTCACCAAAAAAGGAGAAGTCATCCATAAAGACTTCGATAGATTTTTCAATCAAGTCTGCGAAAATGGCTTGCATACAACGTTGAAACGTTGCAGGTGCATTACAAAGGCCAAACTACATACGTCTGTATGCAAAGACACCAAATGGACAGGTGAATGTTGTTTTTTCATGATCTTCGGGATTCACTGTGATCTAATTATATCCTGAATATCCATCTAAGAAGCAATAAAACTGCTGCCCGGATAACCTTTCTAACATTTGATCCATGAATGGCAATGGAAAATGGTCTTTTCTTGTATCTTGATTGAGTCTTCTATAATCTATGAACATACATTATCCAGTTACGGTCCTTGTTGGGATCAACTCATTTTTTTTCATTTGTCATCACTGTCATACCCCCTTTTTTTGGAATAACTTGGACCAGACTCACCTAAGCGATATCCGAAATACGATATATCATTCATGTTTCCAATAGTTTCACTACCTCCTTCCGAACAACTTCTTTCATTGTCGGATTCAAATGCCGATGTGGTTGAGCAACTGGCTTGTAGTTTTCTTCCATCATGATCTTGTGCATACAATATGATGGACTAATACCTTTTAAATCTGACAGCACCCAACCGATCACTTTTTGATTATCTTTGAGAACTTGAATAACTTTCCTTTCTTCATGGCTGGTCAATGAATTGGTGATGATGACTGGCTTTCTCCATTCTTCATCAAGAAAAATATACTTCAAATGTTGAGGTAACATTTTTAACTCTAGCTTGTCATTCTTTTGCATGGATTCCTTTTTCAACTGTTCAATTCTTGCATATTTTGTAGGAATTTCCTTTGCTGCATCAAAATGTTGATATATTTTTCTTTTTTTAGATTGAGAACGTTGAATGCATCTAAGAGGGCTTGTTCTAATGGAGCTGATATATGTGCTTGTTGTTGCACATTTTGAATAGCTTCATCAATTGCATCGACCCTAAAACAAGATCCTTTGTCCTTGGAATATTTCATTGCTTCGAAAAGGTTAAAACTAACTTCCTTATCTTGGACACATCTTTTCATCAAACCGTCACCGATATCAATCATCATACGTGTAATTTTCATGAATGGACGACCCAAAATGAGTGGTACATCATCATCTTCCTCAATATCCATGACGACAAAATCAACAGGAAAATGAAATTTGGCAACCTTGACCAGAACGTCTTTGGCGATTCCGGATGGCCTTATGACTGATTTGTCGGCCAGCTGCAGAGTCATTCTTGTAGTTTTCATGTCCAAGTCACCAATTCTTTTTATCACCGAGAGTGGAATAAGGTTAATACTTGAGCCAAGATCAATTAATGCCTTCCACATTTACGTTTCCAATGGTAACAAGTAACGTAACTCTTCCAGGTTTTTTCTCCTTTGGCGGAAGTGTTTGTTGTATTATCTCACTACAACTTGCATCAAGGTGAATTGTTTATTCATCTGTAATCTTTCTTTTCTTGGTAAGGATTTCCTTCATGAATTTTGCATATGTCGACATTTGTTCGAGGGCTTCAGCAAACAGAATGTTGATTTGTAAGCGTTTGAAGATGTCCAAAAACCGAGCATATTGCCTCTCCTTATCTTTCTTTGTTGGAGCATGAGGGTATGGCAGATTTTGTGTTGGAGGAGTGATCATTTTCCCCTTGTCTTCTCTCCGATTTCTCTGTTCGTCACTTGTTTTTTTTTCTTCACATTCATTCTTATTCTTTTCAACTACTTCCTTATTCTTTTCTTCTTCCATCGCCTTTTTTTCTTTTACTTCTTCTTGTTTTTCTCTTTTTTCAATGATACTTTCCTCTCGGTCATCACTACCACTTACTCTCGGGTTGATGATTCTACCACTTCGTGTAGTTATTGGTTTACAATGTTCCTTTGGATTTGTCTGATGGGTGTCTGTGAAGGTACCTCCTTGTTGATCTGCCAGTTGCTTTGCATTTTGTCCAACTTGTGTTTCCAAGTCCATGATCGAAGCATCCGTATTCTTCTGATTTGTGATGGATAATTGCATGAATTGGTTCAATGTTTCTTCCAGCTTGGAGGTTATGTCCGGCTGAGTTGTATGTTGCGGTTGTTGATGAAAATTTTGATATTTGTTGGGCCTGTTTGATGCTCCTGCTTCTTGCCTCCAGCCTTGACCATAGTTGGCATTATTTCTGCGCTGATAGTTTTAATTTCCTTGGTATGGTGATGTCCTTTATTGATTCCCCATGTAATTAACCTCTTCATTTATTGGAGGGCAAAAACCTGTTGGATGGTCACCAGTGCATAGCTCGCACAAGGTTACTTGTTGTGGTTTGTTGGCCGATCCGTGCATTTCTTTAAGCTGTTGTGGAAGTTTGGACAGCTGCTTGGCTAATTCTTTTACTGTTTGAGTGAGAAGTTTGTTTTGTGCCAGTATTGTATAATTTAGGCCTAACTCTAAAAGTCCATGCTTCCTTTGTGCAGTTCCTCTGTTATATTGAACTTGATGGTCATTAAAAGCCATACGATTGATGATGGATATTGCTTCTTCTACACTTTTGGATAGTAACGAACCACCGGTAGTTGCATCAAGTAGAAGCTTTGGTTGTGGTTGTAATCCGTTGCAGAAGATGTGAATTTGTGCGAGTTTGTCAAAACCATGATCCGAACACTTCCGTAGCATTTATTTATAGCGCTCCCATGCTTCACATAAAGTCTCTGTTGCACTTTGAGCGAATGCGGCTATTGTTATTTTGGCTTCCATGAATCTGTTGTGTGGGAAGAATCTATTCAGAAAGTTTTCTCCCAAGACATTCCAATTGGTCATGGTTTGAGTGGGTTGGTCCAAATACCAATCCTTTGCTTTGCCAATAAAAGAGTGTAGAAACAATCGCATGAAAACTGGTTCTTCTTCCGCTTCAGGTGCTCCCAAAGTACCAGCAAACTCATAGAACTTGGTGAAGTGTGTGTATGAATCCTCATGATCTAGGCTCGCAAATGGATTTGCATAAATGATCTGCAGCAATCCTGTTTTCATTTTTGCTTGTCGGTTAGTTGGATTGTTGGTGAGTCGAGCCAAACGTCTTAGGCTGCTTTGATAAGGTCCTCTATTAACAACTCCAGGTCCACCTTCTGCCATGGTTTCTTTTGTTGAATGAGTTGATATAGTAGCTCTTTTCTTTTGATATTTCTACTTGGTTAGTTTCTTTTGCTTCTTTGTTTGTCTTTTGTTTTTTCGGATTGTTCTTTCGATCTCGGGATCAAAAGATAGTAAATCTTCTGGCGTTGTACCTCGCATACACAAATCTTGCAATTTCTAACCATTACAATGTTAGGAAAAAGAAAGATAAAGAATAGAGAAAAGATATATACAAATTTTAACAAATGTACAAACTTAAAAATATATTAATAGTCATTTTGTTTGTAATATCTAAACACCAGTCCCCGGCAACAACGTCATTTTGATGTTGAGTAAATCAAAACAAGTATTTAGTATCGTATCCACAGAGACCGACGCGATATTACCAACTTTTCAAGATAATCGTTATCGTTTTCAAGTTAAGTTTGTCAAATGGTTTGATTAAAGTAACGGAATTAAAAATCGTAATTTGATAAAATAAAGTTTAATTGATAAGAAAATTTGTCGGGATTGGAATTCCTCTACCGTACACGCATGTCTTTGATTGATTCTTCTTTAAACAAACTTGCTTTTTCATTTCTTACCTTCATTAGTTCACTCACAACTTCACATATGTCTATTCGTTCGTTGAGATTTCAATCAGTTTAGTTTAATCGACGATTTCTCAATCTATTAAACGAACCAATCGTATCAAGGGCTGAATGTTGTTTATGAAAGTTAAACCCTAATTCTATGTCTAGAACGTAGGGTTTAACCGATTATAATCTTAAAACATGGTACAAATGTATTTCTCAATCACAATTCGTATCCAAAGGTTTGATTAATAAAACTATGATATAATCGATAATTATGAATAACACAGTTTCATTAAAGAAGTAATCAATAAAGATACATACGATTACGGTAGATTCCTTCCAATCCTAACAAGAGAAGAGTTAGCTATCCATTGTCATGGTAGCTTGTACAAAAAGGTAGAATTGGAGATGAATTAGCATCAAGGATGATCTCTTGATTCTTAGTGCGAACCCAGCTCGATTCTCTAATACTATCTTCTAACAAACTAGTACAAATGTCTATTACAATATATGTCTATTTCTTTCTGTGATTATTCTCAAAATGTTTCTGCTGCACCTCTTTTATACTGGTTGAGTTGAGGCACTTTCGCTATGCAAAGTTATGCTCGCTATGCAAAGTGAGCTTGCTTAACCATGAAGAACTTTTAAACCACCTCTGGGAACCGCCATACTTAGCTATGCGAAGTAAAGTTCGCGTTGCGAACTTTCCTCGCTTCTGTTGCTGCAAGCGAAAATTGGTGATTTTGCTTCTGTTTCTCACTTTGATATGCGAAATAACGTTCGCATCACGAACTTGCTTTCGCTTCCTCTCGCGTCTATCGCTTCAAGCGATGTTTTGGGATTTTGATTTTGTTTCTATTTTGTTGTTGCTCGCTTCCTCTTCGTGTTGCGACCTTCGCTTAGCGAAGTATTTGCTTGCGATGCGAAAGTTGCAGGGCATGACTTCTTTTTGCTTGTAGCTGATGTGTTCCTTTGTCCTTTCCTGCATAAACACAACCATTTCAAAAGTAACACATTTTTGGATCATGGTTAGTCAAGTTTCATCGTTTTTAGTTAATAGAAGCGACCAATTGTCAGGTTTTGAAAAAAAGATTTGTTAGCTATTTGAACCTCTATCAAATTCTCCCCAACTTAATTTCTTGTTTGTCCTCAATCAAGAACATGAGCTTTTCAAAAAATGGTTTCAGGATCTTTGATCAAGCATAACAATGTGAAACATGAATGGTTCAAATGACTACTTGTCCTGCAAGAGTCATGTTCAACTGATTGTAGAATCAGAGCATGATTACGAAATCAAGTTCTCACCCACAAGATCAAATCATGTTCTTAAAAAGACAATGACACAATTCACTTGAATCATCCTATCACTCTTCTTCATTAAAGGGATGAAGACCTTGAAATTTGTTTCAACTATGTGGTGAAATGACTCTCTTCTAATCATCTGGTCAACATCCAGATCAATTCATGTTTTCATCCAGGAAATTCAATAGTAAAGTTGTTGTTGTTTGTGGAAGGTGGCTTGTTGGAGCTACTCTTCATTTTTTTTATTGCTTTTATTGCACATTTGTGGTTCTTAGTGCTATGATCTTGTAACATCGGGAATGTTGCGTTTGTTATGTTTTTGAGTTGATGTTGTTTTGGTGTTTAAAAAGTTTAATACTTATTTGATAAAGTTTATTTGAGGTTGTTATATTATGATTTTCACTGCATGATGATAATTGTTTGATGAGTTTTGAAGGGCTGTAATTGGTGACATATTAAGTTATCGAGTAATTCTTTTGTTATATAAGTTTTGGGGTTTAGGGTGTTACATTAGTGGTATTAAAGCAGGTCGGTCCATCCAACCAGGTTTTTGACGTGTTGATTATTCCCTAGAATGCTACATGTGTGTGTATATTGTCGATGGATTGTGAAATTCTGGCTTATATATCAGATGTCCTATCGAGATGCCGAGACACTGATATAGGACAACAATGAACAAGTTCAATACAATAGTGTGCAGAAAATGTAAAGAACACCATAAATTGTTAACCCAGTTCGGATCTAACTATCCTACATCTGGGGGCTACCAAGCCAGGGATGAAATCAATATTCGATAGTATCAATTCACTGATAACCACACCCGGTTCAATCAGCTCACTTAATCACTACCCTTCCTATGACTTCTACCTAAGACTCCCCTAGGTATGAGGCCCTCCTCAAATCCCTCTTCAATCACAACCCGTGACTGTTTCCTTACAAGACAAGTAACAATGGTTGAAACACAAATTCTCAATACTTCACAGCTTATGAGAATTAACACACAGCCACTCAATGCTTAAAAGCTTATGAGCAACCTTACACAACTTACACTACAGTCCTTATACTGTTATCATAAGATACCAGTTAGGCTCACAAAATACAAGCACACAACCCTAAAAATACATGTAAGTTCGACACCTAAAACTAGGTTTACATCAGTCTATTTATAGCTTATAATCTGGACTGAATTGGGCTTCAAAAACGCAGCAAATAGACTGCTCACAATTCTGCAAAATTAACTCCAACAAAATAGGTCTTCAATCCAAAGTTTCCTATTATGTCTCCATAATTAGAAACAGCAGCAAATCCGAAAACCAACAAATAACCATAATCCAAAAATGCTTTGGATGCCACATAGGATAACCAAATATTCACAGAATATTCAGTAACAAATCATAGTAACAGAATCTGCATTAAAACTGACTTCACAGCGTGATGTCCTATGAGCTGCCATGGAACATCTTCATTCGACATGTTGCTGCTACATGAGTTTTAGCAAAATAATGCCAACCATAAAACCAAGGAAATAACAATCTCCCCCTTTGGCTTATTTTTGGCTAAAACTCCACACACTTAAACACCATCAGTATCAGCAGCGGAAAAAAACACCATTAATAGCAGCAAAAAAAATCTTCCTCATCTGCAGCAAAAAAACTCATCATAGTAAACTGGCAAAACTCCCCCTCAACAGCAGCAACATTCCACATTCCCCCTCAACAACTGCAACACACACCTAACCTGCATCAGCACATTCATACAGCTGCACCACACACCATCTACCTGCAGCACACACACTCCCCCTCAACAGCACAAGCACATAACAATGCTGCTCCCCCTTTTTAGCCATAAATATGACAAGGGCAAGTAGGACAAGTCAAAGTAAAAATAATCCAGAGTAAGCTGCATCAGAGAGTAGATGCACACCACATCACATGCCCAAATGTCATGCACAAACTTCAGCATTTTCCCTTCATTCACACACTGCACTACCAGAACCTCCTTTAGTCTTTTCAATCTGGCAGTCAAAAGGCACATTGATTGCTATAGGTCTTCATGAATGCACACCCCAAGTCTGCTCCTCAGGTTTTCAAACTGAATTGCATCTAGAGCCTTGGTAAATATGTCAGCAAGCTGACTTTCTGTGCTCACATGCTCAAGAGTTATGACTTTGTCCTCCACAAGTTCTCTGATGAAGTGATGCCTGATGTCAATGTGATTAGTCCTGCTATGTTGAATGGGATTATTGGAAATATTAATAGCACTCAGGTTGTCACAAAATAGTGTCATGACATTCTGGGCGACATTATACTCAGACAACATCTGTTTCATCCATACCAGTTGCGCACAACTACTACCAGCTGCTATGTACTCAGCCTCAGCAGTGGAGAGGGATACTGAATTTTGCTTCTTGCTAAACCATGAAATAAGATTATTTCCCAAAAAGAAGCATCCACCAGAGGTACTCTTCCTATCGTCAGCACTTCTAGCCCAATCAGCATCACAATATCCTAATAAAATGGGACTTGAGTCATGGGAGTAAAGCAACCCATAATCACATGTACCACTCATATACTTTAGAATTCTTTTCACTTGATTGATGTGACTGACCTTGGGTTCTGCTTGATATCTTGCACACACACCAACAACAAAAGTGATGTCTGGCCTACTTGCTGTAAGATACAGCAGACTGCCAATCATACTTCTATACAGACTTTGTTCAACATTTACTCCTTTTTCATCTTTGGATAACTTCACGCGAGTAGGAGCAGGAGTCCTCTTATGCTTGGCATTATCCAGTCCAAACTTTTTCACAATGTTCCTCGCATATTTTCTCTGACAAATAAAAATGGAGTCTTCCATCTGCTTGACTTGTAATCCAAGGAAGTAGGTCAATTCACCCACCAAGCTCATCTCAAATTCAGACTGCATTTGAGTGACAAAATGTTGGACCATTTCATCCGACATCCCTCCAAACACAATATCATCTACATAAATCTGAGCAATCATTAGTTTCCCATCCTTCTCCTTGACAAAAAGAGTTTTATCAATATCACCCTTCCTGTACCCATTGTTAACTAAGAACTCAGTCAGTCTTTCATACCAAGCTCGTGGAGCTTGTTTCAGCCCATATAGAGCCTTCTTCAGCTCGTAAACATGATCAGGAAAGTTTGGATCCACAAACCCTTTAGGCTGCTCAACATAGACTTCCTCATAAGATAGCCATTTAGAAAAGCACTCTTGACATCCATTTGAAACAATATGAATTTCAACAAACATGCCACTCCTAGCAACAATCTGATGGATTCCAATCGAGCCACAGGCGCAAATGTTTCATTGAAGTCTACTCCCTCAATCTGTGTGTATCCTTGAGCTACTAATCTGGCTTTGTTCCTGGTGACAACTCCTTGCTCGTCAGACTTATTCTTATAAACCCATTTTGTTCCAATTACATTTGTTCCTGCTGGTCGTGGTACCAGTTCCCAAACTCCATTTCTCTTGAACTGACACAGTTCATCTTGCATAGTACTTATCCACAACTCATCTGTCAATGCTTCTTTGACATTCTTTGGTTCGATCTTTGACACAAAGCAAGCATTTGACACAGGCTCCCTTGTTCTGGTTCTTACACCTTCATTCAGATCTCCAATAATTAATTCCTTAGGGTGATCCTTCTGAATCCTTATAGAGGGTCCCCTGTTAGCATCCTCTACCTCTTCATTCTCAGGTCTGGTGTTGGTTTCTTGAGCACGATCTTCTACAGACTCAATGTCTTGAGAGTTCTCATTGTTCATGGGTAGACATGCTCCAACATCATCGAGGACATCTTCATCTTTGCCAGAGTCATCAACCACCACATTTATGGATTCCATCATCACCTGAGTTCTGGAATTAAATACCCTATATGCTTTAATGTTTGTAGAGTAACCCAAAAATATTCCTTCCTCACTCTTAGGATCCATCTTTCGCCTTTGCTCACGATCCGCTAAGATATAGCACTTACTACCAAACACATGGAAGTACTTCACATTTGGCTTTCTACCTTTCCATAGCTCATAAAGAGTGACAGAAGAACCTGATCTGATAGTCACCCTATTGTGTATATAGCAAGCAATATTCATGCCTTCAGCCCAAAAATGATATGGAAGCCTTTTGGCATGAATCATGACTCTTGCACATTCTTGTATAGTCCTGTTCTTGCGTTCCACCACACCATTCTGCTGGGGAGTGATTGGTGATGAGAATTCATGAGTGATTCCCTCAGATAAGCAGAACTCTTCAAACCTGCTATTTTCGAATTCTTTCCCATGGTCACTTCTGATTCTAACAACACCACAATCCTTTTCCCGTTGAATTCTTTGACACAATTCTTTAAAGGCTACAAACACTTCCGACTTTTCTCTGATGAAACTTATCCAAGTGAATCTGGTGTAGTCATCTACGACAACATAGGCATACTTTTTCCCACCGAGACTTTCAACCTGCATAGGTCCCATTAAGTCCATGTGAAGAAGTTCTAGAACTCTAGAAGTTGTGGTAAGATGTTAGATCTTCTTGTGTGACACCCTTGTTTGCTTCCCAACTTGACATTCACCACATATTTTGTCCTCATCAATCTTCAGCTTGGGAATACCTCTAACAGCTTCACTTGTCATAACCTTCTTCATCCCTTTCAGGTGTAAGTGACCCAATTTCTGATGCCACAGTTTGGTTTCATCTTCCTTTGACATCAAACAAGTAGACAGATTTTCAGGTTCTTGAGGATTCCAAAGATAACAGTTATCTTTAGACCTAGTACCCTTCATAACAACTTCATCTTTCTCATTGGTTACTAGACATTCAGATTTGGTGAAATTTACCTTGAGCCCTACATCACACAATTGGCTTATACTGATTAAGTTTGCGGTTAGTCCTTTGACAAATAGAACACGATCCAGATTTGGTTGTCCTGTGTAGTCCAGCTTTCCAACACCTTTTATCTCACCTTTTGACCCATCCCCAAAAGTGACATAATTGGTGGAGTGAGGCTTAATATCTGACAAGAATTTCTTCACACCAGTCATGTGTCTTGAACAACCACTGTCAAAGTAGCAATCTTCTCTTGCAGATGGTCTAAGAGAAGTATGTGCTATGAGACCAGCAATCATTTGTCTAGGAATCCATCTTCTCTTCACTTTACCCCAACTCTGTTCTTTATTTTGTTGCTGAGCAGTTTTGGGATAGCCGTGCAGCTTGTAGCAAAAGGACTTTAAGTGACCAATCTTGCCACAGTAATGGCATCTCCATGGTCTACAAACTCTTTTCTGATGCTTCATCTGATGTTGAAACATGTGATTTGACATCCCTACTTCTTGCTTTATTTTCTGAGGTACAAACTTCAATACAGTCTTCTTGGAAGTCTCTGCTTGATTGTTAAAACCAAGGCCTTGCACATTTCCAGCTTCTTTCCCACTCTGAAGGATCTCATCCAGCTGCGTGGTACCATTGTTCAACATTCTTATAGATTTGGTCATATTGTCAAGTTTTGACTTTTGCCATTCAACCTCCTCCTTCAGATCAGCAATGGTTGATAGATGTTCTTCCTTCTCAGCTTCTAGTTGAGCTATCAAGATCTTCTGTTCCAATATAATCTGGCACCTTTCTTCATTCTTGATACACAATTCTGAAAACCCTGTGAATACTTCTTCCTTAGTGAGTTTTCCAACATAGGATTCTATGTCAGAGTCAAATTCACAAGAAGTTTCTCCATCAGCCTTACAGATTCCAGTCAAAGCTGTCACCAATTTTGCTGATTCTTCTTCAACTTCACTCTCAGACTCTCCTTCTGACTAAGACACGGATAGGCCCTTTTCCTGCCTTTTGAGATACGTGGGACACTCAGTCTTTATGTGCCCATATCCCTCACATTCAAAGCACTGAACTCTCTTCCCTTGATTGGAGTCTTCTTCAGTTCTGGATCTTCTGCCTCCATCCTGGTTCTTACTGATGTCGAGTGACTTGTTCTGAGCATTTGCTCTCGACTTCCAGTCAATCCTTTTCAACACTTTGTTAAATTGTTTTCCAAGTAATACCAGATCTTTAGACACCCCTTCATCTCTGACCAGGTCACCTTCATCTTCTGAGTCACCAGTATTTGACACAAAAGCTATGCTCTTCTTCTTTTCAGACTTTTCACTGATCCCTAATTCAAATGTTTGAAGAGATCCCACCAGTTCATCCACTTTCATCTTGTCTATATCCTGAGCCTCCTCTATAGCAGTCAGTTTCATGTCAAATCTCTTAGGTAGAGATCTGAGGATCTTTCTGACCAGTTTGCTGTCAGACATCTTTTCACATTAGCTATCTCAATAATGTTCATATGAAAATCATGAATGCTCTCATCCTCTTTCATCTTCAAACTCTCAAACTTTCTAGTGACAAGCTGAAGCTTTGACATCTTCACCTTTGAAGTCCCTTCATGAGCAACCTTCAAGACCTCCCATGCCTCTTTAACAATGGTGCAGTGTTCAATCAACCTGAAGATATTCTTGTTAACACCATTGAACAAAGCATTCATGGCTTTGGAATTCCCTACGGACCCTTTGTAATCTGCATCATCCTAGTCTTTCTCTTCCTTCACCACATCAGTAGGGGTACCTTTTTCATCTTTAACCTTAGGGGGCTCCCATCCTTTGATAACAGCTTTCCATGCTTGATCATCCATGGATTTGATTAAAGCTATCATCCTTGGTTTCCAATAGTCATAGTTGGAACCATCGAGCAGAGGTGGTTTGTTCAGAAATCCTCCATCCTTGTCCATTGTACCAGAAAGTACCTTCCCTGAATCTCACCCAGAAACAACTAAGGGTGCCAGCTCTTGATGCCAATTGAAATTCTGGCCTATATATAAGATGTCCTATCGAGATGTCGAGACACTGATATAGGACAACAATGAACAAGTTCAATACAATAGTGTGCAGAAAATGTAAAGAACACCAGAAATTGTTAACCCAGTTCGGATCTAACTATCTTACATCTGGGGGCTACCAGGCCAGGGATTAAATCAATATTCGATAGTATCAATTCACTGATAACCACACCCGGTTCAATCAGCTCACTTAATCACTACCCTTCCTATGACTTCTACCTAAGACTCCCCTAGGTATGAGGCCCTCCTCAAATCCCTCTTCAATCACAACCCGTGACTGGTTCCTTACAAGACAAGTAACAATGGTCGAAACACAAATTCTCAATACTTCACAGCCTATGAGAATTAACACACTGCCACTCAATGCTTAAAAGCTTATGAGCAACCTTACACAACCTACACTACAGTCCTTATACTGTTATCATAAGATACCAGTTAGGCTCACAAAATACAAGCACACAACCCTAAAAATACATGTAAGTTCGACACCTAAAACTAGGTTTACATCAGTCTATTTATAGCTTATAATCTGGACTGAATTGGGCTTCAAAAACGCAGCAAATAGACTGCTCACAATTCTGCAAAATTAACTCCAACAAAATAGGTCTTCAGTCCAAAGTTTCCTATTATATCTCCATAATTAGAAACAGCAGCAAATCCGAAAACCAACAAATAACCATAATCCAAAAATGCTTTGGATGCCACATAGGATAACCAAATATTCACAGAATATTCAGTAACAAATCATAGTAACAGAATCTGCATTAAAATTGACATCACAGCGCGATGTCCTATGAGCTGCCATGGAACATCTTCATTCGACATGTTGCTGCTACATGAGTTTTAGCAAAATAATGCCAACCATAAAACCAAGGAAATAACAGATTGTTTCTTTTAATGTCTGTTTGTTGGTGTGTAGAGTAATGGATGGAAGAAACGATAGAGTGATTACTGATGCTTTGGAGTCAGTGGCTTAGGCGCTGCAGGGTCAATAGAATCAGGCTGGTGATGAGTTCTGCGAATTGTGAAAGTTTTAGAGAAACAATCTTCTGAGATTCAAGGGAAGATATAATATAGAAGGTGCTCAACCATGGCTCAGAGAGATTGAGAAGATTTTTCGAGTGATGGCTTGCACTGAATTTCAGAAGGTGCAGTTCAGTACTTACATGTTGTCTGAAGAGGCCAAAGAATAGTGGGATAATGCGTGCCAGAGACTAGAGGTTCTTAGTACTGAGGTTACTTGGGTTATGTATAGAGCTCTTTTCCTGGAGAAGCACTTTCATGAGGATGTGCGTAGTAAGAAAGAGATTGATTTCCTCAAGCTGAAGTAAGGAAATATGACAGTTGTTGAGTATGCTTCTAAGTTCAAAGAGTTGGTGAAGTTTTGTCCATGCTACAATAGTGATGTTGTCGAGGGGTTGAAGTGTATCAAGTTTGAAAGCAAATTGTGCCATGAGATCAAGTGGGGTATTGGTTATCAGGATATTTGTTGATTTTCTATGCTGGTTAATAAATATAGGATATATGATAAGGATATCAGAGCCTGTTATGCTCACTATAAGAGTCTTAGTGAGAAGAAACAGAAGAATCAGTATTATGGGAAACCATATAGTTCTCCAGTTGACAAAGGGAAACAGAGAATTTCAGATGAGAAAAGGCCAAGTGAGGTAGAAACTCCCACTTATATTAAGTTCTTTGAGTACGGGGTCACAAGTCATCGTGCCAACGACTACAAGAGTTCAGAGAAGAGATGCTTCAAGTGTGGGAAGACTAGGTATCTTATTGTTGATTGTAAGAGTAATAGTCTGACTTGCTTCAACTGTGGGGAGCCAGGTCACATTAATACTCATTACAAGAAATCAAGGAAGGTTTAGTATAGAGGGAAAGTTTTTGCTTTCATTGGGTCAGATACTACTAGCTCAGACAGATTGATTCGAGGTACGTGTTTTATTAATAATATTATGCTAATTGTTATTATTGACACGGATGCATCGCTTTCTTTTATTTTCGCTTGATTGTGCCAAGATGTTGGATTTAAGGTTGTCTTCTATGGCTAGGATTATTGTTTATTGGTGAAAGCTCCAAGGGTTTGACTAAATTTTGGTAAAACATAATGTTAAAACATAAATTTTGGTAAAACATAATGTTAAAACATAATGTTTGACTTAACTTTGTATTGAAAGGGGTGTCTTTCAAGTAGGATGATACAGTTATTGTGACTATAACTGTTAGATAATCACAGGTTGTGATTTAGGGAGTGAGATGTGTTTCTCTTATCTAGGATGAAATTCTTAGATAAAGTTTTCATTGGGTAGTGATAAGTAAACCAGAGGTTGTTTACTGTAAACCAGCGGTTGTTTACATAAAATTATACTACTGATAGTGGATTCTTCTTCCAGGCTTAGTATGCCCCCAGATGTAGGTGATTTGCACCGAACTGGGTTATCATATTCTGTGTTGTTTATCATTCTGCAATTTATAGTTCAATTTTGATTAACATGTTGTAACAGATGTCGAAACATCTGTCCAGTTGTTGTTGTTGATATTCTGAATATCAGTTTGCTGTTCTGTTCTTGTTTGAAAGTTATGCAGAGAACAATGTCTTGACATGTGTTAGGACATCTGCTATCTGCTATGCCAGAATTTCAATTGGTACCCAAGCTAATGGTTCGGTGTTTACTTTGTGGGCGTGTTTGTAATTTTTGTTGAATATTTATGGTAAGAGCTTTGGGATGGACTTAGTCTGCCTACTGTTGAATCAACTCGATGTTATCTTTGGAATGAACTGGTTGGAGTTTAACCATGTTCATATTAACTGTTTCGACAAGTCAGTGTCATTTCTAGAAGGATGAGGCTAAGGTGTTTATGATACTACCAGTGGTGTGTGAGTTTCCTGAAGTGTTTATCGCCGGAGCGCGAGGTAGAGTTTTCCATAAACTTTGTACATGGTACTAGTCCCGTGTCAACGTATCCTTATAGATTTTATGATACAGAGTTGAGTGAGCTAAAGAAGCAATTAGAAGAGTTATTTGAGAAAAAGTTTGTTCAACCAAGTGTTTCACCGTGGGGAGCGTCGGTGTTGCTAGTCAAGAAGAGAGATGTTACAATGAGGTTGTATGTTGATTATCAAAAATTGAACAAGGTTACCATCAAGAATAAGTATCCTCTTCTGAGAATTGGCAATTTGGTGGATCAATTGGTTGGTTCCTGTGTATTCAATAAGATTGATTTGCGGTCGGGTTATCATCAGATTCGTGTGAAACTAGAAGATATTTCAAAGACTGCGTTTAGGACGAGGTATGATAACTATACATCTTCAATGATGTCTGTTAGTTCTGAATTGGCAGCAATTTTGGTAAAACAATGTGGTACATCAAGATGTCTTACTTGATGTCTTGACATGTGATTCTAACATTCTGCATGTGGTGTGTTTTTAGTATTGCAGGATTTGTGCATGATGTCAAACACGATGTTCTGACATCAGTAGACAGAACTTCCAGTTCAGCTTTTTAGGTTTTATTTGCTGCGCTATTTTTAGCAATCTTTTGTGTGTTTGTGATTGCATGCGTAATTCTGGGAGTAAAATTATGTTGGAGTGATATTATTTGGAAGCAATCTGTTTGTGAAGAACAGGGTTGGCTATTTTCATGAATAAAAATGTGGAGAATAATTAGTTTTAATTATTAATTAAAACTAAGACATGCTAATGCCCAAGCCCAATGTAAGGAATGTTTCTGGGAATACTATGTTAACCTATGTGGTGCTGTTTTATAGGTTTCGAGAAGAATATTGAAGAATAATGACTTTCTAATTATGGAGATAAATTAGGAAGGATTTGATTGAAGACCTATTATGTAGCAGAAGTTTCTGCTGATTTGTAGCAGCTGTTATGCTATGATTTGAAGCCCAAATCCAGTTGGGAATAAGTTATAAATAGAATGCTTGTAACCTAGAAGAAGAACGGGTCCAAGATGTAGATCATTAGGGTTTGTGTGAAATTGTGAGCCACTCTGGTACTGTTTTGTACTTAGAGTTGGACTGTTTAGTTGAGTTGTATTTATCAATCATCTATGAGCTTTTAAGCAATGATGATTGTGTTTCTTTGAAGTGTGTCTTCTACTTTTCTGTGATTGAAGAGTTGTTGGAAATCAAGTTGTTGATGCAGTGGCTGAGGTGTTGACTGCTAGACATTATTGCGATGATTGGAAGAGAGATGAAGTCTCTTATCTAGGGAGAACTTAGGTAGAAGGGTCATTGGGTAGTTATTAAGTGAGTAGATCGTCAACGGGTGTGTTGGCTGTAGGGTCTATGAAGTGATACTTCTAATAGTGGACTTCCTTCCTGGCTTGGTATGCCCCCATATGTAGGTTGTTAGACCGAACTGGGTAAACAATTCTTGTGTGCACTTTACTTTTTAGCTTTTCTGTATCGTGTTTAATGTTTATATGCCTTGTCTATGTGTTTTGTTCAGATCAGATGTCTCGACATGTCATAGGACATCTAGGTTTTGTCATACCAGAATTTCAATTGGTATCAGAGCAGGCATCCTGTTCTGTTTTCTGGGTGAGATCCTTGGGAAGATACTTTCTGGTCATGGGCAAGGTAGGTGGTACTTACTGAAAAGTTGTTTTAACTTGGAGAAGTTCATTTTGTTGTTTGAATGGTCCCTAGAAGTGGAGGATGGGCTGTTCATGATAGGGTGTGTATTGGATCTGTCTATTGTTATCAGGCTTGCTTTGTGGGGTGATTTATTTTCAACCTATGCTAGCCTATTGCACCTGAAGTGTGGTTTTTGTACAAAGGTTATTAAGTTTTTTTGAAGGTTGTTGAGGGGTTTTCTTTTTCTGTGTTCCGCTGCATTTGTATATGTGAGAAAACTCTTGGTGGTTTTGTGTGTTGTGGCTGCAACACTCTGTTCTCCTCTGAACGTGTATCACATGGTGTGGTGATACTTGAGGATATCTTCAACTAGCTTGTTAGAGTTGTCCAAGATACTTGTGGTTCATCCCAAGTCCACTCATAAAGGAACTTTTATATGAGGGTGTTGAAAAGAGATCTGAAGAAAGTTAGAAGCAATTTATTCTTGCATCCAACCCTACAAGGCCAATCTCTGGGCTTTGATAAAGGATCTCTTGGTGTGTTTCTTGAGAAGGGAACTAATGTCCTACCAGATGTTGGAACATAAAACCAGCAGATTGAGCAGAATCTTGTTGGATAAAGGTATGGCATAGCAGATGCTTGGGGGGCTAAACAAATGTGTATTGATCACATCTGTTTGGAACCTACTCCTGGCTTGGAAGAGGAGGCATCTGGGTCGTGTGTCTAAGAAGTTTCTTAGATAAGTGTGTTGGTCAAGAGATGATCAACATATCGTCACTCATTGGATTAGTGTATTTCTGATCCAAGTAAGTAGGAGTACAAAGGAAGTTTTTTTTGTGTGGAGGTCAAGCTAAAATGTCAAGGACATCTCTCTGAAATCTGGAAGTTCCTTCTGTTCAAAGGAGCCAGATGTATGGAATCTTGTTTATGGCCTTGGAGCAGATTCTATTTGAAAGGAGTTATATGTGTGTACCAACCACAGGATGTGCAGCTATTGGAGGGAAGAATCAATAGTTCCCTTAGGAGTTCTTAGCAGTTAATAAGGGGGAGTCCTTAATCTGATGCTGGAAGAACTCGAAGAAATGTCAGCATAATTTCTTGACATCTTTGTATTGAGAATTTATTTTTCTCAATATTTCTGGTGGTGTTTCTCAAAAACAGGATGAAGGTTGTTTACTCAAACTTGATATCATTATCAAGTCTATGAGAGCATGGAACTCTTTTTCTAGTGGAAGAGAAACTCAAAGGGTTGTGCACAAAGGAGATGTATTAACCTAACTGGTTGACTGGTGTCTTCATAGTTGGAATGCCATCCAAACCATCTAGGATGAGCATTTCAAATTTGTGTTTGGAGCAAGGAGGAGTTGGTGTTTTGGGACCAAAGGATTATGGTTCCCTGATATCTGCATGAGAAGTTTCTTCTTAAGCTGGAGTTCAGTTATGTGGTGTCCTCACATAATGGAACATTTTTTTGCAAGGATTGAAGGGCATCCTTGGAGTTTGAAGTGTTGGGAGAAGCATATTTTTTTTAACAATCTGGTTGAAATGTCCGGTCAATGTTTTTTTGTATGCTCCAGAAACCTGTTAGAGGGTATCTCCTCTTTAGGTACAGAAGGATGGAATCCAACATCTCAAAGTCAGACAGAAGGTCTGAACATTAGAGTTTGAGAAGAAGATTCTTGAGATGTAGAGTGTGCAGGTTCCTGCATGTGTGTATGATCTGGTTTTGAAGGTTGGTCAGCTACTGATGGTTGATCCTCTTATGTCCCTTGCAAGAGATGTGTGTGGATTACTATGGTTGCTGTCTCCAAAGCCATAGTAAATGTTTAAATCCATGTGATTTAGACTGATGTTGGAACTGATGTTGAAACATCATTTCAGTTCTTTGCTTCCTCAACCAAGGAAGTTTGTTTAACTTAGGGTAGAGTGAAAGGTCAAGACACTGACCTGATCTGGAATGATTTTGTGGTGTGAATGGGTGTCATGATGGTTTGTCATGAAGAAGAATCAGCAGATGCCTGATGTGTGCGAAAGAAGAATGTCAGACCAAATGTCCTACCTTGTGTGAGAAGGTAGTCTTATCTGACTAATGATAAATACTTTGACGGGAGCTAAGTATTTGTCTGATGTGAGTATGCAAGTCTGCAGTCTGAACTCTTTGCTTCAGAGAGGGTGTGCTAGTTTATTTCTCTCTATGGTGTTCAGGTCTTTATGTTAACCTAAATAAGCTGCTCTGGTTGTGTTTTATTGGGAGCTTCTTGAAGGACTTCTATGTGCAATGAGTCCTTTGAATGGTGATGGGAAGCTGATGTTCTAAATGATGAGTGTAACATCATGATTGTTGATAGTTATATTTGGAAGATGATTGAGATTGTGCACTTGGAGTTGGATGCTCAAGCATTTTTGTCAGAAGAGGTGTTTCTGACTATGTGGATTAGAATGTGGAGATTCTGATCTTGTTTTTAGTAGTATGTTCTGGTAAAGCATGACTACTAATTTTGAAGACTTCACTAGTATCAACAACTACTAGTGAATGTAATGGAAGAGGAATTGTGTCAGATGATGTGATCTGATCACAAAGTTTTTTTAAGAGCTGTTCTTTCTTCTGCTGCAAGTATCTCTTGAAGAGATTGGATCTCAGTAAAGCTTTTAAGTAAGCTGAGAATTCGCGGAGTTTGTGAGTAGTGTTAAACCAGTCAGGGTACTTGGATGTGTTCTCTAGGAGTGAGAGTACAGTATGTGAATGTGCTCAGCAAGTGTGTGAAGATCTGGTGCTCAAATGTTCATCTCCATCTAGAGCATTGGTTATCCATGACATGGGGAGTACTTGTCTATGGATTTTGCTGCAAAGGTGCATATATTGTGAAGCTTGCATGCTGATCAAGCTTGTGGAGATTGGTTGCCTCTTATGAGGATATAATGTCAGATAACATACTATGACATTAGGCTGCTGGATGGCGTTTTGGTGTGTTCTTAATAGGATATGTATGGTTCTAGCCATGTGAAGCTAATTGTTTGAATCATGTGCGCACGTGCTTCTTAGGAGGAGTCTGAAGGACAGTTTTGTTTGTGTCTGGGAGAATTTATTTTTCTCTGCAGTTTTTGGAAGAACTCTGTAGGGGTCTTTGTTGATGGGAGATGTCACACTTGTCTTGGTGTGTATTATTAATTCAAAGTAAGAGGACTTTACTTAGAGTGTAGTTGAAGGCAGTGTGTTTGTGCTTCAGAACTTATGGATGATTGTGTGAAGCATTCTTGATTCAATTGGATTGTATCTCAAGGAACAAGAATGTCTATGGCTGTAAAATTCAAGGTAGATTTGTACAGGGTATGGATGGTTTCTGGATGAGAGGGATCAATGGTGATTTTGGTCTCAATCTAAGAGTTTGTTGGTTGTAGTACAAGGATGTGATCCTGGTACTCTCTTACTATAGGATCATAAAGGTGTCATAGGATATCATTGGTGATTTTGTGGTGTTTCTTATTGAAGGAGCAACTTCTGTCAGTTAAATGTACTAGTGTTGTTTGAGGATAGAGCATTAAGTGAATGCGTTCAGCAGGTGTGTTGAACAGAGGGTGCGCTCTTGAAGACATGAAGATGAGTCTTATGTTTTCCATTCATTTAAGGTGTTCTTCTTGCAAAGGAGCACTGGTTATCTTAGATAGGGGGAGTTGAACTTTTGTTGTTTATCAAGATTGTTTGTGGCTCTGGTGAGGGTGTTATGTCAGACAAGATGTCGTGACATTGTGTTACTGGTGAAGTTCATGGTGGACATGACAGTTTAGACCAGGTGTGTCAATGGATTGAACCTGAAGTGTACATTTACCTCAATGTTTGTCAATTTTTGGCCAAAAAGGGGGAGAGAAGTAGGTTTGTTCAACTATTGTGTCTGGATTTCGTATTTGATCCAGTCTCACGAGGATGTAGAATAGTATGTTCAGTTCAGAGTATGTTGGTTGGATGATTCAGAGTTTGCCTTTGGAACTTTTTATGCTTGCCCTGTATTAATTTACTCTCTTCTCTATGGATTTGTTCTGAATGTTGCTTATTTATTCTGGTTGTTATGGAAGTTTCCTAGTGGAGTTTGTCTAATTATGGCTAAAAAGGGGGAGAGTAGTGTGGCTTAGTAATGTTGGCATAGTAATGATATGTGTGCATTGGACTTTCTGGGTCTGGGTTAGACGTGGTTCTCTGGTGTGTGCTGTTTCTGCTGTAGGGATCTCTGATATGTGTTGTGATCATAAATTGTTTTAGCCAAAATTTGCCAAAGGGGGAGATTGTTAGTTCTGAATTGGCAGCAGTTTTGGTAAAACAATGTGGTACATCAAGATGTTTTGCTTGATGTCTTGACATGTGATTCTAACATTCTGCAGGTGGTGTGTTTTTAGTATTGCAGGATTTGTGCATGATGTCAAACACGATGTTCTGACATCACTAGACAGAACTTCCAGTTCAGATTTTTATGTTTTATTTGCTGCGCTATTTTTAGCAATCTTTTGTGTGTTTGTGATTGCATGCGTGATTCTGGGAGTAAAATTATGTTAGAGTGATATTATTTGGAAACAATCTGTTTGTGAAGAATAAGGTTGGCTATTTTCATGCATAAAGATTTGGAGAATAATTAGTTTTAATTATTAATTAAAACTAAGATCTGCTAATGCCCAAGCCCAATGTAAGGAATGTTTTTGGGAATACTATGTTATCCTATGTGGTGCCGTTTTATAGGTTTCAAGAAGAATATTGAAGAATAATGACTTTCTAATTATGGACATAAATTAGGAAGGATTTGATTGAAGACCTATTATGTAGCAGAAGTTTCTGCTGATTTGTAGCAGCTGTTATGCTGTGATTTGAAGCCCAAATCCAGTTGGGAATAAGTTATAAATAGAATGCTTGTAACCTAGAAAAAGAATGGGTCCAAGATGTAGATCATTAGGGTTTGTGTGAAATTGTGAGCCACTCTGGTACTGGTTTGTACTTAGAGTTGGACTGTTTAGTTGAGTTGTATTTGTCAATCATCTATGAGCTTTTAAGCAATGATGATTGTGTTTCTTTGAAGTGTGCCTTCTACTTTTCTGTGATTGAAGAGTTATTGGAAATTAAGCTGTTGATGCAGTGGCTGAGGTGTTGACTACTAGACATCATTGCGATGATTGGAAGAGAGATGAAGTCTCTTATCTAGGGAGAACTTAGATAGAAGGGTCATTGGGTAGTTATTAAGTGAGTAGATCGTCAACGAGTGTGTTGGCTGTAGGGTCTATGAATTAATACTGCTAATAGTGGACTTCCTTCCTGGCTTGGTATGCCCCCAGATGTAGGTTGTTAGACCGAACTGGGTAAACAATTCTTGTGTGCACTTTACTTTTTAGCTTTTAAGTATCGTGTTTAATGTTTATATGCCTTGCCTATGTGTTTTGTTCAGATCATATGTCTCGACATGCCATAGGACATCTAGGTTCTGTCATACCAGAATTTCAATATCGTTTGGTGTGTATAATGTGCTTGGAGTGTTCATGGAGTACTTTAATAGAATATTCCATCTGTACTTAGATTAGTTTGTAGTTATGTTCATTGAGAACATTTTGATATATTCCAAGTCTGATGAGGAGCATGTGGAGCATCTGAGTGTTGTGTTACAAAATTTGCAAGAGAAGAAGTTGTATGCAAAGTTGTCCAAGTGTGAATTTTTGTCATGAGGAGTGATTTTCCTCAAGAATATAATTTCTAGTGGTGGTATTGTTGTTGATCCATCGAAGATAGATGTAGTGTTGCAGTGGAAAAATTTCTTGGTTTGGATGACTATTACAGGAGGTTCATTGAAGGATTTTTGAAGTTAGTGTTTCCTTTAACTCAGTTGACTCCAAAGGTACAAGCTTATGTTTGGGACATGCATTGTTAAGAGAGTTTTCAAGAACTCAAGAGAAAGTTGACGTCTTATCCAATTTTGATTTTTCAAAATCCAAGCGAGTCCATTGTTGTGTATTGTGATGCTTCGAAGATAGGCCTGGGTGGTGTGTTAATTCAGAAAGGTCAGGTTGTGGCTTATGCTTCTAGACAATTGAAAGTTTATGAGAGGAATTATCCTATGCATGAGCTAAAGTTGGAAGCTGTGATGTTCGTGTTGAAAATTTGGAAGCACTATCTGTTTGGTTCCAGATTTGAAGTGTTCAGTGACCACAAAAGTTTGAAGTACTTGTTCGATTAGAAAGAGTTACATATGAGGAAGAAGAGGTGGCTCGAATTTATGAAGGATTATGATTTTGGCTTGAGTTACCATCTGGGAAAAGCCAATGTTGTAGTTGATGCGTTGAGTAGGAAGTCATTGTATATGTCGATGATTATGGTTCAAGATTTGGAATTGATCGAGAAATTCAAATAGATGAGTCTAGTGAATGTGGTATGGGGAGGACCTGCTGGTGGAAGCATGACGTGAAAGCTGGAGAGTTAGATGAAAGAGTCGTATCTGACTCTGTTTCCTTCAGGAAATTTTCTAGGACGAAAATTCTCTAATTGGGGGAATTGCAGAATTTGATTACTTTATTTAATCAAATTATTCGTATTTTATTTAGTTAAGTAGTATTTGGTGTGATTTTAATTAAATATGTATTTAGAATTGTATGTGTATGAGGGGCCGTGGTGGGGTGTAGTCATAACATTGGTGGGGTGGTAGAAGAATTAGAAGGAATAGAATAATTAAAATAATTAGAAATATAGTTATTTTATTTAATTAATTAATATAAACTAGAAAACAAGGCGTTTGGGTGGGAAATAGGAAATAGGGAGAAATAAGGGAAATGGTGAATAAAATGAGATGAGTTGGACCTTAGTGTGGTTTTTTTTAAAAGATTAAAATTAAGTTAGAGATAAATAGTGGTTAGTAGAGTTTTTTTTTTTTTTTTGGGGGGGGGGGGGGGGGGGGGGGATAGTTCATGAAAACATAATTTGGAGACAAGAGGCAAGGGCAAGGGTAGGGCTTGAAGAGGGAAGGGAAACCTTAAGAAATTCTGAATTTTTGTAAGGATCTAAGTTAAGGGGGGAGAAAGAGTTTTATCTGTGAGGGCAAGTTATCTTACACTTGATCTTTATTTTAATGATGTCAAAATATGTACTAGCTCGTAGTTTGTAATTTGGACGGTATAATCTCATCATTGTCGGCATTCTTATTTCATAATGCATAAAACAATCAATAATCATGTGTCCAAACATTTAGGAAGAGTCTTGCACATCTATTACATGTGCGTGATCATGGTATGAGTCTTTGGTATGCATAAACATTGCATAAGTAGATGAAAACATGTGCAAAAGTCATTTTTAGGTGTTTTGGTAGCTTGAGTCGACCTAACCCAAGCATTGGTCGACTCATGACAAGTTGAAATTATTGAGCTTTCACCGGGTTAGCGCACGCTGACCCTTTGGTCAACGCATGCTGTAGGTTAACCCAGCCATACGTCGACGTACGACCCCTGTAGCGGTCAACGCATGGTTATCCTACTTGTACAGATTTTCCCACGGGTCAGCGCAGGCTGACCCTCATTAACTTGTGGTCGACTCTTCGCTGCATATAACTCATTTTTCTGATTTTTTTCAAAGTTCAAAATGTTGTTAGCTGTGGTAGTTGGTCCTAGCATCATATAAATACTTGGTTCCTCATTTTTTTTATATAACAACAAGGAAAAGTAAAATATTTACATTGAAACTTTTCTCTCATCATCTTCATCTCCATTCTTGCATTTTCTCAACAAATACACATAACCATTTTTGTTGATCTTTTGCATCATTAGGTGATAACGTCCAAACATAGAATTGTATCTTGTTTGGGGTGAGTGTTTCAGTGGGTTTTTTCTTGAATAAAACCTCTAGGGTTTTTTCCTCCAAGATCAATTGGATTTGGGGGTTTTTAGATCAAATCTTTGTGTGCATTGAATTCAGCCGAGCGAAGGTGATCGAAGAACGGTGGATTTTTTTTGATCTAGTAGCGTTAACCGGAGGATTGTGCAACAAAGGTTTGGGGATCGAATTGTGTGTGGATCGAAATCAGCCGAGTGTAAGTGATTGAAGACCGGTGTGTTCATTCAACCTAGTAACGGTAAACTAAGGTCCATCCAACAAGTTCGAGGCACTTGATTCGGCTCGAATCAAGGGAAGAGAAGACATAGTATCTGCATCAACGGAGTTTCTTGAGTGTGTGATAGATAAGCCTTCTCTTGTAAAAACAATTTGCAAACAAGATTATAGATATCTCAATTCTAGATTTAGAATTGGGGGCAGACGTACCCGAAGCGAGGACGAAAGGGGAACTGCCTAAATAAAATTGGTGTCGTTTCTCTTTCCCTATCTCATTTAATTTTCAAACTGTTTATGATTGTGATTGTTCAATTGATCGATAAAAATTTTGGTATAGTATAGTGCAGAAAAAAGGATTTGAAAATCATTGCACAATCATTTTGGATTGTGCTTAGTGAAAATTCTGCACCAACTATCATAGAAGGTTTAGCTTGGAGTGTTTCGCACTCCAAGTGCTCGATAAATTGAATGCTTACAAGGTGTTTGATATATTGTCATTTTGGTTTTATTTTGACTATTCATTGGAGATTGCACCATATTGAGTGATGTTGGTAAATTGATTAATAGTTAAGTTGCGATTCAAATTTTCTCATCGAGCCTTTCGTTCCATTTGGCTTACGTATATCCGATTCTCCCAGTAACCGGTTTGTGTAGACGAATTATCCTCGGCCGCTTCCACAAACAAATTTTTTAAAACAAATTTTAGCGCCGACTCACAATTAAAAAGAAGTGATCTATTCAACCCCCCTTCTAGATCAATGCCGTCGTCTAACAAGTGGTATCAGGAGCACCAATTTATCTATTGCTTTAAGTATAACTTTTTAGAAAATGGCAAACGAACCGAAAGGGGCTTACAATAGAGCACTGATTTTTAACGGTGAGAACTATAGTTACTGGAAGGATTATATGCGTGTACATATCAATTTTATTGATATGAAGGTATGGAGAATTATACAAAATGGTCCAATGGAAATAACCATGACCGATGCGAATAACATGGTAGTACCTAAGCCTGAAGCACAATGGAATGAAGAAGAGGAGAAAAAGTATAACTATGATTGGAAGGCTAGAAATATCCTGATCTCCTCATTGGGAGTTGATGAGTACTATAGAGTTTCACATTATACGAGTGCTAAAGCTATGTGGGACGCGTTACAAGTTGCCCATGAGGGAACTAACAACGTCAAGCTAGCTAGAATCAATACATTGACTCAAGAGTTTGACCTCTTTCACATGAAGCAAGGGGAAACCATTGCTGACATGCAAAAGAGGTTCACTCATTTAATCAATAGACTTAACTCACTTGGTAGACCAATTTCAAACGACGTTGCTACCAATAAAATCTTGAGGTGTCTTACTAGGGATTGGCAACCAAAGGTGACCGCCATAAAAGAAGCCAACGACCTAATGACGTTAGACATCACAACTTTATTTGGGAAGTTCGAGGAACATGAGCAAATGCTCATTAGCTTAGAACAATTTTAGAAAAGAGATAAGAAGGAAAAGAATAAGACCAAAGACGCAGAAAAGAAGTCGATAGCTCTAAAGACTTCTAGTTCAAAGTCCTTCGCAAATGAGCTAAGCGAGAGTGAATCTAGTGATGACGAGCATGAGGATTCTAATGAAGACATGTGATTATTTGTGAAGCGATACAATCGCTATATAAAGAAAAATGGTATTCAACATTCGGTTAAAAACCTCGTCAACTTTAGAAAACAATTAAGGTCTTCCAAGAATGAAGACAAAAAGAGTGGAAAAACTAAGGGGTCTTGCTATAACTGTGGAAAAGTTGGCCACTATAAGCCAGATTGTCCATTGTTGAAGAAGGACAAAAGTAAGGATAAAAGTCATCAAGGGAAGAAACAAGCTAAACCTAGAAGAGCCTATATCACTTGGGAAAGCGATAGTGAATTGTCTAGTGATGAAAGTTCAAGTGACGAAGGAGAGTCCGTCAACCTTTTCCTTTCCGCTCACCAAAGGAAAAAGAACAAAAAGGTAAGACATTCTAAGTACGATAACTCCAATTCAATGTCTTATTCTGAATTACAACATGCTTTTGATACTCTACACCATGAGGCCAAGGAAGCCTTTAAACGGTTAGCTTCAAATAAACAAATATTTTCTCATTTGGAGCAAAGGATCTCCGATTCCGAAAAGGAATTAGAGGCTCTCAAAAAGTCTATGGTGGAAGTAACAAAAGTAGATGTTGAGGAAGACAAGAGTAAATGGTTAAATTTTGGTTGTGATACTTGTCATATTTGGCAAAAAGAGGTTAGAACTCTTAAGGCCAAACTTGATAAGGCTCTAGAACCAAAAATGACTTTTGCAATTGATAGATCACATTTTAAGAAAAGCATGATTAATCAATATCAAAAATATACTTATGTGATTAGAGATCTGTCATACCCCAAATTTTGACCACTAAGATTCCCATCATTGTGTCAATCATCATCACAATATGGATGAACCATCATGCCTCATCAAATGCCTCAAGGGTTGTTGAGCATTCACTACAATCAAAATTAGGGTTTTAAGCCCTCTCAGAGCCTTAGACAAAGGATCAGTCAAGGAACGACTTGATCTTCAACTTGTCTAGCCTCTAAAATATCCACAATGTATAAAAAGGACTCCCACTTCAAGGATTAAGCACAAGGTTGCTCCTTTCTAAGTGGATCAAGTCTCAAGATAGACAGTGTCACCAAATTAGGGTTTTGGTCGACCAGGGCCTCCAAGATGGAAATTTTTCATCTGGGCACAAGCCAATGATCCAAAACATAACCTAATATACTCCATGGAACCTCATGGACCCAATCATCAAGTCAATTTGACCTCAGGGGATGCATTCATCAAAAATCAGGAATTAAGGTTTCTTGACCTAATTCACCCCTAAGTTGACTTTTGAGACAAATCATGAGCCAAGACCTCAAGACATGATTTAAGGGTCTCTAATATACTATATTGATCCATTTGCAACAATGTATTAATCCAAGAAGCTTGAGCAACAAGTCTCAATTTCATCTGCACCACAATTAGGGTTTCGCGAGGAAAGTCAACTGTAACTTTGACTTTTGACCAGGACATGCTCCCAAACCCTAAGACATGATTAAATATACCCTATGACACCCATGGAACATGTCCATCAAGTTTGATTCAGGTCAAGGACATGATTTCCTGAAGAATTGCACAGTTTGGAATTCATCTGATAAAAAGTCAACTGTGCACAAAAGTCAACTTTGACTTTTTGAGATTTTTCGCCAAAATGGATTTTTAACCCTAAAATGATGTTAATGTATGATTGGAATCATCATTCATCAAGAAAAATCAAAGAAAGTGGGATAACTTGTAAAAGGGGTAACCATAAAAACTTAGAAAAATTTCTAAGTTATGGAAAAAGTGACACTAATGTGCCAACTTTGGAGGACCATAACTCCTAAACCACAACGCCATTGTTCCCCATTCAAAGCTTGATTTGTAGGTCACATTGCCCTCTACAAAAGCTTCATACTGACCTATGTCCAAATTCCTCATGGATTTTGAGTTATGGAGTGATCAAAATCAAGAAAAGTCACTTTGTCCCAACACTTAGTGAAAATTTCATTAAGTCAGAATCTGCCTTTACTTTTTTCCAAATGTAGGGGGATTTTTCACTTGGATTCAAAAGAGATCAAAACCAAACATGTTCAAACAGTTGTTGTATCATGTAAGGGCTTTCCAAAATGGCCAAGAACATTACCAAATTCAATTTGAGCTATGAGATATGACATTGGCAAGATGCCTTGCTGAAATCTGCCAAGGCAAGGCAGATTTTTGCACTTTTGGTCGATTTGCCAAAATCAGCCAATTCCAAGCCTTGTCATCACTTTGGACACATCTGAGGATTGAATCTAAAGGGGACAATCACTGAGCCAAACCTCCAAAGTCTTTGGAACAAGAAATATCATGTTGAACCTAGAATTGCCAAAATAGGGACAAGACTCCAGTTTTGGATTGGAGCATTCAATGGAAGCATCAAGGTGGCATGGACTGAGCTCTTAGCAACTGAATTCAGTCAAGACTTATCCAAGACCAAGGGAACCAGCAGCCTGTGCCCTAACCTCTAGTCAATGGCTAGAGGAGATTTGGATTTTCATTTTCCAACATTGGCCAAACCTACTCAGCAGTTGCCATTCACTATTCCTTGCAAAACAAACTTGCTCTACTATAAATAGAGCTCAATCGTGATCAGTTTGAGTACACCAAAGCCATCAAACAGATGCTTTCCTCAAAATCTCTTCTTTCACTCCAATTGTGCCTTCTAAGGCAAGTCACTATCGGGTTTTGAGTTTGAGAGCTTTTCCAATCAAACCAATCACACACACACCTCATATACATCACATATGAGCTGATCAAATACTTAAACAACAACTGGAACACTGATTTTTCAGAATCACCAGTCAATTGCTCAAGGTTTTAACCAAGTTGCAGTTGAGATGCCATGAAGTGATCCAGCCAGTTTTAATCAATTCCAAGCATTCAAACACACTCCATAGGGTGTAGGGAAGCTGTTCAGATCATCACAACTCATCTGTAACACCTCCAACTCAGAAATCAATTTGCTCTTGCTGTCACGACCTAGAGGTAAGCCTAAACTTGGTCATCTCTCAATCCATGCAATTTTTGCTGCACAATAATTTGGCCATATGTTCATAATCATGCATGGAATGTTTCCCCTCAATTAATTGCATTGTTTGAATCGTGTATCAAAAATCCCAGCCTTCATGCAGAATCTAGGGTTCTTGAGGATTGTTCATGATTTCTTGTTTTATGTTTAATTTAAATGAAATTAATTGTCATAGACATGATCGTGAGGTTGAAACGAGTTGATTGGTATGTGGATTGCATGATATGATTAAGTATTCAGCGAGATTGGATAGAAAATGCAAATCTGGGAAACTCAGAACACGCGCGTGTTCTTGCCCTTGTTCTTGGCGCCATTTTCCAACATTTGAATATTTGAATTTTGTGATTTTTATTTCATTGATTCAAAAATTAATTTCTCTCTGAGTTTTAATGATTTTGAGTTGATTCTTTTTTTAATAATTCACAAAAATGTTGAAATATTTTATTTTCCCAAAAAATCCCAAAAATATTATTTATTTCATATAATTGATATTTTTTCAAAGAATTAATATTTTAATTGTTTTTGTCATTTAAAATATTTTTTCCCTCTTGATTTTGTAAAGATCAATGACTTCTAATTATTTTGTAGGTCAATACTTGATTTTTGAAGCATTAATCCAAGATCATAATTTGTTTCCCACATGTTAAATAATTTTTGATCATTTTAATTGAATTTTTATTCAATTAAAATACATTTTGGAAATAAATTAGGGTTTTTGATTAATTCAACCATCACAAATCATTTTCAAACACTTTTTGGGTGTACAGAAATATTTTGGGCCTCACTTATTGTATAAGCCCCTCTGTACATTTTTATATTCGGCATGATCATCGCCAGTTTAAAAATAAACCATCTGGGCCTCTCCTTGAGCTATAAGACCCATTCAAAACTTTTGGGCCTCTAATAGAGTGTAAGACCCAATCCCCTTTTAACCAAAAAACAAATTTGGGCCTCACTTATTGTATAAGTCCCTTTGCGTTAAAAGAAAACCTCGGCGCGATCGCCATTTTAAACGAAAAAAATCATTTGGGCCTACCCTCGAGTAGTAAGACCCATTTCTTTTCTTAAAACTCACTTAGGCCTGTCCTTGAGCTGTAAGCCCCAAATCTTTCTTTTTCAAAGCACTTTCTCCTTTGATTTTGAATATACTGTTGTTTTCAATCTGTCTTTGTTGAACAACTAACCAAACAACATGGAAGCTCTACAACCGAGTAAGTGTTTACACGCTTTCATTTACCGCTTTCATATATATATATATATATATATATATAACTGTATTGTGGGGCTGTTTCGCTGTAAGTCTTCTTTCATAAACTCATATCAATTGTGTAATAATAGTATAGATATTTAGAGTTTCCCCGTCAACTACGTCTAGAACTAGGTAACGCCGTTTCGTTTATTCGTAGAAATAGACAGCTAGATCCCCAATAGGATCACCAGATACAGTCTTCTCTTCGGCTATCCTCATTAGGAATTGTCAAGTAACTCTACTCCCAGAGATGAATGTATTCTCCGTGAATGGCATCTTTGAGTTTCTTCCAAATTCTCGAACTTTCCTGGCTTGATCTATTCCTTGTGAATAGCCTGTCTTGAATTTCTCGGGGTTTGGGGACCCACGGGCTTCTTAAAAGCACCGGCCTCCTCTTGGGCATCGTACAAGGACCCACAGGCTTCCTAAAAGCATCCCCGCCTCCTCTTGGGCTTAGTACAAGGACCCATCGGCTTCTTAGAAGTATTCACAACCTCCTCTTAGGCTTCGTATAATGATCTCTTCCTCCGGTAATGATCTCTTAAAAGCTTCCAGCCTCCTCTTGGGCTTCGTACAAATTGTCCCGACGACCTCCTAGAGGTATAGGAACAAAACTTAGTCATCTTCATAGAATAGTCCTTTCAAAGAGTCTACTACTGTTTCTCAAAGCATAGTATAAAAGATGAAACTCTAGACACGGACAATCTAATATCCTTGAGTCTCAAAGACATTCTCAAGTGACCCCTTCGGTAAATAGGAAGGAAACCCGTAGACTCGGACAGTCTCAATACCCTTTGGATTTCCCGTTTCCTCAAAGAAAAGGAAAATATCCCTGATCCTCTAATAAAAATCCTTGAGTACAAAATTACTCATATAAGAACTGATTTTCTCTTTAAAATCAGTATATTGGATCTGTCACTCAACTCAAACAAATTTTAGCCTCCATCTCGGGCTTTGTACGAGATACAAAAACAAATTTTATCCTCCATCTCGGGCATTGTACGAGATACAAAAACACTCTCTTGTTGAGTATAAAAGATCCTCTTGTAGGACCAACCCCTTTTGGCCTCTCTCTCGGGCTTCGTACGAGACACATAAAAACACCCTATTGTTGGGCCCATAGCCTCCTCTTAGGCTTTGTATAAGAAAACCACTGGTTGATCCAATCAACCTTTTAGGATCAAAGTTGTGCCTCGTTCACAGTACACAAACATCAACAACTCCTTCCCCTTCATCAAATTGCTGTAAGCGGCAAGCCTCTGGATCATCTACATCCATGCCACTGTCCCTCTTTTAGCATGAGAAATTCCTAAGGAAAGATAGCATTGCTCTACACTGAGTTAAAGTCTTCTCCTTCAGGTTAAAAATCTCCTATAAAGGAAATTATGGCATTGCCGGATTCACACATCCCGGTTAAAGTAATTCTCCTTTATAAACAGTTGTGACATACAACCCCCTCTTTAGAGATGGCAATTTCTCTCTAAAGACAACACCTTTTAGCTTCATATCTTGGGCTTTGAACAAGATACAAATAGACCTTTCAGCTTCACATCTTGGGCTTTAAACAAGATACAAACCACCTTTAGCTTCACGTCTTGGGCTTTGAACAAGACACCAAAAACAACCATTTCCTCCCATAGAATAGGAGGAACTACGAACGCTCTGATTTCCATGTTTCGGTAAACGGGAATACGTAGGCATAAGATTGAAAGAAAAATCTTAGCGAGCACACTAAACAAAAACCCAAAATCCCATACTTTCATCCATCCTAACATCTTAACCTCCCACCAATTAACTGAACACCGCTTTTAAAAAAATAAACCTAATAGAGACCCCGAATCTTTGTAGCATCTGTAAGCCAACAGTTTTGACTGTTTAACCTTAGTTTGCAAGCAGGGTTAATTTGAGACATCTATTTCCCTTCCTTCATCAGCTTTAATAGGATAAAAAATGAATCGAGCTGTAGACACCAAAGAGCGATAGCGCTTCGCAACCGCGTCCAAAATCGCTCGCTACAGAAAAATGGCGACTCTGCTGGGGATATGGCGATTTTGCTAGGGACGTGTCATTAGGATCTATCTCACCTTTGTAGCGAGATCTTGTTCTCTTCCCATCTATTAGGTGGAAACTTTAAAAGTGGCGCCCACCGTGGGGCTCTTCTACCTTTTTTTCTCTTCTCTGGTGTGAAAACCACAGATTGGGGGCTTCCGCCGGGGAACCCATTTTCTGTCAGGAACATAGGATTCATAGCTTTAAAGGTCTAGGATGATTAGGACAAATATATATACTGCTTTTCCTAATTAATATATGTGTTTATTTTTCTGCTAATGGGAATGCGTGTGATGCCGCATGTGGAAAGATTGAGTATACACTTAAGATAGGTGATGGCGATGAGGTCGACCATCAACCTCAGTGGAGGCTTCCCAATGTAACCCATTCTCTCTCACAGGCAATGGGTCGATTGTGAAGTTTGAGAAGCTGAGGAGCAAATTAGTAGCGCAGAGGCTATCGGAAATAGTCGTCATGCGATGCCACCCTCTTCTGAGGACTCTTCAAAAAACATCACCTAGCACAGTTCCCGGCCCGCTGGTGTTTTCTTGACAAGAGTTGATGATGATGAGAGACAGGTACAAAAGTCACTAGTATAAACCTTTGGGGATGGGTAGAGCCTTGACTTCATGACAACGATCCTTTGACCCCATGTTTTTTCTATGTTTTTGTGTGCTGCATTCATGCATTCATCTAAAAAATATGAAAACATTCAAAAAATTTCTCTTCTAGTCTCTCTGTTTTTCAAATTAAACTAAGAATGTGATTGCAAATATCAGAGAAAAGGATTGCGCTAATGGATTACTGTAGAAGGATAACTCATAAGTACACCTTCAAGGTTCCAAAACTAGAGGATTTGAGAGGTTTGGCGAGGATGATCACAAACCAAAAGGCTTTCAGAGCCAAGTACGGAGATCTGCTACCTCTATTAAGAGTCCATGTGATTGAGGGAATCATGGATGGGCTCATTCAGTTCTACGATCCAGTTTATCACTGCTTCACATTCTCGGATTATCAGCTAGCACCAACGCTGGAGGAATATTCTTATCTAATAAATTTACATATCACTGATCGAGCTCCATTTTCTGGACTGGAAGAAATTCCAAAGAATCAGACCATTGCAAGAGCAATTTATTTGGATGAGTCTGAGGTCAGGACTCACATGACCACAAAGGGTGGCATACAAGGTTTGCCAGCTCAGTTTCTGACAAAGAAAGCTCTGTACATCGCTAGTATAAGGAACGTGACTGCTTTCGAAAGCATCTTTGTTTTACTCACCTACGGATTATTTTTGTTTCCCAACATTAATAACTTCGTCGATATCAGCTCCTTTAGGGTTTTTCTCATTGGAAACCCTGTGCCGACTTTGCTCGCAGATGCGTATCATTATGTACACTTAGGGAATTTGTACAGCGGAGGGGAAATCACATGTTGTGTACCTTTGCTTTACAAATGGTTTATCTCCCATTTGCCCAAGTCTGCTGCTTTTTGGGATCACAAGAGTGCCTTACGTTGGTCGCAGAAAATCATGTCTCTCACCAACTCTGACATTGATTGGTGTAATAGGATTTATGATGGGATCAGGATCATTGACCGTTGTGGAAACTTCCCCAACGTACCCCTTATAGGAACTAAGGGAGGAATCAATTACCATCCAGTTCTCGTTCATCGTCAATTTGGATACCCGATGAGACACGTCCCACGGAGTGTTCATCTGGAAGGTCTTTTCTTCAAGGAAGGAGAAAATGACATAGCACTAAAGATGGAAATAGTGCATGCTTGGAAATACCTTCATAAGAAAGGACGGGAGTCTCTAGGAAAACCGGACTGTGTCTCAGTGGAGCCTTATCTCCACTGGGTACAAACTAGAGCTCTCAAGCTAAAGATGCCTTATCCTCGTCACGGAATTCTTCCACCGAGGGAGTCTGTCATGTACTTCATGACTGAGACTGAAAAGCTTTAGGTTACTCTCAACAAAGTTCAAAGGGAGAGGAGGTCTTGGAAGAACAAGTACCGCACCCTCAACGTGGAGTGTATCAAAATACAGCAACTACTGAAAGATAAGGATGCTCTGATTGAAATTTTGGAGCAACATGCTGTGGATAATCAGGATGACCAAAGGAATTTGCTCGCTCCTTTCACTTGGCAAAGGAATGACAACCCGACAACGGCCCAAGAGCCCCGGTCAAAGAATAGGAAAGTACCAGAGTCAGCACTCGATTTCTCTTCAGAGAGGACTCGGGACCCATTAGCTTAGGTTTCTGTTTCTGCACCTTGTAATCTACTGTATTTTCATTTCCGCAATCCTTTGAATTTCAATATAAAGGGGTTTCCCCACTGTTTGATATTTGCAATCTAATTGTCGAAGTTTATTTTGATTAAACCAAAAAACAATTAATATAATCATTGCATTCATCATTCTCACATCGCGTATTCTTCTTACCTACGAATCTCACGTTTGTGTCTCGATTCTAGAATCAAACTGTCTCACTCGTACAATACTCGGGCTAATCGTCAAAAAAAAGATGGATGATCTTGAGGAAGAAAACAGAGAGTTGAAAGAAGAGATCGACGCTCTGAGAGAGGATATGAGAAAGCTTCGTAACGACATGCAAGCCATGGCAGAAGCTCAGCTACAAAGGACTGTGATCTCGGAGATCACCTCAGCGCCCATAGTGGAGAAGTCTGATCCTAGGTATCAAATGCCGAAAGATCGTCCCTGGGACATGCCTGCAAACTATATCCCGGAAGGATATGTTCCGCCGATCGTTGAAGATCAGGGAATCGTGATAGATGCCGCTGGTCCTGAAGGTTACAAACTTCGGGAAAGCGAAGATGCCAGGGGCATACTGAAGACCCCTGAAGGTTACAAACTTCAAAAAACTCCAAGACTCACTGCCGTAGTCACGGTACCAGCCCCTGTGGTGCACACTGTCCTGGAAGGACAGACTCCACAGATACCTTCTAGTAAGAAGGAAACTATGTTCGATAGAATGGATGAATTCCAGGAACAGTTCTTGGAAATGCAGAAAGAACTGCAAGCCATCCGCGGTCAGGATCTATTTGGAAAGGACGCCGCAGACCTTTGTCTGGTCCCCAATGTGAAAGTCCCGCACAAGTTCCAAGTGCCCGACTTTGAAAAGTACAAGGGTAACTCTTGCCCTCAGAGTCATCTGGTGATGTACGCTCGGCGAATATCAGCTCAGACTAAGAATCAGGACCTGCTGATTCACTACTTTCAGGATAGTTTAACCGGTGCCGCATTAAAATGGTACATGGGTTTAAACCGTGCTACGATTAGCACATTCAGAGATCTTGGTACTGCCTTCGTCCAACAATACAAATACAATTTGGACATGGCACCAGACAGAGATGAACTCAGATCAATGTCACAAAAGGACAAGGAAACCTTTAAGGAGTACGCCCAGAGATGGCGTGAAATTTCTGCTCAAATTTGTCTACCTCTTGAGGAAAAAGAGATGACAAAGACTTTCTTAAAGACCTTGAACTCATTTTACTATGACAGAATGGTCGCCAGTGCGCCCAGTGATTTCACCGAGATGGTGGGCATGGGAGTTCGTCTTGAAGAAGCCGTCAGAGAAGGACGTCTAATAAAAGACGCTGGATCATCGAGTAGTACAAAACGATACGGTAGTGCTCTCCCTAAGAAAAAAGAGCAGGATATTGGGAATATCTCTCTCGGAAAGCAAAGGCGACGTTATCAACCGGTAGCAGCTATAACTCCTGCTATCAGCCCTGCGCCTATTCCTACGTATCAACCTCAGGTTGCGCAGAGCCAACCTAATCAGCAAAGGACACAACAACCTCTTCAGCAGGCTCGTCCTCCATATAACAACAACCGTACAACACGACCATCAGGGTTTGATCCTATACCCATGTTGTACACAAAACTATTTCCGTTACTACTGGCTAAGGGGCACATCCAGACTAAGTCTCCTCTTACAGTACCGGAAAATCTGCCTTTTTAGTTTAAGGTGGACCAGACATGCCCTTATCATCAAGGAGGATCAGGGGATAACATAGAGAACTGTCTCAATTTCAAATCTAACGTGCAAAAGCTTGTTAGGAGCGGGCTCTTATCTTTCAAAGATACGAATCCCAATGTTCTCACGAACCCGCCGCCTCAACACGAGAAAGCTGCAGTCAACCTGATTGAGAAAAAGTCTAACAATGTCTATCAAATTCACGATGTACTCTTATTGAGGACCAATCTGGTCAAGATGCATTGTAGACAGAGTGGATATGGCCATGTGCCACCTCATAATTATCATCAATGTGATGTCTCCTCTAAAAGCAATCAAGGATGTTCGATAGTGCAATCAGCTCTACAGGAACAGATGGATCGTGGAGAGATTCGCCCATATCCGGGTTCTGGACCCATCAATTGGTCTCCGAACTACCTTCCCAATCAAGTCGAGGATGTTGTCACAATCTCTGGTCGTCACCAGACCAGGGATGTTTTTGCCATCAGCCCTCTACTTGACGAATCTAGAGCTCCCAACCGGGAACAGATCGAGATTACTTATGATGGTCAAAAAAATCAGAAGGTTCCCATAGTCATCTATCTACCGGGACCACTACCGTATGAATCAACTAAGGCTATCCCTTACAAATACGGTGCAACAATAGTTGAAAATGGAAAGGAAATTCCATTACCCTCCGTCGTGAATATTGCAGACATCAGTCGTGTAACACGGAGCGGTCGAATCTTCAACCGAGGAGTTGGGGAACCTAACAAGGAAAAGGAACTTCAGACAGAAGCTCCCGATCCACCAGTCGGTCAATCCAGTAATCCCGACCTTTCGAAAAATAATGATGAGATATTGAAGCCCATCCAAAGGAGTGAATATAACATTGTGGATCAGCTGTTATAGACTCCTTCAAAGATCTCGGTATTATCACTGTTACTCAGTTCAGAAGCCCACAGGGAGGCTCTACAGAAAGTCTTGGAGCAAGCCTTTGTGGAACAGGATGTAACAATCAGACAGTTCGATAGCATTGTCTCTAACATCACTTCCTACAATAATTTGGGATTTAGTGATGAGGAATTACCCGAAGAGGGTCGCCGTCATAACATGGCGCTCAACATTACAGTTAATTGCCAGGACGATGCTTTAGCCAGCGTACTAGTAGACACAGGGCCATCCCTGAATGTTATGCCGAAGTCCACTTTGATGCAATTATCATTCAAAGGCCCTCCGATGAGAATTAGCGAGGTCGTCGTCAAAGCGTTCGACGGATCCAGAAAAATAGTTATCGGCGAAGTTGATCTTCCCATAACTATTAGTCCTCACACTTTCCAAGTCACTTTCCAGGTCATGGACATCCAGGCAACATGCAGTTGTTTATTAGGAAGACCTTGGATACATCAGGCTGGGGCGGTCACTTCAACCCTTCACCAAAAGCTAAAGTTCGTTCAGAACGATCAACTTATCACAGTCTGTGGGGAACAGGCCTTGCTCGTCAGTAATTTATCGTCATCCACTTGTGTGGAACCAGAAGGGATAATCGGAACCCAGTTCCAAGCGCTTTCGCTACACAAGGACGATCAATCCAGAGGAGGAACTTTGATTTCCTCATACAAAGATGCTATTAAAGCAGTCGAGAGTACCGATACAACAGGATGGGGACAGCTTGTCATTCCTACTAGCAATACAACAAAGAAGGGTCTTGGTTTTTCTGCAACCTATACCAGACAGCTGCCAGCGATGGAAGTCTTCATCCCATTCAGAACTTCTTCCACAGTGGAGGTTTCCTTCACCCAGTATCTCAAGCAATGCATACCATCAATAAAGATGATCCCTCTGACACAGAGGAAGAGTGGAAGTCCTATCTTAACAAGGACGGTTATATGTCTCAGGAAGAGGTGCCTACGCCATTTTTCTATCCCGCACAGAGTCTGAGATTTATACCACGGTCAGATGTCGAAATGATATACGGAGATTGTGATCCGGAAGGATGTCGTGCTCCGCCAAATTCCTTAGAGGAGGACACTCTGATGAAAGACAACTTTGACCACAATTACTATGGCCCGATGGACGGTCTGCCAATGTGGCACCCTTACCCAGGAGACTTGGGGCCAGAAAGTCAGCCGAGTAATGAAACTCAGCTGAGCATCATTGAACAAAATACATGTGTCCCCACCATGTCATGGGATCAACACTCAGGTTATTCAGAAACTACTCAACATGACGATGAATTTGCAACGTTTGCCAGACTGGAATTCATCAACTATGCTTTTCCTGAGGTCAACGTCATCGAGAGAGATGACCCCTCCAGTTCCAAAGAAGTGTGGGACACCTTAGGACAACCAAGTGGAAAATTTGACTATATGGTCAAGTACACCGCTCCCAAAAGCTCTCGTATCAAGCTCGAAGACATCCAGCCAACTGGATGGGGAGATACAGCTGAGAGCACAAATGCTATGCAAAATGTAACAGAGGAATCCTCCTACGACAATTCTGCCTGGGAGACAGATTCCAATGATCCTGCTCCACCAGAAATCAGCGTTATTTCTGAAGACAAATCAAGGAAGGTGCCAGACTTTGTGATTCATCGAGGAGTTCGCCGCCAATGGGTTGCCGTCGAGGTTCCGAAGATCGTTCATCAGTCAAAGTAATTGCCGTTTTTAACCTTTCACCCTGCCCAGGTGAAACGGATGTTTTGATAGGGCTCGCTTTCTGTAAATTTTCCCTCTTCGCTCCGCCCAAAGCGACAGAGTTTTGTTTTATAGGGCTGTAGTTTCAAGGATCGACTTGTTCATTAATAAAATAAGGTCGTTCTGTAATTTCCGCATTAATTGCTGTTTTCTTTTCGCTTTTCTAAGAAAATGGTAATCCTAAAAAACAATTAAAAATAAAAACAAGCAGTAAAATAAATACACTGCACACACTCGCATTTTCTCTATCTCTTCTAAACACGAATTATCACGTCATGCAGATTGCTTGTTTTAAACCCAGTTGAAACATACGATCCGATGCCTTCTCCCGACTTTGAGTTCCCGATATTTGGGGCTGAAGAAGAAGTTGACAACGAAATTCCAGAAGAGATCTCTCGACTACTCAGACAGGAGGAAAGGTCCATTGAACCTCATAAAGAGCCGTTGGAAACGATCAATGTGGGTTCGAAAAAAGAGAGAAAAGAAATCAGGATTGGGGCACTACTCGGTCCAACTTCCAGAGAGGGTTTGATAAAGCTTCTCAGAGAATTTCTCGATGTATTCGCTTGGTCCTATCAGGATATGCCAGGGTTGGATACCAACATCGTGGAACATCACTTACCTTTAAGATCGGAATGTCCGCCAGTAAAGTAAAGGTTGAGACGGACTCACCCGGACATGGCCATCAAAATCAAATAGGAGGTACAGAAACAGATCGACGCAGGTTTCCTCGCTACATCTAAATATCCTCAATGGTTAGCCAACATTGTACCCGTTCCCAAAAAGGACGGAAAGGTCAGAATGTGTGTTGATTACAGGGATCTGAACAAGGCAAGTCCAAAGGACGACTTTCCTTTACCACACATTGACATGCAGGTAGACAGCACAGCAAAGTTCAAAATTTTCTCCTTCATGGATGGATTCTCGGGCTATAACCAGATCAAAATGGCGTCGAAAGACATGGATAAAACTTCGTTCATTACCCCATGGGGTACCTTTTGTTACAAGGTGATGCCGTTCGGTTTGAAGAACGTCGGGGCAACCTATCAAAGGGCCATGACTACTCTTTTTCATGACATGATACACAAGGAAATAGAGGTATATGTCGATGACATGATTGCAAAATCTAAGACAGAAGAGGAGCATGTGACCCACCTGTCGAAACTATTCGAGCGTTTGAGGAAGTACAAACTCTGATTGAATCCCAACAAGTGCACCTTCGGTGTCCGTTCAGGGAAAATCTTAGGGTTCATCGTCAGCCAGAAAGGAATTGAGGTTGATCCTGACAAGGTCAAGGCCATTCGAGAAATGCCTTCTCCGAAAACTGAAAAACAAGTCAGAGGATTCTTGGGACGCTTGAACTACATATCCAGGTTCATATTCCTTATGACCGCCACGTGTGCGCCGATTTTCAAATTACTCAAAAAGAACCAGGATTGCGTTTGGTCAGAAGATTGCCAAATCGCCTTCAACAGTATTAAGGAATACTTATTGAATCCGCCGATTCTATCACCTCCAGTGGAAGGAAGACAACTAATCATCTACCTCACAGTCCTAGAGGACTCAATGGGATGTGTACTTGGCCAACAAGATGGAACCAAACGGAAAGAGTCTGCCATTTACTATCTGAGCAAGAAGTTCACCGACTGCGAGACTCGGTACATGATGCTTGAGAAAACTTGTTGCGCTTTGGCTTGGGCAGCCAAACGTCTTCGCCAATACATGATTTGTCACACTACTTGGTTAATCTCCAAAATGGATATAATCAAGTATGTCTTCGAAAAGCCTGCTCTCACGGGAAGAATTGCCCGTTGGCAGATGTTATTATCAGAATATGACATAGAGTACCACGCTCAGAAAGCCGTTAAAGGAAGTATTTTAGCCGATCATTTGGCTCATCAACCGATTGACGATCAAGAACCAATCGGGTTTGACTTCCCAGACGAAGATGTCACGTATCTAAAAATGAAAGATTGCGACAAACCGTTACCTAGTGAAGGGCCAGAACCAGGTTCCCAATGGGGACTTATCTTTGACGGAGCAGTTAATCATTATGGAAACGGAATTGGGGCAATCATTGTTACCCCTCAGGTACCCACATTCCTTTCACTGCCAGACTTATGTTCAAATGTACGAACAACGAGGCCGAATACGAAGCTTGTATTATGGGTCTCGAAGAAGCGATTGATTTAAGGATCAAAAACTTGGACGTATATGGCGATTCAGCCTTGGTTATCAATCAGATAAAAGGAGATTGGAACACATACCAATCAGGACTAATTCCTTACAAAGACTATGCAAGAAGGTTGTTACCCTTCTTTAACAGAGTCGAGTTTCATCACGTCCCTCGTAGAGAGAATCACATGGCTGATGCCTTAGCCACTCTCTCTTCCATGATTAGTGTAGGTCAACAGAATGGCCTACCTAAGATCGACATAATGCGCCTTGAAAGGCCCACTTACATCTTCACGATTGAAGCAGTCATAGACGACAAACCTTGGTATCACGATATCAAATGCTTCCTTCAGAAACAACAGTACCCACCTGGGGCACTAAGGAAGGACAGAAAAACCCTCAGAAGACTGGCTGGAAACTTCTTCCTGAGCGGTGATACTCTTTATAAGAGAAATTTTGACTTGGACTTGCTCCGATGCGTAGACAGACCAGAAGCAGACATGCTTATGAAAGAAATTCACGAAGGGTCCTTTGGCACTCATGCCAATGGACACACAATGGCGAGAAAAATTCTAAGAGCAGGGTACTACTGGTTGACCATGGAATCCGACTGCTACAAGTACATGAGGAGGTGTCACAAGTGTCAGATATACTCCGACAAAATTCATGTACCGCCATCACATCTCAAAGTTCTTTCTTCCCCGTGGCCTTTTTCCATATGGGGAATCGACATGATTGGCTTGATCGAACCTAAGGCTTCAAACGGACATCGGTTCATCCTGGTAGCCATTGACTATTTCACCAAGTGGGTCGAAGCAGCGTCGTACGCTAATGTAACCCGACAAGTGGTGGTCCGATTTATCAAAAAAAATATCATCTGCCGTTATGGTGTTTCGAGCCAGATCATTACAGATAATGGATCTAACTTGAACAACAAGATGATGAAAGAGTTGTGCGTTGAGTTCAAGATCGAACACCATAACTCATCTCCCTACCGACCCAAGATGAACGGAGCGGTAGAAGCGGCTAACAAGAACATCAAGAGGATCGTTCAAAAGATGGTTGTAACCTATAAAGATTGGCACGAGATGCTACCCTTAGCTCTTCACGGTTATCAAACATCTGTTCGCACTTCAACAGGGGCAACCCCTTTCTCTCTAGTATATGGCATGGAGGCAGTTCTCCCCATAGAAGTAGAGATCCCATCAATCTGGGTATTGATGGAAGCTAAGCTTTCAGAAGAAAAGAGAATCACGACACTATGCCACGGTCAGCTGTATCAGCAGAGAATGAAGAAGGCGCTTGACAAAAAGGTTCGACCTCGCGTCTTCAAGAAAGGAGACCTTGTGCTCAAGAAGATACAATCATTTCTCACTGATTCGCGAGGTAAATGGACTCCGAATTATGATGGCCCCTACGTGGTCACGAAAGCTTTCTCAGGCGGCGCCTTGAGACTTGCAACCATGGACGAAGAGGAATTTGCCTACCCCACAAATGTTGATGTAGTCAAGAAATACTTCGCCTAAACTAAAAAAAAAAAAAAAAACGTCTCGGTGGATTGAAAACCCGAAAGGGCAGTCCAGGCAAAAGTTAGAGACAGAATAAAAAAAAATCATCCCGGTGGATTGGAAACATCAAAGTACAATCCAGGCAAAAATTAGGGATAATGGCAGGTAACTATGTTCAACAGAGGCAAGTCCCTCAGCAGCAGTTACACCATCCATCGGAGGAAAACTCCAGTCAAGGTAATCTTCGACAGAAGCTCAGGATATCCCGAATTCAAAGTTGGTAGAAGGATAGTGGTCGTTATGTTTTAACGTAGCCCTTTTCCCTGTAAATTACCATTTTCAAACTTTGTATATACTCTTTGGAATCACGCGTTTGGCTGATCTCCATCTTATCAATAAAATTTGAGCCCTTGTGCTTTTGTTTGTAATTCTTATTTGTTTTAGCTTTACAGAATGACGTTTTAACATGATTAGCGATTCTTGAAATGAAACAAAAATGAATTTACTTGTTAAAACTTTTTATGCTTTTAAATTAAAGATGACAATTGCTTTTGACTGTTGAACATCGAAAGAACGTTGATTGCGTCTCCAAAGGCGTTTGAATTTTAAAGTGCAGAATCAAAGTACTCCTTCTAGGCCAGTACGCCTGAACGAAGGATCAGCAGTATGAGATGCGACTTTCCCATCTGATACCCTCGGTCGAGTTCTTATCTCCTAAGCCCGATCAACGGTATTCCCCACAGGGACTATTTCTCCTAAGCAAGGTAGAATTGCTACTTTTTTTTTTACCAACGGTACTTCTTCGCCCCGCGATGGCCGAGTATCCAGTCGTGTTCATCCTTTAGTCTGTATGTTGCGTTAGTTTTGTCAGCATATACATACATACATCATGCATTATTAATTTGCATTCACATTCATATTGCATCACTATCACTCTAGTCGGTCGTGTCCCCTAGTGATAAAAGTCCTCTCAATCGAGTTGTCAGTTCTTGCCTCATCAGGAAATGCTGCGTTTGAACAATCTCGCCTCCAGTGTATCTCTGGATTAGAATCGGCACTCGACCACTTTGATAACTTGAACCTCTGAAAAGCCAGAGAAGCTTTCTACAAATGTCACTCTTCACCATTGAAGATGATATCCTTGCTTTCCCGAATTAAAGAAAAATCCCCAGAGAAAGCCTCCTAAGCAGAGATTTGGCAGTACAGCTGCCTTTCTCCGAAAGACCGCTGATGAAAAGGTCATCGGCACCTCAAAATTGTAGCCCATCATATGGCATTTCTCCGGGAAGATCCCGAGAAAAGTATGATGTAAGACCCCAAACGGAAGCAGTCTCTCAAGAGACTCATTTTCCCCAGATAGAGTCGACAAATGGCGTCTCCAACAGAGAAGTTTGTACACCTCTACAACTCAGACGAATGAGTTCCCCAGCAAGTCTGACATCAAAACTTTTTCCACTCAAATGGCATCTCCCCAGGAAAATTCGGTGAGAAGTTTGAGGAAAACCGCTACAAATAGCGTCCCTTGTCAATAAAGTTTATTGACAAAAGAAACTCAGACCAGTTCCTTGGTAGGAAACCAGGATCGAGGGGAAGTTTAAATCAGAAACTAGGACCAGTTCCTTGGTGGGAAACCAGGATCGAGGGGAAGTTTAAATCATAAACTTAGATCAGTTCCTTGGTAGGAAACCAGGATCGAGAGGAGGTTTATTGCAACAATGGATTAATCCAAGAAGCTTGAGCAACAAGTCTCAATTTCATCTGCACCACAGTTAGGGTTTCGCGAGGAAAGTCAACTGTAACTTTGACTTTTGACCAGGATATGCTCCCAAACCCTAAGACATGATTCAATATACCCTATGACACCCATGGAACATGTCCATCAAGTTTGATTTAGGTCAAGGACATGATTTCCTGAAGAATTGCACAGTTTGGAATTCATCTGATAAAAAGTTAACTGTGCACAAAAGTCAACTTTGACTTTTTGAGATTTTTCACCAAAATGGATTTTTAACCCTAAAATGATGTTAATGTATGATTGGAATCATCATTCATCAAGAAAAATCAAAGAAAGTGGGATAACTTGTAAAAGGGGTAACCATAAAAACTTAGAAAAATTAAGTAACCATAAAAACTTAGAAAAATTTCTAAGTTATGGAAAAAGTGACACTAATGTGCCAACTTTGGAGGACCATAACTCCTAAACCACAAGGCCTTTGTTCCCCATTGAAAGCTTGATTTGTAGGTCACATTGCCCTCTACAAAAGCTCCATACTGACCTATGTCCAAATTCCTCATGGATTTTGAGTTATGGAGTGATCAAAATCAAGAAAAGTCACTTTGTTCCAACACTTAGTGAAAATTTCACTAAGTCAGAATCTGCCTTTACTTTTTTCCAAATGTAGGGGATTTTCCACTTGGATTCAAAAGAGATCAAAACCAAACATGTTCAAACAGTTGTTGTATCATGTAAGGGCTTTCCAAAATGGCCAAGAACATTACCAAATTCAATTTGAGCTATGAGATATGACATTGGCAAGATGCCTTGCTGAAATCTGCCAAGGCAAGGCAGATTTTTGCACTTTTGGTCGATTTGCCAAAATCAGCCAATTCCAAAGCCTTGTCATCACTTTGGACACATCTGAGGATTGAATCTAAAGGGGACAATCACTGAGCCAAGCCTCCAAAGTCTTTGGAACAAGAAATATCATGTTGAACCTAGAATTGCCAAAATAGGGACAAGACTCCAGTTTTGGATTGGAGCATTCAATGGAAGCATCAAGGTGGCATTGACTGAGCTCTTAGCAACTGAATTCAGTCAAGACTTATCCAAGACCAAGGGAACCAGCAGCCTGTGCCCTAACCTCTAGTCAATGGCTAGAGGAGACTTAGATTTTCATTTGCCAACATTGGCCAAACCTCCTCAGCAGTTGCCATTCACTATTCCTTGCAAAACAAACTTGCTATATTATAAATAGAGATCAATTATGATTAGTTTGAGTACACCAAAGCCATCAAAGAGATGCTTTCCTCAAAATCTCTTCTTTCACTCCAATTGTGCCTTCTAAGGCAAGTCACTATCGGGTTTTGAGTTTGAGAGCTTTTCCAATCAAACCAATAACACACACACACCTCATATACATCACATATGAGCTGATCAAGCACTTAAACAACAACTGGAACACTGATTTCTCAGAATCACCAGTCAATTGCTCAAGGTTTTAACCCAGTTGCAGTTGAGATGCCATGAAGTGATCCAACCAGTTTCAATCAAGTCCAAGCATTCAAACATACTCCATAGAGTGTAGGGAAGCTGTTCAGATCATCACAACTCATCTGTAACACCTCCAACTCAGAAATCAATTTGATCTTGCTGTCACGACCTAAAGGTAAGCCTAAACTTGGTCATCTCTCAATCCATGCAATTTTTGCTGCACAATAATTTGGCCATATGTTCATAATCATGCATGGAATGTTTCCCCTCAATTAATTGCATTGTTTGAATCGTGTATCAAAAATCACAGTCTTCATGCAGAATCTAGGGTTCTTGAGGATTGTTCATGATTTCTTGTTTTATGTTTAATTTAAATGAAACTAATTGTCATAGACATGATCGTGAGGTTGAAACGAGTTGATTGGTATGTGGATTGCATGATATGATTAAGTATTCAGTCAGATTGGATAGAAAATGCAAATCTGAGAAACTCAGAACACGCGCGTGTTCTTGCCCTTGTTCTTGGCGCCATTTTCCAACATTTGAATATTTGAATTTTGTGATTTTTATTTAATTGATTCAAAAATTAATTTCTCTCTGAGTTTTAATGATTTTGAGTTGATTCTTTTTTTAATAATTCACAAAAATGTTGAAATATTTTATTTTCACAAAAAATCCCCAAAATATTATTTATTTCATATAATTGATATTTTTTTGCAAAGAATTTATATTTTAATTGTTTTTGTCATTTAAAATATTTTTCCCCTCTTGATTTTGTAAAGATCAATGACTTCTAATTATTTTGTAGGTCAATACTTGATTTTTGAAGCATTAATCCAAGATCATAATTTGTTTCCCACATGTTAAACAATTTTTGATCATTTTAATTAAATTTTTATTCAATTAAAATACATTTTGGAAATAAATTAGGGTTTTTGATTAATTCAACCCTCACAAATCATTTTCAAACACTTTTTGGGCCTCTATTAGAGTGTAAGACCCAACCCACTTGTACAGAAATATTTTGGGCCTCACTTATTGTATAAGTCCCTCTATACATTTTTAAATTTGGCACGATCATCGCCAGTTTAAAAATAAACCATCTGGGCCTCTCCTTGAGCTATAAGACCCATTCAAAACTTTTGGGCCTCTAATAGAGTGTAAGACCCAATCCCCTTTTAACCAAAAAACAAATTTGGGCCTCACTTATTGTATAAGTCCCTCTGCGTTAAAAGAAAACCTCAGCGCGATCGCCATTTTAAACGGAAAAAATCATTTGGGCCTACCCTCGAGTAGTAAGACCCATTTCTTTTCTTAAAACTCACTTGGGCCTCTCCTTGAGCTGTAAGCCCCAAATCTTTCTTTTTCAAAGTACTTTCTCCTTTGATTTTGAATATACTGTTGTTTTCAATCTGTCTTTGTTGAACAACTAACCAAACAGCATGGAAGCTCTACAACCGAGTAAGTGTTTACACGCTTTCATTTACCGCTTATATATATATATAACTGTATTGTGGGGCTGTTTCGCTGTAAGTCTTCTTTCATAAAATCATATCAACTGTGTAATAATAGTATAGATATTTAGAGTTTCCCCGACAACTACGTCTAGAACTAGGTAACGCCGTTTTGTTTATTCGTAGAAATAGACAGCTAGATCCCCAATAGGATCACCAGATACAGTCTTCTCTTCGGCTATCCTCATTAGGAATTGTGAAGATACTCTATTCCCAGAGATGAATGTATTCTCCGTGAATGGCATCTTTGAGTTTCTTCCAAATTCTCGAACTTTCCTGGCTTGATCTATTCCTTGTGAATAGCCTGTCATGAATTTCTCGGGGTTTGGGGACCCACGGGCTTCTTAAAAGGATCGGCCTCCTCTTGGGCATCGTACAAGGACCCACAGGCTTCCCAAAAGTACCCCCGCCTCCTCTTGGGCTTAGTACAAGGACCCATCAGCTTTTTAGAAGTATTCACAGCCTCCTCTTAGGCTTCGTATAATGATCTCTTCCTCCGAGAATGATAGCCTCCTCTTGGGCTTAGTACAAGGACCCGTCGGCTTCTTAAAAGCTTCCAGCCTCCTCTTGGGCTTCATACAAATTGTCCCGACGACCTCCGAGAGGTATAGGAACAGAACTTAGTCATCTTCATAGAACAGTCCTTTTAAAGAGTCTACTACTGTTTCTCAAAGCATAGTATAAAAGATGAAACTCTAGACACAGACAGTCTAATATCCTTGAGTCTCAAAGACATTCTCAAGTGACCCCTTCCGTAAATAGGAAGGAAACCCGTAGACTCGGACAGTCTCAATACCCTTTGGATTTCTCGTTTCCTCAAAGAAAAGGAAAATATCCCTGATCCTCGAATCAAAATCCTTGAGTACAACATTACTCATATAAGAACTGATTTTCTCTTTAAAATCAGTATATTGGATCTGTCACTAAACTCAAACAAATTTTAGCCTCCATCTCGGGCTTTGTACTAGATACAAAAACAAATTTTAGCCTCCATCTCGGGCTTTGTACGAGATACAAAAACACTCTCTTGTTGAGTATAAAAGATCCTCTTGTAGGACCAACCCCTATTGGCCTCTCTCTCGGGCTTCGTACGAGACACATAAAAACACCCTATTGTTGGGCCCATAGCCTCCTCTTAGGCTTTGTATAAGAAAACCAATGGTTGATCCAATCAACCTTTTAGCATCAAAGTTGTGCCTCTTTCACAGTACACAAACATCAATAACTCCTTTCCCTTCATCTAATTGATGTAAGCGGCAAGCCTCTGGATCATCTACATCCATGCCATTGTCCCTCTTTTAGCATGAGAAATTCCTAAGGAAAGATAGCATTGGTCTACACTGAGTTAAAGTCTTCTCCTTCAGGTTAAAAATCTCCTATAAAGGAAATTATGGCATTGCCGGATTCACACATCCCGGTTAAAGTAATTCTCCTTTATAAACAGTTGTGACATACAACCCCCTCTTTAGAGATGACAATTTCTCTCTAAAGACAACACCTTTTAGCTTCATATCTTGGGCTTTGAAAAAGATACAAATAGACCTTTCAGCTTCACATCTTGGGCTTTAAACAAGATACAAACCACCTTTAGCTTCACGTCTTGGGCTTTGAACAAGACACCAAAAACAACCATTTCCTCCCATAGAATAGGAGGAACTACGAACGCTCTGATTTCCCTGTTTCGGTAAACGGGAATATGTAGGAATAAGATTGAAAGAAAAATCTTAGCGAGCACACTAAACAAAAACCCAAAATCCCATACTTTCATCTATCCTAACATCTTAACCTCCCACCAATTAACTGGACACCGCTTTTAGAAAAAATAAACCTAATAGAGACCCCGAATCTTTGTAGCATCTGTAAACCAACAGTTTTGACTGTTTAACCTCAGTTTGCAAGCAGGGTTAATTTGAGACATCTATTTCCCTTCCTTCATCAGCTTTAATAGGATAAAAAATGAATCGAGCTGTAGACACCAAAGATCGATAGCGCTTCGCAACTGCGTCCAAAATCGCTCGCTACAAGATCAACCTAGCAAAAGTGATTATCATGTTAACCTTACTTGCTTGTATTATTGCAAAAGGGGTTATACCATTCCTAAGTGTCGCTTTAGGAGGTTTTTAGTTCCTAAAGACGTTTATCAATGGTTGCCCAAATGCAATCCTGTTTTCACTCACAACCAAGGACACAATAAGAATTGGGTACCTATATACCTTGATTGATTGTGTAGGTACAATGTCTGGAGACCACGGAAAGAAGATAAGTTCTTGATAGTGGCTGCTTAAGACATATGATGGGAGACATATCTCTTTTCATCGATTTCGTGGCGAAGAAAAAGGGATTTGTTACCTATGGAGACAACAATAAGGGACAAATACTTGGAAAAGATAGTGTAGGTAATCCCTCATCTACTACTATCTCAGACGTGCTTCTTGTTAAGGGTCTTAAACACAACCTCTTAAGCATTAGTCAATTATGTGTCAAGGACTATAAAGTATCTTTTTCAAAGGATTGTTGCATAATTGAAAATAGTGATAAAATGGTTGTGTTTAAAGGCCTGAGGGTCAATAACGTCTATATGCTAGACTTGAACGAGGTATCGTTGAGTAGCGACAATTGTCTAGTCACCATGAGTGAAGATTCATGGTTATGGCATAGACGGTTCGCGCATGTCAATTTTGATCTGCTTAATAAAATAGTTTCTAAAGACCTAGTAATCGGCTTACCCAAAATCAAATTCACAAAGGATCACTTATGTGATGCGTGCCAAATGGGGAAGCAAACAAGGATCTCGTTTAAGTCTAAAAACATTGTTTCAACCACGAGACCCCTTGAGTTCCTCCATATGGACCTCTTTGGACCATCTAGGATTAAGAGCCTAGGTGGTAACTATTATGGTTTTGTGATTCTCGATGACTTTTCTTGGTTTTGCTGGACTATTTTGTTAGCAAGCAAGAGCGATACTTTTTCGGCTTTTGAACACAAACATTATATCAATTAGAAGTGATCATGGAGGTGAGTTCGAAAATTATCTTTTTGAAGCATTTTGTGAAAGCCATGAAATTGATCATAATATTTTCGCACCACGTACCCCTCAATAAAACGGGGTTGTGGAACGTAAAAATAGAATTTTGGAAGAATTAGGGAGGACTATGATTAATGAGAGTGGCCTTCCAAAATACTTTTGGGCTGATGCCATTAGTACGGTTTGTTACGTTTTGAATAGGGTGCTCATCCGTCATATTCTAAACAAGACACCGTATGAGCTTTTAAAAGGGAGGAAGCCCAACGTATCTCACTTTCACGTTTTTGTTTGTAAGTGTTTCGTGTTGAATAATGGTAAAGAGACACTTGGTAAGTTTGATGCTAAGGCCGACGAAGGTATCTTTCTTGGATACTCTCAGTCTAGTAAGGCATATAGATTTTACAATAAGAGGTTACTTACTGTTAAGGAGTTGGTACACATTACTTTTGATGAGTCTTATCTGAAAAATGTCGAAAAAGGTAGTTCTTTTCATGGTGCAGGTGTATCTTCAGAAGACATACTCAAGGACACTGATAAAGGGACTGATCAACCTGAAGCAGTGCATATTGAGGAGGAAAAATATCACCAACCCGTGAAGAGTGAGGAGGATCATCCATCTAATAAAGATGACCTTCCTCCTGCTTGGAAGTCTTCCAAAGACCATCCCATCGACAACATTCTCGGTGACATCTCAAAGGGAGTAACAACTCGTTCCAAGCTAAGTAACTTATGTTATTACTCCGCTTTCGTTTCGCAAGTTGAGCCTAAAAACTCAAAAGAGGCCCTACTCGATGAACATTTGCTTTTGTCAATGCAATAGGAGTTGAATTAATTTAAAAGAAATGAGGTTTGGGACCTTGTCCTTCCTCCGCGAGGCCATCGAGTAATCGGCACCCGATGGGTGTTTAGGAACAAGCTCGACGAAAATGGAGTTATAACGAGAAATAAAGCGCGCTTAGTTGCGCAAGGGTATAACCAAGAGGAATGCATAGACTATGAGGAAACTTATGCACCTATTACCCGACTCGAGGCTATATACTTGTTGCTTACCTACGCATGTGCGAAAAACTTCAAATTATTTCAAATGGATGTAAAAAGTGTATTCCTTAACGGTTACATTAATGAAGAGGTTTATGTTGCCCAACCTCTTAGATTTGAGTCCCATGAGTATCCCGATCATGTTTACAAGCTAAAAATGTGCTTTTTACGGTCTCAAACAAGCCCCTAGGGCTTGGTATGAGCGTCTTAGCAAATTTCTACTTGATCAAGGGTATTCTAGAGGAAAGGTTGACACAACTCTCTTCATTAAACGTCAAGGAAAACACCAAATACTGGTACAAGTATATGTAGACGATATTATATTTGGTTATACTAACACAAATATGGTCAAGGAGTTTTCTAAGTTAATGCAGGGAGAGTTCGAGATGAGCATGATGGGGGAGCTAAACTATTTCCTCGGATTGCAAATCAAGCAATTTGACGAAGGGACATTCGTGAGCCAGATGAAGTATTGTCTTTAGTTACTCAAGCGCTTCGACATGGCTAGCTCAAAGGCTGTTGATACTCTGATGCCTACATGCGTCAACTTGAGTCGAGATGAGAATGGTAAGGATGTAGATGTCAAGAGATATAGAGGTATGATTGGGTCTCTCCTCTATCTTACTGTATCCCGACCAGATATCATGTTTAGTGTCTGTATGTGTGCTAGGTACCAATCGTGTCCTAAGGAATCTCATTTAAAAGTCGTGAAGCGCATACTTAGGTATCTATGTGGTACTCCAAAGTATGGGCTTTGGTATTCCAAGGGAAGCGATTGCTCTTTGGTTGGCTATTCCGATTCTGACTTTACCGATTTCAAATCGGATAGGAAAATCACTAGCGGTACTTGTCACTTTTTCTCAAATTCCATAATGAGTTGGCATAGCAAAAAGCAAATTTCTGTTGCTTTGTCAATAGTTGAGGCGGAATACGTTGCGGCCGGTAGTTGTTGTGCTTAAGTCTTGTGGCTTAAGCAACAATTACTCGACTACAATGTTCGAATTGAACGTATTCCTATTTTGTGTGATAATACAAGTGCCATTAACCTAACCAAAAACCGGTATTACATTCTCGCACAAAACTTATAGAAGTAAGGCATCATTTCCTTAGGGATCATGTAGAGAAAGGCGATGTGGTATTGAGCATGTTGATTCTAAGAATCAACTTGCGGACATTTTTACCAAACCTCTTGCGATAGAGCCTTTCTTTAATATCCATAGGGAACTTGCTGTTCTCGATATCTCGGATCGCGTTTGATTATGTATACATGATTGCATGCTCTATACTATTGCTTGTCTATATTTTTCTTTGACTAACAATAATTGAAAATATTAAGCTACATGTGAGGGCCTCTATCATCAATCGTCGAAGGTAATATCGTTCCTTCTTAGATTACTACTCTTGAACAATTATATGTGTAATCTATTGTGCCAAAATATGGATTGGATTGATGTTTATTTCATGTTTAGATGTATTTTTGATCCATTTTTAAGTTTAGCATGTGTGTGGCTTGGTATTTATTCCTACTTGATGCATATTATGCTCAAAATATGCATTTTTCCATGTTCTACTTGTTTGAGTCGACCAAAACAGGACATGGGTCAACTCAAGAATGTAAAATTTTCTCACATTTAGGGGCGGGTTAGCGCAGGCCGACCTTATGGTCGACGCATCATTTTAAACATTTGAAATTGTCAAAATTCGTTCAGTGTGCGTTGACACATGACCTGTTTAGGTCGACGCATCGCTGACGGAGTCTGAAATTTTTTTCTCGGGAAGACGCGCGCCCCCTTTGCATGTTAGAAAACTTGACCACATTAAATTGTATGTTTCATTTTCCAATTTCTAATCATTACACATTGCATCTATTATCTTCCTCATTCTTTTCCTCCCCTTTCAAACTTCCAAAACCCTAAAAACCCATTACAAATACCTTCTCCAAAATCCAAAAGTTCCAAAATCAAAAGGGTGTTCAAGGGTTCTCTCAACATAGAATCAAGGTTTCTTAGTTTGTTCATCTTCATCATCAAGATTCGACACTATTCATCATCAACTACAATTTTGTGTACTGTTCATCTGTGTTAGAAAAAGTGTATTTCAATGGCTTCAACAAGGATCACCGGAAAGAGAACATCCAGAGCCTCTACTTCAAGAGCGGGTACATCAAGCATGCCGGTAAATGCTATCTCTTTGTTGTCTGATAATTTAACTGAAACTTTCAACAAGGATTTTCGTAACCGGTCAGTTGTCAAACAATTTGTTTACTATCCTTTGAGGGCTGAGCTTTTACATTTGCCTGAAATTATTGAGCTGCTAAATTTTCAACAATTTGATGAGTTCTTGGAGTGTGACACCAAGTACAATGAGGACTTGGTTAAGTTGTTCTACACAGGACTTCAGGGTAAGTTTGAAGGCTCTACTTTTAAGTACATGATATGTGGTAAGATGTACATTGTTAACTCAACTGTCTGGAACAATTTGGTTAACATAAACCCACAAGGATCCACTCTTCCTAAGGTCACGGATTCTACGTTTGTTAATGATTATGAATTTAAGACTGCATTGAACTCCATGCTGTGAGATTCATTTTCTGAGAGCATTGTGAACAACAATTTGTTTCCTAAGACGGTTACAACAGGACAGTTGAAGATTGTGGATAGGATTCTCCAGTGGATAGTTACTCATATTCTACGTCCCAAGAAGGGAGGATACTCACAGGTTAATCAAGCTGAGGTTCACTTGATTTATCTGTTGAAAAATAAGAAGCGCATAGACTGGCCTCATTACATCACAAGCCGGATGTTTGCACTCCGCGACTCCACTCAAGGTACGACCTTATGTTATGCATCTTTTATTCAGTGTATTTCAAACAAGGATGAGGTGGTGGTCCAAGGCATTCCTTACATGTCATTAACATCTGATCAAGAGTTCAGCCAGAAAACTCTCACAATGATGGGGTATTTCTGGGACAATCAAGACAAACAATACAGGTTTCGGTCTAGAGCTACTCATCAAGATGTTCATTATGATGTCATGGATGAAGACGAGGATGAAGAATAAAATGAGCAAGAAGAGGAAGCTGATAATGAAATGCAAACAAAGGTGCATAATGTGGAAGAGGGTAATGTTGAGTGGATGGGCTACTCTCCCCCTCAAGATCCCAATGCTAATCAGGGATGGGGTGAGTGGCAATATACCAGATGGACCTCACTTGGTTCATCTTATAATCCTCCAAATAATGAATGGCACCAACAAGAAGAGTATGAGTGGCACCAACCTGAGTACTCTATTCCTACTCCTACACCACAACCACAACAAAACAATGAAGAAGTCATGGAAATGTTACGCTCAATGCAGCTTCAGCAGCAGAGTTTTATGACCACACAGGAGGACAGGTATACGGCTCTCACAAACCAGTTGGAAGCGTAGAATCAAAACTTCAACCGGTTTGCTTCTATAGTCATGACTAGATTTGACACTTTGGATACTACTACTGAGAGTCAGACCCGCTGTTTGACTAATGGTCTCAACACTCTTAACCGGGTTGTGTTTGAACTTAATAAGCGGTTGGAAGAGCAACCACTTCCTCCACCTCCAGACCAGTACTTCAGAGGAAGGAGTCACCACTTTAGGGGAAGGAGACCATGAGGGCTAGGATTTTAGTTTACTGCATTTCATATCTTGTTTTATGTTGCACAACTTTTATGTGATGAGATTTGCTTATGTACTTTGTATGACATTGGAGTTTGTTAACATTGGCTTTCTTATGGAATGTATTTTGAGTTTCTATCTATACATTTTTGTGCCTTATTTATCCGTATGATATTTGCATTAGCATCATTATATGTGGATGTATGTTGATGTATCTTGTCTGCTAATTGTTGAGTGAATTCATAAGTATGTCATATGTTATCCTTTGACCATGTCTTTTTCTCCTTTTGATATTGTCAAAGGGGGAGAAGGATATCTACAAGCAGCCAAGTTGAATTTTAGAGGATTACACAAAGTTAGGGGGAGGATGAGATTTAAATTACAAAACAAGCTAAAGAAGTTTTTGCCATCATCAAAAACGGGGAGTAAGTGAGGGCAATGTGTCTTACACTTGATATTTATTTTAATGATGTCAAATCATGTACTAGCTTATAGTTTGTAATTTGGACGGTATCATCTCATCATTGTCGGCATTCTTATTTCACAATGCATAAAACAATCAATAATAATGTGTCCAAACATATAGGAAGAGTCTTGCACATCTATTACATGTGTGTGATCATGGTATGAGTCTTAGGTATGCATAAACATTGCCTAAGTAGATGAAAACATGTGCAAAGTCATTTTTTAGGTGTTTTGGTAGCTTGAGTCGACCTAACCCAAGCTTTGGTCGACTCATGACAAGTTGAAATTGTTGAGCTTTCATCGGGTTAGCGCACGCTGACCCTTTGGTCAACGCATGCTGTAGATATTCTTGTTTATGCATTTTCTTCAGCCATGCGTCGACGTATGACCCCTGTAGCGGTCAACGCATGGTTATCCTACTTGTGCAGATTTTCCCACGGGTCAGCGCAGGCTGACCCTCATTAACTTGTGGTCGACTCTTCACTGCATATAACTCATTTTTCTGATTTTTTTCAAAGTTCAAAATGCTGTTAGCTGTAGTAGTTGGTCCTTACATCATATAAATACTTGGTTCCTCATTTTTTTATATAACAACAAGGAAAAGTGAAATATTTACATTGAAATTTTTCTCTCATCATCTTCATCTCCATTCTTGCATTTTCTCAACAAATACACATAACCATTTTTGTTGATCTTTTGCATCATGAGGTGATAACGTCCAAACATAGAATTGTATCTTGTTTTGGGTGAGTGTTTCAGTGGGTTTTTTCTTGAATAAAACCTCTAGGGTTTTTTCCTCCAAGATCAATTGGATTTGGGGGTTTTTGGATCAGATCTTTGTGTGTATCGAATTCAGCTGAGCGAATGTGATCGAAGAACGGTGGGTTTTTTCGATCTAGTAGCGTTAACCGGAGGATTGTGCAACAAAGGTTTGGGGATCGAATTGTGTGTGGATCGAAATTAGCCGAGTGAAAGTGATTGAAGACCGGTGTGTTCATTCAATCTAGTAACGGTAAACTGAGGTTCATCCAACAAGTTTGAGGCACTTGATTCGACTCAAATCAAGGGAAGAGAAGACATATTATCGGCATCAACGGAGTTTCTTGAGTGTGTGATAGCTAAGCCTTCTCTTGTAAAAACAATTTGCAAACAAGATTATAGATATCTCAATTCTAGATTTAGAATTGGGGGCAGACGTACCCGAAGCGAGGACGAAAGGGGAACTGCCTAAATAAAATTGGTGTCGTTTCTCTTTCCCTATCTCATTTAATTTTCAAACTGTTTATGATTGTGATTGTTTAATTGATCGATAAAAATTTTGGTATAGTATAGTGCAGAAAAATGGATTTGAAAACCATTGCACAATCATTTTGGATTGTGCTTAGTGAAAATTCTGCACCAATTATCATAAAAGATTTAGCTTGGAGTGTTTCGCACTCCAAGTGCTCGATAAATTGAATGCTTACAAGGTGTTTGATATATTGTCATTTTGGTTTTATTTTGACTATTCATTGGAAATTGCACCATATTGAGTGTTGTTGGTAAATTGATTAATAGTTAAGTTGCGATTCAATTTTTCTCATCGAGCCTTTCGTTCCATTTGGCTTACGTATATCTGATTCTCCCAGTAACATGTTCGTGTAGACGAATTATCCTCGGCCGCTTCCGCAAATAAATTTTTAAAACAAATTTTAGCACTGACTCACAATTAAAAAGAAGTGATCTATTCAACTCCCCTTCTAGATTAATTGTCGTCGTCTAACATTATCTATGGGTGTATATCATGAAAGGGTAGAGAACAGAGAATCCTTACTCTCTTTAGGAATCATATGAATTACTCAGGTATTTATGTTAATTATATGTGCTTCTGCAAATTGATGATGTAATGTGTGTTTATCCAATTTTCATGACTTATTTTCGTGTATATATGGTTATGTTCATGTGTTTATGTTGTTATGCCATTGATGGAATTTTGAAGGTTTGAACCTAGTATGAAAATTAATAAAACTGGATGAATAATTGGTGTGATTTTGTGAATTTACATGTTATAAATATGCTATAACCTGTGATATAATTTTCTGGGCGTGATTTGAATGTTTGCGGTTGGATATTCGGATTCAAGGGGCCTCCCATGACAAAAAAGCATATTTTTGCCTTCTGGTGCAGGGTGACGGGCGTCACCCAGTTGAATGGTTACACGTCATGCACCTTAAGGCGCTGACAGGGGTCAACGATCTAGGGGGAGGACCTTCATAGTCTCTAGGGAGATGGTCGTCATGTTGATGACAATCTGGGAATTTTCAGAAGCTGACGGGTTATCTGTCATGTTGTCAAAAATGTTCTCGCCCCTGTTGTATGATTTGGACTGTGGATTCTAATTTTTGGTGTTTGGGTGATGATTAGTGGTTGTTTGGCTACTTGATGTTATAAATTAATTAATTATCATTGACTCAATTAATTGTGGAGGAATTATTTTTGTTGATGGATAATTGTCTTATTCTTGTTGTTGTTTATATGTATAAATAATATGAGATACATAAGGTGTTGTTTTGTGTAGTTATATGATTAACATTGTGTGAAATACATGATTATATGATGATTAATTATGTCTTTGTAGTGTGCACTGTTGTTATTATTGGTGGATAGTGAAGGTGGGAAAAGTACACAATGAGGGGGGGAGGGTTGAATTGAGTTTTCCATTTCTTTTAATTCTGCGTCTGATCAGAGTTCAGAATCTAAACTGAGATTCAGATTGTGTTTATCCTTAGTAGCGGTGTTAACAAAATCAAATAAATAAAAATAGAAGACACAAAGATTTATATTGGTTCCTCTCCAACTGAGAGTAGTCTAGTCCCCTTGCTTCACAAAAGATTTTCACTATAACCAAATCATGATTACAATCACTTATGCATTTTGCATAAGTTTTTTACACTGCTCAAACCCTAGGTCCGAGACTTCCTGCTTAAGTCCTCCAGACTCAAGACTTCTTCTCTAAGTCCCATTAAACGAGCCTCCTTACTTAAACCCCCAGGTTCAAGACTTACTGCTCCCAATTTCATGAACCGAGCCAAACTGCTCAAGCCACACTGGCCCAAGTCTTCTATGCTTGCATCCCCACGACACAAGACTTCTGCTCAATCAATCCACTTGATTAAGACTTTCATTGCTCAAGCACATCGCATAAGACTTACATGGCTCAAGCATCTTGGCAAGAGACTTCTTTGTTTGTATCCCAGTGATACAATACTTTAGCTCAATCAATACACTCGATTAAGACTTTCAATGCTCAAGCACATAGCAACAGACTTACATGGCTCAAGCATCTTGGCGAGACTCTTAATATTAACTTCTAAACAAGTTCAGCAGAATAGAGAACTAGGTGTACATGATACTAATATCAGAGGTACGGGAAATCCCCATAACAAAGACCTAAAGCTCTTAAGATTTCTAAGATATTCAATGTGTAAGAAATCTTAAGGCTTTTATAATTACAACCTATAACAGAAAATCTGCATAAACAATATAGTTGATAATTACTGATCTTGTTACCCCATCTTCTGGTTAATACTTTTTAAAGATCCGGTTTGAACCTTCATCCACTTATATAGCAGTTGCAGCAGACTAGCCGTTGGATGCGATAACTTGATCAGTGTCTTTGATTTACTCCATAGTACAAGAGCCGTTAAAGATAAATACACCAAAAGATCTTGATCCATTGTGTAACATGTTTAACTGTTGAGTCTTCAAGAAGATCCTGTACTATAGATCCGTTGGAGAGGATATCCGTAGAGCATGTCAATCTTTCTTGAGCCTTGTGAACTCAGACTCCTGCTAACAAACTGATTTAACAATGCAATTTGCTTCATGCAGTAAGGACAACTTCAGCTTTATCACCATCTCTGAACGATTCCAGAAGCCAATATACATTCACTAAGTGTAGAGACAATTATGCTGCTTCTTCTGATGCTGAGACCTTTAGCTTCAAAGTCTACGCCAGACATCACTTAGCAAGTGTTCTTTAGATTCTGTACCATCAGAAGCTAGCAATTCAGCTTCTCTCAAGTGTGCCTTTGTATATCATATTTTGTATCTAATATTTATAAGTATTATAATCTGCATACAAGAAACACACATCAAATAAAACCATTGTTCTTTAAATACTTTGTTATCAATCTATGCTTTTTTGATGATGACTGTTCTGGACTGGACCAATGGCTAGGCATGGCCCAATCCACTTCTGCTCCCAGAACGGCCCAATTTCCTAAGTCCAATCCACAAAGGGGCAAAAGTTACCTTTCTGCCCCTCCAACCGGGCAAGCACTGCATCACTCCTCCCCGACACCGCTGTCCATTCCGCACGGATCCTTCTATCCCAGAACAGTTGAGGGCATGTGCCCGAAACTATTCCTATGCCCGACATAACGGCTAGTTTTGGGCACCCTATCTGACATAACGGCTAGTTTGGAGCAGTTACCTATTCTTCGGGAAAACGATTATTTCGCCCCGAAAATAAGACCGTTGGCCTCGCGCTGGGGGCACTATATAAACCCTCTCACTTGAGAGGGCCAGGTATCGAATAATCACCCTACGAACTCATACTTTGTACTTGCCCCTTTTCTCTGACCCTTTCTTACTTGAGCGTCGGAGTGCCTTGCAGGTACACCCCCTCCTCCTCTCCTTACGCTCAGCATCTCAGACGTACTTGGTGACCCACTTCAACAGGATCTGATCTAGCCTTCATGATCAGTGGCGCCATCTGTGGGAAATCTTGTTCTCCCCATATTTCTTTCCCTGGAAACCAAAGATCAAAGCAAACTTCCAAGATCATCATCATGGCCTCTCAAGATCACGCCAAAGGTGCTCTCCAATCCGATGTCCTCCCCGTCAACAAGACTGACGTTGACGGTCCATCTTCTCTCCTCGGAGATCCCCGTTTTCTGAGAGATGGAGCCACAACCTCTCCTTCCCCTACTCCAGCTGATCGCGAAGACGACCAGCCCTCGCTGGCCATCCAACCCATTTCTGCTCCACCCTACGCCGACCCGGCCTTGGTGACCCTTCTGGAGGTGATCAACAAGACCAACCTCCTGATCCTTCAGCAAAACAAAAGGATCGGGGCATTGGAGGAATCCGCCCGTCCAAGATCCCCTCCTCCAAGGAAAGGTCATCGGTGATCCAAGAGCCCGCAACCCTGGCGAGAAATCAACCAAAGTCTGCGCCACGAACCAGAATCTCATGCTGTCCGGAAACGCGACCAAGTTTCCCCGCGAAACCAGCACTCTCCCGGTCACAAAATAACCCAGAGGGACAAACAGTCATCCCCGGTTAGGTCAAAGGGCTGGGCCCGTACACCTTCCCCCCAAAGAAGTCGTCATCATGAGCGAGTCGTCCGGTCCCCGTCACTAACCAGTTCCAGCAGCGATGATGAGCCTCAAGGCCCATTATCCCAAGAAATCTTGGTAACACGTCTCCCCAAGGGTCTAGAAAAGCCCCCAGCACTGGGCACGTACGAAGGCATGACTAGCCTCGACGAGCACATCGAGAACATTTATGCGCTATTGGACTACCGTGGCGTCCGGGGCGCCATCAAGTGCCGGTTATTTCCAACCACGCTCCGGAAGGGAGCAATGACGTGGTACAAGCAGCTGTCCGAAGAATCTACTAAGTCGTGGAAACAACTGGCTAGAATGTTCTCCCGGCATTTCACTGCATCGCGCCGTCACCCCAAGACTGAAGCCTCCCTTGGGGCCATAATCCAAGGAAAGGACGAACCTCTCCGGGAGCACATCGAGAGGTTCAACAAAGAAGTGGTACAGGTCCCTACAATGGACGAGATGAAAAATTTGCTGCTCGAGCAGGGACTCCGCCCGGGCTCCGAGTTTTCTAAAGCTGTCGGCCTCGCACCTCCGAGGAACCTGGATGCCTTCCTCCTCAAGGCACAGTCGCACATTCAGTACGAGGAGAAGGAAGTGGCCAACTTCGTCTGAGCCTCCCGCCACCAGGAGAACGCTCGGGCCTCCAGAGGCGAAGAAGCATCGACATCCCGTCGAGGAGAAAGGAAACGCGAAGACCGTCCTCAGGACACCCGTGACAGCAAGGGACCCTCTAGACGGTTCCACGACTACACCCCCCTGACCGTCTCCAGGGAGAAGATATTGTCCAAATGCACGAATTCGGAATTCAAGCAAGCAGGGGTCCGCTTCCCCAAACAAATACCGGCCAAACCCAATGCTGACAAGTCAAAGTACTGCCGTTTCCATAAAAGTCACGGCCACACCACCGAGGATTGCATCCATTTAAAGGATGTTATCGAAATACTAATCAGGGATGGCCACCTGAGGCAGGTAGAGGAAGAGGTGCCTTCCACGGAAGAGGCCAAAATCCAGGTCGCCATGTCTGTATCCCGACCAGAAGTATTCTATGTCCCAGATGAGCTTAGCGATCCTGCCTACTTCGCGGCCCACGGCCCGTGGGAGACTTTCCCCTCTTCTATGGTCATCTTAGGGGGAGGCTTTAATAAAGTCACGGTGGGCTCCGTAAATAGGAAATTCGAACACCTAATCAGCACGAGCTCCAGCAAGGTAACCACGCTCGACCAAGCCCAGAAGGGCTCCATCCTCATCTCCTTCTATAGGGAAGAGCTCCTCGGGGGATCTCCAAACTCAAGTATTCCCCTGCTCGTCAGAGCTCGGATGGTGAACTTCGACATTCGCACGATTCTCGTCGACCAAGGCAGCTCGGTCAACATTATGTACTCCCAGCTGTTTTCAATGCTCCAGCTGGACGAATCACACCTCAATCCCTATGTGGGTTCTGACTTGCAAGGATTCAATGGATCAGTGACCAAACACTGGGGATACGTCGAATTGATCGTAAACTTTGGGTCAGCAGAGACGGCCAGGTCCGTTAGGGTACAGTTTCTGGTAATCGATTGCCCGTCTCTGTACCAGTGCATCTTCGGAAGACCAACCTTGGCCGAGTTGGTAGTTGTGCCTTCAACCGTCCACCTCAAGATGAAGTACTACACTTTAAAGGGGATGGTCGCCACACTCCACAGCGACATCGAAGCTGCACGACGATGCTTCGAAGCAGCCACAAAGGGACTCAACGCCATCATGTCCAAGCCAAAGGTATTTAACAAGCCAGCCTTGCCCAGTAGCTCCGACGAAGCCAAGCCGCTGCCTCATGTTGATGCCATCGACCTCGACAACCGCTTCCCCGAAGAGGACCAGAAGGAGGACCATGCAGCCTCAAACAGCTCATCTGCCCCGACCAGCAGCAACTCCTATCCGACGCGTCCCATCCCGGATGGCGACTCTGAGTTCGTCTTGTTCAGCGACGACCCCCAGCGGGGAGTAAAGATTGGAGCGGATCTCCCCGACATCGCAAGGAAGCAACTCAAAGCCTACCTCCGTGAGAACGCCGATCTGTTCACCTGGAGTTCCGCTGAGATGTCCCTCCTGGACCTATCCATCGATTGCCATCAGCTCACGATTGACCTAGCCGTCAAAGTAGTAGCACAACGTATGAGAAAGCAGTCTCCGGAGAAACACAGAGGCTGCAGAAAAAGCTGTAAAGGACCTCCTCGAGGCCAAATTTATCTCGAAAGCAAAGTACACCACTTGGCTGTCCAATGTTGTACTTGTGCAAAAATCTAATGGCAAATGGCGAATGTGCATTGACTTTACCGATCTTAATAAGGCATGCCCGAAGAATGCCTACCCCCTCCCCAATATTGATAAACTTGTTGACAATTCTGCCGGTTTTAAACTTTTATCATTCATGGACGCCTACTCGGGCTATAATCAAATACCAATGGCAATGAGCGATAAAAAATACACGGTCTTCATGACCGAATCAGGTAACTATTACTACAACGTAATGCCCTTCGGCCTGAAGAACGCCGGCGTGACCTATCAAAGAATGATGAACAAGGTCTTCCAGGGAGAGATATGCGACATGCTCGAAGTCTATATGGACGACATGATTGTAAAATCCCACGAGGAAACCGATCACACCGCCCACTTAAGGAAGGTCTTCGAACAGGCCAGAAAGTACCAGATGCGTTTCAACCCGGAGAAGTGCACGTTCAGTGTCCGGGCAGGCAAATTCCTCGGTTTCTACTTGACAGAACGGGGAATCGAAGCCAACCCTGATAAGTGTCGGGCATTCTCCGAGTTTCCAACGCCTAAGTCAAAGAAATCCATCCAGTCCCTCAACGGGATGCTCGCATCATTATCCCGTTTCGTGGCCAAATCTGCCCTGCATGCCCTACAATTCTTCAAACTCCTCCGCAAGGAGGCGGCGTTTGAATGGACCAAGGAATGTGACCAGGCTCTCCTCCACCTAAAACGGGCACTTTCGGAGCCACCAGTCCTCTCACGCCCAAACAACGGTGAGACTCTATACCTGTATCTCACCGTAGCAACCGAGGCAGTGAGCGCCGCTCTTATCCGCGAGACACATGACGGGCAGAAGCCCATATATTTCACGAGCAAAGCACTGCAGGGACCGGAGCTGAGGTACCAGCAGATAGAAAAAGTGGCGCTGGCCCTCATCAACGCAGCCAGAAGACTGAGACACTACTTTCTAGCCCACACAATCGTAGTTCGAACAGATCAACCCGTGAAGCAGCTGTTAGGATGACCGGAAATGACGTTCGCAGAAATGACGTTCGCAGATTCCCCTACCTGCGGGGCGCTCAAATGGACCATTTTCGTGGACGGGGCCTCCAGTTCGGCGGGAAGCGGGGCAGGCATCATACTGGAGAGCGATGAGGGAATCATTGTTGAAGTGTCACTCACCCTGTTCTTCCCCACCTCTAACAACCAGGCTGAGTACGAATGCTTCCTCGCCGGTTTACGCCTGGCCAAAGACCTCGACATAGAAGAGGTCGTCATCTGCATGGATTTGCAACTAGTAGCCCTCCAAGTTCGAGGAGAATACCAAGCCAAATACGACAACCTGACCGAATACTTAGCCCTGGTCAAGAAGAAGATGACGAAGTTCGCAGCGGTTGAAGTAAAACATGTTCCCCGCGAACACAATGTCCGAGCAGATGTTTTGTCCAAACTTGCCAGTACGAAGAAAAAAGGCGGAAACAAGTCCGTCAAACAAGAAGTACTTCCTCGACCCAGCATCGAGAAGGCTTTCCCGACCATAGACGTGCAAATGATCGGCGATAGCAGTTGCTGGATGACCCCCGTTTACAACTACCTCGCTAAAGACGAACTTCCGTCCGACCCCAAAGAGGTCAGCGTAGTTAGGCGAAGGGCCTGCTCCTACGTCCTGGTCGAAGATAAACTCTACAGGTGAGGGTTCTCCATCCCGCTGCTCAAGTGTGTCGAGGAAGAAATGGTCGCCCATATCTTGCACGAAATCCATGAAGGAATCAACGCCCGCCCAACATCTCGGAGGAAGGTCCCTTGCACGAAAGGCCCTCCGAGCAGGGTACTACTGGCCAACCATGCAGCATGACGCTAAATAACACGTGAAGAAATGCGATAAATGCCAACGGCACGGGGACATGCACCTAGCTCCTCCTAACGAGCTCAAGGCTATGTCCTTCCCGTGGCCATTTGCCTGGTGGGGCCTGGACATCCTAGGACCCTTCATGGTAGGATCAAACCAGAACAAATACTTAATAGTAGGCGTGGATTACTTCACAAAATGGATAGAAGCGGAGGCTCTTGCCAAGATAACTGCCCTTAACATACTGCGTTTCTACAAACGAAACATCCTCGCACGTTTTGGCATCCCCCAGGCGATAGTTACGGACAATGGGGCGCAGTTCACGGACAGGAAGTTCCAGGACTTCGTCGCTTAGCTGAGCACGAAGCAACACTTTGCATTCGTCGAACATCCTCAAATTAATGGGCAAGTTGAAGTGGCGAACCGAGTCATCCTTCGAGGCCTCAAACGAAGGCTGGACGAAACGAAGAAGGCTTGGGTCGAGGAGCTACACAACGCCTATGGGTATACCGCACAACTCCACACTCTTCAACCGGGGAAACACCCTTTCTTCTAGCCTATGGGACCGAGGCCGTGATCCCCATCGAAGTTCACGTACCCTCCAGGCGGACAGAATCACCCCTGGACGAGGAAATGAATGACGAGGCACTAAGGGAGGAACTCGATCTCGTCGAGAAAATCTGAACAGGGGCAACTCTCCGCGAAGCCTCGTTAAAACAAAAAATTTCCATCAGGCACAACGCCAAAGTCATACGACAAGAGTTCGACGTGGGCAGCCTCGTCCTAAGAAGAAACCACAAAGACTCTCGCGAAGGCAAACTAGCCGCCAACTGGGAAGGACCCTATCGTGTTCGGACAAAAATGGAAAATGGGGCCTATTACCTAGAACATCTCAACGGGGAAGAACTTGCTCGACCATGGAATGCCGAGAAGCTGAAACAATACTACAGCTAAGACCTTAAGTGTCGGTTTGATCCGTCACGACGACTAGCATCACCTACCGACCACGATGCACGCCTAGGTACAAGTGTCGCATGCCAGTAAAGCAGAACCCCGCTCAGGAACGAGCCAGGTCTCTGCTCGACAGCGGCCCCTCAATCGAGCACCGCCGTCGTCAAAGTACCACGACAGGCAGAACACCCAGCTCGTCATGGGAGGTTCACGACGCGAACTTAGGCCTCAAACGCGACCTAAGCTTTGCATCCTCGGCCGGACATTCCCCGGCCGTTCGACCAGTACTCCTCACTACCGAACACATCTACAACGAGCAATTCCCTGAAACTTGAAGCAAATTAAACTAATCCCTATTATGGGCATACATGCATGACGAGCATAAAGTACAACACTTTGCAAAATTTAAAGCAGATAAAGCCATGCAAATCACAAAACCGGCCACAAGGACCGGACACATAATTAAAAGTAATAAGTGGTCGCACAGACCATAATTATGCTTGTTACATAAACCGGGGCCACGCCCCCATTCAAAATAAGATACAAAGATAAACGGCACGCTTGCCAGACAAATTACAACAAAGATAAAAAACACCATTACTCCTCCATCCGCTCAGGCTGCTCGAGGTTAGCTTCAGGCCCCTGGATCTCCTCGTTCAAAACTTCGACATGCTCGTCACCACCAAGAAAGGAGTTCGGACTGACTATCCTGCCATCCTCGACATGAGCCAGGTAGTGGGTACCCTCGGTGACGAACTCAACCCCGGGGTTGACCACGCGCAGTTGGGACACGACATTCTTAAAAGACTCGTCCCCAATGACAATATTGTCATCCTCGGCTTTCAGCGGACAAGCAACCAGCTTGGCCCTAGTCTTCATTTCCCGGACATCCTCAGGTTCATCCTCGCCCAGAGCGTTTATCGACCTCAGCTGCTCGACCAGCTCCTCAACTGCCTTCTTCTCTGTGGCCAACATAGAGTTCTCCCCCTTTAGCCTGGTCACTGTAGCAAGCGATCTTGGACGCGGTTCTTAAGCGCTGGTCGCTCTCTGCGGTTTGAGCTTAAACTACAGGTCGATTCATTTTTTATCCTATTGTGAGCTAATGAAGGAAGGGAAATAGATGTCTCCAATTAACCCTGCTTTGCATACTGAGTTTAAACAGCAGTCTGTTAGGTTACGGATGCGATCAATGTGGGGGGGCCTTTCTTGTGTTATTTTGACAGATAGGTTTCTGGCGGGGAACAAGGATTAGGATGTTAGGACTGATGCTTTTTGATGTGAGAGTATGGGATTTGGGTTTTTTGTTTAGTGTGCTCGCTAAGATTTTTCTTTCAATCTTAGGCCTACGTATTCCCGTTTACCGAAACAGGGAAATCAGAGCGTTCGTAGTTCCTCCTATTCTATGGGAGGAAATGGTTGTTTTGGTGTCTTGTTCAAAGCCCAAGACGTGAAGCGAAAGGTGATTTGTATCTTGTTCAAAGCCCAAGATGTGAAGCTAAAAGGTTGACCTTAGAGAGAATTTGTCATCTCTAAAGAGGTCTGTTTGTCACAACTGTTGGGTGACTGGTTATAAAGGAGGATTACTTTAACCGGGATACGCGGATGCGGCAATGCCATAATTTCCTTTATAGGTGATTTTAACCTGAAGGAGAAGACTTTAACTCAGTGTAGAGCAATGCCATATCTCCTAAGGAATTTCTCATGCTAAAAGAGGGACAGTGGCATGGATGTAGATGATCCAGAGGCTTGCCGCTTACAGCGATTAGATGAAAGGGAAGGAGTTGTTGATGTTTGTATACTGTGAACGAGGCACTGCTTTGATGCTAAAAGGTTAATTGGATTAACCAGTGGTTTTCTTATATAAAGCCTAAGATGAGGCTAATATGTGTCTCATACAAAGCCCGAGAGAGAGGCTAAAAGGTTTAGACCCGACGAGGGAGTCTTTTGGTATCTCGTATAAAGCCCGAGAAGGAGGCTATTTGACTCAACAAGAGAGTTTTTTTTGTATCTCGTACGAAGCCCGAGATGGAGGCTAAAGTTTGTTTGGCTCAATAAGAACCTTTTTGTATCTCGTATAAAGCCCGAGATGGAGGCTAAAGGGTGATTGACTCAACGAGGGAGTCCCTTATGTGTCTCGTACAAAGCCCGAGAGAGAGGCTAAACGTTGTTCGACTCCGCTGGGGAGAATCATTTGTACAAAGCCCAAGAGGAGGCTGTGGTTACTGTTTTAATTAAGTGACAGGTCCAGTATACTGATTTTAAAAGAGAAAATCAGTTCTTATATGAGCAATGCTGTACTCAAGGATTTGATCAAAGGATCCAGGTTATTCCTATTCTTTACGGAATCGGGAAATCCGAAGGGTATTGAGACTGTCCGAGTCTACGGGTTTCCTTCCTATTTAACGAAGGGGTCACTTGAGAATGTCTTTGAGACTTAAGGAGATTAGACTGTCCAAGTTTATAGTGTCCTCTTTTATACCATGCTTTGAGAAACGGTAGTAGACTCTATGAAAGGACTGTTCTATGAAGGTGACTAAGTTCTGTTCCTATACCTCAAGGAGGTCGTCGGGACAATTTGTACGAAGCCCAAGAGGAGGCTGGAAACTTTTAAGAAGCCGATCGGTCCTTGTACTAAGCCCAAGAGAAGGCTATCATTCCCGGAGGAAGAGATCATTATACGAAGCCTAAGAGGAGGCTGTGAATACTTCTAAGAAGCCGTAGGGTCCTTGTACTAAGCCCAAGAGGAGGCGGGGTTGCTTTTAGGAAGCCTGTGGGTCCTTGTACGATGCCCAAGAGGAGGCCGATGCTTTTAAGAAGCCCGTTGGTCCCCAAACCCCGAGAAATTCAAGGCAAGCTATTCACAAGGAATAGATCAAGTCAGGAAAGTTCGAGAATTTGGAAGAAACTCAAAGATGCCATTCACGGAGAATACATTCATCTCTGGGAATAGAGTTTCTTGACAATTCCTAATGAGGACAACCGAAGTGAAGACTGTATCTGGTGATCCTATTGGGGATCTAGTTGTCTATTTCTACGAATAAACGAAACGACGTCACCTAGTTCTAGACGTAGTTGCCGGGGAAACTCAAAATATCTATACTATTATTACACAGTTGATATGAGTTTACGAAAGAAGACTTACAGTGAAACAACCCCACAATACAGTTATATGTATATGAAAGCGGTAAATGAAAGTAATAACCACTTACTCGGTTGTAGCACTTCCATGTTGTTTGGTTAGTTGTTCAACAAAGAAAGATTGAAAACAACAGTATATTCAAAATCAAAGGAGAAAGTGCTTTGAAAAAGAAAGATTTGGGGCTTACAGCTCAAGGAGAGGCCCAGGGTTTTATCAGTGAGCGCACTGTTTGAATTTGTACAGAGGGACTTATACAAGTGACTGAGGCCCAAAATGTTTTTCTGTACAAAGGGATGGGTCTTACACTCTTTCAAGAGGCCCAAAAAAAGTTTAAAGAAAAAGAGTGGGGCTTATAACACGAGGGTAGGCCCAGATGATTTTTCCGTTTAAAAATGGCGATCGCGCCGAGGTTTTCTTTTAACGCGGAGGGACTTATACAATAAGTGAGGCCCAAAATGTTTGGTTAAAAGTTGACTTTTGTGCACAGTTGACTTTTTATCAGATGAATTCCAAACTTTGCAATTCTTCAGGAAATCATGTCCTTGACCTAAATCAAACTTGATGGACATGTTCCATGGGTGTCATAGGGTATATTGATGCATGTCATAGGGCTTGGGAGCATGTCCTGGTCAAAAGTCAAAGTTACAGTTGACTTTTCCCTTAAAACCCTAACTGTGGTGCAGATGAAATTGAGACTTGTTGCTCAAGCTTCTTGGATTAATCCATTGTTCCAAATGGATCAATATAGTTCATTAGAGACCCTCAAACCCTCTCTTGAGGTCTTGGCTCATGATTTGTCCCAAATGTCAACTTAGGGGTGAATTAGGTCAAGAACCCTAATTCCTGATTTTTGATGAATGCATCCCCTGAGGCAAAATTGACTTGATGATTGGGTCCATGAGGTCCCATGGAGTATATTAGGTTATGTTTTGGATCATTGGCTTGTGCCCAGATGAAAAATTTCCATCTGGAGGCCCTGGTCGACCAAAACCCTAATTTGGTGACACTGTCGATCTTGAGACTTGATCCACCTAGAAGGGAGCATCCTTGTGCTTGATCCTTGAAGTGGGAGTCCTTTTTGATCCTTTGTGTATGTTTGAGAGGTTTAGACAAGTTGAAGATCATGTCATTCCTTGATTGATCCTTTGTCTAAGGCTCTGAGAGGGCTTAAAACCCTAATTTTGATTGTAGTGGATGCTCACCCATCTTTGGGGAGACTGATGAGGTATGATGGTTCCTCCATATTGTGATGATGAGTGACACAATGATGGGACATCTTAGTGGTCAAAATTTGGGGTATGACAGATGCCCCTATTTAATCTTCTTGGACCCGAAGGTGTGAATGACGAAGGTATTCGGGCATTCGAGGTGCAAGAGGATTAAATATCAGAATACCCGAAATTTTGATGGTGGTTATGAATGGTAGCTTGCACATTCATCTTCTTTAGCTAAGCAATGATGCTTAGAAAAGGTAAACTTCCCCTCGATCCTGGTCTTTAGCCAAGGAACTGGTCTCAGTTTTCTTTTGTCAACCTCCCTCCCGTTCCTGGTTTCCTACCAAGGAACTGGTCTCAGTTGCTGATTTAAACTTCCCCTCGATCCTGGTTTCCCACCAAGGAACTGGTCTTAGTTTCTGATTTAAACTTCCCCTCGATCCTGGTCTCCCACCAAGGAACTGGTCTCAGTTTCTTTTGTCAATAGACTTTACTGACAAGGGACGCTACTCGTAGCGGTTTTCCTCAAACTTCTCGCTGAATTTTCCTGGGGAGGTGCCATTTGAGTGGAAAAAGTTTTGATGTCAGACTTGCTGGGGAACCCAGTCGTCTGAGTTGTAGAGGTGTATAAACTTCTCTGTTGGAGACGCCATTTGTCGATTCTACTGGGGAAAGCGAGTCTCTTGAGAGACTGTTTTCGTTTGGGGGCTTACATCATACTTTTCTCGGGATCTTTTCGGAGAAATGCCATATGATGGGATCCAATTTTGAGGTGCCGATGAACTTTTCATCGGTGGGTTTTTCGGAGAATGGCAGCTGTACTGCCAAATCTCTGCTTAGGAGGCTTTCTCTGGGGATTTTCCTTAATCCGGGAAAGCAAGGATATCATATTCAATGGCGAAGAGTGACATCGGTCGAAGGTTCTCTGGTCTTTCAGAGGTTCAAGTTATCAAAGTGGTCAAGGGCCAATTCTGATCCAGAAATAAACTGAAGGAGAGAGAATGTTCAGACGCAGCGTCTCCTGACGAGGCAAGAACTGACGACTCGATTGAGAGAACTTCTATCACTAGGGGACAAGACCGACTAGAGTGATAGTGATGCAATATGAAATGTGAATGAAAATCAATAATGCATGATGTGTGTATGTTTATGCTGACAAAACTGACGCGACATACAAACTGACAGGTGAACACGACTGGATACTCGGCCATCGCGGGGCGAAAAAGTACCGTTGGTTCAAGATAGCAATTCTACCTTGCTTAGGAGAGATAGTCCCTGTTGGGAATACCGTTGATCGGGCTTAGGAGATAAGAACTCGGCCGAGGTGTGTCAGACGAAACAAGGTCTCTGACATAGTTGATCCCTTCATTCAGGCGTACTAGGCCTAGAAGGAGTACTTTGATTCTGCACTTTGAAGTTCGCTTACTTCTGGAGAAGCGACCGATGTTCCTTTGATGTTCAACAGTCAAAAGAAATTGCCGACTTTATTTTAAAAGCAGAAAAATTTTTAATAGATAAATTCATTTTTGTTTTATTTCAAGAATCGTTAATCATGTTAACAACGTCGTTCTATAAAGCTAAAACAAATAAGAATTACTAACAAAAGCCCAAGGGCTCAAATTTTATTGATGAGATGGAGATCAGCCAAACGCATGATTCCAAAGAGTATATACAAAGTTTGAAAATGGTAATTTACAGGGAAAAGGGCTACGTTGAAACATAACAACCACTATCCTTCTACCAACTTTGAATTCGGGGCATCCTGAGCTTCTGTCGAAGATGACCTTGACTGGAGTTTTCCTCCGATGGATGGTGTAACTGCTGTTGTTGAGGGACTTGCCTCTGTTGAACATAGTTACTTGCCACTATCCCTAACTTTTGCTTGGATTATACTGTGATGTTTCCAATCCACCGGGATGATTTTTTTCTCTGTCTCTAACTTTTTCCTGGACCGCCCTTTCGGGTTTTCAATCCACCGAGACGTTTTGTTTTTTAGTTTAGGCAAAGTATTTCTTGACTACATCAACATTTGTGGGGTAGGCAAATTCCTCTCCGTCCATGGTTGCAAGTCTCAAGGCACCGCCTGAGAAAGCTTTCGTGACCACATAGGGGCCATCATAATTCGGAGTCCATTTACCTCGCGAATCAGTGAGAAATGATTGTATCTTCTTGAGCACAAGGTCTCCTTTCTTGAAGATGCGAGGTCGAACCTTTTTGTCGAACGCCTTCTTCATTCTCTGTTGATACAGCTGACCATGGCATAGTGCCGTGATTCTCTTTTCTTCGATCAGATTCAGTTCGTCGTGTCGGCTTTGACACCATTCAGCTTCGGTGAGCTTGGCTTCCATCAATGCTCGGATTGACGGGATCTCTACTTCTATGGGGAGTACTGCTTCCATGCCATACACTAGAGGGAAAGGGGTTGCCCCTGTTGAAGTGCGGACAGATGTGCGATAACCGTGAAGAGCAAAGGGTAACATCTCGTGCCAGTCTTTGTAGGTTACAACCATCTTTTGAACGATCTTCTTGATGTTCTTGTTAGCCGCTTCTACCGCTCCGTTCATCCTGGGTCGGTAGGGAGACGAATTATGGTGTTTGATTTTAAACTCTGCACACAACTCTCTCATCATCTTGTGGTTCAAGTTAGATCCATTATCAGTAATGATCTCGCTTGGAACACCATAACGGCAGATGATATTGTTTTTGATAAATCGGACCACCACTTGCCGGGTTACATTGGCGAATGACGCTGCTTCGACCCACTTGGTGAAATAGTCGATGGCTACTAGGATGAAACGATGTCCGTTTGAAGCCTTAGGTTCGATCATGCCGATCATGTCGATTCCCCATATGGAAAATGGCCATGGGGAAGAAAGAACTTTGAGATGTGATGGCGGTACATGAATTTTGTCGGAGTATATCTGACACTTGTGACACCTCCTCATGTACTTGTAGCAGTCGGATTCCATGGTCAACCAGTAGTACCCTGCTCTTAAAATTTTTCTCGCCATTGTATGTCCGTTGGCATGAGTGCCAAAGGACCCTTCATGAATTTCTTTCATCAGCATTTCCGCTTCTGGCCTGTCTACGCATCAGAGCAAGACCATGTCAAAATTTCTCTTATAGAGAGTGTCACCGCTCAGGAAGAAGTTTCCAGCCAATCTTCTGAGGGTTTTCCTGTCTTTTCTGAGTGCCCCAGATGGGTACTCTTGTTTCTGAAGGAAGCATTTGATATCGTGATACCAAGGTTTGTCGTCTATGACTGCTTCAATCGTGAAGACGTAAACGGGCCTTTCAAGGTGCATTATGTCGATCTTAGGTAGGTCGTTCCATTGACCTACACTAATCATGGAAGAGAGAGTGGCTAATGCATCAGCCATGTGATTCTCCTCACGAGGGATGTGATGAAACTCAACTCTGTTGAAGAAGGGTAACAACCTTCTTGCATAGTCTTTGTAAGGAATCAATCCTGATTGGTATGTGTTCCAATCTCCTTTTATCTGATTGATAACCAGAGCTGAGTCGCCATATACGTCCAAGTTTTTGATCCTTAAATCAATTGCTTCTTCGAGACCCATGATACAAGCTTCGTATTCGGCCTCGTTGTTCGTACATTTGAACGTAAGTCGAGCGGTGAAAGGAATGTGGGTACCCTGAGGGGTAACAATGATTGCCCCAATTCCGTTTCCATAATGATTAACGGCTCCGTCAAAGATAAGTCCCCATTGGGAACCTGGTTCTGGCCCTTCATTGGGTAACGGTTCATCGCAATCTTTCATTTTTAGATACATGATATCTTCGTCTGGGAAGTCAAACCCGATTGGTTCTTGATCGTCAATCGGTCATAAGGAATATGAATCTGGAGATGTAGTTCAGCCATCCCAGGAATCCTCTGACTTATTTTTCAGTTTTCGGAGAAGGCATTTCCTGAATGGCCTTGACCTTGTCAGGATTAACCTCAATTCCTTTTTGGCTGACGATGAACCCTAATAGTTTCCCTGAATGGACACCGAAGGTGCACTTGTTGGGATTCAAGCGGAGCTTGAATTTTCTTAGACGTTCGAACAATTTCGATAGATGTTCAACGTGCTCACTCTCTGTTTTTTATTTTGCAATCATATCATCGACATACACTTCGATTTCTTTGTGTATCATGTCATGAAACAGAGTAGTCATGGCCCTTTGATAGGTTGCCTCGGCGTTCTTCAAACCGAACGGCATTACCTTGTAACAAAAGGTACCCCATGGGGTGATGAACGAAGTTTTCTCCATGTCTTTCGGCGCCATTTTGATCTGGTTATAGCCCGAGAATCCATCCATGAAGGAGAAGACTTTGAATTTTGCTGTACTGTCCACCAGCATGTCAATGTGTGGTAAAGGAAAGTCATCCTTTGGACTTGCCTTGTTCAGATCTCGGTAGTCGACACACATTCTGACCTTTCCATCCTTTTTCTGAACGGGTACGATATTGGCTAACCATTGAGGATATTATGACGTGGCGAGGAAACCCGCATCAATCTGTTTTTGCACCTCCTCTTTGATTTTGATGGCCATGTCCGGGTGAGTCCATCTCAACCTTTGCTTCATTGGCGGACATTCCGATCTCAACGGTAGGTGATGTTCCACGATGCTGGTATCCAACTCTGGCATATCCTGATAGGACCAAGCGAATACATCGGGGAATTCTTTGAGAAGCTTTATCAAACTCTCTTTGGCAGTTGGATTGAGCAGTGCCCCAATCCTGATTTCTTTTCTCTCTTGCTCTGAACCCAAGTTTACCGTTTCCAACGGCTCTTTGTGAGGTTCAATGGACCTTTCCCCTTGTCTGAGTAGTCGGGAGATCTCTTCTGGAATTTCGTTGTCATTTTCCTCTTCAGCCCCAAATATCGGGAACTCAAAGTTGGGAGAAGGCATTGGATCGTATGTTTCAACGGGGTTTAAAACAAGCAATCTGCATGACGTGATGATTCGTGTTTAGAAGAGATAGAGGAAAATGCAAGTGTGTGCAGTGTATTATTTTACTGCTTGTTTTTATTATTGAATTATTTTTTTAGGATTACCATTTTCTGAAAAAGCGAAAAGAGAAAACAGCAATTAATGCGGAAATTACAGAACGACGTTATTTTATTAATGAACAAGTCGATCCTTGAAACTACAGCCCTATAAAACAAAACTCTGTCGCTTCGGGCAAAGAGAAGAGGGAAATTTTACAGAAAGCGAGCCCTATCAAAACATCTGTTTCACCTGGGCAGGGTGAAAGGTTAAAGATGGCAATTACTTTGACTGACGGACGACCTTTGGAACCTCGACGGAAACCCATTGGTGGCGAACTCCTCGGTGAATCACAAAGTCTGGCACCTTCCTTGATTTGTTTTCAGAAATGACGCTGATTTCTGGTGGAGCGGGATCATTGGAATCTGTCTCCCAGGCAGAATTGTCGTAGGAGATTTCCTCTGTTGTATTATGCATAGCATTTGTGCTCTCAGCTGTATCTCCCCATCCAGTAGGCTGGATATCTTCGAGCCTGATACGAGAGCTTTCAGGAGCGGTGTATTTGACCATAAAGTCGTATTTCCCACTCGGTTGTCCCAAGGTGTCCCACACTTCTTTTGAACTGGAGGAGTCATCCCTCTCGATGACGTTGACCTCGGAAAAAGCATAGTTGATGAATTCAAGTCCTGCAAACATTGCAAATTCATCGTCATGTTGAGTAGTTTCTGAATGACCTGAGTGTTGATCCCATGACATGGTGGGGACACAGGTATTCTGTTCAATGATGCTCAGCTGAGTTTCATTACTCGGCTGACTTTCTTGCCCCAAGTTTCCTGGGTAAGGCTGCCACATTGGCAGGCCATCCATTGGGCCATAGTAGTTGTAGTCAAAATTGTCTTTCATCGGAGTGTCTTCCTCTAATGAATTTGGCGGAGCACGACATCCTTCCGGATCACAATCCCCGTATATCATTTCGACGTCTGATCTTGGTATAAATCTCGGACTTTCTGTAGGAAAGCAAAAAGGCGTAGGCACCTCTTCCTGAGACATATAACCGTCCTTGTTAAGGTAGGACTTCCATTCTTCATCTGTGTCAGAGGGATCTTCCTCATTGATAGCATGTACTGCTTGAGACACTGGGTGAAGGAAACCTCCACTGTGGAAGAACTTTTGAAGGGGATGAAGACTTTCATCGTTGGCAGCTGTCTGGGTACAGGTTGCGGAAAAACCAAGACCCTTCTTTGTTTTATTGTCAGTAGGAACGACAAGCTGTCCCCATCCTGTTGTATCAGTACTCTCGACTGCTTTGATAGCATCTTTGTATGAGGAAATCGAGGTTCCTCTTTTGAACTGATTGTCCTTGCATATCGATAGTGCTTGGAAATGAGTTCCAATAACCTCCTCGGGTTCTACATAAGTAGATGATGACAAGTTACTCACAAGCAAGGCTTGTTCCCCACAAACCGTGACAAGTTGATCGTTCTTGACGAACTTTAGCTTTTGGTGGAGGGTTGAAGTAACCGCTCCAGCCTGATGTATCCAAGGTCTTCCTAATAAACAACTGTATGTTGCCCGGATGTCCATGACCTGGAAAATGACTTGGAAAGTGTGAGGACCGATAGTTATGGGAAGATCAACTTCGCCGATAACTGTTTTTCTGGATCCGTCGAACGCTTTGACGACGACCTCGCTGGTTCTCATCGGAGGGCCTTTGAATGATAATTGCATCAAAGTGGACTTCGGCATAACATTCAGGGCTGACCCTGTGTCTACCAGTACGCTGGCTAAAGCATCGTCCTGGCAGTTAACTGTGATATTGAGCGCCATGTTATGACGGCGACCCTCTTCAGGTAATTCCTCATCACTAAATCCCAAATTGTTGCAGGAAGTGATGTTAGAGACAATGCTATCGAACTGTCTGATTGTTACATCCTATTCCATAAAGGCTTGCTCCAAGACTTTCTGTAGAGCCTCCCTGTGGGCTTCTAAACTGAGTAACAGTGATAATACCGAGATCTTTGAAGGAGTCTGTAATAGTTGATCAACAATGTTGTATTCACTCCTTTGGATGAGCTTCAGCATCTCATCATTATTTTTTGAAAGGTCGGGATTACTGGATTGACCAACTGGTGGATCGGGAGCTTCCGTCTGAAGTTCCTTTTCTTTGTTAAGTCCTCCAACTCCTCGGTTGAATATTTGACCGCTCCGTGTTACACGACTGATGTCTGCAATATTCACGACGGAGGGTAATGGAATTTCCTTTCCATTTTCAATTTATCGTTGCACCGTATTTGTAAGGGATAGCCTTAGCTGATTCATACGGTAGTGGTCCCGGTAGATAGTTGATTATGGGAACCTTCTGATTTTTCTGACCATCATAAGTGATCTCGATTCGTTCCCGGTTGGGAACTTTAGATTCGTCAAGTAGAGGGATAATGGTAAAAACATCCCTGGTCCTGTAATGACTAGAGATCGTGACAACATCCTCAACTTGCTCGGCAAGGTAGTTCGGCGTCCAGTTGATGGGTCCAGAACCCGGATATGGGCGAATCTCTCCACGATCTACCTGACCCTGAAGAGCTGCTCTCACAAAGTAACAACCTTGGTTACTTTCCGAACAGACGCCACAACGTTCATAGTTGTGCGGTGGCACCTGGCCACGTCCACTTTGAATACAATGTAACCTCACTAGGTTAGCTTCCACAGATCGGACATCCTGAGTCTGACGCCGAGTGGGGTTTCTGTTATTGATACTAATCTGTTGAGTATCTTCATCCATATAAATTGGCATCCACCAGTGATTTAGCAAGTGCTGAAGTGCCTCCTGGACAAGGGTACAACCTCGATCCTTTTCGCAACCCGCTTTACAGCTTTGATAGTCATGTGATATTAAGAATCCGAGCTGGACCTGCTCAGCATGTAACTCTACCAGGTTGGTATTCATCACATGAATATCAAAGATCTGAACCATGTTGATCTGATAAGGGTTCCTATCATGGTAGTCTTGGATCCATCCAAGATCCATCTAATGCTGGAGGGCCTCCTGTATGAAAGAGCATCCCTGTTTGTTTACCGAGCAAGTCAGACAAGAACTGTAATCATGTCGCGGCAGATTATGATACTGGCCTTGCCTTGAGTGCATTGCCACCAAGTTGACATTCATTGCACGGATGTCGTGGTTCTGAATGATGTTAGAGTTTGTGTAGACCATGTTAACTCCACGAACTCGGTGCTCTTAGATCCATCCGAGATCCATTTGTTCCTGTAGAGCTGCTTGCACTACAGAACATCCTTGATTCTCTTTAGAGCAGATATCACGCTGATGATAGTTATGAGGTGGCACATAGCCATATCCACTCTGTCTACAATGCATCTTGACCAAATTGGTCTTCAACAAAAGTACATCGTGAATTTGATAGACATCGTTAGTCTCTCCTTCTATCAAAATGACTGCAGCCTTCTCGTGTTGAGGCAGCGGATTTGTGAGAACATTAGGATTCGTATCCTTGAAGGATAAGACCCCGCTCCTAACAAGCTTTTACACGTCGGACTTGAAATTGAGACAAGTCTCTATGTTATGCCCTGGACCTCCTTGATGATAAGGGCATGTCTGATCCACCTTAAACCAAAAAGGCGGATTTTCCGGTACTGTAAGAGGAGATTTAGTCTGAATGTGCCCCTTAGCCAGTAGTAATGGAAACAGCTCTGCGTACGTTACGGGTATAGGATCAAATCCTGGTGGCCGTGTTGTACGGTTGTTGTTATATGGAGGACGAGCCTGCTGAAGAGGTTGTTGTGTCCTTTGTTGGTCAGGTTGGCTTTGCGCAACCTGAGGTTGATATGTAGGAATAGACGTAGGGTTGATAGCAGGAGTTACAGCTGCTACCGGTTGATAACGTCGCCTTTGCTTTCCGAGAGAGATATTCCCAATATCTTGCTCCTTTTTCTTAGGGAGAGCACTACCGTATTTTTTAGTACCGCTCGCCGATCCAGCGTCTTTTACCAAACGTCCTTCTCGGACGGCTTCCTCAAGACGTACGCCCATGCCAACCATTTCGGTGAAGTCACTGGGCGCACTGGCAACCATTCGGTCATAGTAAAATGAGCTTAAGGTCTTTAAGAAGATCTTTGTCATCTCTTTTTCCTCAAGAGGTGGACAAATTTGAGCGGCAATTTCACGCCACCTTTGAGCATACTCCTTAAAGGTTTCCTTGTCCTTTTGCGACATCGATCTGAGTTGATCTCTGTCGGGTGCCATGTCCAAATTGTATTTGTATTGTTGGAAGAAGGAGGTGCCAAGATCTCTGAATGTGCTGATCGTGGCACGGTTTAAACCCATGTACCATTTGAGTGCGGCACCGGTTAAACTATCTTGGAAGTAGTGAATCAGTAGGTCCTGATTCTCCGTCTGAGCTGACATTCGTCGAGCGTACATCACCAGATGGCTCTGAGGGCAAGAGTTACCCTTGTACTTTTCAAAGTCGGGCACTTGGAATTTGTGCGGGACTTTCACATTTGGGACCAGACAAAGGTCTGCGGCGTCCTTTCCAAATAGATCCTGACCGCGAATGGCTTGCAGCTCCTTCTGCATTTCTAAGAACTGCTTCTGGAATTCCTCCATTCTGTCAAACATAGTTTCCTTCTTACCAGAAGGTGTTTGTGGAATCTGCCCTCCCGGGACAATGTGCACCACAGGGGGTGGTACCGTAACTACGGTAGTGAGTCTTGGCGTCTCCCAAAGTTTGTAACCTTCAGGAGTCTTCAGTATGCCCCTGGCATCTTCGCTTTCCCAAAGTTTGTAACCTTCAGGCCCAGCGGCTTTTGTTGTGATTCCCTGATCCTCAGTGATCGGCGGAACATATCCTTCCGGGATATAGTTAACAAGCATGCCCCAGGGATGATCTTTTGGCATCTGATACCTAGGATCATACTTCTCCACTATGGGCGTTGAGGTGATCTCTGAGATCACAGTTCGTTGTAGTTGAGCTTCCGCCATGGCTTACATGTCATTACGAAGCTTTCTCACATCCTCTCTCAGAGCGTCGATCTCTTCTTTCAACTCTCTGTTTTCTTGCTCAAGATCATCCATCTTTTTCTGACGATTGGCCCAAGTATTATACGAATGAGACAGTTTGACTCTAGAACCGAGACACAAACGTGAGATTCGTAGGTAAGAAGAATACGCGATGTGGAATGATGAATGCAATGATTATATTAATTGTTTATGGTTTAATCAAAATAAACTTTGACAATTAGATTGCAAATATCAAATGGTGGGGAAACCCCTTTTTATTGAAATTCAAAGGATTACAGAAACGGAAATACAGTAGATTACAAGATGCGGAAACAGAAACCTAAGCTAATGGGTCCCGAGTCCTCTCTGAAGAGAAATCGGGTGCTGACTCTGGTGTTTTCCTTTTCTTTGACTGGGGCTCTTGGGCCGTTGTCAGGTTGTCATTCCTTTGCCAAGTGAAAGGAGCGAGCAAATTCCTTTGGTTATCCTGATTATCCACAGCATGTTGCTCCAAAATTTCAATCAGAGCATCTTTTTCTTTCAGTAATTGCTGTATTTTGATGCACTCTACGTCGAGGGTGCGGTACATGTTCTTCCAAGACCTTCTCTCCTTTTGAACTTTGTTGAGAATAACCTGAAGCTTTTCAGTTTCCGTCATGAAGTACATGATAGATTCCTTCGGCGGAAGAATTCCGTAACGAGGATAAGGCATTTTTAGCTTGAGAGCTCTAGTTTGTACCCAATGGAGATAAGGCTCCACCGAGACACAGTCCAGTTTTCCTAGAGACTCTCGTCCTTTCTTATGAACATGCTTCCATGCATGCACTATTTCCATCTTTAGTGCTTTGTCGTTTTCTCCTTCCTTGAAGAAAAGACCTTCCAGATGAACACCCAGTGGGATGTGGCTCATCGGGTATCCAAATTGACGGCGAACCAATACCGGATGGTAGTTGATTCCTCCTTTAGTTCCTATGAGGGGTACATTGGGGAAGTTTCCACAACGGTCAATGATTCTGATTCCCTCATAAATCCTATTGCACCAATCTATATCAGAGTTGGTAAGAGACATGATCTTCTGCGACCAACATAAGGCACTCTTGCAATCCCAAAAAGCAGCAGACTTGGGCAAGTGAGAGATAAACCATTTGTAAAGCAAAGGTACACAGCATGTGATCTCCCCTCCGCTGTACAAATTTCCCAAGTGTACAGAATGATACGCATCTACGAGCAAAGTCGGCACAAGGTTTCCAATGAGAAAAACCTTAATGGAGTTAATATCGACGAAATTATTAATGTTGGGAAAGAAAAATAACCCGTAGGTGAGCAAGACAAAGATGCTTTCAAAAGCAGTTATGTTTCCTATACTGGCAAAATACAGGGCCTTCTTTGTCAAGAACTGGGCTGGCAAACCTTGGATGCCACCCTTAGTAGTTAGGTGAGTCCTAACCTCAGACTCGTCCAAATGAATTGCTCTTGCAATGGTCTGATTCTTTGGAATTTCTTCCAGTCTAGAAAATGGAGCTCGATCTATGATGTGTAAATCGATCAGATGAGAATACTCCTCCAGCGTTGGTGCTAGCTGGTAATTCGGGAATGTGAAACAGTGATAAACCGGATCATAAAACTGAATGAGTGCATCCATGATTCCCTCAATCACATGGACTCTTAACAGTGGTAGCAAACCTCCGTGCTTGGCTCTGAAAGCCTCTGGGTTAGTGATCATCTTTGCTAACCTTCTCAAATCCTCGAGTTTTGGAACCTTGAAGGTATACCTATGGGTTCTCCTTCTACCGAAATCCATTAGTGCAATCCTTTTCTCTGATATTTGCAATCACAGTCTTAGTTTAATTTGAAAAACAGAGAGACTAGAATAGAAGTTTTTTTTTGAATGTTTTAATGTTTTTTAAATGAATGCATGAATGCAGCACACAAAAACATAGAAAAAACATGGGGTCAAAGGGTCGTTGTCATGAAGTCAAGGCTCTACCCATCCCCAAAGGTTTATACTAGGGTGATTTTTGTAACTGTACTCATTATCATCAGCTCCTCCCAGGAAAGTAAAACAACAAGCGGATCGCCAACGAGTTGTAGAGCGATCTTAGAGTAAGTGCCATTCACCGAGAATAGATCACCAGCCTCAAATGAGGGTAGTATCGCGTAACAACTATTTCCGATAGTTTCCGCACTACGAAAGGGTTTGGCTCCTCAGCTTCTCAGACTTAACAACCGGCCTATTGTCTAGGTGAGAGAATGGGTTGCATTGGTCAGCCTCCAATGAGGTTGATGGTCGACCCCATCGCCATCACTTATCTTAAGTGTATACTCAATCTTTCCACATACGACATCACCCGCATTCCCATTAGCAGAAAAATAAACACGTATAGCAATTAGGAAAAGTGGTATATATATTTGTCCTAAACATCCTAGACCTTTAAAGCTATGAATCCTATGTTCCTGACAGAAAATGGGTTCCCCGGCGGAAGCCCCAATCTGTGGTATTCACACAAGAGGTGAAAAGAAAGACCGTGCCTAGATCTAACTTTGAACGGCCCCACGGTGGGCACCATTTTTCTGTGAAAAATGGGGACGACCGTGCCTAGATCTAACTTTGAAAGGCCCCACGGTGGGCGCCATTTTTCTGTAGCGAGCGATTTTGGACGCGGTTCTTAAGCGCTGGCCGCTCTCTGCGGTTTGAGCTTAAACTACAGGTCGATTCATTTTTTATCCTATTGTGAGCTGATGAAGGAAGGGAAATAAATGTCTCCAATTAACCCTGCTTTGCATACTGAGTTTAAACAGCGGTCTGTTAGGTTACGGATGCGATCAATGTGGGGGGGGGGGGCCTTTCTTGTGTTATTTTGACAGACATGTTTCTGGCGGGGAACAAGGATTAGGATGTTAGGACTGATGCTTTTTGATGTGAGAGTATGGGATTTGGGTTTTTTGTTTAGTGTGCTCACCAAGATTTTTCTTTCAATCTTATGCCTACGTATTCCCGTTTACCGAAACAGGGAAATCAGAGCGTTCGTAGTTCCTCCTATTCTATGGGAGGAAATTGTTGTTTTGGTGTCTTGTTCAAAGCCCAAGACGTGAAGCGAAAGGTGATTTGTATCTTGTTCAAAGCCCAAGATGTGAAGCTAAAAGGTTGACCTTAGAGAGAATTTGTCATCACTAAAGAGGTCTGTTTGTCACAACTGTTGGGTGATTGGTTATAAAGGAGGATTACTTTAACCGGGATACGCAGATCCGGCAATGCCATAATTTCCTTTATAGGTGATTTTAACCTGAAGGAGAAGACTTTAACTCAGTGTAGAGCAATGCCATCTATCCTTAGGAATTTCTCATGCTAAAAGAGGGACAGTGGCATGGATGTAGATGATCCAGAGGCTTGCCGCTTACAGCGATTATATGAAAGGGAAGGAGTTGTTGATGTTTGTATACTGTGAACGAGGCACAACTTTGATGCTAAAAGGTTAATTGGATTAACCAGTGGTTTTCTTATATAAAGCCTAAGAGGAGACTAATATGTGTCTCATACAAATCCCGAGAGAGAGGCTAAAAGGTTTAGACCCGACGAGGGAGTCTTTTGGTATCTCGTATAAAGCCCGAGATGGAGGCTATTTGACTCAACAAGAGAGTTTTTTTTGTATCTCGTACGAAGCCCGAGATGGAGGCTAAAGTTTGTTTGGCTCAATAAGAACCTTTTTGTATCTCGTATAAAGCCCGAGATAGAGGCTAAAGGGTGATTGACTCAACGAGGGAGTCCCTTATGTGTTCATACAAAGCCCGAGAGAGAGGCTAAACGTTGTTCGACTCCGCTGGGGAAAATCATTTGTACAAAGCCCAAGAGGAGGCTGTGGTTACTGTTTCAATTAAGTGACAGGTCCAGTATACTGATTTTAAAAGAGAAAATCAGTTCTTATATGAGCAATACTGTACTCAAGGATTTGATCCAAGGATCCAGGTTATTCCCGTTCCCTAAGGAATCGGGAAATCCGAAGGGTATTGAGACTGTCCGAGTCTATGGGTTTCCTTCCTATTTAACGAAGGGGTCACTTGAGAATGTCTTTGAGACTCAAGGAGATTAGACTGTCCAAGTCTAGAGTGTCATCTTTTATACCATGCTTTGAGAAGCGGTAGTAGACTCTATGAAAGGACTGTTCTATGAAGGTGACTAAGTTCTGTTCCTATACCTCTAGGAGGTCGTCGGGACAATTTGTACGAAGCCCAAGAGGAGGCTGGAAACTTTTAAGAAGCCGATCGGTCCTTGTACTAAGCCCAAGAGAAGGCTATCATTCCCGGAGGAAGAGATCATTATACGAAGCCTAAGAGGAGGCTGTGAATACTTTTAAGAAGCCGTAGGGTCCTTGTACTAAGCCCAAGAGGAGGCGGGGTTGCTTTTAGGAAGCCTGTGGGTCCTTGTACGATGCCCAAGAGGAGGCCGATGCTTTTAAGAAGCCTTTGGGTCCCCAAACCCTGAGAAATTCAAGGTAAGCTATTCACAAGGAATAGATCAAGTCAGGAAAGTTCGAGAATTTGGAAGAAACTCAAAGATGCCATTCACGGAGAATACATTCATCTCTGGAAATAGAGTTTCTTCACAATTCCTAATGAGGACAGCCGAAGAGAAGAGTGTATCTGGTGATCCTATTGGGGATCTAGGTGTCTATTTCTACGAATAAACGAAACGGCGTCACCTAGTTCTAGACGTAGTTGCCGGGGAAACTCGAAATATCTATACTATTATTACACAGTTGATATGAGTTTACGAAAGAAGACTTACAGTGAAACAACCCCACAATACAGTAATATGTATATGAAAGCGGTAAATGAAAGTAATAACCACTTACTCAGTTGTAGAGCTTCCATGCTGTTTGGTTAGTTGTTCAACAAAGAAAGATTGAAAACAACAGTATATTCAAAATCAAAGGAGAAAGTGCTTTGAAAAAGAAAGATTTGGGGCTTACAGCTCAAGGAGAGGCCCAGGGTTTTATCAGTGAGCGCACTGTTTGAATTTGTACAGAGGGACTTATACAAGTGACTGAGGCCCAAAATGTTTTTCTGTACAAAGGGATGGGTCTTACACTCTTTCAAGAGGCCCAAAAAAAGTTTAAAGAAAAAGAGTGGGGCTTATAACACGAGGGTAGGCCCAGATGATTTTTCCGTTTAAAAATGGCGATCGCGCCGAGGTTTTCTTTTAACGCGGAGGGACTTATACAATAAGTGAGGCCCAAAATGTTTGGTTAAAAGGGGGTTGGGTCTTACACTCTATTAGAGGCCCAAAAGTTTTGAATGGGTCTTATAGATCGAGGAGAGGCCCAAAAGGTTATTTTTCAAAAGGCGACGATCGCGCCGTTTGTTTTTGATGGTATCGGGACTTATACAATGCACTGAGGCCCAAAAATGATTTGGTCAAAAAAGGATTGGGTCTTACACTCTATTAGAGGCCCAAAAGTTTTTTGAAAATGATTTATGAGGGTTGAATTAATCCAAAAGCCCTAATTTATTTTCAAAAATGTATTTAATTGAATAAAAATCCAATTAAAATGATCAAAATTGTTTAACATGTGAAAAACAAATTGTGATCTTGGATTAATGCTTCAAAAATTAAGTATTGACCTACAAAATAATTAGAAAGCATTAAAAGTTGCAAAATCAATGTGGAAAAAATATTTAAAATGTAAAAAACAATTAAAATATTAATTCTTTGCAAAAATATCAATTATGCGAAATAAATATTATTTTTGGAATTTTTTGGGAAAATAAAATATTTTAACATTTTTGTGAATTATTAAAAAAAGAATCAACTCAAAATCATTATAACTCAGAGAGAAATTGATTTTTGAATCAATTAAACAAAAATCACAAAATTCAAATATTTGAAAATTCAAAAAAGGCGCCAAGAACAGCTGAAGAACACGCGCGTGTTCTGGGTTTGGCTGATTTGCATTTTCTATCCAATCTCCCTGAATACTTGATTATAACATGCAACCCATATATCATTATGCTCGTCTCAACCTCACGATCATGTCTATGTCCATTAATTTCATTTAAATTAAACACATAACAAGAAATCATGAAAAATCCTCAAGAACCCTAATTTCTGCATGAAGGCCAGGATTTTTGATACACGATTCAAACAATGCAATTAATTGAGGGAAAACATTCCATGCATGATTATGAACATATGGCCAAATTATTGTGCAGCAAAAATTGCATGGATCATAGAGTTAGAAGAGCTCATGCTTACCACTTGCAGCTGGTGATCGTGTTTGGTGTTGGAGGTGTTACAACTTGGTTCCAATGATGTGGATAGCTTCCCTAGGTGCCAAGTGATGTGTCTGAGTGCTTGGAATGGATTGAAATGGTTTGGAGTTGAAGATGGCACCTCAACTGCAAAACTGTCAAGAACTTGAGCAATTGGCTGGTGATTTTGTGAAATCAGTGTTCCAGATGTTATGTGAGTGTTTGGATCACTTCTATATGATGTATGTGAGGTGTGTGAGTGATTGGTTTGATTGGAAAAGCTCTCAAACTCAAAACCCGATAGTGACTTGCCTTAGAAGGCAAAATTGGAGTGAAAGAAGAGATTTTGAGGAAAGCATCTGTTTGATGGCTTTGGTGTACTTAAACTGATCACAATTGAGCTCTATTTATAGTAGAGCAAGTTTGTTTTGCAAGGAATAGTGAATGGCAACTGCAGCAGGTGTTTGTTCAATGTTGGCCAATGGAAATCCAAGTCTCCTCTAGCCATTGACTAGAGGTTAGGGCACAGGGCTGTGGTTCCCTTGGTCTTGGATAAGTCTTGACAGAATTAAAATGAGAATGGCTCAGTCCATGCCACCTTGATGCTTCCATTGAATGCTTCAATCCAAATTTGGAGTCTTGTCCCTATTTTGGCCATTCTAGGTTCAACATGCTATTTCTTGTTCCATGGACTTTGGAGGCTTGGCTCAGTGATTGTCCCCTTTAGATTCAATCCTCAGATGTGTCCAAGTGGATAAGAGCATTTGAATTTGGCTGATTTTGGAAAATCGAGCAAAGTTGCAAATTCTGCCTTGCCTTTGACAGATTTCAGCAAGGCAACTTTCCAATGTCATAACTCATGGTGTAAGTTGAATTCGGTAATGCTCTTGACCATTTTGGAAAGCCTTTACATGATACAAAAGCTGTTTGAACATGTTTGGTTTTGATCTCTTTTGAATCCAAGTGAAAAATCCCTCTACATTTGGCAAAAAGTGAAGGCAGATTCTGACTTAGTGAAAATTTCACTAAGTTTTGGAAAAAGTGATATTTTCACATTTCAGCCACTTTGATCACTCACTAACTCAAAATCCTTAATGAATTGGACTTAGGTCTAGTTGAAGTTTTTGTAGAGGGTAATGAGGGCTACAAATCCATATTTGGATGAAAAAAAATGGCTTTGTGGTTTAGGAGTTATGATCCTCCAAAGTTGGTGCCCTTGTCACTTTATTTTTAACTTAGAAAATTTTCTAAGTTTTTATGGTTACCCCTTTTACAAGTTATCCCACTTTTCTTGATTTTTCTTGATGAATGATGATTCAAATCATAAATTAACATCATTTTAGGGTTAAAAATCCATTTTGGTGAAAAATCTCAAAAAGTCAAAGTTGACTTTTGTGCACAGTTGACTTTTTATCAGATGAACTCCAAACTGTGCAATTCTTCAGGAAATCATGTCCTTGACCTAAATCAAACTTGATGGACATGTTCCATGGGTGTGATAGGGTATATTGATGCATGTCATAGGGCTTGGGAACATGTCCTGGTCAAAAGTCAAAGTTACAGTTGACTTTTCCCTTAAAACCCTAACTGTGGTGCAAATTGAGACTTGTTGCTCAAGCTTCTTGGATTAATCCATTGTTCCAAATGGATCAATATAGTTCATTAGAGACCCTCAAACCCTCTCTTGAGGTCTTGGCTCATGATTTGTCCCAAATGTCAACTTAGGGGTGAATTAGGTCAAGAACCCTAATTCCTGATTTTTGATGAATGCATCCCCTGAGGCAAAATTGACTTGATGATTGGGTCCATGAGGTCCCATGGAGTATATTAGGTTATGTTTTGGATCATTGGCTTGTGTCCAGATGAAAAATTTCCATCTGGAGGCCCTGGTCGACCAAAACCCTAATTTGGTGACACTGTCGATCTTGAGACTTGATCCACCTAGAAGGGAGCATCCTTGTGCTTGATCCTTGAAGTGGGAGTCCTTTTTGATGCTTTGTGTATGTTTGAGAGGTTTAGACAAGTTTAAGATCATGTCATTCCTTGATTGATCCTTTTTCTAAGGCTCTGAGAGGGCTTAAAACCCTAATTTTGATTGTAGTGGATGCTCACCCATCTTTGGGGAGACTGATGAGGTATGATGGTTCCTCCATATTGTGATGATGAGTGACACAATGATGGGACATCTTAGTGGTCAAAATTTGGGGTATGACAGTCACCTCCTCGTCCGCCTTCTTTCGGGCATCATTAACACTTTTAGCCTCCTCCTTGGCTTTCCTCGCCGTCTCTTCAAGATATGCCATGGTAGCCCGGGAAGCTCTGAGTTCAGCCTCAGTTGCAGAGTCCCCTTCAGCATAAATGGCCGCCATCTCCAAGACTCCGACCAGTGCAGAGGCATCTTGGGCCACCAGCAACCTTTTGCTCGAGAGGTCCATGCCCTTCAGCTGGAGAGACTCTGCCCACGGAATGACCAACGACGTCCCTTCGAAGAACCGTCTGTCAAGAATGCATGGAGGAAGTTTGAACTTCCCCTTTTTTGGCGCCTGGGTGAGATCTACCCCTTCAGTGGCCCTGAACCGCTTGGACCGTGAGGCCAGAGGCAAGGGAGACCTCTGGGGAGGAGTAGGCGAGGAGGTCCCTGCATCAATTAGGGGAGGAGTAGGAGCACGCTGGGCGAATCGAGTCTTGGGAGCAGCAACATCAGGCTTGTTCCCCGCGATAGCATTCTTTACCATTCTTTCATGAGCCGAAGGCATCTCACATGCAAAAACAAAACAAATATATTAGACGAAGAAGGAAGCATAATTTGGACAAGTTAAAATGACTAAAACTACCAAGCAGCTTATGAACTTCCGCGGAAGTCTTGCACTCCAAAAGCGCCTTGGTATTAATAAAACGATACTCCACCCTCTGGCTACCATCCTCCTCGAAGATCGGGGACCCCTTCTTCGTCCAGCATTCAGCAATCCGGAAAGAGTTAACGTACTTCACAAGTTTCTCGTAGCCAACCGCATCCTGCCGGTCCAGCATGTGCGGCTGAGCAACATATTCGTTGGGCTCCTTGGAGAAGTGGCCAGGGCCCCAATGAAAAGGAAACTTGAACTCCCGTACTGCAACCACTTTCCCTTCCTCGTCGTGCAGGTCGTTATCATCCTCGTCAATGGACACCACCCAGACGTACATACTGTCTTGGGCCCTCTCTGACACAAGCTTTATGATATAGAACCTTTCTTTGAACATCCAAATTGACTCGGAAAAGGGCTTGAACTGTTTGCGGGGCTGTTTCAACGAAACCCAGACATATCTCCTCCCCGTCAACTGCCGCTGAAGATGAAAGACAGTGAAAAACAAAGGGAGAGTAGCCCCTATCTCCAAATACGCGCACGTCAACTCGAAGGCACGGATGAATGCCAGCGAGTTGGGATGCAACTACGACGGGACGAGATCCAGGTGCACGAAGACTGACTGCTGAAAATTGGTGAAGGGAAGTCTCAATCCCAACTCTTTGAACGCGTATTCATACATGGCAAAATGCTCCCCGAAGTTGTCGCAGACCCTATCATCCTAGGAGGGGAAGTACACCTTCCACTCCCCCTCTGGCCCAACGACCGTAAAGACATCCCCCAGATATGTCGTAAAAGTAGATACGTGCTCGACAGGCTCAGCCACCGACCACTCCTCCGTTGATTCCTCAATAACTTCTTCCTCCCCGACTTCATTGGGGACAGTTGAGGCCTCTGTACTACTGCTCTCCGAGGAGCTCTCCGAGGACGAGTCTATCACGATCTCCTCGTCAGGCCTCGTCGCCATGTCAATCACCTGAAAAGCAGAGAAAAAAGTGAATTCGACGAAGAATCAAATCCACCCTTCCACCGCTAGTCAAGTGAAAGGGCGCGCAAAGGGTTGAGGACGACGTCCCCGGCCTAAGCCCTAACATCAAACAAAAACTCAAGAGTCTCCCACGAGGAGATGCTCGGGACAAACCACTCCCGCACGAGGAACTTCCTCGAGCCACTCCCTAGTTTCCGTTTGAACATTACGCCTGAATCTGAGCAACCGCGACGGTTACGCATGCATCATCATCGCGACGACGCCGGAAACCGTCCTGCTCAAGAGATATCCCAAAAGCCCCAGCGACCTCATCGACGACGGAGGTTGGCCTAAACCACCGTCCACCACCAACAGCCGCCGAAAATGAAGCAATTCATCCTCTAACCCTAAACCTAGCCACATGCAATCTACGAACAACCATAAAAGAGGCTAAGAAACACAGGATCAGTGAACTTACTTGATTAGAGAGCTGAAAAATAGTTGCTCGGAACTGGTGACGGTGGTCGGAGCGACGAACGGCGGTGACGGGTAAATGCTCTGAGGAAGACGAAGAAGAGAGATAAGCGAAAGTTCCAAATGGCCTGAGTCTCCCTCCTTTTATACTGAGGGGCACGTGCAATGGCACACCCTCCTAGGTCATAATGGCTATCGACTAGCCATCATTGCCTAGTAACTGCGACACAAGGCTCGAGGCGCACGTGGTACCCTAACGTTTTAATTCTTCCTAACTGTTGGTCTCCTCGTACGATGGCAACCCAGACACGGACATGGATCTCACAAACACCAAGGGTCACGGGCACCACGAGACGACTTTCTCCGTCACCAAACGATGACTCCACGCCAGTTCCCCGGAATCACGAGATGTCCTTAAGTCATCACTTCTGTTATGGACTGGACCAATGGCTAGGCATGGCCCAATCCACTTCTGCTCCCAGAACGGCCCAATTGCCTAAGTCCAATCCACAAAGGGGCAAAAGTTACCTTTCTGCCCCTCCAATCGGGCAAGGACTGCATCACTCCTCCCCGACACCACTGCCCGTTCCGCACGGATCCTTCTATCCCCGAACAGCTGAGGGCATGTGCCCGAAACTATGACTATGCCCGACATAACGGCTAGTTTTGGGTACCCTGCCCGACATAACAGCTGGTTTGGGGAAGTTACCTATTCTTCGGGAAAACAGTTATTTCGCCCCGAAAATAGGACCGTTGGCCACGCGCTGGGGGCACTATATAAACCCTCTCACTTTAGAGGGTCAGGTATCGAATAATCACCCTACTAACTCATACTTTGTACTTGCCACTTTTCTCTGACCCTTTCTTACTTGAGCATCGGAGTGTCTTGCAGGTACACCCCATCTTCTTCTCCATATGCTCAACATCTTAGACGTACTTGGTGGCCCACTTCAACAGGATCTGATCCAGCCTTCACGATCAATGACAAACATAAGTATTTAATAGAACAATGTTGGGCTGTTATAATTTTCTTTGCAACATCAGAGTATGGGGTTTATAAGCTCCCCCTGAGTCTAATAGTTCAAAGTTGAGTTCTTTGACCCACCCTAAGTACTACTTTCAAGAAAAACTAATATAGTTTTCTTAGTAACATCAGAGTCTGAGGTTTGTAGGCTCTCTCTGACTCAAATATCTCCATGGTTGAGGTTTGTAAGATCCCCCTTAGTTCTATATTTAAGAAAACCAAAAATAATATTCTAACTTTCTTTTGCAACAACAGAAAATGAGGTTTGTAAGCTCTTTATGAGTCTGATAGGCTAATGTTGAGGTTTGTAAGCTCCTCCTTAGTTTTATGTACAAGAAAGTTAAAATGTGTCGCTCGGGCAAGATAACCTTAATAACAAAAATTTAAATAACAAAATTATAAATGACCATTATGTACAGACAGAATAGGTTAAATGAGTTCAGTTTCTAATTAAATACTTACTATCATTTCTCCCCCTTTTGTCACATCAAAAAGAATAAAAAAAGAAAAAGAAAAAAGAATTACAATCATAAATGCATATTAGTCCATCATTACAAGATCAGTTTCCAAGAATTGAAAAACTATCAAGTAACAAGGGTCATTAAGGATTGTGCAATGTAGTTATTGATCGTAACAGTCCACAAAATCAAGTAAAAGATTTTCATTCTGTCGATTAGGATACTCAAAAGCCATTATAAAATCAACCAAAATCTAATTCATTTTCATCAACATCTACTAAACTCATGGAGTCATCAGCTGAGAGCAGCAAAGCTTCTGTAGTGACAAAAATATAATAGAACTCTACAAGTCTGAGTGTCCATAACCTTCAAAAACGAGATGTTTCTGAGTCATCCACTATTGGGCCTATGCCCTCTACAAAGACTACTTCAGACGAAGCTACATCAGCAGTTCCTTAACAAACTACAGAAGTAGGTTCTTCAGTTGCTACGATGAAGCCAAGAAAGAAGTCTATGAAGAGGTCAAGGAGAAGAAGGTTCAACAAGATGTTTTATCATTGTGTTATCCCAGAAGCAGACGGGGAAGATATTAATGAGGATGAACCAGAAGATGATTATGACAACTACTGTTCCTTCAAGGCAAATGATGACTTATATAGAGATATATTCTAAGAATATACAATTCCTTTTGTAAAACTCTTTTTTAATCCTTATACTTGACTAATGAAGATGTTTTTTTGACCAATTATTTATTTATTTACATTGCATGCATACAACCACTTAACTTCACCTTTTGATTTTCTGGTAAAACATTAATGAAGTAATACTGACACCAAAAGCCACCGTTTAAACAATTTAGCTATAATACTTACTATTGTTAAAATGAATCTTAATAGGTCAGACAGTTAGATAACATTTCCAAGAGTCATAATTAAAACATTGATTTGACTTAATCAATATTAAAATAACGGATACTCAAGATAGTGAGTGTAATAAGTCTATAAAAACTCATAGCAAACTCTCTCCCTTAATCACTTAATCTTTAGAACACCAAGATGTATAAGCAAAAACAAATTTGGGTTCCAAAGAGATATTTCATAAAGGCAGTCATACTAAATGCAGCAACTCAAGCAACCAAAAGCAAAGTACCAGCTGAAGGATCTGCTAGCAACTAGATGACTTCAGAAGCACACACCTCTTCAACATCCTTTGTGAAGACTACCAAAAGAAGAAGAACTTCTGAGTCCAAACGCAGAAACCATCTGAGAAAGGAGGCTTTGGAGTTTGCTAAGGAAGAATGGAAAGATTATTTAGATAATCTTGACATGTCAAATGATCCTAGGGAATACCTTAGGGCAAATCCAAAAGACTAGAAAGTCTAAATAATTTTTAATATCTTCAAGTTTATTAATGAGAATTGTTGCACGTTTTGAGTTCTTGATCCCATTTCTTTAATCCTTTAGAACAACTATATATATATATATATATATATATATATATATATATATATATATATATATATATATATAACAGTTAAACTGCACAACATCATAAACAAACACGAATTATTAATAAGATTTCTTAATACAAAAGTTCTAACCATTACAAGGCATAACTATGTAGAAATCTAACATAAAAATATTTCCTAGATAGCTTCAAACTTGTCTCTCCAAATTTTAGACGAATCAGCCTCTGAACTTATGATAACTCCATGCTGAACAAGTAATTCTAAAAGAACTCGTCCATAAGGAATGAAGAAAATATTTCCCTTGTGAAAGGAAGAAATAGTCATCTTTAAATAGTCAAACATAACTCGAGGAAGATCAATCTGCAAGTCTGAATTGAGAAGTAGAAGCATATCTTTTTCAATAGGGTCCACGAGGTCTAAATCCTTATCCTTAGGCAGCAGGTTTGAATTCACAATCTGATTCCAAACAGCTGCATAAGGATAAAGATTAGAGACCAATGATGTATTAGATGGATCTACAAAGATACGCCAAGTAGAAAGATAGTATTCCCAAACAAGAGTTCTTCGGATTTCACCAATTTCCTCACAATTGATCACATTAGCAATCACTTTAGAGTTTACTGTTATAGAAACACCAGTTACTTTAGAAAGAATAACACACTCAGAGTTTAGCTCAACAATGGATGCACTAATCCAAAACTCTTTGATAAGATCTGTATAAGTGAAACCACGAAGCATTTCAAAGTATCCATTCCAACTTTGTTCAGACACAGTCTTCCAGAAGTTAAAACCCAAATTAAGCAACTCATCAAAATCCATAAACTTTTCATTGATGACAACTAGTTGATTCAAAGAAGAATTGACTAGGAAACTCATCTCAAGATTGAATTGATCAGAACAAAACCAAAGAGAAAACAAAAAGAAAAAGAACAGAACAAGATTCTAAAGGAATACAAATCTTGTCAGAAAAAGGACACAAAATGATGTTTCACAAGACAGGGGATAGAGACAACAAATATATAAAAAGAAAGCATCATTACCCAAAGGTTATTATCTAGCAGATTTCCTGAATCCACTAAATAATTTTAAAACTTATGAAATTTAAGTAATATAAGAGTTTTTGAAAAACCTTTTACTTAAACTGATTTATCAGAAGTAAAGAATCTTCTTCGAAATTTCAGAGTCTGACAATTTTCAGAAGCTATCATCCATCATAGTCTAGTAGATCTAAACTAAGAGAGAGATATCCTCTGTCAGTCATCAGTCCTGAAGATTCTATTCAAAACCAACATTTCCTCTTGAAACAAGAGTCATGAGTGATTAAAGAATAATGAATTGTTTCATTTGATAGCTAACAAGCAGCATTACCATCACAAAAGTGAGGAAAATGTTTCCATAAATATGATAGTCATCTAGCTTAATGAAATATTTAGTATAGATAAATACAACACACTTTCTTCTTAAAGATTTCTGAAGATTCTTTCAATAAAAGAACTTTTCTAGAAATCTAGCAGAGACTTTGTATTAACATATACACAAACATCTCATTGAATCAAGAGATAAGCTAGAAAAGAACATAACCATTTCTTTGTGTTCTCTCGGTCAGACTCGTATCAGTATTCAGACTTGACCATAAAGTCTAAACACCGCTTTGAGTTGATTATAATTCAATGGTTGTTAAACCATTAACTCCACTTCTCCCACAAAACTCAGTACTTCTAGTACTTGATTCTGGAATGTAGGCTCTTCTTCCATCAAATGTTGTAAACAACCTTTGATAAATGCCATCGAGGATGTCTCTGTTTCTTTCTTCGATATTTGCAGCAAATACATTTGAATGATGCCACTCATATTCTTATGAGACCATACACAAATGTCCAGACAGACTTTGTTTCACCTTATGCCACATTCTAATAGCAATACCATGATTCATTCTAGAGTATCAATCGAGGATAAATCATAATATGAACAAGATCTTATTCTTAGCAGAATCATTGATTTCCTTATCTTGGATTAAGACTTTGAAATCTTTGATACACAAAGAACCAGATGATGTTAGCTATCAGAGAATGATATAAAGCGCCATCATGTAAGTTCCCTCAAAACACGAAAAAGAATTGAAGGTTTCTCATAGACTTGTCCTTTAATACAAATTCCATGATGACCCTCAATCAAGGAGAAATGGAGTCTTTTAAGATATCGCCTTAAAGAACATACTCCTTATTATCAAATATTAAAGCAAGATATATTTGACATAACCTCTTTCTCTTCAATACTTTATTTTTATTTCAGGACTCAGATGCTTCTTCAGAAGCACTAATGACTGGAAGAGCCAGATTACTCTTTAATCTGAATCCTGTACTAATGTCAGCTTCAAATGAATATGCAGTGAAGCCTTCTGATATTAGGTTCTGGTAGTGTTTCTCCTTGATTTCAGATTTGTGAAATCCGTTGAAATACTAATATTTCATAAGCTTTTGAAGTTACTCTTCTATCATTAGATGTCACATTTCACTCAGTCAGTTAAAGAAGTATTCTGATTAGGAAGGTTAATTCCTCATCATCAGACATTCCATAGGAAGTATCCTTCAACAGACTTTACAAAAGATAATCTGATAGATAGATTTTCAACATCTAATTCCATTTCTTTTCTTTGAAGATTGTATGACAAACCGACTGAGCACAGTAAATTCAAGTTGTATAACTTCTTGAATAACCGCGACCTTAGGTTTGAATCTAGAACAATCTTCTCAGAATATGCTTAGAGAGATTTGATAAAGTGTGACTGGACAAGCTTCAAAACTGATTCCCAAAAATCTGAGCGCAAGGATTCATGGATAGTCTGAGTATCAGACATATCAATGATGTTGACATATTCAGAAGTGAGATAAAGCACCTACCATAATGCAACTACCTATGAAGATATTCAATAAGCTTCTTCTGAGCTGGTGATAGGGATTTTCAAACATTGATAATCTCTACACCATCAACTTCTATAGTAATACGTTTCTCAAGGATATTCTATAGACCTTCATCACAAGCCTTTATAAAGACCTATGAGTTAAAAATATGTTTTGCTTTTCCATCATTTAAATTCAGTGGAATCACCCTTTGAATATGGTAGGAAAAGCAGTATGGTATTTTTCATGTGGCACTTGATTCCTTCTTGAAGGAAAGTCTTTAACAGACATAATTTTATTATTGGATCATTATCTGCACCACTGTTAAGTGTTAAGCACATACCATGCTCTGATACCAATTGAAGGTGAGAAAAGTACACAAGAAGGGGGGTTGAAATGTGTTTTCCATTTCTTTTAATTATGCGTCTGATCAGAGTTCAGAATCTGAACTGATGTTAAGATTTTGTTTATACTTAGCAACGGTGTTAATAGAAGCAAATAAATAAAAATAGAAGACACAAAGATTTATATTGGATCCTCTCCAACTGAAAGTAGTCCAGTCCCCTTGCTTCACATGAGATTTTTGCTATAACCAAATCATGATTACAATCTCTTATGCATTCTGTATAAGTCTTTTACACTGCTCAGACCCTAGGTATGAGACTTCCTGCCTAAGTCCTCCAGACTCAAGACTTCTTCTCCAAGTCCCATGAAACAACTCTCCTTGCTTAAACCCTCGGGTTAAAGACTTATTGCTCCCACTTTCATGAAGAAAGCCAACCTTCTCAAGCCACACTGGCCCAAGACTTCTTTGCTTACATCCACACGACACAAGACTTCTGCTTAATTAATCCACTTGATTGAGACTTTCATTGCTCAAGCATATATCATGAGACTTACATGGATCAAGCATCTTGGCAAGAGAATTCCTTACTTGTATCTCAATGATACAAGATTTATGCTCAATCAATACACTTGATTAAGACTTTCAATGCTCAAGCACATAGCAAGAGACTTACATGGCTCAAGCATCTTGACAAGAGACTTAATCTAAACTGCTAAACAAGTTTAGCAGAATAGAGAACAAGGTGTACATGATACTAATATCAGAGGTACGGAAAATCACCATAACAAAGACCTAAAGCTCTTAAGATTTCTAAGATATTCAATGTGTAAGAAATCTTAAGGCTTTAACAATTACAACCTACAACAGAAAATCTACATAAACAATAGAGTTGATAATTGCTGATCTTGTTACTCCATCTTCTGGTTAGTCATTGTTAAAGATTTAGTTTGAACCTCCATCCACTTATATAGTAGTCACAGTAGACTAGTTGTTGGATGAGATAACTCGATCAGTGTCTTTTCTTTACTCCATAGTACAAGAGTTGTTGAAGATAGATACACCAAAAGATCTTGATCCATTGTGTAACATATTTAATCGTTGAGTCTTCAAGAAGATCCTGTACTATAGAGGTGTTGGAGAGGGTATCCTTAAATATGTTAATCTTTCTTAAGCCTTGTGAACTCAGACTCCAGCTAAAAAACTGATTTAACAATGCACCTTCATTTATGCAGTACGAACAGCTTCAGCTTTATCACCAACTTTGAACGATACCAGAGGCCAATTTACATTCACCAAGTGTAGAGACAATTGTGTTGCTTCTTCTGATACTGAGACCTTCAGCTTCAGAGTCTACACCAGACATCACTTAGCAAGGGTTTTTTATATTTTGTACCATCAGAATCTAGCAATTCAGCTTCTCTCAAGTGTGCCTTTGTATATTAGATTTTGTATCTAATATTTACAAGTATTAGAACATGCATACAAGAAATACACATCAAATAAAACCATCGTTCTTTAAATATTTTGTTATCATCAAAATCCAAGGAATATATGTCATGAATAAATTTTGTTCTAACAGATAGTAATTCAGTAGGGGGATTACTATTTTGAGTCAATGCATGTTTTTTATGGTCCGAAGGGGGACGTAAATATGATTATTGTTGTAGCTTTCAGTTTGATCGACATGCATCATTGTGTCGTGACGTTGAAAGAAGCATGTTTGCTAGTTTCGAATGGTGGAATATTGGCTTGACCAAGCTCAAAAGGGGGGACTTGGAACTCGGATGGGGGGCTCATGGGTTCAGAAGGGGCACCCGATTCCAGAGAGAACCAAATGTTAAGTTGGTACCATATAGGTAAGTGTCACGTTGTGTCATGAGTCGTACATATATATATAAATATATACATATCTCTGTGTGTGTGTGTGTGTGTGTATGTGTGAAAGAGTGTGTGTGTGTGTGTGTGTGTGTGTGTGTGCGCATGTGCGTGAGTCTGTGTGTGTGTGTGTGTGTGTGTGTGTGTGTTTGTGCATATGTGTATGTGTGTGCATGCGAGAGAGAGTGTGTGTGTGTATGCTGTGTTTTTAAGTGTGTGTGAGTGTGTATGTGTGTGTGTGTGTGCGCATGTGTGCGTGCATTAGCACGTGTGTCTGTGTGCAAGTGCGCGCGCGTGTGTGTGTGTGTGTGTGTGCGTGTGTGTGTTCCTGCATGTGTGTGTGTGAGTGAGAGTGTGAGATTATGGTGATGTTGATTATGTGTGTGTGTGTGTGTGTATGTGTGTGTGTGTGTGTGTGTGTGTGTGTGTGTGAGATTATGGTGGTGTTGATTGTGTATTCGATGTATGATTTGTTATGTATTTCTCTACTTTCAGATTCTTTACACCGTTCATATTGAATGATTTTTTTCACCCCTTTGCTGAATGTTATCCACCATGGACATCTTGCAGATACTCAAGAGTAAAGTTGTTGCAATTGTGGAAGATGGCGTGTTAGAGTTACTCTTTGTTTTATTTATCGCTTTTTTCACACATTAGTTGTTCTTAGTGCTCTAATCTTGTAACATCAGGAACAGGGCGTTTGTTATGTTTTTGAGTTGATGTAGTTTTGGTGTTTATAAAGTTCAATACTTATTTGATAAAGTTATATTTGAGGTTTTTATATTATGATTTCCGCTGCATGATGATAATTGTCTGATGAGTTTTGAAGGGTTGTCATTGGTGGCACCTTAAATTATCGAGTAATTATATTTATATAAGTTTCGGGGTTTAGGGTGTTACATACTGACTCTCCAATTTATCTAAAACCTCATTCGGAGTCTTCACGTTCATGATATGATACATGACCTCGTGTGAAACACATAGGCAAATCAATCTTGCGGCCTTCTCCTTCTTCTCAGCCGAATCGGTATCTTCCATGCTATTTTGTTTTATCTAACGTAGTTCCTTTTGTAAACATTGCCGAGCTAATAGATCCTTAACCCTCCTTTTCCATAATCCAAAATTACTCGTCTCATTGAACCTTGTGGCTACGCTGAAAAATGGTAAACAACTGCTGGTCTCCAAATTAAGGGTTACTTGCAAGATCAACCAGTGAATCCTAGGACATAGTGCTAAACAACCTCTTCGTTGTTGATTTTCTTGTGTTTAAAAGACTACTTTCGACTTGGTAGAACTATGGTTCTAAGTAACTATAAAATGGGTAAAAGCATCGTCTTCGATTACTTCAGAAATGTGTAAAAGAGAAGATAAATACTAGAAATGCTGAATGAAAATACTTGAAAGAAAATTGAAAGTAAAGAACATGAATCAAGCGTAAAGCTAAAATCAGAAACTTTGTATTGAACATAAAATATGGTGATTCATTTGCTCTTACATTCTCTCATCCATTCGCTCGTTTCTATTAACGTTGATACTTTGAGTTTTCAGTGAGATTTTTGTAATACAATGAACACCCCGAATTCAACATAATGAACTCCTATATATACAAGTGTGAAATAACTACCCCTAACATTTCTATCCTCATAATTCGCCACGTGAAACTCTGAATGCAGCCTTACTTCATACTCCGTCCATGTGTGTATTCAAAAGGAAACCTTCAGGTAGTTATTAATATTTGAACGTGAGACTACGCGCCCAAATAACTGCCTTTTTGACCACGTCGCCTTTGTCGCACGGACTACGTGGTCGATGACGATAATTAGTCGAAATGTCTTTTGAAACAACCAAAAATTAACTAAGTCTAGATTCTTGGTCGAACCAAGACTTCTTCAAACTTTCCCTTGTTTGCTGTGATTTTTCCCTTAGTCGAAAATCCCAGCTAACAAATTTCCCCCCAAAAAGGCCTCTTTTGACGATTCTAGGAGATATGGGTTTTTACGTTTCTAGCCATTATTAACCTAGGGGGATGACGCCATTCCCATCATGAAGTTTCTTTCAACCGTCGCCTTGAAGATGTGCTCTTCCCACTCATGATACCTCTACTCATCATGGCACTGAATTCATAGGGTATTGTAGCTACGTGTAGCCGGACACCCTAACTTCCTCCTCTAGGGAAGTGCCACGTGACTCCTGTTTGTTCCAACTAATCAGTTAAGGGGATTGAAGAGTCTCTCTTCTCCCACTATAAATAGTGTGTCTCCCCCATTTTCAACACTTTTCCAACATATCCTATGAAATCTCCATTGCAGAAATCTTCTTCTCCAAATTTTCTTCAGAAAAACTTCAGAATCTCAACAATGGAACCTTCTACCAAGAATATCAAAGCCCCCAAAGAACCTCTTCCTCAAGCATACATGCTAAACAAGGTCATTGCAATAGGGAATCAAGAATACATCCCAGAACCTCCAAACCTTGAATAAAAACTTTGAATTTACAAGTCCCAGGTACTTATCCCTTTTAACATTTCTGGAACTGATCACGCTCTCATAGGTCCTACGCTTGACCCTATATAAGACCTTACTAAGTGCAAATATTTCTTTCCTGCTTACCATAGGACTAAACTTGTAGTTAGCATTAAGGATCCCATGGACTTGGAGTACCAAACCACCAACCTGCGAGTTTTTCGCTCTGCTCCCCCAACCAAAAAACATAACGACTATATCTCATGGTTAGATAAGATAGAAGCCCAAATGGGTGATGTCTAGAAAGAAATGGGCATCTTTGACCTGATCCAACTATCGAGGACTGGCCCGTCGTATTGCCAAAATATGTTTTCCGCCTCCCTTTACTACTGGGAGAGCACGACTAACACCTTCTAACTTCCTTGTGGAATGTTGACACCCACGCTCTTTGACATGGCGGCCATTACTGGCCTTCGACCTGATAGTGGTAATTTCGACCCCACTGAGCAAGATGAGGATATTATTGAGTTCGACAGCAATCGTGCTGGTTTCACTAGGTACATCATGGACTATCACGTCACTGACGCTCTCGAGGTCACTGTTGAAGAACACATCACTTTCCTGGCTTTGTGGCTATCTAAATGTATTTTCTACTGTATATCCCTGAAGGTAGCAAAAAGATATCTAACCCTTACCAACCAGCTACATGAGGGAAAAGATGTATGTCTCAGCCAGCTAATCTTAGGGTCCTTGTATGCATCATTGGGAGAAGCCATTGAGCGTTGAGAAACATCATGCCTAAAGATGACCTTCTGCTTGGTGGACCATTCCGGCTTCTTCAGTTATAGCTTAACGCACCTTTGAAGCTTCCTTGAAAGTCGAACGCCCCGACGATGCTGACCCAATCATCAATGGCCGAAGCATTGAAGATACTAGGCTGAATCTCCTAACCCCCACTGATAAGAGCAGCTCAGACAAAGACGTAATCAGTTTCTACTTAACAATGTTTTCCAAACTCTATACCTTCACCTCGACTATGGCCCGTTTCGCCAGAAAGACTCATGGACCAGAATGGTTTACCCGATCACTCCCAGGCAATGACGAAAAGGAAAAAGAGTCTAAAAGGATCTGGTCATCATTCTTGACACCTAAACTCCTTTTCGTTCGTCTTGAGCCTTCCAAAGATCATGTGAGAATCCTCAGTCACCAACCTAATCTGGTAGCACGTCAGTTTGGAATCTGTCAAACCATTCCTCGCCCTTTTTTCAGGAAGAAAAGTGAGTTATGCCTCATCACCATTGTCTACTCTGAGGATTACTACCTCCAACAGTTCAAGCGACATGCTGATGCCCGACCTACCCTTATCCTTTTTAGCTTTTATCCCACTTATTATTGCACCCAAGAGTTTAACACTTGGTGGAGAGCCTACTATGGCCAAGAATTCATGGATGCTGCAACAATTCGACGATATCTCACTGATGCTTTTTCCTTTTTTCACCAAAAATTCAAAAAAGCTAGATCTAAGCACATCAAAGAGATTCAGGCTTTCCAAAAATACTTTGAAGCTGTATATGACCCAAATGATATTAAAAGGACGACTAGTGAGGCAGCTAGGACTCTGAAGGACAAAGTGCAGGCGAAACTTCCCAATCTAAAGATTCCTGCCTATGTGAAAGACAGATACAATTTAGCCCACAAGTTTTATACTCCCAAATTCCCCCCTTTACAACCAGTGACATGGCTCTGGCCTTTGCTTCTCTGTTCCCACGGTGGTTCGTTTGTGGGGAATTCTTGAAGGTACACAAAATCGAGAGTCTGAAGCCTGCACAACGAGTGACTCTGACTAAGCTGGATCTATACAGTTTCAAAGGTCACCTTTATGTCGATATAAACAATGTCAGGGTAGAAACTCCCATACATGAGGGTTAAGAAAGAAAAAAATGTCTCTCACATCTTCTTCATTTCCTACTTTCCATTCTTTAACTTTGGGTTTGTCGTTGTTCCTTTTATATCTCAGCTATAGAGCACAAAAAGAGGACGAGGAAAGATATCAGAGCTAAAGCAACACTCAACCAGGATGAGGTCGAGGGGACCTTATCTAACCCTACGAAATTATGTGTTTCAGAACAAACACCATTCGTTGCTTATGCCTTCTTACCTTATTTACATTTTTTATATCATTGCCATGCAGGTCAATGGCCATACTGCAGTAGGTAAGTTCGACGCCGCAACCATTGACCCTGTTGTCGTAGAAGACTCGTCTCTAGACCCTCATCCACGCAAGAAGAAAAAAAGGTGCTGGAATAAAGAAGATCTCAGTCAAACCCAAAGTGGCTCCCATTCCTAAAACCAAACAAGGGAAGAAAGCCCCTATTGCCAAAGTTGTGAGGTTACCCCAGCGGCTAGGAAATTGACATTGAATGAGAGTGCCAACTCCAGTCCTAATGGTGAAACCTTAAAGGTACCTTCAAACTTTATTTTGCTTACTATATTTTTTTGTTAAATACTGACAAAGTACCTCATCTTCAGGACAAACCAACGGCTTAACCTGCGATGACTTCGACTGCTAAACCTGCGCCGACTAACACCTCGCCAGCACATCAGCCTTCTGCCAATGCAACTGTTATGGATGAAGTCAACAAGCATGTAGAAGTTGAAGATTACACCTCTCACCAATCCACTAGAAAAGTATCTTTCACTGAATCATCTTCTTTGACATCAACTTAGAAGGAGAAAACCCTTGTGGATATGGACGACAATTCCCCAGAAGCTACTCTTGGCAAAGAAGAACCTCAACAATCAACTGAAAAATCTCAACCTGCCATAGAAACCCAGCCGCTTATGGAGACTGTCGATACGATCCAAGGTGAAAAAAATCCTAGTTTCAAGACTGCCTCTAATACCGACACAGAGAAACCCGATGCCTCAACTACTACGAAGACTACTCCATCTTCCACTCCCTTATCACAAGCAAAAATGGACGCACTGAAAGCGACCAATCCCAGAGCCTCTATGAAAATGGTTCTGAGTACTAAAAGAAGTTCCACTGACAGATGTTCAAGTTCTTCGACTGTATCTCGAGGTACCATGGGTCATGAGTCTGTCGAATCGATTTTGAAGCAACTAAAAACCCTTGTTGGGGATGTTGACCTTTTCAAAGCTTTGGAGAAAGACGTCATATATGGCTACAGAATCAAAACTCTTCTTAAGAAACTGGATACTCCTGATGTTCCTGTCAAAGTGGTCGATTTCTTATTTACCTTTAGGCCTCTTTTTGACCAAGTCCAGGCCAAATTTCAGCGCACGAATGACACCAAGACCAAGATGGCGCCTAAATAGACCGAGGGATCCAAAGCATGAAACTTGGCCAGTGAGTCGGACCAACGCGCGGAGGAACTTAAAGAGAGCCTTCATCTGGAAAATAGTGTTGTCACTTCCCTAGACACTCAAATCTCTGGCAGGAAGAAAGAGATAGAGGCGTTGCAGAAAAAGATACAGGATGCTAAGGCACAAAAAAACCAATTTATGAACTTCGGATAGGTAAGTTCGCTGACGTAACCACTGATCCCGTTGTCGTAGAAGACTCATCTCCAGAGCCTCCTCCATACAAGAAGAAAAAAGGTGTTGGAATAAAGAAGATCTCGAACAGTCCCAAAGTGGCTCCTTTGAGAACAAGATTTAGTTCTGCAATATTATTTCTAAGTTTTGATGATATCAAACGAGTATGTTTGTATGAACAATTTCGTAAAACTAATGTTTGTTACTTTGAGAATCTAACAAACAGGTTATGCTTCCGTTAATTGGTGTGGACATAATGCTAAAAGAATACTTTTCCTACGCGTTTCACTTAATGTGCTAAATCTCTTCAAACGAATCTGAAGATCATAGACCCTGATATAATATATAAAGAAAACAAGTTCTGAAAATATGAAGACTGAGGTTCTGATGAACGAAGTCCAAATGCTGAAGACTTTTGCCCTTTGATAAAGGTTCTGAAGACCCAACCAATAGTCTCTACTCATGCTTCAACTAAATACTATCTGAAGCCTCTGAAGATATGAAGACAATTTTCTAAGTGAACAAGGTTCTGAAGACCAAGTGCTGAAGATTCCGAAGACGCTGCTCTGAGGACTCCAAGACTTGAAGATCTTAAGAATCAAGCTACGTTTTCCCTTCTTACTCATGCTCGCAGTAGCCTCTGAAGTTAAGAAGATTAGAAGACTAAGCAACGAAGTTCAAACGAAGATATCTTGGTAACTGTGGAAATGTTCAAATGAAGATTTCTTGGTAACAGTGCCAACGAAGATATACTGACAAGACAGGACACAAAAGGTTTTCTCTGTCCTCACGTTTCTACCAAACTGCCGTTAATAGTCATGATTACCTTGCAACGGATATCTTTACCCGGCTATAAAATGACTTGAAGACTCAAAGAATGATATTAATTGCTCCGCTTAACAACACGCTCTATCTTGCTATTATCATTCAAATAGTCATTTTCTGTGCTGTAAAATAGTTTACATATTCAGCTTGTGCTAGAATCAATACCTTGTAAACAAACCTTGTTCAAACTGTTGTTTGAAGTTCCTTGAGAAAACCTGGTGAGGTTAATATTCTTGAGAAGTCTAGGACTAGTGAGAGTCTTAGAGGTTGTTCCTTAAGAGAGACCAGTCTGGTTAGATCTCTTGAGAAGTCTAGAACTTGAGAGTTTTAGAGGTTGTTGTTAGTCACCAGAATTTTGGCTTGTGCATTGTATTAATTTGTTTGATTAGTGGATTAAGACCTCGATTGAGAGAGGCAAAATCACCTTGGCGGGTGGACTAGATTAACTTGAGGAATTCTCTAGTGAACTAGTATAAACATACCGTGTTATCTCATTCAAGCTTCATTTAGATTATCATCCTTAAGATAAAGAGTTATTAAAAAAAAGGTTTAGAATAAAAGAAAAGATTTTATTTTTGAAAAACCAATTCAACCCCCCCCCCCCCCCCCCCCCCCCCCCCGCTTTCTTGTGTTTTTCAGACCTTCAGTTGGCATCAGAGCTCCGATTCTGAGGTGATAAAAAGGTTGAGTTTTTATTAAGCACTTAACAGTGTTCAGTACCTATCCAAGTGTGAAAAACAATGACTACACCTGAACTAAATGTTTCTGCAAATGAAAGAGATTCTTATAGTGCAAAACCTCCTATCTTTGATGGGGAAAAATTTGAATATTGGAAAGACAGAATTGAAAGTTACTTTCTGGCTTTTGACTTAGATCTATGGGATCTGGTAGTTGATGGCTACAGTCACCCTGTAGATTCTGAAGGTAAAAAGATTGCCAGAAGTGCATTAACAGATGCTCAAAAGAAGATGTACAAGAATTATCACAGAGCAAGAACAATTATGTTAAATGCAATTTCATATACGGAATATGAAAAGATCACAAACAAAGAAACTACAAAGTCTATCTTTGAGTCTCTCCGAATGACTCATGAAGGCAACACTCAAGTCAAAGAGACAAAGGCTCTTGCACTAATCCAGAAATATGAAGTCTTCAGAATGGAAGACGATGAATCTGTGGAAACTTTGTTTTCAAGATTCCCGATGCTTGTTACAGGACTCAAAGTTTTGGACAGAGGTTACTCTACTGCTGATCGTGTCAAAAAGATTATCAGAAGTCTGCTTGTCAAATGGAGACCAATGGTAACAGTCTTGAAACTAGAAAAGGACTTAAACAACATAAGTCTTGAGGAACTAATCGGTTCTTTAAGAAGTCATGAAATAGAACTTCAAGAAGATGAACCTCAGAAGAAATGTAAATCTATTGCTCTAAAGGCTAAGTCTGAGAAGAAAAAGGCATATCAAGCAGAGGAAGAATTGGAAGAATCTGAAGAGGATTCAAACGAAGATGATATATCTCTCCTATCAAGGAAGATAAGTCAACTATGGAAATACTTTAAAAAATAAGTTCAAAGGACTAAGAAGAAGGTCTGAGCCTACATATGGTCAAAAGAAAACTTATGGAAGAGAAGTTACATGTTTTGAATGCAAGGAGCCTGGACATATCAAGAATGATTGTCCAAAGTTCAAGGAAGATGGAAGACCTAAGAAAACGAAAAAGGGTCTTCTGGCATTATGGGATGATTCAAAGTCAGAAGAAGATTCTGATGGAGAACATGCCAACGTAGCTTTCATGGCAAATACCAACACAAACGATGTCTTATCAGAAAGTGAACTATCAGAATCCGAAGACGAAAGAGAGGTACTTTCTTCCTTATCTCGTTCTGAACTTGAAATAGGATTATCTGAATTTATGGAAAGATATCAACTCCTTCTAAGAAAACACAAAACTCTGAAAAAGACTTTGTGGTTCCTTCAGAGTATCTTACTAAAAGCAAGCAAACTATTTCAGAATTAAACGAAAAATTATTTTTGTTAGAAAACTCAAATGCTGCGTTAAAGAGTAAAGTCCTTAAGTTAGAAGAAGAGATCACTTCCACATAACCAACACTAATGAAGTGGTCAGATATGATAGAGTTTTTCAACACTTTCTTGCTAAAAGCATAGATAAAAGTAAAATGGCTTCAATGATCTATGGAGTTAGCAAAAATGGAAGTAGAGGTTGAGGATATTCGGGACCATTACAACCATATGATGAAACCAAGAATATCAAACTAATACCTCTATCTAAACATTTTGTACGCGCTGACACTAAACTAAAATGTCAAGAACCAGAAGGTTCTAAGTCTGTTATATCACAAACACAGACACGGAAGAAAACTTCCAGACTCAAATATTATGCACAAATACCGCACTATTATCCTACTGCACGAAAATCCAAAGGTGTCAGAACCTCTGGAGAGGAAGAACAATACTTACAAAATTAAATTATCAGATTTAAAACATCAAAATGTAAAGTGTCTTCTGTCTGTCAATGAAGAGCAATGGGTCTGGCACAAACGTCTGGGTCATGTTAGCTTGAGAAGAATCTCACAGCTGAACAAACTTGGACTTGTCAGAGGTTTGCCAAATCTGAAGTTCTCTTCAGATGCTCTTTGTGAAGAATGTTAGAATGGCAAGTTTTCAAAAACTTCTTTTAAAGCAAAGAATATTGTTTCTACCTCTAGACCATTGGAACTTCTTCACATTGATCTATTTGGACCAGTGAAAACTGCTTCTATCAATGGTAAGAAATACAGACTAGTCATCATTGAAAATTACAGTCGTTGGACATGGGTAAAATTCTTAAGACACAAGGATGAGTCACATTCAGTGTTTGCTTCCTTTTGCACCCAAGTGTAAAACGAAAAGAATTGCAAAATCGTCAAGGTCAGAAGTGATCATGGTGGAGAATTTGAAAACAAAGATTTTGAAAAACTTTTTGATTCACATGGGATATCTCATGATTTTTCTTGTCCTAGAACTCCATAACAAAATGGAGTTGTAGAAAGAAAGAACAGAACTTTACAAGAAATGGCTCGCACCATGATCCAAGACACTGACATGGCTAAGCACTTTTGGGAAGAAGCAGTTAACACAGCGTGTTATATTCAAAATAGAATCTCTATAAGACCTATCTTGAATAAAAATCCTTATGAATTGTGGAAGAATAAGATTCCCAACATTTCTTATTTTCATCCGTTTGGATGTATTTGTTTTATGTTAAACACTAAAGAGAATCTTGGCAAGTTTGATTCCAAAGCACAGAAGTGTCTGTTGTTAGGATACTCTGAACACTCAAGAGGCTACAGAGTTTATAACACAGAATCACGGATTGTGGAAGAATCAATTCATGTCAGATTCAATGATAAGCTTGACCCTGAAAAGTCAAAGCTAGTTGAGAAGTTTGCAGATTTAGAAATCAGCTTTTCAGAACCTAAAGAAAAGGTAAAAGAAGTTAAAAGTCCAGAAGTCCCTACTCACGATATCATTGATGAATCATCTAATACTCCACAACAAAAGTAAAGGAGAATCTCAACCTCACACCCTGAAGAACTAATTCTGGGTAGCAAGGACGCTCCCATTAGAACCAGATCAGCCTTCAAACCATCTAAAGAAACGCTTCTAGGATTGGTGTCTTTAATTGAACCAACAACAGTTGATAAAGCTCTTATGGATAAAGACTGGGTTCTGGCAATGGAAGAAGAACTTAATCAGTTCTCAAAAAACGATGTATGGGATCTCGTTCCAAAACCTAAAGGTGTCCACGTAATTGGAACCAAATGGGTTTTCAGAAACAAGCTAAATGAAAAGGGTGAAGTCATCAGAAACAAGGCACGACTTGTTGCACAAGGTTACAGTTAACAAGAAGGGATTGATTATAATGAAAAGTTTGCTCCAGTGGCCAGACTTGAAGCAATAAGATTATTAATCTCCTTTTCGGTAAATCATAACATCATCTTATACCAGATGGATGTTAAGAGTGCATTTTTGAATGGTTATATATCAGAAGAAGTTTATGTCAAACAACCTCCTGGTTTTGAAAAATCAGAAAAAATTAGATTTTGTTTTTAAACTTAAAAAGTCTCTCTATGGTCTGAAACAAGCTCCCAGAGCTTGGTACGACAGATTGAGCAATTTTCTTTTAGAAAATAACTTCACCAAAGGCAAAGTTGATACTACTCTCTTCTGTAAATCATTAAAAAATGATATTCTTATAGTTCAGATTTACGTTGATGATATTATTTTTGGTTCTGCTAATCCTTCTCTATGCGAGGAATTTTCAAAATTAATGCAAGCAGAATTCGAAATGAGCCTAATGGGTGAGTTGAAGTTCTTCCTAGGAATTCAAATTGATCAAAAATCAGAGGCTACTTACATTCATCAAAGTATGTACACCAGAGAACTTATGAAGAAATTCAACATGATGGATTGTAAAATAGCTAAGACTCCAATGCATCCAACATGCATAATGGGGAAGGAAGAAGCAAGTGGTAAGGTTTGTCAGAAGATGTATCGTTGTATGATAGGTTCTCTTTTGTATCTAACCGCTTCTAGACCTGATATTTTATTCAGCGTACATCTTTGTGCTAGATTCTAATCAGATCCCATAGAACCTCATTTAAATGCTGTTAAACGAATTCTAAGGTATCTGAAAGGAACAACTATCCTTGGCTTGATGTATGAGAAAACATGAGAGTACACCCTTTCTGGTTACTGCGATGCAGACTATGCTGGAGACAGATTGGAAAGGAAGAGCACGTCTGGCAACTGTCAATTCCTAGGGAACAACCTAATCTCATGGTCAAGCAAGAGGCAATCTACAATTGCTCTCTCTACAGCAGAAGCAGAATACATTTCCGCTTCGCTATGCAGTACGTAGATGCTCTGGATGAAAAACCAGCTAGAAGATTATCAGATACATGAGAGTAACATCCCTATCTATTGAGATAATACTGCTACTATCTATTTAAGTAAAAATCCAATTTTACATTCCAGGGCTAAGCACATAGAAATTAAACATCACTTTATTAGAGACTATGTTCAGAAGGGAACTTTATGTTTAAAATTCATCGATACAGACCATCAATGGGCTGACATTTTTACAAAACCCTTGGCTGAAGATAGATTTCAATTTATTCTGACGCATCTGAAAATGGATTTTTGTCCAGAGTAAGATCGTATCAAAATCAAATGTGCTTAGTCAGAGTCTGAAGAAATAAGATTTTCAGAGGCTACTTCGGTCAGAATTGTCTCTGATCATATGGAAACTCTTGAGCTATCCAGACTCTGAGAATATTGAAACGTGTCACTTGAATTAGAAAATGATTAACGCGTGTAACCTAGGTTATATCCAAATCATTACATCTATTTTAAAGTGCATATTGAACATTAATCTCTCTTGGGATTGATTTAAAATCTTAATTGCATTCATTTCTTAACTCCCAATACTTTATTTTAACTTTTCAAATTTCAAAAACACTTTTTAAATCTACTCACACTACCGCACATTCATTTCTTCACCTTAAGAAACGCTAAAACCCCCAAATCGCTTCCTTCTCTCTCATATGCTCATTGTTCTCATCTCAATCAATCACGAACTTCATCATGATGAATCATATTCAACAAGAAACTGTCAATTTCTTCAAAGAAACTGAAGCATCTTTGAATCCTTCGAAAGGGTCATCATCTTCATTAGTCGCTCCTGCTATCACCTCCACATCCACGGCGACTGTTGTGTCAACTTCACCGCTCCTTCTGAGATTGATCAAAACCATGTTACTCAGAGAAATGCAACAGTTATGTGTGTGCGTCCTGCGGACGAACTAACTCTTCTCAAGGAACTGCATGTGGATTTCCAGAATCTTGCAAGCAATGGGGTTGATCTTTCTGCCGAACTCAAATGTCAAGGATGGAATAACTACTTTGAAAGGCTTAAAGGTCCTATCTATGAATGTCTTGTAAAAGACTTATGGAGAATGGCTGATACTGATGATTTTCATGTCGTTTCCTTTGTCATGGAGAAGAAGATTATCATTACTGAAAAGTCGATTTCAGATCTTCTAGGTTTGAAATTCTTAGATGGGAAACGAGTCTATGGAAAGCTTGAAAAATCTGACATTTCCATCAGCAAAGAAATCTTTATGAACTATCAACCTAAGAAAACAGATTATAGAAGTGTAGACTTACATGATAAACTAAGAATGTGGCACAAAATTATTCTTAGTTGTATCAACCCAAGACCCCTGAAGAGTTCTGCAGACTACTTCAATACTACTCAAAAGAACATGATGTACTGTTTGCATAAAAGGAAGAAAATGAATTTTCCATTCATTCTATTTTCCTATTTAAGAGACAAAGTGCGCAAATCCAGAACAACGGCTTCACCTACAAAGAAGATTCCAACCTACATTCCTTTCGGGAGATTGCTCTCTGACATTTTTGTTGAAAGCGGCTTAGTGGAGTATCTGACTAAAGAAGCCAGATACACAAAATACTTGGATCCATGCATTGGAGAGTCTTTAAATGCCAATACCCTGAAAAATATGAAAATAATCAAGGATGTTCAAGTCAAACCTACTATTATCCCTTATGAAAGTGTAATACAAAGTAGAGTTCAGGTAAAAGATTATCCCTCCTTTGATAGCTGTGAAAACAAGGAAATTATTGCTGGACTAATTGCTATAATGGAAAAGAAAGGACAAGATGTGTCTAAGATCAGAATTGAAGAAGTTGAGCCTAGTAAAGGAAAAAGAAAGCTAATTGAAGAGGATCCTGAACCAAAGAAAAGGAAGAAGGCTAACAAGTCAGAGACCTCTAAAATTTCTGCTCAAGTTTCTTAATCTAAAAGAGATAGTAAGTCTGCCATCACTTCTTCCGTTTCAACAGTTAATGCTGAACCTGTCATTATTTCATCATCGTCTCAACAAGCTATCTACATTCCCACTTCAAATCCAAAAGTCAACTTCAAGTCACCATCTTTTTCAATTCCACCACCAACAATCTTTATTCCTGTAATTGAAACAACTACTATTCCACAAATTTCCTTTCCATCTATCAGTACACCCATCCAACCCAAAGCCATTCCTACATACACTTCATCAACCACCACCTCACTCATCCAACCAGATATGTCTGTCTCACCGATGTTCTACGCCATTCATCAGAAAACCACGACTGAATCCTCAATCCAACACTCTGATTCTCCTGAACCAGCATCTAAAGAAACGTGGGTTGAACCCCTTGAGATTGCCACTTATGAATCTCCTTCAGAATTAGAAAATTTTGAGCTCTCTTCTCATACCATTGAAACCAATTCATCTCAACTAAATCCTGAACCCACTCAACCTGAAATTGCTTCATCTGGTGAACCCAACTCTGAAAAAAGTTATGTTGAATCCAACCTAGGCTTGGTCATCTATGAAAGACCCCTTCCAAAAACCATTGATGAATGCATTAGCCATTTTCACAAAAAGGCGTTGGAAAAAGTAGCAAAGCTACTAGCAGAGACCAGGACAAGTGTCAAGCCTATAGAGCTTGTAAATTCTTGGGACGCAATTCAGAAGTGGTTAGACTCTGAATTTGGAAGGATGACTACATTCTCTGAAGCTGCTAAAGCTGTTGGAGTTGAACTGGTGAAAGCAAGAGAAAAGGCTAAGGATAGAAAAAGAAATTTAATCTTCTAGTGACTAAGCAAAGAGAGGCTGAAGAAAAGGCTGCTGAAGAGGCTAGACATCGTGCAGAAAAAGAAGCAAGGCTGGCAAAAGAAGCTGAAGCTATAGAAAGAGCTAAGTAAGATGCCTTAGTTATTTCCTAAACTGAACCTGATGTGGTGCGTTTAGAAAACGCAATTAAAGAAATCAGAGGAGAACAACAGATTTTCAGAGAAAACTTTGCAGAACAGAAGGTTGTCAATGCAAATTTTTAGAACCTGCTTCAAAAGATTTTGGATAAAATGACCTCTGGAAGCACCTAACCTTTTTGTGTTTTTGTTCTACGTTTTTAGAATTTAGGACTTTGTTTTTCACCCTTTGTTCACGAAGCTTTTTGATTATGACAAAAAGGGGGAGAAGTAATGAATGTGATATTTTGATTCTCATAGTCAATCTCTGAGAAATAACGCTGTTTACTTGCTAACCAATAAAACTGTTATTTCTATTAGATTGTTTGTCTGTTCAGGAATTCTGATCCGATTAAAACACCATGAGGTTAAACTTCGGAAAATCAAAACTCTGTTTTGATTCTGGGCTCTTGACAAACTCTAAAGGATCAAAGTTGAAATTCACCAAGTCTAAGACTCAGGGGAAGTACTTCATACGAAGGATAAGCATTCCTTAAAACCTTTTATTACTCTTGCATTATGTACAAAATCTTGTCATCTAAATGCTTAGTTTTGTCATCATCAAAAAGGGAGAGATTGTGAGAACAAGATTTGGTTCTGCAATATTATTTCTAAGTTTTGATGATATCAAACGAGTATGTTTGTATGAACAATTTCGTAAAACTAATGTTTGTTACTTTGAGAATCTAACAAACAGGTTATGCTTCCATTAATTGGTGTGGACATAATGCTAAAAGAATACTTTGCCAACGTGTTTCACTTTATGTGCTAAATCTCTTCAGACGAATCTGAAGATCATAGACTCTGATATAATATATAAAGAAAACAAGTTCTGAAAATATGAAGACTGAGGTTCTGATGAACGAAGTCCAAATGCTGAAGACTTTCGCTCTCTGATAAAGGTTCTGAAGACCAAACCAATAGTCTCTACTCATGCTTCAACTAAATACTATCTGAAGTCTCTGAAGATATGAAGACAATTTTCTAAGTGAACAAGGTTCTGAAGACCAAGTGCTGAAGACTCCGAAGACGCTGCTCTGAGGACTCCAAGACTTGAAGATCTTAAGAATCAAGCTACGTTTTCCCTTCTTACTCATGCTCGCAGTAGCCTCTGAAGTTAAGAAGATTAGAAGACTAAGCAATGAAGTTCAAACGAATATATCTTGGTAACTGTGCAAAATTTCAAATGAAGATTTCTTGGTAAGAGTGCCAACGAAGATATACTGACAAGACAGGACACAAAAGGTTTTCTCTGTCCTCACGTTTCTACCAAACCGTCGTCAATAGTCATGATTACCTTGCAACATCTATCTTTACTAGGCTATAAAAGGACTTAAAGACTCAAAGAATGATATCAATCGCTCCGCTTAACAACACGCTCTATCTTGCTATTATCATTCAAATAGTCATTTTCTGTGCTGTAAAATAGTTTACATATTCAGCTTGTGCTAGAAGCAATACCTTGTAAACAAACATTGTTTAAACTGTTGTTTGAAGTTCCTTGAGAAAAACCTGGTGAGGTTAAAATTCTTGAGAAGTCTAGGACTAGTGAGAGTCTTAGAGGTTGTTCCTTAAGAGAGACCAGTGTGGTTAGATCTCTTGAGAAGTCTAGAACTTGAGAGTTTTAGAGGTTGTTGTTAGTCACCAGCATTTTGGCTTGTGCATTGTATTAATCTGTTTGATTAGTGGATTAAGACCTCGATTGAGAGAGGCGAAATCACCTTGGCGGGTGGACTAGATTAACTTGAGGAATTCTCAAGTAAACTAGTATAAACATACCGTGTTATCTCTTTCAAGCTTCATTAAGATTATCATCCTTAAGATAAAGAGCTATTAAAAAAAAGGGGTTAGAATAAAAGAAAAGATTTTATTTTTGAAAAACCAATTCAAACCCCCCTTTTCTTGTGTTTTTCACACCTTCAGCTCCCGTTCCTAAAACCAAACAAGGGAAGAAAGCCCCTATTGGCAAAGTTGTGAAGGTTACCCCAGCGGCTAGGAAATTGGCGTTGAATGAGAGTGCTAACTCAAATTCTGACGGTGAAACCTTAAAGGTAGTTTCAAATTTTATTTTGCTTACTATATTTTTTGTTAAATACTGACAAAGTACCTCATATTCAGAACAAACCAACAACTCAACCTGCTACGACTTCGACTGTTAAACCTGCGCCAACTAACAACTCGCCAGCACATCAGCCTTCTGCCACTACAGTTGTTATGGACGAAGTCAACAAGCATGTAGAAGTTGAAGATTACACCTCTTACCAATCCACTAGAAAAGTATCTCTCACTGAATCATCTTCTTCGAGATCAACTAAGAAGGAGAAAACCCGTGTGGATATGAAGGACAATTCCCCAGAAGCTACTCTTGACAAAGAAGAACCTCAACAATCAACTGAAAAAGTTCAACCTGCCAAAGAAACCCAACCGCTTAAGGAGACTATCGATACAACCCAAGGTGACAAAAATCCTAGTTTAAAGGCTGCCTCTAATGCCAACATAGAGAAACCAGATGACTCAATTGCTACGAAGACTACTGCATCAGTCACTCCCTTATCACAAGCAGAAATGGACGCACTGAAAGCGACCAATCCCAGAGCCTACATGAAAATGGTTCTGAGTACTAAGGGAAGTTCCACTGACAGGTGTTCAAGTTCTTCGACTGTATCTGGAGGCACCATTGGTCATGAGTATATCGAATCGATTCTGAAGCAACTAAAAACCCTTGTTGGGGATGTTGACCTTTTCAAAGCTTTGGAGAAAGACTTCATATATGGCTACAGAATCAAAACTCTTTTGAAGAAACTGGATACTTCTGATGCTCCTGTCAAAGTGGTCGATTTCTTATTTACCTTTAGGCCTCTTTTTGACCAAGTTCAGGCTGAATTTCAGCGCGCGAATGACACCAAGACCTAGATGACGTCTAAAGAGACCGAACGTTCTAAAGCATAAAACTTGGCCAGTGAGTCGGACCAACATGCGGAGGTACTTCAAGAGAGCCTTCATTTGTAAAACAATGTTGTCACTGCCCTGGACACATAAATCTCTGGCTGGAAGAAAGAGATAGAGGCGTTGCAGAAAAAGATACAGGATGCTAAGGCATAAAAAACCAATTTACAAAGATTCAGCCAAATCCAACTAGACAAGGAGACTAAAAAAGGTATTCAATATTTGGAGATGGTCGCCGCTCTTGACAACTTGCTTTCGACCTATGCCTCAACCCTTTCCCAGATTGATCATCGACTCACCTCAGCCAAAACTCAGTAAGAGCGTCTGAAGCCAAATTTCCCTTTCTAGGATAGCAATTTTACTTAACTTTTTGTTGATTTATCTTTTGCCGCTTGTGGCGAAGTTTTGATGTTTAAACTTGATGTAATCTTTAAATATGTCTTTCATGGCATTTTGACAATATTAAAGGCTATCAATTTTCTGAAGCCTTATTTATTTTGCAATTTATTGGTTATTTTGCATCTATGTGTATTTCCTGCAAAATAGGTCAATATTGTTTTAAATATTTGCCATTTATTCATAGGGTTCGGCCTTCAAGGGTCAGCTCTTCAATCTCATATGCATTATTTGAGAATATTTGTAGAATTTTAAAAGGTTCATCCCAATTTGGGGACCACTTGCCTAGTATTTTATCTTTTTGATCCATAGGCAATTCTAAACTAGGTCGCCATCATTAAATGTTTTGGGCTTAACCTTTTTGTTGTTGGCTTTAGCAACCCTCTCCTTCTGTCTCATCAAGACGTCTAGAGCGGTTAATTTATCCTCATCTAACTGAGCCAGATCGTCGAACATCATTTCCCAATAGAACTCAGTTGATATTTCAGATTACCTTTGAATTCTGACCAACTGCAGGTAGATTTCTAGAGGCAATATTGCGTTGTGCCCATACACAAGTCAGAAAGGTGTAGAGTTAGTTTACGCTTTGGGAGAGTTACGACATACCCATAGAACTTAGTTTAGGGTCTTATGCCATTTTTTTGGTTTCTGCCCCACATGTTTATTAATCATCCCAATCAATATCTTATTGTCCGCTTCGATCTGACCGTTGGCCTGAGCATAATATGACATTGAGGTTAAGAGTTTAAACCTATTATGGAGGCGAACTCTACTACTTTACGCCTTGTGAAAACTGAGACTTAGTTGTTAGAACAAGCTTTTGTTCAGCTGGTTATCTCTTAGTTTTGATAATAACAAGGTAGTATTTGTGTGAAAACAATTTTGGTACTCTAACGGTTTGTTATTCTGAAGTTTTAACAAACAGGTTCTGACTCTGATAGAGACCATTCTGGTATGACAAAAGTCGCTTATGCGCCAAAGAAGCAAGTATGCTTCTGTACCTACTCATATTCAGAAAGATTCTAAGAAGACAATATGTTAATGTTGTAATGCTCTCTTGGATTCTGCCTCTGAGCGTGACTCTGATGATTTACTTCTGAAGGCTTTCTAGCTTCTGAAGTTGTTCTCTTCTAAAGACTAAATGCTAAAGACTCTGAAGACAAGGTTATGCTGAACAAAGTTCTGAAGACTCTGAAGACTTAAGTTTCTGAAAACTAAGGGTTCTGAAGACTAAATGCTAAAGATTCTAAAGACAAGGTTCTAGTGAACAAGTTCTGAAGACTCTGAAGACATAAGACTCTGAAGACCCAGTGATCAACTCTTCTACTCATGCTTCAAATATCTCTATCTATAAGCCTCTGATGTACAATAGATAAGATCAAAAGTTTACGAGGGAAATAGTACATAGTACATATCAAAATGTTCCATTCCATTACCTTGATTTTGTGGTGAAAAGGACAACCGTTGTGTACAATTTTCATCCCTACATAACGAAATTCTTTCAAGTCGCCAGCTCACTCAAGGATATTCCTGATCTGACCTCCAACGTATCTTTTACTGGCTATATAAGGACTTGATAACTTGAAGAAAATTATGAGGAGCTACAACACAACAACACAGGAACACAACAACGAAAAATTCATATTGTGTGCAAATTTTCTTTAAGTCTTTTTAAGATATTCATTGTGTTTATATCTGCTTGAGTAGAAGCATTTCATTGTAAACATTTATCTTTCACAAACTATTGTTTGTAATTCCTTAAGCGACCAGTTAGGTCAGAATCCTTAAAAAGACTTAGACAATTAGTCTTTGTGGTTGTTAGTCACCAGCGGTTGCTAGTACAGATTGTAATCAGTTGATTATATTGGATTAAGTCCATGGGTATAAGGCAAAATCACTTTGGCGGGTGGACTGGATTAGCTTGATAGTTTTCAAGTGAACCAGGATATATCGTGTGTCTTTCTCTCTTGTTTAGTTTCTTTGTGATTTCTATTTAAGTTTCATAAAAATCTTTCATTTTTAAAAACCCAATTCAAACCCCCCATTTCTTGTGTTTTTCTCACACCTTCATTAGTCAGTGCTAATAGTTTCAGGAATCCCATATTTGTATATGATATGCTTCTGGATGAAACTTATCACCTCCTCTTGGTCAACATTAGGTAAAGGTATAGCTTCTGTCCACTTTGTGAAATAGTCTATTCCTAATAAAATATACCTATATCCTTTTGACGAAGAGGGTTTTATTTCACCAATTATGTCTATAGCCCAACCTCTAAAAGGCCATGGCTTTACTATTGAATGTAACTCGTTGGCAGACACATGTTGGATGCTTGAATGCTTCGGGCACTCTTGTAATACCTCAAAATTTTCCCTCTTGCTTTTAGCTTTTACTGGCTTATGTTTCATTGCATTGCATTTAGATCTTATTTGCATCTCATGGCATACATATTGCATAAGGGCATGTGATCAGTGATCTTCAGAGTGTTGGTCATTCAAAGCAAGAGAATAAGAGCCAAGGGTCTTCAAACAAGCCTCAAAGGTCTCTTATATCATATATCCTACCATGTGATCCCACAAGTCATGAGAAGATGGGAATTCATCAAGAAGATTGGGCAGTGCATTATCTCCTATCAAAAGCAGTCCAAACTAGGGTTTGGGATTCAAGTGGTTACCTGATGAAATTTTGATTCAAACTTGATCTCAATGTTTTCTACATGATGTCAAGTGTCTAAGGATGGAAAATTGGCCATTGGTTCATTTCAGAAGAGGTTCAATTGATCAGTTTCTTGAGAATCAATGAATTGGGGAAAAAAGTCAACTGTGCACTGAAAAAAGTCAACTCCTGACTTTTCAAGGTAAAATTCATGAAATTCAAGTTACATATGTTCATTGGACAAGATTTGATCAAGAAATGATGGAGGAATCATGAAAAATCAAGAAATGCACAAAGTTTCCATTTTTAGAAACATAGGGTTTCCAAAAATGGCAAGTTTGGACCATTTTGCACCACACTTTGAGGCTTTCTTTCTCTATGATAAAAGCTCCAAACTTTAGGCCCAAGTTGAGCCAATTAAATTTCACATTCTAAGCTTCAAATCCATATAAAGAACTCTTCCATTGGATCAAAATTGAGGGAGTTATGATCCATCAAAGTTTGACAAAACTAGGTCAAAAACCAAGTCATGCCCAAGCAAGACCAGGCCCATGCGCCATAATTTTGTCAAACACATGGTGGGAAAAATGTCAAGCCATTTTTCTCATTGAAGGAAGCTTCAAATAAAAAAATGTTGAACATCAAAGTTGTTCCTCTCAATGCCCTCTTCAACTTTTATGTTGGACATTTTTTAATTTGAGCAAGTTATGAGATAGTTATGATGGTCCCAAGTTGATGGTTTCATGCTGAAAATTTTACAAGTCATGTTGCCATGCATGCACCAGGTCACGCGCCCATGAGGTCAGATTTGAACCTTGATGTTTGGAGTTATTTTTGATCATCTTGCAAGCTCTATCTAATCCAATTTCCAACACCAATCTTGCTCTATCATAGTTCCTCCAATAACACTTAAATCTCATCAAACCATGCACTAACATGAGAGAATTCCATCCATGAACATCCATACTTTCATGCTGCCAAGAGTGTTGTAACCTTGTTGTTGTTGGATTAATTCAATCATTCCCACGCAACAAATACACCAGCTATTTTTCCTCTTTAAGCCAAACATTCTCCCTTACACATCATGCACATACACTACAACCATACACCAAAGAAGAATGAAACTTGCTCTACAAGTTGTCTGCAACAAGTGACTTCATCACCACCATTCTTTCTCCATCAACCTCATCATAACATCATGAATTCAACCACACCATATCAAAGCCTCACCCACTCGCCCCTAACTAACTTGACTCAGTTAGTTAGGGTGAACTCATTTAATCCAACTCAGAACTCACTTAACCACACTGGTTAAGCCACTAAACTCCACATATATAAAGAAACTCACTCACAATTTCAGAACAACTTCATTTTTTGTTCTCACACTCTCCAAAATCGCACACTGAAATTCTCTTTCTCTCAAAGCTTCTCTGACATAAACACCTTCTACAATCAATTTCAGCATTCATCATTGATTCTCCATGAAGATTTAGAGTGCACGAAAGTGAAGGAGTTGTAGTGACAGTGCTTCTCAAGTTTTTCTTCATTTTCAGTTGAGAATTTCAAGCAACTCAGGGTTCAATTTGCCTTTATTTGGCCAGTCTTTAATCTCCAAGATCCATTAAAGCTTTCTATGGATTTCTTGTGGCGAAAGTATCTTCAAAGTAACAGGTTTCATCCTCAAACTTTCTGGAAATTTTAAGTCAATTTATGCTTGTTTTGATGGATGTTTGAGCTTAATAGAAGCATTATTCATCTCCGGCTAGTTGATAGGCCTCTTAGAGGCGTAGATTCAAAACCTAGGGCAATTTTCATCTCTTCGATTCTCTTTATATGTGATTGATATGTGGGAAATAATTGCGTATTAATGATCTCCTCCACTTCCTCTTCATTTTGGTATGTGGTTTGTAGATTTCTGGACATGTGAACGTTTGCAGGTGGCGGAGAGTGGCCGGAGAAGATGACCGGAGGTCATTCTCTGGCCGATGAGGTTTAAGGTTAGGGTTTATGCCAGCTTAAATCATGGTCGTCTGATCATTCTCATCGCCTGGCTTAAACTTTGCCAGCGCATTAAAATAACATGTGCTTCTCACGTGCTTTCATTTTGGTCTGAATTATTTGTGTGTGCGTGCGTGTAGGAGAATTATCATGTGCTTACGTTCTCATCCACTAGATTTGTGTACTTTGATTGATTGACCTCATTAACTGAATCCTATGGCTATGATTGAATCACATGGTAACTGCACATACATGCTATCACACACAAGCACGCTTTAGTGGACTTGGGTTTCTGATTGATATTTGCACCCCATATATTGAGCCCATTTCATGTTTAACTGGAAAATTGCTCTCACCACACCCCTACTCCATTCATTTGATTTTTATTTTCTTTTTCCATATTGTTTCATTTTCTGATTTTAAAAATAGTAAATAAACTCTAAAAATCCCAAATAAATTCATGTGTGTTCTTAATACATTTAAATAATTTTCTTTTATTTTTAATTCTGACTTTGTGGATTTTTGGGCATAATTCCATATTTTTATTTTTATTTCCTTTGAGTGAATTTCTTCTTTGATACTTGAATTTGCATATTTTCTTTCTCTCATCCCATACACTGTTTCTCATCCATTATTTTTGTATTGATTAGAGGAAATCTTAAAGCATATAAAACAATTTTCTTTTGATTTTTAAAGTCATTTTATCACATGTTTGCATGTTCATCTTTGCACTTCCTTTTGGTTTGTTCAATGTGATTTTGTGATTTCTTTGGGGCATGTTTTCTCTTGAGTTTTGCTAAGAATCTTTTGTACATGTTTTTGCCTCTGACTTTGATTGTTTAGGACTTAATTTTACAACTTTCTCATGTGCTTTGACATTTGTTTAATGCCTTGCACTTGAAGTTACATGTATGACCATTATTCTATCTCATTCTTATATGTTTTGTTGAGGCACTTGTGCCACTTTTTGTGTTTACTTTGCATGATTGTTTGTGCATCTTTTGTATGTCATTTGTATGATATTATAGGTCATCTTTGTTTTATTATAGGTCACTTTGACTTGTGTTTGCATTTGATATGAGTTTATGCATTCTAATTTGAACTTTGACATGTTTCCACCTCTTATCTCCTCTTATGCTCTACTTGTTTCATGTGTGCATTTTGTATGACATTTCCCTCATTCCACTAGCATCTTATCATTAGTATGCCACTGGCCATATGCATTCTTTAATCATGTTACATGTTATGCGCCTCTAATATGTCACTTTGTGCACCTAATTGAATATGTCCCTCTTATACTTACTTCTTCTTCATCTTATTTCTCCTACTTGTATCCTTTTATTCATGATTTGTGTGATGATCCATGTGCATCTTAAGACATTGACAAATGGTATATAATTCTGACTTTGATCTTTTGTGGAGCATTAATGCATGATCACTTTGCATTGCCACTCATCTTTCATCCATTCCTTTCATAGTTGCATTTATTGGATGTTTAAGACTTTGCTTGTGCAAAGTTGGTGTGTATTAGGTATCTTAACATTAGAGAACATTCTCATAGTTTAAGTTCTGACTTTGATTGAGTTTCATCTCTTAGGATCTTTATTCATTGGTTCTTGATTTGTTTGATCATTATTTGGTATTCTTTCCTTATTCCACTACTTGTAAATAGTTTTTGAACTAACCTTTTCATGTAGGTGCAAATGGTAAGTAAGGGTGTGGATATGCTTCCACATGCACTTCTTTCTTTCATCTTCTCTTATTTCTTTTAATAATTCAACTTGTGATCATGATAATCATTTATATGCTTTCCTTGAATAACTTCTTTCCTCTCCCTTTTGAGTTGCAACTCATCTTCTACTTTAGAAGTGAGTTGTTTAATTCACTCTTCTTTTCCTTTTTTTATGATTAGGTTTCTTAAACCACATTAACCATAGGAACATCCATGTATGATAACTTTAGGGTTTGAGTCTTAGTCCCCTTTAGTTTTCACCTTTTGCTCCCATTTGAGTCTCTTCTTCTCATCTCAAAACAAAAGTAAAAAATACTTAATAAAGGCATAACAAATATTGTATTTGAGCCTTTCATGTGAGAATAAGGAGGTGAGGGGTCTTCTCTCACTTTCTTAGAATGTTTAGCGTACGTCCCGTCTTGGGTCGATATGCGAGGCATTCGATCTTACATGAGGGACTTAAATCCAATATGTGTCGCAAAACACCAAATAAACAAAACACTTCTTTCTAAAAGACAAATACAAACAAACAACACTCTTCTCATCTTCTTCACTCATTCCTTAAGGATGCGTCATGTCCGTTCTACCGCAAACAGGTAACGCCTAAGTCTCCATACAGTGAGCTGCAACACCTAAACTGCTAGGACGCGAACGTTGACGTATTCCACTAAAAAACACAAACAATTTTCCCTTAGCTGAGGGGAACTACGTCGCTCTGATTCTCATGTTCCCGATGAGATACGTAGGCAGTGGGGTAGGGCCCATTCGAGCACTTCTTTTATTTTCCCTACATTTGTTTCACTTTCTCTCTCCTTTCCTTTTCCAGTTCTCCAGCTAGCAGTTCCTTTTCCAGTATCCTTTCCTTACACCCTTTGATTAAAGCAGCAAGTGTGGATCCCATCGGGTACGATGGACGCGTGGGGGTGCTAATACCTTCCTCGCGCGTAACTGACTCCCGAACCCAGTTCTCTTGGTCGCAAGACCATGCTCTTTCCTTTCCCTTCAGTTTTATGCAGTGTTTCCTTTCCCTCTCTTGGGATAAATACACATTGCTGGCGACTCTGTTTCGGTGCCACTTTCGCGTTTGTACCTGGATGAAAATCCCGGGAGCGACAACTCTTGGCAGCCTTTGGTGAAGTCTATACAATCTTTCAACATGGTTGGCCAATAAACCCCTAGTCGACACAACAACCATTTCATCTTATGACCAGTTTGGTGCGAGTCACATGATCCCTTATGCACCTTAGATATTCCCAAGTAGGCTTCACTTTTGCCGAGACATTTGAGGAGAAGTTCTTCAGGGGTCTTTTTCAGTAATTCGTTACCCATAACTATATAGCTCAAAGCTTTGTACTTAACTCTTCTATCGTCTTCCCCCGTTGGATTTTGCAAGTATTCGACTATGGGTTTTCGACAATCATTATCTCACATTAAGTCAATGGCTAAAACTTCATAGTTCACACCTCCGTTGAATTCCAAGTCCTCTAAATCTTATGAGTCTTCATGATCATGTGCCCTCTGAAGTTTTACCATTGGCGAGGTGTCTTGAGGGTTATCCTCTGATACTAACTTTTCTTTAATCTTGACTAGGTCTTCTAACCTCTCCTTTAATATTTTGTATCCTGAGGCTATTTGAGCCAAATCACTAGCCTTTTGGTTTTCCAGTCAAGGAATGTGATCGATCGACACTTGGTTAAATTGTTTCAACAAACGGTTAGCTCGTACAAAGTACAACATCAAGTTCTCTTTGATGTATTTGTACTCCTTTTTTAACTGTCGAATCACCAGTTCTGTGTCTCCCTTAATTTCAAGTTCTCTTGCCCCCAGGTCTAACAGAACCTGAAGGCCTGTTATCAAGGCTTCATATTCGACCTCGTTATTGGAACATGCCCCCTTAATCTTGTATGTGAACTTGGTGCGTGTGTTCCCCGGTGAAAGTATAAAAATACCTACTCCAGAGCCATCCTTATGCTTGGAACCATCGAAGTATAACTTCCATGGTCTAGTTCCCTCATATGCTTCTACCGTGTCGACCATTGAATGGTCAACAATGAAATATGTGACAATTTGTCCTTTTATTGCTTTCAAAGGACAATAAGTCAATGAATACTCAGTGAGCGCCAACTCCTGCTTCCCTATTCGACTGTGCATAATAGGTTTTGATAGCATATGTTTAATAACGTTGAAATGAGAATAAACATAAACTTCAACGGGTTTAATATAATGCTTTAATATAGTACATGAGAAGTATAGGCACAAACACAATTTTTCAATTGAGTTATACCTAGTTTCCTCATCTATTAGGATTCAACTGCGGTAATATATGGCTTTTTTGATGCCATTATCATCCTCCTGTGCTAACATACTGCCTATAGTCGAATCTGATGTGGCTATGTACAATTTCATGCTCCTATTTCTACTTGGAGGTAGCAGTACTGGAGGCTTCATTAAATATTGGTTGATGCTATCAAAAACCTCTTGTTGTTCATTCCCCCAAACAAAGTTGCTATCTTTCTTGAGTCGAAGGAGTGACGAAACAACTGGATTTTGCCACTTATGTTAGAGATGAATCTTCTCAAGAAATTGATCTTTCCCAACAAAGATTGGAGTTTCTTCTTTGTCGACGGAGGATTGAGATCTACAATTACTTTTGTCTTGTTCTGATATATCTCTATACCTTTCTTGTGCAGCACAAATCCTAGAAAATCCCCTGCACCAACACAAAAAGCGCATTTCAATGGATTCATTTTTAATCCATATTTCCTCATCCTTTGAAAGGACTGTCGAAGATGGTCCAAGTGACCATTTTCTAAGGAGGATTTTATAATGATATCATCAATATAGACCTGCATAAAATTCTCGATGAAATCATGGAACATAGAATTCATGGCGCGTTGGTAGTGTCGCAACCGCGAAAAAACAACCGGCGAGAAAACTAGAACAGAAGAGTCGCCACCGAACGTTATTTTTCCCGACGAAGGGAAAGGAAACGATTGAAGAAAACCTGAGAAAAGGGAGAAGAGATGGTCATCGCAACCATAGTTCGGGTTCGGGAGTCGGTTACGCGAGGGGAAGGCATTAGCACCCCCATGCGTCCATCGTACTCGATGGGATCCACGCTTGTTGTCTAATCAGAGGGTGAGTTATCTAAAGCCTACTGCTAAACGGAGATAAAACGAGGGAAAGAAAAGAAAAAGTCACTCGATAGGACATCGTCGTCCTAGGCCTACGTATTCCCTCGTGCAATGGGAAAGTCAGAGTCAACGTAGTTCGAAAAACTACGGGGGGAGGTTGCTCGCCAAGACATCACCGTCTTGTGCCTATGTATCCTCAATCGGACAAGAGAGAGAAAATCAGAGCAGTCGTAGTTTGACCTAACAAGGTCTTTGTGTTTTTTATGAGCGACATTAAGTTCGCATCCGGCAGTTAGGGTTGACGCCTGTTTGCGACTTGGACGAAAAATAACGTGCTCTTTTCTGAAAATGGTATGGAACCAAACAATCCCAAAGGATAAAAAATTTTGAATTTTTTTTTGTGTTTTAGACAGAAGTGAATTGAAGTTAGTTCATAACTTGCATCGCACCAAAGTCTATGGCATAGGAACGAATGCATAGCAAATCGTCCCAAGATGGGACAACCGCTAAACACTCTAGAAAAATGAGAGGAAACCCCTCATTCCTAATTTCCCACGCTTAAGGATCGTGCGCAATACACGTTATCCTTATTAAGTATCTTAGAATTGTTAATAGATGAGAAGAGAAGACTCAAAGGAAAAGAAATAACTACGGGGAATTCTATCCTAATGTTGTCATGCAAAGATGGCCCTAAGGTTGAGGTAAGAGGGGAAATTCTACCTAATGTTAGCATGCATGGTTTGAATCCTAATGTCTACCCTACTCCAAGCTTAATCAAAGATTAAGTTGGACTAGGAACCCTAAGGGAGCAAGCAAGAGCAAGGTAAAAACCAAAGAAATAAACCAAAAAACAGCGGCTAAAACAGCGCTCCAGCATCTGCACAGCGGTAAATCCAGCACAATACACCAAACAGCATTCAACAGCTCACATTTCAGCACAAAAATAGGTGTAAAAGGCAAACAGCAGCACATATGACATAGAAGTGGAAAACAGGGCAGCATGCAATGCATCCAATCAAATGCTCATGGAAAAGGTCTCAATGATGTCTAATCCTATCAATCACACATCCAATTAAGCACTAAGTAACTAGGTATGGACAAACCTAAGCAAATTAAGATCATGTACATTCAAATTGTTCAAACACATTCAAGTGATCTAACATTCCATAAGAGATGTAACAAGGCATAAAACAATGAAAGATGAGACCAAATGAAGAGAGATACAAGATAGGGCAGCAAGCACGTCATGTCATATTCATTTCATAAAATGCAAAAAGAAACATCGAAACCTAAGCTCACAACATGCATCAAGACTAGTTGAACATATACCATGATCATTTTCAAAGGAAAACAAATGTTCAAGCAGGGTAAAAGGCACACATGATCCAACTTACGCACACCATAGCATCATACTCAAATGTATCCCATCACATTCATTTCTAAGAGATTACACAAGTTCAACAAGTTATCATCCACACATGAACCAATATGCCTCATGAACATGCTTCAAGAATGCAAACAAATCAACGATCGGAAAATTGTGCATCAAAGATTCACATACATCCAGCAACTAGAGGTTAACCAAACCTAGAAAATTCCACAAATATGCATCATACAAAGCCATGAAGGTTAGGGGTGGAATTGGTATCAATACATGCTTCCAAACAAGCCAAAAACACAAAAGTTACAGGTGCAAATCGATTGCAACAGGGTGCAAATCGATTGCAACAGGGTGCAAATCGACTGCACAGTTACAGAATGCAATTTCTAGTGAAAAAACACAGGTGCAATCGATTGCAGCAGGGTGCAAATCGACTGCAAAATAGCAGACCTGCAAAAATCACTTCTCATAATCACTTTTCCAACACCAACCACATATTCAAACATCCAAATGATCATGTAATCAAACATACACGAAAATCCACATCAAATATCAGTAGTCAAACACATATTTCATCAATCAATCAAACAGATCATGAATCAAATCAAGCAAATGGACCACATCACATTGAAAACCATGGATCTACATTGTATGAGTTGGAATTAAGCTAAATCAAGTATGGATCTGAAATTAACCAACCTACAAAGCTGAGAATTGCTTTGGTGATTGTTGCAAACGAAAATTGATGAATCCAAGCAAGAACTCCAAGATCCTAGCAAGAAACTTCAAGATCCTAGCAAGAAACTTCAAGATCCAAGAAACAAGCTAACAATACTTCAAAATCACTTCCAATAAGCACTTCTGAAATTCCAGATCTAGATTCAAACGAAAATCACCAATGAATTCAAGTAATGGAATGATAATGAGAGGCTTTAGCTCAAGAATTAACAAGTTCCAATGAAGAACTTGTTAATCTCTATGGAGGAGCTTTAAGTGAGGTTGAAAATTGAGGTTGAGAGTGAAAATGTGAGAGAGAATTGAGAGAGAGAATTCTGAAAATTGAGAGTGAATGATGAGTGAAAATGATCAAGGTTGGTGAGGTTTGGAATTGATTTGTTTAAATAACCTCTAGGTTAGGAGTTAAGTTTGGGTTTGGAATGAGGTTTAGTGAGTGGAATTGGAAGTGGAAAATAAACTTGGAAAGGGAATGTGGAATTTAGAGTGGAAATTGGAGGGAAATGAAATCAAATTCTGCATCCCTCTAGATCCTTCTACTGATATAGTATTGATCCCAAGTGAATTTGGTGCATTGAAAATTGATATAGTGCTGAAAAATAAAGGTTTTAGGCAAATCCGTTACAGTGCAATCGATTGCACAGCAGTGCAAATCGATTGCACACCCTTGCAAAGGCCAAAATGTGAAAACTGATGGGGTGCAATTGATTGCACACTTATTCAAATCGATTGCACCAAGGCAAAATGGTGAAAACTGTCTCATTGCAACTTGTTTTGAGTACTGCTTTATATCTAATCCTTAGGCAATGATAAGACCTTGAATGGTGCCTGAAACATGATAGAAAACCTGTCTGGAACAAGATCTAATTAACCATGCTTTATGATCTTGATTTTGAAATGATCAACCCATCTGCTGATAAAATAAATAGCTGATGCCTCTGATAATTGTGCAAACTTGGTAAGATACTTTGATGAATATGAACACCACAAGATTGAGTACATTCTCTTGCTTTGGCCTTGAAACACATCCTCCTCTTGAGGGCTAACAACGATACCTTGATCCCATGCAGAGAACTAATGATATGCACACATGCAGATGCAAAAATGAAATGAAACATAAGCCAGTTAGTGTTAAAAGTATGAGGGAAAATTTTGGGGTGCTACAGCTGCCCCTATTCAATCAACTTGGTCCTGACAGTATGATAGCAACGGCTTTCAGACATTCAAGGATACACGGAGATTGAATACCAAAAGAACCCTGAAATTTGCAACCTGTGGGGAAAATGAAATAGAGTGTTTGCCAGCCGAAGGAGGACTATGCTGAAAAGGAAGACCGGTCGAAGGCGCTCTGACCAACAAAATAATAAGAGGACGGCCGAAGTTGAACTCGAAAAGAAAGACCGGTCGAAGGCGCTCTAACCAACAAAAGAAAACGACGACGGTCAAAGTCGAACTCGAAAAGGAAGACCGGCCGAAGGCGCTCTACCCAACAAAAGAAAACAACGACGGACGAAGTTGAACTCGAAAAGGAATACTGGCCAAAGGCGCTCTACCCAACAAAAGAAAACGAGGATGGCCGAAGGCGAACTCGAAAAGGAAGACCGGCCGAAGGCGCTCTACCCAACAAAAGAAAATGAGGACGGCCGAAGGCGAACTCGAAAAGGAAGACCGGCCAAAGGCACTCTACCCAACAAAAGGATACGAGGACGGTCGAAGGCGAACTCGAAAACGAAGACTGGCCGAAGGCGCTCTACCCAATAAAATAAAACGAGGACGGCCGAAGGCGAACTCGAAAAGGAAGACCGGCCGAAGGCGCTCTACCCAACAAAAGGATACGAGGACGGCTGAAGGCGAACTCGAAAAGGAAGACCGGCCGAAGGCGCTCTACCCAACAAAAGAAACACGAGGACGACCGAAGGCAAACTCGAAAAGAAAGACCGGCCGAAGGCGCTCTACCCAACAAAATAATACGAGGACGGCCGAAGGCGAATTCGAAAAGGAAGACCGGCCGAAGGCGCTCCACCCAACAAAGGAATACGAGGATGGCCGAAGGAGAACTCGAAAAGGAAGACCGATCGTAGGCGCTCTACCCAACAAAGGAATACGAGGACGGTCGAAGGCGAACCCGAAAAGGAAGACCGACCGAAGACGCTCTACCCAACAAAGGAATATGAGGACGGCCAAAGGAGAACTCGAAAAGGAAGACCGGTCGAAGGCGCTCTACCCAGCAAAGGAATACCAGGACGGCCGAAGGCGAACTCGAAAAGGAAAATCGGCCGAAGGCGCTTTACCCAACAAAATAATACGAGGACGGCCGAAGGCGAACTCGAAAAGGAAGACCGGCCGAAGGCGGACTATGCTGGGGATAACAGGACCACCACGGGTAAAAGCAACAATTTTACGACCCTCGAATTGATCTGGAATCAAAATTGAGGAAAAGAGAAATCTAAACAGATAACTCTACAGGGGTGTACCAGAATGTACAACAATATGAAGGACGAATCCAATGGAGCTCTCACTGGGGATAAAGTAAAATAGAATCTCCTGAGTCATGCCATCTCTGCTGAGGAAGAGAACTGGCAAAGAAAGTATCAAACCTGGCTTATGCTTTGAATGAATATGTTTGAATTTTTCTATGGCGTAATGCTCCATAGGAAATGGAAATGCTACGCGTTTGGGAGGATGCCATGCAAACGATGCTTATGCAATGCAACAAGAAACGCTCCAGCAAAATAAATGCTGAAAACGAAGGAAGCTCCACCGGGGATGACAAAATAAATTGTCCTCTGAGTCGAAGAACTCAGCTAAGAAGGATCACATTGAACAACTCCTATGATCAACAACTTCTGCTGGAGATGAAATCCAAAAGAACACCCACTCTGCTGGGGATTATATATAACTCTTTGAAAAAGGAAACCAGGACCTGAATCGGAGGAGTGCCAAATATCACTTAGACTTAAAATCCGCTGGGGATGTCAACCACCGTTGAACAAACCGCTGCGAGGATTACCACCAAACTCTGTTTGGGGAGACAAATCACAAATACTAGACCTGCTGGGGACCCCATTGAACTTAACCCGCTGCTAGGGAAATGACTTATCCCTTATCCTGCTGAGGGTTGGATCATGCTGTTGCTGGTGAAAACACATTTCCTGACTAGCTAAGGGGAGTAAATACCAAGACTCTGTGGGGAAGACAACATCTTTGTCCCGGGAATACATTCCATAAATCTCCTACGCTAATAAAACAACATCCACCCTAGAGCAATCCACTTTAAACGCTGGCTAGGGAACAATCTTCTGTACTCGAACTGGGGAGAGTGATAGTCTGATGAGGGTGATGAAACCTCAATGATAGGGAGAATAACTCTGCTGGGAAGAAAAGTCAACGAAACCTGCCGAGGGATATCATTGAGATTAACCTGCTGTTGGAGGAAAGATTTTACCCTGCTGGGAATATGAGCATGTCGTTGCTGACGGAATTACACTTCCTGACCTGCTGAGGAAAGTGAGTACCAGACTCTGTGAGGAAAATAAAGTCTTTTCAGAGACACCCAACACATCTCTTGCTGGAGATACAACAACATCCACCTTGGAGCAATCTAATTCAGACTGCTTGCTGGGGAATAATAAACCAACCATGACTTCGGCTGGGGACATAATCCTCTGTACTCTTGCCGGGGAGAGTACGCTCTGCTGAGGATGACGATCTTCCAGTGCTGGGGAGAGTAACTCTACTGGGGAAAACAATTTTGTTACCCTGCAAACACACAACAACAGAACATTTCGTATGTAAAAATGGCTACCTCGATTACCATCCACAATGTCTGTTGCCTAAGCAATTTCCATTGTTTTCTATTTTGCTCCGCAAAGCTTAACGTTTTCGCATGCAATGTTTATCAAAATATCGGACGTTTTCACAAGCAAAACAGTAAAAGTAAAAACACAAATGGAAAGCTCTTTGAACGAAATGAAAATTTTATTGATTGAGTTGGCCTGTAAATAGGCATATTACAACTGGAAACAATTCCTAAAAAGAGGTAATTGTGCAAAAGTAAAAAGAAAATACACATGTCGGCAATGTGGGAACAGATATCCACCATGATTCAATTCATCTATGACTCATATGCCTTTGCTTATCCACAGATGCTTTGACCTTCGAAGAGACTAACTGGACTGATTCCTTTCCTTCAAAATTCCCAAGTGTCAAAAGTGCTCACAAATCGAACACAGACTGCAGCCTCTCGCTTTCAAATCCCTAACTTTTGCCTGGATCGCCCTTTTCGGGTTTTGAATCCACCGGGATACCCATTTTTGCCAAAGTTGCCTTTTCAGGTTTTCAACTTTGCGGGTTTATTCTTCTTTTTTTTTCTTTTTATCCCTAATTTTTGCCCGAACCTTTTTCTTTTTATGGTTCGCCGGGATGCCCTTTTTTGCCTGAGTCTTCTTTTTATGTCCAGCGGGTCTCTTTTATGTGAAGTATTTTTGGACTACGTCTGCCTTCACAGGGGATGTAAAATCTTCGCCATCCATAGTTGAGAGTAATAAGGCTCCACCAGAGAAAACATTTCTTACTACATATGGTCCTTCGTAGTTTGGAGTCCATTTGCCCCTGTGATCCGTCTGAGGAGGAAGGATCCTTTTCAAAACCAGTTCACTTGTCTGAAAACACCAAGGACGCACTTTCTGATCAAAGGCTTTCTTTATCCTGCTCTGATACAACCGGCCATGTGCAATGGCTACCAATCTCTTTTCTTCAATAAGGCTCAGCTGATTCAACCTGGAACGTACCCATTCAACTTCATCAAGCTTAACATCTGCCAGAATTCTCAACGAAGGAATCTCAACCTCTAATGGTAGAACAACTTCCATACCATATACCAGTGAGAAAGGAGTTGCCCCGGTTGATGTACGTACCGAAGTACGATAACCGTGCAAAGCATAAGGCAACATCTCATGCCAGTCTTTATACGTTACCACCATTTTCTGCACAATCTTCTTGATATTCTTATTCGCTGCCTCAACAACCCCATTCATCTTCGGACGATAGGGAGAAGAATTGTGCTGTTCAATCTTAAAGCTCTGACATAGCTCCTTCATCATCTTATTGTTTAAATTCGAACCATTATCAGTAATGATTCTCTCTGGGACCCCATAACGACAGATGATGTCCTTCTTGATAAACCGAGCTACCACTTGTTTAGTGACGTTGGCATACGAGGCTGCTTCCACCCACTTTGTGAAATAATCAATGGCAACCAAGATAAAACGATGCTCATTGGAAGTAGTCGGCTTAATCTTTCCAATCATATCAATGTCCCACATGGCAAAAGGCTAAGGAGATGACAATACATTCAGAGGAGTAGGTGGTACGTGCACCTTATCAGCATAAATATGGCATTTATGACATTTCTGGGCGTATTTAAAACAATCAGACTCCATAGTCATCCAGTAATACCCTTCCCTCAACAATTTTCTAGCCATAGCATGCCCATTGGCATGGGTACCGAAAGAACCTTCATGAACCTCTTCCATTAATAGGCCTGCCTCGTGTTCATCAACACAACGTAGCAAGACCATGTCAAAGTTTCTTTTGTACAGCACGTCATCTTCATTCAGAAATAAGTTGCTTGCTAACCTCCTCAGAGTTTTCTTATCCTTGGCAGATGCCCCAGCTGGGTACTCTTGACTTTTGAGGAAACACTTAATGTCATGATACCAAGGCTTGCCATCTGATACCTCTTCAACTGCAAATACAAAAGCTGGTCTATCTAGATGCATGATTATGATGGAGGGAGTCTCATTCCAAATATTCACCTGATACATTAAAGACAATGTCGCCAACACATCTGCCATCTGATTCTCCAATCGGGGTATGTGATGAAAGTCAACTCTGTCAAAGAAAGGTAACAACCTTTTGGCATAGTTGTTATAAGGCACCAGATTTGCCTGACAAGTTTCCCATTCCCCTTTAATCTGATTAATCACCAAAGCAGAATCACCATAAATGTCGAGGTTCTTGATTCTCAAATCAATTGCTTCTTCTAACCCCATGATGCATGCCTCATACTCTGCCTCATTGTTGGTGCATATGAACGCTAACCGGGCAGTGAAGGGTATATGAGACCCCTTCGGAGTTGTAATGATTGCCCCGATTCCATTACCATATGAGTTGACGGCCCCATCAAAAACCAATTTCCACTGATAATCCTTGATCGGCTGTTCGGCAAGGTATTCTGACAAGACACTTCCCTTGATAGCTTTCTGGGAAACATATTGAATATCGTATTCTGTCAAAACCATCTGCCAACGGGCTATTCTTCCAGAAAGTGCCTGCTTCTCAAACACATACTTAATCAGATCCATTTTCAAAATCAACAGGGTTGTGTGGTTTAACATATACTGCCTCAAACGCTTGGCTGCCCAAGCGAGTGCACAACATGTTTTTTCCAGCATCGAGTACCTTGACTCACAATCAGTGAACTTTTTACTCAGGTAGTAGATGGCATGCTCTTTTCTACCTGACTCATCATGTTGACCGAGCACACACCCCCATTGAGTTCTCAAGAACCGTAAGATACATAATCAATGGTCTTCCTGGCACTGGCGGCATGAGGACCAGAGGTTTCTGCAAATATTCTTTTATCTTTTCAAATGCCTTTTGACAATTTTCGTTCCACCTGACCTCTTGATCTTTTCTTAATAATTCGAATATTAGTTCACACATGGCTGTGAGATGAGAGATTAATCTAGCAATGTAGTTCAACCTCCCCAAGAAACCACGAACCTCTTTTTCTGTTCTCGGCTCAGGCATCTCTTGTATGGCTCTTACTTTGGCAGGATCGACCTCGATACCTCTTTCACTAATAATGAACCCCAGCAATTTTCCAGATCTCACCCCGAAGGTGCACTTGTTCAGATTCAACCTCAGTTCGAACTTCCTCAACCTTTCAAATAACTTCTGAAGGTTCACCAAATGTTCTTCCTCCGTTTGTGACTTCGTAATCATGTCATCAACATAGACTTCGATCTCTTTGTGAATCATATCATGAAAGAGAGTCACCATTGCCCACTGGTAGGTTGCCCCCAGCATTTTTCAATCCAAAGGGCATTACCTTGTAGCAAAACGTTCCCCACGGTGTTATGAACGTCGCCTTCTCCATGTCCTCTGGGGCCATCTTGATTTGGTTATACCCAGAGAAGCCATCCATGAAGGAAAATACAGAGTACTGAGCAGTGTTGTCCCCTAACACGTCAATGTGGGGGAGCGGGAAATCATCTTTCGGTCTTGCTCTATTCAAATCTCTGTAATCAACACACATCCCGACCTTTCCATCCTTCTTAGGTACAAGCACGATATTATCAACCCACGGAGGATAATTTGTCACAGCGAGAAATCCAGCGTCCAACTGTTTCTGAACCTCTTCCTTGTATTTGACATCCACATCCAGTTTCGTCCTTCTCAGTTTCTGCTTAACCTGAGTACAACCTTCTTTGAGCGGTAGCCGGTGTACCACAATGTCAGTGTCAAGCCCAGGCATGTCTTGGTAAGACCAGGCGAAGATGTCCACATACTCTGGGAGCATTTCAATCAATATTCCCTTGACAGTGTCTTCCAAAGCAGCCCCAATCCTTACTTCCTTTCTTGCGTCCTCGGTTCCTAGATTAACTGTCTCGATTTCCTCCTGATGAGGTAGAATGACCCTTTCCTCCTGTTTCAGCAATCTGGGCAATTTTTCCGGTAAGTCACAATCTTCATCAGTCTCTTCTTCAGCCTGATAGATAGGATTATCGAAGTCATACTGAGCCATAGCTGAATCATTATTGGTGGCATCTGAACAAAGAAACTTGCATGATTGATGATATATGTCTGTTATGAATGCAACAAACAAGAAAACACATTGCCATTTTGATATGAGTTAATGGAAAAAGTAAAAACAGAAAAACAAGGATCAAAATATTTGAATGCGAAAACGTCCTTTCTTGATGATAAAGTAAACAGACGAAAACATCAGAGCCCTACAGACAAGTATCACTACGTCTTGGGCAGAACGTAGGATTTAACATAAACAGAAAACAAAGGCAATTACTCTTGACGGGTCACTTGGATGACTTGCTCAGAAGACCAATTCCATACACTCTGACCAGGAGTGCAGGGATGGATCCACTCATCTATATCATAATCACTATCCCCCTCATCCTCTATTGCGTTGACCCGATTAAAGAAATACCCAGCACTTGTGAATTAAATTGGCCCAACATACATGGGAGGCTCCTAAAATTGTCTGGGTGGCTTGTACCCCAGCCCATAAGTATTTTGCTTCATCTTAACATCAATGACCTGGCCCCACTTCTGGGAACTGCCAGCTTCAACTACAGTGCGTGCATCTTTGAAAGAAGACATCGAAACATCTGGC